>CM054824.1:25237625-26535006 GCA_028984105.1 Lavandula angustifolia | reverse complement strand
AAATTCTCTTTTTCATTAGATAATAAGTAGACTTCGGATTACTTTATTGTACCACAATCGGTGCATTGGTCTTGATAAACTGAAGCACATATTAAAGTTAATTTCATGCCATCTAAACCTACTAGTATAATACGTTAGGGGGCTATTATTATGATGATGTGATCAAGGTAACTTAATTAAAGGCCCAAATATTATACTTTTAGACCAATCTACAAAACTTTTCGAGCACATTAAATAATCATATTCCATAAGTTTGTCGCACGATCACGAATTAGGCTTTAAATTAAGGCCCAAAACTCGTACATTATTGTTTTTGGATAAGAAAACTTAAAATTATTATTAAAAAAAATGCCAATGGCAAATAAAATTACTTTTTGAAAATAAAAAAAATAAAAACAAAATTATCCGCTAATGGGAACTGCATAACGTTGAGCCCTTGTAGTGGCTGCTTCAAATGTGGTTTTGATTTTCTTCTGCTTCAACCATGTTGATTCTTTCGGGTCGATGAAACAACTGCACACTTTACCGCCAAATTCAAAATGGAGGAGAAATATTGCTCCTTCGCCAACAAATCTTGATCTTCTTTCTAGCAAATAAGGATCCACAACCTCACTTGCTGCATCTCTTAGCAATGCTTCACTCACCCACTCCTTCAACCCCATCTCTCCAATGAACATATCTCCATCCGTTGATACTTTTCCTTCTGATCCATAATCTAATTCCATTTCATGTTTAGAAACTTCGATAATTAATATTGAAAATGAATTAAAGTTTCTAAAAGGAACTATATTTCAGCTTGTAGGTTAATTACCTGGTGCTGCATAACCGATGGTAGCTAATGTTTGAGTCTGAATCACATCCTCTCCTTTGTCGAAAAGCTTAGCAATACCAAAGTCACCAACACGAGCATTCATATCATCATCAAGTAACACGTTGTTCGGCTTTATATCGCAATGAACTACTGGAAATGTATAGCCATGGTGAAGATACTCCAAGGCTAATGCAACATCTACTGATATTTTCACTCTATGCACGAGATCCAAACAGTAGCTGCTAGAATGTAGCCATTTCTCCAAGCTCCCATTTGGCATGTATTCAAGAATTAGAGCTTTGAATCCCATGTTACTACAACATCCAATAACATGAAGCATGTTTCTATGCCGAATTGTGCTTAGAAGTTCTGCTTCAATATCAAAGCTTTGAGCAACTCTTTCCAATTGCAAGTTGAACACTTTGATAGCAACACTTAGCCAATCAGAAAGTGTTGCTTTAAACACGAAAAAAACACCTATACTGAGTAGGTAGTTCTCACTGAAAGAACTTGTTCCTCGTTCAAGTTCAATGTATGAGATTCTTCTCCATTCAACTGTCTGCAAAATGTTATCAGTGCAAGGTGGTGGTACAACTTTTTTCTTGTTCCATCTCCTCGTGAGTATGGCGGCTAGAGCAATCACCAAAATCCCAAGTGCAATCAAAATATACTTGACAAAGCTTTTTGATCTTTGTTCCTCTGGAGCAAGGTGACACTTTAAATCTTTCAGACCGCAAAGAGCAGAGTTGTGAGAGAAAGACTCGGCATTGAGTTTAACAAAATTAACCCCATTTGGAATCTCCCCTTCCAACTTATTGCATGACAAATTAAAATCGGAAACAAACTTGATATTTTCTAAGGACTTTGGTATCAATCCTGAAAGATTATTGTTAGACAAATCCAATTCTTGCAAGCCTCTAATATTCCCCATTGATTTTGGAATAGATCCCTTAAACTTATTATGCGACAAAGAAAAACTCTAAAGATGTGGCCAGAAAATTGATTAGCTGACAAGTCTAGATGTTAGATGACCTTCAAATGTTGAAGTTGAGGTGAAAGTTGACCACTTAAATGATTTCAAGACAAGGTCTACAAGGGTTCACAAGCTGGGAGGGATGGTGAAATTTAATTTGTTGTGGGATAAGGATATCTGTCTCAGGGCTTTAATTTCACCTAAGCATTTAGGTATTTGACCAACTAGTAGGTATTTGACAAAGATCATTAGGGATTGAGCCTTCCAATTGATTGTTGTGAAGAAACATTCTTTGAAGTTGCTTCATTTTCCTGATTGTTGGTGCCAATAGATTATTTCCATAAAAGAACATGATGAGTAAACTCGCTTAAATTTCCAATCTTACTAGGAATGATACTTGTAATGTAATTAGTTGGGAATGCGAGATAGACAAGAGAACTGGAAAAGTTTCCAATTGAAGATGGTAGGATACCACTTAATTGATTGTTCGATACATCCAAAGACTCAAAAAGCGAGCATTAGTTAATGAAGTGAGAAATGTCGTCCTCGAGTTGGGGTTTATGCTCCTCTCAAATTATTTCCCGAAACCTCAAGTGATTTTAGCAATCGTAAATTACCGAGGTTGGGGATGAGGCCATTGAAAGAGTTGGCGATCGGTATCACATAAGAAAGTTTAGAAGCATTGGTGATGGAGGGTGGGAATGGGCCATTGAGTCTATTGTATTCTAACATAAGCCATTCCGCATTGGAAAGTGAATTCCCCGTGTCTAAAGGAAGACTACCTCGAAAACCGGATTGGTAGCGAGACTTAATGTCCTCAAACATGAAATGTTGAATATGGAAGATGGGATGAAGTCGGATAATGAATTATTGTTTACATCAAACGCATTGAGGGCTATGTTGGAATACAAGCAAGAGTCTCTAACTTCCCTCAAAACCCAAAAGTTATGAGGGAAGGATTGACTCCCACTTATATACTCTCCACACTTTGTGTGTGGAACCGATGTGGGATGTAAGTCCACATCACAACAATACATCCCCCTTTCGAACCGGACGACCACGGACGGCACACACCGGATGCTTCCGATCCCCGGGACAAGCCGGAGACCTTACCCGATGGTTCCAATCCCCTCCGCGGGGCCCACCAAATAGCCTCCTTCTTGGCCCTCCACGGGGCCCACCCGGCAGCCCGCTTCCCCGCAGCCTCCGGATCCGGTAGGTCGGACTAATTGTTGGAATACAAGCAAGAGTCCTAACTTCCCTCAAAACCCAAAGTTATGAGGGAAGGATTGACTCCCACTTATATACCCTCCACACTTTGTGTGTGGAACCGATGTGGGATGTAAGTCCACATCACAACAAGGCTATCGGACCACCAATCTATTTGGGTAGTTCACCTGCAACATGTATCAAGATGCATGATTTAAACATCCATGTCCTATGAACAAGTTGAAATTTTTTCAAACCAAGTTTGTAAATAAATGCATGAAACGGAAGCATAAACCTATGAAACCATTGCTCCCAGAAAAGAATCTCATAATCTTGCTCATATTTCCGATTTGAGATGGGATATCGCCACTCAAATTGTTTTCGGGTATGTCAAGGTACTCAAGCTGTCTGCACTGCCCTATATCTGCTGGAATTGGACCTCGAGCTTATTATGCCATGCATTGATTCTTTTATATCTGGTAGATGGTGGCACATATCACTTGGAAGCCACTGGTAGTATTAGTTGATTTCTTGTGAATTAGTGGCAATTATGCTGTCAATAATAATAATGTAAGATCAATAATCGGAACTTGTGATGAAGCAATCAAAATTATCATTGCATATAAAAGAGCACGAAAAAATGTACCTGTCAACATGTTATTATCGAGATGCAACCTGCTCAAGTTTTGGCAGATTGATGAGAGTTGGGATACTTCCAGATAAACTATTGTTGGGCAAGTATATTATACTCAATGAAGAAATGTTGAAGATGGAAGACAGAATATTCCCAGTTAGATAGGCGACGCCAATGCTTAAACCCTTCAGCCGTGAAAGATTCTCTATTTTTGTTGGAACTCCTCCTGCAAAATAAGTTGTTATTTTTCAAACATACCATATTGTATAAATGCTATTAAGAGATGATGAGGATTAATTTATATATACCTACGAAATTGTTCATGCCCAAGTACAATCTTCTAAGCATGCTCAAACTTTCTATTTCACCTGGAATGCTGCCACTGATATGATTGATGGACAATTCTAGGTTTTCGAGATCTCTGCACTTTCAAACGTTTTCTGGAATTTTCCCGGAAAGTTGGATGGCCGATATGAGAAGTGTTTTCAGATTTGGGTGTGTAGTGGGATTTGAACTCGCCCCTGACCACCCACCTTCACCGTATAGGAACACAAGAGAATGTAAACTGTATAATAATTAAGTTGTGCAATACTATAAAGAATCTTCCTATATACTCTCGAATTATTTTTACTCTATTTAAAGGCAGTTCTTCAATATTTAAATAATTTAAAAATTGACATTTTCGTCACGACCAGTCAGTTGTCTTAAGAAGTAAGCCCAACTTGTTTAAGCCTAAAAACCCATCTTATAACTTTAGATATAGGTTTTTACTCTTCAAAGAAACTTGAAACTTATATTTGTGGTGTATATTGTTTGATTTTTAGTTTGTTAAAAAAGAAAACATGACACTTTCCACTTGAACGGAGTGGAGTAATAATAATTGATTTATTTTTGTTTAAAATATAGGAAAAATCTAAATTTAATTTTAGATTTAAGTGTCGATCTAATATGAACATTTGTTTTGCTCAAAGTTTTTGGGCTAATTTAAATAAAACACTCATTACTTAGGCCCATATAAAGAAAAATGGGCCCATATAATCAAGGCCCATATGAAATTACAAATTAGCGAAAATGGTGCGGGTATTTGGGTTGCTCGGCGTCCCCTTCTTCACGATCCTCATCAAGTTGTTATTGAAGATCCTCGCGCTCTCAACCGTTTTAATCTGTCCATCGCCGACCGCCGCCGTACCGTACTCCACTTCCGCCCCCTTCTTATGCCCTCCGCCGCCGGACGACCCCTTCGCATCCTCGAGTTGTGCAAATTATGATTTTTTACATAGCAGGATTGTCTGAGCTGCGCTCCAACTGTTCGACTTATTTCCTCTGAGACACATCGAAGAATGTATAGATTGCACAAACCATTTCGGATGAACCAAATGAGAGAATATGACGTTTCATCATGTTATACGAGGATCCAGATCATGCATAAAAGTAAAACCGCCGGAAGAAAGCCAAAGAAGAAAATATATCATAGGGTGCAAGAACTGGACAGGGCCATGGATCTTCAGAAGAAGCCGTCGCTAATCCTTCGCCTCAAGTCCATTATACAGTCGCAGAAGACTGCTTCTCTTCTGCTTAGGGATCTTGAGAAAGAAGTTGGGTTCGTGCAGAAATGGAATTACATGGCTGTGATTGAGAAATACCCCACCATTTTTCGTGTTGTTGGCGGCCAGGCTGACCGGTCGCCGCCTGCGGTTACATTGACTGAAAAGGCCAAAAAGATTGCAGCTTTGGAAAGTGAGGCGTGGATGAAAATGGAGCCTATTCTGATTGGGAATTTAAAGAAGTTGTTGATGTTGTCAGTTGATTGTAGACTACCCTTAGAAACTATCGATTTAATAGCTAATGAATTGGGATTGCCTAATGATTTCAAGAATTCAGTAATTCTCAAGTACCCTGAGAATTTCAAGTTGATTGAGTTCAACGGGAGGGAATATCTGCACTTGGAGAACTGGGATTCTTCACTGGCAGTGACTGCTCGCGAGGAGAGGTTAGCACAGCAAGGGGGGACTGGGATGACCGCGAACAGGGTTAGGATATCGAAAGATGGAAACTTCTTGGGTCCTTTTGCGTTTCAGTTGAAGTTTCCCGCTGGATTTAGGCCGAACGTGAGTTATCTGGAAGAAGTAGAGAGGTGGCAGAAGTTGGAATTCCCTTCTCCATACTTGAACGCGAGGAGGTTTGAAGCAGCTGATCCAAAAGCTCGAAAAAGAGCGGTGGCGGTGCTCCATGAGCTTCTAAGTTTAACTATGGAGAAGAGGTTAACTTCTGCTCAGCTGGATGCATTTCATTCAGAATACCGTTTGCCCGCTCGACTCCTTCTCTGCTTGATTAAGCATCATGGCATCTTTTATATCACTAACAAAGGCGTAAGAAGTACTGTAATGCTAAAGGAGGCTTATGATGGATCGAACTTGATTGCAAAATGCCCACTCGTGGACTACAGAGACAGATTTCTGGCGTTAATCGGTAGGAAAGAAGGCAGTTCATGCATTGAGGTATCCTCTTCTACTGCAACTTGATTAGCTGCGAGTTTTTATCATCTTTTATTGTTAGAAATCTTGTTATGCTGCATTTCTAGTTTAACATATTCAATCTTGAAAGCTTGAATTTTATTTTGTTTGGATCAAGTAGATAGAGTTTGATTGAAATCTTGAAATCATTGTTGCATTTTCTTATTCATCTCTACTTCTCTATAACTTTGGGGGTTGAAAATGCGAGAAGTTGATTATTCTATAAATAAATTATACTCCTCCGTCCCATTTAGAAACGACACGTTTCCCTTGATCGGTTGTCCCACTAGAAACGACGCGTTTCTTAAAATGGTAAAAATTGTGTGGACCACATTTAACTACTAAAAAGTCAAATAATCTACACCACACGACACCACTTCTGATTTCCGCGCCCAAAAGTAAACGTATTATTTCTAAGTGGGACGGAGGGAGTATTTCTATAAACTTTACACTTTGAAGTTGATTGTTCTATTTAGGCAAATTGGTGTCGAGCTCCCAAACATTTTACGTTTAATGGGACTGGTCTTTCGTTCATGGGCTATTTAAATTATTCTTTCAATTGTTTGAATTTTTTATTTTTAAATATTGACTAACAAATCTATTGACTCCGGAAGGACCAATTTCATCAATCGTAAAATGCATGAGGAGGATCCTCATTAACTAAAAGAAGTTTCAAAATTAGATTCCCCTTCGTTCTGTTCTCTCTCAGTAAAGTTTATAGTTGAAAGTAAAAGAACACAAAGATTCACCCGCACACAATCACTAAGCTGTTTGGTTATCGGAAAAGTAAAGTTATTGTGGAATGTAATTTTGTGAAAAATGATTGTGAAGAATTTAATTTAGGGAAGTAAAATTATTAGAGAATGTGATTTCGTAAAAATATGATTTGGGGAAAATAGATTACTTGTACTATATTTAATTAATACACGATAACTATCATGGTTCTTATTTAATTAAAATTATTTAATTTAATTTATAATCAATTATTAAACGAAAAACTAATACTATAATAATTTAAAATTAAAATATATCTAAACACATGCATGTTATCTCTCCGTCTTCTCTATTCTCTGTATGCAGCCGCTGATGTTCTTCCTCAACCTAGCCCAACCAAATTCTCGATCCATGTCAATTTAATGTCCCAGTAATCTCCGCCTTCAAATCTTTCAAGCTGCCCCTGTTGTTTACCGCCGTCGCGCCTTTCTCTCTCTCTTTGATTTTTGGAGAATCCGTGTCTATCATCGACGCCCCACCTCCTCCATTTTTTGCTCTTTCCCGTCTTGTTTTGGTAGAATCTTGGAGAAAATTGATTCAAGAAATTGGTACTGAAATTTGTTTTTTTTCTTTCTCTTTTCCGTTTTCAATTCTTCGAGGAAATTGGTTCAGAAAATCTCAATTTCAGAAATCTAAAGTTATGATCATGAAAATTAACAGTTTGCATGCCCTAGGATTAATTGTTAAGCATCTGTGAGATGAGGAAAAATGAATATTGAATTGGAGAATAGGGAGTTATGGAATAAAAATACCTAGTTTCTTTGGAGCAAGGAAAAAGAATCCAAAAATTTTATGCTAGTTTCCTAGTTTTTAGAAGTCTTATTACTTTCTTCAATTTTATTAAATTTATACCAAACATTAGATTTTGAATTTATGGAATAAGATCACTTTCCTAGCTCTCCCAAACATAAAAATATACTAATTTGGATTAAGATTACTTTTCCTGATAAGAATCCATGCAAACCAAACGGGCCTAACAATTGCGTTAAAAAGTAGAAATTAGCGAGAAGACGAAGCGGGTATGTATTTAGGTTGCTCAAAGGCTCATTCATATCTTATAACAACCAAATCAAACCCTTATTTCTGGCCCATAGGCATAAATTAAGTGGGTAACACACATTATCTATAAAATCAAATCAAACCCTTGCGCGCGGCCAATAAAATGGGCAATCCACATTATCCGGTATGCATTGCATAACGTTGAGGCCTAGCAGTGGCTGCTTCAAATGTGGCTTTAATCTTCTTCAGACTCGCCGCTGCTTCAACCATGTTCATTCTTTCTATCGATGAAACGGCTGCACACTTTACCGCCAAATTCAAAATGGACGACACACATTCCTCCTCCGCCAACAACTCTCGATCTTCTCTTACTAGCAAATAAGGATCCACAACCTCACTTGTTGCATTTCTTAGCAGTGCTTCACTCACCCACTCCTTCAACCCCATCTCTCCAACGAACATATCGTCCGTTGGCTTTTTCCTCGTAAACATCTCCAACAACATTATTCCGTAACTGTAGACGTCTCCATTCGTCGATACTTTTCCTTCTGTCCCATACTCTAGTTGCATTGCATGATTAACAACTTCAATAATTGATATTGAAAAATGAATTTAAATTTCTAAAACGTATTATATTACAGATTGTAGGTTAATTACCTGGCGCTGCATAACCGATGGTTGCCAATGTTTGAGTGTGAATCACATCCTCTCCTTTGTCGAAAAGCTTAGCAATACCAAAGTCACCAACACGAGCATTCATGTCATCATCAAGTAACACGTTGTTCGGCTTTATATCGCAATGAACTACTGGAAATGTATAGCCATGGTGAAGATATTCCAAGGCTAATGCAACATCTATTGCTATTTTCACTCTCTGCATGAGATCCAAACAGTAGTTGCTAGAATGTAGCCATTTCTCCAAGCTCCCATTTGTCATGTATTCAAGAATCAGAGCTTTGAATTCCATGTTACTACAACATCCAATAACACGAAGTATGTTTCTATGTCGGATCGTGCTTAGAAGTTCTGCTTCAATTTCAAAGCTTTGAGCAGCTCTTTCCAATTGCAAGTTGAACACTTTGACAGCAACACTCAGCCCATCAGAAAGTGTTGCTTTAAACACGGAACCAAAACCACCTATACCGAGTAGGTTGCTCTCACTGAAAGAACTTGTTCCTCGTTCAAGTTCAATGTATGATATTTTTCTCCATTCAACTGCCTGCAAAATGTTATTAGTGGAGGGTGGTACAATTTTTTTCTTGTTCCATCTTCTCGTGAGTAGGACGGCTAGAGCAATCACCAAAATCCCAAGTGCAATCAAAATATACTTGACAAGGCTTTTGACCTTTGTTCCTCTAGAGCAAGGTGGCACTTTAAATCTTTTCGGACCGCAAAGAGCGGAGTTGTGAGCGAAAGACTCGGCATTGAAGTTAACAAAACAACCTTCATTTGGAATCTCTCCTTCCAACTTATTGTAGGACAAATTAAAATAGGAAAGAAGCTTGATGTTTTCTAAGGACTTTGGTATCAATCCTGATAGATTATTGTTAGACAAATCCAGTTCTTGCAAGCCTCTAATATTCCCCATTGATTTTGGAATAGATCCCTCAAACTTATTATGCGACAAAGAGAGAATTTCTAAAGATTGACAACCATCAATTGTGCTTGGGATGTGGCTTGAAAACTGATTAGCTGACAAGTCCAGGTATTTGATGACCTTCAAATGCTCAACTTGAGGTGAAAGTTCACCGCTTAATTGATTTGAGGACAAGCTTAATCTTACAAGGTCTACAAGTGTCCACAAGTTGGGAGGGATGGTAGAATTTAATCTGTTGTGGGATAAGAATATCTCTTTCAAGGCTTTAAGTTCGCCTAAGCAGCCTGGTATTCGACCTACTAGCGAGTTGCTATGAATTCTCAATTCCCCCAAATTATTGAGTTGACAAAGATCATTAGGGATTGAGCCTTCCAATTGATTTTTGTGAAGAAACATTCTTTGAAGTTGCTTCATTTTCCCAATTGTTGGTGGGATGGGTCCTGATAGCTTATTTCCAGAAAAAAATATGATGAGTAAACTGCTTAAATTTCCAATCTCACTAGGAATGATACCCGTAATGTAATTATTTGGGAACGATAGATAGACAAGAGACCTGGAAAAGTTTCCAATTGAAGAGGGTAGGGTGCCACTTAATTGATTGTTTGATACATCCAAAGACTCGAAAAGTGGGCAACTAGTTAATGAAGAGAGAAAAGTCGCCTCCCGAGTTGGGGTTTCTGCTCCTCTCAAATTATTTTCCCAAATCTCAAGTGATTTTAGGAGTCTTAAATTACCAAAGTTGGGAATGAAGCCACCGAGAGAGTTGTTACCTAGGGATATCATTGTAAGTTTAGAAGCATTGGTGATGGAGGGTGGAATTGGGCCATTGAGTCCGTTGACACTTAAATAGAGCGATTCAAGATTGGGAAGCGAATTCCCCATGTCCGGAGGAAGACTACCTGAAAACCGATTGGCATCGAGACTTAAAACCCTCAAACTCGAAATGTTGAATACGTAAGATGGTATGGAGCCGGATAAGGAATTGCTATCTACAACAAACGTCTCGAGGGTACGTCGGACCACCAATCTCTTTTGGTAGTTCACCCGCACCATGTATTTGAGAAGCATGATGTAAACATCGATGAAAATTCATGTCCAAAGTGAACAAGTTAAAATTTTTTCAAAACCCGTACGTAAATAAATGCAAGAAATGAAAGCAAAGACCTGTGAAACCATTGCTTATAGCGAAGAAGTTTATTAGCTTGCTCATATTTCCGATTTGAGGTGGGATGTTGCCACTCAAATTGTTGAAGGACACACTAAGGTACTTAAGCTGTCTGCATTGCCCTATATCTGCCGGAATTGGGCCATCGAGCTTATTGTACTTGGCATCGATTAATTTTATATTCGGTAGATTGCGGCACATATCATCTGGAAGCCCACCTGATAGTTATATACTATAATATTAGTTAATTTTTGTAGAATTAGTGGCAACTATACTATCAATAATAATAATAATAATGCAAGATCAATAATCGGAACTTGTGATGAAGCATTCAAAATTATCATTGCATATACTAGAGCACGAAAAAAATGTACCTGTCAACATGTTCATAAAGAAACTGAGCCGCTCAAGCTTTGGCAAATTGTTGAGAATTGGGATATTTCCAGACAAACTAGTGTTGGACAAGTCCATGGATATCAAAGAGGAGATGTTGAAGATGGAAGATGGAACATTCCCAGTTAGATAGGCGGCGCCAATGCTTAAAGCCTCCAGTCGTGAAAGATTCCCTATTTCTGCTGGAACTCCTCCTACAAAATTAGCTGTTATTTTCCAACCAGATAAAAAGGATTTCGGTTATAGTTTTCCATGCGATGGCCCTGGGCGAGGACATATCATATTGTATAAGTTATAAAGAGATGATGAGTATTAATTAATTTATCCATACCTACGAAATCGTTCATGCCCAAGTACAACTCTCTAAGCATGCTCAAACTTCCTATCTCACTTGCAATGCTGCCATTGAAATGATTGATGGATAATTCAAGTGTTTCGAGGACTCTGCACTTCAAAATGTTTCCTGAGATTTCCCCGGAAAGTTGATTGGCCGACAAGGCAAGTGTTTTCAGATTTGGGACGTTATCACACATGCCACGTGGCGGGGATCCAGATAGAGTGTTGTTCCCCATTCTAATTTCAATTATGGAGGATAGATTGAAGATGTCAGGAGGTATGGAGCCACTCAACTCATTATTGCTCAAGTTTAGTATTTGTATTGAAGAAGAATTCCCAATCTCATTTGGAACACTGCCGCTAAGAAAATTGAAATTCATCCATACAACTTGTAGGTTGGAGTTGTTGAACAAAGAGGGAGGAATTCTACCGTAGAAGGTGTTGCTGCCCTGAATGAGTTGCTCCAGTTGAGGCAAACTACCCAGCCATGTCGGTATTTCTCCGGTTAGTGAATTCACTTGCAAGTTCATCACCTTCAAACGACGCAGTTTAGAGAGGTGGGGAGGTAGGGAGCCCGAGAAATTGTTGACACTGAGGTCGAAATGCCGGAGAAACGTCAGGTTTCCGAGATGTGGGGGAGGGTCCCGGTGAGGTTGAGACCGGAGAGGTTGAGGGCGGTGACCCTGCGGTGCTTGACGCCGCACGACACGCCCGATCCAGCTTACAAAGCGAAGTGTTGTCCGACCAGCTCGTGCGCGAGGATAGCGTAGGGGTCGGAAATGATGGAGGTTTTGAAGGAAATGAGTGCATGCTTGTCCCGTGGCGAAGTAGGAATATTAGGTGTGCAGAAACACGGTGTAATAATACTTAATAAAATGATTGAAAGAGAAAATGCTAAGCAATAATTCTCCATGCTTAATGCTTCCTTGTAGGTGATGATAGGTAGATGGATGTCAATGCTTAATTTATATGGAATCGGAAAGGCCAGCTCTTTGGAATTGCAAGGAGAAGTTAATGTCTTTCTCAAGGGGCTGGTCAATCGAAACAAACAAACAACATATACATGTCTTGTGGAAAATTAAACGCCTTGTCGTGAGGGGAATACACTTAAATTAATTTGTCAGTTAATTGGAAATATGAAGGAGCGCATAGATATAACAATTATGCATAAATTATATAAGAATTATTTATGGTTCGCGATTCTCACGTTAAATGCAAAGTGCTCACATGATCTACATATATATATATATAGGGTATGCATCCTATGGGAAGACAGAGTTATGTAGGAAGGTAGGAAGTATGATATTCCCTATATGTTTTATGCATATTTCTTAATTTTTTTATGCATACATTTTGTATTTTTTATATTTTTGCCCTTATGCATAAAACATATAACGAATAAGCAAAAGGAATATTCCAGAAGATATTGAAATGAAGGGTGCAAATTTCTTCAATATATATATATATATATATATATATATATAATTTGGGATTACATGCACATGCAACTTCATTGAAACTAATAGCTGATGTTTTGAGGAATCTTCGAGCTCTACACTCCACGAAAGAGAATCTGAATCTTCATGCATTGAAAACACCTTATCGGATTAGATTTCTCTGGTTAGAGAAAAAGAAAAAGAAAAAATGAATGAGAGGAGACTGACTCAGAAGACTACTGCTTTTTCTGCATAAAAGACAATTAAATCGCATGGACACGGCCAAAGTAACAAAGACTATGTTGTCTTTAATTCCATTTTTTCCACTATTCCACCTTTCAACTCACGGCGGAAAATGTAAACTAGTTTCATAATAATTAAGTTATGCAATAACATAAATTAGTTTATTAGGAGAATCTTCCTATATACTTTCGACTTATTTTTATACTCTCTTTAGAGGGTGTTCTTTAATATTTAAATTATTTAAAAATTGATTTTAGTCATATACTCCACGACCATCCTCATAATAACAAGTCAATTCGTGTAAAGAAGTAATGTATCAGATTGAATTCATATTTCATATATTCTATTTTATTGAAAATTTTGATTATACAAAAACTCTTTCAAATTTAGATAAAAGTGTAATAATCTAATAATATGAGTATTTGTATTTGCTCAAAGAGACTGGAATCATTTAAATAAAACACTTATCATTTAGGCTCATATAAAACCCAATGGGCTCAACTGAAAAATAAGAAATTAGAAAAATGGGCCCATCTCATTTAGGCCCATATCAAATGCTTACAAATTAGCGAAAACGGAGCGGGTATTTGGGTTGCCCGTTCCCGATGGGAGTGAAAATACCAAAATGCCTCTCGTACGCGGGTCCGGGCTTCAGATTCTCATCATACATCGCAAATATATACGTCTCCAATCGCCGATTAGGGTTTCTCGGCGTCCCCTTCTTCACGATCCGCATCAAGTTGTTGTTGAAGATCCTCGCGTTCTCAACCGTGTTAATCGGTCCATCGCCGGCAGCCGCCGTACCGTACTCCACCTCCGCCCCCTGCTTGTGACCTCCGCCGCCGGACGACCACCCGGTCTCCGACACCTTCGCATCCTTCCCCGACTTACCCCCAGTCTTCTCGTCGAATAACAGAATCGACGGCGACGCAGCAAGGATTCTCGCGATTGAGTAATCGACGGCGTCGACGATGGCGTAGTAGAAATTATCGTAGTATACGCCGCAGGCGACGACGCCGCTGTTGGGCTGGAGGAGGGCAAATGAGAGGTTGATGTTTTTGGGATCGTTCATGTAGGCGAAGTAGGGATAGACGTTCCCGAGGAGTGACGTGTCGGTATCTCGTAGAAACTCGAGTATCGGTCTAATGAACCAGTTCACACTGCATTCAAACTCCCCGCCTGCGGAGGATACGAGGCGTTTAGCAAATCCGTTCTTATCGAAGTGGAGACTTTGATCTGTCCGGCGAGCCCCGCCGTACGGACGGCGCGGTAGACGTTCTGCATGGCGGGGAGGACGAAGGGGGCGAAGGGGGAGGCGGGGTCCACCTCGTTGCCGACGGAAATGTCGCGGAAGGTGACGTTGGGGTGTTGGAGGACGTAGCGGCGGAGCCAGGCGGCGGCGGCTCCGGGGCAGTTGGCGAGGTCTTGGAGGGAGTCGTGTGGGACCCCCAGCATGAGGCGGATGCCGGTGCCGGCGAGGGCGCGGAGGGTGGGTGGGTGGGGTTCGTAGAGGCGCATCTTATTGTACAGAGCGAGGGTTCTTTGTACGTCGGGTAAGTTATTCCCTAGCCTTCCGAAACAAACGCCGACTTGACTGCATGATTAATTAATTAGTACTCCCTCCGTCCCGCTAATAGCGTCTCAGTTGACTTCGGCACGGAGATTAAGAAATTTTAGTTTAGTGTGTATTTTATGAATTTTAATTGTATAACGAAAATGATACGGTTTTCGAGTGAGTTGGATAGGAAAGAAATGAGAATTATCCAAATTTTTGCAAGGCTAGTAAAAGGCAATCGATTTGTATTTTTTATATTTTTTTATATTGTATTTGAAGAAATAATCTAAAGTTTTCAAAAAGATAAAAATCATAATTTTCTGAGTTCGGAGCGGAACATAATCGAGTGAGAGATAAATTTTTGAAGAGAGAGAATATAAGAATGTGGAGTTGAGTAGTAAGTAAGGTTGACCTACTTCATTTTATGTTTAAATGTAATTTTTACTTTTTTAGGAAAGATTGACGAAATAAGCGGGACCAGATTGACAGCAAGAGGACAAGAATAAGCGGGACGGAGGGAGTATTAGTTATTACAATTCATTAGTATCAAACTTATATACGCATGACGTACATTGACATACAGAGTGAAAACGTTGAAATATATAATAATCGTTAGAGATTAATAAAAACTTCGGTAAAGAGCATAAGAGTAGATTGATTAACCTGTGAAATCAAATGAGGTGAGAAAGAGCAGCCCTAATAGGAGCACTGTAAGTAGGAAGTGATTTGTGGTAGTAGCCATGGAGAAGGGAAATAGCAGTAAGCTAGAGTTGCTTAGGTCCAACCTATTGCATTATATATAGAGAGATAAAACCATGATGCATGTTTATTCACTAAGCACCTTAGATAGGGATTAAAGATTTCACTCGTCATAAAAAAAAATAACTTTCGGCTTTTGGATAGGAGGAAGCTTGTAATTCTATCTCTTGATTTTGGATTTTGTTATAAATTCGATACACATACAATCTTGCTTAATTAACATTAAAATTCATAAAATGCAATAACAAAATTGTACCAATGTCCCATTTTTTGAAAAGAATGTTTTTTCCTTGTAACCGTCGGCCAATTTGAAGCATTTTCTCAAATAATATAAAAGCCTATTTCCTCAATTTTGCACAATCATCTAAATTGGTTATTAATTGTATATTTCCCATTAATTAATAAGATAAATTGCATTTAGGCTACTATCATCTCCCAAAATAAAAAAATAAAATGAATTTTGTAAAAACCACCAGAAATTGCTTTAATTTTTTTGAAGAAGAATCAACAATATATATAGTCATATTATTGCCTCTAGGCCCCTCTTCTTTTTCCGAGAATTCCTTTAGAAAAGTTATATCCACTTTAAAGGCATTAGAGCATTAAAAGATCCTTCTCATTTATTTATATGTACTATATATGCTTTTTTAATTTTCCTTTTCTTTTAATAATTGTAAATATAAATATAAATTATTACGTAAAGGAAGTCACCAGAAAGATTTTTTAATGAAGAAGTGTCCACATTGAACGCACTGTACAGAAGTCTTTGTTATACTATTAACAAAAATAAATAATAATTTAAAGATATTAATATTTTGTTGATGGACTTAAACTTATTTATTTTAACTTTTTGGTGAAAGAAATTAAATTAATTAATTAGAATGAAGTAGAAGTGGACTTCGTATCAACTATCAACCTAACACATGCCTGTGCTGGGCAGGAGCCAGGTCTCGTGATTTTGGGCCTTTACCAAGTCTGGGTCTAAAAGCCCATTAAGAGCCCATTATTCTTTTATACACAGCTCATTTAAATCAGCTTTTTATGGACCGGGCCTGGCCCGTGTCCGCTTGAGAACATGACATGGAACTCTAAGGTAAGAGACTTTTGTTGACTATCTATGTTGCATAAACACGAGACACGCGACATGAAACACAACACGATACGGACAAGGGACACGTTATTTTTTTAACAACTTAGGATGCGACACGGTGATTGGATGTAGCGTTTGGAGTGTAAAATAAATTAATTTTGTATTTTTTATTAAAATTAGGTGCAACGTATAAACATATAGAATAAGAAAATTGAAGTATCGTATTGTGTCGGATGCACCGACACGTACACAACACGAAATTTTTTGAAGTTTCTGTACAACAGAGTTGACTATTTGTAGGTTTAGGTGCTGATCCCCTCTCTCATAAAATTGGTCACAATATCGTTTTACAATAAATTTTAACTATAAAATCGAACGATCATACGATTCACATATTATTACATTATAAAATTGTACACTCTTATAGTTGAAATTATTGTGAACACCATTACGATACGTTTTTATGAGATATATAATTCATTGAAGTGTTTAGTACGCGCTTCGAATTTCTTTATAATATAAAGAAAATTATACGCACAAATTTCCTCTCGCTAGCATCAAATTTTCGATGACTAGGCAAACATTAATACCTAATCTCGTATAAAAAAATGTTTAGTCTGGTCTGGACTTAAAGTCAAGCAAATTAATGAATTGAATTAAGGCATGTGATAAATTCAAAAAACATAAAAAAATGCGCCAAGTTGGTTTACATTTAAGTCAATATTCCCTATCATTTTCAAGCCTGATAAGATTGTGAGAAACTAAACCAAGTAATTAATTAATCTAATCACAATTAGAGCAAATGCCTCTTCTATATAAATACCCACGCCTTCCTACAAATACCAACACTTTCGATAGATCCAGAAAAATCACACCGAAAATGGACGCATCAACCGTCGATCGAATGCAAATGCTCAAAGCTTTCGACGACACAAAAGCCGGCGTCAAAGGCTTGAACGATTCCGGACTGTTCAAACTTCCGAAGATCTTCGTGCGGCCATCGGAGGAGCTTGATGAAGACGCGAAGCACAAAAAGGCTCAAATTCAAGTTCCGGTGATCGATCTGAGCGGCGTCGGAGACGGCGGAGGGCGGAAGCGGATCGTTGACGGAGTTCGAAGTGCTTCGGAGACGTGGGGATTTTTTCAAGTGGTGAACCACGGGATTCCGCAATCGGTGCTTGACGGAATGATTGACGGCGTTAGCGGCTTCCACGAGCAGGATGTGGATGAGAAGAGGAAGTATTATTCGCGTGATGCTGCGAGGGGGATGAGATATTCCAGCAGTTATGATCTGTTCACGTCGAAAACTGCCAGCTGGCGGGATACGCTGACGCTTTCGTTTAATTCTGGATCTGATTTTGTGGATCGTGAAGAGCTGCCGGAAGTTTGCAGGTTTAATTATTTTTCTTATTGAATTTTTGGATTTTTTTTCAGCTTCTAAGACAATCACGAATAAACCTCTTTTAAGCCACCTTTAGAGCAAAATATAATTAAATCTCGATAAAGTAATAATCTTTGGGGCCAAGAGAATATTCATTTAACGAGGTTATTATTTTATTAAATATTATTTTAGTGCATTGACTCATGTCGGGACTAGAAGAAATTATTATTTTAGCAAAATTATTACTTTATCGAATATTATTTTATCGAAGTTTAACTGTAATTGATTACTTTGCTCTATTTATAAGGCTCATCACTGGTGGATCCCACCCTCCCATGAAATCGTGTCAAATCACAATTTTTAGTTGTAATTCTAAAAAATAAAATTATTTTCAACCACTAACTCTCGAATTCACATTTCGCTCCACCGTAATATTTCAAGTCTGCTAGTTTTGAGTAAGATATGAATCCATAAAAATCGAAATTTAATGTTATGAAATATTAGCGAAAATAAATATTCATTTAATGAGCTTAATATTTTATCGAACATGATTTTAGTGCGTTGAACTATGTCGGAACCGGATGAAATTATTACTCTATCAAATTATTTACATGCATGATTCACAGGGATTCAGCTATAGAATACTCAAAGCATGTTGAAAAACTGGGAAATATTCTGTTTGGTTTACTGTCTGAGGCTTTAAGACTCAAATCTGATCATCTGAAAAACATGGAGTGCTCAAAGGGTCACCGTCTCCACGGCCACTACTATCCGGCAACTGGCTATCGGGACAACGAAGCATACTGATGCCGGATTTCTCACCATTCTTCTGCAAAACCGGCTCGTTAGCGGCCTTCAAGTAATGCGCGAAGGCCAGTGGATCGATATTGAGCCCGTTCGAGGAGGTTTAGTCGTAAACATTGGCGATCTTCTTCAGGTATTCTATCACTTTCTTGATCTTGCTAAAAGGAAGAAATTTGATTTATTCTCTGTTCTGTTTGGATCAGTTGGTGTCGAATGGGAGATTCCGAAGCGTTGAGCATAGAGCGATTGCAAATCGAGCTGGACCGAGGGTTTCGGTTGCGTGTTTCTTCTCCGGACCTGCGTATAACCCTGACAAGAGTTATGGTCCTGTTGAGGAGCTGGTAACAGAGGAGAGTCCTGCAGTTTACAGAGAGATTGTATTGAGGGAGTATCTGATGAAGTTTCTGGCTACTGGGCTCGACAAATATCGAGCTCTCGATTACTACAAGGTGTGAGGGAGGTAATTCATGAAGCATCACTGCATCAGCTGGAGCTATGGAGTGTAAAAATAATAGTGATTTAGCTTCTTATTGTTTAAACATGAAACTGAGAAGCTTCCTGTTTATATAACAGAAGTCATATGGATAGAAGATGTAATCCCAATAGCAGACATGACACACAATAAGTCTTTCAAAGAGCAAATGTTGTTTACAATAAGGCGTGCCACACCATGTCTTAGTGACACTATAAATCTCGTCGAAAAGAAGCAAATGCAGAAAACCTCAAGCTGCGGGAGGCCTGAGTATGTCGTCCTGAGACGTATCACGCACAGATGGCGATATGTACCGCCACATTGGGACAAACCCATAGCTGGGAAGCATCTGAACCTTGTTGGCATCAGCCTGATAAATAGGTGGTGCTTTAGTGAACCCGGTCGGTGAAATGCTCATGGTTTTCAACTGCTGCTCGATCCTGCCCTTTTCTTCCTTTAGCTTCAGTTTCTCTTCGCGAATCTCATTCTTCTCTGCCTGTATTCGAAACAAAAAATGGTCTGATCGCAAAACTCTTAATACACGTCGATAAAGATACTGTAATATCATAAAGTATCATCACCATGGTGGTCAAAAGAAGGTTGATATAGCGATTCAGAGTAAACGAGCAAGCCCGAAGATGAGGGCCTTATTCGAATATGCAGAGATATACAATCAAGAACATGCTGTCCATGAAAAAGCTCAGAAATGCCATTTTATGTGCAAAGGAGTTTTGAACAAAAAATAGAATACTTCCTATAAATGAGAAGAGTAATCCGGTAACCAATCTATTAATAAATCAACTCCATAGTCTCAAGTCTAACCTTCAAAGTTTTAATCTCTTCCATAAGCCTTTTGTTCATTTCTGTATACTCTTGAGATTCAGCCTTTAGCTGGTTCAGGGTTCTGATAGCATCACTAAGTATGGCCAGTTTTTCGGTTTTCGCAGGTCGTCCAGGCTCCAAAACTGCAGAGAGTTCTAAGAATCTGTATCAAGGACGGAAATCTATTCAATTAACAGGCACAAATCTCATCTGCAAACTATTTCTAAGTCAATAATTTTCTACCAGCCTGTTCTGATATTCCACAGCACCATCAGATGGCCTAGTTACTCACAGTAAACAAATTCAACTACCTAGCTAAGAAGTACTCCATAAGAGCTTAGGAAGGAACCCGACATGAAAACTCGAAACGATAATCATACCTGTCATTCAGTTTCCCTCTCCGTGCTCTATCGCGGCATGCTTTGGTTCCTATACCACCTTGTAGATCAGAACGTCCCCTGTAGATCACAACCAATAAGAAAGAGGGAAACACAAACATTTCTAATCAAGCATACATGAATATTCAAGAACAAAAATCAGTCTACTAATAAGTTTTAAGGGTGATCCATTCCACAATCACATAAGAACTATTCTCCTCCCAATCTAAAAATTATCCAACCAATCAGGTTTATGAAAAAATAGCAATCATCAAGAAAAATCAATATTCACCTCTTCCTCGGGGATCCTCTTTCTTCAGGTTTAATATCCGGCGTTGTAATTTCACTGAGTGAGATGTCAGATAACATACAAATACTGCGGCAAATTAAGCAGAGCAATGATTGAAATTCCACCATAAACACAATCTATAACAATATGAAACTAGATAAACAATCAATTTTTGTGTGTGTGTGTGTTTGGGGGGAAATCGCGATTTCTGCAGCAGTACCAACAATTGCAAGCTCTTCAGATGAAATTAGTAAGAGAGAATAAATTCGAATTCAATTTTCAATTTCACTAGTAACTAGAAAAAGCAATCCGATCAAATTAACAACTAACTAGGTCACTTACTCTTCCGAGGCCGGCGGAGGAGTTCCATTAAAATCCGGTGGCGGCGCGCCGTCGTCCAAGAGGCTGCTGTAATCGATCAAATCGCACCAGCAGTTCTCGGTGAAGGAATCGACGTGATAGTTGTGCATTGCTCGGATTTCGAGTTCATCAACAAAATTTGAAGAATCCGATTTGACGCGGAGTATTTGGAGGAAATATTATTTGTCTTTCCACAATTAGCAAGTTGCAGATTGAAGCCGTTGCTGCATGCCTTTTTTAATCAAAAGATTGAAGATTGTTGGATATGTGACGTTTCTCGAAATTATTTTATTGATATTATTACCCGACTATGATATAAATCAAAATTTAGGAATCGGCATATTTCCGTAGAATCTTCAATTAGATTTATGCAGCCCACCACTACAATAATTCCCTAACTTAATTTTTAATTTAATTTTATTTAATACGCGTTCCAAATAGTATTGTCTGTTTTTCTCGTCATATAATCATAACAAAAAAAATTAAAAACCTTGAATTTCAGTTTTGAGAAATTAGTTATGATGTCAACCATGAGCATGTTCAATGCCTGTCCTTGGATAAGTTATTTATAAAATTCCTCCCTATTTAAATAATACTCCTCCGTCCCGCTTATTCTTGTCCTACTTCGCCTAATCTATTGCCCCGTTATATCGTCCCTCTTTCCTAAAATAGTCAAAATTACTTTTAAATATAAAATGAAGTGGGTCCCCCTTACTCACTACTCAACCCCACATTCTTATACTCCCTCTCTTCAAAAAGCTATCTCCCACTCGATTATGTTCCGCTCCGAACTCACAAAATTATGATTTTTATTTTTTTGAAAACTTTAAATTATTTCTTCAAATACAATATAAAAAATATATAAAAAATAAAAATCGATTGCGCTTTTACCAAACCTTGCAAAAATTTGGATAATTCTCATTTCTTTCCACCAACCACTCCTCGAAAACTGTGTCAATTTCTTTATACAATTAAAACTCATAAAATACACACTAAACTAAAATTTCTTAATCTCCGTGCCGAAGTCAACTGGGACAGAATTAGCGGGACGGAGGGAGTAATACCTTTCAATTTTCATATGTTAATGTTGAAAAATTAAGGTACTCTCTCCGTCCCATTTATATTGGCCCCTTGCTTTTCTGGCACGAGAATTAAGAAAGTAAAATATGTGATAAAGTAAGAGAGAGAAGATGAGTGAGATGGTGAGAGAATAAATGATAAAATAGATTAGAGAAATAATAAAATATGAGAGTATGCATTATTTTATTTTTCTTTTTTTTAGAATTAGGACAATATAAATGGGACGGACCAAAATTAAAAAGGTGTCAATATAAATGGGACGGAGAGAGTACTAAATTACAAACTTTTGAAAAGGATATATATAAATATTGATGTTTGCCAGGGTATCTAAGATTGGAGATTTAAGTTACCTGCAAATTAATTTTGTTATTCTTTTAAATCGAACTATCTAGTTCAAGAAATACAACCTTATAACATCTAACAAAGCTTTATCATTATTCCACACAACATGTTGGCATCACATTTAAAAACTTTATATATCAATGGTATTTGAATAAAAAACAAAATTGTACAATAAATATTGTCAAAGAGTAGAATTAGTTGTCCAATAGAGATGGAATTGGCTGCAGTGCACTGTGGGCTTATACATAGCTTCATCGGACCGAAGTCCAGTCAAACTTAAATAAAATGAAATAACTCGAAAAGAAATATAAGACCAAATAAAATGAGGTGGAAATAATATTAAATTATGAATTAGCCCATGTTTGAAACATGCTAATTTGGCTCGTTTAGATCCGACCCGACCCGATCCGATGGGAGAATAGGTTAACATAGGACTGGAATCGAGATAAGGATTAAGGGAATACAATTAATATTACTCCCCTTCGTCCCACTGAACTTGTCCAGTATTCATTTTCGGACTGCCTCACCGAACTTGTTCAGTTTTTTAAAAAGGAAGTAGGTCTACACCTTTAACAATTCAAATCAACTTAAAAATATTAATTAATTAAATATATCTCACACCTCTACCTCATAAACCAATTCTAAATTATTAATTGATGCATGTTTCTCACACCTTTATCAATCTACACCAACTTTCCTAAATTACCGCATTGAAAATAAAGTGGACAAACTTGATAGGACGGAGGGAGTATATTAAATGAACATTTGAAATAAATAAGAAATAAGAAATGCATAGTTAAATGAGGCATTTCTAACAGTAGTCAAACAGTAGAAATAGATATACATTTATAGCCCATCACTAAAACAAAACACAAATATAGTCATTTTGTCCTTATACGGCGCAGGGCCGATGGGGGGGCCGATGGGGGAGTCCATAGGCCCTCCATCGGCGGAGGGCCGATGGGAGGGCCTAATGGGGGGCCGGTGGAGGGCCGAAGGAGGGGGCCTAATGCCTTCATTAGGCCCTCCTTATACCTAAACTGATTGAGACCAACGACCAAAATTATAATTTTTTTTTTGATGATCAATGGCTTAAACTGAAAAAAAAAATGTTTATTGATTGACACTATCGACCAAAATTATAATTTTTTTTTATGATCAATGACCTAAATTGAAAAAAAAATGTGTATTGATTGAGGCCATCGGCCATCAGTCAAAATTAGAATTTTTTTTTTCAGTTTTAATGGCCTAAACTGAAAAAAAAATGTTTACTAATTGAGGTCATCGACCAAAATTATAATTTTTTTTTATGATCAATGGCCTAAAAAAAAAAAATTACATGGCCGATGGCCATCGGCCAAAATTTGAATTTTTTTTGAGGGCCGATGGCCCTCTTGTTTAAGATTTTTTTTTTTTTGGTTTCAGGGGCCGATAGTTAAATTTTTTTTTTTTTTTTTTTTTTGGGGGCCGATGGAGGGCCTATGGACTCCATTGGCCCCCCATTGGCCCTCCCATCGGCCCTCCGCCGATGGAGGGCCTATGGACCCCCCCATCGGCCCCCCATCGGCCCTCCGCCGATGGAGGGCCTATGGACTCCCCCCATCGGCCCTCCGACGGATAAAGACAAAATGACTATTTTTATGTTTTGTTTAAGTTTCAAGCTACATTTGTATTTTTTTTTCGTTTTGGCTAACAGTTAGTATTTCCACTAGTTAAATTGTAATACATCATTCTGACGCCATACTGGATAGGCAGATCCAACTAAGTCAAACCGTTAAATTAATAATGAAGTTCGTTAATTAGATCACCTGCCGAAACAGACTTGGATAGATGGATTAATTTCATTACTAATTTAGACATAAGCTTACGCTTTTCAATACTCCTCCGTCCCAAATATATATGTCTACTTTCCTTTTTTCGTCTCGTCCCAAATCTATATGTCTATTAGCAATTTTTTTTTATCTAACTAAATCTTTCACCAACTTTAATAGATCTAATTAATATGATAATATAGAAAAAGACTATTTTATCCAACTTTTATAATAGCAAACACAATTATGACATTAATTTTTTAGTAATTTACTTTAATTTACTCAAATTCCAATATCAATATTTATCTAACTTTAATATCATTAATTTTTTTCTTAATTTATGTGAAAAAACAAATGAACATATAAAATAGGGACAGAGAAAGTATTTTAATTTAGCAAAATCAGCCTCCGGCTGCTAGAAATTGGCTTTAAATAAATTTAGGGATACTGGATAATATAAACCACAATAGATTTCCATAACTTCTTTGTATTTGAAATTTTATCAATTAATTTTTTGTAACAAGGAAAATTAATATTCCATTCGTCCAAATTATCTTATCTTGTGTTCCATTTCGGGTCGTCCCAAATATATTGTCTAGTTTTTTTTAGCAATTTATTAAATTTAATTTTTTTGTAAGATCCACAACTTTATACAACTATATACACAACTAACAATTCTAATTAAACACCACACCACTATCAAAGTTGACAAGATAATTGGGACATTAACAAGAAATATGTGAAGTATTAGTAGAGATTGAACTTAAAATTGGACTTTTTCTTGATTTATGGGTGGGGTCATACCAATCTTTTCTGTATTCTGTATTGTTCTAATTTTATCGGATGTCCCAAAATGACATCAATACCTTAAGGGTGTTAGAATTTCTTTTTAATCACCCTTTCTTTCACATATTAGCCATTATAGAACAGCCTAACTGCCTAAGTTGTACTAAATGGAAACAATTTAATGAGCCAAAAAGGGCAAAAAAAAAAAAATACTATGATATTAAGCACTTTGTATTAACTACTTCCCTGATTGGTCATTGAAATCAAGTAGCTCTTCCAGCAACTTATCATCGTAATACTCGAACTCAAAAACTTGCCTCCCACGCTCCTCATTCCTCCCTTGAACCGAACCCGAACCGAAATGCGAGGAGCTGCTCGGCAAGTTGTACTCGTGCGGAAAATTAAGGATCGCCAAATGGCCCCTCATGGCGTACGCCGTGCTGTCGTACGCCCTCGCCGCCTCCTCCGCGGAGTCGAACGTGCCGAGCCAGACTCGGGCGCCTTGCCGGGCCGAGTCGCGTATCTCCGCCGCGTACTTCCCCCACGGCCGCTTCCGTACGCCTCGGTACTTAATCTCTCCGCCGTCGCTCTTGCTTGCGTTGTCCATGATTTGATTGTGTTTTGCATGGGTGATGTGGCATTTATATGTGTTTGGAATGTTCGAGAAATTATAAGGGTTTGGTCCGAAGTGGGGTCCGGATCGTCCCACGTGGACGATCGTGTGGCTTAGGATACAAAACTGATGGTTCATGTAGACCAAGACTGTGGTGTTCAATGTATCTGGGCTGGTCAAGGTGGTGGCTTTGGACTGCTTTACCACTTTGTCTTTGGGGACTTAATTTTGTTCAATTATGTCATTTGATCGAGAATTTAATGAGGGAGAAAAAAAGGAAATTATGAGAGAATCAATTAGTATGTGTTTTCTCGAAAACTATGAGAATTGCGCACGTGATGAATTGGGTTTTAAGAAATTGGTCAAAATTGGTTGAAGTCAGTTTGCTGACATCCAGTCCTACGTCAGTATAATATATTTGCAAGGAAAGAATGAAAGTAGTATTTCTCAAAGACCTGATTAACTATTTTAATTCCCACATGATCTTCTGTCTCATTTTCTTATGTCTAACTCATGTCTCGTTGTCATTTTAACTGTAATCATTTAGGTATTTACAATTTAAATTTTAAGATTTCTTAAAGTGCTTACAATTAAAAATATGAATGGGATACGAGTGGAACACAAGAAAGTAGAATAGATGATCTGGATTGATTTTACTTGCGGTCTTTACGTCGACATGCATTGACGGATCCAAAAAGCAGGTGGGGCCCACCTTTCATACATAATGACATCTGTAAAATTGAAAATCACGATTTTAAATTATAAGTAAAGCACGTTAACCTCTATGTCGTTTTGAATCTTCAATTATGGAAAGAGTTGGACTCCCGTACATCAGACGCCTACAGTTAACTAAGCGCGATTTGCAATATATTATGAATGTTGTGATAGCGTAGTTGGTTAAGCTTCTGGCTTAAACCCTATTCACTTGGGTTCGAGTCCCGACATCGAAGTTTGACTTTTTTATTTTTATAACAATTGATACTTTTTAAGATCTAGTTTTTTTTATGTATTCAATTTAATTGATACATCCATTTTAAGAAAGTAATACAATACAATATTTTTATTCATAATAAGTGATACTTTTATTCATAGCAAGTGTTACATTGATTAATAACAAGTGATACTCTTATTCAGAAAAAAGTGATATATTCAAAATAATTGATATTTTTTTCATGTAAAGTGATACTTTTGTTAAAACAAGTGATACTTTTATTCATAATAAATGATACTTTTATTCATAGCAAGTGATATTTTGATTAATAACAAGTGATACTTTTATTCAGAACAAGTGATATATTCAGAATAATTTATACTTTTTCACGTAAAGTGATACTTTTGTTAAGAACAATTAATACTTTGATTCATAACAAGTGATACTTTGATTAATAACAAATGATACTTTTATTCAGTACAAGTGATATATTCAGAATAATTTAATACTTTTTTCATGAAAAGTGATATTTTTATTCGTAGCAAGTGATACTTTGATTCGAGACAAGTGATACATTAGTTAATAAGAAATGATACGTTTATTAACTGATTTAAGTAAAATATTTTTTATTTAATTCAATAACCTTATTTAATCTCTTTTTTGGTAGAGCTACTTGATCTGGTATCACAATGTAATACTTTTACTAACTGATTTAAGTATAATATAACCATGTGAGTGTTTGAGTGTGTTAATTTAAATAAAAGAAAAAAAATAATGCGGCCAGGACTTGAACCTACATTTAGATTGTAAGAGCCCAATAGCCTTACCAAATGTGCTACAACAACATTGTTGCTATATGACACACTACTTTACATTTAATATTAAGCATCCGTTTGCACTGCAACCTGGATGCACAAAAAGTTTTTGCCTTATGGAAATAGGGATTTATAGTTGTTTTTCATCTTACAACTAAAGCAAGGCGAATAAAGCTTTGATGTCAAACTAACTTTAGCAATATAAAAAGTTGACATCGGTCGATATATGAAATATATATAATTTACGCATCAGAAAATTCTATCCCATTTTTGACCAAGTGAGTTATGCATGATTCCTACGAGCATAACAATCTTGAGATTGGCATCTCGAGCACTAATTCACTTTAATAATTTTGGTCTTAATATTTTCAGAAGATTCAGAATATCTAATATTCGACAAATCTGACTAGATATCGTTTTATGTGGATATAATCAACCTTCCAAAATTTGATTTCTATAAACTTTAGAGAAAGCCGTTATTCCATATATTTAGAATGTAAGTATCCTTTTTTATTTTTATTTTTACGAATGGAATGGAAACTCGGGATGTGATGGGATAAATTCCACTACTTTGTAATCGCTAGCATACATATGTTTATGAATGAGATATAAATCGTATTAGATTAATCATGTGTGACAGACTCAACCTATAAGCTATGTCAGTTATACTATGCATGTGCATGAAAAGAAGGAAATTGAGCATTTTTTTTAACGAGAAACTCACAGCCGCTATCTTTTATCTTTTATGAGTACATGGTAAACATCGCTTCTGTGCAATAACCCGCAAACCATACATTAAGCATTCTTACACTATATATGCATGTGCATGATTAAAGGTATACAACTTATTAACATAATTGCAAAACTGAAAATTCGATATCCAAAACAAAATTGAAAAAGAAAAATAAAGCTCGAACTTGTAATAATTATTTTAATCATTTCTTCTTCGTCTTCTCCGAGGACTGATCAAGAAGCTCCTCCAACAAACTGTCATCAAAGTACTCCAGCTCAATCTTCTCATGTGAAGTATTCCGACGCGAAGACGACGACGACGAAGATGACGTGAAATTAGGGTTGTACGGCGGAATAGCAAGCTGAGAGTAATACTCATGCGGAAAGTTCAATATCGCGAGATGACCTCTCAGCCTAAAGGCGGCCCTATCGTACGCCCTCGCCGCCTCCTCCGCCGTGTCGAACGTTCCGAGCCACAAGCGCGCTCCCCCCCGAGTCGGGTCGCGTATCTCCGACGCGAACTTCCCCCACGGCCGCCGCCGCACGCCGCGGTACTTCACTTCCTCCCTCTTCTCCTCCTCTTGCATGGCCTTGCCTCTCGAGTTACTTGAACTACCTTCCATCTTGATTAGGGCTAATGTTCGAATTAAGATTGAGATTATGAAATGGGGCTAATGTTTATATGATTAAGGTTTTATTATATTTATATATATATAGGGGATTTAATTTGATGACGATTGCAATTGCATTTGTTTTAATTTTTCTTAGAATCTTGGAGTTTAGTCAACCGACATGACCAATATAAAATTGAACTGTCGAACCTATATGTTTGAAGATTCTGCTGGTAACTGTTGCCTTTGCTGGATAGCTAAGTCCGTACAGTGCTCTCAGGTATATTTTAGTCCAAATAATATAATATAATATATATATATATATATAAATAATAGAAATTATTGTTAGTATTATTATGGAAATATATATACGTAGAAGAGGCGTATTGTGATTTATGAAAGAATTAATAATAAATGGATTAGAATAAATTGGAGGACTGGGAAAATCAAATCGAAGAAATTCGTGATGTAATTAAAAGCAAAGACAAATTTGGTGGAGAACATATCTGATCCACATTATGTGTGCATAAATAATATTATGATTTTTGGGGTCAAGAGGAAAATATACTATGGATTTATCGAAAAGGTTGGATTAGGACACGCAGTGTGTGACATCAATTTACGTGTGGTTTGATTTGAATCCATATTGACCTATTTACGGTGGAAGTAGAATTTTCATTTCAATTTTGTTAAAATTATGGGAGGTCGACCTCACAAAATTTTTGTGTTAATATTTTCGGAGGATCAATGAAGCAATAGATATCAATATATCATCTAGCTTTGAAAATAATCTAGAATGAAAATATAATGATATCAATAGAATGAAAATAAAAATCGCACTGACCTACTTTCCCCGGATGTAGTATCAAAGGGGGAATGACGGGACCATACATCTTTTAAAACAATTAACAACTCTTTTTAAATTCTGCGCCGAAAAGAATTCAACCAAGTCAGTTGGGACAGAGGGACTATGATGAATTGATTGTGAATGCATCATTAAACTGATATTTATGGTGTTATATTCAATAATATGATGAATTGATTGCAGAGTAAAATAACTATGGCTGTTGGATCTTTTTCATTACATCATGAAGGTATAAACCGATCCAAGGGGGGCGCCGTGCGGCGGCACGGCTCAACTCGTGTTGAAACACGATTTTTATATGTAATTTTTAAGAAATTTCGTATTTCGTCCTCCGAATGTACACTTTACTCTCTTTTCTTTTGAATTTTTAAGTTCCCCCCCCCACCCCACCCATTTGTAATCCTGGATCCGCCCCTTTACCGTAATGTTAAGTTGAAATGACCAATTTGAATGTAACACAGGAAAGACAGAGGGATAAGTGTGGCGAATGAAATTGAGATGTTTATACTTATATCGTTCCATTGAAATGTGAAGGACAATTATGAATGTTATGAAAAATATAGAGGACTAATTTTACTATTTATTCCTTATATGGAAGACAAATCATAACTATGATTTTCCTCAATTTTAAATCGTAAATTAGCTCCAGTTTTTTACTTGATGGAAGAAGTTAATCAAATAAACGTATGTATTTCGATGTTGTAACATAGTTAATGCTACGAGAGAGCCGAGAGAGAAGGTGAGACGAAGAGGTGGACAAATACGCCAAACGAAATTTTGATGTTTAAACTTAAATGACTCAATTGAAAAGTAAATGATCAGTTTGAATATTATGAGAAAATGAAGGATCAGTATAAATGTTTACTTAGATATACATGTATTTCCCGGAAAATTAAAATGTATTAAAAGGAATTTCTTTTAATGAAAAATTATAAGTAGTTATTTTTCTCGTTTTTCTTGCTTTAATCTTAAGAAATTAAATAATCCGAGAAGTCAAATAATTTTGTAATTATGTATTGTATTCTATCATATATGTATATATAATATAATGAGCTGAAATGACGGGTCGACGATGTAATATTGCAAAAAGATTATTTTATGTCCCCAAACGATAAGATAAGAAAAAATTCTGTCTATTTACCTTTAGTTGATCTATATTCCCCTAAATCCTCATGAAATCAATCTAGAATAATCACGTGACAAATTCTGAACTTACGGTCAATTTATTCGGGGTTAGCCTTTTGAGGATTTAATTTAAAACTTTATTAGACTGGTGAAAAATTAAAATAAATGGCCACTCCGGCCGGTTGGTCGATCCGACGGCCCAATTTTGTTTGGACCGTAAAATCTGGTCCACCAAGTGGAACGTTTGATTGGCCCATTGGGCCTAGGCCATGAATAAATTAGGTAAATTCAATTTACTTATTCAACATAAAAAATACTACTAGTAATTAGACATGCCCATTTTCGATTACAGTTACGATTTGAAACCGTCGATTACGATTTGCCAAAAATTAAAATCGAAATCGAACCGCATGTAGACAGTTGACGGTTCCGGTTTGAAACCGTCGGTTCCGGTTCCAGTTTACCAGTTTCACGGTTTTCATAAATTTTATTTATTTTAATTACTGAATTAATTTTTTTATTAATTTTTAAAAAAAAATACATTTTTCTGTTTCGAATCAAGTTATTAATAAATTATAAATAAAATTTTTCAATCTCATGAAAGAATTGAACAATTAAATATATTAATACAATCTTATTGTTGATTCTTCATTATCATTATCGTTTTAGAAATAAATTTTATATTATTATTTTCGATTCTTTGTCGTGTAGTAATTATTACACAATATTTGATATTTTATGTTTTTCAGTGATAAAATTTGAACAATTGTTATCCATATATATTTTTTGGGAACGTTAGTATCCATTTACAATTATATAAAATTTGAACAATTGTTATCCATATATATATCTTATTGTATAATACTTTAAAATATCAAAAATGGTAGGATTTTTGTATTTTAAATGAATAGTTTGTTTTAAATGTAAGTAAAAATTAGAAGATTTATATCTTCAATAATGTTTTTAATTTAAAACTCATTTATCTAATTCAGTAGATATCTAATCTTTGACAATTTTAATAGGTGAAATCGTCGGTTTCACCCAGTTTGGAACCGATAGTTTGAAACTGGCGGTTTCACGGTTTGAAAAAGAGTAAACCGAAATCGAACCGCAAACCGACGATTTACGGTTTAAGACGGTTTATGCTGGTTTGGGTTCCGATTTAAAACCCGATTTGAGCCCGTTTCAATTTGAAAATGGGCAAATGTTATATAGTATGACATTACAAAAAAGAGGTCGCGCAAATATTTTTCTATAAAAAATAGCTATTTAATATTTTTCACATCTTCCACTAGCACACATTTAAATAGTAGATGAAATTAATACTCCACGCTCTCATCGAGACAAATTGAGTATCTAATAATATTTATTTTTATTATAATCACCATTTATATAATTTATTCTACAGCATTAAATTACATTATTTAATTCAAAAAGAAAAGAAAAGAAAAAAAGTTCACTATAACTAACAAAAATAAATCAACACACTCCACACACAAAATCAAATTTCTTACATCAATTTGCTTAACCTTAAAAAACACATGGCGTAAACGGAACCTCCATGTATAGACTCATCACATGCTACGCCGGCGCCGTCCTATTCGACGGCGCCTGCTCGGAATCATCACCTTCGTTCTCTCCGGACATCTCCTCCAACGACTTCCCGTTCGGTTCAGGCACCAAGAAAGTGAAGAGCAGCCCTAAGAAATTCACACATCCAAGCACGATTAATGTGTTCCTTATCCCTATCCCGGCCGGATAACCAGCATCTCTCTTGGTCGGATCCTTGGACTGCGCCGCGTACAAGAATCCGAACGCTCCGATGATCGCCCCCGCCTTCCCGGCCGCCGCCGATATCCCGTGGCACGTCGACCTCAGCCTCGCCGGAAAAATCTCGGCCGGCACGACGAACGTCGTCGCGTTCGGCCCGAAGTTCGCGAAGAAAAACGTTAGCGAGTACATGATCACGAACCCGATCCGGTTGTCCGGATGAGTCCAATGGTCGTACGGAAGGGCTAGGGCGAACATGAACACCGTCATGAAGAAGAACCCCATGATCTGAATCGCGAACCGACCGATAATGTCGATGAATAGAACCGTGAACCAATACCCCGGCACGGTGGCGAAGAGCGCGACTAGGGTTTGCGCTCTCGCCACGCGGAAGACTTCGTTCACCGCGTTCATGGTTTCGGGTTTCGGGATCCACCCCACCGCGGTGAAGATGTCCTTCTGAAAGAGGTTATTACTATAGAAAGCGATGTCGAGTAAAAACCACGTGGAAGTTGTGCCTAATAAGTGGGTCCCATGGCGCCGGAGGAACTCTCTAGAAAAGAGTCCAAAGCTGTTGGATGTCTTCTCCGTCATCCGCACTATTTTGTCATCCTCGGCCTCTAACTCGACGTTCAGCACCTTCGCCATGTCCTGCGCCGCCTGCTTCGCGTTCTTCGCGACGAGCGCGGTGTACCGCGCAGTCTCCGGCATCTTCATCCGCCAGTAGAACGTCAGGGCTGCCGGGAACGCGCCGAACATGACGATGATCCGCCAGATGTAGTCCGCCTGGTCGACCGTCGAGGCGGCAGCGTCCACCGCGTACGCCGGCGCCTCAAACGCGTGGTCGAACGCGGCGGAGACGATCAGGGCCACGATACCGCTCGTCAGTATCCCAAAGCCCTGCATCGCGAAAACCGCCGCGATGAACGCGCCGCGGGTACGCTTGTTAGCGTACTCGGACATGATCGTGGCGGAGAGGGGGTAGTCTCCTCCTATCCCGAACCCTAGCCAGAACCGGAAGAAGCAGAGCGTGGCCATCACTCCCTTGGGGCTCTGCCCGAAGGAGAGCCCCGAGGCGAGTGAGCAAACAATCATAAGGATCAAAGTGAGTCCGTACACTTTTTTCCGACCCATCTTGTCGCCGAGCCAGCCGAAGAAGAGCTGGCCCATGAGCGTGCCGACGAGGGCGACGCCAGTAACGGCGGAGGAAACCCTCGGCGGCAGAGTCCCCGGCTTCGGCGCGTTCAAGTTGGTGGTGTAGTATATTCGTCCCAATAGCTTGGTGATGAGGGAGATGCTGAAGAGATCGTAGGCGTCGGTGAAAAAGCCCATTCCGGCGACGACGATAGCCGTGAAGTGATAGAGTTGGGTCTTGGCTCCATCAAGTGCATCCAATACTTGGAGGGTTTCTCTAGCCATGCTTAATTAATTTCCACCTCGATTTCCTTTCTCGATATCTGCAAGTATGTATGCTAATTAGCGATCATAATTTCGGTGAAAATATTTAATATGATATAAAATATGACTGATTATGTGCATGGACGGATTCAGAATTTATGATTTCGGACTGTGAAATTTAGATATTGTCATTTTGGAGGATGCAAAAATAGTACTTTCTCAAAAGTATTAGTAGTAAATTTAAAAGCTACAATTTCTTAGATTTTTTTTGTTTAATTTTATTTTCGATAATAATGATGTGTGCATCAACCGGGTCCGACTTGAATTATAGCTGAACTAATGTTTTGGATGGCATTATATATATATAATATATATATATATGAACGTAAATATAAATATTGGTAAAGTAAATATCAACCGGCTCTACATTACTACAAACATGCAAGTAAGCCAAACAACGACAATTACTTTTCACCTAAAATGATTTAAAGGAAAGTAGAAAAAAAAACTATTTGATAATTCAAGGGGCAGATGTAGGATATTTTTTAAAAAAATACAAAGAAAATTTGAATTATGCACTTAAAAATCATGGGCAAATTTGATAGTAGGATGAACCGAAAAGTTATTTTGGACTGAGTTACAATTTATTTAATAAAATAAGAATAATATTTAAGAAATGCTAGTGGTTAGACGTACCTGTATCAAGAATGCAACATGAGGTGAAAACCAGTGTAGTGAAGAAATGAGTGAGGCAGAAGAGAGATTCTTAAATACTAAAGAGAATGGATTCTGTCTGAAATTTAAGGGAACTTTCTGCCGAATACATCGGTATCGGAATCGGGAATTTTTTTGGTATATTCTATTGGCTAAGTCAATTTTTGGAATAATTCTCGCGAACGATTTTGAAAAATACTCTCTCCGTTTCATTAGCAGTGTCTTGTATTTTCGAAAGATTATTCGGTAAGCGCATTCGCTCTGTAGCGGATCTTTTACAAGATCAATTCGGATTGTCTCTGGTTCGTTTAGAAAATGTGGTTAACGCTTTATTTCTAAAAATGACAGAGTTTATAGTCGCAAATTAATTAATTAAAAGTAAAATAATATACACTACATAATTGAATTTTTTTAATCTCTTTATCCAAAAGAAACCAGTTATTACTAATGGGACGGAGATAGTATTTAATAATTTTGATCCAATAAATGTTGATAAGCATATATATATATAATGACGTTGTTTGCTTGTAATTTGGGGGTGATTACATATCCAGGGTTTGTAGTCAACATGCCGTACGTATTACTAATTTACTATAATCGTCGGACAAACGATTGAGACGAAATAATAAAGTAAATTAAGGTCTATTTTATACCTGTAAACGCGTTAATCCTGACAATAATATATTAATATAGTGAAGTCCTTTGAAATTCTTACATGATAATACGTCATTTTTCAGATAGTTTACAATTGATGTCGTGATCATTAGATGAGACCTACTAATGGTATGTAATATAGTAGTATTATACCCTCCATTCGTCCTGTTATTTTTGTTTTCGTTGGAAAAATAAAAATTAGTTTTGAATCATAGTGAATCACACAACTTTAATACATTTCTACAACTTTTTTAATTTTAGCGCCGAACACCACTAAAACAAAAATAGCGAGACGGAAGAAGTACTATGAAATAAAAAAATTATTGGAACTGAGTTTTTTTTCATAATTTAGAGATTGAATAAGCTTTTTTATGATCAAATTATCTTATAATTACGTAAGTGATCACTAATGCAAAATTTGCTCTATACAGTTAAATCTCGATAAAGTAATAACCTTGCGATCGAGAAAAAATATTTATTTAACGAGATTATTACTTTATCGAACATTATTTTAGTGCATTGACCCATATCGGGACCGGAAGAAATTATTATCTTAGCGAGATTATTACTTTATCGAATATTACTTTATCGAAGTTTAACTGTAGTAATATTATTTGATGAGTATATAAATAATAATCGCATAACTTAATGCTACTATTTAATTTAGTAATTTATATCATTTTTTTTGGTTTTCAATTAAAATAAATTGCGTTATATAGTCCCCTCTACCATAAATAATACTATTGTTAGGGATTAGCATACCACCACTACGTATTAAATTAGCCTAAACAATAAAATAGCATAATTGACTTCTATTTTCCTCCACGCTCGCTGGATGACTACAATAAGTCAATAATTACTAATAATTTTCGCTTTCACCACCATATATTTTTCTGTCATTTTTTTTAAAAAAAATATTTCCTTTTGATTTTGGTTGTGATTATTATATTTCCAGGAAATAGTTCTGAAAATTGCATAATTGGGAGTTAATGATTAATTAATTAGGTTAGAAAATGAGAACAAAATCCAAAATTGCCGTCTCAAATACACACATTAACTTTGTCTCTCCATTACATCATTATCATCGTCAGTAATTTAGTCTGTATATGTAGTATGCGGCTTGTGTGAAACCATACATTGTGTGAAACCATACAAACCAAATAATTGAATCTAACTATAACTATGGTGTAACATATTTAATTTATGTGGTATTATTGCTTAATACCCATTTTCGTATAAAAAAACACAAAAATACTCAATCCTTATATTTACTACACAAAATACCCAACTTTATTTGGGTATGCATCCGACACGAAATCTAGTAGATTTAGTCCGACACGAAATCTATGGTGAAACCATATATTGCTTAATCTCAGTCTTGTATGCATCCGACACGAAATCTAGTAGATTTAGTCCGGCAACCCTATAGATAAAAATTTTGTTAATACACAAGTCCGGAACAACCCTATAGACGGAAAAACAATTATACCTGATAGCCGCACAAGCATGCGAACACGGGATCTCATCGAGTTGCCACTCACGACATTCACAAGCGTTTACTGCCGATTTGAACTCTCCATTGATACGTTAGTCATGAACCTTGAATTTGTCTCCGTTCACCGACACAACGGTGAAACGATGTGAACGGTCCTCCGACGGAGCTAACTTTAGCTGCAGCAATTGTAAGCGGATTATCTCGTGCCATGGCTTTTGCTCGACGTTGGTCACACCCATTGTTCAACCATGTGACCTATTGCCTCGATCATAGAGCATATCGGCAGACGTCGTCTTGTGAGCGATCTCGAGTTGATGGATTCGGCTATGTTTGAGGTGAGTGACGCATGCCGCCGAACGGGAGACTTCGATCTAGACCACTTTTCCGGTCCGATATCCATTAACTTCTCGTATGCCTCGGGATAGGCTTGACGAATTCCTTCCATCGCACGATCGAAATCATACATCGTATAAGCATAGGCAAAGCATCATGATACATCTTGATAAGCGTCGACCATATCGTGTAAGCTTATTACGAAGATGATAGTAACAAGTGCCATGAGTCGCTTCGGATAAACGGCCTCTACCGCGTTAGCTATGCTTCGATGTTGATCGGATATGATTATTAAATTGGTTGGCATCGTAAATGCTTCTCGAGTCGGGACATGAACCACGTCCAAGAGTAATCGTTCTCAATTGGACCCACACCAAAGGCTAGTGGAAATATCGGTCGTTGCCGTCTATCGTAGCGACCCACAAATAACACTCCTTTATTCCTTCCTTTCAAGTGAGTCGCATCGACCACAATCGGATCTCGGAGGTTAAATACCCACGGGGCACGAGAAACATTAAAAGCAACGAATAATTGTTGGAAACGACCTTCTAAATCGACTTCCGGATCGGTCATTGTACACGGATTCGTTGTTTTCGATACGTAGAGGTAAGCTGGGAAGCATCTTGAACGAATCGAGTGCCCGCCATAAATCATCGCCACAAAGCACAATTACGGGCTCGTAGAGCAACACTATAGCTTGCTTGAATACCGAATTCACTCTCGATAGATGCCATAATTTCTTTCGGTTTTAGGACAGATTTTTGACGGCGCATTCGTCGAGCAACATAAGCAGCTAGCGCCTTTGCACGAATCCTTCTTGGACCGGTTTGTGAAAAATCTCGATTACATGTGTGTTCGGCATGCAAGCGGTTTACAACCCACAACACATCTCTGCGAAACGGCCCGTAGAAAAAATGGGCGATTACGACTCCGTCTGCATTTATACTCAACCCGACCACTCGTCGAACGACCCACCCTAAAATCGAGACCTTGTTCCATGTGTCGAAGTGCAACGAAGAAGCAAACAAATCCGCCTTCTCCCCGGAATGTCGCACCTTCACGGAGTGGATAGTCCACAACATGATCCGGATCTCGAACCATAGGTGAATCCGATGCATCGAGAGGAACGAGAGGAAGTAAACCGTCATTTACTTCTTCGGTGCCACCATACATTATTTCGTTGGTTGGAAGGGCACGGTTGTCCGGCATGAGCATAGATATCGGGTTGATTCACACCACCTTCACGTCGGATCCATGCCGCAAAGTCGCCAAAAGTACATTGATTTAATGCACCTTGGACCTCATCGTTTTCTTCTTCGGATGAAGTATCCAAAATATTTTCTTCATCACCTGTCGGATAGAACATGGGTATCCTCTTCGCGAAAAAAGGTTTCTTGTTCGCGAAAATTCTCGACCTGATTGCTACCACCCGCTTGATCTTCAAAATTGAACCTTGAACCAAATTGTTCAACAACATCGGGTGTATGATAAGGTTGAGCATTAGAGTGCTCGAGAAATAAAGTCGGCTCGATTTGTGTAGTACAAAGACGAATTAGGTCCATATCGGTCGCGAGAATGGACCTAAGCTTGAGACCATGACGAGAAACGTATGTGTAATAAATTTCATAATTTGACGAAAGTGAAAAGGGATTAAGATTGTATTGAATAAACTATCTTAAAATTGGGATACAAATACTATTCCCGGGAATGCAGACAACTCTAACCTCACCTCCGATATACTCGGACAAATTGTTAAATTGCCCGTTAAAATGAACAATAACATTATACCAACTATCCATTTTTTTTGTTTATGAAACGAAAATCAAAAGAAAGAGGAGTGAGTGTGTTCGATTTTGAACTTCAATCACGGTATTAATAGATAAAATCACGAGCGGGATTCCGCTCCACGCGAGCGGGATCCCGCTAGCGTGACTGGATCCCGCTCGTCCGCGTAGAGCAGACAATGAATCCCGCTCGTGTACCTTAAATCCCGCTCGTGTACCTTAAATCTCGCTCGCTCGTGTACCTTCAATCCCGCTCGTGTACCTTAAATCCCGCTCCGAGGCGGGATTTGCCACGTGGCCGAGCGGGATTTCTCCACGGGCGGGTTTCTTCTCCTCGAGCGGGATTTGCCACGTGGCCGAGCGGGATCGGCTCGACTTGCCATGTGGCCGAGCGGGAATCCACGTGGCCGAGCGGGATTCTACGTACACGAGCGGGATTCTGTCAGTTCGTGAGCGGGATTCGGTGTTACTCATTTGGGTACGAAACGAAGCAAAATAACGGTTTTGCAGACTGACATGTCTGAAAAGTGGGGATATTTAAGTAAAGTTGGGTATTTTGTGTATGAATTATAAGGAATGGGTAAATTTGCCTTTTCGATTTAAGAAATGGGTATTTAAGAAATTGCCCCTTAATTTATTTTGGGCCTACTTTTCCGTACTTCTTAGATCATTGTATTGAATGCTTATATATGGGATGGGCTTCAATTTATCTAAATTCTTACGAGATGGGATCACATGTCCAATAAATCTCCGGTTAATTAGTGTTTGATTCAAAATTACGTAGTTTTAAATTAAAAAACTACAAGCTTTAATTATTTATTTTATCCTTCCTCTTTGCCGCTTTACAAATTAGTAAATCAAACGGATAAAAAGAATTCATTTATCAATGTTCCCCATTCAATTTATAGTTTTTTTATTTCAAAATTACGTAGTTTTAAATCGGATACCAATTGAATATGGATTTATTGTACAGACAATCTCATCCCCAATTAGACACATGCCACACTTAACTCAAAATACTTTAACTAATCCCATGTGTAAAAATTATTCCATAGTGCATAGTCCATAGTCGATCTTGTAAACTTTATGTGTATATCAATCAATATCCAAGATTCTATATGGTTAACCTAGGGTGGTTGACCTCTTCATTATTATTTGCAAGCTAGAACACAAAAGCGGAATATATCCACTGCGCACTTCGGTAGCAATTGCGGATTACTCTCGTCATCTTAGGGGGATAAAGTAGAGGATATAATCATATAATATTACTCTTTGCAAATGCACGACGTGTATGTGCATGTTGAAGGACAATCTAATTAGTGAAGGAAAGTATATACTCCATCCGTCTCATAGATTTAGTCCAGTATTCTTTTTCGGGCTGTCCCATGCATTGAAATAGTTCAGTTTTCTTTTTTGGCAAATTATTACAAATACTTTTTTGAGGGACCCACAACTTTATTCAACTCTACAAACATCAACAACTCTTCTTAAAAACCGTGCCGGAAAGAAAGTGGACTATATCTATGAGACGGAGAGAGTAATTGAATATTATTACAAAAATATTATCATATCGTCTTTTGTTTCAAGCAATATATTTTAGACATGACATTTTTCAACCTACGTATATTATAGGACATAAAATGTAAAGATACAAAATTACCCTCACACAGATTTCACGTAATAAACTTACAAAAGCAGAATACATCATGTTGTCACACTAACAAGTAACAAGTAAATCACAAATGCATCCATGCATCTTATTGGTAATAACTGATATTCGGTTTTTCCATAGTCTTAAGTCTCTTAAGGCTATACTTAGTTCCTCGGCTTCTCGCCGGCAAAACTGCAGCACCGGCAGTCGCGTCCGCTGTAGCTCCGGCCACAGCATCCATAGCGGCAGTATCCACCACGCCCACCACCACCACCACCACGCCCGCCGCCTCCACGTCCACCTCCGTTACCACCACGTCCGTTGCCTCCACGTCCACCTCCGTTACCACCACGTCCGCCGCCTCCACGTCCACCTCCGTTACCATCATTTCCTCCTCCAGAAAATCCGCCTCCGTTGCCACCGCGTCCCCCTCCGTACCCCCCACCGGGGTACCCTCCGTATCCACCCCCGTATTTGGCATCATTGACCGCAGTTTCATCGGCTTCCTTCTCTTCCTCAGCTGTGTTAAATATATAAATGTACATGATAAATATATATGTGGAAGATCATATGAAAACCACAAAAGTTTAGGTGTACCACAATTGTGTACCCTTGTGTGTAACACACCACAAGGGTGTCGACATGTGGCACTTTTCATTCAAAATAGTGGGCCACATACGCCACATGTCGACACCCTTATAATGTTGTACACATAAGAGTACATAATTGTGGTACACACAAGCTGCTCTGTATAGAAACATCACGCTGCACTTTTAATATAAATATAATTGACTTTACAGAAGATAATACTGGACTTTTTGTCAGATAACAGAAAAGCCCTTAAAAGTGCAGTATTACCATTGGAAAGTGCGTTACTAAAAGTGCAGTATCTGTATCATTATCACTCTAAGGAGTGTTCTCACGAAATCCGCTCTCTCTCTTTATATATATGTATAAAAAAAATATCTTACATGGATTGATGGTATTTGTAGTCTCATCAAGTTCTCTAGCTGCTGCAACTTGTGAAGAAATAAGAACCACCATAGCTAGGAGGAGGCCGAGCAAAATAAACACTTTTTTGGAAGCCATTTTGATTGAGTAGTTATGGAAGTTGATTTGTTTCTGATGGATAAGAATGTGGATGAATTCGCTTCTGTATTTATAGAGAAATCTGGAGGTGTTGATGCATGCAATTAATGAGTAGGGCTTTGTTTAGTTGGTTGTTGAAGACATGTGTTTAATGAGTCGAAAAAAGTCTACGTACCATATCTCTTCTTCGTTACATCCATTTCGGACAAGTGCATGTATTTGATAGAGAGGATCTTTAAACCTTTATGCTATTATTACATTATTCGTACACTAGAAACCACACATGAGAGATAAATAACATCCAGGGCTGGTCTTGAGCATTTGCGAGGTGTGCGACCATTCAGGGCCTAAAAAATTTATTTAGTAAAAAACATAGTTAACATGGATCAAAGCACAAATCCTATGAAAGACAAGACATACTAAATTTCGATGGATTAAAGAAGTTTTTTGTTTTATTTTAATTAAACGAAACATAGAGGCCTTAATTTTCTATATTAGGTGCCCATTTTTTGTTTCGTACAAGACCCCTGTTATCTTCTAGTTTTTCAAGACTGGCCCTGATAACATCGGAAGATAATTTGTACATTGAAACATATACATGACATTTATTAGGAAATATATACGAGAGGAAGATGGGATCAAGTTCGTCTAACTATATTTTCTATTTAGAATAATTTAAAAAAGAAAAAAGGAAAGTCAAAAAATTATGCAAGTTTTGGTACCAATGCAAGGCCATAAAATTGTGTAGTATACTAACTTACAACTTGCATGTGGACATTAATATGTTGGTTGGACAAATTTAAAGTTTTGGGCCATACCTCAAAGAGTAGCCTATTCAAGATTTGGTTTTAATTTGCAACGGCGAATTTTTTTCGTCACGTAAATAATTATATATATTTATTTTGGATAAGTGTAAATTCATTCAAGATTTTGATGGAAACGTCATTTTCGGATTAAACTCGTTAAATTTGACGGACGCAAATATGTAGAGGGTGGATCATCATAGGAACTCAATTTTACTTTTTATTTCCATCTCAACTTTCAATTGTTAATTTTAAAACAAATACACCCTCCGTTTCATTTGACTAATTTTATTTTTCTTTTTAGATTATCCCACTTAACTTGTTATATTATTTAAAATGAAAATAATTATTATACAAACTTCCATTTTTATTACAATACTCACATTTCTACATATACAATCAATAATATCTTAATTTTCATGTAAAAAAGAAGCAAACCAAGTCAAACGAAACAAATGAAACATTACCATAATATTTTTATAATTTACAAATCGTTAATTCAAGCATTTAATGGTACGTATCGACGAGGATGCCTGATTTCGATAGTCACATAAAAAACAAAAACATCTATTTTCCTCAAGGGAAGTTTGTCCTAAAAAAGAATATCCAATAGGACAAATCCTCTCTACATTCAAATGGGCCCACAATTCAGAACGACACGTTTCGAGATCACCAAATTGTGGGTAGAAGATAGGGTAATTAATTTCTTTTTAGAAAATAAGAAAAAAAATCAAGATAAGTCAAATAAGACAAAATGAGTAACTAATGAGTGGGAGCATAATCTAAAATTAAGGATTAAGAATGACGAAATATGTAAATATTGGAAGAAAGAGGATACGAAATCAGTAATTTAGGGGATGAAATAAATGATTAATCACAGACACTTGTATGTCAATCCACTTCCTCTTGCCCATTTCCCGTGTCCCATTCGGTGGCCCACCAATCACGCTCCGCCACGCGCGTGCGTTGGTGGCCATAAGCAATAAAAACTATTTTAATTATAAAAGGGTAGTCCACCAATGCACGCGTGACGGGGCGTGATTGGTGGACCACCGAATGGGATACGAAATGTTGGGACAGAGGATTTCTAGCGTTTGTATTGTTCTCCCACAATCCCGATTTCACGGTACTCCATATATAAAATTTGGAATTCTATACTATTTGAGTGAATTTGCTCCCATGTCGGCAGCATAAAGAATTAGCAGCATAAAGAATTAGCTTCTTTCTACGTTTCACACTATAAGTCAGACTATTACACTTTCAACTTCAAATTATACCCAATTTTCGATTTAATAATGTTATTGTAATTCCTGTTAAATTTTTATGATAATATGGCATAAAGTAAATTGAATGTTTTTTTTTTAATGATATTTCATCTCTATTCCTTTAAATGTAATGATTTTAAAAGATTTAGGCAACATCTTTCTGCATAATATTGATTTAGAAAATTATAAATTTAGAAAGAAAAAAAATACTCTCCCGTCCCATTATTAATAACTTATTTGCCTTTACAGACTGTCCCATTATTTATGTCTCATATCTCAAATAAAGAATTAAATATTTTATTTATTTACGCCTATTTTCTTAATCTCTGTACCCAATCCCAATCGAACATAAATATGGAGGGAGTATTAGTTCATGCTTAAAACATGAAAAAGATGCATGACAAATGTCTAAATGATCAAAAACAGAAAAAAAAAATCCCCTAAAATAGAAAGAAAACAGTTTACAAAGTAAACATACCTCTTATTGTTTTATATATTTAATAATAATGAGAGAAAACAACAGCAAACTTTTTATATCTGTTCTTTTTTCTCAAAGAAAAATTAACAAAAAATTGAAAAATAATGTTTTCTCTTCATATAAGAAGTGGTGTAATCTAGCGAAGAAGCCACTCTCATGATGTTGCTTCATGAGCATTCATCTCTTCACCACTAATCTGTAAATTGCTGGTTCCTGATCAATACAGATCAAGATCTTACCATATCTTCTTAATTAGTAGAAAAAAAATGAGGAAAATTAAAAAAAAAAATTGTGCTTACCATTTTTGCTTGATACTTCTTCTGTGCCAATCTCTTCTTGCCAACTGTAGTTAAGGTCGGACGGTGCACCGGTCGATACGGAGGAGCAATGACGTGGCACGGCGAAGGAGACTCTACTATTAGTCATGTGTTTCTTAGATGATGAAGATTCAGCTGTTGAGCACAAGTCATCAACCTTATGATCATTCAAAGGCCTACCATTTTCACCCACCTTCACCCTCTTCCTACTTTGAAGGCCATTTATGGAGTTTTTCATTGATGGCACTCTTTGATCATGAGAAGAAGAGGCTGGGCATGGATTCTTGTCTTTGGCAAGTGGTTTGGAGATGGGAGGTGGAGGTTCGGAGTTGTCGAACACGACTTCTTCCATTGTTGCCTTTCCGGTTGCTTCTTTTCCGCGCATGACGGATATGGCTTCCGTGAGGCGGTCCCTCGCTAAGTCGACGTCGATTATGGGGTTCGGATAGTTTAATCCTAGATCCACCCCTGCGGATTTGAGCACGGAGAGAGGAGCGTCCCATGGATGGTGGATCCACTCGGCCGGCATTTGTGCGAGTTCTGGTAGCCATAGGCGCACGTATTCGCCCTCGGGATCATATTTGAATCCTTGAACCTGAATAGGGGTGGATCCAAGATTAATGGTTAAGAGGAGAAATTTAGAATTTAGAATTGTTTTGAGTGAGAATATGTATTTTGAAGGACAAAATATAAATTTCTGAAAAATATAGGTCAAATTTAATATAAATTGCGTCAAGTCACATGGAGTATTAAATCACAAAGGTTTAAGTGTACCATAATTGTATACCCTTGTGTGTACCACACTACAAGGGTGTCGACATGTGGTGTTTTTCATTCAAAATAGTGGGCCACATATGCCATATGTCGACACCCTTGTGGTGTGATACATACAAGAGTACACAATTGTGGTACACACAAGCTGCTCTGATATTAAATTGATACAACCCCTCCTAGCCATTTTTGTATGTCCGTTTTGTCCCTCCAACTAATTCTCTCAAATAATCTGTTAATAACGAACGGCTAGTTATCAACTAATGACAATGATCATATTTATAATTATACCACCTTCAACATTATTTGACAGAAGCAGTTGGAGAGCGCAATACACACATACAAGAATAGTTGAGAGCGGTCACACTTCAATTTAATAGTTAGGGTACTTTTCATATAGGGCAATAGATGAGGGGGCTTGAAGCAATTTTTCCTAAAATTTGCAATTTTTTAAATTTGGGAATGCGTGGCTCCCGACATGCACCCCATGTATCCGCCTACGAACCAAATAAAAAATGATGAAAGATGATTAAACGAATCTTGACCCATCAAACGATCATACCTGTGGATTATCCATGCGCTCAAGTTCGTGGCCATCGGGCAAGCTCCCGGAGATATACTGCCAACCAAGAATGTCACTCTCCAAGTCTGCATCAAGAAGTGTATCCCAAAAGTACTTCATCCCCCACTGCCAAGGCAGAAGAAGAAACTTCACAAAGAAACTCGAAACGATAACCCTAATTCGGTTATGAATCCAACCCGTTGCCCAAAGCTCCCTCATTCCTGCGTCAACCAACGGATAGCCGGTTCTCCCTTGACGCCAAGCCTTGAAGTGGGCTTGATTCGTGTCCCAAGGGAAGAACTTAAGGCTGCTCAAGAGAGACCGCTCGTGCGTAAAGGGGAAGTTGAAGCAAATGTAACGGGAGTACTCTCGGAGACCGATGGCCTTGAGGTAAAGAGAAGCGCTCTCTTCTCCTAGGGCGTTCTCCTCCTTCTTCCATAGGATATGCTTAACGCGTACGCTTTGGAAGACCTTGCGGATGCTGAGCTCGCCGAAGTGGAGGTAGGGGGAGAGGAGGGAGGTGGAGTTTCCCCCAACTTTCTGGCCATCTTTTGAGTAGTTGAGGAGATGGTTTTCCAAGAATTCAGTGAAAGTTTTGTCAGCACTGCTCCAACCGGACGACCACCCTCTTCCTAGTAAGGCGTTGCTCAACTTTTCGGATTCGTTTTCGAAACCCAGTTCCTCTATTGAGGTATTCTCAACCATTCCTGAACATATAGGCAAAAGTATCAGACTAGTTCTGGTAGATGAACAAGAGAAAAAGCAACAAATGTACTTCAAGCTCACATGAAACATTCTCAATCCTTTCACTCTGTTACTTAGTGAATGAAAACGACGTTTTTGCCCTTTATTTATATAACTCTGCGGTTCCAACGATATAACAAAACATTTTACACTCCCCTTTTCATCTTCCTCAAAAGACCTAGCATTCGTATCGCCCAAATAGAGGTTTAGACTAATTATGAATTTTCTTGACGTTCGTTTCAGACATTTAAAGGGTATTTTAGACAATTTACATCATAAAATTATGTATAAAAATATTGTCTAGTCTCATTATAAGCGAGTGAATCTCACATGTTTTGGTGCAATACCATTCAAGAATATGATAGTACAGATATGTTTTCGCCTTTTTCGAAAGAACTACGAAGAAGTAAAACGAACAGATACCTTCTGCAGGAGCCAAGCGCCACGGAGGAAGATGAGAAGGGGGTTCTTTCTGCACGTTGAGGCATTTCTCCCAGAAAGCATCAAAGGTTGCAAAGGGTTTATCTTCATCATCATAAACTTCCCACGGCTCATACAGTAGCTCCCCATTGAAGCTCTGCACTTCAATCCCCAATTCAACCAGCTTCTGCTTGACATTGTAATCACGAACAAGTGAAATCGGATCTGCAGAATCCCGATGCATTAATATCATAAGTCGAAACATAAGAATGTAGATGAAGAAGTGCTGTGATTAGGACCGAGAAACGGACCGTAAAGATGGTTATACACAACTTTTGTGGCTCCGATAGAACTAATGCAATCTAAGAGAGCAGAGAGAGTGGACTCGGCCTTGATCAGTAGTAGCTCTGAACCAAGTGATGTAAGTGACTGCTGCAAGTGGATAAGGGACTGTTTCAGCCACCACCGCGAAACCCGGCCGGGATGATAGGGGCCCTCTTCATTAGGGCACCATATAAAGACTGGCAACACACTCCCATCCCTTGCAGCAGCTGCTAGAGCTGGGTTGTCTTCAATTCTTAAGTCCCTCCTAAACCATACTATGCTCTTGCTCTTCTTCTCCATCTCAAGAAAACTCTCTCTCTATGAGATTTCTACAAGCCAAGCTTCTCTCACAACAACCCACAAACTAATTTTACTTCAGATGTAAACAAGGGTTATTTCAATACAAAATTAAACCTTACTGATCATGACCCACTTCAATTAATAATCTTTTAGATCAAGAATTGCAAGCAGAAACAGTTCTTGAAACCCAATTCAAACAAGAGTTCAATCACACCATAAAAGCACAGTTACTTAGAAAATTAAACTTTACTGATCATGACCCAGTTCAATTAATAACTTTTTAGATCAAAAATTACAACCATAAACCCTAAGTTACTGAGAAAATTGAACGGTACTGATCATGACCCAGTTCAATTAATAACCTTTAAGACCAAGAATTACAAACACAAACAGTTCTTGAAACCCAAATCAAACACAGAGTCCGTACCTGGAGTATAATTCATCAAAAAAACCAGTTCTTGGAGCAAACCCACTTCGGAAAATCAAGAAAGAAAGGAAAAAGCAAGTGAGCAGAGCACAATAATCTGCCGACACAGTTTGATTCAGCCAATTGTTAAAGTGGGATTTTTGGGGGATTGAGGATTAGACTTCATGTGACCAAGCTGTCTGTTTCCAAGACAAACTACCCACGACTATAAGTGGAAAATTCAATATTAAATTATGCTATCTAGAGGACCACAAAAAGGAAAGAAATGCTGGAGAAAAGTAGTAAACTAATAATCTACATGCACAAATATAATAATCAATTCTAAACCAACTGTTTCCATTATTGAATTTGCTTAACTGTTCCAACACATAAAATATACTCCCCTAACCACCGAACTTGTCAAACATTCACTTTCCAACTATCCCACCGAACTTGTTCAGTTTTTAAAAAATAAGTAGATCTCACACCTTTAACAATTCAAATCAACTCAAAAATATTAATTAATTAAATAGATCTCACACTTCTACTTCACAAATAATTCTAAATTATTAATTAATGTATGACTCTCACACATTTATCAATCTACACCAACTTTTTTAAATTACCGCGCCGAAAAGAAGGTAGACAAACTCAATAGGACGAAAGGAGTACTTTAGTATATACCCACCCTAACCGAAGAAAGTATAATTTATTTCCCCTACCAGTAAACCTTAGAGTATGCTATTTTGCTATTTTATTGACCTTTTATTTTATATATAGAGGCGGGTGGGTGCCGATATCCCTCCTAAATCACCAAGCCGAATCTTCTGGCCCATTCCGGTGGGCCAACCAGGCTCAACACGTGGCGACGTCGCGTGACTGAAAGGCGCCAATAAAATAATATTTGAGTATTAAAAAGGTGGCCCCCCGCTCCACCCCGCCCCGCGTGCGTTTGTAGGCCACTGCAGTGGCCACCGAAAGTGGGATAGGTGATCCCCAGCGCTAAATCACGCAGAATTTCAGTATCTTCGAATTTTCTATATATTTCGTCGAAATTAAAAATATTCGTCTCTCTTTTTATTTTTTATTTCTATTCTTGAATCAAAATTGGGTGGGGATAAAAATGATTGATTAGTTATCTCTATATTTTTGGCCCACTGAATAATTTTTACAATGGGGAAAAAGGCAGAGGGAATTCAAGTTCCATTTTGTCATTCTTGTAGCAATTCAGTGTATTACAGAACCCATCATTTTCTCCACCCCCACCAACCTTATCCATACCCATATCAGCAATTCTAAAATGTTCGATTACACGAATTGCAGAAATTATCTATTACGAAAAGATATACTCCCTCCGTTCTAATTAATTTTATTTAGTATTTCATTTCTGATCGTCTTAATAATATTATTCAATTTCTTTTAGCAAATTATTACTCTTAACCTTCTTATAAAACCCTCACATTTCTTTGATCACGGAAGTTCAGTTAGGATTCTAGATTTTTTTTTCTTATCTTTAGGGACGTTTTTGTAATTGTATTTATTATTTGAAACTGTATTTATTCGTAAAAAATTTACCAAAGTTTTCATTATCTCATGCTTATATTACCAATAATAATAATAATCTATCAAGAAAATCTGAAGATGGCGTCCACTCATACTTAACAAACCAAAAGTATCGCCCTAAGTGCTCATGGGATGGCGTAGCGGTGAAGGTGGGTGACCCGTAGTCCCGGACCGATATGTCATGATTCAAATCACATTGGAAATGTTATGTGTGTGTCTGTCACTCCTGTTACATTAAGGGTGGTTTAATTTTTCTGTGTGTGTTGAAGGCTATTGCACAAGAGCGAGGTTTACCATGTGCACATTAAAGGTAGCAGTTGCGGATTCCTCGTCAAAAATAAAAATAAAAATTAGTTTGTGCGCACAAAAAATAGCGGCTGCGGATTCTTTATCAAAAATAAATAAATAAATAAATATCGCCCGAAACAATTATAGCAAAACGAGCATTCAATTCAAAATACCGTTGCGCCAAATTTAGTAAGCAGGAAAGAAAGTAATTGGCGCTAAATGGAGTCGCAAGGTAAATACTTAAACTCAATTCTGCATTTTTTTTTCATTTTTTTCCACAATCCAAACCCTATTCGCGCTGCGCAGATTTCCCCTTTTTGCTATCCCTTTTGTTTTACTTGTGTTTTTCGTTTTTCGGTTTGAATTTGATGCATTGAAGTATTATGTAGGGTTGAGAGGCTTCGGTAATCCCAAAGCGATGCTTTCTTCTCTACTGAGCAAGAGAGAAACCCTTCAAGACCAGCTCCGTAACTTTGAAAAGCAGGTTGCTTTTTTCACCCTTTTTATTATAAAATTTGGATTTTGAATTTGTGGTTGAAATCAGTTCAGTTGACAACTCAAATACTACCTCCACTTTATTTTAAACACTGGAATTAAGATAGTATATGATAAAGTTTGAAAAATGAATAGATGATAAATTAGGAGAAAGAAGATAAGTGAGAGTAGATGATAAAATAAGAGAGAGTGAAGATGATAAAGTAGATTAAATGATACTCCCTCGGTCTCCATTAGTCCACTTTCTTTTCGGCACGAAGATTAAGAAAATTGTTTATTGTGTGTAAAGTAGTATAAAGTAGTGGAGTCCACTATAATATGTATAAGAGTGTTATTTTAAGTTAAAAAAAAGAAAGTGGACTAATGGAGTGGAACGACCCGAAAAGAAAAATTGGACTAATAGAGTGGGACGGAGGGAGTATTAATTAGGATTTGTCAAATTCAGAAAGTGGCCAATTTTAGTGGGACGAATGTAGTACTATGGGATTTCTTGTTATTGGATGATGTTTACTGAGTTGCAAGTGGATTTGCTCCTAATTAAGTGATTCTTCTAGGGTTTTTGTTATGTTGAATTTCTTTGTTTTTCTTGATTGTTGTTTTGTGTGTTCTTGGGTAGATTCATGACCTCGAAACGAGCTACTTGCAAGAATCGACTTTGTTGGGTAACGCGATGAAGGGCTTTGATGGGTTCCTTTCTTCATCCAAGAGCTCCTCCAAGTAAATGAGTAGTTTTTTTATCCATGGATATGATATTGGTTGAGCTACCACTGATTTGTTGCTCTGTTTCACTTAGTTTTGCACTTAATGTGATTTCCTTATTACTTACATGCATAACTGATTGTAATCAAATGGCCTTTTGGCCCTCAAAGTCTGCTGATCAAAACTAGCTGCGGATGATGAATTTCATAACTCAAGTTGGTATAAATCGGACCCGACTATTGAAGATTTTAAGTTGAGAGTTGGTTTTTGACTTACTTTAAGATTACATGTTCACTCTTCTGCACCTTGTGAATCAGTTGCCTTTAGCTGAATTTGGATGTATCGGGGTCTAGGCTTTCCTCCGGAATTCATTGCTGCTAAATTTATCGGAAAAAAACAAACTTTGCTATTGCATGATGAATGTAAACATATGATTAGCCCTAACTTGTAGTATTAGTCTGGCAATTTAGAAAAACTTATGCACCATGTTGCACTTTGTAGCTTAAGATAAGAGTTTCAGCTTGAAGATAAGAGTTTTCTCACTGTCCTCAGTCACCTCACCGGCGGTACGGCCTTTCTCAAAATTAAAAGTTCGAAAATCTCGTGATTGGTAATTATATTGTTAGAATTAAGCTACTTAAAAATCTTAATCATAAAGCATTATATGTGAGGGGGTGTTTGGAGTAGCTGAAGCTTATTGATAAGTGTTGAAAACTGCTTAAAGCAGCTTATTTGAAAATCAGTTAGTGTTTGGAATTAAGTGTTTAAAGCAGCTGAAAATGAGAAAAATAGCGTTAGGGATCTTCTATCCCACATTTGGTGGACCACTTGGTGGCCCACCAATCATGCGGCGCCACGCGTGCATTGGTGGGCCACCTTTTTTACACTATAATATTAATTTATTGGCTTGGGGGCCCACCAATGCACGCGTGGCGCCACGTGATTGGTGGGCCACCAAGTGGTCCACCGAAAATGGGCCAGAAGATTCGGACCGGAAAAATAGTTGTTGAAATACTATTGATAGAAAATGTATATTTTGCTCTTAGTGTTATTAAATAATTATAATTTATAACAAATAAATAAAATTCAAAAATTATTCTTATTCTATATTTATTTTTTGTTTTATAATTTTAATATAATATTATAAAATATTAAATTAATATAAATATTACTCCCTCCGTCCCAAAATTCTTGTTCGCTATTCCATTTTGGATTGTCCCAAAATTCTTGTCCACTTTCTTTTTTTATTAAATTATTACACAATTTTTTTGTGAGACCCACAACTTTATACCACTCTACACACAACTAACAACTCTCCTTAAAAACCGTGCAAAAAATAAATTGGACAAGAATTTTGGGACGGAGTGAGTATATAATACTATAATTGATAGAGAGAGGAAGAGACACGCCTAGTATGTTGAAGAAAAAGAATTCTAACAAATATTAGGAATATAGATATTTTGGAATTAAATAAAGTTTTTAATGGTAATTTAGTCCGAAAAAATAATAAGCAATAAGCTGAAGCTGAAAGCTGGGGTTGAGCAGCTTTAGCTGCTTCTCTAGAGAATCTCAGCTTTAAGCTGGATGTCTCAAACACTTCCACACCAGCTTAAAGCTGAAAGCAACTTTCGATAAGCTGTTCCTAACACCCACTGAGTGTTTTGCTTTGTAATTAGGGTGATTTTTTGAGATTCAACATTCTTATACTCTGTATACATGTTATGTGTAGTCAGAGGAGCTTAGAGTTGGCAAAGAGGGTTAGTGTTTCTTTCTTCTCTCTCATGATAATTTTGAATTTTCAGCAATGCAAGTTTTCTACATAATTTGAGTGCCATTGTATGTTCTCTCTGTATCTGTACATTAGATGGAAAATCGGACATGGTGCAAGGTAGGACGAGGGTTGGAGGCGTAGCGACTGCTGGACCGTAAGTTAAAACTTCTAACTTTCTATATATTTATAAACCTACGTAAGAGATTTAACTTTTGAACAAGATGGCTACTTCGACTATTACGATTCGAATAATTGAACTGCTCTGTTTAGGGGAAAGCCAAAGAAGGGAAGAACAGGGCAGAGGGAAGTTAAGAGAATGGGGCTCTCGAGCTATGTAGATCCTGAAGAAGATGATGATCTTGATTTGAGATGAATCATTTTTGCTCCATCCCAAATTCTTTTGGCCTAGCTTGTTTTGTTATTGCTTGAATCATAATTCATGAAACCTTTTCCCTTAGAAATAAAAGAACATACAATTAAACCTTGAGACCGAGAAAAAATATTCATTTAACGAGATTATTATTTTATCGAATATTATTATAGTATATTGATCCATATCGAGACCGGAATAAATTATTATCTTAGCAAGTACTGTAGAGACTCAAGAGAGAAAATTAAGGGAAGAAGTCAAAATGAGTTAAACAAACCAAATAAACAAGTTCAGGTTTCATCACAGAATCCTTACAGATAACACAACAGTATCAGGAGAAAATGAGGAATGAGAGGTAACTGAGATCCTAATTTAAGTCCCCTTTCATGCAATAGGTACCTCAGCCATCTCTTGCTCCACGGTTGTTGGTTCGACCGGATAGTAATGGTAGTGGAGCTCTCCAACATCATCGCCGGAAAGCTTCTTCCATCCATTGGGACCGACATGGTATACTGTAACAAGATCCAATAGAGATGTAAATATTACATCAAGGGAAGGGAGTATAAACACAAGAGAAAGAAGGGGAGTTTAAATGCATTACCGCTCGCAACACCACCACTGGCTCCATCACGGAATGTAGCATGATAGATTGCTCTTCTAGCCAGCTCCGCAGCTTCCTCAACAGACAAATCGAAGCGATACCTAGAAAGGCAAGATTCACAAATCAGAGAAAAATCAGATTTCTGCTGCAAGTATCTCCCAAATCAGAAGTTGACAAAGGATTTATTTTATTTCATCACGTATGAAAAGTGGAAAGACGAATGTGAAAACGAACTCACCCGCTGTCCAGAACACCATAAGCATATGGAGAACCAGAACCAACCGAGAATCTAGTGCCTTTAAGCCGACCACCTTCACTATCAACATAATAGAGACCAGGGCCCTACACCAAATACCATAAGTATTAGAATGATTTCTTAAAATGAAAATAATACAGAGAGGTCACCATTTTACCTTTTCGTCCCAGCCAGCGATCATAGTTCCAACAGATAAACCCATTCCCCGATATGAATAGAGGATGTTCGCCAACAATTTCGAAGCTCCAGTTACAGAAATTCTTCTCTTATTTGCCAATTCATGTAGACGACACTGAAACACGAACGGGAAGAATTATTAGGACTATAATATAAGAAAACAAGGGTCTTCCATCCGTAGAAGGGAAATAAAGGATACATGCATGTACATATATGTATGTGTGCCTTTACCGATCGGTAGAACTATTTATAAGCAGTCTATGAAAGGGAACAGAGACATAAACTTATTTTCTCAACTCCATCATAGTTTCTTCCCCGTGTCTTCGTTTATGTTCTTTAATCTCGTTAAGTGTGTTGTTGGGGGTGAGGATGCAATAGATATTAAAACTTATATATTGAGAACCCACACAAGTAATATGTCCTGAATTAATAAATCTAGATTTCAGATAACACGAGACAACGCTACCGCCAAACCCTACCTATGAAAAGAAGAAGAGCGCAATAACATTGATGTATACATTATTTTCAGTCAGGGTTCTGAAACATAGTTCATTCACCTTCATTATCGCGGAGAAACACAAATTATACGAAGGAAAGAAGCAAGATTTCCAAACCTTAATTCCTAGATTTCTGTGCCAGAACTGGCAGTCAGCAGCTCCTCCAGCCATTGTACCAAGCATGTAGGGATTGATTTCTATGATTTTCTTGACAGATTGTGATGCTGCAAGGTTAATGAATATTACAAACTCACATAACATTTATTGAGGAAACAAAGTACCGTGAAGCATTTAACTCCGAGACAGAGTACATATTAATCAAATATGTCATCATAGTCCCTGCAATTACCCTAAGTTTAGTTATCAGAATGTGGCCTATTTAATTCACATCGTCGCCACAAAGATAATCAATCATTTGTGCCATTGATATCATTGTAATTAGCATCGAAGATAAAAATCCCAAAATTCAATTTAGAATAAGCACTGCCTTACATATATATCCTCCCATGCTTGCTCGGGAATCAGCAGCCACCATGACACCGTCTTTGAATATAAAAGCCAGAGTAGTTGTCCCCCTAGCAGGCTTCACCATCTGTACTGCTGCTTTCTGAAACCCATCAAACTAAAGAAAAACAAGCAAAAAACAAGAAATTTAGTTGCTGCAGACTCGGAGAAGATAATACCAACCAAAAGCCCAAAAAGGAAACATAATAAAGCTTACATCAGTAGTGACAGGAAGTGCAAAGGATGGAACAGCCAAAATCTCGTTATCTGAATCATCTGCTTTTGACTTAACCGGCACGGAGGCATCAAGCCCACTAAAATCGAGCTTCATCATTGTTCCCTCTATAAAGAGAAAATAATCAACCAACCACGACTTATAAACAATAACGATTCATCTACACTATTTCTTCCCAAAACGAAAATAGTATGAAACCACCATTCATGCTCACATTTCTAAAGATGCACAACAGTTTCTGGCCACCAGGATCTTCTGCCCCAATTTTGCAAGGACCACTCAGTGGCCCACCAATCACGCGGTGCCACGTGTGTATTGGTGGGCCATGTAATTAATATTATAGTGTTTGTTTAACTTTAAAAACACACGTGACACCACCTGATTGGTAGACCATCTAGTGTTCCTCACAAATTGGGCCAGAAGATCCAGATTGGTTTCTGGCTAGGTTGGAAAGGAACTACACTCAAATCATCACTCCGAAAAATTTCTTAGACACAAAACTACAGAAACAATACACTCAAAAGCAAAAGCAAAACATGTCAAAATTAACAGCTAACCGCGTCATAGTATCGTCGGTTAAGAAGAAACACAATAACACGAAGAAAAATCCATAAAAATCAAAGCCGACTCCACATAAACTTCAACCCTAATTGTAATCAGCGATGGAGTAGGGAAACTAGGGAATCTCAGAAGGATCAACAAAAACTGAAGAAAATCTATCAGATGTCAGATCCAACACTACATGAACTTAAACCCTAATGTTAATCACGGTCTGATTCATCACAAAATAGATTCATCACAAAATAGCGATTAACAGAAACAAAATCAAGAGGTACAGCCGTCGATTTACCTGAATTCTGGATGGAGGAAGGATTTGCAGAGAATAATCGTAGAAAATCTTACGAGGATTAATTAGACGGGAGAAGTATATAAGAAAAAGAACGAGCTTTCTTGAGCAGCAATTTACAATGTTTGGGTCGATTTGATCTCCAATTAGAAAGCAATCTAATTGAGTTCGGTCGGCCCATTAACTTCTTACTGGGCCTAACTTTGGGCCGACTAAAGCCGGAAAAAATTAAAATTCATATGGATTTTTGTATTAAGAAAAACTTTAATAGACGCAGACTCATCGAGAGCCTTATTTCAACTTATTTTAAAAAATAAATGCGTGTGTAGGAGCGTTTACCAAAACAGTTTGTTCTAAGAAAATAAAATATTTTTGTCTTATTTTAGTAATTTAATAGCAATAAATTATTAATATAAGCCAAAAAAAGCTTATAAAAATAGATCCCTATATCAAATTATCATAAGAACAATTTAAATGCATCCAAACGCAAATAATATATACAATTTTAAGTGTTTATTTAAATTATTTTCTTAAACATGGACTTAATCTGGCATCTATTATGAAGTTCCACATTCTACACTATCGGGTTGCGGCTACAATTTTCTTCGTTATATTAAAAAAAATATATCGTTAATTAATGTAAGTTGGTACTAATTAGAGTGAGAATAAGCATTTGAAGAATTCATTGCCGTGACAGTGTGGATAGGCCGGAAAAATTCAATCTAGATATACGACTACGTACGCAAAGTATTTTGGAAATAGTCGTAATTCTATATACTAAAAAGCTCGTGCATCGTTTTACGATAATAATTTAACGGATTGATAAAAGTAAAAAATAAGAGTTAATGAATTTGATTTAGTCGTTACATTTATGCTTTCATAAATATAAAAATCTCGACATATTGTTAGTATGTGTTTTTTTATATGTTATATATGCCCTATTATTTATTGATCAAATTTCGTAATTATTGACTTTGATAAAAAAGAGAGAGATTATCCAAATGATTTTGCGATAAGTCATCCGGAGCGGTTTGTTTGTTCCATATTCGTATACCTTTATGTATACCACACCACAAGGGTATTGACATGTGACATTTCTCATTAAATCAAGTGGGTCATTTTTACCACAGGTCAATACTCTTGTGGTCTAGTACACACAAGGGTATATAAAAGTGATTCTTAAATTAATTTAACACGTACGGTGATTATAATAAGAATATAAGATTACTATTGCCACTAACTACTAATTAAGTATATTTCCAAATATTTTTCAGCTTGATTTGGTCAGATTATGAACTAATCAACAATCAGCCAAAAGTAGAAGTATTCTAAAGTGGAACTAATAGCTCCAATTTTTATCTGTTATTTTATTTCCTTAGTATTAAGTCTTCAATTAATTGATAAAAATATCATCCGTAATAACTTTTTCATAATGAAGAAAACTCGTAATCGTTATCTGAATAATTGAAACCCTATCATACGGGAGCAGATCTGCTGTCCCAAATCCCGTGTCCCACCCGTGTTCCAGGACCAAAACGACGTCGTTTTGGTCCTTAGCAAAAAAAAAAAAAAAAAAAAAAAAAAAAAAAAAAAATGAAACGACGTCGTTTAACAGCTGGGACATGGGTGGGACACGGGATTTGGGACAGCAGATCTGCTCCCCTATCATACATTATAGCTTTTTGTCATTAACTAACTCCGACTTTGTTTTGTTGTTACAAGTATATGCCTTTAATACTTAAGAAAGCTGGAGGTTTTTTCATTAACTAAACCAAGTGAATGGGAGTCAATTAAACAATCATTATATGGGACCAGACAAATGCATATTAAATTTAATATAAATACAGTTAAACTTCTTTAAAGTAATAACATTTGGACCAAAAAAAAATATTCGTTTAACGAGGTTATTATTTTATCGAATATTATTTTAGTTTATTAACTCAAGTTGGGACCGGAAAAAAATTATTATTTAAACGAAGTTAATTACTCTATCGAATATTACTTTATCAATGTTTAACTGTATATATTATATGTGTTTGTGTGGAAAAGGCTAAGACTAAACCAACAAATGTCTAAGATTATTGAAATGTATGAGAATGACTTTTTTATTTTTATAGTAAATTATAGTTGTATTGTTTGAAATGTTTCATAGTACTTCTTTTGTCTCTTCAATAAATATGACCTCAAACACTCGTGTGGATCCAAATCAAAGACAGCATTTTATGGCCAATCTCCAGCTTCCAAACATTGACCGGACTAATTTACACATTATGTCCTAATTCATGTACTCTAGTTTCATGGAAATTATTCAAAAAGTTCGGACTTAAAGAGAACGAGTTTAATTACTGTCCTATTATAATGATATAACTATTGAGATGTTCGTTTTTTGATAAAAGATTATCATGAAATATTTACCCACTTGTGTAAATTGAATAACGGCTGCGAGTTTTTTCGTCGGTGAAAGGAAACGAGCCCACTTTTGAGAAAGATTCGTTTTGCCTCCAAAAGAAGTCAGCAGTGAAGCCGTACGCTGTTGAATATGGAAATAGATTTCTTATGAAATCGTGTAGGTTCTCCGTATGCTTAAAGAAGTTATAATTACACAGGCTAAAAAGTCAATAAATTAGTCAAGACAAAAATAAAATAATTAAATTAAATTAAATTAAAATCGAACATAAAGAAGTTCGCATTTGTTGACATTTTTTAATGCTGACTTAAAAGATTTAGTACTAGTTTTTAGTAAAGGACCAAAATTATAAAATCATCATCTGAAACCCTAGGCATCTAAATTAAGTATAAATTAATGTAGCACATTTATCTAAGGTTAGGACAATTATCGAATTTAAGGAGTGTTTGTGAGGACATTGCACTTTTAAATTAGTGATTTTATTTTGAATTATTTAAAAAATACATATTATTTGTTTTAAAATTACGTATTTAAGATTTACGCCCTCTAATTCTAAATTCTCGATCGAATTGCGGTTGTGCTCGACAGCGGGATGCAAGTTGCATGAGTCGGCAAGATGCATTAGTGCGCCTGAGAACTGAAAATATATTCAAAAAAAAAAATTTAAAATAAAAGAAAGCAAAAAATGCAAAATACTACTCCCTCCGTCCCATTGGAAGCGTCTTGTTTTCCATTTTGGGCGTCCCATTGGAAGCGTTTTGTTTCTAAAAAAGGCAAGAATATGTGGACAAGATTTAACTATCCAAAAGTCAAACAATATACACCACACATTATCATTTTCTTAACATCCGTGCCCATTGGAAACAAGACGCTTCCAATGGGACGGAGGGAGTACTATTCAAAGAAAGAATTTTGGGTGCATGTGGGGTTGATGTAAGAGTAAAAAGATATGGCTAGTGCATGGACTTTTCTTTGTGTTAAATTCTCAAATCACTTCACTCTGACAATTTCTTACTGGTAATTAAACACTTAAATTAACCAAGTCTCCCAGCCACTGTTTCATATTTGAAGTGTTGATTAATTAATCACCCTCCACTAAGAGAGAGAGAGAGAGAGATAGAGAGAGAGAGAGACAATTTCCTAGAAATTGCCAAGAGGAAAAGATGCTGAGCTATGTCAATATAAGTGAAGAATAAATACCCACCCTTGTCATTTACAACACTCTTACATTCCTCATAGAGGCTGTCTGTTTACACAACCAGAATCTCCCAACAAAACCATTTATTACCAAAACAAGAAGAAGAAGAAGTAATTAAGGAAGCTAAAGAGAGACAAGAATGGTGAGAGCTCCATGCTGTGAGAAGATGGGAATGAAGAAAGGCCCTTGGAGCCCAGAAGAAGATCAGATTCTAGTCTCATATATTCACCAATATGGCCATGGAAATTGGAGAGCACTCCCCAAACAAGCCGGTAATTTATTTATCAATTAATCACGAACATGTAGTTCAGTTGATATTTCTCACTATTTCTATAAGTGATGAATTTAGGATTTAACCAATTACAAATCGATTTTTTTTTCTTTTTTTTTTCCAAGAAAAGCTGGTAATTTTGTACAATTCATCAAAGGGTCCATCTCAGAATTCATAGATTCATCAAATAAATTTGCTAATTTGGTTGTGATTTTGCAGGACTATTGAGATGTGGGAAGAGTTGCAGACTGCGATGGATAAACTATTTGAAGCCGGACATTAAGAGGGGGAATTTCACTAAAGAAGAGGAACAAACCATCATCAATTTGCACGAAATGCTCGGAAACAGGTTGGTAAAATTTATAATTAATTTTTTTTTTTTGGAAAACTTTGAAAGTATCAACATTACTAATGCGTGTAAAATGTATATGCCGATCATACAGAATACGAGAGTACAGTTAAACCTCGATAAAGTAATAACCTTGAGATCGAGAAAAAATATTCATTTAACGAGGTTATTACTTTATCGAACATTCTTTTATTACATTGACCCATATTGGGACCGAAAGAAATTATTATCTTAGCGAGATTATTACTTTATCGAGGTTTAATTGTATAAGACGAAAGACGGTTAAATTAATTAGAAATCATGAATGAGTCCATTAGTTATTATTTTATATCTGCAAGTCGCATGCTCACAACTCTTATGAAATAAACAAAACTAAAGTACTACGGTTAAACCTCGATAAAGTAATAATCTTGGGATCGAGAAAATAAGGTTATTACTTTATTGAATATTATTTTAATCTATTGACCTATATCGGGACCGGAAGAAATTATTATCTTAGCGAGATTATTACTTTATCGAATATTACTTTATCATCGAGATTTAACTGTACTTGTAACTAAAAAACAACTCATATTATTAAAAAATAAATAAATCAGAATATGCATAACACGACAAATTAACAAGTCTATTTACATGCATTAAGAAAAGAATATACTCGATCCCTTCTCTTTATACGTGCATGTTGGAATTTAGTTAACGAATAATCAAGAAATTCCCAAAGGGATTCCCTTTAATTACATCATATAAAACACTAATTAAACCTCTTTAGATCTACAGAATCATTATTATCTCACTAGGATTCTGTGCCTCAATTGTAAAAGCAAGGCACAAGATTTAATGTTCGTCCATCACTAATATTATACTACTAATTACAATTAATTAATTACAAAAGGCCAAGATACATAATTACCCCAACCCGTGAAAATATATTATGAATTATTTTATTTAAATTTATTGTGGTTTTCCAGATGGTCAGAAATTGCAGCAAGATTACCGGGACGAACAGACAATGAGATAAAAAATGTTTGGCACACTCATTTGAAGAAAAAGCTGAAGAATCATGAGTCCTCTCAAGACTCCAAGAGACAATCAATTGTTTCAATTTCAAAATGTGACAATAATTCATCAGAGAAAGAAGACATTATTGTTGCTAGTCCGCAGCGATGCTCCAGTGAAATTTCGTCGGTAACGGAATTGTCGTTGGAGAAAATAGCGACGAAGAAGGAAGAGGTGGATTATTCGTCGGAGTATTTTCCGACGATCGATGAAAGTTTTTGGTCGGAGGAATTGGCTAAGGAAGATGTTATGGAAATAAAGGAAGACATGGATGCCCAATTTTCTTTGCTGGAAAGTGTGGATGATTCAAAAGTGGATGGTGGCAGCATGGACTTTTGGTACAATCTTTTTATTGGTGCTGGGGACATGCCTGATTTGCCAGAATTTTGAGTTTTTTTTTTTTTTTTAATATTTTTAGATGGGTGACATCTTTGACCATGTGAGGAAAAATGATGGTAAAAAAGATGCAAGAAATAATAATTGGAAAAAGGAGAAAGTTGTTGAGTGGGAGTTATGAGAATTAGGGTTTGACATAGAGATTTGGTTTTTGTACATTTAGATTGCAGGATTAAGAAATGGGGGTAGAGTGAGATAGCTAGGCAATCTTGGCAAATTCTAATTAGTCGTGTTCGTATTAGTCTATAAAACTCACAATGGCTATTCGAGTTATGTATTGTTTTTAGTCAAGTTGAACAAGATTGTGGCATTTTTGAAAATTGTACAGTTAAACCTCGATAAAGTAATAACTTTGGACCGAGAAAAAAATTTCATTTAATGAGGTTATTACTTTATCGAATATTATTTTAGTGCATTGACCCATATCGGGACCAGAAAAAATTATTATTTTAACGAGATTATTACTTTATCAAATATTATTTTATCAAGGTTTAACCGTAGAAGGTAGACTAACAATCAATAGTGATGATGAGAAATTGAATTATGGTGTACGTGGTTTTTTCAACAGTTTTGGATAACGTTTGCTTTATTATGATTTGCGTGCTTTCGTGATCGTGATTTTTTTTTTCTATATAATCAAATGTAAATAAACCAACTTTATACGGTCAAAATAAGTCTCTTTCTCATAATATCTTCAAGAAAATTAGTCGAAACAAAACTCCTCGAAGAAAAATGCTGCATCGTTTCAACGAAGCCATATCAAATTATTTGTCTATTTTATATAACATATTAAGTTTTTTTTTCTCTCAATATTTCTTTGATAACTTGAATGAATCCAAAGTCTAATCACGATCAATTAAAGTTGACCTAGAGTTTGTTATATTCATACCACTTTATTTTATATCCTAACGTTATTAACGCTCCCTTTCTTTTTGATACATTGGTGTCTATACCGATCGATCATAAAATAAAAATTCGAATTTATTCTAATTCCTCTATCTGGTTAATTAACGTTCCCTTTCTTTTTTATAATGAAACTAATAAATTTTTTTTTTGAGAATACAACCAAATTTTATTAAGACATCTTTCCAAAAAAAATTTATGTTATAATTAAAAAAATAATTATAAATTTCTAAATTTGAAACGAAACGAAATCGCGTGAAACAAAAAAGGCAAGATTATAAAAATGTGATGACAATCGTGAATAAGAAATCAACACCTCATAGGACGTTAATAGTGGGAAGGACGGAAAGACTAGAAAAAAGCAATTAAGTTTTTTTTCAGAAAGTATCCACCTTTACTACGCAGCCCCGCACTAACACTGGCTACCTAGGCCGGAAATCAAGGCGCCGGCAAGCTGTAGCGACCAAGCAACGGCCCAGATCAGTTCTTCTAAAACTGCTTATTTCTCAAACGAACTATTTCATCAAGTCCGTGACCATAAAGAAAGAAAAATACTCGCTTAAAACAGAATAAAGTTTGCTTCGCCATTGATGATTGGAAGAGACGTGACAATGGCATTATTCAAAACTGCTGCGACTTCAATTCCCACAAAGGGAACATACTTGTTCCGTCGAGCAAAAGGGCAAACTAAGAAAGACAAGAATATGCCAGATCTTTCTCCTCACTCAGCTCCTGAGCAGTCAAATCCAGCTTGTTCCTCGAAAAATCGTCGATCGGAAGTCCTGCAACGTACAAAAATTCAGTATGTAATCAAAAAAGTCTTCGTATGAAGTCTAAAAGAATCGCGGTTATTAGACTGACCTTGAACAATACACCATTCTCCGTTCTTGCAAGTAACTGGGAAGGAATAGATGAGTCCAGCCGGAACATTGTATGACCCATCAGAGTAAACACCCATTGAAACAAAGGTCCCCTAAAGGTGCAGAACATGAAATCAGAATTACTACGATAAAATTTGCTAGGTTGATCAGCGATGAAAGATGGCTATCGATGTAAATCAATGGCTACCTCTGGAGTTCCGAGGACCCAGTCACGAATATGGTCACAAGCAGAGCTAGCAGCAGAAAGCGCGCTAGAGAGCTTTCTGGCTTTGATAATAGCAGCACCGCGCTGCTGGACAGTAGCGATGAATTCTGTATTCAACCTAAAACGATTAAAGAAAGCAGGCTGTCAGTAAAGTAGAATTTGATGAAGGCAAAAGATAGTGTAATACGAAAAACTTTAATACCATTGGTCATCAGCAACGAGCTCGCGGACAGGCTTGTCTCCAGCAGGAGTTTTGACAGTGGCATGGTTGACATCAGGATACTGTGATGAGGAGTGATTTCCCCAAATAATAACATTTTTAACATCAGATACTTGAACATTCAATCTCTCGGAGACCTGTCCGAGAGCCCTGTTATGGTCCAATCTAGTCAAACAGGTAATGTTCTTTTCGGGGATGGATGGTGCAAACTCTTTCAGGATCAGCGCATTGGTGTTTGCAGGATTAGCAACAACCAAGACCTGGGGACGAGATAAGAATGAAAACTGTTAAAGACCCTGAACAGAACTACAATCCAGAAACATATAATCCTGAATTTTTCCAGTTATATTTACATACATCCTTTTGTCACATTCTCACCGGGGCAATAATGATAGAACGCACATTATGAATATCAGAAACAATATACCAGGGGTTGGGGTTGGGGTGGGGTGGGGTGGAGTGTGAGTTTATTGGCATGTACATTATGCGCCGAATTTAACTTAAGAACGCACTGGTAAATGATCACCTTGCAGTTAGCAGCAGCGTGCTTCTCAAGAGCAGAAGCTTGGGATTTGTAGATGGAGACATTCTTGGACATCACATCTTTCCTCTCCATGCCCTCCTTCCTTGGGAATCCACCAACCATCACAGCAATATTGACGCCAGTGCAAGCTTCAACGGCATCAGTTGTAGCAACAACACCTGATCAGAGATTCACAAGGATACAATATTAAGTATGCCCTTCGACGGATATGCAACAGGTAAACCTTTAAGAAGAGGAAACGCTGCATCGAAAGATAGATCTAGAGATTAAACCTTTAAGAAGAGGAAATGCTGCATCGACCAATTCCATTTTAACTCCGTTAAGTGCCTCTGCAGCTGGTGGGATATCCAACATGTGGAGGATCACAGGCTGATCCGCCCCCAACATAACTCCCCTAGCAATCATAGGAACAAGAGCATATCCAATTTGCCCTGAACCGCAAAAAAGCATAAAAATCTTAATACGAGATCCAAATAAATACAGTGTTCGTTGTATGAACTTGTGTATAATTTTCCCCCAAAACTAACATGTTTATCAATCACTAAATGCTAACAGTGAGTCGTACAGCATCTATTTTAATAGTATCCAAACCTAATATTGCGTTTTAGGCATATTAAAGCATCAGAATACGAAAAAAAATCACAATCAGGCGCTTCCTTCACCATAAGATATGCATCAAGTTCAGACTATCCCCAAACAGTTAGTCGCGTATAATCAACACACGGACAAACGTATGTATACAAAATAAACAAATCAGAAAAGACTAAGCAAGTCTCATCCCCATTGAAAATCAATCCGAACTACTGAAACTCAACACATCCGTCCTTAACTATACTAGGAAAACGACATCTGGTAGTGCTAATATGCAGCAGCAGATCAGATACGAGATCAGATACGGGGAAAGAGCACAGATCTATGAAGAACCAACTAAAAACGCATCTAATCAAACATTATACTAACTATCGAAACAATAAATCGACAGACAACAGCGATCCATAATAAACGCATCAAGTAATCCAAAATAAACACAAAATCGTAGAAGCAGATCCGAAAATAAACATCGAAAGAATTCTTACCAGCTGCTCCGGTGACGAGAACACGAACTGGTTCTTTGGCCATTAGATCTGATATTGAAGAATCGATGGAGACGAAGAGAGCTTTTTTAGTGTTCTAGGGAAGAGTGAAGAAGCGATGAAGAGTGAGAGATTGATGAGGAGCTTTATCAGTAAAGAATTTCGACAAAGCCAAGCAGAGAAGTCAAAGCGACGTCGTATCCTTGCTACCACAAGCGACTCGTGAGTAGTGACGTGAAAGTTACGTCAAAGACGGAAACTATATTAAATTTTGTGGTAGTATATGAATATACCCAAAATCAATTAAAAAAACATAAAAATACCCTTTCATTAAATTTAAATTCATAGAACGCAAAAATTTTGGTGCAACCGGTTGCAGGTGCAACCGGCTGCACCCAGCTAAATAGCATAATAATATAGAAGTTCACATAAGCGCTCCTGTAGCGCAGGTGGTGAGTTGCTGGGCTCTCACCCGAGAGACTCGGGTTCGAGACCCAGCAACAACATTTTCCTTTTTTTATTTTTAACATTAAAAATTTAATTTTTTATTTAAAAAAAATTAATGTATGACACAAAGAATATTAATATGTAATATTAAAATTTTTTCTTCTTAAAAATATAATATTTTTTTAAAAAAATTATAATTATATAAACAACTATAATATGACACGAAAAATAATAAATTTAATTTCTTATTTTTAAAAAAATTAATATATGACACAAATAATATTAATATGTATATTAAAAAATTTTCTTGTTAAAAAAGTATAGTAATATTTAAAAAAATATATATAATTGTATAAATAACTACAATATGAGATGAAAATAATAAATTTAATTTCTTATTTTAAGAAATTTAATATATGACACAAAGCATATTAAAAAATATAATATTTTTAAAAAAATTATAATTGTATGAACAACTACAATATGACACGAAAAATAATAAATTTAATTTCTTATTTTTTTTAAAAAAATATATGACACAAAGAATATTAATATATATATTAAAAATTTTAACTAGGAGAAAAAAATAGGGTTTAGACTTCCCTCTAGGATACACTAAAAACAAGAAAAAATACCGTAGCGGTTCCACGACTAAAAGGGTTTGGAAATGCTAGCGTTCGAAGGAACGCTAGCTTTTTTCCAAACCATTTAAAAATGCGAGTGTTCGAAGGAACGCGAGCATTTTTAACCGGAGAAAAAAGTAGGGTTTAGACTTCCCCTCAGGGTACAGTAAAAACAAGGAAAAATATTATTGCTTCAATACGAATGATACTTTTCTTTAGGCAAAATGATACTTTTATTTACAACATGTGATCCTATTACTCAATAGGAATGATATTTTCTTTAGGAAGAATGATACTTTTGTTAACGACGTGTGATACTATTCGCTCAATAAGAATGATACTTTTCTTAAGGAATCTTAAGAAAGAATGATACTTTTCTTAAGGAAGAATGATACTTTTCTTAAGAAAGAATGATACTTTGTTAACAACATGTGATATTATTGCTCAATAAGAATGATACTTTTCTTAATGAAGAATGATACTTTTCTTAAAGAAGATTGATACTTTTCTTAAAAAAGAATGATACTTTTTTTAACAACATATGATATTATTGCTCAATAAAAATGATACTTTTCTTAAGGAAGAATGATACATTACTCAATAAGAATGATACTTTTCTTAATGAAGAATACACTTTTCTTAAGGAAGAATGATACTTTTGTTAACAACATGTGATTCTATTGCTCAATAAAATGATATTTTTCTTAATAAATTAATAAAATTATTATTAAAAAAAAGTGCTACGTAAAAAAAATTAAAAAAATAAAATAAAATGTATTATTAAAAAATGTATCACTTTTTTAAATCAATTAAATGAAAATGAAGGAAAAGAAAAAAATAAAATGAAAAGAAAGGAAAAGGAAAAGGAAAAAAAAAGAATGATATTTTTCTTAAGAAATTAAAAAAATTATTATTAAAAAAAAAGTGTTACATAAAAAAATTTAAAAAATAAAATAAAATGTATTATTAAAAAAATGTATCACTTTTTAAATTAATGTATCAATTTAAATGAAAATGAAGGAAAATAAAAAAAATAAAATGAAAAGAAAAGAAAGGAATGAAAAAAAAGGAAAAAAATAAAATTAAAAGAAAGGAAAAGAAAAGAAAAAAATAAATGAAAAGAAAGGCAAAGGAAAAAAAGTAGGGTTTAGACTTCCCTACAGGTACGGTAAAAACATGTGATACTATTGCTCAATAAGAATGATACTTTTCTAAAGTAAAAATGGCACTTTTGTTAACAACGTGTGATCCTATTCGCCCAATAAGAATGATACTTTTCTTAAGGAAGAATGATACTTTTGTTAACAACATGTGATACTATTCCTCAATAAGAATGATACATTTCTTAAGGAAGAATGATACTTTTCTTAAAGCAGAATAATACTTTTCTTAAGGAGAAATGATACTTTTTAATTGGTTGGAATAAAAAAATCACTTATTATAAACAAAAAATTATCATTTTTGTTAAATTAATATATCAATTAAAATGAAAAAAGGGACAAACTTGATTTGAAAAAAATATGAATTGGTTGGAATAAAAATATTATTTAAAATAAATTTATCACTTTTTTAAATTAATATATCAATTAAAATGAAAAAAAATATTATCAAAAAAAAAAGGGACAAACTTATTCTGAAAAAATAATTATAATAAAAATATGAATTATTATGAACAAATGTATCATTTTTTAAAATTAATATATCAATAACAAAAAAACCTGATTTGAATGATCCTGTATTAAGAGCTAAATTGGCTAAAGGCATGGGTCATAATTATTACGGAGAACCCGCATGGCCAAATGATCTTTTATATATTTTTCCGGTAGTAATTCTAGGTACTATTGCATGTAACGTAGGCTTGGCGGTTCTAGAACCATCAATGATTGGTGAACCGGCAGATCCGTTTGCAACTCCTTTGGAAATATTACCTGAATGGTATTTCTTTCCCGTATTTCAAATACTTCGTACAGTTCCCAATAAATTATTGGGTGTTCTTTTAATGGTTTTGGTACTGCGGGATTATTAACGGTACCCTTTTTTAGAGAATGTTAATAAATTCCAAAATCCATTTCGCCGTCCGGTAGCGACAACCGTCTTTTTGATTGGTGCTATAGATCGCTCTTTGGTTGGGTATTGGTGCAACATTACCTATTGATAAATCCCTAACTTTAGGTCTTTTTTAATTTGATTCAATTGTGAAATAACACGACGTGTGTATCTAGGGAATAGTCGCTTTAAAGCGAATTCTCCCTAGATACGTCTATTCAATAAAATTTTGAATTTATTTCGAATATATGAATTGTGCTACGGATTCAAATCTTTTATCTTAATTAAATCCAATAGATTTAAAACTTCTTTTTTGGTAAAGCCCCCAGGCGGCGTATTTTTTTGAAACGAGGTCCTCGGTAACGCGACATAAAGACTCCTTAATTCTTATTTAGAATTCATTTCATTCTTTTTTTTTTTGAAAATGTGATTTTACAGAATAAATCTAAACTCAAATTGAACTAAATGAAGCGAAGTTTGCTGAAGTAGTGTACTTGTACTATTACAATCAAGAAGAATGAGATAAATTGGATAAATAGTCAAACTTTCTATAATTATTATTATATATATAATAATATATAAGATCATTTTCCTGGCATACTCAGGAGTTCCGCCTATAATTTAACCTATAACTTAATAAATTCATGGATTTTGGAAAGAGGGGAAGACACTTTTCAATATTCTTTGATTTCAAAGGAAGATTATCGATTTTTCAAAAATTGAATAAAAAAATGAAAAATCTGTATAGATATCATCTACATCCAGAAAGCCGTATGCTTTGGAAGAAGCTTGTACAGTTTGGGACTATACCTTCCCTATTCATTGCGGGTTGGTTATTTGTCAGTACCGGTTTAGCTTACGATGTATTTGGAAGCCCTCGGCCAATTTTTATGGATTCTGTCATTTCACCGATTCGTACTAAATAACGAGCTAATGAATCCCCTTCTTTTTGCCATTGAATCTCCCAATTAAATTGTTGATGGGTAAGCCAGCTTAAGCAGATTCTCTAAAATCTCTACGAAAATAGAGAAGCAACAGCTTTAAGTTGAGTTTCCAAACACCTAAAATACAACTTTAAGTTATAAGCTGTGAAGCATAAGCTGTTCCAAACACCCCCAAAGTTGTTAGCTGTAAGTAAGTAGATTAAACCAAAAAAAAAAGTTATTAGTTGTGGGTGGAGAAATTATTATTTTGGAAATGAGACAAGATGGATAAACAATCTAAATTAAAAAGTAAGACAATACGAATGAGACGGAGCAAGCATAAATCTTTCTATATTTATAAAAATTATTTTAAAATTAAACACGTATATTTTGATCATACATATCAATTTTAATAAGTTTTACAATCAAGAAAAAATCAAATATTAATGATAAAATAAATTAAATTAATATATAATGGGGTGAATTTTCAAAATATTACTGCTCAACAATGCAATTCTATAAATATTGTTCTCAATTTACTGTGCCTTTTTAAGGAGTAATATTTTGTGCATTATTTCTTGAATAGTAATTCCTCTATTTCATTCATTTTGTCTCTATTTCCTTTATTGGCACTACAAATTCTCTGACCCAAAATTGAGAGTCCCACTATATTGACCACCAATCATGTGATGTCATGTGTGTATTGGTGGACCATGTAGTTAATATTATATCAGTTGTTTGATTTTGAAAACATACATGATACCACCTAATTGGTGGATCATGTAGTGGTCCTCACATTTTGGGCTTTTCGGACCGTCGGATTCAATTTGTCTCCAATCCGAAAAATGAAAGTTTTTAACATTTTAATACATTATTATTGTTTCTAATTAAAACTTATGAAGTAATTAATCTACCTTATTTAATTTTTATATTCTACCTAACCGATACCAAATCTGAATCTTATCTCTCCAAAACGTCAAACCCCCCCCCCTCTCCTCACCAAAATCCTAGATCTAACTTCGCCGCCCACCACGCCATATAAATTCGATGCTTCTTTCGATTTTCCACCCTCTGAAACTCCAGGAGTTTCAGTGTGACATTCTCGGTCCAGGCGATACATTCGTTCCAAAGAGCGAGTTCATTTCTGCCACATATCCGATCGTGTTGGTGGGTGGCGACTCTGACCTTGGAGAGATTTGGCTACTTGAAGACTATGTAGGTCGTTGCTGATGAAAAATTGGTGTCGAGTTCTGCGGAGGCGAGATATGGTCGTTCGACGACAATCAATCCCCGATCTGATAGACAATGTCGGCGGCGACTCCACTGGAGATGAGATTTGGCAATTCAACGACAGTCAAGCCCAAGTTCCCTTCCCTCAGATTTGAGTGACTCCATCTTTTAGGACGCGGTGACGCCAAGATCTCGCATGTCGCCGACAATGAAACCCTATGTCTCCAACACCTCCATTGCGTGGTGGCGAGTATTCCCCAACTGTTACACTCACGGTCGAACTCGCCTCCACTCCACTCCACTCCACTAAGTTCAGTAAGGAGAACACATCTAATTGTGATCCATCAATACATCACTTTTAGTGTACCAAATAGTAGCCAAGATAAGGTTAAACCGACAATTTGTCCTTAAGTTGTCTCATTTATGATAACTGTTTATATTTTGTTAGTTGAACCGATTATGTAGTCTTCTGATCCACATCACACTACAAAATCTAACCATTATACAATATAAATGACCAATCATGTGCAAATATATTAAATTAGATAGGAGAATAAAACAGTGGAAATGAAAATACAAACATCAAAGTTTCTTCCAGTATACAAAATCCCAACATAGAATTGGTCGTCATCATCCTCGCCATCACCACCATTCTGATTGCGGAAATGAGAACCATTTGTCTCTTTTGGTCCTTTGTCTCTCCCATTGCTGACGGTGTCCGTGCGCTGGGCGTGAAAAGTGGCCACATCGGCCACTAGAGCATGGGCGGAACCAAGGGGGGGCGGGTGGGTGCGACTGCCCCCTCCCAAATTTTCGTGCATTATTATGAATTTTCGTTTATTTCGAGTAATTTATATGTTTGTCCCACGTAATTTTTTGAATTCGCCCCTCCGAAATTTTTAAATTTATTATCCTAAATTAAAGTAACAATGAAGAATTAGTGTTAATGTGACTACGAACTTCTAAAAATATTTAAAAAAAGTATATTAAGTGTAACTTATTTTAGTGGCAATGTTTAATTTAGAGTTCTATACATCTATTTTAATAAAGTTACATATATAACTTTATGCAATTAATATATTATGTTTCATTTTTTTTAATTACTTGATTGAACATATGCTTTCTTGACAGAGAATCATCATCCACTCTTGGCAGATGATGCCAGAAGCCCCATCTGTGAAGTAAGATTGTTCATATTCCTCAGTCTATCCCATTCGCTTTCTAGCTCAATCAGCTGATCCTTACTACTTCCATATTCCACATTGACAGTATTTGTCTCGTCCGAAGTTTCAGTTAGGGCAGTCTCCGGAAGAAACTGCTCCCAGAATACATCATTTATACTTGGTAGCTTATTAGTATCGTCGCTCGTACCTGCCAGCTTATGTATATCATCAAGCAAAACATCAACTTCATAATCTTCCAAAGGCTCATCTAATGGAGCTTGCACAGAAGCATCAAGAAACCTAGGAAGGTCAAGACTCTTTTCTGGACTAATGCTTTGTCCTGAAATAAAATCCGTAGGTACCCCTGTGTTTGCCTCCGGAAAGAAAGTACTGCAAGCATTTACATGTGTCGGAAAAGATGAAGATTGGACCTCTGATAGAGTTACTCCAGATATTCTACTGGATGAACTAGTACTACTATCTACTACATTGGAGGAAGAATCTGCGTTATCAATCATGAAACCATTAGACTCGGGCCTATTCGATGTATTCATTTTCAGGATTTGCCTTAGCATTGCCTTGGCAGCTTCATTCATCAGAGGCTGGTATTTCACCATAGGCCCATCAGACGATGTAATACTCAACTTGCGAGCTAAACTTTCCTCGTTCTGATTGGGTAGTCTCCTCTTCTTGTTAGCACCAGAAATTTGTCTAGGGCTGTCATTCTGCAGCGGTGATACAAAGCCAGGGCTTTGCATAGCTTTTGCAAGGAACGACATCATTTGCTGTTGCCGCTGCTCCATCACATGAACACGCTGGCCAACGGTTTGCAATTGACCGTCGGTTGATTGTTGCTGCTGCCTCAGCCTCACAAGCTCCTGCATGTGGAGATTCTTGTCTCTTTTCAGCCTTTCGACTTCTTCATCAATCCCGAACTTACCAACTTCTATGCTAGACGGAAGAGGCAAGTTTTGAGCATGACTGTTTTGTTGCTGCACTTGCACATGACCCGGGTTAATGGGCTTTGAGCCTAGCAGCTTAGCCAACTGCACTACGTTACCATTGTTTAAATATTCCAAATTGTACATATTTAAGTGTAATCGTCCGGTTGCACCTGCAACCGGATGTACAGCAGCCCAACTCTTCATAGAATACCCAATTTTACTAAAAAATTCTTGTTTTTTCATCAAAATCACTTTTTCTATATTTTTTGCACGATTTTCGAGTTAGTTAAATAAAAAATGTGTGTGGGTCCGGATGAAAAAAGTGGATTGGTGGTAGCTTTTGAGGTGTGTTGGTGGGAGTTTTAAGAAAAGGTGGGGTTAATTTTATAAATTTGGGTATATTATGAATATAATTATAATGATTGGGTATATTTGTATTTATTTTAGTAGATATAATTAATTAAGCAAATGTCTCTTAAATTTTCAGCTCAAAGACTTGTATATTACTCATAAATAAAAATAAAATTTACAGGGACTAGGGCCCTCAAATTTTAGGGCTCTAACTTTTGGAATTCATATGTAGTTAAAAAATAAAAATAAAAATAAAAAAAGAAATCGGTTTAATAAGAAATTTCAATTCAAATAGAGAGCTCATCAAATATTAATTATTTACTCATTTCGTTTCATAGAAAGTGTTTTATTTTCTTTTTTGAACTGTCCCATAAAAAGTGTCATAATTCTAAAAAAAATAAAGAATGTGGACCAAAATTAATAACTCAAAAGTCAAACAATATACACCACACGAATTTCTTAATCTCCGTGCCCCATAAAAAGGAGACAATTTATATGAGACGGAGGGAGTACAATTCTTTTATCTAAATACTTGATGTACATAGTACGCAACTGAACTTTCTTTGATCCTAGCTATTTTTTTAGTTTATTGCATTTTGTGGTTTTTATTATTAAAATTATGCAAACAAACAAACATTAAATATCATATATACACTATCTCTAACCGATAATATAATTCAAGAAGTCCACTTAGGGGGGCTTTTTTTAACTTTTGACCTAAGATCTTCGAAATGTTAGGGCCGACTCTTATAGTAAGGGGCGGATCCAAGGGGGGGCGTCCGGCGGCGGTCACTCCCCGATTCATGTCGAAACTCTATTTTTTATATGTGATTTTCAGAATTTTTTGTATTTCGTCTCCTCGAAATCTATACTTCGTCCTCTTTTCAATCGAATTTTTAATTTCGCTCCCCCTTTCTCGTAATCCTAAATCCGTCTCTGTTATAGTTTTGGAAGCTTTAACATAAAATTAGAGTATAAATTCACAAGTAGTATTTGAATGAAATGAGATGTATATAGTATGTGGCGGTTCGAAATTAATCCGTTATCAAAATGGAATCAACCCTTGTTATAATATTTCCATATTTAGTCTTTCATTCATATATTTTGTATATAGCTAAATCAATATTTTCATTAATTGATCGAGAAAAAAAGGCCAAGAAAGAGAGGGAGAGAGAAACATGTTGCTATTTACAACAGAAACACACAATTAATTAAACTCAAATAATACACATTAATATATCTGAATTCAAACGCATCTTTTGAGCATCTCCTCAAACTCCTCTATCGAATGCTCTCTTTCAAGCTTCCTATCATTACGGAATTTAGCTATGAATTCATCAGCCCTCTCATCAATCCCTCGAGACTGAATCTTCCATTTATCATCTAAATCCAAACTGATCTTACAACCATCGCCACCTTCTCCCTTCTCCGAAGCTGCAGCCGAGCTTATGATCTCGCCGCCGGTCTTTGAACCACCGTGAGACGCCGTGCTCGGTTTATGACCAGATCTAGACATCCTTGATTCAGCCATATTTTGATGTTTTGAGGGAGTGGAGTATTAATTATTTATTTGAATCAATATTGTATAATTACTTCAATGCAATTAATTATTTATAATTTGTATTATGCATGTTATGAGATTAGTTAGTTGAACTAATTGACCATGTTTTTGTGGGTATGTGTTTTTGGGTCTAGGACCATATTTCGGAAGCCCATTTTATTTTATCCTCTTTATTAGTGGATTGTTTCTCCTCCGTCCGTGGATGTATATCAATTGACCCAACCACGTTAAATTATTTATGCTTATTTCTTTTTCTCTTTGTGTCATTCTTTGTTATTGTCTCTGTTGGATTTCCAAGAATCCATTCGCCACATTTTGGAGGATCCGAAGATCCTAACAGTATGTCCAAAACCCTAGCTGGGGGATTATTCTTGGACAATATTTCGGTCTAACTTATCATTCTTTGCTTGCAATATCAAATAAAATAACTCTGAAAAAGGCAGCTAAAATTGATGATATTCGCAGATTTATTACAACTAGAACAACAGTTCTTGACAAGCAGCTCATATCCACAACGAGATGATCATCTTTTTATTCTAACATACTTTCCTAAACTCTACGCATTTACGCGTATCCCGCCGATCGGTGCATTGGGCTGAACACAGTGGATTCATCCCTCCCGAACTTCAAGTTCTTAGCTTCATCCCGTGAAATGCCGAACGAGTTCATGAGAACTTCGTTGGGCATGGCTCGGATGGCCGAGAGGCGGCCGGCGAGGTCGGCGCTCACGGCGTTGTCGTTGGTCTTGAAGGTGATCCACTCGAAGCCCTGCTCCGTCGCCTTCTTCGCCACCACGAAGTTTTGTGGGACGATGAGAAGCTGACCCTCGCTCACCTCCTCGTCGAAGACTGATCTCCCGTGGGTCCCGACCACTTGGATTCTTGCGCTTCCTCTGGTTACGTACATGGCGCAGTGGGAGTTTGTGCTCCAGTGCGGCGCAACTAGAGCGTTCTGCGCATCTCAAACTGACGTATTAGAATTGAATTATTCATCTTTAAAAAAAACTTATAAGTAAAAAACAAATTAATAGGGATTTCAACACTTAGAGATTGTGCGAAACTAATTTTGGGGTGTGGATATACAATTCAAAAGGCGAAACATTAAAAAAAATCGTTTACTAGACAAGGCAAGGCCGCTATGTGTAAGTCTGTCACCTATCGTTACCTCATGTGTCGCGGATTACCCTCGTCATCCAAAAAAAACCGTCTACTAGACAAGAATCAAATAATTTATCACATAGATTGAACAAAATATCATCGATTTAGACTTACTATGATACTCCTCTCCATCTCAATTAATCTCAATTATCTTGAGACGTCCCAAATATATTGTCCAGTTTTTTTTTTTAGAAAATTATTACAATTAACTTTTTTATAAGACCCATAACTTTATGCCACTTTACACACAAATAATAACTCATCTTAAAAACCGCGCATAACCAAGATAAATAAGATAATTGAAACGGATGGAGTACTATATTAGAATTCAATTACTCACTCCCAAATTTGAATACGAGCATATACCGTAGATTGGAAGTGATTACCTTGTAGAGGACTCCTCTTTGAGCGCTGAGCTGGAGGTAGCTGAGGATGGGAAGAGACAGGCTGTTGACGGTGCTGATGCGGCCGCCGCGCGGGTTGTAGGCATGGGTGGCGGTGGCGTCCTGTCGGTCGATGTTCTGCTTGATCTTGTAGGAGCAGAAAGTCTCCTCAAGGCCATTGTATCCTCCTCTGCTTCTCCTTCCGCCCTCGCGCTCCTCCTCCTCGTATTCCGGCAGCACCAACCTCAGCTTCTCCGCTCGGACGATGATGCCTCTCTCGTCCTCCCTGGCTTGCATCTTCCTGATCAGCTCCGGATCCGTGTTGAAAGCCTCGGCGAGAAGCTCTTGGTCGAAGCCGCCGAAGATGTTGCGCGGCTGCTGGCTTTCTTCTCTCCTCATGCTTTGCCCTCTCGACGACTCGTATCGCTCGCCGTGCTGGCTCTGGACCGATTGTGGGTTACCGGCGAGGAGGAATTTCTGCAGTTTGCGGTTGAAGTTAGTTGAGATTCGAGTTTAGATTAGTGCACATTAATCTTACTCTGAAGTTCAAGTCGAGCTGGTTGTTGTCGTTGCCAATATCCAAGATTGACACGTAGGTTAAGGGGCTTTCTCCATCGTTGTAAATGAAGTGGGTGATACCCTCTTGTAAAGCGAGGACATCGCCGCGGCTGAACCGCCGCAATTTCTGGTGGCGGTCTCCCCTGCGGCCTTCTTCTCCGCGGTAAGTGGAGTATCGCGAGCTCGAACCCGATTCTGATTCGTAAGTCTCGGCGCAACCGGGAACCACCATCCCCAATATCCCATTACCTACACAAAAATCATAAAACAGAAAATTAATTAAATTTATAGATTTTTAAATAAAAAAATCATTATTTTGCCCGTAAATGTTGTATGTAGGGTCATGACTCATGAGAAACTAAATGAGTTGACTTGGAGTGACTCACCTTCGACGATAAACGTGAGTTGAGGGGCGTTGGTGTAGTACGGAAGGACGAGTCCCTTAGGCTGGACGACGTGTCGAACGAACTCAATCCCGGCGCACTCGAACTCCTCGCTGGAGGTGTCCCAGAACTCGCTGACGCCGGCCTCGGACTGGAATCGGTAACTCGGCTGGCGGGCGGTGAGGTGCTGGATGTGGCACTCTGTCTTGGCGCGGAAGCGGTGCTGCTGCTGGCTCTGCAGGCTCTGCCAGAACGGCTGCTGCTGCTGTTGCTGCCCCCCGAGTTGAGCGAGGCAGCCGTGGAAGAGAAGCAGGAAGCTTAGGCCGAGGGAAAGAGAGATGGCTTTGGCCATGGCGGAAATGTGTTTGGTGATGTGTGAAGTGGCGAATGGAAATTGATGGGGATTTATAGATGTGGGGAACGTGGAGGTGCGATTCGACACGTAAAAAGGAGTTGGTGCAACACTTGGCTAGTGTGATTTGTGCTGCATGCATGTGTGTTTGTTTGTGACTTTGTTGTACCTGCATGATTAGATGAGTTGTAGTGTTGTTTCTGAATTTATTTACACGTCGAGGGTGTTGCATGAATTTGTCTCTCGCTCCTGCATGTAAAAATGTTTGGGCCGATCACGCTATGAAAAAATTAAATTAAAGAGTTGTTAATTAAATAAAAACTGAAGAAAATGATTTTACTTAATATACTTAGTACAGTTAAAACTCGATAAAGTAATTACCTTGAGACCGAGAAAAAGTATTCTTTTAACGAGGTTATTACTTTATCGAACATTATTTTAGTGCATTGACCCATATCGGGACCGGAAGAAATTATTATTTTAGCGAGATTATTACTTTATCGAATATTACTTTATTGAGGTTTAACTGTACAAGTGTTAATTAATACATATATTGTTGCAATGTCACGAGTTGGATTTCCACCCATGTATTATTCTATCGTAGGTTTTATGGTTTGCATAATATTTCAAATGAACGGAGTTCAGATAGTGTGCATTAGGGTTGTAAACAAACCTTAATCAAATCAAATATGACAGTATTCAATCGATATTTGAATATTCATGTTCGTATATGATTGTTATTAGAATATTATGTTTGATTCAATGTTCATATTCGAGTTATTCAATTCGTCTTTTGGAGTACTTCCTAAGCATTACTAATTCACTATAGTTCGAATTTGAATCATATATATTTGATACTATCTCCGTTACATTGAGTTTGTCTCACTTTCTTTTCGACACGGTTATTAAGAATAGTTGGTAATTATGTGTAAATAAGTGGATCCCATAAAAAAAGTAGGTAGTTATGTATAAATAAATTATCATTTTGATAACTCGAAAAGGAACGTGAGACAAGATGACTAATTGGTCGATAGAGGAAGTACTATTCAAATCTAAATTATATATGCAAGGACAAAAATTTCTAAAACTATGTTATACATTTGATTCATTTACAATTCCAGAGAACACATTGTGAATTTTTTTTATCGCAAAAGTAAATAGATTAATATTTACTCATTTGTATATAAAGAACATAATATAAATTGGAGTTTTTTTAAGGGTTATTTGCCTTAAAATACACAAACTTTCTTCATTTTCCCGTTTTAATTTGCACACTAACTTTAAAATCCGACTGTAAATACATGAACTTTCAATTTGTTTCAAATTTCACACCGGTCAAAAATTCGGCGAAATCAAAGTTGACGTGACAATTTCCGACGTGACGTTTCTGCACACGTGGCTGTCCAGTCAGCGTTGAAGCAAAAGTCTGAAATTTAAATACACAAACTTTGTGGATTTTCCCGTTTTGTACATGAATTTTCAATTTGATTTCGATTTGCGCATAAACTTAAAATTTCATTTCAATTTATACATAAAGTTCATATTTCATTTAATATTTTTTTTCAACAAATACAAGTACGATTGGTGTAAATGCAGCCAAAATTAGATATTTTTCGATTTCAAGATCAATACTAGAAAAATTCTCATATAAACAAATGCAACAAAATCTAAAAGCTAAAAAAAAAGAGCATAAACAACACATGCTTACAGGGCAGAAGCACATGCCACGTTGGAATTTCCGGCTGCCAAGTCAGCTTTGATTTGGGAATAAATTTTTGACAAGTGCAATTTGAAACAAATTGAAAGTTCGTGTATTTACAAGCAGATTTTAAAATTCGTATGCAAAACGGAAAACTGAAGAAAGTTCGTGTATTTTGAGACAAATAACCCATTTTTTAATATATAGTGTAGATTTGGAATTACATGAATGGAAATGCCACGTGGATGAGTGGTGTGATTAAGGTTTAGAGTGATGATTAATCAGAGTTTACAAGGTCGTTGAAAAGGACAAATATGCGCGCCAATTCTCATCCCAATTTCCTCTCTCTCTCTCTCTCCCTCTCTCACTCATTTCACGATATTACGCAAACGCCATGAATTCGCTTAAAAATTATTGATTTCTTTTCATGATTGTCTCAGTGCGCTACTATAGACAAGTAATTAACTGGAACACAAGTAGCCCATCTTTTATTCTAACAAACTTCTCTAAACCCTAGACACGCATTTACGCATATCCCCCCGATCGGTGCATTGGGCTGAACACGGTGGATTCATCCCTCCCGAACTTCAAGCTCTTAGCTTCATCCCTCGAGATGCCGAACGAGTTCATGAGAACTTCGTTGGGCATGGCCCGGATGGCTGAGAGGCGGCCGGCGAGGTCGGCGCTCACGGCGTTGTCGTTGGTCTTGAAGGTGATCCACTCGAATCCCTGCTCCGTCGCCTTCTTCGCCACCACGAAGTTTTGTGGGACGATGAGAAGCTGACCCTCGCTCACCTCCTCGTCGAACACCGATCTCCCATGGGTCCCGACCACTTGGATTCTCGCGCTTCCTTTCGTTACGTACATGGCGCAGTGGGAGTTCGTGCTCCAGTGCGGTGCAACCAGAGCATTCTGCGCATCTCAAACCGTAAGAATTATATAGGAAATAGAAAGTATGCATAATTCTTATATTTTTTTATACATAATCAATATTTTTTTATGCATAAACCTATAAATTTACATTTTTACCTTTATGCATAAAAATTCTCAATAATATTAATAATAGAATTTCCGGAAGATATTTAATAAAAAAATTCTTAATAATAACAGAATTTCCGGAAGATATTTCCTATTTTAAATAGAATTACAATCAACTTTTACATGAAAATACAACCAACCAAGCAAACTATTAACAACTTAAGTTTTATTCTAATATCATACTATTAGAATTAAATTACTCACTTTTTAAAATGTTTTAATATATAAGTGAGTGAGTAACCCAATTTTAATACGAGCACATATCGAAATATTGATAATTGAAGGGATTATAATTACCTTGTAGAGGACTCCTCTTTGAGCGCTGAGCTGGAGGTAGCTGAGGATGGGAAGAGACAGGCTGTTGACGGTGCTGATGCGGCCGCCGCGCGGGTTGTAGGCATGGGTGGCGGTGGCGTCCTGTCGGTCGATGTTCTGCTTGATCTTGTAGGAGCAGAAAGTCTCCTCAAGGCCATTGTATCCTCCTCTGCTTCTCCTTCCGCCCTCGCGCTCCTCCTCCTCGTATTCCGGCAGCACCAACCTCAGCTTCTCCGCTCGTACGATGATGCCTCTCTCGTCCTCCCTGGCTTGCATCTTCCTGATCAGCTCCGGATCCGTGTTGAAAGCCTCGGCGAGAAGCTCTTGGTCGAAGCCGCCGAAGATGTTGCGCGGCTGCTGGCTTTCTTCTCTCCTCATGCTCTGCCCTCTCGACGACTCGTATCGCTCGCCGTGCTGGCTCTGGACCGATTGTGGGTTACCGGCGAGGAGGAATTTCTGCAGTTTGCGGTTGAAGTTAGTTGAGATTCGAGTTTAGATTAGTGCACATTAATCTTACTCTGAAGTTCAAGTCGAGCTGGTTGTTGTCGTTGCCAACATCCAAGATTGACACGTAGGTTAAGGGGCTTTCTCCGTCGTTGTAAATGAAGTGGGTGAGACCCTCTTGTAAAGCGAGGACATCGCCGCGGCTGAACCGCCGCAATTTCTGGTGGCGGTCTCCCCTGCGGCCTTCTTCTCCGCGGTAAGTGGAGTATCGCGAGCTCGATCCCGATTCCGACTCATAGGTCTCAGCGCAACCAGGAATCACCATCCCCAAAATTCCATTACCTATACACAAAAATCATTAACAGAAAATTAAATTTGTATATTTTTAATAAAAAAATTGAAAATTCATTATTTTGCCCTTAAATGTTGCATGCAGTGGCATGACAAATTAAGTGAGTTGACTCGGAGTGACTCACCCTCGACGATGAAGGTGAGTTGAGGGGCGTTGGTGTAGTAGGGAAGGACGAGGCCCTTGGGCTGGACGACGTGTCGGACGAACTCGATCCCGGCGCACTCGAACTCTTCGCTAGAGCTGTCCCAGAACTCGCTGACGCCGGCCTCGGACTGGAATCGGTAACTCGGCTGGCGGGCGGTGAGGTGCTGGATGTGGCACTCGGTCTTGGCGCGGAAGCGGTGTTGCTGCTGGTTCCGCAAGCTGTGGAAGAACTGCTCCTGCTGAGGGATTAAGTACTGCTCGAGCTGAGCGAGGCAGCCGTGGAAGAGAAGCAGGAAGCTCAGGCAGAGGGAGATGGAGATGGCTTTAGCCATGGCGGAGACGGTAGAGAGAGAGAGGATGTGTTTGGTGATGTGTGAAGTGGCGAGTGGAAAGTGATGGGGATTTATAGTGTGGGGGAGTGGAGGTGCGATTCGACACGTAAAAGGAGTTGGTGCAACACTTGGCTAATGTGATTGTGCTTGTGGATTTTGTTGTACATGCATGGTTAGATGAGTTGTTGTGTTATTTCTGAATTTATTTACACGTCGAGGGTTTTACGTTAATTTGTCTCACGCTTCTTCATGCAAATTAAATTTAATATATATATACACTAAGAAAATATATTGCAGCTGGCTTTTTTTATTTTTTTATGAGGAGGATAATCCATAATTACTATTGTAGATTTGGAATACTATGAATGGAAATGCCACGTGGATGAGTTGTTTAGCGCCTTATGATTAAGGTTAAGGTTGATTAATCAGAGTTTACAAGGTCGTTAAAAAGGACAAATAAGCGCGCCAATTCGCATCCCAATTTCCTCTTCTAAACTCCTCTCTCTCTCTCTTAACCAAACTGTCCGAACCCATTTCACAGAATTCACCAAACAAAATGAATTTCTTCAAAATTCTCGATTTCTCTTCATGATTTTTGGTGAGTCTCAGTGCGCTACTAAATTTCTTGGATTACTGTTGGACCTCTCTTCCAATCGAAGTGTCGACCGTGCAATTTCCCCAGATCAGGAAGGGGACATACGTAAAAAAAATCACATAAGTTTCGTCTGTTTATTACTTTTTGTAGGGATCTCATGATTATCCACAGAAGAATTGTGGATTGGCATCATCTATGAAGACAATACGGATGGTTGGGGCAACAAGCGGATTTATTCGGCGGATAGGCAAGATTTGTTTCAGATGGAATGGCAGATCCTGCTAGTTTCAATCCTGATCGCGACATTGATCAGGTAAGAATTGTAAAACTTAAATGTTCGACGAATAATCATACTATATTTTGGAAATCCAGATTGTGTTTCTCTTCGGATTCCGCTGAAGTAATGACCTACCAGTGGCTGCTAAATTATTTTCTATTACGTGATTTCTTCTTTTTAGATATACTCTTGAGTTTTTCAGACTAATGCATATTTTGTTCCGTACCTTAGATTACAGTTGAGGTGATTCTTAGGTGTAGGGCAACAATATCATATGCAAACTTTGATTTCCGTATGAAACTGTTTTAGAGTTTCAGAGGTACTTGGTTTGTGGAAGGGGAATAGGAATGCGAAATGGGGAGAAATCGCTTTCGTTCCTATAAAACAGAGGGGAATGGTGGATTCCCCTAAAGTGGGATATGAAAACATTCATGGAATCTTTTGCCACCAACGAACACCACTGTTCTTTCATTCCCATTCCTTCGCCCCAGTCCCTAGAACCCATTAACCAAGAGCCACCTATGTTTTGAGAGGCATTGCAATGTTTTGCTGAAGTAGAGCCTTGTCTTTGAATAGGTTAGTGTAGTCTCCCAGATGGGCATCCATCCTCAACTAATGAGATATGAGGATTTCTTTTCACAAACATTGCATTACAGAAATCATGATTTTATAGAGTAGTAGCTCCAAATTCATATAGCTGTTGATGCTTGGATAAAATTTGGTGGGGAATGGGAAACAGTGATTTGATAATGTAATTGATAAGGAGGCCTAAATTGGTCTTCGCGTAGCAGAAAGTTATTGTGTGGAAAGTCAACTAAAAGAGACTTAAGAAGATAAGCTATGACTGGATAGAATCATACCATTTCTTAAAACCAAAATGCATTAGGGAAAGAGATTTTACATTCACAACCGTAAATGGAACTGCGAGGCAGTAACAGTGCTTTGGAGATTCTTCTTCACGGTCACATGTTGGATTTAAGCTTTTTTTCTATTACTAGATACAAAGTGATAGTTGTCCCATTTAATACTGATCGGTTGGATGTTTATCTCCTCATGTCCTTTTATGTTGTCCAATTTGATACTGATCGGTTGGATGTTTATCTCCTTGTGTCCTTGATGTTGTTCCTTGAAGACACTCATTGCTTTGAAGAAGGGAACACAGTTAATCAAGTACAGCAGAAAAGGGAGGCCTAAATTTTGTGCATTCAGATTATCTCCAGTAAGTATCAACTTCAATCATCTTATATGTTTAGATACTTTTGCTGGCATCGTACAGTTTCTAGGTTTTGTTTGTAAAATGACAATCTAGTCTTACTTGACTTTTGGTTTATTGTTTTTTGAAAGGGGATGTTTGTATTCAAGGATCCCAAAAGACATATTTCTCTCATGCATGCATGTATCAAATGGAATGGGAGCAAACACTTAATAAGGTTGAAAGAGAAAAGCAATTCTAGAAGACGTGAGAAAATAAAAAAGTTCCCATGAATTTGGCATTCATTGTGCTTCAGCACTCTTTTTAAAATATGGTTAACATGTCAACTGCAGGAAAAGATTCATCCTCCGGTTCCCCTGCATCATGTCGAAGTTGAAAAAAATAACTTAAACCAGTTTAATTGTGTGTGTATATTTGATTTTATGAGAGTCCCACACTTGAGGAAATTGAGGTTGAACTGTTCTCGTATAATTAAAGATCTTCAAATCAGAAATCCTCTTAAATGTGTTGCCACTAAACTTGAGTTTATTATGCTCTATCACCCATATTGTTTAAAAGGCTATGATTTTATTATAACGTTCTAAAAGATAAAGCAACAAAAAAATGTAGGTTGTATAATTGTATTTCAAGCAAATTTAACCATCTGATAGCGGGAATAAGCTGAAAAAGCTTCTAGAAATTTGATTTGAAGAGTAGTAAGCAAAAGTATGTACGCAAAACACCCACTTTTGCTTAGGAAATGGACAATATTCAATGATCTGGTTAGGAGTATGGACTCTTAACTGCGTTATTGAATCATTTGGAATTTTCAAATATATAGAGAAACTGAGGTTACTTTGTCTAATAATGCTTAGTATGAAATCCTCCGCTTATATATTGTCCCATTCCAATTTCCTTTGTTTATATATACTGAATGAAGCATATAGTTCACCCATAATTTTTCCAGAAACTGTGGATAATAAGATGGATTTTTATATTTCCAGGATGAAACAACATTAAACTGGTACTCACATGGATCAGAAAGGCAGCTAGTATTATATTCTGTTCAACGTATTATTCAAGGGCAGAGAACCGTAAGTTTCAGAAGTTCTGTTTTTAAGGATTAGAGCTTAGAAATTCATGTAACTTGCTTATGATATGATACTACGTCAAAGAAAATTAACTTACACAATGAACACCTGCTGAGAATATTGCCTTTCTCCTCCTGTATTTGTAGCCTGTTTTTAAAAGATTTTTGCGTCCGGAGAAGGAGTACTTGTCATTTTCACTGATATATAATAACGGAGAAAGATCACTTGATCTGGTCAGTTTCTATTCCTATTTTTATTTTATTTATTTTTGAAATTTAACTGTTGATTCAAGTGGCAATTTATTTAAGAACTCACCAATTCTACCTCCCCCTTAACAGATCTGCAAGGATAAAGTTGAGGCTGAGATCTGGCTTGCAGGCTTGAAATCTTTAATATCAACTGGTCAAACACGTAGTAGGCGTACCAAAAGCGAAGCTTTTGATGTAATTTCATTTCAGATATTATTCCCATTGTTTATATCCTTGTTTCTCTGTTTTTTTTCAAATTCTTTTTCCAGATGATATCTTTATGTACACTTCCATGTATTAAACTAAAATGCTATACTTTGGTTAATCATGCGCTACAGTACCGTCATTGTTTAAATGTCAAAATTTAATCTAGCTTGTGTTTACACGCTTCTGTAAAGTTGATAAGAAAACTAATTTTCTGATTTCACATGTGAGTTTTCAGTTACATGGTGGTGGTGATATCTCTCAACCGTTTGGAGCAGTAGACAGCTCGCAAAGTGTTCAGCGTAGACTGTCCACCGATTCTAGTTCTCGTGATAATATCTCCAGTTCAAGCTCACATGTGGCGTCTGAATTTGCAAACATGCAGCGGACAAGTTGTGCAGAAAGTTCCCGAATTAGTATCTCGAGTAGTTGTTCAAGTCAGAGTCAGGGGCAAGATGACCTAGAATCACTTGGTGATGTTTTTCTTTGGGGAGAGGTTTGGTCTGATGGAGTGGGAACAGATGTAGCTGGGAAACCGGTTCCTATGAAGGTCGATATACTGACTCCGAAACCACTAGAGACGAATATAGTACTCGACGTGCACCAACTTGCTTGTGGTGTTCGTCATATTGCCCTTGTTACAAGGCAAGGTGAGGTGTTCACTTGGGGCGAGGAATCCGGGGGTAGGCTGGGTCATGGAATTGAGAAAGACTTCAGTCATCCTCGACTAGTAGACTTTTTGGCTGTTACAAATATTGATTTTGTTGCTTGTGGCGAGTTTCATACATGTGCAATCTCTTCAACCGGTGATTTATACACCTGGGGTGATGGTGCTCACAATGCAGGACTTCTTGGCCATGGAAATGATGTTAGCCACTGGATACCGAAACGAGTTTCTGGGCTTATAGAAGGCCTTCAAGTTCTATCAGTTGCATGTGGGACATGGCATACAGCTCTAGCCATTTCTTCTGGGAAACTGTTTACATTTGGTGATGGAATGTTTGGAGCTCTAGGCCATGGCGATCGCGAAAGTGTTCCGTACCCAAGAGAGGTCCAATCGTTGAGTGGACTGAAAGCTGTTACTGTTTCATGTGGCGTATGGCATACTGCTGCTATAATAGAAGTTACGAATCAGTCCGGAGCCAATGTTTCTTCTAGGAAGCTATTCACATGGGGAGATGGTGATAAGTATCGATTAGGCCATGGGAACAAGGATGCGTATCTTCTCCCGACTTGTGTCTCCTCCCTTATCGACTACCACATGCAGCAGATAGCATGTGGGAATAACATGACCGTTGCCCTCACAACATCTGGTCATGTCTTCAGCATGGGGAGTAATGCTTATGGTCAGCTGGGCAATCCACAGTCTGATGGAAAGTCTCCTTGTTTAGTACAAGACCGGTTGGTTGGGGAGTTCGTCGAGCAGATCTCATGTGGCGCGGATCATGTTGTAGTCCTCACTTTAAAAGGGGAGGTGTTTTCATGGGGGAGAGGAGCCAATGGAAGACTGGGGCATGGGGATACTGAAGATCGTAATGCTCCAACTTTGATCGAATCGCTCAAAGACAAACACGTGAGGAGTGTCGAATGTGGATCGAACTACACCACAAGCATATGCATCCATAAGTGGATGTCTGGAGCAGATCAATCAGTGTGCACTGCTTGCAGGCAGGCTTTTGGTTTTACTAGAAAACGACGTAACTGTTATAACTGCGGAATGGTGCATTGTCATGCTTGCAGTTCGAAAAAGGCCATGAAAGCAGCTCTTGCTCCAACTCCTGGGAAACCTCACCGTGTATGTGATTCCTGCTTTATCAAGCTTAAGAAGGCAGGGGAGATGGGCTCTGCCACTTCAGTCAACCGCAAATCATCCACTCGCCGTCGGTCAGTAGAGATGAGCGTTCGGTTAGATCGTGGAGAGATGAGAAGTTCACGAGTTCTGCCTTCTCCAACTGCTGAGCCAGTCAAGTACCTCGAAATCAAGACTGGAGGCAGCGGAGTGAGGTCCGATAACTACTCCATTGTTCGTGCGTCCCAAGTTCCATCTCTTGTGCAGCTGAAGGATGTTGCTTTCCCGAGTTCACTCAGTGCTCTCCAAAATGCTCTAAAGCCGGTCGCCACATCATCATCACAGCAGGCTCAGCCGTATTCCAACTCACGGCCTGCTTCCCCATACTCGAGAGGAACAAGTCCTCCGGCCTCTGCTACTCCGGTACTGTCAAGAGGCGTTGTCGATTCTTTAAAGAAGTCGAATGAGATCTTGTCACAGGAGGTTTCCAAATTGCAGAGCCAAGTATGGGTTTTTCCTCATCCTTAGATTTGATTTATCATACTTTGATTTGTAAGTGCTTGTTTGTTTCTTTCTTTCTGTTTGCAGGTCAAGACTTTAAAACAGAAAACTGAAATCCAAGATACAGAACTCCACAAGTTAAAGAGATCTACAGATGATGATACTATATTGGCTGCAGAAAGATCTTTCAAGTGTATCAGAGCAACGAAGGCAGCCAAGACCATCACAGAGCAGGTATATTCTCTCCCCCCCCCTCTCTGTTCGTAGATTGATGAAAGTGTAAACATTTCTTTTGCTTCCCAGATGAAGGAGATTTCAAGCAAGCTGCCTTCGGAGATATCTGAGACCGAATCTTTTAAAAGCTTATGCACTCAAATGGATTCTCTTCTTGAAACAATACGTTTGCAAGCATCTGAAGACAGTTCTGACTTTCCAGCATTCCAAAACAATGCTGATAGAGCACCATTGCACGGGGCATCGAATTACAAGGAAGATCATCTCTATACTGCGGTTCAGAACATGGCACATAATGTCGCTAATGGATCATCTGTTTCTTATGCAAAAGCTACACACGACTCAAGCTCAGAGAATGTCTCAGCAGCTCCGGAAGCTGCTAAAATCGAGGGGCAAAAGGAAATCATTGAGCAATTTGAGCCAGGTGTCTATGTAAATGTCATTCAACTCTCAAATGGGACCAAGATCTACAAGGGGGTTAGGTTCAGGTATGTCATAGTTAAGGTGTGTTTTCAAGAGTTTACTTTTATCACTTATGTACTCAAAAGGGTAGGTTCAAGTTTTGTTTGCAAGGCTTTCATTGTACTCTCAAGATCTTGTTAAGACTATCTTCTGAGAAGAAGTTATCCATAGTTGACATGCTTGGATTGTCTCTACAGCAAGAGAAGATTCGCGGAGCAGCAGGCAGAAGAGTGGTGGAAAGAGAACAAAGATAGACTGCTTAAGAAGTACAGTCCTGCTAGATCAGCTAGGCCATCAACAGAGGCACTTCCAGTTCCAACCCTGGCTGACCAAGACGAAACAAACTAGGCGGTAAAGCTTTCGTATTTTCGGATTATATAACACACACACACACACACATATATATATATATATATATCTGTGTTGCTCCTTTAGAATGGATAGGGCGAGTAGTAATATATAGCATACCTACATTCAGGTTTCTGAGCTCCAAACATCGTTTAGTTGTTACTTGTTTAGAATGGCTTGAAGAAATGTTAATTATGTAGCATTGATGGAAGGAGAGAAAACTGATCCTCTTTTGTAATCTTTCATACCCAGCAATCTGTCTCCTTCTGCAGAAGCAGTTCCACAATGTGTAACTATATTACATCATCAGCTACCGGCAACATGTAGTGTAGTTGGTATTCTTACTTCTGCGTGAATGGTTAATTTAAAGTTGATCTAATATTCAATCCCTGTAAAGCCCGTTAGGATGGATTTAAAATTAATACTATCTCTCTCTCCCATAATTGTCGTCCCATACTTTGCTAGTTTAAGAAATGAAACAAAGATTGTGGAATAATTAAAAAAGGAAAGTAGGATAAAAATTATGGGCGGTGGAGTATATTACATGAGCAGCCCAGAGAACGGAAGATCGATACAGGGATAGGGTTGTAAACAAATCAAATATTTTTGATTCGATTCGGTATTCATATTCGAATATTGATATTCGTATTCGAATTTTTGATATTCAAGTTTGAATACAAATAGTCGATTTGATTCGATTAGTATTCAAATACGAATCTAAAATTATGATATTCGATTCGATATTCGAAAATATTCGATTAAATATAAATATATAGTACATTTATAAAAATATTTATATATGAAATATGTTTCACAAAACTTATTATAAATTTATTTCTTAAAAATATTAATTTTGAATCGAATAGTTTCGAATCGAATCGAATAGTATTAAATACGTACTGAATTCGAACCGAATATTCGAATAATTGTGATAACCCGTATTTTCGTATCTCTATTTCAGAATGATTTATGAGTATTATTATTATTAATATTATTATCATTATTATTAATATTCTAGTGAATACTTAGTCCGTAACAACATAAAGAATTTTTACGAAAATTCTAACATCTCAATTTCACTATCATACGAATCGAGATTTTTTAAAAAAAAAAAAAAAAAAAAAACTAATACCGCCTTAAGGATTCGCACCACATGACATTATAAGAGGGTAAATAATTGATAAAATAACTATCATGATTTATAGAAATCGACCCTAAAGCCTTCTTGAAGATGTTAATTGACACTTAGGAAGTAATATCACTCATTAATGGGAGTCAACGTTGGATAAGAAGTGGGTGTCTCTCCTCCACCTGGTGTCGCAGCCCTCACACATGGAGAACCGGCTTCTCCACGTAAGCTCGAAGGATTGGGCTGGCCACCTCTTCGCATGCAAACCTCCCCAATATAAGAGCTTCACACTCTAATTGTTATCGCCTCTCTAAAGCCCCACATCACAGCATCACTCTCGAATTCCCAGTCGCCGTCGTACTCCGGAAACCTTCTCGCTTAGTATACTTTGGAGCACTCGTTCGAATGAAGAAGAAGAGTCTCCAGTCTCTTCTCGGTGTCCAGCTGCAAATCGGGGTGAGGAGAAGGGCTTCTACTTGTGAGTTTCGTGAGCGATTTCAGGTAAGGGTGCTAGAACTTGTGGAACTCCTTCTTTCCTTGTTAATACGGTATCGAATTCAAGTTCCTCTTCGTTCGATTATTTTGTTGCATGTATCGGCGGAGCGGTTAGCCGACTCCCTCCCGTATCAAATCAACATCGTAGGATAGTTCGGAGAATAGAAGCATGTGCCGATTTTTGGTCTAGGAGTATGTTCGAGTCACTTTATCTCCTCTTTTCATGACTTCTCGGCCAAGTAGGGGTGTCGCTAGGTGCATGCAAAGGTTCCATCAGGATGATCCAGTAGGATCGATGCTAGATCGGAGTTAAGGCCCCTTGTGTAGCGAAGCATGGCTAAGAACTCGATTTAATAGACACGGTTTGGGCTGAAAAACTTGTTTGCGAGAATCTCCTACACTTGCCGTGATTTCTATCCCTAAATGTAGGGCGTTTCGGCACTTGAAAAATTCAGAAAAATTACAAGGATAAACCTTAGGATGTTCATAAGATATCTGCAAATTTTGGTAATTTTTGGACGAGTATTTATATTTTTAACGGATTTTCACTTTTATGCTGTCGAAAAAGTATGCCTTCGTGATAGAGCTTAGTAAAACATTTATATCTCACTCCACGAAAATGATTTTGACTTGAGTCCTTTTTCTAAATGATCTATACTCGTGGATCCTTTTGAAAATATTTATTGGGTATTTTAAGACAGCGCATGCAAGATCAGTTTATTATGAACTCTCTGTTGTCGATCGGAAACATGTTTTTGGTACTAAGAAATTTGGTGTTCGAGATCTCTGCCTTCTCTGAATCCGTCGCTCTACAAGATTGAGTGAAATTTTGAAATGATATCGGCATGCATGTTCCCTGAACGTTTGTTGAATCTCATAATTTTTAGAGTATGTTTGGCCCCACAATTGTTAGCTAAACTATAGTAGGGCAGAAGCTGCCCCTGTTTGAACAGTAAGCACTGTTTAGGTGATAACTTCTAGGATATTGATTATTTTGTTACGAAACCAATTCCAGTATAAACTAGGCTCATTAAGGATCATGCATGTAAAATATGGGAATTTATGGTTCTATATCACGATTTATAGAATTCTTGCAAATAGAGCCCTTTTTACCAAAATTTCGATATAGAATCTGACCTAGTCTAGCTAGATGCCGACTAGGTAACGCCTGTGAACCACGAATTTGTACATTTACGTTAGATGCGAACATTGTTACTTAAAGTAGGTTATTGTTGTAGGACCCCGCGTGGAAGAACTTTAACCTCGGAGACGTACTTCGCATCTTTCAAATCGATAAAACGCAAGGTGGGTAATATTTTCCTAAAATTATCTTTGAGTTATTGAGCTACATGAACTATGTTTATCCATGAAAGTTTTTGTGCATTTATCTCGTTTAATGCTTCTACGTGATAGATCGATCGAGACTCTCGTCCGGCCTAACACGCCGGATGAGGGTTATCAAGAAAGTACGTACATGTATGATGTTAGTAGCACAATGACCGATCCCCTTGTGTACGGATGCTAACATGTTACGGGACCCCTCGAGTTTCGAACTCGGGGGCCAAGGCCCAAGTTATGAGGGACCCCTCGGGTTTCGACTCGGGGGCCAAGGCCCAATTTATGAATGTTATGGTAGAAGTAACAGAAAATGTGACACAGATGTGCGCACCTAATATGTTTTGTATGCTTGGAGCAGTTTCCTTTTTAAAACCCTCCAAGTCATACCTCATGCATGGATAAAGCTGTTTTTAAACGTGTTTCAAATCGCTTTTACCCATCGAGTACATTAGTACTCGGCCCCAAATTATTTTAAAAATGTTTTCAGGTTGAGCAGCAGGGACGACGGAGACGGGCTGAGGAGGGGTTGATGTTATGATCTTTTGTAATTTCGGAAAAATGGTTTAATCCTGCTTTTGTCACGCTCGAAACTATCCTTTCGAAACTTTTGAAATACTGTTAAAATATATTTATGCTTTAGTTTTACTTAAGACTCAGTACGCTTCCGTATTTATGTTAAATGCTTCAAAACCAAACCGATCTTATGCGAGTGAATTATATCTAATAACAAGTTGCTTTTAAAATGAAAGACTTTCCAAAATCTCGATTAAGTGTATGAAAATGTATTTTAAATTGTTCTTCCGTAGCGACTCGACCTCTGTGATCCTTCGTGGGGGTCGGGGCGTTACAATAATATTGTTTGTAAAATATTCAATAAAAAATAAATCGAAGATTTGAATCGAATCGAATAATTCGAATATAAATAACGAATCGAATCCGAATCAACTTTAATATTCGAGAATGAATCGAATACGAATACAAATATTCGAATACGAATCGAATGCCGAATCGAATACTGTATTTTTTTTATTCGATTCGATTCGTTTACAACCCTATACCGGGGTGCGCGTGGAGCCACCTCACCCTGAATTGAGTGTTCACCCTTTTCTTGTAGGGTTGTTGCATTAAATTCTCGAGCTAACTCTTTAAATAGCTATTAATACGACTAGCAACTAACTAATTGTTAATTCTTATATAAACCAATTATGGCTATTTGCTTTATTAATGTAATTATTTGATGTATCCATGGGTGAATTATAATGGCTAAACATAAGTAAATACCTATGAAGTTGATAAATAGAACTTCAATAGTCTCGTAATGTAATAATTGTTTGATTGTTCAATTTAATTTTTAATTACTCGAAAACATTCATTCCGAGTTAATAAGTCTACAGTAGAGTATCTTTTTGTTAAATAAAAAAATCGATAAACATAAATTAGATAGGGAAAAATTGAATAAGACTTACAAACAAAAATCATTACAAATGTTTAAAAATAAGAAATTATTATAAAATAGTACTCCATGTCCCACCCGATTTATCTTGTTTTCCTTTTGGGTTTCTCCCGCTTGATTTATCTTATTTCCTGAATGAAAATTAATTACTACACAAACTCTCAATTTTTCTTTGTGAAGTCTACTTTCTGCATATAATCATTTATTTATACACAACCACTCACTCATCTTAATTTTCATCAATGTCGAAAAGAAATAAGACAAGTCTGGCGGGGCGGGACGAGGAGTAACTAAATTGTAAAATCAAGAATTTTTCTATCCTAGACCGGGTCTACAAGACCTTGTGGTCTAGGATAGAAGTTGTGTTTTTTATTAATTTTTTTTTTTACAAACATGTGATGTGTCATGGTTTTTAACCACCGGGTCTACAACTTAAATTGTAGACCCGGTCTAGGATAGAAAAATTCGTAAAATCAATCCGGTTAAATACGCCCGCAGGCCGCAGTAATATACAGTAAGACAAATTCTTAAATTTAAATGTTTAATTCGTATAGTTTCCAGAAGGCGAGGAATAAAAGCTTCAATCCCGCGTTTTCATAAAGTCCAAGAAAATATTGTAATTAATTAGTTGACGAATTAGTTCATCCAACTTTTCTTCTTCCTTGGGCAACCGCTTGAAATCTCCATGAATTTATGTTTTCGATAATTGAAATTTCATTACAAGTGGGTTTCTCCTTTTTCCGAATTTTGGTTGGATTTGCAGAACTTCACTTTAATCTTAACCTGATAAATATGGGGCAGCGGCAATCGAAGGATGAATTGTTGTATCAGCAAGCAAGTTCTGGAAATGTAGAAGGCATCAAAGCTCTCCACAGCGATGGTGCTGGCCTTGAGGTAATACATCAGTGATCAGTGATCTTCCCCCTCCTTAATTTTTTGGTGTTATTGCGCGCATGAAGTATACATAAATATCATATATCTTCGAAATTCGAATCACTCCTGCTGTCAGAGAACTCAAATTTAGGCACTGCCGATCTGTTTTAGTGTGTAAATTCTTGTTGGATTTTCAATTTTATGACTTTCCTTGATATGTGATTGACTGAATGATATTTTGAAAATTATGATGCTACCGTTGTTTTGCACAGGAATCAATTATGTTGTGAATGTATTCATCTTTAAATATCACATAGGGGAATTTGTTCTGGCAAGCTGAGTTTATTACTGTATGTAGGGCATTATTCTACATCAAGAGCTCTAAGTTGATGTTTAAATACATATTAGGTATTGTCAGGGGCGGATCCAGGATTACAAGGGAGGGGGGAGGGGGGCGAAACTTAAAAATTCGATAGAAAAGAGGTTAAAGTGTACATTTGGGGGCGAAATACGAAATTTCTTAAAAATTACATATAAAAAATTGTGTTTCGACATGAGTTCGGGGGGGCCGCCGCCGCTGGGCACCCCCCCTTGGATCCGCCACTGGGTATGTAAAACGGCTATTAATCGCACGACAAAAGGTTAAGGCTGCATTTGTTATAGCTTCAATGCACTTGAAGCTTGTTCTGTTTTTAACTAAATGGTGATTGTGGTGGCAGTGGACTGATAAGGAAGGGAAGACTCCACTAATTGCAGCTTGCACAAATCTACAGCTTTATAATGTAGCCAAGACTTTAATTGAATTGGGTGCTAATGTACACGCCTACTGTCCAGGTACCCGTACACCTGCAAATATCTATCCCTTAATTTTTCATTATATATATTTTCTCATTCTGGTTATATCTCCTTCTAAGTTTACTTTTCCTTCTTAAGGTGCTTATCATGGAACAGCTCTACATTTTGCTGCAAAAAGAGGACTCGAGCATACTGTGAAGTTACTTCTTTCCCACGGAGGTGTGTTTTCTGCAGTTTTCTACTACTGATTTGAGTTGCTAAAGAGTATTATCTGCTTTTTTTCTGCTTTCTTTGTCTTCAATTAATTGCCGTCGTTGGAAGTCTCAGCAAATGCACTACAAATGAATGATTATGGCCAAACCCCTCTTGATGTTGCTAGAGCCAAGGGACACACAAATATTGTCCGAGCAATTGAGGTACTGTCTCCCGGCTATTCATCCAGGATTATTCACTCATACATACTCAGGTTTCCTTTTTATGATGCTCAGGAGCATGTGTGCTTATTCGCTGGTTGGCTGCGGGAAATTTGTGGACCACGCTTTCTGGAATGTCTGGCTTCTCAATTTCTTTCTAGAAAAGTGTAGGTGCAATGTTCATATGACTATCAAAGGATATCTTTATTCGACAGCCCCTTCCGTGGGTTGCTTGTTTCACTGTTCTTTAAGGGTTTGTAATGCAAGGTAGTAGACATGACTGCTGCTTCATGACTCATGAAGCAGTATGATTTTTTTTAGTGATGGGCAAATTCATGTGTTCATCTGCAGAAAAACTTCTCTTGAAGGAAACTATTTATGTGGTTTTTTTTCAGAATGTTGCACCATTTTGTTCCTCTGCCATGATAATTAGTTAGCTATTATGGAAATCTCATTGTTTCCTTTGATATTTGCAGTTGGGTGGTTGTTTTGCCTTGTGGTTATCGTAAACCGGAGAAACCTTTCAAGCTGGAGATGATGATTTACGCTAGTGCACAGGTTCCTCGACACCTTAACACTTACTGCATCTATACCAATGTCATAATGTTTTTAAAATCCTTCTAGGCAAAGCAAGGAAGCTTTTTGTCCTATAAAAACATACTTTTAAAAATGCAGTGTTTTGATTCATCTACAGATCCTCTTTTCCTCATGTTTTTCTACCTGTTTCGTCAGGATCCCCAACCACGCATGATTGTTCCACTTTGGAAGGCCAATTTAGAGGAACCGAAATTTTGCCAACCTGATCCTGTGGCTGTCATATCTGATATTCCCAGAAGTAAGTTTGTAATTACAATATAATGTCCTACTATAAACTGAACTACACAAGATATCTGATCAACTTCCATCTTTATGCAGTCCCAAAACGCTGGAAGAGAAAACGAGCAATTGCGTCCTCTCGAGAGCCTAGACGTAAGTATATCAATTTTATAGCCAGTATAACTGAAGAACCTGATCTTTTTAAAGTCTTCATGATTTTGGTAGTTCAGTTGAATCGAATAACTCCATCTTTACCTTGGAGAAATAATGTCGAAGTTGCTTATATCTGATTCTTCTCCATATATGATGAATATTGAGGGCCCACTACGAGAGAGGAACACATCATATTCTTAATTGCCGTTTTTAATTATATATTTACATAATGCAGAATCCCATGTAACTTCTGTTAAATGTCGACAGAAAGCTAATTAGTGTTATATAGATTCCTGCATTATTTTCATGCAGCTTCGTGTTCCTAGTTGCCCGGAGATTATAAGTCAAGTATTTGTAGTATCAATTAAGTAAATATTCTACATTATAGCTTCAAAGATCTGATGCTTATATTAGTTTGAGAAGGTATTTCGTTCTTTCAGTGGTCAGGTGAAATGGGACTCAATCTTGCTTCCCTGCTTTGCAGGTTCTCGAATCAAACTTGCACCTCTTCATGAAAGTGAAAAGCAGCAATTGGAGCGATTTTGCAATGCTTGCAAAGGAATTCCTCAGGTGAAAATTGTTTCACCCGTTGTGGCTTCACGATTGCATGTTCTAATGGTAGCTAGAGAAACTACTTCATACCTACTTAAAATATGTGGAGCTTGAGTGGGTGTTTGGAACAGCTTATTGAAAGCTGCTTTCAGCTTTAAGCTGGTGTGAGGGTGTTTGGAACTCCCAGCTTAAAGCTGAGATTTTCTAAAATTAGGTCGAAAATAGAGAAGCAGCTGAAGCTGCTCCACCCCAGCTTATAGCTTATGTTTTTCCCGGACCAAATTACCCTTAATAGTTTTATCTAATTCCAGAGATATCCCTAACTCTAAAATTATGATACAATTTTATAATATATATAATATTTAGATTAATTTAGTATTTTATAGTATTATATTAGATTGAAATTATAAAGCAAAAAATAAATATTGAATAATAGTAATTTCTGAATTTTATTATTTATTATAAATAATAATTATTTAGTAACACTAAGGACAAAACAGACATTGCTTTTAAAAAGTAACAATAAGCTACTTCTATCAGAAATATTCTCAAACACTATTTTCCCCACTTTCAGCAGCTTTCAGCACTTATTTCCAAACACTAACTGATTTTCAAATAAGCTGCTTTCAGATCTCCTGAATTGAGTCAACCATCACGAAAATCTGAAGTCCATTTGAATTAACACTTCTTGATCTCTAAAGGAAATCCACAGTTTTTGAATCTTTGAAATGACTGAACAACATTCATAGTTATGCATAGGAATGCGTTGATGGAACGGAGCCATCTGAATTTAGGGTGCGTATTACTCCTATTTTGAGTTCTTTACTTAATGATTCAACTTTTACCGTTTTGTAGAAACAGGTGATGCCTCCACTTTTTCCTTTCACCAGCCACATCCCTACAGCTCCAGCAGTTGCACCACCAACGGCAGAAGATGAAGAACTAGCCATGGCGATTAACGCCTCCCTTCACTCTGCCTCACAAGAAAAACCTCTCAGTACGGATACTTATGCAGGATCCATTCCACATGCACCACTAAATCCAACCGTTACCGTAAATAGTTCCGTTCAAGAAAAGAGTTATGCTACTGAGGCGTCTGCTAGCAACACGCCGCATAGGACCAAATTCAAAGTTCACGAGGCTGCAACTCCGGAGGATGATGGTCCTATACAGTATCCATCGCTCGATACGAGCCCCACCGACATATCTTCTACTTCAACGTCCACAAGCAGAGACGGAAACGGGCAAGATGGTTTGGGTTCGTGTTGTACAATATGCCTCGATGCTCCAGTGGAGGGGGCTTGCATTCCATGTGGGCACATGGTGGGATGCATGTCTTGTCTGAATGAGATTGAGGAGAAGAAGTGGGGCTGCCCTGTGTGCCGGACCAAGATTGATCAGGTGGTAAGGATTTACTCTGTGTAGTACTTCTGGCTATGTTAATTCTCTGCAGTTTTTGTGAATCTGATTCTTGGCTTGTTGTGACCGAGTGGATTATTGTTGAATAAAATCACATGTAATATATACAAATATTAAGGCTTTTGTGTATACATGAGTACCAATTGATGAGCATATCACTTGTCCATGTCTATTGTAAAAGTTGTGCACTAAATTTCTTGTGGACTTATTTTGATGATATTATGTAAATCTATTTCTTGTGATTTCGGTTTTCATCATATTATGGAGAAATTTCAAATTTGGTCGTGTACGTGGTCGTGTCTGTTTTTAGTTCTTCGATGAAGAGTATTCTTTACGCACTCTTCTTTTGCCTATTTGTATGCATCGGTGAGTTATCATGTTATAGATAACTTGAAAAGGTAATCGGTATATAATGTTGGGCAAATATAGCTAAATCTCAATAAAGTAATAATTTTGGGATTTAGAAAAAAATATTCATTTAACAAGGTTACTATTTTATCGAACATTATTTTAATGCATTGATTCATACCGGAATCAGAATAAATTATTATTTAAAAGGAGATTATTACTTTATCGAATATTATTTTATCGAGGTTTAACTGTAATAATGTTATTTTAAAGATTTTTAGTGTATAGATATTAAATCACATTTATCTTGGTATAGTGGTTTTCAATTCTCTATAACTCCTACCCTTTTTTTTTTTTTTTTTTTTTTTTTTTCAGCTTGTGGGCTCTTACGGACCTTGTAACATTAAGCTTGTCCTCGAATCATTTCAGTGGTCAACTTTCACCTCAACTCACAAATTTGAAGACCATAAACTTACTAGACTTGTCACTCAATCAGGCTACATCCCAAGCACAATTGATGGTTGTCAATATGTTGTAAGATTAGACTTTTCTAATAACAACCTTAGTGGATCTATTCCACAATCCTTGGGGAATATTAGAGGCTTGCAAGAACTGGATTTATCTAATAATAATCTCTCAGGATTGATACCAAAGTCCTTAGAAAATCTCAAGTTTGTATCATATTTTAATTTGTCCTACAATAAGTTGGAAGGAGAGATTCCAAATGGGGGTTGTTTCGTTAACTTCAGTGCTGATTCATTCACAAACAACTCTGTTTTTTGCGGTCTAATAAGATTTGAAGTGTCACCTTGAAGGTGAAGAGTTTTATTAAGTATGTTTTGCTTACATTTGTGCTTTTAATGATTGGTATAGCCCTACTAATAAGGAGATGGAAACAGAAAATAGTTACGCCACCAACCTCCAGTAATAGTAATATTTTGCAGACAATTGAATGGAGAAGAATCTCATACATTGAACTCGAACGAGGAACAAGCTCCTTTAGTGAGAACCACCTACTCGGATTAGGTGGTTTTGGTTCTGTATTCAAAGCTACACTTTCTCATGGGCTAAGTGTTGCGGTCAAAGTGTTCAACTTGCAACTGGAAAGAGCTGCTCAAAGCTTTGAGACAGAGGCTAAACTATTGAGCACAATTCGGCATAGAAACATACTTCGTGTTATTGGATGTTGTACCAACATGGAGTTCAAAGCTCTACATGTCAAATGGAAGCTTGGAGAAATGGTTACATTCTGGAAACCAGTGTTTGGATCTATTGCAGTAGATGTTGCATTATCTTCACCATGGCTATACATGTCCCGTAGTTCATTGCGATATAAAGACATGAATGCTCGTGTTGGTGACTTTGGTATTGCTAAGCTTTTCGACAAAGGAGAGGATGTACTTCAGACTCAAACATTAGCAACCATCATCGGTTATGCAGCGCCAGGTAATTATTCTACAATATAAAATATAATACCTTTTAAAATTCGTTTTTCATTATTAATTGTCAAAGTTGTTAAACTTGCAATGTGCAATTAGAGTATGGATCGGAGGGAAAAGTATCGACAAATGGAGATGTGTTTAGTTATGGAATAATGTTGATGGAGGAAAAAGCCAACGGACGAGATGTTCGTTGGAGAGATGGGGTTGAAGGAGTGGGTGAGTGAAGCAATGGTAAGAAACGCAGCAAGTGAGGTTGTGGATCCTCATCTGCTAGCAATAGAAGATCTGGAGATTTTGCCGAAGGAGCAATGCGTGTCGTCTATTATGAATTTGGCTGTAAAATGTGCAGCCATTTCATCAACTGAAAGAATCAACATGGTTGAAGTAGGAATGACAATTTTGCGGGTCGGGTCTGGGTACTATAGTACCCAAACCCGCCCCGCGCCTTGAACCTTCGGACCCAGACCCAGATCCAGACTTGTATGGGTCCAAAATTTCGGACCCAGACCCAGGCCCATACGGGGCGGGTCTACCCGGCCCCAACCCCGCAGAACCATGATATGTCAAAAAATTTCTCTAAAAAGTAAATACAAATCACATCCAAAACTAAGAAATAGCAAAAATCGATCTCATATTGATCACTATTAAGTACTGCTAATTAAATAATAATTAAGTAATTAAATTAAATTAAATACTAATTAATAATTAAGTAATCAAATTAAATTAAAATATAAAGAGGCGGATCGATACGGGGCGGGGCGGGTACGAGAATGAGACCCAGACCTGGCCCAACCCCATGCGGGTCGGGTCTAGACCCGCCCCGTGCTTCTACGGGCCTGGGTAATACCCGCCACATCGTGGGACGGGGCGGGGCGGGTCCATCGGGTCCGGTCCTAATTGCCATTCCTAGGTTGAAGTAGTGGCAAACCTCAAGAAGATCAAAGCCAATTATGAAGCCGCCATTGCCCGGGCTGAACGGTATGCAATTCACATTGCCGGATAATGTGTATTACCACTTTCTGGGCCACAAATAAGGGTGGGTCCGATTTGATTGTTGCCTTTGATTTAATTGTGCTGTATAAATCAAGAATTTATAAATTTTTAATATCCCAGTTGATATGTTGTTTGAATTTTGACTTGTTTATTTTGATATATATATTTTTTAAAAAATAAAATATTTTCTATGAGACAGTCTAAAAAGGAAAACAACGGAGAGAGTACAGTTAAATCACAATAAAATAATAATCTCGGGATTGAGAAAAAATATTCATTTAACGAGGTTATTATTTTATCGAACATTATTTTATTGTATTGACCCCATAGCGGGACCGAAAAAAATTACTCCCTCCGTCCCATTATTAATGTCTCACTTGTCTTTTTTGGTTGTCCCATTATTTATGTCTCATACCAAATAAGGAAATAAATGAGTGGACCACAATCAATCTAAACAAGTGGACCCCACCCCTTTACTTTTACACCACAACTTTACACATTTACCTCCACTATCTTAATTACCGTGCCCAGTCCCAATGGGATATAAATAATGGGACGTACGGAGTATTATTTTAGCGAAATTATTAATTTATCGAATATTACATTAATACTTTGTTTTTTAAATTTAACACTTCCTCCCCCTCCCTAAAAATTATAAATTTGTACCCATGATTATTTTTTCCGTTCCCTAAATTTTTTGAACACGTTGTTATTACGATTTTAATAGAGATGATTAAATAATTAATTAAGAAAAATTATGCAAGAAAAAGATTACTCAACAAATTCTTATTGTTGGCATCGCAGATACTCTGTGTAATTCAGTATCTAGAAAGCATGATTACTTAGTCTGGATTCAAGTGATTAACAAAAATGAAAATACGAGGGAAATATACAGAATCTGCAGAATTTAAAACTTAAAAATAATAATAATATGAGTTACAGACGACTTACAGTCAAGGAAAAAACCATTCATCCCTAACTAATTAATTCCAAATTAAAGTATATATAAAGCTTAATAGCATTTATACAATTGGTACAACCTTTCAGGCATAACGTACTTGGGATTTAGGCCTTCCATTTCGAAATGAAGAAGTTGCAGCGCCAAGTGGCCCCACACCCTCCTCGCCGGCTTCGACGCAAGCAGAACGGAATTGCAGACAACACTCAAAAATACCCACACTAGAACTGTGAAAAGATGGACGACTTTTTTCTTCACCATATCATATGGGTTGTGTGAGTGTTTTTGTTTTGGAGAGAGAGAGAGAGGAGAGAGAGAAATTGTAGTGCGATAATTAATGAAAAGTGGAAAGCGGTGGTAGAAACAAAAGCCACAAATTTCAGTGGACACGAGACAATTAATTGGAGACGTGAGTGATTGAAATTATTTTCGTCTTTCTTTACATGAAGAGAGAGATGGGACGCATTTTTTTTTTTTTTTTTTGATAGTTACAATTTTAAAAAATCATTTAAATAAATAGTATTGCCAATTTGGAAAAGTTTTTTAACCTTTTTTCTTTTTTGTAATTATAGAGAGTTTAAAGTGTGAGAGAAGATATTTCATTTAAATGTGGCTGAGTTTAATAGGCTAACAAAATTCTGTTTGGGCTAACTAACTTTTGACTTAGCTAAGTAGTCTTTTTTAAAGCTATCAGAATAATTAGTAACTATGATGTTTAGTGTTAAATATAATTATTAATATTCACAAAATTACTGTATTTTCTTAATTTCATCTCAACCATCATTTCTAGTGATTTTTTTTTACTTTATTTGAATTTTTTTTTTTTTGCGCGATAATTTATGTGGTGGACTTTTGTGTATTAGAATAGAGAGAGTTATGTGAATGAGGCCCACAAAAAAGTAACTTTTGTAAGAGAAATTTATTTTCCTTTTAAGAAATATGACATTTGTGTAGGACAACCCAAAATAGAATATATAATGTTTCATGTGGGACGGAGGGAATATAATACTCCATTATTAATATTTGGAATGGGAGGAGCAGTCACTCTTCTTTTGGAGTTAAAGAAACTTCTCGCAACACTCGATCGAGGCTAGAAGTTTAAAGATTGTACAGTTAAACCTCGATAAAGTAATATTCTTGGAATAGAGAAAAAATATTCATTTAACGAGGTTATTACTTTATCGAACATTATTTTAGTGCATTGACTATATCGGGACCGGAAGAAATTATTATCTTAACGATATTATTACTTTATCGATGTTTAACTGTAAAATCAATTCAACGATTTCTTTCAATAATTCACACACACAGAGATGGAAACCAAAAACACCAACCTAACTCAAAAAATAATACATACAATCAACATACAGCTTATAATAGCGGCTGCAGTTTTCCTTCGTCAATATTTTCGATAAAATTGGTATAACCTATCCGGCATGACGAAGTTGAGATCGGTCCCTTCCATCTCATTTCGCATGAATTTCAGCACTACACGACCGCAAACCCTCCTCGCCGGCTTCGCCGTAAATAGAATAACCTTGCGACTGATTCTCCAAAAGGCCAAAAACATGAAAGAAATTAGATACACTGATATGTTCCTCATCTTCATACACACACTGTGAATGCATGATTCAATATGAGAGAGAGAATTTATAGGAGAGAGAGAATATTGCTTTTGTGATAATGAAAATGGCCGGACCCATAACGAGGTCCACAAATATTTTAAATTTTCAGCCCAAAAAAAGTGAAGACGTTAAAAAATTAAAATTTATCTTGGATATTTGAAAATATGAGTTTATTTATGAGGGCAGATTGAGATGAAAGTGATGAGGAGGTTCAAGTCCACTAATTTATTTAACTTACGTATGTGAAATTAATGGAAGTATGTTGATAAGGAATAAAAATTGGAAAATGATTGATGTAAATGTGAGGTTTCTAGAAATCTATAGAACACATAAATAAATATTCCCAACTCAGAACTGATCGAGAATTAAGAATTAGGGACATAATATGCAATTTCGTAAGAGGGGCAGAAGGTACAATTCAAGAGTGAAATAATATATTTTTTTAAAAAATATAAAAAAAATCTAGAATTCTGCACAATTTAGGGCAATTGAAACCCTTTTTGATCAGCCCATGTCACCACCGCCTTCCCAGTAATGGGTTAGTGAACAAATGAATTGCGGGTAGTATTATAAAAAAAAATGAAGTATGTATGAATTTACGGCGGATGGGGCAAGTTAAACGGTTCTTTCTTTTCTTTTCTTTTTTAATGATGAGGAGTGAAAAAATGAATTGCGGGTAGTATTATAAAAAAAATAAAGTACGTATGAATTTACGGCGGACGGGGCTAGTTAAACGGTTCTTTTTTTTTATGACGAGGAACCCATATCCGCTATCTTTGACCTTAATGTAACAGGGTGATAGACACTCACATGTAGCCCTTAATGTAACAGGGTGACAGACACTTACATAGCGTTTTCAGTGGGATTTGAATCCATAACCTATCGGTCCTGAGCCATCCGCCTTCACCGCTACACCATCCCATAGGGACAAACGGTTCTTTCTAATAACCCTCTAAGTATGACTAATAAACTAATTTTGCAACTTCAAAACTTGCATTGGTGTTTGGTGTAGACGTTTTAGCTTAACAAATCTAACATCTTGAATAGGTTCGTGTAGGTAGGTTGAATATCTTGTCTCTATAGGTTATGAAATGTCCAAGAGTAGTAACAATCATTATTTTTTTTACGTTTCTAATATTCTTTGTAAAATACTTTTTCTTTCAATTTGTTTATGATCGTTGGTACGTCTAATTCGCCACCTAAATTATAGTAAATGATTTTAATTTCAAATAAATTTTTGCATAAATGGAATAGTATCACTCTTTAAAGACTTCGATCTTGAATTTCAAGCTAATCGTAATATTGTACTCCCTCTATTTCACTAATAAGTCATATTTTCTATTTTTGGTGTCTCACCAAATAAATCTCATTACATAAATGAAAACCAATGAGTGGACCACAAACATTCTAAACAAATGGACCTAACACTTTATACTTTTACACTGTACATTTTCTTTTCCACTCATTTTTTAAATTTCCGTACTAAAAAATAATGGAACTTGATTAGTGAAACGGATAGAGTACTTAAATAATAATTCTATTCTTCTACCCATTTTTTAAATTTCCGTACTAAAAAATAATGAGATTTGATTATTGAAACGAATGGAGTACTTAAATAATAATTTTATTCTTCAATTCTTCAATTATTAAGCGGTGCTCTCTAATGTTCGCCGAGAGTGAGTCACGGCGCAGGATTCGCGCATCATTTGAACGTTGATAATCATTTCCTGATTTTCCGAAATTGTATCAAACAAATTTTATTTAAAATTTGAAAATACAGTGAGAATTGGTAGAGCAAATAACTAAACTCCATCCGTCACATTATTCAAGTCCAGTATACCAAAAAATGAAATACAATTATTTATATTCATTACTTAAAATAAAAATAAATTACACTCCTCCCTCCCATTCATGTCCAGTATACTGAAAATGAAAATTCAATTATTTATATCCATTACTTAAAATGAAAATAAATTACTCCAATTTTCAATATTTGGACCCTCCACTTTTTAATTTTGCACAACTTTTCATCCTTTGGATCCACCATTTTTCAACCTTTCGAATTCATCACTTTTTACTTTACACTTAATATCATCATCTCAACGCCCATTTTGAAGTGAACATTAATAATGGGATCGAGAGAGTAATAGTATTTTTGCATAATAATTTTTTTAATAAAAATATCACATATCAATACTCTTGTTGTATGATACACAAAGGTATACATAATATAATACATGCAAACCGTTCTGATATATTTGTACGGATCAAAAAATATTTATGTGAAGACTCTTCTTTTGAATTTTTATAAGTTCTTTTTTTTTTAATAAATAAATCGATAGGCGCTATTGTGAGTCAATCGAGTAGGATTGAGATTCAGGGGTGTTTGGAACAGCTTATGCTAAGCAACTTATAACTTTCAGTTATATTTTTGGTGTTTGGGAAACTAGCTTTTAGCTAGAGCTTTTCTGTTTCTTTCCATATTTTAAAGAAGTAGTTTAAGGTGTCTCACCCTAGCTTACAGCTTATAGCTTACAGCTTATGGAATTTATTAAATAAATTTATTTTTAAAATTTTATTTTATTCCAAAAAACTTTTTCCAGTTTAATTATAATTACACAATTAATAAAAAATTATTATATTTTAATATAAATTAAATTATAAGATTAATAACAATTAAATATTTCATTTAAATATTTTATTTAATATATTAATTAATTTTATATTTTATAATATTGAGATAACAATTATAAAGAAAAAAAATAAATATAAAATAGCAATAATTTATCAATTTTATATATTTATTATAAATTATAATTATGTAATAACATTAGGGATAATACTGAAATCGAAATTATAATGTAAAAAAAATAACTTCTCAATTTTATTTATTTATTAGTTATAATTATTTAATAACATTTGGGGTAATATATAATATTTTATTTAAAAAATTAAAATAAGCTATCGTTATTAATAGTATTTCCAAACATTATTTTTGCTCACTTTCAGCCACTTTCAACACTTATTTCCAAATACCTATAAATTCTCAAATCAGCAGGCCGCTTTCAGCCTCTTTCTGTTACTTTCAGCAGTTATCAATAAGTTTCAGCTACTCCAAACATCCACTCGGTATTGGATAGATTGTGAATTACCCTAGAATGGGCGAGAGATTTTCAAATGTTGAATTTATCTTCAAAGTAATAATTATAATGATTACTTATAATCAAACCTATTACGCCACTAAACCACTACTCTCCCTTTTTTCCCACTTCTTCTTTATTCCCATTTCTGTCCTTCGCCTTCTCTCCACGTACGAAGAGCAACACGTACGAAGCACAAACCGCCAGATTTTCGCAGCATTTTTCTCAAGAAAATATAGCAAGAAGAATTGCTTCATTCCCATTCTGTCCTTCGCCTTCTCTCTCGCTCATTCTTCTTGAACTTCTTAGTTAAATTCCAGATTTGTCTTCTTTCTTTCTTTTTCTTTTTTAACTCATAGTAGAATAAAGAGATAATCTTGGTTTCTTATGTTACTTCTTGAATTCTGTTATGTTTCCTTGAATAATCACTTGTATATCTCCTGGGCTCCATTTTTCTTTTCTTTTTACACTTTTTTTGTCGATGGGCTCTTCAAGAACTTGATTTTGTGTTTGCATGTGTGTGATTTGGCTTGAAAGATGAGGTGCTTTACTTCATTCCAACTTATTTTGTTAAGTTTAGGACTCTTTCTTGCAGATTGTGCCGTACTGCCCTATAGTGAAGGTAGAATCTTTTCATTCTACTTTTCAATTGATTCACAAATCTTGATTGAATTGTTCTTGAAACACTATGCTTACTACCTTTTTGGTTAGAAGACTGATGGTCATTCAATTGTGTATAATATGGTATGCTAGACCTAGGGCTGTGCTTGTTTATAGGCAATGTAAAGTAATTGCATGAAGAATTATCTAGTGCATATTTGATTTGTTGGTTTCTCTTGCATAAGAATTATGGGTGGTTATGTTCAATTGATTCACATATCTTGATTGAATCTCTTGGAACACTAAGCTTAATGCCCTTTGTTAGAAACTGACTTATGGTTTATTCAATTGTCTGTAATGTGGGTAATATGAAAATTGCATGCAGAATTATGTAATGCATATTTGATTTGTTGGTTTCTCTTACAAAAGAATGATGGGTTATGTTTAGTTGAAGCTTTAACTTCCTTCAAGAAAGCCATTGTGGAGGATCCTTCGCATGCTTTGTCGAATTGGAATCCTCTCGAGTCCGATCCATGTGGCTGGCCTTTCATTCTTTGCTCCATTGATGGAGATCATGTTATAAAGCTGTAAGAAATCATAGGCAAGAATTCGAAATTCGACGGTAGTACACACTTAAAATTGCTGACTCTAGCCTTCCGTTTACAACGGTACTTGCATTGACAGTAATATATCTGGAAAGTCTTTAAAGGGACCTATTGCACCAGAGTTGTTCCAACTCTCAAATTTACAAGAATTGTAAGATTTTTTTTTTCAAATATAAAAAATTGTGTATTAATGTATATATAGTTATTGTGGCTTGGTATTTGAGGCTAATTGTATATATGTGGTTGATGAGCAGAATTTTTCATGGGAATTTGTTGAGTGGTTCTATCCCTAAGGAAATAGGCATGCTGAAAAGCCTCATTGTTTTGGACTTGGGTTCGAATCAGCTAACGGGGACGATTCCACCCGAGATTGGGAACTTAAGCATCGTAGTGAAAATGTTAGTGAAATATGAATGGTAACATCAGTTTAGTACTAGTTTTCTCCATTTGGTACTAGTTCACTGCTTTCCTCTTACTCTTACCATTGGCTATTTTCTGTTGCAGAAATCTTCAATCCAATGGGTTGATGGGAAAATTGCCTTCTGAACTTGGGAACTTGAAATATCTTCTGGAACTTCGACTGGATCGGAATAAGCTTCTCGGTACTCTGCCTGCTAGTAACGGCTCAGCTTATCCCTCAGATACAAGTGGAATGTAAGAAGAAAGATCGTTTATGTGACTGTGATTTTCTTGACTAAATTGACTTGCAAAACCAAGTTACAATGTTCATATAAATTGGCTGATAATTAAAATTTAAAAACTTCTGGAGTTTATCATCGTGCAACTTCGTTTAATTAATTTACGTTCCACTTTGTTAACTTCAAAAGGCTTACACTGTTCTATTCTATGCAAGAATTTGTTGCATAAAACATGTAAATGTTAGCTAATCTTGCTAGTATTGGACTGAGCTTTTCGTGTTTGCCCTTTGATACAATTATATTAGGTATGCTTCAAACAGTAGGCCCACGGGTTTTTGTCGATCCTCCCAACTGAAAGTGGCTGATTTCTCATACAATTTTTTCATCGGAACAATACCTAAGTGCTTGGGATATCTTCCTAGGTATATTATCTACTTTTTTCACTTTCTCTTATTCTATTATATTCTCTTCTTACTTTTTGCTCAATGTAAATAAATGCAGGACAAGTTTCCAGGGCAATTGCCTTCAAGGCAAAGATGTCGTCAAGCAGCGTTCTGCTGAAGCGTGTGGTATGTGACTTAGCTTATGCAAAAACAGAAATTAAATTTGTTTTTTGTCCGTTATATCGTAAAGCAATGGATAAAAGCCTATGACATAATGTTATGAATTAACACTAGCAATGGTAAAACTTCGACAGCGGGTGGTGCTTCACCCACTAAAGACAATTCAGTTAACATGAAGCACGGCCCCACTAAGGAGGAACCGAGTGGTCATGCTAAAACATCGAAGCCCTTGTGGCTCTTGGTTCTTGAGATTGTGACCGGAACTATAGTAGGCGTGCTATTCGTCTTTGCCCTATTCACAGCCTCTCAGAAGTGGAAGAGAAGGCCTTCCATCATGATCCCATGGAAGGAGTCTTCCGGTGCTAAGGACCATACTTCAATTTACATAGGTCACTTTCTGCAATTCCGACTTGCACAAATCAATGTTAAATAAGTACGACGAAATAGCTTCGTACATTATCAAGCTTCTATGCTCTGCTTTGTGGCCTAAGATAAGGCTTTTTTGCAGACTCTGAGTTGCTGAAAGATGTAGTGAAGTACAGGAGACAAGAACTTGAAATAGCATGTGAAGATTTCAGCAACATTATCGACTCCTCTACGGATAGCTTCGTATATAAAGGAATCATGAAGGGTGGGTCCGAAATTGCCGTAATATCACTCTGCATCAAAGAAGAGCAGTGGTCAGCCTACCTTGACCTTTACTTTCAGGAAAAGGTTCTTTCTTTTCCTACTGAATTTGCTTTTTCCGTAAGCTTTTATTGCGTCGGATATGCTTAAAGCAAAATTTTACGTAATTCAGGTGGCCGACTTTTCAAGGTTAGATCACGAGAACGTGGGAAAATTGCTAGGCTATTGCAGTGAAAGCAACCCGTTTACAAGGATGCTGGTTTTCGATTATGCATCAAACGGAACACTCTACGAGCACCTTCATTGTATGTAAAAATATATTTCAATTATGTACTTCATTATAGCTTCAAAATACTGAAGCAGAAACTTTCTGATTAAGTGTAGATGGAGAAGCTTGCCAATTCTCATGGACTCGACGCATGAGAGTTATCATTGGCATCGCCCGGGCTTTGAAGTATCTTCACACCGAACAGGAGCCGCCCTTTACACTTTCCGAACTCAATTCTAGCTCCATCTATCTGACCAATGAATTTTCGCCTAAGGTAACGGCAAAACAATATTTATATTGAATTTGCTTATGATGTGTGTGTTGAATGAGAAGTCTTATCATCGTTTTTAGGTGGTTGATTTTGAGTACTGGAAGACATTTCTTTCGAGGTTGAAGAAAAGCACGACCACCGTAAGCAACGAAGATACAGTTAGTATTCTTCCGAAGAGTTCGGAAGGATGCTATCTCGATATCCAAAGAAACATACACGCATTTGGGATTCTTTTACTCGAAATTGTCAGCGGCCGACCTCCAAATTGCGAAAATAAAGGGTCCTTGATTGATTGGGTACATGAATTTCCATTTATAAGTTTTAATGGAACTTATACGTTTGTCTACGATTATTAAGGAGAGATGAAAGTTACGTAAAGTTGTGGGTCCCACAAATAAAGTGTTTATATTAATTTACCATTTTCGGAAATGTGACACATTCTATGTGACGGCCCGAAATGAAATAGGAGACGCATTTTTGGAACTTATACTTTTGTTTCTGACCGTTACTTGCATTGCAGGCTAAGGAGTATCTTGATTTGCCAGAAGAAGTGATCTCTTATGTGGTGGATACGGAACTGAAGCATTTTCGGTACGAGGATTTGAGAGCGATAGGGGACGTAGTGAACCTATGCATTCGTCCCAATACGAGTTCGAAAACATCCATGCTAGAGCTATGCTCCATGCTTGAAAATGGCCTTGACACATCTTTACCTGCGGAGATGAACGCGTCGTCTCTTGCTTGGGCGGAGCTCGAACTTTCTTCACTGTGAGTATGGCCAACGCTTGTACATACAAATTATAGTTTAGGAGTTAATACTTTTGTTTCTGTCCATTTTTTTGATTGCTGCTTATCACCTTAAGTGTATGAGTTCTTGCAAATACTGCATTCAATGGCATTCTTGCTGGTATATCTTATAATTCATTCTTGTAGTTATTGCTTTTCCATTGGAGGTTATTAGGTAGGAGCGGTTGAAAAATGTTATGCTTGTATTGAACTTCTGCCTTCTCTCTCTGAAGTAGAGTTAAACATAATATTTGATAAAGTAATAATCTTGTTAAGATAATAATTTCTTTCGGTCCCGATATGGGTTAATGTACTAAAATAATATTCGATAAAATAATAATCTCGTTAAATGAATATTTTTTCTTGATCTCAAGGTTATTACTTTATCAAGTAGTTTAATTTTTGAGTGAATAGTCATTTTGGTGTCTAAACTTTCAACTTTTTTTTAGTTTTGGTGCCTTTATTTTAAAAATTGTAAATTTGGTTCCTAAACTTAACAAATACTTACAATTTTGGTGTCTTTTATTATTTTAATGATTAAATAGTATTAATGGAGATTTAAAGAAATGTAAAATTGTAAGATTATATAATTTTTTTATAAAATATTTTTTTACAATATAATATAATTTTAATAATTATAATGATTTTAAACTATTAAAATAATAGGCTATAATAGTTTAATAGTTTATGTTAATTTATTTAATGATTGAATATTTACGTTTTTATTTTCAATATTAAAATAACTTAATAGCTTATTTTAATTTATGTTTAATTTTGGTAAATAATATTTTCTTATATTACACAAATATTACAATACTAAAATGAGGTCTAAGAATTACGTCTTTATATAAAATTGAATCATATACATCAAAATTTTGTTCAAGGTAAAATAAATTGTATTACAAAAAATTTATTGATATTTAGTTTTTAATTCTTAAGAGTATTCATTTACTAATTGTATTTACTAATAAATCATCAAAAAAAATATTTAATGAAAATATTACATATTTTACGATTGTATCCTTCTCAAAATCATTATTAGTATTATTTATTATTAAATTAATAAAAGATACCAAAATAACAATCATTTCTTAAGTTTGGGAACCACATTTGCAATTTTCAAAGTAAAGACACCAAAATTAAAAAAATTGAAAATTTAGACACCAAAATGACAATTCAGTCTTAATTTTTTGGGAGAGAGAGGATTAAGATATCTGCTTCAATTGTGATAGGTAGGATGCAATTATTCCACATGATAGGTGGGGTTGAATTCAATTTCTGGTAACCAATTTCCAAGAGGGAATGAAAATTATGACAGTGTGAATTCTTGGAATAGAGTGAACCACTAAATCATCATTGTTCTCAACAGTTCTAACAAATCACATATAATCATAACAATTAATTTTGTACTTGGTAAGTGCGATTCATTTAGAGTATGTGGTACGCAAGTGCGTTCAATTTGAGAAAATGAGAAACAAACATTAATTTATGTCAATATATTACTCCTCCGTTTCATTTATATTGATCTCTTTTCTATTTTTGTTCGTCCCATTTATATTGTCTTTTTTTAATAAAATAAAATACTACATTCTCTTATATTTTATTATTTCTCTTACTTACTTTATCATTTATTATCTTACCATCTCATTCATCTTTTCTCTCTTAATTTATCACCTACTTTACTTTTTAAATTTTTCGTACCGGAAAGACAAGAGACCAATATAAATGAGATGGATGTAGTATTAAATTGTACCAATCCAAAACAATGTTTCACTCCACCCAAATAATAAGTTTTTAATCCATCCACTACCGATTTTTGAATCTGCCCAGGAACGGAGGGAGGGAGTGGAGGGGCAGGGGTGGCAGTGGCCCTGTACTTATAAAAATTCAAGGTATAATTTAATAAGATATTGAATGGGCCCCTGTACTTATTATAAAAATTCAAGGTATAATTTAATAAGATATTGAATGTAGTATAGTGGTATAAATTTAGTCCAAAAATATAAATATTCCCTCAGTCCCTATTTTATATGCCTATTTGCTTTTTCATATAGATTAAGAAAAAAATTAATGATATGAAAGTTAAATAAATGTTAGTATTGGAATTTGAGTAAATTAAAGTAAATTATTAAAAAGTTAATGTCATAATTGTGTTTGCTACTATAAAAATTGTATAAAATAGTCTTTTTTATATTATCATATTAATTAGATCTATTAAAGTTGGTGAAAGATTTAGTTAGATAAAAAAAATTACTAATAGACACATAGATTTGGGACAGACGAAAAAAAAGTAGGCATATATATTTGGGACAGAGGGAGTATAAAACTAATACTATAAAATATATAAAATACATTTATAAACGCGTAATTATTTGGACTCCGGAAGCCTAAATGCAGTTATAAACACGTAGTTATTTGGACCCCTAAATCAAATCTCTGACTCCGTCTCTTGATCCGTCCAATCCTCAACCAAATTCGCTAAAATCAAAGCACCAAGAATTAAGCAATCACACAAATGTGTTGAAAAAGCAAGACTAGTGGGGATGTTTTGTAGTTTAGGGGGAATTTACCCTTGAGCATTATAACATGTGTTGCACGGACACTTCAAAAATATTAACGTATCGTGTCAGACACTCAGACACGATACGACACTTGAATTGCCGTGTGCAATAGATTTATATACACATAACTTCTAATTCTAATAAAAATATACAAAATTAGTTTATTTTACACTTGATTTTATATTTTTCAATAAATAAGCGTCCGTGTCGTGTCCTAAGTTTTTTTAAAAATATCGTGTCCCGTGTTTCGTATATGTGTCGAGTCGTGTCACGTATCCCGTATCCGTGCAATTTAGATCATAACTGATACAACATGCAGCATTAATTCAAGAAATTGAGTAATTAAAGCTATATTCATATTTATGGAGTAATAAAATTGTGAATTAATAAGACAATTTTGGAGAACATGGGTGAGTTTTAATTCCGGATATTAGATGGGCCCCATGTTGTGTGGGCCCTAGGGACGGAACTAAGGAGGTCGGGACCCCCCGGCTGCCGGAATTTCGCTTTTATAAGAGTTGAAATTCTTTGTTCCGCTTTTGTTTTTTCACTTCATTCAACACTTTAATCGGCAAGATTTCTTTCTTATGTCTATTTCGACTCTCTGACTAAAAAATTCTAGTTTCGTCATTGGTGACCCTAAGATAACATGAGTTGTAGAGGGTGTTAGAAAAAGGTGGAGAATCCTTATCCAAATTAAGGTGTGTTTGGTTTGGTGGGAAGAAGTGTGATGGCGAAGTATGATGAATAAATTTCACCACTTTCGGGCTGTGAAGTTGAGATATCAATTCATTTTGCATGTCAGAAATCTCACCACTAATCAACATGCTGACCAGCTTTTTATCCTTTTCTCACTCCTTGGGGATGGATGGAGTAAGGTTTGGATATAAGAATCCAGCTATAATATAATGTATATTTATGGACTGTCCATATTAAATTCAATTGGAAATGTGGTGTTAATTTTACAAATATATCACTGTCAGTCAGTTCCACTTCATTAATACAGTTTTCCCTTTCGGACCGTCGTGACCCCACTATCTTATTAATCTGTCTGCCGAAAGAAAATTGACTAATGAAGTGGGACAGAAGGAGTATTATTTATAATATATACATTTTCATTCAAGTTCATGATATTTATTCGTGTGTGTAAAATATAAGAACCAATATGGATCATATATTTATCATACAATCTTAATTATTTTTGAATTATTTATTGCTGTAAGAATATTTAATACTAAAAATATGAAACTTACATTATTATGCATCCGTGATTTTAAGGATTTCAGATTTATAACATATATACCAATGCATAAATTAAACAATCATATGCTTATATGATATTATGAATTTAAATCGACCATAACGGAAATCGAATACTAGATCATCTAGATCAACCATTTATGCAGTAACGAGAATATTAATTACACTATAGGTTGCCGATAACCATGTGCTTATATAGTAAAGTAAGTATGTTTGCAAAATTTCGTCATAACAAGGTATCCATCGGTTACAAATATAAATAATTTGCACTATTAACCTTACTAATCATTTTCAAAAATTAATGTCTAAATAATTATTTAAATATTGACGGTAGATTATAAAAAATAAAGAATGTAAATTAATTTTTATTTGTACCTAAGACTCTAAATAATTCCCCATTAATCAATTCATATTAATGGAAATAATGCATTTAACATGACGCCACTTCTTCTACCGAGTTATACTGATTTTTTCTAGTAATTCATAATTACTGGAATAGATTTTACAACTGGCATAAATCCGCCATAAAAAGAAAGAAGATCCAGAGGGGACATCTGTCACCCACTCACCGACTGAAACGTGTCAACCACAAAAGAAGACACAAAGCACCCGCCGCAGCGGATCCCAACCCGAATTCAAAAACTCGCCTTTTTTCCTTTCCCATATATCCCTCCATTCTGCACTTTCCGTTCAACATTTCTGCCCATCGCAATTCGCAAAAGCAAAGCCCTCATTTGCCTTTCTCTCTCCCTCTCCTCTCTCTGCAAAAATGCGTGAAATTCTCCACATCCAGGGCGGCCAGTGCGGCAACCAGATCGGAGCCAAGTTCTGGGAAGTCGTCTGCACCGAGCACGGCATCGACTCCACCGGCCGCTACAACGGCGACTCCGAGCTGCAGCTCGAGCGCGTGAACGTGTACTACAATGAGGCCAGCTGCGGTCGCTTCGTTCCACGCGCCGTCCTCATGGATCTCGAGCCGGGGACTATGGATAGCGTTCGCTCCGGTCCGTTCGGGCAGATCTTCCGCCCTGACAATTTCGTCTTCGGGCAGTCTGGAGCGGGTAATAACTGGGCGAAAGGTCACTACACGGAAGGAGCTGAGCTCATTGACTCCGTGCTCGATGTGGTCAGGAAGGAAGCCGAAAATTGCGATTGCCTCCAGGGTAAACATCTCCATTTCGTTCCCTCTCTAACCTAATTCTCTCTATCAACGTTCAATTCGAGTCTCTCTATAGTCTCTATATATATCTATGTGTGTATGTGTGTTTTAGAGATGTTACTGACGAACTGAGTTCTCTGTTTATCACGGAAGTCTATTTAGATTATTATACGCTTGAGTATTTGCATTTCGAGTTCATGATTCAGGAAGACGCTAACAGGTTTTGCGAGCTTGTATGCAGTAGGTTTGGTAGTTTGATGTCTTGAAATCTAGTTTGTGTGACATTATTTCAATGGTAGTGTTGCTATACTCTGCACATCTGTATACCTGCATCATGTGATTCTCTGTACAAATAATTAATATATTCACTTTTCAATTATTATTTATTTGGTTTGGTTAAGAAATTTCTTCCAGGTGAAGGTAGAGTGATGCACATGTGCATCTATTTTTTGAATTACATTTAATCGCTTGGAGAAACTTAAAATAGAATTATATTGAACTTTTGCTTGGAAGTCTTACTTTCACTGATGAATATTTTCCTCCAGGATTTCAAGTATGCCACTCTTTGGGAGGCGGAACAGGGTCTGGAATGGGAACCCTCTTGATATCCAAGATCAGGGAAGAATACCCTGATCGAATGATGCTCACTTTTTCTGTCTTCCCATCTCCGAAGGTGTCGGATACAGTTGTGGAGCCCTATAATGCTACCCTTTCAGTGCACCAGCTTGTTGAGAACGCTGATGAGTGCATGGTCCTAGACAATGAGGCTCTTTACGACATCTGTTTCCGAACTCTCAAGCTGACAACTCCTAGTTGTAAGTCTTCTTTCCTCTGTTGTATTGTTGCCTTTACACCTCCACTTCTAAGTATGTATTGTGAACTGTTTATTTGCTCAAGAAAAGAAGAAAACAGTAGATTCATCCTAACTAATTTCAGTTCCATTTAGGATATGACTTTGAATTTTCAGCTTTATAACTTATTCTTCTTTCAGGTGTACAGTAATAAGTAATTTCTTGAAGCATTCATCTTCAAGAATATTTAAAGTCATGCTTAGAATTGTTGTGTTTTATGGTAATACAGTTAAGCCTCGATAGTAATAATCTTGTTAAGATAATAATTTCTTTCTGGTCCGATATGGGTTAATGCACTAAAATAATGTTCGATAAAGTAATAACCTCGTTAAATGAATATTTTTTCTCGGTCTCAAGGTTATTACTTTATCGAGGTTTAATTGTACTGTTGTTAGATCTCTCATGCCTATTTGGAAGTTGCAACTATACCTTGCATGAGGTGAAATTAGCATTTACTTGTAGCAGAATGTAGCAACCTTATGTAACGTATGCTATATCTGTGGTGAAAATATAGAAAGCTAATGCATCTATTCATGTTTATTTCTGGTTTATATTCTTATGGGCGAGTAAATATTAAGTAATTATTTCTTGGAAACTTATGGTTTGCCATGCATGAATAATTCTTGCTACTCATTTCTTTGACCAGTTGGAGACTTGAACCATTTGATATCTGCCACCATGAGTGGCGTCACTTGCTGCCTCCGCTTCCCGGGGCAGCTTAACTCCGATCTCCGCAAGTTAGCCGTCAATCTCATCCCATTCCCGCGTCTCCACTTCTTCATGGTCGGATTCGCCCCACTCACCTCCCGCGGATCACAGCAGTACCGCGCTCTCACCGTCCCCGAACTCACCCAGCAAATGTGGGACTCCAAGAACATGATGTGCGCAGCCGATCCCCGCCACGGCCGCTACCTCACCGCATCCGCCGTCTTCCGTGGCAAGATGAGCACGAAAGAAGTCGACGAGCAGATGATCAACGTCCAGAACAAGAACTCGTCCTACTTCGTCGAGTGGATACCGAACAATGTCAAGTCCACAGTCTGTGATATCCCGCCCACCGGGCTAAAGATGGCGTCGACATTCATCGGTAACTCGACGTCGATCCAGGAGATGTTTAGGAGGGTTAGTGAGCAGTTTACTGCCATGTTTAGGAGGAAGGCTTTCCTTCATTGGTATACTGGAGAGGGAATGGATGAGATGGAGTTTACTGAGGCGGAGAGTAATATGAATGATTTGGTTGCTGAGTATCAGCAGTATCAGGATGCTACGGCTGATGAGGAGTATGAAGAGGATGAGGAGTATCAAGAAGAGGAGTCGTAAGTCGAGAATTGAAGCTTTTGCATCATATGTGTATGTTTGGATTTAATTAATATCCAATACTTTTATTTAGTGTAGGTGTATGTTTGGACAATGTGTCACTATTTTGGGATTTTTATTGGGTTGCAGAACTTATATTCTGACTGTGAATTATTATTTATTATCAAGTTTATTGTTATTTTTAACGTAATTGGCCTATTTTTACAATTAGTGATTTATTAAAGGGAAATAAAGATAATCTACTTATTATGCTAACCCAATTACGTAAGTAGATTGGATCATCAAATTTCAAAATGGTGTTATGTGTTCAATTTAAATAATCATATTTTGTTCCCCACATTTAAAAGTAAATTCAAATCTCGACAAGATAATCTAATTATAATACCCCAATTAGGCAATTACATTTGTAGACCAGACCATCAAATTTCAAAATGATGTTACATGTTTAATTTGAATAATCAAATCTTGTTACCTATATTTTAAATAAATTCAAATCATCAGTTCCGTTTGATTTGATCTCTATATATATTTTTCGAATTATCGCATTTAACTTGTCCTTAATTTAATAACGATATCGAAAAGGGGTTGAAACCAAACAGGAAAGAGAAAGTATTAAAACACATGTCAATACCCTTATGGTATAAAACATACAAAAAAATACGAAAGTGGTACACACAAGTCGCTCCGTAATTAATAGGATACCAATTCTTCCAATAAACCTAACGAATACGAAATCTTTTAATTAAGCCGGTCCCGACCTAAAGACGGCGCGTGAGTTCTCCTAGAATCATCCGAGCCGTCGATTTGTCCAAACTTCGTGATACACGGTCCGAGACGTGGCACATGGTAAGGTCGCCACGTGGAAATTGGCCTCCTCACACGCAAACCTACATACGCAATTTGCAAAATCGCCATCAAATTAGTTGGACTAATCAATTTGGACGATTTTCGTATTCGCATTATATAAATTGAATTTCTAATTACCACAATGTATTTCGCTACTCGTTTGGTAAGCAGAAAATTCTTCAAGGTCAAACCGATAAACTGTTCATCGATTACAAGACGAACGCCTTTCAGTTCATCCGCATCCGCACCGAATTGTTTGCGTATTCAGCCGGTAAAGGCGTCTCTGTACTCTTCAGCGGGTATTAGTTCGAAAAAGGATTTGTTTTTAGCCGTACGATGGCAACTCAGTCCGCAACGCCTCAATCTGTTCATGATTTCACGGTGAAGGTATCATTTCTTTCAGTTTTGCTGATCTGAGGTCGATGTATTCAGTTCGATAATATGAGTTTGGATATAAAGAAATTGCTTATTTTTCTGTATGGATTGTTATTGTTTTCCGAATTAGAATATGTTGCTTAATTGGTGAATTGAAGTGGAGTATGTGTAAAGTATGAATTTGAGGTGATTTGTTTTTTAATCGAAAGCATTAGGAAACCCTAGCAAAAGTGTTGATGTAGACATATTGGATGCCTTTGGGAGGTAAATAGTGTTGATGTAGACATAGTACAACACTATGTCTACATAACACTTTTGATAGGTAAATAGTGTTGATGTAGACATAGTGGATGCCTTAAAGTGCAATCAATATGTGTTCACACATTCACATAATCAAGGTTTTAAAAAGCGTAAACGGGGTTCGAGGCGTTTTTTCATGGTTTCACGAGGCGTAAGCCTCGAAACGGAACGAGGCGTAAAATTGAGGCGTAAATTTAATTTTTTCCCCATAATAAATATATAATAACACATAAGTCAAAAGTACTCTCACATTCAAAATACATGGGATTCAATATTCTTTACAACTAGGATTTTAACATTTTAGTGAAATATATGAGAATTTGTGGCCAAAATGTCTTTTCTGGAAGAGAAATTGAATGAATCTTACTAGCTCATCTAACCTCTTCGTTTTATTAAGTTAAATAATTAATTATACCCAGTTATCTAATAAAACTTCAGGCAACTAATCACATAAAGAAATGTCTAATTTAATATAACATCTTCGTTTCTGGAAGCAGCACTAATATTAATTTCATAAGAATTCAAGTTCTGGCCCGATAAAGAAAGGGACCGCCTCAATGAAAAAACGTCTCAAAGGCGGGCCTCGAGGCGCGCCTCGCCGGAACGAGGCGCTCAGATGAAGCGTATGGTCTGAGGCGTACGCCTCAAGGCGTTTTTTCGCCGTTTCGATTCGAGGCGCGCCTCGAGGCGGGCCTCAATTCGGTTTTTTAAAACCTTGCACATAATAAGAGCGGTTCTCTCGGGAACCACTCTATATATATATATATATATATGTATATATTGAAACTATTAGTTTAAGAGCTGTATAGATTGAAAAGTTTGGTTGGTGTCTTTTAATCACCATAACATGTTTTCTTGTCGATTTCCCGATTTTACCTTATTTGCGATTTTCATATACAGCATGTATGATGCTTTCCTGGTTCTTAATGAGATCTTTCATCATGTCTATTGCTATTAAATTTTGGGGGTTCAATTTGTGCAGGACGCCAAAGGCAGTGACGTTGATTTGAGCACTTACAAGGGAAAAGTCCTGCTAATCGTGAACGTTGCATCACAGTGGTATGTAGTAACTTCATCTGATACTTTTCTCTGCTGTATATGTAAATAATAAGCTTATTAAGACCCATCAATACTCGCCCTACTTTTTATGCCAAAATGAGGAGTCTTTGCAGCATACATCAATCTACGTTCTGTTTCTGTGTTTTTAATTTGTGAGATTGAGTTCTGCAAAAAGCTCAGATCCTATTGCAAGTAGATTTTATATTTTATAGTGTTTAGCTGTATGCATCTGGCGTAGGTTATGGTTATTTGACTAATATATTTGCAAGTGTTGAGCATTTGACGATAAAATGCATATCCAATATCGATCAACAATTTCTTTAACTAGCTGCCTTACACAAAGTTATTCTTTCAAGCTCCCACAATAGTTACTACTTACTAACTTGTAACTTACTATCGTGCCAGTGGACTGACAAACTCAAATTACAAAGAGTTGACAAAGCTGTACGAGAAGTACAAGGATCAAGGTTTGATAGTTTTTTGCATTCTCTTCGAGACTTCTTGCCTCTTAGAATCTAAATTTGATTATCTTTCCTCCCTTTGATATTAGCAAGAGATGGATAGTCATAGTCTTAGTTTTCTCCTCTCTTATCATTTGCATATTGCTTAGGGTTGGAAATACTTGCATTTCCCTGCAATCAGTTTGGTTCTCAGGAGCCCGGAACCAATGAAGAAATTCAAGAGTTTGCTTGCACTCGTTTTAAGGCCGAGTATCCAATATTTGATAAGGCATGAAGGATTCTTTCTGATTTTTATCACTGCCCTAAAATGTGTTCGCTCGCTTTCCAGAAAGGGAAAATGGAAAAGAAACTCGATTCATTGGTTAATCGTGTGATTATGATATTCGTTATGCAGGTTGAGGTGAATGGTGGCAATGCAGCTCCACTGTACAAGTACCTGAAGTCAGTGAAAGGTGGGTTCCTTGGGGATAGTATAAAGTGGAACTTCTCCAAATTCCTCGCCGACAAAGAAGGCCATGTCGTGAACCGATATGCCCCTACTACATCTCCCCTCAGCATAGAGGTAACAATTTTTCAACTCTTGATGTTATTATATGCAGGGATATTAGTCTGTAAATACACGAACTTGGGCATATTTTGAGTTTGTTGACTTGCGCAATTACGCGACGTTTGAATTTATCAAAATTTGCACGTCGAAGAAAACTCCAGATGCCAAAGTATACGACGTAGAGCCCTAATTTCTTGAGCTGTTTACTACTTAAATACTAGGCATCTCTTTTCGTTGGTGCAAACTTTAATGAATTGAAAAGTCGTGTATTTATGCGAGCGTCTTGAATAATCCGTTCAAAGTTTGTGTATTTATAGGCTAATATCCCTTATTGTGTAAGGATTAGTTGAAGGAACTTGGTGTGCGTGTTGTTTTGCAGAAGGATATCAAGAAACTGTTGGAGAATTGACGGGATATCTTCTTATTACTAGTGAATAAAATAAACACCCTTTGATGGTATATTATTAGGAATAAAGAATATTATGTAATTGCATTCTTATACTGTCTCAATCTTATTGTATATTTTGTGACATGTTTTCATTACTACTAAAACTTATGCCTGATGATTGAAAATGAAATCTATTGGATGGTGTGCATATTTGGGCTCAAATTGTAGGCCCAAATAAGTCGAGCAATTGGGCCGGATCGTGGCCAGATTGGTTTTGGGCCGGAAGCTTGATGGGCTTCGGAAATATACTATAAAGTGTTAAATGTTGTAAACGTATTTGGACACAAGCATATTAGTATATTTTTGCGTGTTATTATTTTTATATAAGTAGTGACTCTTGTCGCATAAATTAATTATTAGTTATATATTGTTAATTTAAATCTCCACATAGTAGAGATTCACAAATTGGTTACTTCATCCATCTGAAATATATTGCCTACTTTCATTTTTCGTCTGTCTCAAATTTATGTCTATTAGTAATTTTTTTTGTATCTAACTAAATCTTTTACCAACTTTAATAAATTTAATTAATATGATAACATAGAAAAAGATTATTTTATCCAATTTTTATAATAATAAACGTAATTATGACATTAACTTTTTAGTAATTTACTTTAATTTACTTAAATTCTAATACTAATATTTATTTAATTTTCGTATCATTAAATTTTTTGTTAATCTATTTGAAAAAATAAATGGGCATTAAATAAACTTAGCTAAAGTGGGTTTGAAGTTTAGACTAATCATTGAAGTAATGAATGTGCGCTTGCGGTGGACTTAAGCCCAAACATGTTCATATGCGCTAGAATATTTTAACACACCTTTTTTAAAGATTAATAAATCAAGATCGAGAGCATTATCGGAGGTTTATTATTAAATTTTAATTGGATGTAGGTTGAAGTTTCCTAATTAAACACACATAAATATTCATACATACACATGCCTATTAAATCAAATTCTTCATTCAAATTTAGAAGAAAATGAAGAGTGGAGATGGGAAGTTGATGCTATTAATTTTATACAATGTAACCGCTCGTGTTCTCGGCTTCCTTCTATTGCGTTCTGAGTTGAGTGAAGTGAATATTGTTGATACCTATAATAATAGAAATTGTTGCTGCATTTGCTTAATAGGTAGTTTCATTATTCTAATTGGAGATGGGTACCTTGTTTTTAATATTTGTATTGGCCGTGAAGATATTGCTCGTGATTGGGTAAGAAATGCTGCTTATGATTGCAAGTTTTTTACCATTCTACTTGAGACTTTACCAGCAAGTTTTTGAAGTTTATGAAGGAAAAGATGACTTAACTCTATTGTCTAAAAATCTTTAGATTTGATGAATTAGGTTTTATGATTATTTGACACGGATTTGTAATGTTATTTTCTTGCTGATTTTTTTTCTTCTTCAAGGATTTGATGTAAATGTTTTTCATGTGTGCTTGTTGACGCCGTATCATGAAGATAAGGAAGAGCCGAGTAGGTGCGAATCCAAGAGGGTACCAACCGCCATCACACCATGCCCGATAATGAGATCGAGGAGATACTTGCACATAAGAGTTATGTCGAGGCGAGACTCTCACCCGAGCTATGTGGAGTACTTTGTCAAATGGAAGGGGCAACCGGAGAGTGAGGCAAGTTGGGAGCACGAGTTAACCTTGTGGAGCCACAAGGACGAGATCGAGGCATGCAAGGTGGACGCGACGAGAGCGTTGCCAAATTGGGGGGAAATGTTATGGGCCGCATGACTTGAGGATACTTTCTGGCACCACCTTTGGCCTAGCCAAGTCTTCCAAAGTTCCATAAGATTCTAGAAGGCTTCTAGAATGTTGTAGACTTGTACGAAGATGCATAAATAGCTCTAGATTAATGTTGGTAGCTCAATAGGGACAGTTAGATCTCGATCGTTCATTGTAGGAGTGGGGCTATAACTACCCAAGTAATATACAAGCATTCTCCAAGAATTTCTCTTTCTAGCTTTTTTAAAGTGTGTTCAAGCTCGATGGTAGACTGACTAGCAAGCTTCAAGCCAAGGGTTAAATTATTAGAACTGCACGTGATCTGCATCGATAACTACGTTGTATTGTACCCACATTCTACAGGTACCACTTCTACTATATTTGTAAGTGCGGTATCGGCAATATTAATCATGTGGCCAAGATTTCCGCCAATGGACATGGACATGACGACATAGTTGTATGACCAAAGCAATAATGTACATAGAGTATAAACCAATAAATCTTACTATTATGTAAACCACCAACAACAATGTAGAACAAAAGTAAACAATATTCTAGCATAATATTTGCATTCTTCTTCTACTTAATAGTAGTAGATGATATAAAAATTGTTTAAACTTTCATATTTGATTGGAGTTCATAATCTATCATAGTAGTTCTATTGCTGCAAAATTCACATGCAGAAAGTGCATAGAGTCACACCATTTACTTACTTATCAACAATACTTTAATGTAAGGAACATAATTGAGATTATAAAAAAATGAATTATTAGTGGGGTATAAAGTTATCGGTTCATAAAATTATAGGTAAACTCTAATCATAAAATCTTGTTATTTTAGAAAACAAAACAAGATCTATAGGACCAAAGATATATTTGAATTTCAATTATTTACTGAAAATTCAACTAAATTAGAAGATTTTGATTACTTAATTAATGAATCTGAGTCAAAAACATGAAGTTTATCATTTTCTTTCATATTAGTATTTTTAAGAATATAATTTATTACTATCTAAGGAATATTTCTCAAAACATTATTCCGTTTCCCTTTGGAATAATTATCATATAGAAATTGTTACCGTTTGAAATTCACACATTCAATATAAACACTTAATCCACATGGAATTAAGTTGAATAAATTCATTTCCATTATTATACTAGTCTCTTAACAAGAATTGAAGCACACCATGCAGAGATTTCCCTTCTTACAAAAGTTTTCATTTCCAAGAACCACTTTTTACATACACTAAATCCAACTTACTTTACTACATTGATTTTTGTCCCAACTAAATCTAGCAAATTTGTTTGGCACATGTTAATTTTGAATAGTAGACCACACGGCCTCTTCATTTTGATTTCTTTCAAATCTTTCAAAAGATCACATATATAACGCACGTGTATTCAAACAAACTTAGATGCTATGATTTTGTCACGTATACCACATCGTGTTTCATGCGGCACGTAAATTTGCGAGTAAGATTCACAGTTGAATTAAACTTACACATTCATGCAGTTCGATAATAATTTCTTCTGGTCCCGATATGAATTAATGCACTAAAATAATGTTCAATAAAGTAATAACCTCCTTAAATGAATATTTTTTCTCGGTCCCAAGGTTATTATTTTATCGAGGTTTAACTGTAGTAAGCAAAGAGTTTTCCAATCCGTTCCGCTATTAATATCTTGTATTCCTGATTTGAGTGGTAAGCTATTAATATTTTTTTCCGAAAATGAAATGTTTATTAACACTAATCATAATTTTTATGGGTCCCACTAAACTTAATCGATCGCATCATATTACCCCTCTTTTATCTCTCAAACTCGAAATTTTTGCTGCCACTTTAATTAGTGATGAAAAATGATTTCATATTCAAACTAATCAAGTGGGGATACACACAATTAAACACAAAAAAAAAAAATTAATTTTCGTGCAGAAAAGAAACAAGACATAGCGGGACGAATGTAATACATGACAGCAGCCAAACAACAATGCACACATATACACAATTAAACACGAATAAGGAAATCTTTAATTCCCGTGTAGAAAAGAAAAAAGACATTGATAGCGGTACAATCGGATTACGTGACAACAACCAAACAACAATGCACACATATACAAACTCCACCAATATATATAACACACATAATGTAATTAAGAATGCACCATTAGTAGAAGCTAAGAGAGAAGAACACAAACTGAGAATCAGAGAGAGAGAGAGATAGAGAGAGAGTAGTAAAGTAATCATGGATAGGAAGCTAGTGATAAAGCTAAGGCCATACTTAGGAGCAATAGTGCTACAGCTTGGTTATGCAGGTTTATTCTTAGTAGTGAAATCAGCTCTCGACAAAGGCATGAACCATTACACCTTCTCCGTCTACAGAAACCTCGTCGCCACCGCCGTTGTCGCCCCTTTTGCCCTTCTTCTCGAGAGGTTCCACCCTTCAACTTCAAGCTAATCTTTCTTAATTTTTACCAAGAATGGCATTTTTTGTGTCTTGTGCATGAAAATTGAGAGTTTATTAAGCATACTCAAGAGTTTGGTATGTTTGTATACAGGAAAACAAGGCCAAGAATGACATTCTCCATCTTCTACAAAATCTTCCTCCTTGCCCTATTGGAGTAATTAACTACTCTCCCACTCTCTTTCATATCCTAAAAGATTTTAATTACTTGAATATAAATACTTTATAAAACCTTTTTACATGCTTAATTAATTAATATTAATTCACATTTTAGGCCTGTAATAGATCAGAACTTGTGCTATGTTGGGATGAAATACACAACAGCTTCATTTGCAGCAGCCATGTCCAACACTGTTCCGGCCACCACCTTTCTACTAGCTTGGGCCGCAAGGTACCATTCATGTCATTCACCTCTTTAAATCGCTTAAAATCAACGAAAATTGCGTTTTCGAACTCACAAACTTCCCATTCTTGCAGGGTTGAAAGAGTGGATGTAAGAAAACTACACGGCCAAGCAAAGCTTTTAGGGACTATACTTACAGTAGGTGGGGCCATGATCATGACTCTCATAAAAGGGTCGGTTATAGCATTGCCATGGACAAAACAAGCACCCCATCTTGAATCTATTGCTCAAGAAAACAACCACCAAAGTCCCATCCATGGAGCTTTGATGATAGCAGTTGCGTGTTTCTGTTGGTCAATGTTTTACATACTACAGGTAAATTAATAAAATTAAACTAAACTGAATCAGTGTGTATCTTTTCCATCCGTCCATGATTCCTAATGTAGATTGATCGCTCTACATTAGGCAATCACGTTGAAGTCATATCCGGCCGGGCTTTCCCTCACCAGTCTGATATGCATGGTCGGAGCGTTGCAAGGGACCGTATTGACCTTTGCGATCGAGAGGGGGTACACCGAGATTTGGTCTATCAGATGGGACACGAAGCTTCTAGCTTGCGTTTATTCTGTAAGATGGTGTTGATTCAGTTGTCTGTATATAAGTTTGGATAATCTTGTTCGCTTATTAAGGCGTTTTGTGTTAGGGAGTGATATGTTCGGGACTTGGTTACTACGTATCGGGAGGGGTGATGAAGGACAAAGGGCCGGTTTTCGTTACCGCGTTCAATCCTCTCAACATGGTCATTGTTGCATTGATGAGTTCTTTCACTCTTGCGGATGAACTCAATGTTGGAAAGTATGTGTTTATGGTGTGTTTTAAGTCCGATGTGGGAGAAATTGTATGCTAAAATTGACTAAGTGCTTGTAAAATGCAGGGTAGCAGGAGCTATGGTGATAGTTATGGGATTGTACCTAGTTATATGGGGCAAGACTGAAGATGAAACTGAGTCAAAACTAATGATCTCGGACAAGAACTACCCACATGTGGTCAAGGCAATCTCCGTCGACAACGCCCGTTAACGGAAGTTCAGTAATACGTAGTACAGTAAAACCTCTATACAGTAGTATTACTATAGGGGAAGCTATTGTTAAAAGGAGGTTTACATATAAAGATGACATTTTTATTTAAATTAACTAATATACATTATTCGACACTTGAGAATGTGTCCCTTCATACTTTAGAAACATGAATTTTCAAGCAGACCAACAAAAGCATATATAGGGAATTAGTAAGAAGATCATGCCGTTCTTGCCAGAACAAGTTTCGAAGCAAAATGCAAAACAGAATGAGAATCAACAGATCTAACGTTGCAGACTGATCAATTCCTACAGTCATGTTGACTAGCTAGGCGGACAACAGTTATCAAACAGACCTGAGAGAGGAGAAATCAAGATGGCGCGACCAAGTCATCATGTCCGTAAATACGTTGAAGCTCGCGCGTTGCAGCTTGATACGATGCTGAGATGAAATAACAAATTCATACTCATCATTTTTAGGAACAAACGTTACTTTTTCCTTAGGAAAAGGAAGAAATGAGCTCACCTTTCCAAGTATTGAAGTTTTTCTGATTGACTGTAGAACCAGTCATAGTTTGTATCACATCGAATAGCATTTCCTGAGAGGTGCTCTTCAGTTCTTGGACTACCGCGTAAATCGTCTTCCCGTTCTCAAAGTAAATATGGTTGTTCGGGTGTTTAGTTTTGCAACCAGCGTGACGCTCAAATTCATAAGCATTGATAGTCTGCACATCATTAGTAACGACACAAAGTTAGCAGAAGAGCACATATATTATACCGATATAACAGCATAGAAGATAATTAACCTTCGAAAGCTTGCAATCCTCGCAGCTACACAAGTAGCCAGTCCCTTTTACCACTCCTCTAAGATTTTTCTGCAAGCACAAATTCTCACGGTTAAAAGATACAGGACCTAAAATGAAAAACGAAAATTATTATCTCGCATTACCTCTCTCGACCATGAAACATACTTCACTGGAACACCATCAAGAATGCCAGTTGATAATAAATTTTTAACATTTGAAGGGAAGTTATTGGATGATCCCTTTTTGGTCTTCTGATCCTTGTTCTTGGGTGCATTATCTGCCCTGGAAGAGGATGCCGAGATAGCATTTTCACTTAGCTTGTCCGTAGAATCTATCAGCACCAATGCCCCAGGAGACTGAGAAGAGGATTGATTTAGCAAAACATCATAGCTACTCATGAGCCTGCCACTGTGATCCCTCTCCTCAACGTTATTTCGAAAGCCTCCGAATGATATGGTAGTTCCCTCACCCTTCTTAGAGTGTTCAATCATTGATAGGATGCTCGAGTTCTCTTTATTGTAGAGAGCTCCTAATGATGCAACAGTAGCATCCTGGTGGCCATGAAAAGCCATGTGCCTATCCCCCTCGTTAGGACCTGCACACACGAATGTCTCGTTTGCTTTGCTGTAGAAAGGATCCTGAGCGAATAAATTATCCTGAACCCTGTTGTAAGTAGGACAAATTGATGAGAAGTTGCCATTTTCCTTTTCATATTGCTCGCCAAGGGTATTAATGTTGTAATTCCCTCTGTTGAAGGCCTGACCAATAGATAGTACGTTGTTGTCTATCTCGTTATAGTTCTGATTGGTGACCAGAAAATTTCTATCTCTCTTGTTGGAGGAGTTTCCAACTGAAGCAAAGTTTTTGTCTAACATACTAAAAGCAGGATTCACTGAAATAGCCTTTCCCACTGCAGTACTATAAGTAGGCCTGGGAAACATGTTATTGCCAGCCCTCTGAAATGCGGTTGTCATAACTTCATCCTTTTCTCCGCAGCTAAAGGTACTACCCAGAAACTCAGGCGAGCGGTTTTCTGATATTCTTACTTCATTGACTTTTTCTTTCCTAGGTCCAGAGTTCAGACACAAAGAGACCGCATCAGACATGGTTAAGCAAATTGATGGGTCATTTACAAATTGATTCCCTTGGTCCTTTTCCATGTTTATGGGAGCCGTAACAGGGGGGATATTATTAGAAGACACATTTGAACTTCGCACAGGCTTGGGGTTGAAGAGGCTTGGGGTTTGACTTTCGGACTGAAAGTGGGAACCATCATGCCAGAAAGAGCGTTCCATAATTGCAGTTCCTGAAGTTCCTTTAAAAGGCTCTATTGCTTGCTTCTTTCTATGAAATAGCTCATTCTCGGAAGAATCCATGAACCAGCGGTTAGGACATTTCCTATCGATTCTTGTTGAAGTCTCATAAAACGTCTCCCCATTGGCCCCAGAACCAGAGCCATTGGACAACCAAACGCTGTTGTTCTGAAAAGACTGCCACCACAAAGTCAGCATTATTATTTACAAAAATGTGAAAAACAAGAATACCGACAAACTGTAGACTATAGTAAAAGGAACTTTACATGTGATGGATCTGTTAATGGAAGTAATATGTAGATGGGATGCAGATAGGGCGCTACATAAGAAACTCGCTATACTAAGGCTGACAGGCTGGACAAGGTTCAATGATTCTTTAACGAAAAGAATAACTCTGATATATTTTAAAGTCTCTATACTTAAAAAGTGGATTAATGCTAATGCATCTCCCTGATATGAATAGAATTAAACATAAAGGAACAGAATGAGGAGGCAGCAGAAGGGACAGAAGAGGGTTTTCTAAACAACTATACGCACCAGAATTATGATACCTGAGTTTATGCATGCAGATATTCACATATCTGCGCATTGACTAAAAAGAAAATATATGAGATACAATGAAGGGAGTTTGTGATATTTTCATCATCGTGCAAGCTGCCGGCAAACATATTAGGCCACAATATTAAATTAATTACTTACATTACTTATGAGAGTTACTACCTTTGACTGGCCTACAACCTTAAACATGTGGACTTACATGATAGACCTGATGATCTTGTGGCGTCAAAGGCTGATATGGATATGTTTAGATGAATCATGTGGAATGGAATATTTACACTTTTTATGTGAATACTGAGGTAAAGTGTAGGCCCCTAACAAGGTGCACAAACTATGTGAAGTTTTCTAGATGGATATTCAAGATTCAAGTGAGGATACATCATGTCTTCCTCATAATATTTGCTTGTTTTTAAGATGAAGTTAAGAACAGGAAAATAAAATATGCTTATGAGTTATATGCAAACAGAGCAATTACAGTGGAATTGTGTTTAGCATCAATCATGTTTATGAAGTACCAAAAAACAAGTTGACTAATATGACTACCTCAAGCCTGGAGATATTTACTCTACAATTAAACTCAAGAAATCATCATTACAACTTTCCAACAAAGCACACACCAAAATACGGAGGTAAGAAATATTATAACAAGAAAAATTTCAAAAGCACCACCAGAAGGTAGGTTATATCTATGTCAGTACCTAATACCCAAACATCCAACATTCACAGAGAAGTTAAGCAATGTGATAAATACATATACTTCATGTTCACTTATTAAGGTTAGCATGCATTCCTTGATACATACAACGTGAATATACATGCATAACATGACATGTACACATAAAAAACGAGGAGATATCGTTCCTTCAAGGACTTAACATGGCTCGCTCCTTTGATCTGTACTTTACCAGTTCGTAATTAAGTTTGTTTTCATTCAGATAAGAATAGAAATAGTCGAAATTCAGCATAAATTAATTTACGCAAAGTAATCTAATCTCAGCATTAATAAGAACTATCACGCTGTTTTCTTATACTTCGATTTGCCACGTGGATGTTGTGGCAACAAGTTTTGATAGGGAGGCCACGTAGTACTGAAATTAATGAAGAGAAAATATGATACGGGAGATTTGTGCCATATATGCATTACAATGCAGAAAAAGTAAAACATGTAAATCCTGAGAACCTTGCAATCTGATCATGTTCATTATTCATAATAATAGATCAGTTATTATATTATTCGTTCATTACCGTTTCTAAGTCCTAGACACAAACAATCAAATCTTTACTAGATATTCATTGTCTTGGTAAAGCATACGTTGATTAACGTCCATAAATAATTAATCTTGACACCATGTAAGGAAGTTACATTAACATGATGATCATAGAATCTCATTGTAACTTGCGAGAAAAACGTTTAGATTTACTATTCATAGTCTTGTTACATTGGATGAAATCTCATAGCTTGGTTTAATTATTAATTTTTACGTGACACGTAGATGGTAGATCTAATTATCTACGGAACATTCAAGCGCCAAACAAACTCCTCAACCATGAAAGGAATTTTGCCTGCATTTCTGAATGACAACCTCTCCTAATAAAGTTTAGCATTTATGCCTGATCGCAAGCAGATCTACATCTATGCAATCATATATCCACAAATATACTCGGGGAAGTAGGTTTCATCAGTAGATCACACTACTCATGCAGGGAAATTCATTGTCATATAAAACCATCGAGGAAGAGAAATGTTACAACACAAACTCTTTCCAGCATTTAAAAGTCATCATTCTAATTCAACACACAGTTAAACACACACAACCAAGAGATCAGTACACCCAAAAACAACAGTTAGAGGTGAAGTGGTTGAACAATCAATAATTTATATACCATGAATAGAGAAGGTTTAAGACAATCAATCATCAAGCAAGATCAGAGAACAGATCATAACATCACACCAATTATAGCCAGCCACTAAAATGAAGCACTTCAACAAATAAACAAAGTTTAAATTAATTGAGCAAATACATTAAGAGGTTTACCATCTCAAAACCTTCGTTTCGAACCACGAAATCTCCGCTCACAGCTGAACTCCCATCGTTAAAGCAAAAACTCGATTTCAATTCATCATCGCTCCGAACTTCTTCGTTGTCTGCCCCTGCAACAACAATGTCATGTATAAATGCTAAACAAAACATCAAAACACCAAAAAAAAACAATTCCTAAATTCCATCAAAATCAACATCTACTTCAACCTGATTAAAGAAGTAAGCCTCAACCAATACCAGTTTCATAAACCTTAAGAATCATTAGTCCCAACCAACAAACACAAAATTTACAAATATACATTAAAATGATTCACATGCAATGAACGAACAATGAGACTGAGAATCACACAAATTTTGATTCAAAAAATTTGAAGTTCATAACCCTAAGAGAAATGGACTAGCAGTTCCAACTTCCAAGCAATAAAAATCGTATTAATCTTCATTCATTTTTTACTCTAATACCCTTTTCACCTTCTCTGAAACTAATCTCCGCCGATCGCCGGCGTATTTTCCAGCGACGCCAGCCCGAGAAGTAAACAGGAGTATTTCTGGTTTTTTAAGAAAGCAATATTTTATAATTAATTTTCTTTTCCCAAAACTGTGAGAAGAAGCACAGTGTACTACGAGAGTGAGCGAGGCTTTAAACTGAGACGACGATATCTCTGCGACGCGGACCACCGTAGGCACTGACAGCTTCTCCGGCCACGTGGCGCGGAGATTAAATCACAGCCACAAATCCTTTTGCTGATGAAGCTGATTGTACTTACCTTATTGGGCAAGATTTTTTCTAGCAAATTGTCAGTAAACATAATATTATGTCTAATTCACTAATTGTAATTAGGGCATATGATTCACCCTCTAACAATATTGTAATGAAAATCAATATAAAGATTATATAGATAAGAATGAGATTAAAGATTTTAGGAATGAGATGTTAGGAGATTAGGGATTGCAATAAAATTGATTATACTTCATAATAATTAAACTATTTCTGATTTTTCGGTTGTTTACGTTGGACACAAAACGACGTCATTTTCATGTGGATATCCCCCGGCAATGGAAGATTGTAAAAATAAAATGATTTTACTACTGTAACGAGATCAGTGACGTTGTAATTGTAAGTTGTCGTAAATGAAACTATACGTCGTACTTATCATACTTATGAAATTCTTTAATCACATTAACTATTAAAGTTTGTATTAAATTGCTCATATTCAAATTTGCACCAATACATGCATTAGGGGAAAGATTTTTATATTTCAAATTGTGCAGTTTCTGTACGTCACACTACTTAAATAAATAACATGTGACACTTGCAAAATCTTTAAAATTACAAGATATGTATCGTATGACGCACAAATTGTGTGACGGAAAAACTTTGCGATATTTTAGTGGCAAATGGAAATAAATGATGATAAAACTACATTTGCTTTAATTCAAATTTGCCAGCATAAGCTAAAATAATGAGAGTCAAATGATGATGGTGATTTTGTGTGATTGGGGCAATTTAAGGATTTTCATAAAAGGAGAGTGTAATAAAGTTAAAATAACTTGGACTTGATTCGAAGCACAAAATTTGCTTAGAATGGTAAATACGATACTAATTATTATTTGGATAATATTTTCGTCTCAAAATCATAGGTGAATACGTATGGGTAAAAGTGGTATAGTATATTTACTACTTATGACTGTCGTAGTTTTTTGGGTAGAAACTCTTACACTTGTTTCAATGTATTAAATATAATATGTACATTTATAAATAATGGGTATACATATTTAATGTTCATTTCATTTAACATGGCATTTCTAACGCCTCCTTTTGTTTTATGCATTTCAACATTTATAACTCCTACCAAGACACAAAAGTCTTACTTCCGTCCCATCGGTTGTTTTGTTATTTTTCAGCATGTATAAAGAAAAATGTATTATTTGTAAAATAATATAGTTTATTATATTATATCACTGCGTTATTTTAAATATATGTCATTTTTAATGAAACGATTGAAAAATTAATACAATGAGACACTTTTAATATGAGGGATGAAATAATTTATTATGTTTATATAAATATGCACGTATATATATACAGTGACGGAATTAAAACTTTTTAGTTGGAGGGTCGAAATAAATATAAGAAAGAAATCTTGTCGATCGAAGGGTCGAATGAAATGAAAAAACAAAGGTGGAACAAAGAATTTTAATCCCTACAAAGACGAAATTCCGGCAGCCGAATGGTCGGCCGACCCTCCCGACCCCCTTTAGTTCCGTCCTTGTATATACATCATGACCGGATCTATCTTTGGACCAGACATGGTTCCAATTCTTCAATTTCTTTTTCCTCTTTTTGTCATAGCAATTTCTAGTATTGTCCCAATTCGGATCTTCTGGCCCATTTTTGGTGGACCACTCAGTGACCCACCAATTACACGGTGTCACGTGTGTTTTTACCAATAAATAAATATTTTACTGGTAAAAACATGATCCACTAATGCACGCGTGGCACCGCGTGATTGGTGGGTCACCAAGTGGTCCACCAAAAATGGGACATAGGATGTGCAGCGGTATTGTCCATCCGCCAGAAGATCATCTGGCCCAAAAATGGTGGCCCATTCGGTGGGCCACCAATCACGCCCCGCCACGCGTGCATTGGTGGCCCACCTTTTTAAAACTAAAATATTTTTTTATAGCTAACATGGTCCACCAATGCACGCGTGACATGACGTGATTGGTGGGCCACCGAATGGGACACCAATTTTGGGCCAGAAGATCCGGATTGTGTCCATCCTAAGTACTAAAGCCTCAAGGTGAATAGACTAGCCCAATAAAAGTAATTGGGCCGAACATGAAATTATTAATACTCAAATGTTTGAAAGCAATGGAGAGGGAAATTTTATTTGGTTAAAGTATTGAATATAGAGAAGGTCTGGTGGTGGTGGTTAGGAGAAAGAAAAGGTTGGAGAGAGATGAAATTAATTATGTTCGGCATTCTTATTTCTGGTCCCTAGGGAAAATATAGATAATTTTGTCGGTCAGGTTTGAAAATATATATAACTGTTATTTTTCCTCCTATACATATATAAGAAAAAATATGGAAGCATAATGCATAATAAATATGGACACGCTATAACCAAAATTAAACGATTAACATTTTCATGTAATAACTTGTATTTTTAATTTAAGTGATGTATTATTATAAGTTTCAATTATATTTAACTTCTTATAATTTTTTATTTGTTGAAAATATTAATGTAAAAAAAATTAAAATAATGATACCCAATAAATCGAAATTAATAAAATAGAAATATGATTTTAAAGTGAGACAAACTGATAAAAGAATATTTAAATGATGAAACATTACGAATTATCTTATAAAAACTGACGGTGCAAGTGTGCTACTATGAAAGTACAAGTGCAGGAAGTGTCACGCATTTATGAATACTAATAATATTCGCCTACTTCAGAATTGACTACCGTGGGCCTTCGTATCGAGTTTTAGCAATTAAATGGAAGTTACACGTAGACTTATAAAAGCCTTTTTACGGTTCGACATTATAATTTTTACTAGTAAGACAATTAATCATCCAATCGAACATTGGGCCATCACCATATAACTACTAGCGTGACTAGCTACTAACTATATTAATAGAGTACAATATTTCTAGAGTCCGGCGGTGAAATGCCCATCTACGAAAAGAGAAACGCATTTATACTCAATTCTTATATTTAACTACACTATATACTCAAAAAGACGAAAATACCATTACTATGGGGATGGTCCGATCAATAAACAGAGGCCCGATCAGGGTCCGACCGGTCGGACATGCCCGACCAAGGGCCTATCACTATTCTATGACAAGGGCCGATCACTATTCATAGGGCATGATCGGTCATGCCCTATCACAAGGCATGATCGGTCATGCCCTATCATGCCCCTTCATGCCTGGCCGATCACTATCAGGCCATGATCGGGCATGTCCGATCGGTCGGACACATGACATGGTCCGATCACGTCCGATCATGGCCTGACACTTTTTAGGTGAGAGAAGTGAAAAAGTGGGGGTATTTTAGAAAATTTGGGTATATAGTGGATAGTTTTTATAAAGTTGGGTAATTTTGTAGTTGTAAAAGTGAAATAGGGTATATTGATATATTATCACATATTTCTAACTACTACATACTACTCCCTCCGTCCCGTTATTTGTGGCTCAATTGGTTTCGGCACGGGAATTAAAAGAGTAGATGATAAAGTATGAGAAAGAGAGTAGATGATAAAGTATGAGAGAGAAGATGAGTAAGATAATGAGAGAGTATGAGAGAAAGATGATAAAGTATGAGAGATAATGTAATAAAGTAGGAGAGAGAAGATGATAGAGTAGGAGTAATTTTTTATCAAATTAGGAAAGTTGACACAAATAATGGGACACCCCTTTCGGGAAAGTGAGCCACAAATAGCGGGACGGAGGGAGTACTATTTGAAATTGTAATAATATTTGATAATAATATTTTGCACAAACATCAAATATTGCCAAGATGCGTTATTTATATTACCAAAACAAAAATAAAAATAAAGTTCTAAAATGGTGTTTGCAAATGTTTATTATAAACACTTTTTATTTACTTTTGTTTAAAGTTGAAAATATTTATTTTTAAGCAAAATCTGAAAGTCTTTGGAATTAATAATAAAAAAAAGATTTAAGTTTTGAAAATTATGATGTTTTAACACCAAAAGCATCTCAATTGTTTTTTAAAATAAATTGCTTAATTTTTAAAAAAGCTACCGCAGTAAGTAGATTTTAATATATTAAGTTTATTTTTGCAAATGCTTATTATAAGAACTTCTTATTTATTTTTGCTCAAAGTTAAAAATAATTTTTTTAAGTAAAGTCAAGAAATTATTGGAATCAATAATAAATTCAGAAATAATCTTAGCTTTAACTACCAAATTTATCTCACCGACTTGATTTTGGTCTAAATTTTCTAAATACTAAAAAAAATTATTTATGAGGTCAATAAGCATTTAAGACTTGATTTATTAGTATAAACATTTGCAAACACCCTCCAAAATTTATGAATGTAGTTTATATTAGCGACTTAATTTTGGTTTTTCTTATTAATAGAATAAATAACATATACAAGTAATAATAATATGTATTATATTATATATATTTTTTTTATATATATAAGGGAATAGCTCTATGCGAAATGACAAAAATGAAATAAGGGGATAGCTCTCCTAGTTGACATGCTATGCGAAATGACAAAAATACCCCTCCCCCTCTCTTCCACCTTACCCCGTTTCTCCATCGGGTCATTTTTGTCATTTGGCTCCTCAATATCAATCAAACTGCCGATATATCCTCCCACCGCCAATTTCACTCTCGACCAAATCCACAAACTTGCACAATAGAATCAGCACTGCCTCCATCTTCTTCGATGCTACCTACTGAGCCATTAATTGGGGACTCAGTTTAAATTATGTCCTGTTTTCTGCTTGGAAATCTTCATCTCTCGCCTTTCTAATTGGGGAGAAGTATCCCCTCCTGCGTTTTTGTTTAGCGGAGTGTGCTTGTTATTTAGTCAAGTGGATCTTCGACTTTGAGCCGAAGTCAGCATTACTTGATGTTATTTGTCGGATTCAACCATGTAGGCCTACAATTATTAGGCCTACAATCCTTAATGAGTTGGACTTCTGAACATTCGGTTGCAGGTGCAATCGGACGTTTACAGTTAAATTCGCGAGATTTGCAATATGTTAACAATGATATGGTAGTGCAGTTGGCTAAGCTGCTGGGCTCAAATCCTATAAACTCGGGTTTGAGTCCCAGCATTGTAATTTTAAGTTTTTTTAATTTTAATTGATATATTAATTTAAAAAAATGACACATTTGTTCATAATAATTAATATTTTTATTCCAATTATTTTTTCATATTAAGTTTGTCCATTTTTTTTATAATGTTTTTTTTTCATTTTAATTGATATATTAATTTAAAAAAAGTGATAAATTTGTTTTTAATAAGTAATATTTTTTTTCCAACCAATTCATATTTTTTCAAATCAAGTTTGTCCCTTTTTTCATTTTAATTGACATATTAATTTAACAAAAGTGATAAATTTGTTTATAATAAGTAATTTTTTTATTCCAGCCAATTGAAAAGTATCATTCTTCCTTAAGAAAAATTTCATTCTGGCTTAAGAAAAGTATCATTCTTCCATAAGAAAAGTATCATTCTTCCTTAATAAAAATATCATTCTTATTGAGCAATAGTATCACATGTTGTTAACAAAAGTATCATTCTTCCTTTAGAAAAATATCATTCTTATTGAGCAATAGTATCACATGTTGTTAACAAAAGTATCATTCTTCCTTAAGAAAAATATCATTCTTATTGAGTAATAGTATCACATGTTGTTAACAAAAGTATCATTCTTCTTAAAGAAAAAGTATCATTCTTCCTTAAGAAAAGTATCATTCTTATTGAGCAATAGTATCACATGTTGTTAACAAAAGTATCATTCTTACTGAGTAATAGTATCACTGTACCCTAGAGGGGAAGTCTAAACCATACTTTTTTCTCCGGTTAAAAATGCTCGCGTTCCTTCGGAACACTCGCATTTTTAAAGGGTTTGGAAAAAGCTAGCGTTCCTTCGCAACGTTAGAATTTCCAAACCCTTTTAGTCGTAGAACTGCTACGGTATTTTTCCTTGTTTTTACTGTACCCTAGAGAGGAAGTCTAAACCCTACTTTTTTCTCTGATTAAAAATGCTCGCGTTCCTTCGGAACACTCGCATTTTTCAAGGGTTTGAAAAAAGCTAGCGTTCCTTCGGAACGCTAGCATTTCCAAACCCTTTTAGTCGTGGAACTGCTACGGTATTTTTCCTTGTTTTTACTATACCCTAGAGGGGAAGTCTAAACCCTACTTTGATTAATGACAAGTGATACATTAGTTAATAATAAGTGATACTTTTATTCAGAACAAATGATATATTCAGAATAATTGATACATTTTTCATATAAAGTGATACTTTTATCATCTCCACATATTTTCCTATCATGTAATTGAAAAAAAATTAAAAATATTGTATTTTTATTAACAAGAATAAATTCTAAATACATATTAATATTTTTTGAGTCATATATTATTTTTTTGAAAATAAAAAAAATAAATTTATTATATTTTTTTGTATCATAATGTAATTTAAAAATAAAAATTCAATTTTTAATGTTAAAAAAAAGGTTTGTTGGTGATGTAATTGAAAAAAATTATATATATTATATTTTTAGTAACAAGAATAAATTCTAATGTATACATATTAATATTTTTTGAGTCATATTATTTTTTGAAAATAAAAGAATAAATTTTATTATATTTTTTTGTATCATAATGTAATTTGAAAAAAAACAAATTAAATTTTTAATGTCAAATTAATAAAAAAACAAAAAGAATAAATTTATTATATTTTAATGTCAAATTAAAATTTTTTGAGTCCCTCGAGTGTTGCTAGGTCTCGAACCCGCATCTCCCGGGTGAGAGCCCAGAAACACACCAACTGCGCTACATGAGCGCTTGTGCTACTGTGTACATTAATATTGTATTTACCTTACGCAGCCGGTTGCACTAATCCTTAATTATTATGGCATTTTTTGATGCCATTTTGCTGATTTAGTTGTAATATAAATTGAGCTGTTTGTGAGAATTCTGAAACTTTTTGAAATATTTATGTTAATTTGAGTAGTGGTTTCATTCGTATGGTAATGCTCCCTCAGAATTGCTTCAATTCTTTGCTCCACAGTATTGCTGATTCTAGGATTGAATATCCATAGTTTCAATATTACGATCATTATATGTATGGTAAATTATATTTTCTTAAACGCGGTCTAATTGGGCGTTTCTAAGTTAGTCCTACAATAACATAAATTTTTTCCCATGTAATCCTATGTTATGCTAACAAATAGAATTTATTTATTAATAATTTAAAGTCAATCACTACTTGCAATAATTTCTGGTTATTCTTGAATATGCTCCACAGTTACCTATTAGTTCTTTGGTGTGTCTTTTTTATGCCATACTCCTTAAATAGTTGTAAATTTAAAACTTGGATGAGGTTGAGCAAAAAATTGAAGAAAAACAATAATTAGGCTAGAAATTGAGAATGAACATAAAATTAAGGGGTGTTTGAAATAGCTAGTTTTAATATTTGGAAACTCAACTTTTAAACTTATGACATTAATTTTTTTTTTGAAAAAATTATTCTTAATAAATTTGTTTAATTCCAAAATAATATTTAACTTTAAAATATATTTAATTCTAAATTTCTTCTTCAGAGCCCTCAACTTTATGAAAATATTTGACTAACTGGGATACAAAACTATGTATGAATAACACAATAGAGCTGTTAGTATGAATAACAATATGTATATTATAAAAGGTATTTTATTTTATAAAGACGTTGAAATAATATAATAATATTAAATTCATGCTAACGTACTAACTGTCGTTTTAGTTTACCAGACACCGCGCAAAAGGGGTGGCGACTTTCTAGTATATCAACCGTCATTACATAGATAATTATATATCTTTAGCAATATCTACAAGAATCTGAATATTAATAATAAAAAATGGCAGAATAAATAAATCCAAACGCACCATTGATTCCGAGAAAGTTGACCAGATAGTTCATAGTGTTTCTCGCTCTAAAATTTTGACGATTAAAGAAGAGAAGATGTGGATTTTCGGAAGAAAAGGGATCTCAGGATTCTCAGCCTGCTCCACAGCAGAGGAAGTTACTGGAGGAATTGATGGCTCTGGCCTCACTGCCATTGTTACTGGTCCGATTTCTCTTCATAGAAATCTTAGAAAAAACAATCTTTATTTTCTTCGTTATCCGATGGGATTTTCACTATGTTGTCAAGTTCGATTTTTGGGATTTCTGTTTTGATCTTATGTTGTGAATCTTGGATTAGTTGTTCCTCCACTTTTTTTGATATTATTTTTTAATTTATGTTCAGTCTGGGTTTTTATTTTTTATTTTGGATATTGGATCATGACTATTGAATAGCTTTGAGACTGAAAGAATCTCCTGATTCTTGGTTATGTATAAGATTTGATTCTTGATACATGCTCCTGCTGTAAGTAGTTTGTAGCTTATGGAATTGTTAGGGAGTGTTTGCAAATGTTATTTTTAAGCACTTATCTTATTGACAGAATATACAATTTTTTTGTGTTTGGTAAGCAAGGATTCTCTAAAATTAAGCAATTAAACTGCTTAATTAAACAATTTTTTTAAGCATCTATTGAGATGCTTGTTAAGCACCATAATTTTTAAAACTATCAAATATATCTGTTTTTTATTATTGATACCAAAAATACCTACTTTTGCTTAAAAACAATTATTTTTAACTTTAAGCAAAAATAAATAAAAAGTGCTTATGATAAGTAGTTGTAAACACCCACTTACTATTGTTAAATATTTAAGTCTGCTTCTTACATGTAGTTGAATGGTATTTGTGGCCCGTTTCATTTAGTTACGGGAATTAAGAAAGTGGTTTTACGCGGGGTAGATTTGTTTGACTTTTTGGTAGTAAATCTGGCGGCACAATCTTTTCTTTTTTTAGAATGAGCCACTTTTAGTGAGACTGCCCAAAGAGGAAAATGAGTCACTTTTAGCGGGATGGAGAGAGTACTGGTTTTCGGCTTCGATCTTCTTTCCCTTTAGTTATTCCCTCAAACCTTGTAGTTATGATAGTGTTCTGTTTGTTTAACAGAGTTCATGAATCAAACTGTAACATGGATGTCTATTGGCTGAACTGAAAATGTTCGTACTTCTGTTTTCCTTTGCTTAATATTGTGGCTTTTTGGTGCTTCTTCTGGTCCGTCTTTCAGGAGCATCAAGTGGAATCGGAGCAGAAACTGCGCGTATCCTGGCATTGCGTGGCGTCGATGTAATCATGGCAGTGCGCAATGTGGAAAGCTGTAAAATGGTTAAAGAAGCAATAATCAAAGAAGTCCCTAAGGCTAATATCGAAATTAGGGAGCTCGATCTTGCCTCCTTCGAATCTGTTAGGAAATTCGCATCGGATTATAATGCATCCGGGCTTCCCCTGAACCTCCTCATGTGAGTTGCGGTTATTTGATAGGGAGTTTTTCGTAGCGGAAGATTTTTACGTCCCTCTAAGCTAACATGTTTTCTCAATTACAAGTAACAATGCAGGGATAATGGCTCCACCGTTCATGCTTTCGCACGATGATATCGAAATGCAATTTGCAACTAATCATCTAGGTATGCTTTCATATACTCTTTTCTTCCAATTTCAACTTTAGCCTTGACTGATAAAGTGTTTGTTAGTACATATCGATGATCTTTCTATTCTATAACCATATGCCGAGCCTTGACCGATGAAGTGTTTTTTAGTATGTAGAAAATTAGCAAATCATATCTCAGTGACTCAATCTACGAATTATAATCAGAGTGAGATGATTCTTCTAGTTAAGAAGATGCTTGTAACTTTGTCGACTATTTAAGTGTTGATGAAGATGCAGGGGCGGATACAAAGGGGGGCGGGTGGGTGCGACCCCCCCCTCCCCCCCCGAACTTTCGTGTATTACTACAATTAACTTTCTATTTTTTATAATTTACATATATATTCCATTTTGATTTTTGAGTTTGCCCCCCTGAAATTTTCGAATTTGTCATTCTACCCTTAAGTTAAAATTTAAAAATAGTGTGAATATGACAACTAGATATGAAAAATATTACAAATTATATATTAAGTACACCAACTTTAGTGGAAGTTTAAAACTTGGAGTTCGGATATCTATATATTTTGATAAGGTTGCACATGTAATTTAATATATAGTATAACTTTATGTCATTGATATATTATGTTTGTGTTCTTTTTTTCAATACTTATTGTTCAATTGAATAAATTCTTGAATCTCGCCGATCACATGTAGACCTATCAAAATAGGGTGTTGTAATATAAATTTCAAGAGATAGTTAGATGAATAACATAATATCCCTAAATATCGCAAAGTAGTAAGTATAGTTAGACCTAAATAGAAACAAACTCTCCTAAAAAAATTTCTATAAATTCTCGCCCCCTAACTCGAAATCCTGAATCCGTCCATGTGAAGATGCTTGTAATTCTGTCGACTATTCTTAAATATGAATTGCGTGAGATGATTCTTCTAGTTAAGAACCTTCAAAAGCACAAGCTAGTAGTTTAAGGATATCTAAACATGTATTTCCTGCTCTGTGCTTTCTTTGTCTGCATCGTTAAGTTGATGTATTTCCCTTGAGTTTAATTTTTATTAAGAAAATAAAATATATTTGTGACTGCCCTCCTTTCTTTTGTCTCAGGTCATTTCCTTTTGACAGATCTTCTACTGGAAAGTATGAAAAAGACTGCGCGTGAAAGCGGGAAAGAAGGAAGGATCGTCAATGTTTCATCAGAGGCTCATCGGTTTGCGCCTCGTGAAGGCATCCGCTTTGACAAAATCAATGATAGTTCAAGGTAAGTTGCCGTGAGGTTTTGCAGCTTATCCTCCATGTTATATTGTTAGTCATCTCGTCCTTCGTAACCTCGATCTAATTTTGAATTGGAGTTCGGTATGTTGTGAAAAAACTGTTTCTTTGGGTTTTATTGCTGTTATGTTCTTGAAATTAATGAAACTAACTTCCTCACATACAGATGCAGTAAAAAACGGAGCGGTTTGTATGTACCATATTCGTATACATTTGTATGTACCACACCATAAGGATAATGACATGTGGTATTTTTCATTAAAATAGGTGGACCACATTTACCACATGTCAATACCATTGTGGTGTGGTACACACAAGGGTATACAAATGTGATACACACAAACCTTTGTGAGTAAAAAAAATTAAACTCTTTAATCAACTTTATAACATAGTATTCGACGTCTTATTTCTTTCTCGAACTATTTTTTAAATAATTCATTCTTGTATTATTACTCCACAGTTATAGCACAATGGTTGCTTATGGGCAGTCGAAGCTGGCAAACATATTGCACGCTAATGAACTCGCAAGGCGCTTGAAGGTAATTCATTTTAGACAAGTTTAAGGAGGCGCGGAAATATAACTTTAAACATGTCGACACATTATATTTGACGTTATTTCAAAATATAGAAGCCAACCATAGATTTACTTAAGGTGGTGTTTGGAACAACTTTCAGCTGCAGCTGAAGTGTTTGGAATACTCAGCTTTCAACAAAAATATACTACCAAATATAGCTAAGATAGAGAAGCTGCTTAAGCTGCTATGACCCAATTTTCAGTTGCAGCTTAAAGCTTATCTAATTTATTGTATTATTTTATCCTTTAAATATATCTATAATTCTTAAAAAATCGTTAATTTTAAAGTTAATATTTTTCTCAGTTATGAATTTAATTATAATTATATTTTAATATATTAGTTAGTAATTTGATAAGAAATATTTTATATTTTATATTTAATGAAATAATTATTATTAAAATTGGAGTATAATTAAATATATATGAATTAAAATAGTGAGCTCTGAAAATTTTAAATTAAATTTTTTTCTATTTTCATTTATGATAATTATTTCTTAGCTACGTAATTATTAAAATTATATAAAAATATTACTATGATAAATTTTAAGCAAATAAATAATATTTAACATATAATATATTTATGTTAATATTATATATTATAAATTTATATTATATAGAAATTAATAATTTTATTTATTTATTATAAATTATAATTATTTAATAACATTGAGGGTAAAACGAATATTTTATTTAAAAAACATAAAATAAGTTATTGATATCAGCAGTTTTTCAAACATTATTTTCCTCACTTTTAGCAGCTTTCAGCACTTATTTTCAAACACCTACAAATTCTCAAGTTTCAGCACTTATCAATAAACTTCAATTAATCCAAAAACCCACTAAGTTCGATGTCTACCAAGTTATAGACGAATTTCTTTTTTTGAGAAATGATGGGAATAGTTGCTTTACTTTATCCTTGTACCAAGATTATACCTTTGCATCAGTTAATAGCTTTATATCTTCGCGATTTCTACGACTTTTTCGTACATGCTAACATTTGGTCTTCTCTTCTGCTACTATAGGAAGAAGGGGTCAATATAACTGCTAATTCACTGCATCCCGGAGCAATCGCCACTAATCTTCTTCGCCATCATGGTGTCATTATAGGTATCCGCCTAACTTGATCTAAAGAAGAACAACTTCATCATCAAGAACACTCTTATTGAATAGCAAAATGTGGCATTTCATGATAATAATCGACGCACGGATGTTATTCTTCGATATCTGATACGATATCTTTCTGTATCTGCAGGGCTAGTTATATGGGTTGCTAAATATTTCATCAAAAACATTCCTCAGGTTGGTTACACCTTTACTTTCCTTTCATCTCAATCCCCCCGTCTCATTGAAATAGTCCAGTAATACCTTTTCAGATCGTCCCATTGAAGTTGTCCAGTTTTATTTTTTGGTAAATTATGACGATCACTTTTTTTGAGGGATCCACAACTTTATACAACTCTACATGCATTAATTACTCATCTTAAAAACCGCGCCGAAAAAAAATTGAACTATTTCAATGAGACGGATGGAGTATAATTTACACAGCAGAAAACTTCTTGAACTGAATTCGTTCCTCGTTCCTAGGGAGCAGCAACGACATGTTATGTCGCGTTGCATCCGCAGGTGAAAGGAGTAACCGGCCAGTATTTTTCGGACTGCAATGTTGCCCAACCCACTCAACTGGCTACAAATGCAGAGCTTGCCAAGAAACTCTGGGAGTCCAGCTTGAAAATGACACACCCTAAATAGCTGGCTTACCACTTTGATTAATGGGTTGTAATGTTGAAGAAATGCTACTACAAGTCTTTGTGTGTTTCAAGATTTATTCAGTAATGTTGAAGAAATGCTACAAGTTGTCAAGTAATTTGATTTCGTAGAATATGATTTTAAGAAAAACAGATTACTTGTACTTGCTTGAATTGTACTAGGAAATGTAAAATTTTGTTATCAATAATATGAATAAAATATTTTATCATTAATTATTTAGTATAAATAATTGTTATATTATCACTTTATAAATATATAAAATCACCCAAAAATATTATTATTGTAATTTTTTTATTATATAATTTATAATAAAGTATTCGAAGTATATTGCTGAATAAATTCTTTGTTCAAAATATCTTTTTTAATATTAATAACATCAACAACAACAATACTACTACTAATAATAATAGTAATAATAAACTTATTTAAGTACTAAAATAATAATGATAACAAATATTACTCCCTCAGTCCTAAAATTCTTATCCATTATTCCATTGTGTTGTGACAAAATTTTTGTCCATTTTTCTTTTTTAGAAAATAATTACACACAATTTTTTTGTGGGACGCATAACTTTACACCACTCTACACACAACTAACAACTCTTCTTAAAACCCGTGTAAAAAGTAAAATGAACAAGAATTTTGGGATGGAGAGAGTACAATGATAAAATTAAGTTATTTCTTAAAGTACTCACTTATTTAAATAATAATATCTTTCCGAATAATAATATGATTATTTTAGAAAAATAATAATTATTATATTTATTATTATTGTTCATAAATTAAAATAATAAAAATATAAATAAATTAAAATATTAGATTATTTTATAAAAATATATTAACCACTAGATAATAATATATTCAAGAATAATCAATTATTGTTTTAGTTTTATTGAATAATAAAAAATCATTAATAATAATAATAATAATATATTACTTTCCCTATTCCAAGGAAAAATAATATATGTTCTAAACAAGGAAAAAAATCCACAATTATTATAATATTTTCTTTATTTAAAGGATTCTGATTACTTTAACTTTATTTTTCTAAAACTGAACTAAACACAAAATTTTAAATTTTTTAAGTCAAATTACTTTTCTTAAACTACCAAACACAAAATTTTAATAACTTGGAATCAGATTACTTTTCTAAGGCATAATCATTACTAACCAAACAGGGCAAACAATTTTTATATTACCAAAACAAAAATAAAATTAAAATACTTATTATAAGCGATTTTATTTGTTTTTGTTTAAAATTAAAAATAATTAATTTTAAACAAAAACATGAAGTTTTTGGAATCAATAATAAAAAATAGATTTATTTAGTAGTTTCAGAAATTATAGTACTTTAACATATAAAGTATCTCAATTATTGCTTAAAATAAACTATTTAATTAAATAGTTTAGCGGCTTGATTTGAGAGAAACAATCTCAGTAAATAGATTTTCATAAAATTAAAAATTATTTAACAGTTAATAAATAGATAAGTGCATTATAATATATACAAGTAATTATGATATATCACCATAATAATGTATCAACATCTACAAGAATCTGAATATTAATAATAAAATGGCAGAATAAATAAATCCAAACGCACATTGATTTTTTTAAAAAGTTGTCACAGTTTGGAGCAGAGCAGACAGTTCATAGTGTTTCTCGCTCTAAAATCTTGACGATTAAAGAAGAGAATATGTGGATTTTCGGAAGAAAAGGGATCTCAGGGTTTTCAGCCTGCTCCACAGCAGAGGAAGTTACTCGAGGAATTGATGGCTCTGGCCTCACCGCCATTGTTACCGGTCCGATTTCTCTTCATAGAAATCTTAGAAAAACAATCTTTATTTTCATCGTAATCCGATGAGACTCTCACTACGTTGTCAAGTTCGATTTTTGGTGATGAGTTATCGTGGACTCTCGATTTCTGCTTTAATCTTTTGATCTTGAATCTTGGACTATTTGTTCGCCACACTTTTTGTTACAAATTGGATTTAGTTGTATAAATTAGGTGTTTTGATTGTATTAAGAAATTAATACAGGTTTCGAGGAACTATTGGTTTGAAGGAATGAGAATTCATTCAAATTTAATTAAGGTGGCAATTGATTTTTTTTTTCAATTTTTTTCATTTATAATTAAAGAAACTATCTAAAGTTTTAAAAAAGTTAAAAATCAGAGTTCGTAATGGAACGTAATTGGGTGAGGGAGATATTTTTAGAGTGAGAAGATGTATAAGAATGTGGAGTGGGTAACGATGGGCCTAACTCATTTTTCAATATAGAATGTTTTTTACCATTAAAAATAAAATAATATTATTAAGATGACTCAAAAAGTAATACAAGACAATATTAACGGGACGGAGGGATATTGTTTTCTAATTTCTGCTTGTTCTATATTGTTTATAATTTCTTTTGTTAATGGATCATGATTATTAACTTTGCGACTATTTTTTTTTTCTTGATTCTTGGTTATTCATGGGAGTATGTGTAAACCTTTGATTCTTTGATTTACAATATTTAACTTTGCTATTTGATACTCCTCCTGTCTCCGTATATGAGGTCCGTTTCTTTTCAGTATGAGAATTAAAAAAAGAGGTGTTACGTGATTTAGATTGTTTTAACTTTTTAGTAGTTAAATTTAGTTCACACAATTTTTATATTTTTTGTGCTTCCGTCTTTCAGGAGCATCAAGTGGAATCGGAGCGGAAACTGCGCGTATCCTGGCATTGCGTGGCGTCGATGTGATCATGGCAGTGCGCAATGTGGAAAGCAGTAAAAAGGTTAAAGAAGCAATAATCATAGAAGTCCCTAAGGCTAATATCGACATTAGGGAGCTCGATCTTGCCTCCTTCGAATCTGTTAGGAAATTTGCATCCGATTATAATGCATCCGGGCTTCCATTGAACCTCCTCATGTGAGTTGCGGTTATTTGATAGGGAGTTTTTCGTAGCGGAATATTGTTACGTCCTCTAAGCTAACATGTTTTCTCAATTACAAGTAACAATGCAGGGGTCATGGCTCCACCGTTCATGCGTTCTCACGATAATATAGAAATGCCATTTGCAACTAATCATCTAGGTATGCTTTTATATACTCTTTTCCTCCAATTTCAACTCTACCTCTTGTCGTTATACAGTTAAATCTTGATAAAGTAATAACCTTGGGACCGAGAAAAAATATTCATTTGACGAGGTTATTACTTTATCGAACATTATTTTAATGTATTGACCCATATCGGGACCGGAAGAAATTATTATCTTAGCGAGATTATTACTTTATCGAGGTTTAACTATACATCTTGCAGTTATGTTTTTGATGATTTCTTTAATCTATAACCATTTACTGTGCTTCTGACTGATAAAGTGTTTTTTAGTACATACTTCATCCGTCTTGGATAAAATGTCATATTTTCTTTCGGCATGATAATTCATACGGTGGACTTTTGTGTGTTAGGAGAGTAATGTGAATGAAAATCTTATTTAGAGTATCGAAGCTGCCAAAATATTAAAACTAGAGTAATGTGAATGAGACCCACAAAAATCATCTTTAGAAAGTCAATTTTTTTTTTGTATACTTAAAGAATCACTAGTTTTAATGTTTTGGTGGCTTTGATATTCTTAACGATTGCCCAGCTATGGGATGGTTTGTTTCATTTTCAGTTCCATTTTCATATTCTAGTGTAGTACTTTCAGTGCAAATATAGTACTTCATCTGTCCCATTTGAAGCGACGCATTTTTTTTTTCGGAATGTCCCATTTGAAGGGACACGTTTCCTAAAATGAAAATTTACTTTTAAAAAAAATATATAAATTATCTCATACTTTATTATTTCTCTTAATTTATCATTATTCTTTCCCACTTTATCATCTGCTCTCTCACAATCTCACTCATTTTCTCTCTCTTACTTTATTATCTTCTCATTTTTCATACTTTATCATCCGCTTTCTTAATTACCACGTCGAAAATAAAAGTATGGGTATGGCTTCAAACGGGACAAAGGAACTAGTTTTTATTGTTTTTAGAAAATGTATTGACTTAGTGTGGATACTAGAAATATATTTTGATGAAAGATTTTTTTGACTTTCTAAAGATGATTCTTCTAGTTAGAAATTGGTTAGGGTAGGGACCTTTGAAACACAAGCTAGTAGTTCAAGGATCTAAATCTGTACTTTCTTTGTCTGCATTGTTAAGTTGATGTATTTCCCTTGAGTTTAATTTTTATTAAGAAAATAAAATACTATTTCTCCATCCCATAAATAATACTCCCTCCGTCCCGCCCGACATGGCCTAATAGGCTTTGGGCACGATTATTAAGAAAGTGGGTAGTTGTGTGTAAAGTGGTATAAAGTGGTGGGACCCATTATAATTTATTAGAATATTATTTTAGTTAGTGGCCAAGTCAAGTGGGATAAGGAAAAAGAGGAAAGAAGCCATGTCGGGCGGGACAGAGGGAGTATTTCTTTTCTTTTGAGTACGTAAATTTAGAAGAGTTATTAGTTGTGAATAGAGATTGTAGAGCTCCTTAAATAAAGTGAATAAAATGTGTGTTATAATTTATTATTTTCGGAAAAGAAATACTCCCTCCGTCCCAAAATTCTTGTCCGCTATTCCATTTTGGGTTGTCCCAAAATTCTTGTCCACTTTCATTTTTTAGTAAATTATTACACACTACTTTTTTGTGGGACCCACAACTTTATACCAATCTACACAGAACTAACAACTCTCCTTAAAAATCGTGCAAAAAGCAAGTTGGATAAGAATTTTGGGACGGAGGGAGTATTATTTATAATAATTTTTGATTGTCCTCTTTTCTTTTGTCTCAGGTCATTTTCTTTTGACAAATCTTCTACTCGATAGTATGAAAAGAACTGCGCGTGAAAGCGGGAAAGAGGGCAGAATCGTCATTGTTTCATCAGAGGGTCATCGGTTTGCGCCTCGTGAAGGCATCTGCTTTGACAAAATCAATGGTAGTTCAAGGTAAGTTTTCCTCCATTTGATGTTGTTCGAAAACTGTTTCTTCGAGTTTTAAATAATGTGTCTTATTTCTTTTGAACACGGTTATTAAGGACAATTGAAAATTATATGCGAAGTTGTGGGTCTTACAAATAAAACTGTTTCTTCGAGTTCTAAATAATGCGTCTTATTTTTTTTGGGTACGGTTATTAAGAACAGTTGAAAATTTGTGTGTGAAGTTGTGAGTCCCACAAATAAAATATTTGTAATAAATTATCATTTATAAAAATATGACACATTTTATGGGACAATCCCAAAAAAGTAAGTAAGACACATACAGTAGAAAACATTAAACTCATTAATACGTCTTACTTTCTTGAACTATAATTCATTCTTGTATTACTGCTCCACAGTTACAACACAATGGTTGCTTATGGACAGTCCAAGCTGGCAAACACATTGCACGCTAATGAACTCGCAAGGCGCTTAAAGGTAATTCTTTTTAGACAAGTTTAAGGAGGCATGAAAATATAACTTTAAACATGTCGAGACTTGAATGATGCATTGAAGATGCAGTTCCGTTTACTCGCCAAAAAATCAATTTTGATCCATTATGTTGGCGCATGTCCACTTTTAATTCGTTACGTTAGTCAGGGCCAATTTTAATCCGTTAGATTGATAAATAGTCTGATTTTGGTCCGTTTTATAAAATTGGACAATTCGTTTTATAAAATTGGACAAAATTGTCCAATTTTAGTCTTTTTATCACGTGTGTATACACGTCGATAATTTAAAAAATAGAAATAAAAAATAAATCTTATTTGTGAAATAACTTTATTTTTTAATTTCACAACATGAGCATATACTTTTTTTAAAATTCCCGCACGTGAGAAATTATTTATTTTTCTAATTTCTGAGGTGTGTACATGCGCGAAAATGACTAAAATTGGACAACTCTGTCCCATTTTGCAAAACGGACCAAAATCGAAGTATTTACCAACCTAATGGACCAAAATTGGTCATGACCAACATAACGGACTAAAAGTGAACATGAGCCAAAATAATGGAGCAAAATTGATTTTTTTCCGTTTATCCGCAAACCAGTGGTTGATATGCAAAGATGCTAAATGGTCTTTATAAGTTATTCTATGTTAAAAATATTCATTTAACGATGTTATTACTTTACCGAATATTAATTTAATGCATTGACACATATCGGCACAGAAAGAAATTATTATCAAAATGAGATTATTACTTATTAAATATTTACTTTATCGATGCTGTATATGCTCTCTTAGCACGACTTTTTCGTACATTCTAATATTTGGTCTATGCTTATTATAGGAAGAAGGGGTCAATATAACTGCTAACTCACTACATCCCGGAGCAATCGCCACCAACATTTTTCGCCATTTTGGTGTCATTGAAGGTGACCATCAACTTAACTTCGATAATAATATTTATTTAATAGCAAAATGTGGCGTTTCATGATAAAATAAATTGACACACTAAAATAATAATTTCTTCCGGTCCCGATATGGGTCAATACACTAAAATAATGTTCGATAAAGTAATAACCTCGTTAAATAAATATTTTTTCTCGGTCCCACAGTTATTACTTTATCGAGATTTAACTGTATGATATATTTATGTCTTCTGCAGGCCTATTTAATTGGGTTGTTAAATATTTCATCAAAAACATTCCTCAGGTTTGTTACACCTTTCCTTTCATTTCATTTCAATCCCATAATAATGTATTCTCTCCGTCCCATTGAAATAGTCCGGTATACATTTTCAGGCTATTCCATTGAAATAGTCCAATATACTTTTTTGATAAATTATTACAAACACTTTTGAAGAGACTCACGACTTTATACAATTCTATACGCATCAACTACTCTCCTTACATCGTTCCTCGTTCCTCGTTCTCAGGGAGCAGCAACGACATGTTATGTTGCGTTGCATCCGCAGGTGAAAGGAGTAAGCGGTGAGTATTTTTCGGACTGCAATGTTGCCCAACCCACTCAACTGGCTACAAATGCAGAGCTTGCCAAGAAACTCTGGGAGTTCAGCTTGAAAATGACACACCCTAAATAGCTGGCTCACCACTTTGATTTATGGGTTGTAATGTTTAAGAAATGCTACTACAAGTTTTTGTGGGTTTCAAGATTTATTCAGACCTTCACTTCTCTCACTGCTTACTCAGAATTTTGAGTTTGCATTTATAGTTCTAATAATGAACTCTTCAAATTTAGCTTTATCAGTGTCCTATTTATGGTTTGAGCATTCAAAATAATTATCTAATCTTCATAAAAGAAAATTTGGTTGGGCTGTATTTTAACAGCCCGATAATAAGTTGGGTTGGGCTGAGCCCATAAGATTGGCCCAATTTAAATACTTTGACACCCCTAATATTTATGATGTATACATCTTACCAACATGATGTATATTAAAATAAAAAACAATCATCTAAATTATATAAACTCTCATAAGAAAACACTTTCCCACAAAATATATTTTCACATATTAAATAAATTATACTCCCTCCGTCCCGCTAAAAACGTCTCAGTTGACTTCGGCACGGAGATTAAGAAATTTTAATTTAGTGTGTATTTTATGAGTTTTAATTGTATAAAGAAAATGACACAGTTTTCGAGGAGTGGTTGGTGGAAAAAAATGAGAATTATCCAAATTTTTGCAAGGCTAGTGAAAGACAATCGATTTTTATTTTTTATATTTTTTTTTATATTGTATTTGAAGAAATAATCTAAAGTTTTCGAAAAGATAAAAATCATAATTTTCTGAGTTCGGAGCGGAACATAATCGAGTGAGAGATAGATTTTTTAAGAGAGAGAGAGTATAAGAATGTGGGGGTTGAGTAGTGAGTAAGGGGGACCCACTTCATTTTATGTTTAAAAGTAATTTTTACTACTTTAGGAAAGAGGACAGAAATAGCGGGACAGCCCGATTAGGCAAGTAGGACAGAAATAGCGGGACAGAGGGAGTATTAGTTTGTTATGATTAATACTCTCTTCATCCTGCTATTGTTGTCCAAATTATCTCATAATCCTAAAATGAAGTGGATCCCTCATTTGCTCGTTACTCACTCCACATTTTTACTCTCTCTATGCAAAACTCTCTTACTCACAATTTCATTCTGTTTTGAACTTAAATTTTTTTTATCTTTTAACTTTTTTGTAAATTTTTTATTTTTTTTTCTATTACAATTTTTTTAAAGAAAATCAATTGCTTCAACTATTCATTAATTTAGATGAATTTTCATTCCTTAATTCTCATCAGCATTACTCAAAAATTATGTTCATTTCCTAAATAAAGTTTCTTAAAAGAAACACGAAAGTAATAGAATATTATTTTAAAATTTTTTGGGCCCACTTCAATTGCTATGTAGACAGATTAATGCCATATATAAGTTGTAGATTAAAGGCCTCAATATCGGCCCACAGAAAAGCATAATCCATGGCCTTCTCCATCAACTTAGTGGGCTATTATCACTGTTTTTTGCCTCTGCATTCTCATTATTATTTTAAATATTTCAAAACAATTAGATAATTGAAAAATCAAGATTTAATCAAACCATTTTAGAAAAAACTAGGGCTACATACAAACTTGATCAATCATGTCCAAAATGCTGATTTTCATTTCAAGAATCTTGAAAGAAATACAAAACCAAGTTTGCAGTCTTCATAACCACAAAAGTTTATATGTACCACTTTCGTATACCCTTGTATATACCACACCACAAGAGTATTGATATGTGTTAAATATGACCCACTTAATTTAATGAAAAATGTCAATGTCAATACCCTTTTGGCGTGGTACACACAAGAATATACGAAAGTGGTACATACAAACCGTTCCGCTTCATAACACATTAACAAGACACACAACTTCCAAATTTCATCTCAAGTTTATGTGAGATTCTTTAACTCCAAATATCCACAAAAGCAAGGAAAGAAATCATTGAGAGGGAGATGAACATGAATAAAGTTATCATCTTGTTATCAAGAAACCAATCTATACATCAACAAATCTTTAAACAAGTAATCTTTTGCATAAATATACAGACTTCTCAGAAGCTCATAACTGAACTCCAAACTTCAATACTCTGCTGATCCTTCCTAGTCACAAACATCTTGCTCCCACCAAAGCACAAGTTGTTAATCCTATTCCCTCCCATCCCTCTCCCTCTCCCCATCACATTCTTCTTGAAAACCCTCTCATACAACCCATCACCGCGCGACTTTCGTGAATCGATCAGGACTTCAGACCAGAGCTCAAGGCTTCCCCCTTTAGTACAGAACACATGGCCACCATGGCTTTCCACTCTGCAACCAGCCCCTTCCTTCTTCCCATTAGCCACCTTCCTCCCATCACCAAGGCAAATCCAACAACTGTCATCAGATTCAGAGCCCAGATTCCTCAAATCGGAGAAAAACACTTCCCCTGTACTAACACCAACTTTGAACATTGATGAGAGTGAATCGGAAGCTGTTACATCTGCAAAGCAATCAGCTTTCTCCTTGATTTCCCAAGCTAGGGTTCCTGATCTAATATCCCAAAATTTGATGTTGCCGGAAACTCCGGAAGGTCCACTGTGAGAACCAGAAGCCATCAACAGATTGTGGTTCGAAAGCCACTGCAATTTTGTGGATGGAATTGCAGAGTCGAGGTCAGCGCCGAAGATTTCGTAATGGCCGATTGTGGTGACGGGGCGGAGATCGTTGTTCAGATCGTAAACCATGATGCAGTTCGAATTTCTCCTGCTCGATTCGAAGCTGGTGAACAGATGATCGTTTGATGCGCCGATTGCTTGGACGGTGGAGCCGGATCTGGTAACGTTTTCCCAATTTAGGGTTTCGGTAACGGTACCTTTCTCGAGATCGAGGATCTGCAGACCGGAGAAGTCGGTGGCGCCGGCGGCGGCGACGGATGGGGATAGTGCTAGCAACGAATCGACGGCCATGAATTGAGTTAAAATTGTGGATTTCCTCTGCATCGACCAGTCGAAGGAGGTGATTTTGCTGCCGTGGGCGACGTGGAGCGAACCGTACGGCGTCGTAGCCACCGCGGAGGGCGAGTCGCGGCCGCTCAGAGGCAGAATTAGGGTTTGCTCGAGGTTGAAGACGTCGAATTGGGTAGGGTTCGATTGGGAATTTATCAGTAAATTCTCGATTCCGTAGAACTGAGACTCGGAAATTAGGTCCTGGATGTCGAAGGATTTGGCTTTGGAGGGGAGATTGCCGGTGCGTAGGAGAGAGAGGAAGAGAGAGAAGAGCTCGGGGTCCCGATCGATGAAGGGGATAACGCCATTGGAATTGGAAACAATTTGGGAGAAGATGGATTTGGAGCCGGCGGAAGATAGGGTTTGTTTGGTCGTCTGGAAGAGCTGACCGCCAACATCGATTGTAACGACGTTTGAATTCGAATCGCGACGAACGCCGTTCAAACGGACCCTCGATCCTTCAAAAGGCGGCATGATTTCCGACAGTGGGAAAGAGAAAAAAGCTTGAATTTTTTCAGCTTTCAGTGAAGAATCTATGAAGCTTTAGAAAGATTTACACGAAAAGAAGCAAATTCTGCAGAAAGGTTAGGGAAGAACAAGGAAGGATTGCAGTTCGAGCAAGAGAAGAATCCAGAATCTAGAATTCTTTAAAGATTCAATTTTGGTAAGAATATGTGAAATATTGAAGTAAATCTAAGAAGCAAAACTTGTAGTGTATGTGCAAGAAGAAATATACTGCAGAGAAGAAAGAATGATGTTAATATTATGATTAGTGGAGGCCCATGGTGGTTTTGTAGGGCAAGTGTGTGAGACAGAGAGAGGAGAGAGAGAGACAGTTTGGAAAGGAGAATATGTAGAAATGTCAGCGATGCGTTTGGTCAGCAGAGGCTGGAGATGGGTCTAGAAGACTAGGATATTGCTTGGAAGTTAGGACAAAAATCAAATTGTAAGAGTGTGATCCTGTACAAAATCACAAAGGTTTAGATGTACTCGTCCATCCCGTTTCAATTGACACGGCAATTAAGAAAGTTGAAGATAAAAGAGGCTTTGCCAACAGTAGCCAAATAGTAGAAATCGAAAAACAATTATAGCCTTCCACTAAAACAAAACACAAATATAGTCATTTTGTCCTTATACGGCGCTGGGCCGATGGGGACCGATGGAAGGGCCGATGGATCCATCGGCCTGAACTGAAAAAAATAAAATGGATCCATCGGCCGATGGGGGGCCGATGGATCCATTTTTTTTTTCTTCTTCCTTAAGGGCCGATGGCCTCCTTCATTCAAGGAAAAAAAAAATTACTGACTGATGCCAAAAATTACTCACTATCGGCCCTCGGCCAAAAAATTTGAAATTGTTTTATTGAGGGCCATCGGCCCTCCTGCTTAACATAATTTATTTTTTTTGGTTGGTTCAGGGCCGATGCCCTCTTTAACTTTTTTTTTTTTCTTCCTTAAGGGCCGATGCCCTCTTTAACTTTTTTTTTTTCTTGAGGACCGATGGCTCTCCTTTTTTTTTTTTTTTTTTTTTTAGTTCAGGGCCGATGGCTCCATCGGCCCCTATCGGCCCAGCGCCGTATAAGGACAAAATGACTATATTTGTGTTTTATTTTAGTGGAAGACTATAATTGTATTTTTTTTTTCGTTTTGGCTAACAGTGGGTATTTCCACAAGATAAAATATGAGAAATGAGTATATGAAAAAGTAAGAGAGAGAAGATTAATGTGATAGTGAGAAAGTAGATAATAAAGTATGAGAGAGAAAATGATTAATATAATGAAAGTAGATAAAGTAGGAGAGAGAAATGATAAAATATAAGGAAGTTATTTCTTTTTAAAAAACGGGTCGTTTCAAATGGGACGTCCCGAAAAGGAAAACAAATCATTTCAAATAGGACGGAGAGAGTATCATATTTGTGTATTTTTGTGTGTACCACAGCACAAGAGTGTCGATATGTGGCGTTTTTCATTCAAAATAATGGGCTACATACGCCATATATCGACACTCTTGTGATGTGGTATACATAAAGGTATACAATTGTGGTATATTGATTTGTTACAAAATATAGAAACAATAAATTAATAATTGATTGATGTGAATAGATTATAGCAGTCAAGATTGGACCCTAATTTTGGGTGAAAGATGGAGACGGTTATTTGGTCAAAAGGGTTTTCAACTCTAAATTAGTAAATTTGGCATTAGGTCGGTGGCATATTAGTCTTTCAATTTCGACCTAGAAGGAATATTTTCCTCAGTCAAATTTGAAAATAAATATTGGATATGATTATGTGTATCTTGTCTAGATCGATGTATAATGTGTAAATTATTGGGTGTCATAAAAAATGACAATCTACAGGCAGTTAACGGTTAAAATGTAATTCAAATTCATTAGATTAAAAATAGAGAATTGTGACTTATAAAATGTACTTCAAATTCATTAGATTAAAAATAGAGGATTGTTACTTAAATGAAGTAAGTATATGACTTGTTGGAAAACACAAACTTGTGTTTCACACAATATACTCCCTTGTATGACACATTTTATAAGGTGTTGACATGTGGCATATGTGGCCCATCATAATTAATTTTGATTTGATTATTTAACTAAAATGTATTCCACATGTCAAATGATTTGTGAAGGTGACATATAGTGGAGTATAATTATGTGACATCAAAGTCTATCCGGTTGGAAAACAACTTAAATAAGAATTAATGAAAAAAAATTATATAAAAACTTATCGTACAAGTTTTTAAATGTAATGTAAGTTGATTACGTTTGGATGCACATATTTGTATAACTTATACAATAAATAAAAAATAAAAAATTATAAGAGTTCGAATTCGATGGACGAATCTCTGCATAAGTTCCTTAAAAGTTAGTCTGGCCATAAGTTATACTCCTTCCGTCTCACTCATCTTGCAACATTTGGGATTGAGTGCGAATTTTAAGATACTGGAGTAAAGGTATAAAGGAGTAGTAATTTAGAGTAAAAGATAATAAAGTCCACTTATTTAGAATGATTGTGGTCCACTCAGTTTTTCTATTTTAAGAAACGTTGCAAGATAATTGGGACGGTCTGAAAAGGAAAATGTTGCAAAATGAGTGGAACGAATGGAGTATTATGAATATAAATCGAAAGAAACTTACGGAGAGGAATAAGATGTTTCGACTCTCCCAAACGCACATAAAATAACTTATTATGTAATTTGAAATACGTTAAAATAAATTATTTTTAAGCTCTTAAAAAAAGAATCATAGTTCAAAATTAAATAATGTGATAATATTGGAACACAATTCCTTTCAAAGTTTTAAAAAAAAACCTTAATTTCTATTTGATATTAATCATACCATTTCTTTAGTCAAAGTCAAAGTTCCATAAAACTGGTTAATGATACATTTTTTTCGCTCGTTGAAAAGGATAAGAATATTTCAAAAATTATTAATTTCTTTTTCTTATGTGTGCAAACTCGGTATACCTGCCAACAATAAGTGTCTTTTAATTTCCTAGTTCACTCGGCCAACCTAATCATGTTCTAGAAAACTTCACAAGTCCACCAACTATACTAACAATAAGTGTTTTAATTTGTCCCGCTACGTAGAGGGGATGACAGAGTGGTTGAGGTGAGGTTTCCCGGAACCGATAGGTCATGGGTTCAATCCTCACTGAAGCCATTCTGTGTGAGCCTGTCACCTGAGGGTGGTTTAATCTCCTGTGTGGTTTGCAGGCTACTGCACAAGGAGTTGAGGTTTACCCAAAGCGCACCGAAGGTAGCGACTGGGGGTTCCTCAAATAAAAAAAAATAAAAATAAGTGTTTTAATTTCCTAGTTGACTCGGCCAACCTAATCACGTTCTAGAAAACTTCAGAAGTCCACCAACCATACTAGGCTAAAAAAAGGTGTATTGTCCCCTTGGAATGACATAGCGGTTAAAGTGGATAGTCTGTGGCCGGAAGGTAATGAATTCAAACCAATCAAAACCGCTATGTGTGAGTGTGTCACCTATGGTTAACATAGGGGGTTGAACCTTCCTTTATTGTTTGCAGGTTAGAGAATAGGAGTGGGGTTTACCCATTGCGCACTTCGGTAGCAACTGCCGGTCACTCTCGTCATCCAAAAAAAAAAGTGTATCATCTTATAATTTAATGGTAGTTTAGGTTATTCCACACCACCTCTAAATCCACATGATCGGCTTCGTACGAAACATATAACTATTGTAATCCTTTTATACATCTTTATATCTACGAGCAGGAGCAGTTATAGCTATATATTTTTTATGTTACATATACAAATACAACAAGATGTGAGGGCGGTTGGACACACTTACTTGGTAATTGGTATCTCCTGCAGCATTCTATTAATAACTATTTCCACCTTCTATCTGCCTGCTCGCCTAACTTCTCTCAGAAACAACTTTCACTATCAGTCAGTCCTAATCATCCATTTTCATTTCAAAAACCACTTGCTAGTGCCGCACGTGACAATGCGCACGTGCTCACCCCGTCTGCATCACGGGGAAGAACGACCAGTTCTCGCTCCGCCCTCCCTCGTCGTCCTTCTCCTTCGCCCACCAATCCGACGATGGGATACTCGCTGCATCGTAATTCCCTCCACCATCCACATTCTCGAAGTTGAAATCCTTGCTCGATCCGAGCGTGATGGTCCGGTTCTTCTCATGCCTCTGTTCCATCTCCGCCTCGTCTTTCTCTGTTGTCATGTCGGAGGGTCCAACCCCATTTGCCTTTTCTAACAGACTTTCTTGGCCAGTATGTTCTATTGGTGTGTCTGTTATCTCAAAGGAAACTCTATGATTTGCTACCTTTGTATTACTCTGCAATCTGTTACTAGTATCAGAAAGTGGAGCCAAATCTGAATCCTGCACACTCAACACGCAGTTATCGCGTGATCTTGGCACTGCCCCATCCGGAGTGACTGCGCCAGATCCTTGACACGACTCCCATTCGCGGAGCACGATCCTATTGAGTTCAAGAAGCTTCGGAGGAATACCTGTTCTGAACTCGAGGAAAAAGGGATGTCCGGAAGTTAATTCGCGGTCAGGAAAGGGCGATGAAGTGCCCGAACCGGAGATGCCCGAGCAAGGTGAGATCAAATGGCTGACCGGACTTCCTGGCTGAAGCTGATAAGACTGAAACTCATACTGAGACAAAGGGTACCCGTATCTCTGACCAGCTCCGCCGTTTAGGTGGGGTTCGACAAGTCGTGCAAACGGGACCTCAGGGGAGGAAGGTGTGGTCATGTGGACCGACTCCGGGGGAGGGGTGTAGGGCGCGGTAGATGGTTCCGTGGTGAAGGTAGAGAAGACGGGAGGAGAAACTAATTGCGGTTCGTGAGCGTAAGGGCCGATAGCAAACATCGAAGCTGGACCACCGGGGGAATACATGTTTCTAGATACAGATGTCATTGAGAATATACCGGTTGGTGAGTGATTGGCGGAAGGAGGGTCGGATGGGAGGAAGGAAGCAGGGGAGGAAGGAGGTGCAGCAAAAGGGAAGACTATTGAAGGTGGTTGTGATGAATGTTCAGCTGTGGTGGGATCAGATCCGGAGGAAGCTGTAACAGGAACAAGAATGGCATGCCCGATTCGCTTATTCTTGGGTGATCCGAAACACCAGTACAGGCTCCAGAAGCTTCCCCACCTTCTTTTCTGCACAACAGTATGCAATACATTAAGAAATATATAACATATTACATCCAACAAAAGAAATAAACACCTTTGAAGTTCAAAGCATACCAGCCAACAGAAAGATGAGATAAAAAGGATAATTTCTATTTTCAAATATAGCTCAGAAGTTCCTAACTGAACTCTTTCTCAAGCCTCACAGACGGAGAAGATAATAGGAGGAGGAAGCGCGACATGCTAATCAAACAACGAGGAGTCACAAGCAGAAAAATGGAACAGGAGCAGTACTTTTCTGGTGCACTCGCAATTAAAATAGCAGAACAAGATGCAAGCATGCAAGACATCTTTCTATGGATCAGGCTTTTCTACTTCTCAGATTCCACTACACTTATTATCCCCCAAAACTAAATACCTCAAGCCAATGATTATTAAGACATAAACATCAGATTTCAAGTTGGAGCTATTCGAAGCATGCAAAGAGGGGTTAAACAAATACCAACACAGTCATTGAGCAATTATGTTTAAATTCATACTGATTTTGCATTAAATAGCATCATAGTAGAAACAGTGACTTTCTGGTAGTATCCCCTAATACCTTGATGCTTATGGTTACATCTCCGCACTGCAAATGAGTAGAGCTATTAAGTTATTAATAACCATGCTAGATTTTGATTACTCTGCCATGCAATTGCCAATTAATCAACACTCACCACATGAAACTATTAAGTTATTAATAACCATGCCATGCTACACTAATGTCCCTTTAGACAGTAACTGGAAAGTTTCATAATGTTTCATCACAGGAAATCAGTAAATAATAGATTTATGTCTCTGCCCTGCTCAGAGTATTACATTATGTGAAGTTAACATATCCAAAACACAATGGAATGGATTTACCAAAATTATAGGAGTATAACATAATAGTTTAAAACTGCAATGTGATTTATTCAGCTCCTCCCATGAAACAAATTGAAAATAAGAAATACAAAATAAAATGAGGAACACAGATCTTCCAGCAAAACAGTTGAAGAAAGAAGCATAACAGGCCTGGATAGGAAAAGATTACCCTTAATAAGGATCTACAACTATGAGATGAGGACATGAGGTTTATGAAGGACAACCCAGAATGTGCTACTTTTAAAACTTTCTGACGTCTCATGCGCAATGAATTGTAAAACTGAAAAACAAAAACAAGATAAATTGGGTATTTACCTTAGCACCCATGCTTAAAAGCCACATACTGCAACCATTATGCCAGAGTTTATAACTATGGATAACCAAATGCTCCTGTCTCTACATAAATTTAGTCATAATCCTAAGACATGATGTAGTTGAAGACCACTAAACAACATTTTGCAAGTTGGTCCTCCCCAACAGGAACAGGACAAGCTAATTCTTAAACATGTCAACTTATTAGCTGTATTTGTAGGTGATTTATGTGTAGAAGACCGACATATATCATTCTAGATGGAAGAGTTTGGGATGAAATGAGTTTTTGGGTATATACTAACACCATCTTGTGCGGCCCATCATGTTTCCAACCTCCAAATAGAACTTTACAATTGCAACCACAAAACCTTCCAAAAGTTTTTGCCATCAATCATGACAGACTAGTAAAAAGTAACATGATGGATCAACAAAATTACATCATAATATGCAACCATAAACTATATCATAATAAGGTCGTTAGAAAAGTCATAATTAACTCAACTTTCCTTTTGTGTTTAAAATGAGAGTATATTTAACAAGTAGCTTTAGCTTATGATGGATGCTCTTTTCCTTCGGTTGAACAATAAACTCCAAAAGTTACTTTTGACCACTACATCCTACCCCAAAATAGAGAGATCCAGACTGAGCTGCATAGATCGTGTAAAAAAAACTAAAACCAAAAAGATTTCCGAAGTTATGTAGAACGCCTTCAAAACACCGAAATCGAATTTTGCACGGATTCTATCAATGTTTACCAAAAAAGAGTCATTTAACATCCAACATCTTACCGATCAAAGCTGAAGAAATTAAATATAGAAAAAATAGAAGTGATATCACCAAATCGTTAATCTGTCATAAATCTCCAAACAAATAAAAAGAAAAAACAAAACAGAAAACCATCGAACATCAAATATGGAACAAAAACATCGAATCAACAACAACGAGTCACGAAAAGTATTTCCAGCAAAAAAAAAAAAAAAAAAACGTATTCGGACAGTAACAGAGGAAAACTCGACCTAGAAACAAAATCTTCGTTTCCAATACCTGCGCCGAAGCATGAGCGCCGCGCATCTCCCCGGATGCGATCGCCGTGGCTGCGGCGTTTATCGTCTCCATCGCATCGGATCCATTCGATCCTCTTCTCATCGTTCACGCAATCAAATCGCACTGAAAAACATGCTCAGAGGAAGAAGAAAAACGCGCAGAAACCGAGAGATTCAATGTTAATGCGCCAATTCGTTGGTGAGAGATGAAAAACGGTGCCCAGACGCAGCAGCAAATTGTGTGTAGACGCGGTGAAAAAATTGCTTGTGTGCGTGTTTTTTATATACATATATAGAATCGGAGGTCAAACACGGCAGTCACTGAAAAGAGAGATTAGTTAATTTAATGATGATTATTATGGGAGTTAGGGTTTAAGTATTTTAGGATAATAACTAATTAATGAAAATCAAGTATAATTACTAAAAAGGGCTCGTGGGTAGGGCTGCTTAAACGGGTATAGGGTATTCGGTTAATACCCGTACCCATACCATGGGGGTATCGGATACCCGATTAACTGAAAATCGGTTAATCGGGTATGTATCGGGTATCAATTTTTGGAATACAACGGGTATGGGTAAATAACCGATACTCGTTCGGTTAACCCGATACATACCCGATCCAATTAAACTCACTAATTGATTTTATATTTTTATTAATTTGTCTCCTAAATCCTAATTAGCTTCCTAATCCTAAGTCAAACAAAACAAACAACTTGTTGTCTTGTTGACGTCGACGAGACTTATTTTTATTTTGAGTCGAGTCGCGTCATCGTGGGTTCTTCTTCTTCAATCTTCATTCTTCTGTTCTTCATTTCTGTGTTCTGTCTGGCCCTGGGACTGGAGTTGATTGAGTCGAGACATGCGTGAGCCGTGAGCGTGAGGGAGACGTTCTGTGGGCCTTCGAGTTGCGAGTCAGCGACTTGCGTGAGCCGTGAGCGTGAGGGAGACGACTCCGTCCGAGCCTCCGACTTCTTCTTCCCGTGCACTGGCCGCTGACCCACTCTTTCCACTTCAAGGCTTCGAGCCCTAATTTGAAGGTATTAATTTATATTTCTAACTTCTAAGCCCTAACTTTTACTTTATAGCCCTAAATCTAATTTGTGTTTTTTGAATTGATAATGTCTTGATTCGATTCAGTCAGGATTTACGAATTACGATCTATCTCACAATTTCAAGACATTGGTTGTTTACAATTGAATACATGGCCTCTACCTCAAATTTCGAGCCCTAATTACGAATTACGATCTACCTCAAAATCCAAATATTGGAGTTGTATACAGGTTGGTTTGAGGTTACATGGCCTCTTGATTTTGTGAATGCGCAGATGCGCTGCAGCCAGCTTTCTTGAAAATGGGAAGTAGACCAGATAGCTCGATGGAAAGGATCAAGCCAAAACTCTTTCTTTTTTTTTAAGGTTAATTTCGGTTAACCTTATAACCGACCCGATCGGGTACCGGGTTAACCGATAACCGATCGGGTATGGGTACGAGTATATAAAATTTTGGGTTTTTTGGGTACGGGTAACCGATTTTCGGTTACGATTAACCCGTACCCGAACCGATTAACACCCCTACTCGTGGGGTGCAATTGAATCGAATCATGGTTAGAAAATCATACTCCTCCAGTCTCACAGAAAGTGTCTTGTTTTCTTTTTCGAACGATCTCATTAAAAGTGTCTTATTTCTTAAAAAGTAAACAATATTTGAATCAAAATTAACAAGCCAAAAAGTCAAACAATATACACAACACAATCTCACTTTCTTAATCTCCGTGCCCCATAGAAATGAGACATTTTCTATGAGATGGAGTGAGTAAATCAAAATACGCTATCCATCCTATTAGTAGTGTCTTATTTTTTCTGGACACTAAGATTAAGAAAGTGTTATTATGTGATGTATGTTGTTTGACTTTCGATTAATTAATTTGTGGCCACAAAATTATTTACTTTATAAAAAAAATAAGACATTACTAATGGGACACCCATTTCGAAATACAAGACTCTACTAATGAGAGCGACTAGTAGTTTTTAGTAGTCTATGAACCTTTTGAACAATCTGTGACTATTTAGACCCCAAAATCAAATTTGGTTCATTTGAAATCATCTAATCGGTAACTAGTATAACCAATAAACCCGAGTTTGAAATTGACAGTTAGAACGTTTCTTTATATATAATTTATAAATTTTCGAAAGATGTGAATATTTAGTGTTTTCGGTTTACGATTCTAATCAAGATCATCTTTAGCTATATGAATCGAGAAATTGAAGTTTTGGAGAAGGAATCACAATTCTTTTGTTTATCTATAGTTCAACTATTATGGTATTTGGAGTTAATGAGTGGGATATTGTGAAATGTATTTTGTGACGTAGAATATTGAAAATGAAATTCATAAATAAGAAGAGTATCCGTACGAAATTAATTTTGATCGGGAAGGGGTAGGATGGTACTTTAGCGCACCAAGAAAGTAGAATAAAGTAGTTTTGGGAAAGTGATTTACTGAGAAAGCGCCTTTTGCTGTGATGAGTTAATGTGCGAACGTGCGGGCGTCCGCTTCTACATAGCTTTTCGTAAGCGTAGGGTGGGTGGGGCCCACCGTGTAAAATTCTCCCGCTTTACCAGCCACCTGCACTAACTTTCACCGAAAATGTATGCTAGACCCGGTCTACAAGTTAACTTGTAGCCGACTAGACGTTATCGTGTAAAACAATATCACTTCATTTATTTTTAAAAATAAAAAAAACATTTATAAAACTTAAAATGTGATGCGATATTGCTCCGTCCAACAAGATTTACAAAACCTCGTCTAAGATAGAAATTTCCTTCTTTCCCAATGGGTTTCAAATTTACAAACTTCATCAAAGTAGTAATTCAATGCTCCCTCTTACCCATTATTTCTCTTAGTTTTTCAAATTGGATTATTTCATTATTTCTGTTTAATTTTTTTTAAATGTATAATTTTAATTCTAAAATAAAGTGGACACATTCTTATTCACTACTCATCTCTAAATTTTACACTTTCTCTATAAATTTTTTTTTATCTCACACGATTTTATTCTGTTTCGAATTCAGAAATTTATGATTATTAACATTTTAGAAACTTTAGATTATTTTTTTAATTATAATATGAAGGGAATCATAAAAAAATATCAATTTTCTCAAATCATTTATGATGATCCCTCCAAACAAGCCCAAACTTATCGCCAAATGTCTCTTCTATTACGAAGACCACCTAGTCGCGAAGCTTATCCATGAGATATTTTTTATTTGCATTCACGCCTTTTAGAAAGAGCCGCTAAATCTATGATGTAATAGAATTTGGATAAATTATCATTCATTCAAAACGACCACTACTTGAAAAATATTTTCATTTCTTAATAAAATTAAAACTCGTAAAACAAACATTTAAATAAAATTTCTTATTCTCCTACCCAAAAAAACCAGATGAAAATAATGGGTTGTATTGAGTATTTTGGATCACATTCACTATTTTTTGTCGCTTATGATTAAATAAATATTATTCAGATAAATTCTCGCACTTTGTTATTAATTATTTTTATAAAAATTGAGAAAGTCAGGAGTAAACTCATAAGTAGATTAGAATTTTAAAGATGACAGTTAAATTGCAACAAAATTACTTCATTCGTCCCATAAAAAGTGTCTTGATTTTCTTTTCGAACTATTCTATAGAAAATGTCTTGTTTCTTAAAAGACAAATAATATACACCACACAATCGTATTTTCTTAATTTTCGTGTCCTGTAGAAAAGAGACATTTTCTATGGGACGATTGGAGAAAATTTTTAAGGTCACTTATAGAGGAAATGTTTGTTTATAAGTTTGTCAAAATTATGATGATTTCTTTCTATGGAAGTAATCTCCTCTGGTGGCCAAATTCGCAAAAAAAAACACAAATGTAACCAACGTTTAAAACAAAACACATATATAGCCATTTTGTCCTTATACGGCGCAGGGCCGATGGAGGGGCCGATAGTGGTGTAAATCGGCCCTTCATCGGCCCTCCAAAAACATTCGCTTTCAACAAATTATATGATTTAAGGGCCGATTTATGGCCGAATTAATGTCAATCGGCCCCCAGTCGGCCGATGTTATAAAAAGGCATAAACTTAGGGCCGATGTACAGCGGGCGTCATCGGCCTAGGTATCGGCCCCGACCCTTACGAAACCGTTCAGTGTAACGGCCGAAGATTTTGACCGTTTATTCGGTATAACGGCTTCTTAATCTCGACCGTTGATTCACCCGGGGCCGATATTAAGTCATCGGCCCCAATATCGGCCCCACCATCGGCCCCGAGTGCCAATAATGAAGGGCCGATAGAATTTAACCGTTTGACCGACATTTTTTTCGAAAAATTACTTCTCCCACAATTCGACCCTCGCCGCCGTCCGTTACCGCCGCGCCGCTTTATTCGCCGCCGTTAATCTGAAGAATATCATGTCTTCCGATGAATTTGAGGTTAGTAAAATTATTCCATGAATTGTAATTGTGATTGTAGTTAATTCAAAGATGAAATTTAGGTTGGGTTTACATTGACATGTCAATTTATTGATGAAATTGTGGAGAAGTTGGAGAGATTATCGTGTTTAATTTCTGCAAATGTATGAAACTGGGGCCGATTTGGGCTCCGATTGCAGGGCCGATGAATATAGACGTCTTCGGCCCTGCCTAGGCCGTGCCTTGTTGATTCGGCCATCGGCCCTGGCCCCGTTGCCGAATATAATTTGGCCCTGTCTGGCCGAGTTGATTCGGCCATCGGACCCGGCATCGAATTGAAATCGGCCTTGGAGAATTCGGTCTCTTTGGAGAATTGAAATCGGCCTTGATTAGATGGGGGCGCACTCGGCCTTCATTAGGCCGTCGGCCCCGTCTTGCCGAAGATAAGTCGGCCGAATTCATCCTTCATTCGATGGGGGCGAATTCGGCCTTGATTCGGCCTTGATGAAATTGGGGGCGAGTCGGCCTTGATGAGATTGGGGCCGAATTCGGCCTTCATTCGGCCGTCGGCCACGTCTTGCCGAAGAGAAGTCCAAGGCCGAATAGAATTCGGCCTTTTAGGTTTCGGCCGTCGGCCCTCGGCTGGCCGAATAATCATCGGCCCCGACTGCCCGAATACTCTTCGGCCTCGGCTCGTAATATTAAAATCGGCCCCTTTCATTGGCCCTTATTATCTTTTTGGAAAAATAATTGATTTTTCGAAAAATCTTGCAGCCCGCTTATATCCGACTACCGGTTAGACAAAAGACCCCTAAAGTCACGACATATTGGAGAGATAGCCTACCCGAACTACTACAAAAGACTCTTTCTAAACGTGGGGGTAATGACCTAATTAGTAGGTTTATAGACGGACAATTTGGACATTTGCTCGCTTGGAGGAAGGGCAAGAGTTCGATCATAGCTTTGCATCAGTTGATGTGCTATGAGGTGCCGGCACCGTCCGGGGAGGCCCGTTTTCACATATCCGGACGGGAGATTCGATTTTCGCAGTACGAGTATGCACTCGTAACCGGCTTATTTTTTGGCGCCCGTAATTTCGATACGACGGCAGCTCGTGCCCCTGAAGAGTCTGGAGTGTACATGAGAGTGACAAACGGGAATCCAGTAACAGGAGGCGAGCTACTAAATTTATGGAAAAATGAGAAGCTCGGCAACCTCTCAGACGACGATTATTTGAAGGTGGCCAATGTCTTGGCCCTAATGTGTTTTTTCTTCGCACCTGCCGACACGAAGAAGGTCGAGACTTGGATGTGGGTTCTTGCTGATGATATAGATGCGTGAAACGATTTTCCATGGGGAGCATACACGTATAATGCTCTCTTGCACTACATGAGCTTCGTGCCGAAGGAAGTCGAAGCAGTTAAATCGAAGTATAATATTTATGGTCCAGTTTGGGCTCTTCAGGTACAAATTTCCGATTTTTTAATTTTATATTTTATTTTATATTTTATATTTTATAGTTGTACTGATCTTTAATCGTATTGTAGATCTGGGCCTATGAGGCGATACCAGATTTGGCCAGTCTGTGTGTACGCCTTATTAATGACGGTGGTATGCCCCGATGTGTGAAATGGGTATTTGTCACGCCACCAGATACGGAATGGATTAGTTTTTTTGCCTTGCCGGTAAGTAACATCTTAAATATTTATGAACTTTTACGGAACGGATTATAACCTATTTGTTAAACTTTTCGAACAGATGGAAACACCACCCCTTCAGAGTCTTACGCCCACTCCCGAGGAGCAGCATTCGGAATACTGGAGACGGGTGATAGGAGATAATCCGATCGGTGTGGAGTTTCATAGACCGGCCGAACATCGGAGAGTAGTTGTTGAAGAGGGCATCATGACGGGATCCTCCGCCGGCAAAGACAAAAGAAAAAATCGACGAAGAAACGTGCACCGGCGGAGGGGTCATCTGGGCCTCGGAGGGATGAAGATTGGACTTTGCCCACTTATGACAGAATGATTCGTTCGATAGATGAACAGTTTCAGCGGCGCGAGACTGAATTGTTAGAAAAAGTGGATCAGCGCTGAAAGGATAATGAGGATCGGTTCTTCAAGAAAGTGGGGAAATTGATAAAGTCAATTTTCGGGAGCAAGGGCAAGGGCAAAGGCATACAATCTACTGATTCGTGGGATGTGGAGCAGATTATTAATGAATCGGATGGGGAAACAGTTTCTGCACCATCTGAGCCACCACGGGGTAGGATTGTTAATGTACATGAGTGGCACAGCTGGAATGAGCCACCACAGAGAGATGTGGAAGATACGACGAGTGGCGAAGCAGATCCTTGGAATGTGGCTGTTCGAATGGTTAATCGTGGCCATGATATGGGACGACATAGCATGTACGAGGAGAGACATGTTTGGGTCCCGAGACGTTGGGAGCCACTCCCTGGGGCGGCTCCACCGCCTGTACAGGTATGTTAACTATTTTAATTAATTTTATATTATTTCATTTAACCATGACTTTTTGTCCAAAATGCAAGCAACATCGACCTGTCGTGGATGACTTATTTGATACACGCATGTACGACGCAGTGTATCATAGCCGACCGTCGGAGCGAGGAAATTGTACAAAGCGATGAGGTACAAATATTTTTTGAAGTTAGTATATAATTTTGGTTTTTTTTAATAGAATGTTATTTGCGAGCCCATAGTAGAACGCTTCCCAAATCCTAGTGGAGCTCCACGCATGTTTGATCCGGCCGACGCACTGAGGAGAGAATTTGCCAAGTTCATGGGAATGAATATTTCAGCCAATGTCACTGTATCCCAGCATGAGCTCTCCCACGGCTTTTTCAACAACTTATTGGATACTAAGTACGACATGGGTCACACAATGATCGATTTGTACATATGCTATCTCCGTGGAGGCTTCATTATAAAGACCGTGACGTGTTGTGTACACCCGATTCACGGTATACCGTGATAGCGACTACGTCAGTTTTTGTAAGTATATATTTTTATTTTTTTTAAATATAAAATATGTTTCTTTTTAATTGTCTTGCTAATGTGTATATTTTTTTACAGACGGCGTTACATACATCTTGGACTTCCCAAATATTTGAGCCCGATAACGACTTCCATGAACGTTACGAGGTGTCATATACTGACTGGATCCCAAATCAGGGTTTAATGGATGCCGTTTTTGGAGCGGATACGGTATTTGGTGATGACAAGACTCCGTGGTTCGATGCCAAATTCGTAAGTTTTACAATTTTTTCAGTCGTCTTTTTAGCCCGTGGAATTATTTTTTACTAATTTGGATTAATTAATAGGTCATATTCCGGTGTTGGCCGCCGGCCATTGGATGATCGTGAGATTGTGTATCGAGTCATGGAAGTTGGAGTTGTATGACTCACTTAACTGCCGTAGAAACAAGGATATATATGAGCACCGAAAAGCCAATTTGCGGCCACTCCGCAAACTGATCGGTCGATTGCTAGATGTACGTATTTTAATATTTTTAATATAGTTTTTTGGCTACTAATATTTTCTTTTGTAGGCTACTAATTCTTGGGAAATGAACAAGCACAATCTGCAAGCATCCGGGCATTCGGACTCCTCAGTTAGTATTGATGCCGCAAAATGAGCAGTTCAAGCAAGAGGATTCGCATAGTTGTGGTCCATATACGTGTATGGCAATTGAGCGGCTCATAAGTGGATATCCTACTCCGAAATGGGGTAATATGAAGTCAAACGTCAGAGTCTATCGGGAGTGGATGGCTTGGAAATGTTTCGAGCAGTGCCATTACGGAGATTTAGGATCTAGCTCTCCCGATCAGTAGTGTGTATTCCATGGAACAGTTCGTAATTTTGTATCTTTTATCTGCTAATTTTGTATAATGTAAAGATGGAACATTTCGTAATATTTATCCGTATCTTTTATCTAGTAATCATGTATCGGCCGATACTGAACAGAATATTTATCGGCCCCACTACCATCGGCCCCGAGCCTTGCATGGCCGAGATTGCGTATCTCTCGGCCGCGGTCGAGAAAATCATGTATCGGCCTAGGGGCCGATACTGAACAGAATATTTATCGGCCCCACTACCATCGGCCCCGAGCCTAGCATGGCCGAGATTGCGTGTCTCTCGGCCGCGGCCGATAAAATCATGTATCGGCCTAGGGGCCGATACTGAACCGAATATCGGCTTCGGGCCGATAATCAACCGACTATTTATCGGCCCCACTACCATCGGCCCCGACCCTTGTATGGCCGAGACCGACAAAATCGGTAATTGTGTCTCTCGGCCGAGGCCGATAAAATAAGGGTTTCGGCCCTATGGGGTGTCGGCCGATTAGGGCCGATGTGTTCAGCACTATCGGCCCTTTAGGGTTTCGGCCTTTTTTCTAACCTAATAATTTAATCAGTGACCAAAAACTTTAATCGATCAGTGACAATAAAATTAAAGCGATCATTGAGCAATAAATTAAGTCATTCCAGATACAGGGCATCTCCTCCTTCTGTGACCTTCTTCTCCACAGTTACCACATTTTTTCCTACGACGCGTACCGGATGTACTAGCCTCGCTCCCGAAGGGACGACGGTCATTTCTCGGTCGTCCGGCTTGCCGCATAATTATTGGTGGAAGAACAACCATGTCCTCTATTTCTGGTGGGACACCCCACTCATTTCTAGGAGGCACGGGATTAACCACTCCGGCATATATTGCCTTCCACTTCGCCGTCGTATAATAATCATTAATATGATTGTACAAATTTTCCCTTCGATGATACAAAACAGCGACAACGTGACTACACGGCAACAAGTCAATTTGCCAGACGCCGCATTCACACATTTCGTCTAGAAGATTGACCCTCCACTGTCGATCACCTGCGTCGACCTTGTACTTGTGGTTAGTGACCTGCGTAACTGTAAGCCTTCGAGCCAGTTCTACTTCGTTCCGCATCCTCAACTCAGAAGCCTCCGTCAACGGATTGTTTCTGGAACTTGCTTTTACCCGTCGTGTATCGAACCACGACTCTATCATATGACGGATTGCCTCGAGCATAGCTAAAATTGGTAGTCGTCTAGCCTCCATCAGTCGAGAATTTATTGACTCGGCAGCATTCGAAGTCAGTAGACTGTAACGACGACCTTTACTGAAAAGTCGGGACCACTTTTCCGATCCGATTTCCATCAGCTTTTCGTAAATAGCAGGTTTTCCCTCACGGATCGCGTTCATAGCGTCATGGAATTCTGTTGCCCGATAAGCATAAGCTGCTCGATAAAATGACCGGATAACCCACTCACCGTGCCTTGTAAGCTTATTCGATAAATGATAGTAACAGAGCCCGTGTTGTGCGTCTGGGAAAACCACTCTTACCGCATTCGCTATGCTTTTATGTTGGTCTGAAACAATCACTAAACTGTCATCCGTTGGAAATGCGGCTCTTAGTCGCATCATAAACCACATCCACGAAACATCATTTTCAATGGGACCTACACCAAAAGCGAGAGGGAATATTTGCTCGTTCGCATCAAAAGTAGCTGCGACGAATAATATTCCCTTGTTTCTCCCTTTTAAATGGGTGCCGTCCACCACAATAACCTTCCGGAGGCTGCCTAACCAAGGGGCACGCGATACTCCAAGCGCCATAAATAAATGTCGGAAACGACCATCCTCACCGACATCAAGATCTCGTATAAGTTCCCGGATTTGTTTGTTCCAACAAATGCGGGATATTTTGGCGGTTCTTTGAACGAATCAGCATGTCCGCCGTAAATCATCGATATAGGCTGCGTTGCGCGCTCGGAGGGCAACACCGTACGTTGCTTGTATTCCAAATTTATCCAACAAATCGGCCCGAATATCGCCGGTTTCATTAACTTGCTTTGACGACGCATTTTACGTGCTATATAAGCAGCGACAGCCTTGGACCTCACATTTCGTTCACCAAGTCCGGATAAATCAGTTGTACAATTGTGGTCCGCAACCCACTTAACAACCTCCCAACGCGTCTGACCTCTACAGTATGCCCGTAGCTCGAATGGACAATCACCACTTCTTCTGCATAAATATTCCAAACGGGATGCACTGGAACGTTGCACTCTGAAATCCGCCCTGGTTTCCAAATGGAATAGAGCCACAGCAGCATAAAGATCGTCTTTCGAGCTAAACATCAATCCCGCTTGCAGACTTCCGTCTACAACAGTTATCGAGTTCTGCGACGCTATCGAATCGAGATACATCAAGGGGAACAACGAGGAAGTAACCGGTTGCTTGCTTGCCGCTTCGTGTTGTCGTATACGGCCTCGTCATTTGTTCGAGAACGATTAAGCTGGAACTAGCAAAGACATAAGTTGACTTACGCCACCCTCCCTCCGAATCCATGCAAAGCAAAATCTTGTAACGAACAATTATTCAAGGTAGAAGGAATATCTTCATCATCATCATCATCATCGGATGATGAGTCCAAGTCCGCCTCACCATCTCGTATCCGTCTCCACACGAGTATTGTTTTGGGGAGCCCACCCTCCATCATTACTTCTACTTCCTTGCCCCGTAAACCAATTAGAACCCCGAAATTAGAATTGTCTTCCGGAAATTGATTCGGATTCGGAACAACAAATTGAGGATTTTGCACTTCGGGATACACAACAAACACAATCGGCTCTACGTCGATAGAGCACGATCGCATAAGATCATCATCATGGCCCATAATTGCCTTCATCATTCGGCCGGTTCGTCGGGAAGCGAAAGCAGTATAATAAATGAAGTAGTTGAAAGGACGGGAATAAGCGGCGAGCCACCGATCAATATTTTGTCGAAGACATTCGAGAGAAATATTGTTTGAAGGAATGTAAACAATGAACTCATGCCCACCGACGTAATTCGAATCCGCATCGAATTGGCCGTTCAATTTCACAATAATTGATCGAAAATCGGTCATTTTATCCAACTATAATTTGAAGATCGAGAAGAAAAGAAGTGGAATGATGTTTTTTTATAGAACCAAATCGCCCATCCTACGTCTTATAAAGAAATTTACGAAATTTTTCACGTGAAATCTGCAACCTGTACTATGCTTTACGACAATAGGCCCACGATCGCCTCCCGATCGGCCCTATTCGGCCCACCACAATCGGCCCCGGCACGTGTGCATGTGAAATGTCGGAACCGACTAGTCAATTCGGCGAGATGAAGGTATCGGAACAAAGTGTATCGGCCCGACATCGGCCCCAATCGGCCGGTATCGGCCCTACCGCAAGCATTAAAGTCATGCGAGTGTCTTGTCAAATCATGTCTCCAAGGAGGGCGTAAGGGCCGATGAGGGACAGATTGATTTCCACCTTCGGCCCCTGGTTCGGCCCTTCGTCGGCCGATTGATTCATCGTCCCTCGTTCGCCCATCGGCCGATTGATTCATCGGCTTTATGGCATATAGGGCCGATTCACGTAATTCGGCCATAAATCGCGCCCGCCACCATATAAGTTGAACAACTCAACTGTTTTCATCAGGGCCGATTTAGGGCCGATTGACACCCCCATCGGCCCCGCCATCGGCCCTGCGCCGTATAAGGACAAAATGGCTATATATGTGTTTTCTTTTAAACGTTGGCTACATTTGTATTTGTGCCGATACTGTGTGGCTACTGCTGGCTTTCCCTCATTTCTATGCCTATATTCGGCGCCCAGCATCCTCTGTCTCAAACATTGGTGGCCCATATGGTGGCCCACCAATCACACCTCGCCACGCGTGCATTGGTGGGCCACCTTTGTATAACTTAAATATTTTTTTATTGCTAACATGGTCCACCAATGAACGCGTGGCATCGCGTGATTGGTGGGCCACCGAGTGGGACACCAATTTTGGGCCAGAGGATCCGGATTGTATATTCGGAGAAACAAATAGCCTTTTTTTTTCAACGCCTCTTATTAAGACTTTTTGCCTACCTAATGGGAAACTTAGAATAGGTTCTGTTAACACTTGAAATTCATTAATAATAAAATCAATTTAAAAAAGTGTCTTCTTTTTGTTATGAGAAAATATTACACAGTCATATCCAGTTCCAATTTGCTTCATATTCTCAGTAAGACGGTAAAACCCACAACTGCTATCGATATAAATAATGTACCGGGTTGAATCCCTCTAAATCTTTAATTAATGTAAATAATGTACCGGGTCGAATCCCTCTAAATCTTTAATTAATGTAACTAAAATTTCCATTAGAGATAATTATGTGCAGCAAAGTTGGTGTTGTTTGGACAAGCGCCAGGGCCTAACTTTAGGCTGCTGCTAATTTTGACTTTTATTGTATATTAAAGTCTATAATCTCACATGCCCATTTTTTGAAGTCTATGGAAATTTGGAACAACTCGAGACCCACTCTGCTCTGCCTAATTTAATTTTCCCTAATAAAAATTAAAAAGAAATAAACTTATACTCCGTATTTCCAATTGAAATTCTTCCTGTTTGACCAAAAATAATTTACAATAATGTATTTACTGTATACTAGTCTATGAAATAATAATGGAATTTTTCAACTTTAGAATATGTATACAATATGTAAATAGAAAGTTTCGCTATTCGAATATCCCTCCATAATCATTAAAAAACAAATGAATATACGACCCTTTTTATAAAACGGATCAAAATCGAATATTTTTACTACCTTCAAAATTATAATTGGATATGATTAGACAGTAGAACTAAAGATAGAAACATTCCATAAATATACATACCTAAACAGTGTAGGAACTTTGAATGGGGGACTGTCCAATTTATTTCATCAACCACAATTAAATTAATTGGATTCAAATCTAACAAATAATAAGTTATATAAAACATTTCTGAATTTTGAAATCGCAGTGATGCCATAATTTGAAAAAATGTATTGAAATTGATTAATATCAAAGATAAATTTATAAAATATAACTAGGCAGACTCTATGAGATATTTTAGGTCGCTTACCATAAGATTTATAGTCTACATGGGAGGGGACTCATAGTAAATATCACTTTTTTCATATATCGTTGCTCTCAGCCTCGTTCTCATATGATCTCCACTTTCTATAAATAATTGATTTTGATTTAATTATTTAATTAAAATATACTCCACATATCAAATAATTTGTGAAAATAACATAAAAATGAATATAATTGTGGGATACTAAAGTCCATCTGTGAAATAACTCGTTATGGCTGAGCAAGGCTCAAATTTTGGAGGTCAGAAAAAACTTGGGCCTAATTTGTAGGTTGAAAAGCCCAATGGACTTCTTGGGCTATATTTTTCTCGGCAGCCCAATGCTTTTTTTTTAATGATATCTTAACTTTATATAGCCAATCAAGAATTTCGAAAAAAGAATAATTTATGTCTGAAACAGCAGAGATCAACATTCGTCTGAACAAGGACAACATAATACTCCTTGGCTTTATTGAATAGCAGTAGCAATAACTGCAGAAATAAAAGATGATGGAGAAGTGCCACTGGCATAGCGGTGAAGGTGGGTGGCTCGGGATCGAAAGGTCATGGTTTACTCTATGCGCACCAAAGATATCGGTTGCAGGTTCCTAGTCATAAAAAAAAAAAAAAAAAAATGATGGAGAAGTAAACTCGCTAGTGAAGATTGCATTTCACAGAACGGCCATAACTCATCTCATCCGTCCTCTTTGTTGGCCAGAGAGAGAAAAGAGAGAGAGACAGGTTAGAGTTGTGTTAAGTATGAAGGCAGGGGACCGGTGAGTAATAAACCGAAATTTAAGCCCCTCTGGTTTTTCTTCTCTGCTATAAAAAGCAAAAATAAGCTTTTCCATGTATCTTTCCCCAATAAAATTCCTTTCTTAACTTACCTTTCTCAATTTTCAAGAACCGGTCCCTCCTCTCTCTCTCTCTAAAATCTTACATTGACTAAAAGTGCTCCAATTTTTTCACCTCTCCCACCGTGGCCCTGCACAATTATGAACACGGTTGATTTGTCACAGTAATTCCTCACACTAATTCCTTCAATTTGATAGTGGGCAATGTATTTGAAGACGTGGGCTTCTGATTTGAAGCAGAAATTACAATAAAGATTACAACTTTCAAACTGGGTTTCGTTTTTTTTTTTTTTAATGACGAGGGTAACCCGCAGCCGCTACCGAAGTGCGCACTGGGTAAACCCCGTTCATGTGCAATAGCCTGCAAACCACACAAAAGAGTTCAACCACCCTAGTAAGTTGTTCATATCTTAATTATTGCATTGAATTAGGGTAAGGTCAGTTGAACTTTAAAGGGCTCTTGTATTTTTGGGTATTGAGTCTCTTCTTAGATCTAAAATGCTTCTTGCTTCAAATTTGAGTTCTTGCAGTTGCTCTAGGTTTGGACAATGTGGCAGTTTTAACTGTTTTTTTCTTGACATTCTTAGTGTTTTGTTTGTTGTGTACTAGGATAGTCATATTATTCTTTTCCTATGGTCCATGTATCTGATATTTCTTCTGTTGCAGGTATTATGCTCTGTTATCTATTCAAGATTCCAAAAATCTTTATACCCATTTTTGCTGTGATGGTTAAACTGAATCCTGGAGAAGATACCTCTAGATTTGCCACATTGAGGATTCTTCCGTAGATATGGATTCCCATTTGGACACAGAATCTTTAGCTGGTGTTAGGTTTGCTTCAAGGGAAGATGGTCCAAGTGCAGAACCATGTACCTCGAGCGATCCGAGGAAGTTACCGGGTTACGGTGTTCATTGTTCGAGTATTAGGCACAAGGGCAAGAGCAAGAAGATAGGAAGAATGCTTGAAATCTCACCTCCCCTGCCTTCCTTCTCCTCCAACAGATTGAGAAGCTGTGACGTGTTCATCGGGTTCCATGGCCGTAAGCCTCTCTTGCTCAGATTCGCGAACTGGCTTCGAGCAGAGCTAGAGGTACAAGGCTTGAGTTGCTTCTTAGCAGACCGGGCTACGTGTCGGAATGTACGTAAGCATAACATAGTTGAGAAAGCAATGGAGGGTTGTACATATGGGGTTGTTATCCTAACAAGAAAGTCTTTTAGAAACCCCTACACTATAGAAGAGATTAGGTTATTCTCTAGCAAGAAGAATTTGGTTCCTATATACTTTGATCTTGCTCCAAATGAATGTATTGCTCGAGATATAATCGAGAAGAGAGGTGAGATTTGGGAGAGATACGGGGGCGAGCTTTGGGTGTTATATGGAGGAGTCGAGAAGGAGTGGACGGATGCCATGGCCGCGCTTTCTTGTGTTGAAGATTGGAAGTTGGAAGCATGGGATGGTAGATGGAGGGAGTGTGTATTAAGAAGTGTCACTCTTTTGGCTTTGAGGTTGGGAAGGAGGAGTGCTGTGGAGAGACTAACCAAGTGGAGAGAGAATGCAGAGAGAGAAGAGTTCCCTTTAGCTCAAAATGAGAGTTTTGTGGGTAGGAAAAGTGAGTTGTCTGAATTGGAGTTTATGCTATTTGGTGATGTTTATGGAGATGGAGAGAGAGACTATTTTGAACTCAAGGCTAGAGCAAGCAGAAAGAGTTTCACTATAGATGATAAGGAGAAAGGCAGTAAGAAGAAAGGGAAGGAGCCAGTTCTTTGGAAGGAGTCTGAGAAGGAAATAGAAATGTTTTCTCAATCCGAGCGGCTTAACACCGGTAGGCCGAGAAAGAGATCGATGAAGGCCGTTTACGGGAAGGGGATTGCGTGTGTCACCGGAGATCCGGGTATTGGAAAAACAGAGCTCCTCTTGGAGTATGCTTACAGATATCACCAAAGGTATAAAATGGTGTTGTGGATAGGAGGAGAAAGCAGATACATCCGCCAAAACTATCTTAACTTGTCGTCGTTCCTAGAGGTCGACATCGGGGTGGAGGGCTCTACGGAGAAGGGTCGGATGAAGAGCTTCGAAAAACAAGAGGATGCGGCCATAGGCCGAGTTCGGAAGGAGCTCATGAGGAACATCCCTTTTCTACTAATCATAGACAATCTTGAGAATGAGAAGGATTGGTGGGATCACAAGATGGTGATGGATCTACTCCCTAGACTCGGAGGCGAAACGCACGTTATAATCTCGACTCGTCTCCCCACCGTTATGAATCTCGAGCCGTTGAGACTCTCCTTCCTCTCTGGTGTTGAGGCTATGACTCTAATGCAGGGAAGCCTCAAAAGATCTATCCATCACAGAGGTTGAAGCTCTACGAACCATCGAAGAGAAGCTCGGGAGGTTAACACTCGGGCTTGCTATCGTCAGGGCTATCCTTTCCGAGTTTCCGATAAACCCTAGCAAGCTCTTGGACACCATAAACCAGATGCCTTCGAGGGATATAACATGGAGTGGTCGGGACAATCATTTGTTAAGGCGTAACCTTTTCCTCGTGCAGCTCTTCGAGGTTTGTTTCTCGATCTTCGACCACGCGGCTGGGAGCTTGGCGACGAGGATGGTTCTCGCGAGTGGGTGGTTTGCACCGGGACCGATCCCGGTGCAAATTCTAGCCTTAGCTGCTCATAGAATACCCGAGAAAGAGCAGAGTTTGAAAATATGGAAGAAGATTATGTATTCTTTAACTTGTGGCTTCTCATCGTCGTATGCACGACGATCAGAAGCCGAAGCTTCTGCCTTACTGTTGAGATTCAACATGGCAAGAAGCTGCACAAAGGAAGGGTATGTTCATCTCAACCAGCTGGTGAAGCTTTATGCAAGAAAGAGAGGGATTACCAGAGTTGCAGAGGCCATGGTCCAAGCGGTCATCAGCCGCGGACCCGACCACTCCGACCACCACGTGTGGGCCGCGTGTTTCCTCCTCCTCGGCTTCGGAAAGGACCCGATCGTTGTCGAGCTCAAGGCGACGCAGCTCTTGTACCTTGTGAAACAAGTCGTTCTGCCACTCGCAGTCCGGACATTCGTCACCTTCTCGAGGTGCAAAGCTGCGGTCGAGCTGCTCCGCCTCTGCACGGATGCGTTGGAGGCGGCCGATCAGGCGTTGGTCGCCCCAGTGGAGAAGTGGTTGGATAAGTCCTTGTGCTGGAAGCCCATCCACACCAACGCTCAGCTCAACCCCTACCTCTGGCAGGAGCTCGCCTTGACTCGAGCAACCGTGCTCGATGTCCGGGCGAAGCTTATGGCTAGAGGAGGGCAGTTGGATATAGCAGATGATCTGATTAGGAAAGCTATCTACATCAGAACTTCCATATGTGGCCAAGATCATCCCCACACAGTATCTGCTCAAGAGACTCTTAGCAAATTCACTAGACTAAATGCTAGCCTTCAAAGCCATACTTCACCATAGATGACTATTCTTTAGTTCTATTCCTTTTTTCATTCTGCTTAGCTAGGTTCATACTAGAGCTGTAGTTACAAAGTTTTAAATAAGCTGATAGAAGTTCGACGAATTTATACTAACTTCGTTCCAGTTTGACTGTTCATCTTAATCTAGCAAAGAAAAGTTACTCCCAAAATCTCTCTCTGAAGCTTCTACTCAGAACCTACTATCAGCACATTAGATTCCAACAAATCAAGAATTTCAAAATGAGCAAGAGCAACCATCATATTCATGATTCATTCTCTAGAACTGTTCAATAAGTATCGGAGCTTCAATAAGGTAAAATGCATCTGAATACAACCCTGTTCTAAAGTAGTGAAAACAGAGCAAGTAGTATAAACACATACGCATCACAAATCAAAGGCACAATTGGGCATATTAATCTTGCAAAAGCAAAAGTTGCTGAGATTTTCATATGATATATACCATTGAACTCAACTCCTGTGTCCTAGTATTATGCTTATCAATAGTTCGAATAGGGAACAAAAGGTTTGCATTCACAAAGCTTGGATAAATGAGACCAAGTAGTGTGAAAGAGAAAATGCAAATGAAACTTTCTTCATAAGCAAATGAGCAATGACAGGTTTCAGATTTTATCATCACATAGCAGCTTACAATGTACAAACAACAAGCAGATGGAACCTTGCTTTTCCCCCCAGTTAAGGATCTGGTGTTCCAGCAACTTCCTCGTCGCTGGACTCATCTTCATCGTCGCTCAGTTCCTCCTCGCTTGATTTTTCTTCAGGAACAACCCCTGCATCACTGGGCTTTGCATATTTTTCGCAATACTCTGAAAAAATGATGTGTGGTAAGGCTAATAGAAAGTTATAACTTATAACCTAACAAGACGGAACATGTATAATAGCAAGATATTTAGGTTAAATGTCATAATTTGGAACCATAAACACAGTCCTGTCCTCACCAAAAGATCATTTTAATTTATTGTAATACCGAACTAGTTTCGTAACCATAAATACAGGCCTGACCCAACATTTCCCATGCTGACCTATATCTTCCCATTTCTAAGTCCAACATCAAAAGTAAACATGTATTATGGTTCTCATGAGAAGAAGATTTAAGGAAGCACAGTTGTAAAAAGCATTATGTTTGTGGGAATTTTGCACTCTCATTCTCATTCCCTAGTTCTATTACCCCCAAGGCCCCAAGCACTCGATATTTCACTTTAATCTGTAATTACTAAGTAACATTTTGAAAGAATCCATTTACACATCTTGTCAAGAGTATATTGCAAGAAAATTCTACCTTTGACTCTTTGGTCAAATGCACTACGATCGCACATCATCAAAGCTGCTGCCTCCGTGTTCAAAGGATCTGATGCATTTGGGTATAAAAGTAGTTGCGGAAGGAACACTTCAAACACATTCATCAGGTCTGAGAAGGAATAAATAACTTGGTCAAGGTAATGAAACCATTTTAGATACTAAACTATGCAGCACCAAAGAAGTCCACACCCTAGTATATTCACACACGCAAACGCACGGAGAGAGAGAGAAGCTTTCAACTTACCGAACATAGGGCTCCATGTCTGATTGATTACATCCAAACACACAGAGCCTGACCTGCAACATAAATGAAAATTTATTCTTAATGCCGATGTCATTTCAACAAGCATTGTACTCGATTTAACACGAGAAAATAAATTCTGCCAGAGAAGCTCTCAAGGTTTAAGCATAACTCACAACTCATCTACATTTGGATGGTAAATCTTATTCACAAAACCAATGGAAGGAGATTTATACGGATAAGCATCCGGCAGTTCCACCCTTATCTTCCAAACACCTCCTTGATAAGGACCTATCACATAAAACAAAATTGGGGGAAAATCCCCTTTTATATCAATGCACCAATAAACAAGAAATCAACTAAATAACTTCATTCAAGTGATAATGGATGCAACTTAAGTTGAAGATTCAAGTGAAATAGCAAACATCACTGTCCTACCAGCTAACCTCTAATTTATAAGCTCAAGAATAAACCTCAAATCAATCACAAATTCACAAACAACACAATAACATTATAAGTAAAAATTCACGCAGCAGAATAAACCCTAAACCAGCTCGTAATAAACAAAGAGATCATACAAAATGAGATTTCCAATGAAGGTGAAATAAATTGAAGGGGATTGGGGAAATTATTACTTTCTTCGGGTCCATGGAACACCACAAAAAACTCCTTGAAGCCATCATTGATCATCTCGACCTTATGATCAGTTATCATCCTAAACCAGAAAGAAACCACAGCTCGTAATCATAAATTATGCAGAATTAGGCATCGAACACAAAATCAAAAGTATCATCAAGTCATTACAGCTTCATCAAATCCATTTCGCGGCGTTTGCTTGGGGAAGACATGATTCTTGATCGTTCCGCAGGATTTCTCCTCGAATTCTACGCGATTAAATCTCTATCATGAACAAAATGCGTGTGCGTAAGGCGTTAAGACATCAAAGAGCAAAAGTGGGGGTGTAATTGTAAAGAGAAGGTTTTGGCTAAATAGCCATTTACACACTATTTCTCAACTGTGAACATGATCAATAAACATTATTTATTTATTTATTTATTATTATTATTAGGAAAAACTATTTTAATTCAGCTATTTTTCATATCTAAGTACAAAATTAATCACTTTCATAATATATTCAAGATTATTTAAGAAAATTCATAACTTTTTTTTTTTAAAGTTATCGGACTAATACTTGACCGGTGTTCGATACTAATCGTTGTCGTTTTCGTGTTATGTGCACCGAAATGATTGAAATTCATACATTGTCAAGTCTAAAAATGAAATAGTTAAGGGATTTTAATAATATTGACTATATTGTGAATGTTATTATGAAAATGACTATTTGTAACGTCATTCCAAGCGATTATTTTTGAATAAACACCAAATAATATTGTATATGCCTCATAACACATTCGAATTTGCTATATCCCACATAACGGTTGCGGGTTATTCATCGATATAAAAAACCATAATTCTTCCCACTAATATTGAAAACAACATTTTTACTTTGGGTGATGATTCTCACTGGCCATGAAATTATCAAATTCCTGTATAAAAACATCAAAATTGCTAAGCTTATTAAACACAGAATTCAATCATACTACTTCCCTCCCATTATTGGTGGCTATATTTCTTAATTAGGACGTTCCACTATAAGTGGCGATGTCTCAAATTGGTAAAATGCTACCACCATCTTTCCTACTTTACCGTCTTAGCTATCCTATTTTATTATCTATTTTTATTATTATACTCATTTTTCTCTCCTACTTTATCATCTCATCTCTATTACTTTATCATTTACTTTCATTATCTCACTTATCTTCTATTACTATTCTCTCATTATCTCACTCATCTTCTCTGTACTGCTCTCTCATTATCAGACTCATCTACTCTCTCCTATTTTATTATCTACTCATCTCTCCTACTTTATCACATATTCTCTTAATTATAGTGTCGAAAATAAAGTCGCCACTAATAATGGATGGAATTAGTATAATTCAAGAAATCACAAAGATTAAGAGAGAGAAGAGAGAGAATCCAAAAAGAGAACCATTCATGGTAAGAGAATATTCAGAGTTTAACAAGGGAGGAAACATGCATCCATTTGAGATGCCTCTCTACCACAAAGCAACTGAAAAACCAAACCTTGTTAAGCATAAGCTATTTACAAGCCAACCAAAGCTTAAACTACAAACAAAACTACTTCAAAATTGCTGCCCTCAGCACAATAGCTTTGGCTCTATATACTGCAGGATGCAAAAAAATCACAAACCTTGTGATCCGACTACACGAATTTGGTTGACTCCGTATTCAGGACACACGGAATGGAGCTAGACCGAGGTATATAAACCGCGTTATATCCAAAACAGCCACCGATGGATCCACACTCCTTTTCGTCATCATCACTATCGACATCTTTGGGACTTACCCGGTTCTGGTAGCTTCTGCGCTGGACAAGGTAGACGTTGAAGTAGTAGCTTACCATTTTGCCCCTTCCTTTGGAAGGTAAGAACCTCCGAGCTTCGTTCCAGAACTTGTTCGAGGAAGAAGCGTGCGTCTTCATTTTTTCTTTGAAAACTTTCTCCTCTTCTTCTTTCCACGAAAGCGAAACCTCCTCCCCCATGAGATTGAATCGCCATTGATGGAATAGAGGGCCGAGTTCTTGCTTTAGCTTTAGCCTCTTCTCGGCAACATGAAACCTAACGCATTCAACGGAGTTTGGGTACGAGCATCTGCATTGACGTGGCCTCCCTTTCCCGATTTGAACGACGGAGTTTCTTCCACCATCTTGCGGAAGCCACATTATCGTGCCTAGCCACTTGGAGTCGCTATTGGAAGGCTTACCGGTCCATTGCAGTACTTCAGCTTGGAAACGAGGGCCGACGTTAACTTGCCTCTCGACTGGCACATCATAAGGGTTATAATCATCCATGCTTGAAGGCTTCTCCATAACAACTGTAGCAAGTGGTTCGGGTGGTGCCTGTGGAGTAGTTGCATTTGCTTCTCGATGAATAATTTGAGGCGATGCAGAAGAAGTGCAGCACGGACATGAGTGTGATTTTATTGAAGGTGCCCTCTTGCTGCATCTTAGTTTTTCTGTAGGTTGATGGTTGGTTGCATCATCCTCGTACATCGAAGGAGACATCCTTGCCTTTTTGCTCTGCTGATCCTGATCAAACTCACAATATGTTGAGCGAAAAAAGTTCGAAAATTTTTACAGTTATGATAACTAGAATATCTTTTGTATTTACTAAAGAAACAAGATCAATACTTCTAAGTGCCTTCATCATCAAACAATAATCAAACTTTGATTGCCCCCGTTTGCAAAAACAACTTAAATACGTCCTTTTGGCGAAAGGATTTATTATATAAGGAATTATGCTAAAAGTTATTAGATTTTATAGGTTTTTTTGCGTTTGGATGCACAAATTAATAATAACTTCTACAGTATAAAAAAATAAAAATTCTAGTGTAAAAAACTGTAGGTGTCAGGATTCGATACTGGATTTCTGCATAAGCTCCTTATAAGTTATCCATAAGTTATAAATATTAACTTATGAAAATAAGTCAAAAGTAACTTATGGACGCAAAATGATTTATTATTTAAAATAAGTTAAAATAAGTCATTTTTAAATTCTTCCAAACGGGGCCTTAGTCTATATAAAAAAAGAAAAGCATAAGATGGAAGGCATACTCAACAAACGACAAAGGGCAATAACATCCATTCAAGCATAATCGAACACTCTGATCAGACCATCTACTATTATTCCGTCTCTAAAATCAGCCGCATGCACACGTCAATCTCACCTTACGATTAACAAATGTACTAGGCTTCTAGAAGGATCAGAGCTTCAAAAATTCAATGGTTTGGACCAGTCATCTCATAGAAATGATCATCAAAGTTTGTCTTGAACATCAATAGTAAATTATAGTGTATCCAATTTTCAACCAAACAACCAAACAATGGTCAACTGCAGATCTAATTAATTTATTTTGATTAAGCTTATCTGACATATGTAGAAGTAGAACCATAAAAAAGTTAAAGCTGTTACCTTTATGACTTGACCTGCAGCTTTACTAGGCTGCTTTCTTATCAGCAATGCTTCTCGAGCTAACAGCGTTTGGGCCCAGAATTCCTTACATCCATAGTCACTCCACTTCGAACATTCTGGTATTAACCCAATTGAAGTATCGTCCGGACGTTTAGCAACCCGGCTCAACCAGCTCAACATTCCTGTAAAGGAATGAGATTGCTGTTTTCTCTTACGAGAAGTCAGTACATTTCCAACACCGCTTTTGGATGGAATCACATTATCATTACCCGGTTGAGCTCCGAGTTTCTCTTCACCATCAGCAGTAACCTTCTTAACAACTTTTTTGGCTGATAAAGAGTAAGCATTGCTTTCACAAGCAGTGGCAGTAATAGTTTCTCTACAATTAATCACTTTCTTGGTAACGCTGGCAATCAATTTCTTCGATGATCCAGTGGTGTCACCACCGTCTTCACTGCAAGACGTTCCGCTCTCAACATCAATTAGTCCTCTAGAAAAGCCATTCAATTCATTCACAGCATGTTCTTGCTTTTGATTATCCGAAAGCAAACCGCTATACCTACTCTCCATCTCCTTGGACAGCAACTCCAATTTCTCGATAAACCCGCAATGCTCTTCCTCCAACATTCTCTTGATAAACACCTTTCTCAGCCAATCATCAAGTTCATTCAAATACCTCATGTAAATCAACTTAATCGACGCAATAACACCACTTCCTAACCCACATTCCTCCGAAACGAGGCCCCACATATTATCCCTCGAAACGGTGTCATATCCCCCAAATTTCCTCACAAGCCAGAAGAGCCTAAACAAATCAACTGGCTGCCCATCACCACACAGAACTGGAACAGGCCTATGGCATTTACCAGCAGATTTTTCAATTAAAAAGGCAACAACCACTTGATCAAACAAACCCCTTATCCTCTGCTTACAAGAATCAAAACTGCATTTCTCTATCTGAAAATTGAAATCAAAAGGGAACCTTAAATTCTTTACATCTCCTCCACCACCACCTCTCAATTTAATCCATTCTCCCATTAACACCTCTCAATCCAACACTTTCTCCTATCTGAAGACACTCGGTAATTGAATTAAATTGATTAAAAACGCTAATGAAAAAAGTCAAACATACATGCAGCCAATTCGACATTAAAACAATAATACTCATAAATGCTGCAACTTTATGCATTTAAAGAATGAAGCAGCGATTTTTACCTTGCTTTCGGCGTCAGTAGAGAGAGAATCCAGCGGGTATTGCAAGACGATACATTGAAAATACTGCATCAGATTTTCAGGTGTGTTTTCCACAGTGGTGATTAAGCTGTCGACCAGCTGTCCTAAAATTTAGGAAGAAAAATCATATCATGGGAGTACGGCTACAGATTAGGGAAATCGGAGCCTAAAAGGAAACTATGATGAATTTAAGGAAAGAAGGAAGGTATTTGATTTGCAAATAAATAAGATTAATTCAGATTGAAAATCGATTAGATTATTTCTGATTTCTGAGTGCTATACAGAAGAATTAGGGCTGGAACCAACCCTAATTCATAATTTGTCAAATATCGGAAAATTTGAGAGTTTAGTCTCCTAACTTTATTTACTTGCAATTTTAGATTTATAATATTGCAATTTGGTCCTCACATATTTTTACATAATTTCAGTCCCCCAACATACTCCCTTCGTATTAAATTTTTTTCCAAATATATCATTTTGAGTCGTCCCATAATTCTTATCCACTTTTCGTTTTTAATAAATTATTATACATAACTTTTTTATGAGACATACAACTTTACATAATTTTATACACGACTAACAACTTTTCTTATATACCGCGATGAAAAGAAAGTGGATAGTAATTTTGGGACGGGGAGTATAAAATTACGACGTAACTTCTACTTATTTTCAATTTCAATCTTGTAACATATCAATTTTGGTCCTAATGTGGTCTTTTTCGATTTTTGGCCTCTAATAAGGTTGTGTCCATATCAATTTTGATCCCATAACTGTATAAAGTGTTCGATTTGATCCTCCGATGAAATTGTCGAAAAGAAAAATGTGCTTGAACTACAGTTTTCGTAAGATGACTAAATAGAATACTTTTTAATGTCACATGACAAAAACGGGCACTTTTAAAAGTTATACGACACAAAATCTAGTTCGGTTTTAATTCAGCAATGTAACATTAGGTCTTGTAACTTTTAAAATGGGTTCTTTTTTTTTCAATTGACTTTAACAAATGTTCGATTTTAGTTCTCCAGTGAAAAGTGTAGTTCAAGCGTCTTTTCTATTCAACAATTTTTGTCGGAGAACAAAAAACAAACACTTCTAAAATTATGAGAATCAAATCGAACACCTTATAACGTTATATGACCAAAATCGAAAGGAATCATATTTGAAGACAAAAAAAATTTGAAACCACATTAAATGAACAAAATCAAGTTTTTCCCAAGTTCGATTTCATAACTTTCAATCCTGCAACTTTAGTTTAATAATTCTCATTTATTTGCGATTTCAGTGACAAATATCTTTGAAATTAATTGATTTTAGGAAAATTGCAATAATATATTTAATAATCCGATTGGGTTTCATTAATTAACTATAAAGGCTTTAGCGTCTTCACCAATTTTCAGTCCAATTAGCGCGCACTATTTATGGGCCTGGGCTATCTTAGGTCTGCTATTGTTGGGCCCGAATATGGCCCAAATATACGGCCCATTAGGTGGCTTTGATCATTATTATGCTAATACCGTACATTTTGTTAATAATGGGCCTAGTGGTTTTACTGACTTACTGTTAATTATTGTTATTATTATTATTATAAATATGATTTATCTTATAGTTAAGATGAAAGATTGTAAATATAATCTCTACTTCCCACGAAAAATTATACCCCTCCGTCCCATAGATCTTGTTCTCCTTCTTTTCATCACGATTATTTAGAAGAGTTGTTTGTTGTGATTTATAAGTAAAATAGTGGGTCCCTCAAATTGTAGATAATTTTTAACCACAAAATTTTGACTTTTTAGAATTACCGTGCCTCAATGATTTGTGACTTAAATAGCGATTAGTCCCAATCTTTTTATCCTATTTTTTGTGTTTCATTTGTGTCTACTCATATTTTAACGGTAACCATCTAGATAGTTATAATAATTCTAAAGTTCAAATCGTAACAATCTAAATTGCTACCCACTAAAATTGACAATGAAACACGAGTGAAACACAAGTAAGTGAGATAGAGAATTTGCCCGCAGAAAGACTACTAAAAACTCATACTCCCTCCGTCCCATTTAATTTGACGCGTTTCTTTTTGGGGCGGGAATTAAGAAAGTGAATGATAAAGTATAAGATATGAGTAAATAATAAAGAAATGATAAAGTATGAGAGATACATGAAAAAATAGGAGATAATTTAATACTACCTCTGTCCCACAAATAATGTTCATTATCTTTTCGACACGAGATTTAAGGTGATTGGTTGATTGTGAGTAAATGTGGTGTGATTCTTAAAAAAGAGTGGTTGGTTGTGTTTAATAATTAACTATTTTTAGATAGGGACATTATTTGTGGGATCGGGCGAGTAATATTTTTTAAAGTTATTTTTTTTAAAGTAAACTTGTCATTTTAAGTGGAAAATGCCGAAAAGGAAAACATGTCATTTTAAATTGGACGGATAGAGTATATAAATTTAGAAAAATACATAATAAATATTGGAAATTATGTATAATTTATTTATGTAAATTCGGCAAATTATATTAAAGGATGATATACAAAAATAAAGCTTTAATACTATGATTCAGAAAATACATGAAACGCACGTTGAACTTCAAAAATTGCGAGGCATTTAATCCGTGAAGTGGAGCAAAATTTTCTGCAGTCGCATTTCTACTGATTCAAATTCAACGCAGAGAACAGTACATAGTGTATACGGAGACTGGTTTGTTGCCGTGTCAAATTATCTCTCTACTCAGCACCGATTCAGTTGTTTGATTGGATATCCAATTTCCGATATTGATTGCTTGAGCTGAATTACGCCAACGGCGAAATCCGTGTACGAGGCATTTTTTTTTCTTTGAATTTCTTCAAGATTTTTGTCTACCTCTAATGAATTATGAGTAGCATTTGGGCGTTTTGATTTTAATAATTTGAGAATTTCAGTTTATTCGTTTGATGTGATCTACGAATAGTTATCAGTTACATCTGGCTGGGATTTAACGATTGACTGCCATTTACCAATTGGGGGAACTGTGATTTATGTGTTTAATTGGTGTAATTGAGCTTGTTTGACAGGATGAAATTAGTTATGAAATTTGTAGGTTTCTGCATCTGGCTGATTGTGTTCATAAGAGAAGTGTAATAAGAATTCATAGGACTTGTTTTTTTTTTCTGGTGGGAATGATGAATTGATATGATAGTTTCTCTTTGTTGAATAGATGGTAAGAAGTGGATGATCAGTGGAAGTAAGTTCAGAATGAAAACCTTTTGATTTCAACCAAATGCTTTGTGAAGTTTCCCAATTCCACGACTAGGAAGAATACTGGAAAGAATACGAAAATACGACGGGCTATTAGCTCAGTGGTAGAGCGCCCCCCGATTTCCTTATATTCCTAGAACCTTATTAAACAAAAGATGAAGACAAGTGAGAACAAAATCTAGATCAATGTGAATAAAGAGAAAAGTACACCAGATGATTCTTAAAATGCAGCTTAGGTGCATCCTCTCCTTCAACCATTTTGAGCCTTCTGAAATACTACCTCCGTCCCGCTATTTCTGGCACACTTTCCGAAATGGACGTCCCGCTATTTCTGACACACTTCCTAATTTGGAAATAACTATCATCTCTCTAATACTGTACCGTTGTATCTCTCATATTTTTTCTTACTTTATCATCTACTCTCATTCATCTTCTCTCTCCTACTTTATCATCTACCCATATCTCATTCTTAATCATCTACTTTCTTAATTTCCGTGCCGAAATGAAATGTGTCTGAAATAGTGGGACGGAGGTAGTACATGAATAAGGAATGCGTCCCGTGGTTATTGGTCGATGAATGTAATGGTTGTCAGTTATTGCAGTCTCACTAGCCTATGTGTTTATGTTTTTTGTGTGCAGAGAATAAAGCAATGATCAGAGTGCGAGTAGCATCAGGCCGATGAATAACATCATTTTTTTGTAGAGATGGGAGGTTGCTGTTGTTGCTGTACGTCGAAGATAACCGAGCTGAATAGGTCACCTCCATTCTTCCATGTAAGTGTTATTCGTCTCCCCATTGTGGGCTTCAGTTAGGATTGCCTTGCCTCTATCTTATAGATGAATTAAAAAGATAACTAGTTATTTGCTAAAACCAACATCTTAGCCATAACCTGACCATTGATTGAATGTTTTTACACAAATTGTGGACCTTCCATCATTATCATAATTCATCGATGGGATTGGGTAATTTGGGTACGTATAAATGTGAAATTGAGTGCATCTCTATGTCAGTTTCCCCTGTTTTGTTTCAACAATTTGCTTTCCGTACTGCCAAACTTGAACAAGCTGAAACTGGAACGAGTCATCCGATCAGACCTTCTAATGTAAACTCATTATTCAAACGAGTCATCCGATCAGACCTTCTAATTGAGTGCATCTCTATGTCGAATTTGGTTTTGGTTTCTTTGTTATGCAGTGATATTGCAGTTGCTTATTACACCATCTTAAGGGAAACTAAAAGTGCTGATAACACTCTGTTCATTTCTTTCTTGTCATTATTATGTGGATGCTAACACTATTGGTCCTCTTTTATTATTTGCATGTAGCATCCAGTGTCTGAAGAGCAGGAACCGTTATCATCGCACCACGAAATCTCTACTTTCACTACCGGGCTATTGGTTGATACGAATCTTGATACATCAGTTCCAGACACTTACAGGCCACCTCCTGCACCTATACCTTACGAAACATATTCAGGCGGCCCACCTACACCCTCAGGGAATCAAAGAGGACTTGAAAATAAGAATGAAGTGCCGGTTGAAGACATCAATGGAGGCAGCACATTGGAGACTAAGGAGAAGAAACAACCTGATGAGAATTCCGCAAAAGATATTGATCTAGAAGCATCAACGGAAGACGATAAATCAGATGAGCTCAAAAAGGGCAGCGGACTTTTTGCTCCACCTCTACAAGATGAGGATGATTGTCCCATTTGTCTTGAAGGTTCGACTAACTACATGATTACGTTAACTATATTATGATTCATTTGGGCCATTTCCTGTCAATCATAATCAGAACACTATCTTACTGCAGAATATGATGAAGAGAACCCAAAGTTCCTCACAAACTGCGCGCACCATTTCCATCTTGCTTGTCTACTTGAATGGATGGAAAGAAGTGATACATGTCCTGTATGTGATCAGGTATGAATTATTATGCATGTTGTAACTATCTAAATCCCGTTTCGAATACCATACTTTGTCTATTAGGATTACGAATATTTGCTTTTCTTGATGCAGGAAATGATTCTCAGTCCTTCTGCAGGCGCGTAGTTACTGCAAATACTGCATTACCTATTGTAGATAGACGATGATAGACAATTGCAGTTGCTACCAAGGCCTTATTTTGTGATTTGCTCGTATCGTCGCTTGAGATGGAAGCAAATTTTACTCGCCGACTTTGAGAAGATCAAAGGACTTGTGGGAAGGGGAAAAGGAAAAGGAAAAGAGGAAGCTCAAGATTTTGAAGGTGAGATTTCAGCAAAACTAGTATTCATAATCTCTGAATATTCTGTCCATATACCCCTAACGACTGCGTATACGTCGAGGACTCGGATATCGAAGAAGACGGTACTTGGCCTTGCTATGTTGTTGCTAGAGAACAGGCATTTGCTTCCATTGCCTTTAACATGCTTATGTGAAGCTTTTGTGTTGTAGTTAGATGTAAAGTATATGATTTAATGTATTCTTTTGAATAGAAGATTTAGATATTGATGAAATCTCGTATTGATGGTGTTATAGTACTCTCCGTTTTTTGAGGTGCTTTCCTAATTAATAGTGCTATTATTATATGATTTAGTCATGCAAATTTAATACCCCTTTCTTTCCCCGCTTCTTTTCTACAACCCCAGTCGCACCCGATGATCGTATCCTTCTCCGAAAAATCAGGGTGTGACAGATGGTAACTGTCTTTTTCTTTATTTTCTCCACCTATTTTGCTTGTATAGTTGTATTCACGTTTAGATTGAAACCCGGAAGGTCTTGTCGACGTTATGGTATAAAATAATGTCACCTCATATTTTGAATTTTATACGTTTCTATTATGTTAGATGATGTGATCACAGAGAATAGAAAATAGCAATTTAAATAAGAAAAGACTCTACAAATCCACATATATAATTCTAAAATCCAATCCTTGATAGATAGGAAAATTACAGCAGATAAACCAATGACAAGTACTTCAATCTCATAGACAAGAAGTTATTAAAACAAAAAATCTACACACCCAAAAGAAAACTGCAACAGAATTCCCAAGAATCAATAGAAATGAAATGAGGGGATAAACCTGCTAATTCTTGAGGAGGCTGTCCATTGCTTCGAAGAAAAGCGGAGCCATTTCAGGGCCGGGAGTTTTTATCGCACACTTGATGCCTGGGACACCGATAGCTGCTGTGAGTTCAATCAAGAAGGGGACTCCTCGAGGAATCGTGGCTGATAGATACAACACGTCCTGGTTTGCGTTCTTGCGCTTGGCAATAAAGAACATGTTGGATGCAGCCAGCCGGTCTAGGGTTGCTTCAATGCTGCTTACAACAGCTGATGGGAACTCCTTGGTGATCTCATTTGTATCCGGTAAAGATTTCCATGTCTACATGTAAAACATCTCTTTAAAGAATCGAACACATTCTTCCCAAATATTAATTCGAACTATAATACACACTATAGAAAGATTCAGAATATACGAACCTCAAGAAATTTGGTCCTTTCCATTCTTCCATCTTCTGCAAATAATGAAGCTAATGAGATTTTGTCGTTGAAGTACCACACGGGTTGCTGATTGTTCTTCACAGCAACCTGCAGAAGTGAACTTGGCGGACCAGGAGATATATTCTGGAGCAAAACCATAGGCAGAAGAGTGCTTGCAGAAGTCCCAGGTTGTAATTGCGGAACCTGATTGAAATGAATCAGCTCATGAACAGTATGGGAGATATCTGGCACGTGGATAGTATCGTTACAATTACCTGGAGAGGTCCACCTGCTGCAATACCGAATGTGTTCTTGTTGAACTGAATCATAAACCCATCAAGTGGAGTCTGAGTATTGTTCTCAAATAACATGCTGTAGAATATCTGGCCATCTCTTCTTATCATCTGAGCGTTTATTTGTAGGCCTTGACCCGAAGCTGCTGGTAGTACAACTGGCAAGGGGGGTCTGCAATCAAAGGTGCAATTCCAATTTAACAACCCAATCATGTCCTAAAGATCGATCTAATTATAATAGCGTTAGACTAAAATATAGTAACCATACCCAGCTGGAGTTATGGGATCGGATGGTACAATGGCACTGCTATTATCCATGCCCATCAGGTCAAGTAAATCAGGCACAGGTGCAGGAGCAGCAGCTGGTTGTCTTGCAGCAGAGGGCGGCACATTACTTGTGGTGGCTGGTGATAATGCACCAGTACCAGCCGCATGAGCAGGTGACTCAGAAAGACCTCCTTCACTTCCATCAGGGTATTCCTCTTCCTCTGTTTTATGAAGAGTTTTCACGCGAGTTACAAATGCATCTGGTGGCTTGTGGTAGACAGAGGACAATGTGGCAATGTTGGCAAGAAGCTCATCCAGGAGAGAAGGGTCAAGTTGATTGGAGTCATCACTGATCACAGGCTTTTCAGCTAAAACAACATCTTTTGCTGCCTGAAAAGGAAAAAAGTTATTTGTGCTAGCAGAGAAATCTCACGCAATGCTTTTACACTTAAAACCGAGGATTATCTAATGATTATGATTCAACATCCTCCCCGGTGTTCACCGAAATTTGTGTTACATTTTTTCTCCAGGTTACTAGTGTGAATATACTATTTTAACAACAAAAACTCTTTTAACTTTCACCAAAAGAGTGCAAGAGAATTTAACATGAAGCCACAAAGCAGAAGCCGGCAAAGTCAGAACTAAAGAATAACTACTTGCATACCTCAGGATCAGTTGAAAGAAGTCGCCAGTAAATGTATGCACGATCTCTAAGGTCTGGGTTATCAGTCTCAACAGTCGCATTATTCAGAACAACCTGTTAATTAGATTATTGCATTAGCCATATGCCAAACAAGTATCTGAAGATACAGACTGAAGCAACTGATTTTCTACTTCTTTTAAAGATCACTTCTTCTTTGCTCTATGGCCAAATCTTTCATGAACACGTCAAGAATATGATTCACATAAGTATGATGAAATGGAGACAGATTATCACACAACTGGATATACAGTAGAAAATGCAACTACCGTCGTGCACAACATACAGGGGATCTTAAAAACATACTAGAATCATCTGCTGTGGGCCTTCAGTTGGTTTCTTAAGGAAAAGCTTAACAGTTGCTGTTAACAATTGCAATTGGACTTGTGGAGGTTCCTCTGGGAAAGTCTCCAAAAAGCTTTCCAAAAGCTCATCAGCATTATCAATTCTCTCAGCATATTCACCAATTATCCAGATCATCGATGCCTGTAGAGATAGAAATATGAGATATTAGTATCACCCTTGAAGAAAACATATAGAAGCATTACCAAAAGGTTCATGTCCTGTGAAGTACCTTCGCCTCTGGCTCATCCAAGGTGTCTAAGCTCTCACAAAGTGTAGCAATTATGGACTCATAGCTGAAAGAAAACAAATTTGTCTAAGTTGAAAACTGCAAGAAATATTCTATTAACAAGAATATTACTGCAAAGACGTGAATAAGAAATTACATACGTGTTTGGATATCTCCTAAATATGTCCTTGATCACAATTATTGCTTCTTGAACAACATAGTTTACTTTGATCTTAATTAACTCAAGCAAGACACTGATACACCGCTCAGCTGCTCTCTCTAACTTGATGGCACATCGCCCAATAGCACGGACAGCTTTTCTGACAAAATCTACATCTACTTCTGTTGCATACTCTTTGAACTCTAATAGAACCTGAAAGTGTTGATGACAAAAGAATTATAACAGAATAAGCAACACACCTGGGGATAATGAAAAAGACCAGGTTGAAAAGCTCAAGAACTCAATATCTAATTACACTTCCAATATTTCAGTTTGTGCAATGATAGTAAAGTACAACATACTCCAACTAAATCAACTTACTTGATCAATATTTCTGTCAGAAGCAAGCTTTATCATGATTTCTAATTTTTCCATCTTCACATAAATTGGATCATTGTATTTGCAGAAGAAAACCTGTATGGCAAAGAAAACAGTGAGTTTACTTCCATGACGGAGTTACCAATTCAGAATAATAGTACGATTTTGCAAAAGTGAGGAAGCACCTATGTTGATTACCTTGATTTCATGGGCAAGAATAGTGGGACGCTTTTGTACAATAAGGTTTATGTTTCGCAATGCAACATACTGAATCTCTGGTTCTGCAGAAAGCAATGTCACAAGAGGTGGGGCCATTTTCTTGCAAAGGTTTCTGACTACATCTGTGCTGGTAATTAGTTCCATTTGCAAAAGTATCATCTGCAATTATTATGTATTCCTAAAATAATGATTAAACATAAAAAAAATAACTTGTACATTATATGAATAACAATAGCAACAGCAAACAAGATAATAAGGGGAGGGGGAGCAGATACATGTGTTGAAAGACTCTGAAGTTGTAGAAGTTCCATTGTGCTTAAGGTGGGAAGGCTCAAAGTTCATAAAAAAGAAAAAGACAGAACAATAACCTTGACCGCTGAAAGAACAACAGCACAATTTGCATGCTGTAACCGAGGTGTAACTCGCTCCACTATATTTTCAGCTTCGCGAGCATCCACAGCCTTATACTTGGAAAGAGCATCCAAAATGAAAACTTGACCCCACCTAAATTTTGTACCATATAAATGCTAGTTAGGCAAAGCAAAAGTGGGAGTTTATATACTAGATCAGGTCATAGAAACACTAAAAAGCATTTTACGCCATAACTTGATAAAATGGTTTAATCAACTACAACCAGGTTACCCATGATAATCGTTTACCTTATCCAAGGTTTATCACAAATCTCAATGATCACTATTCTATTAGGCCTTATATCTGAAATGCAAGAAAAATGTGGAAATTATTACATTATTCATTTCTCTGATAACAAGGGGATCGGTTACAGGTTATCATAGATATGCAATATATTCAGATGCCATCAGGTTAAATATTCATCTGTCTGCACAAGTATTGGTCGTTTTATGCCAGAGTGACTGTTCAGAAGAGTTTATCCTTTAAGCATATGCAACAAGATACATTTGATTCATACTCTGTGCATTCATTTAAAGCCGTAAGAAGCTTTGCGAGTGTGTTGCTGGTGATCTCAAAGACAGGTCTGCTGCTGTGGTCTTGGATTTCTGCAAGTGCAGCAACAGCATTTGCAACAACCATTGGGTTGTTGTCTGATATTAAATCCTTAAGAGCATCCAGAAAACCTCTATCCTCCACTAACTCAGCATTGATGTCATAAAGTTTAGCAACACATATAGCTGCTGTCTTCCTCACATATGGGTCATCATCCTGTTACAAAATAATGCAGAGAAATTGGCACTTACTTAGGTCGCCATTCACATTTTTAGTCGTGCTCTATAGATAGATACGTTGTCTTAATACTAAAATACTTAAAATATTGGTGCTCTTAGTTACAAACATAAGGCAGGCGATAGGAATCTAATTTTACCTTGAGACACCGCTGCAAAGGATCACATAGATACTCTGTAATTTTATCAACACGGATGCATCCCATTGTCCTCACAGCTAAAGCACGGATCAGAGGATTTGGGTCCTGAGAATCCTGTTTCAACATATTCGCTAGATATTTTAGTCACTTCTCAATTGCTTCAAACAAATGTATCATTTGCTTAGAAAATTATGAAGCCTGGATAACATTACTGCCGTGGCAAACCAAAAATTACACTAAGATATTATCAATCTCCCAAAGAGGCAGGCTTTGTAATCACCACACAACGTTTATCACCCTTCAATGATATTGTAGATTACAGTAGAAGCTACAAGAAAAGTTGACTTTGTAGATTAAAGCATAAGGCACAATAAAGAGCTTCACAGTTTACATTACAAAACTAGCTCCCACAGCAAGGTGTGAAGTCCGCAACATTTGTATTCATTAAAATTCTCCCATCCACTATCTAGAGACATTCATATTTATGATGTTTGATAAACAAGAACGTTGATAGAAGGCAAAATAATCAACAGCAGACAAGTCATGAACACTAATGAAACCATTTTAACCTCACTGCTCATGATTGGATTTTACCTTCACGAACGTATTTACAGCAAGAATAGCAAGATCTGGCTGGCTCTTTGCGTAGTTGATGAGATACAAATACACAAGCTTTTTGAGCTCCAGATTTTCTGTTTGCATACAATTCACAACGTCTGTAAAGAGAGAGGAAACATCCTTTCCCACAGTCATTGCTGCAATCACCTTTTTAACTGCATCTTTTCTTTTATCCTGCGCCGAAAGCAGTTAAAACAACAAAAGCAATGTGAAACATCCATTTCAAGAGCCAAAAACTTCAATGTCAAGCTCATTAGCATTGAATATACACAAACGCACAAATCAACATATTATCCACCAAGAGCATGATTCATACAGTTCGATAACAGCAAAAATCAACATAGTGCAGGACATATTTACTCAGACAAATCACGCACATTTAGCCACACAGATCAGACACCATAAACAAAATCCGAACCGCAATTAACCACAATTTAGAAGGAAAATATACTAGATCTGACTCTCACAACAAATCCACGGAAATATCTTCATACTATCAAATGACGGATCCATCAACAGGTAGATGCGGCAGATCAACGCAGAATTGAACCAAATTGAGCAATAAGAATTACAGGAATCGAATGAAGGCATCAATTTATCACCCCGAAGCTGCACTTGAATACAAATTAAAATTAAACGGAGGATAACCTTGTACTGTGAATTGAGTTCTTCTTTGAGCTCGGGGATTTCACCCTTTTTGGTAGTAGAGAAATACTTGGAGTCGTGGCCGCTCATCTCGACAAGTTAGACAACCTCTGCTTCCGGCGGTGCAGACAGAAATCGCAGTAGTGGAGGGGGAGAGTAGGATGATGATGAAAATCTAACGAGGAAGGAGTGTGAAATTGAGAATTGAAGAATTCGGAGGGGTCGGTCACTCGGGTTGACCCGCTGGTAATGAACCGAGCTGCCCCCGAGTCGGCTCTAATTAGTAGGAGTAGGGGTGTAAGTGGTTCGGTCCGAATCGCGAAACCGACGGAACCGAATCGAATCAAACCGAAAAATGCGATTCGGTTCAGTTTCATGATTCGATTTGGTTTATATTTTTCAAAACCGTTTATAATCGGTTCGGTTCACGGTTCCAAAGGTTTAGAAACCGCTCAAATCGAACCGAACTAATGGAACCGAATGAAATATAAAGATTTTTGTTAATACTACCTACTACTTACTTACTAGGTAGTATACTAATATGTGATTACTAGGGGTATAGTAGGTAATTGATACAAATGTAAATATGTAATTAAAAAAATTAAAAAAGAGATGCTAATACTACTATTACACTAGGGCAGTAGGGCACGCCGCACAACTGAGTCCTGACTACACCACTCTTCTCTCTTCTCAATTCTCATTTTCATCTTCTTTCTCATTTCTCAATTCATTCTTAATACTGTTTTCACTTTTTCTACCAAAACGTAAAAGTTGAACAGCAAGTCCGCCATCCGTAGAAATTTTTTCTGGGAGTTCTTAGTTCATCCGTTTACGTGGAGTCATGAAGTTGTTTCATTTTGCTACTGTCTATGTGGATTGTGGAGTCTGAATTTGTTTTCCCTAGTTGGAGATTAACTATTGTAGTTATGTTAAGTATATTTATATTTTGTTAATATTTTGGAGCCCTAGTTGGAGATTAACTTTTGTAGTTATGTTTAGTATATTTATATTTTGTTAAAATTTTGGAGTTGTCGTGCATGGATTTCATTTACGTTAAGCATGTATGAAATATTATGATTTAAAAAAATATATTTAGGATTTAAAAAAGGTAGAACCGATGAACCGAACCGAACCGAACCATTTCTAAGCGGTTCGGTTCCAAAAGTAAAGTACACCTTAAATCGAACCGAACCAAACCACTTTCATATGTTCGATTCGGTTCCTAAATTGTACTAAAAACCGAACCGAACCGTTACACCCCTAAGTAGGAGACTAGGAGCTGACCCCATATAACTTAATTATAATGTGATATTTCTAATTTTAAATTAATTATGACTATTATTATTTTTAAATAGAGGTTTGTGATATAAAAAATTGACTAATATATACTATATGCTACTTGAAAATGTGTCAATATTTAAGATTCATGAATTTTAAAAAATAATTTTCATATGTTATAATGCAGTACTTGTGTAAGGTAAAAACTTCATTAAACAACTTTTATAACATTCTATAATAGGCCCTATAAAATTGGGCTGTTGTTTGCCTTTTATAACTTTCTCTCACATCTCATCTCTCTCTAGAATGAATCGTCATCCCAATTTACAAACAATTCCTAAAATAAAATTAGAGGGGCCATCAGCAACGCCATTGGTATGATGTCCAACCTCACAATCTTGGAGATCATGATATTGAATCTCTCTCCAATCTTGATTCTGCAACCTCAACAACAAGAAACTTGTGATCAACACACTGCCTCGATATTGGAATAAAAGTTATTGTCTACAATTGGCACATTCAATAATTATCAACAGAATATATACAAATATGTATTGATTAAACCTTGACTAGTGATAGCTCTGTGGGCAATGGTACGGTTGTGTTCTCCCCATTCTTTATCCCCGTGAACACCGAAGGCGAGTACATGCAAGAAAACGCCATCTACCGTAGATCGAATGAAGATCCCATCCGCCTAAATTAGATTCAATAAAACACTGAAAAGGTAAAACAAATAGAGCAGAGAATAGAGTGGGAAATGCCAACCTTTGCTACAAGGCAGAACTTGGAAAATTGGTATAAACCTTCAAGATCACAGCTTAACATCCTAAGCCATCTCATGAAATTTTCTCAGCTGCGACGAAGGAACTGTTTTAACTGCAGTTCAGCTGCTTCAAGGTAACTTTACTACTTCCAGGCAATTTCACAAGTCCTTTCTCTGTCATCTTCCCTCTAATAAACTTAACACCATCCCAATTGCCTGATGCCGCGTGCATACTTGAAAGCAGCACATAAGGTGAAGAATCATGTGGTTCCAACTCGATAAGCTTTTCAGCCGCGTGCTTACCCCTTGCATCATCCCCCTGCAGTCTGCATGCGCTGAGAAACGTGGCCCATATCATGGACTCGGGCTCAGACCCCATGTTGTCAATGAACTTCTCTGCCCCGTCGAGAGATCCCCACCGCCCAAGAAGATCAACCATGCAGGCCTGGTGATCTAGACGCGGTTGAACCCCGTAAAGGCTAATCATACTATTAAAAATTTCTTGACCTTCAGGTACCATTCCTGCATGACTACATGCAGTTAGAACACCAAGGAAAGTGACTTCATCTGGTTTTATATTTGCTTGCTTCATCTCATCAAAGATCTTTAGAGCAGTTTCTGCATAACCATTCTTCGCATACCCAACGATCATCGAGTTCCACGAAATGACATCTTTCTTGTCGATCATTTCCCTAAAGACTTGAGCTGCACTTTTAATATCTCCACATTTAGCATACATATCCACAAGAACACTCCCGGTCAACTCATCTTCGTCATAACCTACATGAAAGATGAAAGAGTGGATTTTCCTACCATCCTCTAAAGAGGTCAATACCGAACACGCCTTAAGAACACTAGCAAATGTTGCTTGGTCTGGCATGGCATGATGACAACGCATTTCTTGGTACCAATGTAATGCATCTTCGTAATGGTCATTTCGAGCGCTCCCTGATATCAGTACAGTCCATATCACTGTGCTTCTCGGATGAGGAAGCTCGGAAAAGAAACCGATTGCATCAGTATCTCTTCCGCTATTCATGTACATTCCTAAAAGAGAGACAGCTAAAAACTCATCATTAAAATGAATGCCGGCTTTCAGGATAAAACAGTGGATCTGCATCCCTAAACTCAAATCGATGTGATGAGAACATGCCTCCAGAAGAGTAGCAAAAGTTACTTCAGAAGGTTGCAGTCCTTCTAGAAGCATATACTTAAAAGTATTTGCTCCCTCAGCTAAGCTCAACAGAGAATGACCAGAAATCAAAGCATTTACACAAACCACACTTTTTTCAGGCATGGATAAGAATAACTTAGATGCAGCATCAACTACTCTGCACTTGCAATACATGTCAATTAGTGAGCTTCCAGCATACATGGCCTTTTCTACACCATGTTTGAGCATGAAAGAGTGTACCTGCATACCCTTGCAAAGATCTTTCAAATTTGCCACAGCGCTAAGTATGCTAGCTAAAGAAACCTCATCAGGTACAAGCCCCTCCGACATCATCCGGCGGAACATACAAAACGCTTCTTCTTCCTCTTCTTCTTGCACATAACCTACAATGATTGCATTCCAAGAAATGTTATCTCGATTCTTGATTTGATCAAACAGTTTCCTTGCATTGACTAGAGCTCTGCATTTGGCATACATATCAACTAATGCATTCTGCACATATAAGTTTGTCCCAAATTCATTCTTGATTATGACTGAATGCAATTGGCGACCCATATTGATACTTCCAAAGCATGCACAAGCACTCAGTAAACTAGTATAGGTATATTCATCAGGTTGATATCCAGAAATCTTCATATTCACAACTAACTCTAATACTTCATGAGCATGCCCGTTTTGAGCACAGCCTCCTATTAATGCATTCCACAACACCTCATTTTTTTCTGCTACATCAGTAAAGACCGTCTTTGCAGCCTCCATCTTCTGACATTTGGCATACATATTGACCAAAGAACTCCCTGCATATACATTAGAGCTGAGACCACACTTCAATGCCCAAGAATGGACCTGCAAACCATACACAAGGTTAGCTACTGTGGCAATAGCTCTCAATACACTTCCAACTGTAGAACGCGTTGGTTTAATACCAGCAATGAGCATATTCTTGAACATTTTGATAGCCTCTCCTTCCTTACCCCATTTTATATGACCTGAAATCATTACATTCCATGCAACAACGTTTGGATTAGGCTTTTGAGCAAACAGACGGCAAGCATCATCAAGTTTGCCCTGCCCAAAACAAGCGTTTAAGACAGTAACAAGTACCACATCATCCGGAACATGACCCAATTGTTGCATCTGCTCGAAGACTTTCAGTGCTTCATCAATTAAACCAACTTGAGCAAAACCCGAGATCATTGCAGTCCAAGAAACTTTATCCAGGTACGATGCATCAAGAAATATCCTATTCGCATAGAACAGATAACCGCATTTGGCATACATATCAATTAACGCCCCCTCGCAATATGTGTCAGTTTCAAACCCCATTTTTACAATAGCAGAATGTACTTGCTTCCCAAGATGGCCATCCATCAACTTAGCACAAGTCGACAAGACAATTGCTAAACTAAACTGGTTCCCTGCCACCCCACTACTCCTCATGGAGACAAAATCCACCATTGCATCTTTAAACAAACCTTTGCGTGATTTCATACTCATAAGTGAATTCCATGTCATCTTATCCCTCCTATCGATGTCAAAGAATACCTTAGTCGCGTAATCCATGTGACCACATTTGGCATACAAATCCAAAATGGAGTTTCCCAATCTCCCTTCCGTCGATGTACCATATTTGAAGCTCTGAGCATGGATTGCTTTTGCCATCTTCAAGGAATAACTCAGTGTTTCCGGCATTTGGTCGAACCTTTGGTGAGTTTGGATTTTCTTGCATTCTTGCAAGCATATCTCTAGTAAATGATTGTGACAGCTGAACTCTTGCTGTAGCGGTTGACCAACTCTCGAAAATCTTAATTGGAGATGCGAAAACGAGGAGATTGCGTTTGGTCGCTGTCTGATTTTATATCTGATCAGCATTGCATTGGCTAGCTTAATACATATAACCTTGAAACCAGAAGATTAGATATCAGAAACAAATTGATTGAAACAATTTACCATAAAAAGCAAAGGATAATAAGATTTTCAAGTTCGAGAGCTTTTGTATTATCAAAAATGCGCAGTATTCTTTCAGAGAACATCAAATTAATATAGTTAATCCTAATTAATCACCTGGTGTTGATTACAGAATAGCAATTCTTCACCAAACAAAGAGTAACATTCATTAAGGATAAACTAAAATTCTCCAAATTCAGATGGTGCGGGAAAAATAGGAGGGAAATTAGCTTCATACTCAGAGTAAAATAGGATTCGTTTTAGCAATATCAGGATCTGTCTCTGCAGTTGAGGAGGCATTGGCGCATTGCTATTGTGCTTCTTCTCCGAGGTTACATTATCATGATAAAATGCCTATGTTAGATTTTTATGTTGAAAATAAAATCCCCGAGGTTACATTATCATGATAGCAGTTAAGGAAATCTGATTCAACTTTTTCCTGCTTAAGATACTAAAGTAACACAATAATTTTTGTTTAGTTTGTCAATTGTGAAAATACTGAAGTAACTTGAGATTTTAAATTCAGCAAAAAGTAATTTGATAAATGGAACAAGCATATGCAGACCATAGAACATATTTGAATTAGTTGAACATCTCAATCTCTAATCTGAATCAAGGTCTCAGACAAACTCACTCACTTAATAACTAAAATACAGGGAGAGGAAAACCTAACTTTTGCAAAAGCAGAATCATTTCACAACCCAACCAGTATTGTCAGGAATGGAAAAACACTTAAAAAACAAAGAAGGAACGAACTAAACCGAACATATTCAGAGATAGTGCGACAGAAATTAGAAAGTATTACCTCAGAGAATTATTGCGCTCCATCTCGTCTTTTCATCACGCGAATTCACGATTTTCTGGTAAAAATTCAATTTGATTTACTTATCTTCGATTCCCCTCAAGAAGATCTTCGGCGAGATAAGAATCTCTATAGATCAGATCCTTCTTCTTTTTTCCTTCATAGGAACTCGAAAACGGGAATGGAGGAGGTTGGGTAGGCGCGATTTGAAACTCTACGTTTTTGCTTTTGAATTTTTGTACGGATCTGCAGAAACCCTAACCAAATACCCAGTGCGCGCGGTGAGAGCGAGCGAGAGAATTGGACACGCAGCGCCCCCTTATTTTATATTTTCTTCTGTTTTTTTATATGCGTAATACGAATACAAAATATTCGATATTACGAATACAAAATTATGACATTCGATTCGATATTTGAAAATATCCGATTAAATATAAATATATAATACATTTATAAAAATATTATTATACTAACTATGTTTTATAAAACTTAATTATAAATTTGTTTCTTAAAAATATTAATTTTGAATCGAATAGTTTCGAATCGAATAGAATTGTATTAAATACGTACCGAATTCGAATCGGATATTCGAATAATATTGTTTATAAAATATTCAATAAAAAACGAATCGAATATTCGAATCGAATCAAATAATTCGAATATAAATAACGAATCGAATACTATGTTATTTGATTCGATTCGATTCGTTTACAACCCTATGTATCAATCATCGGAGCGGCTTGTATGTACCACTTTCGTATACCCTTGTATATACCACGCCACAAGGGTATTGACATGTGACATTTCTCATTAAATCAAGTGGGTCATATTTAACACATGTCAATACCCTTGTGGTGTGATATACACAAGAGTATACGAAAGTGTTACACACAAACTTTTGTGATCAATCATGGGTATATTCAATTAATGGTGGATAAATGGTCTTTTTTTTTATTTCATTAATTTATATACTGAAAATATTTTTATTGAATACAAATTCGCTTGCTAGGGAGACATTTATCTTTTTCCAGTAAGCCACTTATACTTTAATTTTGATGAAGAAATATTTTTAGGAATGGCATTTACAATTTCATTGATGAAATCAATACACATTCAATCTGCCAACAAGAACAGTAGAACAATAAATAAAAAAAAATTAAAACAAGAATCAGGCGACCGAGGTAGACAACTCTCTTTACTATCGATTCATTCATTATTTTTCCTTTTTCAGATGATATTTTTTATAGTTTATTCTATGTATATTGTGTTACGTACGGTACTATGGTAATACTGTATTTAAATTTGGATACTTTCCTTTTTTTATGACTAAGATAATCCGCAGCCACTATCGAATGCACATTGGATAAATTCCAATCTTAGTATGCAAACTTATATTTGCACTCAATTCCCAATATACGAAACTATTAACAAAAATAATCAAATCCCATCATAAAGTTTAAAAATTTATATCCTAGACCAGGTCTAATAGACTTTGTAATGTTTAGCAATATCACATCACATTTTGAATTTTATAAATTTTTTTTATTTTAAAAAATAAATGAACTTAAGTTGTAGACTCGATCTAAATTAGAATTTTTCATAAAGTTTAAACTTTTGACCACTCTTACAGAAAAATTAAAAAAAAAAAACAAATTCCGATTAATTTCTTTAAAAATAAGTGTCTGAAACATTCTCTCTTATCCTTCTCTGTCTAGAACGAATCGCCATCCCAATTTCTTGGGCACAACACAAAAACACCGTTGATGATGATGATGATTCCAATGCAGCCCTAAAGCTACTGGACAAAAAATTGAAACCCCCCCAAATCCACACACACTACACCTACTGCCACCATATTAAAACCCACACACACATTCAATATGGCACCTAAGGCCGCTCATCTCAAATCCCACGCCCACCCCATCAAGATCACGCGCCGCCGCTGCCGCCGCGAGACCACCATCACCACCACCCCCACGCCCACCACCCCAGATCCCACCTCCTCCGCCGCATGTACGCAAAGCTGCAATCTTGAATCCCACTCGCCGGAAACCTCTTGGTGCTACTCCGCATCCAAGCCGCCGCCTCCGCCGTCGCCGCACTCGGATCTGAAGATCCGAAACCCTAATCCCACAATGGGACCCTACGCCGCCGCCGCCGGAGACGAGTTGCCCTCGTCGCTGAGCAAATTCAACTCCGCCCTCACCGCCGGACTCCTCAACCCAATGTCACCGCCGCCGCCGCCGGACAAAACCCGCTCGAGCCCGACCCTCTTCGAAATGATGGCGAACGAGCCGGACAGCATGCCGAGAGCGGCGACGGCCGCCGCGGTCGAAATTGGAGCGAAAGGCCAACAAAGCTCGAAGCTTTCCGCCAACGTGGATAAGCAAACCCTAATGCAGCAGCGATTGGTGGATCTATTGGCTTGTAGAAGCCCAGGGAATCAGTTTAACGATGCGGGATCGAGCGATTTGATGCTGACTTTGAGCTCGAAGGACGGTGTTAGTGTTTGTATAAGTGTTCATAGGCAGATCCTTGTGGTTCATAGTAGGTTCTTCGCGTTGAAGCTGAATGAGAGCTGGGTGAAGCAGCAGGGGAGCTGGGCGCCGTACAGTGTGGAGATTGCGGATTGTGATGATATTGAGGTTTACATTGAGACTCTGAGGCTTATGTATAGCAAGGACTTGAGGAGGAAGTTGATGAAGGAGGACGTCTCGCGGGTGCTCGGTATACTTAGGGTAATTTCACAATACTATTACTAACTCGAATCCATATGTGCTAAGCTTATGCATTGCAAGTCTATTTTACTTCAATTTGTTTGTATGTGTTGATATTTGAGAGTTGCTAATGTAGAAATGAGTGTGTTGGAGGTTTTGAGTTTGATTGATGACTAAGATTGAAGATTTGCTGTATGAGATTGCATGATTGAAATGAAGAAGATGAACTAATATTGTTGTTGGTTAGCAAATTAAGGATGTTGGGATTAGCTTGCAAGAACTTAGGACTAGTGCATGGCCCCAATCGGTAGAATTCTTGAAATCGATTCGTGTAATTCCCTTGAACTTGATATTGTGATGCTAGGGAGATCTGGACTTTTGGAAAAGTTTAAACTTCAACAGCTTGGTGAAGGTCTTAAGATTTAGCTCTCTGTTCTTGATGTATAAGTCTGACCGGACAAGTATTTAAAGTAATTCGAACTCAAAGTTTGACCATGGGAGATACTTAAGTAGATAGCTGTTTGTAAGTTTATGTGGACCCTTTATCTAGTAACGTATGTGCAGTCGTAGTAATTTTATTCGAATATGGTAGGAATGCCATTGTGTTCATATGCATGTGCTTAAATTTATCCTTTTTTGAGGATTCAAATTTGGGGAAAGATCTTTATTCGTAATTTGTAAATCTCCAATTCCAGCTACGAACTACTGATGTAACTTTGATCAACTGAAGTCTGAGGATATGGTAAAGGAATCTATGCAGTGTTTAAACCACTTTTATTTGGGGTTGTTTCCACACGTCGACTTTTCTTCGAACTCTAGGGTCTATTTTCCTACATAAAAGACCTACGCATCTAACCCACTAATCATTGACCTTCCACTTGGATGGTTCGTAACGTTGTCTCCAGGACCTCGTAACATATGAATGAATCTTGTCTCTTCTAGGTCTCCGTGGCAATCGGATTTGATGCTGGTGTACTGTCATGCTTGGAGTACTTAGAAGCCGCTCCATGGGCCGAAGATGAGGAAGAGAAAGTCGCTTCCCTTGTATCCGAGCTTCGCCTTGAAGGGGTCGGAGCCGGGGAAGTTCTAAAAAGGGTTTCTCTCGATGCTACAGCGGGGCCCGAAAACGGAAAGAACAACGATGAAGTGCTTCTCAAGCTACTCCATGTAGTCCTAGAAGGGAAAGACGAAAAGGCAAGGCGAGACATGAAAGGCTTGGTCACCAAATTGCTCCGCGAAAACTCATCACACAACGATTTGAGGAAGGAGTCGTTGTACTCCGCTTGCGATGAATGCTTGAAGCTACTCTCCCATCATTTCCTCAGAGCGGCGGACGGAGACATGCAAGACGTCGGCCAGATAGCGCGGCAAGCGGATAACTTGCATTGGCTAATAGATATTCTAGTTGATAGACAAATAGCTGAGAAGATTCTAGAAACATGGGCCTCAGAGACCGACGTATCCGAAGCACATTCTAAAGTGCCACCCATACACCGATACGAAGTGAGCAGAGTCACGGCGCGGTTGTTTGTGGGAATCGGGAAACGGGAGGTGCTGGCGAGTAAAGAGGCGCGGTGCATGCTTTTGAAGACGTGGTTGGTGCCTTTCTACGAGGATTTTAGGTGGATGGGGAGGGCGTCGAGGGGTCTTGACCGTCATTCGATTGAGGAGGGTCTTAGCAACACGATATCAACTCTACCGATGGCCTTGCAGCAGGAGATATTCGTGTCGTGGTTCAATAGGTTTCTTAACGGGGGCGATGATTGTCCGAATATACAGAGGGGGTTCGAGGTTTGGTGGAGGAGGGCGTTCTTGAGACGGAATGGTGCGGTCACGAGACCCGATCAAATGCGGATTGTATCCGATACGATGGATAACTCGTGAAAATAAGTCAAGAACAACTTTTATTCATATTTAACTTCTTCCTTCTCAAACTAGGTGAGTTTTTTTTTTTATATATTTTTGTATTATTATTTTGTTTTCTTTGTGAATAAGTGTGATGGCTATTTTGAATCAATGATGAAGTTATTAGTTATGTAGTGTGGATTTTTTTTTTTTTTAATGACGAGGAATCCGTAGCTGCTACATTTGGTGAAATGCTATGTAATGTAGTCCTCTGGCCTTCTCTGTTTTTCTTTTTTCTATTTTTGTCTTGCATGCTGCTCTCTCATCTACATTGTTCTTCCCACCATCTTCATTTTGTGTATAATTCGATTTTCGTCATGTAATATGGTCTCTATTCGTCTTTTGTCAATTGTTTGTTTTTATTTTTTTTCCTCCGTAGATTTGATCCTTTGAGCGCACTTGCAACACTAGTATTTTCCACAAACTTTTGTAGCACTACTAATTTAATTTCAACTAAACATATTGGACTATTAATTGAATTGGTGATAGCATGCTTAATTCATAACTATACAATTAACGGTCTAATTATTCGTAATTACATATTATTTATATGTTTTTTCAATATTCTAGAGAAAGCATTTAACATAATCCTTGATTTTATGCCCAACATAAATAATCCGTGTCTCTAGTTCAATTTATCATGCTTAAATACGGCATTAAAAATAATCCTTGATTTTATGCGCAATATAAATAATCCGTGTCTATAGTTCAATTTATCATGCTTAGCTTAAATATGATATTAAGTTAGTGTTAATAGACATTTGTGGCCAAATACCTTATAAGGAATACAATTTTAGCCATCCACTAAAATTAAACACAAATATAGCTATTTATTTCAATTTTATAATGATTGATCACTATTTGCAGACTAAAAAATAAGAGTGGATTGGCCAGAGGCAATATTAATGACCAAGGAAGACATGATTGCAGAAACAATAAATGATGGCCGATGAATCGATAAATAAGAGTTGGTGGAGAGAGAGAGAGAAGCTGTATGAGGGAGACATGGTGGAGCCAGGAGGGGATGATAAATTAGTTTTGATTATTATTATGTGTAGAATGAATATAATATTATCTAAATTGCTAGAATTGTATTTTGTTAAAGTGTATGGCTAGAATTATTTTCAATATAAGGTATTTTGGCTAGTAGTGCAAATGCCTCGTTAAGTTATTGATGGCGGATTTTTTCGTCACAAAGCAACTCAATGAATAGCGACGGAAAGTCTCGTCAAAATCATGTCCCTTCGGGACATCTGATAAAATTGGAACGATACAGTGAAAATTAGCATAACCCTTATGCAAGAGATGACAAGCATAAATCAAGTTCATCAAAATCATTGATCTCCCATGTATATAAACAAATAATTGAAAATCAGACATTACAAAATCTCATTAAAATCATCAAATGGGACAATGAGATGCAAACCTAAACACATTCTAACATCACCAAAATTCAACACATCCCATTGGGACAGATTTCTTTTCTGATTTCCTCTTTCTTTCTTGGAGAGGGAATAAGACATCTCCATTCTCAATGTATCCAAACTATTCGCGAAATAACTAAAAATACGAGATTGAAACACAATAACCGAAAGAGAGCCCAGACAAGAATTCTTCACACAAAATACAGAACAAAGTTATGATGTATCAAGGGCTTGTATTCATGTCCTATCAGAAAATATGCACGTCATCAACATAATACTATACGATATAAAACTCGAAAAAACTACTCTACATCGATAAACCATTAGACAACTAGAAAAGTGAAGCTTAACTAATTAAGAGAGTAAGGAGTGATCAAACCAGTGAAGGTAGATTCAAGCCAGCACGCCACGCGGTTTCATACTTCACTCATCTCATCTTCCCTGCAAACACCCACGTCGATAACCATGCTTCTCTTCTCCGAGCTTAAGACCCTGCAACAGTTTCTCCTTGGAGACTATCCATCAAAATATTTCAAGTCAATTTCAATTAGAAACACACCACTACTAACTAAATATCATCATTAACAATTAATTAATCACAAATTTGTCTAATTTATAGACTTTGTCATCAATTTGACTTTCTGATCAAGAATTTTCTTTTCATTAAGGTGGAAAAGGTGGCCACATACTATCTAGTGACAAATGAATTTATACTATGGAGTGATTACAAATGCTTATTATAAACTAGTTTATTTGTTTTTTCTTAACGTAAAAAAATAAATAAATTGCTTTTAACCAAAAGCAGAGGGTTCTGGGTATCAATATTAGAAAACAGATATTTTTTGTAGTTTCGAAAATTATGGTGCTATAAGAACCAAAAGCATTTGAATTGATGCTTATAAATTTAAGCAATTTAGCTGCTTAACTTTAGAAAAGCTAACACAGAAAGTAGGTTTTGCAAATATTAAAAAAATTATTTTTGCAATAAAAAACAATTCCGTGGTTAAAAAAAGCATTTGTAAACCTCCTAGAATTTCAACATAATGAGTTCAAGTACGACGTATAGATAGATATATAGATGTATATATAGAGAGAGAGAGATTGGCTCACCCTATGCCAAAGATGAGGATCAGGCTTCTTATACACCTTCACTAGCTCAACATTCGTCGGATCAGCCATATCCCATTTGCATTCAGGTTGAGAAACAAGATTCTTCGTGTATACACTCACGGTTTGATTAGTAACCGGCTCCAATCTCGCCTTCGACAAATAGAAAACAAAAGGCTTCTGACATGGATTCCTCATAACGGGCCTAGTGTTAAACGCATAAGCTTTGTAATCCGCTCTCTTGTACCAGTTCAAGAAAGTCCTCGACGGCATCTCCACCTCTCTAGGCGACAGCACTCCCCGGAATATCTGAACTGCAAATCCCCACGACACTGACACGGTCCAACTATTGCTTTTGTCGTAGCAAATGGATTGCTGCATCAGAGCTGCTGAGTCGAGCTGCATTGGGACTTTCAGCCGCCGCAGCGCTTGTATTCTAGTTACGTTAGGGAAGATTGGCTCCACCACATCTAAGTGATGCAAGGATACTAACGGCGTGATGGGGTGTGCAGCCAGGAGTCCGAATAAATTGCCATGAACATCATACTGAATTTCGATTCACCAAGAAAACAGTGTTAAAATCAAATACTCCCAGTAACCACATCTCGAAAGTACGATCATTCACTCCGATCATATTCTACACACTAATTCAATCAATCAACAATATTTTCAAACTACGGTTGGCCTCCGTTTGACAGCAAAAACCACACATTCAACATAGAGGTATATAAACTTACATATCAAAAATATGGCAAAACTACATGATCTAGTTCATCTTTATATGACAATGAAAAGCAAAAGTTGCAGGCTATATCAACTATATGTTAGAAAGAAACAATTTTTCAGCAAAACCCAGAAAAAAATATTAATAATAATAATAATAATAATAAGTACTAGGTCAATGATCAATCCCTATCAAGAATTGAAAGAACCATCCAACTGAAAAATAGACAAAATCACAAGAAAAATCATAATTAAAGGAGCAACGAAAGCATGAAAGCAAAAAGGCAAGACAGAAGCAAGAACAAAAGAAAAAATAAATCATCAACCCACCAACTCAGTGAACTCACCTGGTGGAAGCCGGGTTCTTTAGTGAGTGGCACACCGAGTTCGGCCATACACGCCTGCACTCGATCGTCGGAGCCGTATAACCCGGGGTACCTCCGTATACACCTATCCTGCACCTTCTGCAGCGCCACCGCCAACGGATAGCTAATCGCGAATCCGCCGCCACCGTAAGCCATAGCATATGAAAAATGTATGTTCTGCAAATGGCTCTCGCTCGAGCTACCGATGTAGTAATACTGCTCGTGATCGTACTTGTTCAAAACCCTAACCAAATTCTCCGCCACAAACACCGTATCGTCGTCGCCCATCACCAACCACCGCACATTCGCCATCTCTCCCGACCTCAAAGTCTCCGAAACGATACGAGAAATCCGGACGGCGGAGCGGTGGCCGCGCTTGTTCTTGTAGGCGAAACCGGATGTGTCGCTCGAGATTTTGAGCTCCGGAAGCGCCGCCGTCTCGTTTGGGTTGGCTTTGACGGCGCGATCGAGCCATACGAACCCTCTCGAACCTTCTCGAGGGTTCCACCACAGCTTTATGTACTCTTTCCTCTTCCTCCATAGATTGGCCGAGGCGGCAATGCCGAAGACGATGTGCTCCAATCGAGTCTCGTTTTCCTCAAATTGGAGTGGTTTTAATGGTTTGCGAAACGACGTCGTTTCGTTCGTCGCTTGCGTTATTTGGAAATGCTGGCTAGCGAAGATTCGTTGTTCGTCGCAGGAGTCGTGGGAAGAAGAAAGCAGCTTCGTTGTGTAGAGTAAAAAAGTAGCGGAAATCAGCAGAATCAGCCATAGCATTAGCTTCGGAAAAGCTTTGCTCATCGAATCGCGGACGAAGATTTCCGATTTGCTTTGAGGGGCTTTCATTGTTCTTCAGTAATCACTGAAAATCGAGAAACCCAAGAACCGATAATTGGTTGAAATAATGTGACGGGCTTGTGAAAGCTCCGCCGCATCGGAGGAGTTGAATTGAGATGGGAGGGGAATAGGGTTTTGATTTATGGCAGAAAGAGTAAAGTGGAAAGGAGCGGCGCAGATGGAGGAGAGAATCGGATGGAAAAGGCGGAGGGCGAGCATGCACAGGTGGCAGCTTTCGAGAGAGGCAATGCTTTTAAATTTTCATGTATTTTTGGTAATTACATAAATACGAAAACTTGTGTTCGTAGAGGAAGGGGAGATCAACGGTCGTCATAAAGATTCACTTGCTGAGTTGCTGTCTAATTCATCATATACGACAAACTTCTCTCCATTCATAGATTTTATCTCCTTTTCTTTTATATTCATAAATTTTGTTTCATTTCGCATATTATCTTATGGTTATAATTTATATACTCCTTCCGTCTCATCAATTTTGCAATATTGGAGTTTCGGTACAAATTCTAAGATAATAGGTGTAAAGATAAAGTAGTGGATGTAAAGGTATAAAGTAATAGTGTAAAATTAAAAATAGTGGGGTTCACTTGTTTAAGTGAATGTGATCCACTCATTTTCTTTCCATTTTAGGTAATGTTGCAAGATTGGTGGAACAACCCGGAAATGAAATATTGCAAGATTGGTGGGACGGATGGAGTATAATTTAAGGAATCAACAATTTTATACTCCCTCGTTAAAAATTTTTTGCTCTAAAACTTTTCAATACGATTTTTTTAAAGAAAGCTATTGGTTGTGTGTAAAGATATAAATTCCCCAAATAAAGTGTTTGTAATAATTTACTATTTTTGAAAATTGAGTAACAATCAGTAATAATTATAAGACGAAGAGAGTATATAACTAACATCTCTCGTGAAAAAAATGTAGGATAAGATCTATAGACGGATGGATGGAGTATTAAAGATTTCTTAAATTATATGAGCTGGAAGAATCCAGACAAACTACAGTCTACAGCAACTGCAATGGTGACCACAACTTTAAAGAGAAGGACTAGTGTGCATCATGTTGCACATGCAACATGATCCAATTTTCAATTTTGACCCGATTTAATCGGGTTTGACCCGATTTTCTACTTTATTAAAAAAAATTAATAAATAAATGTTTCATCTCTCTCTCGTCTCCTTCCCTCTCCACTACCCCTTTCTCTCTCTCATCTCTTTCTCTTTCTATCTGCATCTCACCCCCCCCCTCTCTCTCTCTCTCTCTCTCTCTCCACTCCCCTCTCTCTCTTTTTCACTCCCCCCTCTCTCTCTCTCTCCACAGTCCTCCCTGTCTCCGCCGCGGTCACTCCGCCTCCGATCTCTCCGCCTCCGCCTCGCTCTCTCCGATGAGGACTCGCCGGAAACCGACCCCGTCGAAAAATAAGTTTGAAGAGGAGATGATTTTCCTTCATCCGCCGCGAGCGGCGAGAACCGTCTGCCGATTGTTAACGATTTGGAGTTGACGAGGAAGAAATTCGGCGCGTCGAGCATCAACTCCGCCGCCTTGACCGGGTGGCGGAAGTGGCGAATCTCGCCGCTGGGGAGAATCACCCTCGCCGACTTAGGGCTTCGCAGTTTGGGAGCTACGAAAGCGCAGGAAGAAACGTAATTCCCCATACTTCCTGGTAACGGTTCTGATCTCTCTTTCTCGCTCTATAAATAGTAGTAATAAATACTATAGTTGTTTTAATTGGTCGATATCGGAGTCTATGGGAGATGGTAATTTGTAGGTGGAATAGAAGAATTCAATGAAATTATGTTGTTTTAAAAAGAGGAGATATGGGCGTTCACACGTTTTGGGGAAAAAATGGGAATTAATAATTAATTGGGAGTAGAAAAGTAAGAAGTAGAAGTGTTTTAAAAAGGATTCTCCGAAAATCAAATCTTCAACTGATCTACTTCAGGTACTCACGCATTCGGATATGCTTTGAGGTAACCGAAGAATAAGTCAGATGTGTTTTCTTTTTAAGGAGAAATTTGTTTGTTTGCCAAGTGCCCTAATTCCCCACTTTTGCTTGCATTTGCTAAGTGGTCTGCTGTTTTTATGCTGATTCATATACCATCTTATGTTTCTCAGGGGAGAATGAAACATGTTTTTCTTAGATTAGTTTGGTTCGAGTGATGCATGATCTATTTTCTTACAATTTTATGATAACTGAAAGTTTGGAGTTTAATTTATTTACGTTTTTATTTTTCGAAGAGTTGTTGGGGGGAAAGATGAGATCTTCATGGACAGATACTGTTGATAATGTAGCTAGTGGATCTTCCGAAAAGGCTTAGGCTTAGGATCTTCCGCAATGTATTCCGACAACATGACTTGTTTTTGGTTCGATTTTTTTTTTCTTTTGGTTTTGGTGTCAGTTGAGAATTCTTTTGATGAATTGAAACAGGATTTGCTTTTGGTTTGATTATTGAACAATTTTGGTGCTCCATATGGTTTCTGAATATTAATTTGTGTGCATTTTCGTCTAGAAATGTATCTTTGCTCATTCGCTTCTGAGTTTGTTAAGATTTTATCGTGACACGTTCTTTTATCGTGATTGACACGTTCTTTTATCGTGATTGACACGCACATCAGAGACAATTGACACTCTGCTCTCTACTGTGAATTATGTCTTAAACAAACACTCTGTTCATCAATGACATATTCTTTTATCATGATTGACACACACAGTAGAGACAATTAACATTCTGTTATCTACTATGAATTAAGGCTTAAAAAGACACTCCGGTCATCATTGACACGTTCTTTTGTCATGATTGACACGAATAACACATACAATTGACACTCTGCTCTCTATTGTAAATTACGGCTTAAACAGACACTCTGCTCTTCATTGACACATTCTTTTATCATGATTGACACGCACAGTAGAGACAATTAACACTATGCTCATCATTGACACATACAATCGTTATTTTGTCATGATTGACACAAACAACATAGACAATTGATATTTTTTTCATAAACAAATGACACTTTTTTTAAACAAATCGCATTTTTTAAAAATAATTGATAGTCAATAAATGATACTTTATTCAAATACAAATGATATTTTTGTTTGTTATGATTGACACTTTGGATAAAAAAACAAATGACACATTTATTCATTACAAATGACACGCCTTACTTATCAAAAAAATCGAAAAAAAATAAAAAAATTTGTTTGTTACGATTGACACTTTTGTTTGTTACAATTGATATTTTTGTATGCAAAGAGTGACATGCCCGTCCTTAAAATAAATGGGAAAAAACGTTAAAAAAAAGAAAAAAAAGGATAAAAAAATTTGTTTGTTACGATTGACACTTCCGTAGCAAATAGTGACACGCCCGTCCTTAAAATAAAGAGGAAAAAAACGTTAAAAAAAAATAATTTTTTAAAAAAAAAACGTTAAAAAAAATTAAATTTTTTTATTAATGATTTCATGCTGACATCAGCGGGTCAATACGGGTCAAATCGAGTCAACGGATCAAAGCGGGTCAAAATTGGATAATTTGATCATATTGCAAGTGCAACATGGTGCACACAAGTTTTTGCCAACTTTAAATTACGTAAGGTTAAATGCACAACTGTAATTATATTTTTTATTTACTAAATAGAGCAATATTAATAAATTATCTAGTATGTTACAGATACACCATGTATTAAATATAGATGCAAAATATTGTTAGTGAAATTTTTTATTAGCTGTTCTGATAAATATTTACCCGTATATAGTAAAGATAAATATTACTACTACTATTGTACTTCTGTCCGTTAAAAAAATCAAAACTTTTTGGCATATAAATTAAGAAAGTAGTATTTTATAATGAATATTATTTAAATTTTTATAATTAAATTTTATTTATACAATTTTTTAATTAGCCACTTATAATGATGCAGTCCAAAGAGGACAACGAACCGCTTTTAGAACATCTCCAAGGGTTCCCTTATCTTTGGGAGTACGATCCTGATTTTTGTGTGGAAATAGTATTTCGTCTTCAACAATTTCTCTTATCTCTCCCCTAAAAAGGAATATTCCATAATATTCTTTTTTTTATTTTATAAATTAAATTAAAATACAATTATATAATATTTTTATAATTTAATAATATAATATTTTTAATTTTAAATATAATTGCAAAAAAATAACATTAATGATATAATATATTTAATTAAATTAAATGTAACAGTTTATTTAATAGAAAAATTAACATTAATTGCAAAAAAGATGGCAATTTAAATTACTTAAATAAAATCTTCTCTTTTTCACATTAATTTTATAAAAAAATAAGAATAGGAAGAGGTAAATCCTCTCAAAAGTATGAGAAAAATCTGGCCTTCCTTATAATAGGATAAGGTTTAAAGGAGCTTTGGAGATGAGACATTATCAAAAAATAAAGGAATTCTCAATTTTTTAGTAGCCTTATAAATGGTCTAGGGGGTACATAATTTCAAATAGACTTTTCCCATATTATTAGTCATTGACCAATAAGCGAATAGTATAGTTCAAAAGTAATTACACTAGTCAACTGTAATAATTTAAGGTTCACGAGTAACAAAACTACTATGACCAGATCGGTGGGTTTGATGCTGGGGTGAGTGAGTGCACACCCCAGTTAATTACTTGACACGTGTCCCATTAATTAAGACTTTTCTGCACTATTTTTTTATTTATATTTTTTTCTTTTTTTATTTCTGATTATTAAATCATAGTTAGATCTTCATTTCTCATTCCCGTCTAGGGGTGTTACGGTATACCGAAAAATTGGTATACCGCATATACCATACCGAAAAATTATCAAAAATATTGAAAATTTGGTATGGCGTGATTTTCGGTATGGTATGATACCGTACCGAAGTTTTTCGGTACGGCAACGGTATGAGATCTCTCATACCGCGGTATACCGTTGCATACCGAAACCTCGGTACATACCGTGTACCGATATACCGAACTATATCCGGTATACCGAACATACCGATATACCGAACTATATCGATTCGAACCGAACTATACCGATTCATACCGAACTATACCAATTTGTACCAAATTATATCGATGTATACCGAACTATCCATTATACCAATCTTAATGTTATATTATACATTTATAGATTAATGTTTGTCCATTATATCAATCTTAATGTTATATTATACATTTATAGATTAATGTTTGCCTAATAAATTAATCGTAGTCCGTACATACCAGTTAAATGACATAACTTTATTTAGCAAAATTCGCATTATTTATTTATTAAACCATGAAATGAATTCAAAAAATTTTAAATTACATAACCAATTATTTGAATTGCCTAAATAATACTTGAAGTGGACTGAAAAAATAATCTAAGTTTATTTATTGAAAAAATTTATATTTTTTTGTTCTCTATTATTTTGTATAAATTTTATATCATCTTATTGTTCATATTTTAAATAAATATTTAACTTTTTCTTAATTTGTCTGATTTTTAAGAAATATAAACTAATTCATTAAATGTTCATATGATAATATGACCATACAACTTAACAATCATTAGTCACTATGAATCAAATATATATATATGATTGAGAGAATAATTTATTGTATTATATTATCATTGTTCCAAGTGAAACACTAATTTAATCAAGAAAAGAAAAGTAAAATGAAATACAAATAAAAAAATTTATTTATATTATTAAGTGTTACTTTATATCGATTATTGTGATATATTCCATCAAGAAAAGAAACATCAAAGACAAATGTAAATCAAATATTCTATTTTGGGCAAAATTATATTCTTAATTTCTTTCTACATTTTCTCGATATATTCTATTAATTAGTTTCTAAATATTAAATTAAGTAGAATAGAATTTTTCCTTTGTATTAAATATTAAATAAAGTTATTAAATGAAGTAAAATTAAAATCGTAATAATTATTTGTTTCGGCGGTATATCGGTATACCGAAGTACGGTATGGTATACCGAAAGTTTTGGAATATCGTTTGCTTCGGTATACCGAAAGTTTCAGTATACCGAAGTACGGTATGGTATACAGAAATAGCGGTATGGCAACGGTATGTAGATTGCTCATACCGAACTTTCGGTATACCGAACTACGGTATACCGAAGTTATCGGTACGGTAACGGTATGCATTTTCTCATACCGAACATTTTCGGTACGGTAAGCGGTATGAGAAAAATATTACGGTATACCGTACCGAACACCCCTATTCCCGTCCCTCTGCCTCCTTTTAGTTCATCCACCCAAGAGAGAAAATCTGGATCTCTCTTTTTATACCCAGCAGCTCGTCTTGTTCCTCGTGGTCAAGAAACTCATCTTCATATGTTTGATTCTCTTTCGTGCCTTCCATCTAGAAACCTCAAATTTAGGGTTTGCAGCCACAAAATTAGGAAAAGAAGAGATTTAGGAACAATAGAGCTATGAGTTTCTCTGTACGAGAGAAAAGATTTCTGAAAACTTATGTGAGTGTAAGAAACATGAAGTTCGAATTCTATATACTTGAAATTTTGAAAATGCGCCAAAAACGTGAACCAACCATGGTTGAAGAAAGAGAAATAAAAAAAAAAGAAAAGAAAAGGCATGTTAATAAAAAAAATAAAAAATCTCTTAATTAATAAGACACGTGTCAAGTAATTAAAAAGGGTGTGCACTACACTCACCCCCAGCATCAAACCCACATACCAGATCCATGTCTTGCGACCTGAAACCTTCTCTTTGTCTGTTCTCGATTGGATAGTGGATTTTAGGCTTTATTTGGATTAAATCTGGGCCCATAATTATGTTTTGGATAACAGAAATTAACTAAATTCAAACAAGCTAATGGATGGCTCGAGCCCAATATATATATATATATATATATATTCTTTAATAATAGAAACTAGAACAACACTCGTGCTACGCACGAAATTGTAATAGTTTTATGTGCATGATTGTACTACTCTAATGCTGTGTATAAATATTACTATTTATGTTTTCATAAACCATTATAATCTAATATGGCATAATCAGAAAATATTTTATATAAATATAAATAATGGATATCATGATGATATTATCATATTACAAACCAAATGAACCAGTTAGACTCATGACAACAATCTCTTGGTATCCATACATTAAAAGAGAAAAGCTTACTTATTACTAAATAAATGAAACTTACTTCCAGATTCTCTATGGTTAACCGTCAATTTTATCATTGTTCAATATCCTATGTGTAATTGTGGTGATCTTGTGTGTCATACTATCATGAACAACTTTAAAGTTTTTTACACTATATATCTAATCCTCCTCAAGTTGTGGTTTCAAAATGCGAACCAATTTTTTTGGTATTGTTGCTTCAATTATCTCATCCTCAAAAACATTTGAATATGAATTCAATACAATATGGATTACTTGAATTATTAAACTGATACAACTACCGAATGAGACATACCTTTGCATCGTGGAAAACACACTCTATACTTGATACATCTTTTTTGTTGAATGAAGGGATCTCGTATACATGGATCAGTCGAAATTTCATCGCAAATGACTAATTGAATTCATCCAACTCCTCAATGATGGACCAAATATTAGGTATTTTATACTTCAAAGTTTTTTTTCTTTCAAATATGTGAGAGTTTCGAAATGGCGTGAAAAGAGTTTAGACTATGACTTATTATATATGTGAGGGTAAATATAGGGGTGTTCGGTACGGTATACCGTAACATTTTTCTCATACCGCTTACCGTACCGAAAATATTCGGTATGAGAAAATACATACCGTTACCGTACCGATAACTTCGGTATACCGTAGTTCGGTATACCGAAAGTTCGGTATGAGCAATCTCCATACCGTTGTCATACCGCTATTTCGGTATACCATATCGTACTTCGGTATACTGAAACTTTCGGTATACCGAAGCAAACGATATACCAAAACTTTCGGTATACCATACCGTACTTCGGTATACCGATATACCGTACTTCGGTATACCGAAACAAATAATTATTATGATTTTAATTTTACTTCATTTAATAACTTTATTTAATATTTAATACAAAGGAAAAATTCTATTCTACTTCATTTAATATTTAGAAACTAATTAATAGAATATATATCGAGAAAATGTAGAAAGAAATTAAGAATATAATTTTGCCCAAAATAGAATATTTGATTTACATTTGTCTTTGATGTTTCTTTTCTTGATGGAATATATCACAATAATCGATATAAAGTAACACTTAATAATATAAAATATATATATAGATGGGCAAGTTGCAAGAAAGATGATTTTTTGAAATAAATGGACCGGGTTAGAACCCGGATCCTACTGGGCTAGTTTGATAGAACCCAGCTCTAATGGGCTTACTTAATTCAACAATGTGAAATATATTACTGGGCCGATCACTAGGCCCAAATCACGGACAGAGCCAAATTTAGGGCCACTATTTCTGTAGCTCATGTCGGCCAAATTTCTATACATCATGCTTATACATGGTCCGTTTGCCTCGTCTCGTTTATATAAAAATTAAGATAAGTGGTTGATTGTATGTAGATAAGTGGGTCCCACAATAAAAATTAAAAGTTTGTGTATTAATTATTTTTTTATTTTAAGAAACGGGACAATCCGAAAAGAAAAACGGGACAAGTCAAACGGGATGGAGGGAATATATCATTGTAAATACGTATCGGATATGACACTCTCATCTTCGTGTCCAACAATCGATACCACCACGATATCATTACTAGTATACATGCCATGCATGTCGTGTCTTATGTTTTTCAGAAAATATTTCATTCCATACTTCATTTCACGTCGTGTCCCATCTCACATATCCCGTGTTTGTGCAACCTATATGCGGAACAATTAAAAGGACGCCAGAAGATTAACTATCATTCTGTAATGGACATGTTATATTTATGGCCACATCGAAGAATTAATGAAGTTTATCATTAATTTCACTTATAAATAAATAGACTCTCTCATTATTTAAAATATACATCTAAAAATTAATTTTTAGAGCTTAGAAACATATTCAAGAGACCCGAATTTATATTCGCGGTCTCTTGAATTTTCTCCTCATATCTTGATAGCGAAGGAAGAGAGAAATGATAAATTGAAAGGAAACTCGGAACAAATTAAAGGGTGTAGGCATTATTTAATGGAGCCCAATAATAACAGATTAGTTATTACTTCTATTGTGAAACAGTTTAAAATAGTTAACAAATCATATCAAGTCAACTAAAACATCATTTCATACTTTTGAAATGTGTTTATTCATATTCACATGATATATAAATTACCTTAAATAATTTTTTTGGCTATAATTAAATTAAAATACATATATAGGGGTTAGGCCTACAAGCTCCCCTCCAACCGTGTATGGGTGGCTATCTATCAAATTAACAGCTAAATCACTTTTTCTTGATGGGTCGATAATTAATCAAGTTTTAATTTGCCTTTTTTTATTTCTCTAAAGTAATAATAACCTTCTACATATGTGGCTCGCTTAATGCCACTTCTTTATTAATTTCTCTCTCTTTTTTTCATTTTAAATTAATAAATGATTGGACATGAACCACATGAGACACCACATATTTTTAATTGACGAGTGACGAAACTTAAATTTAGGGATGGCAGTCCAGATCCAGATTCATTTTTTCGGATTTGGAATTTAAAAAATTGGATCTAATGGATTCGGATCGAATTTAGACCCATTTAAAAAATTACGGATCTGAATTTGGACTTTGCCTTTTGAGATTCGGATTCGGTCCAGATCCATTAATTTTATAACTAATATATTATTTTATTATTATATCTAAAATATTATATTATTATGAATATATTTTAAATACTACATTACATGCATTATTATTAAGTTTGAAATACTTTATTAGTATCTAATAAATAAAGAAGAGGGATTGAGTAGCCATTGTCCACGACTTTAGAAGTTCTTTTTCGAAAAAGATCATGGTATTTTTAGATGATTGTAATATTTTTGTAGTATCATAATATTTAAACTTTTTTATTAATAGTAAAATTTTTATAGATTATGATGTTATCTTGAAAATAATTAACTTAGCTAAATTTTAATTAATTTAGAATTTTTTAATTTTAATTAAAAAAGCATATGGATTTGGGTTTAGACCCGAGATCTTGTAGATCTTATAGATCTGGGTCTGGATCTTAGCAAACTATATCTTGTGTAAATATTCAATTTATAGATATTCAATTTATAGATATTAGCAAACTAATTGTGATATTTGATCGCTAGACAACTTACATTACCCATCTTTAAACTTTACCTCTTGCCAGCTTCAATTCTAGGGTTTACATGCTTTTGTTCAATTGATAACCACTTTTTTAAAAAGAAAAAATAGATTACTCGATACACTAGTTGAAACGCACTATGACAAACACAAAAATGAATGACGAATCTGAACCAAAGTGAAAAATTCCAGATATAGATCTGGACTAAGGACGATACGGTCCAAATCTGGTCCATTGTCATCCCTACTTAAATTGTTGACAATATAGTAAAATACTAATATAATAAAGAATCTTCACTTCCAAGTTACCTCAATAGACTATTTCATGGAACACCTCCTATTTCATTGAAGTCTACTACTACAAACTGCACAAAAAATATAAACCACGTTAAATTAATTATATCGTGTGTAAATATTCAATTTATAGATATTAGCAAACTAAATATTCAATTTATAGATATTAGCAAACTAATTGTGACATTTGATCCCTATACAACTTACATTACCCATCTTTAAACATTACCTCTTGCCGGCTTCAATTCTAGGGTTTACATGTCTTTATTCAATTGATAACCACTTTTTTAAAGAAAAAATAGATTACTCGATACACTAGTTGAAACGCACTCTGACGAACAAAAAAAATGAATGACAAAGAAAATAAGAAACGTTATATATAGGATCGATCATATGAAAGTATTTATGATTACGTAAATACAATTTCGTCCCTTTTGATTGATAACCACCATGAAAAAAAAAGATTTATTTAAGCAAATTAAGTGCATAGGATTCTGCCTAATTATAAACACACACCAACTTACCACTGTTGCTTAAACAGGTTAATCTTAAAGGTGTTAAAAAAGAGGATTAGTATGTGATTTGATCTAGTACTCCCTCCGTCCCATTTATATTGACCTATTTTCTATTTCGGTCTGTCCCATTTATATTGGCCTCTTTCCAAAAAAATAAAATAAAATACTACATTATTTCATATTTTATTATTTCTCTCATTTACTTTAACGTTCACTCTCTCACGATCTCACTCATCTTCTCTCTCTTACTTTATCACCTACTCTACTTTCTTAATTTCGGTACTAGAAAGACAAATGACCAATATAAATGACACAGAGGGAGTACAATTTTAATTACACCGTTATTGACATTACATTAGGGTTGAGAAATGCTTATAATTAAGAAAACTGTCATTTTTTTCAGTCTAAACTATATACCTCATCAAATGTTCACATTGGGTGCGATTTAACGGTAAATACGAAATATACATAATTCTTATATATATATCGGGCCTCTAAAGACATAGAGTGGAAACAAGAGAAGAAGCATAAGAAAGCTTTGAGAATTGAATATGAAAAGAGGTGATAAAGCTGGAGGTGGGCAGAGTTCCTTAGGCTATCTCTTCGGTCCCGAAGCTGAGCAGAAAGACGAGGCGGCGCAGCCGTCTCCGACGACTTGCATGCCGCCTTACGGTATTGATACGGTAGAGGACAAGCCGCCGGAAACCTCCCCCAACGCATCCAAAAACTACCGCAGCATCGTCGGCCAAAATTCTGAAATCTTCATTACTGTAAGTATATATATATATATAAGATTAAATACTCATCAAAGGAAAAAAAAATGAGTTTTAAAACGAATTTTCAATTCTAAAACACGTGTATTTTATGTGATAGGATCGTCCTTCTATTAAGGTTAAGTCTGCACCGGGCGGAGACTCGTCTCTAGGGTACCTCTTCGGAGGTAAGTCTTGATCAAAGTTAGCACCAAACTACTATGCATGTGATGTGGTAAGAGTTATGGTTTTTATGTAATTCTCAAATTATGAATGATTGAAGGCATATTTGCATACATATGTCAAATTTGGTCAAATTGCGGTTGTCTAATTCAATCATACTTGGGGTGTGGATGTTTTCAGCTGTTTGTTATATCAAATTTGGTCAAATTGAGGTTGTCTAATTTAATCATACTTTGGGTGTGTTTACAACTGTTTATTATAAATATTTTTTATTTGCATTTATTTAAAGTTAGAAAAACTACTTGGTATAAATATTAAAAAATTGATATTTATGACAGTTCCGATAATTATGATGCTTTAATCACCAAAAGCACCTCAATAGATACTTATGTATTTAAGCGGATTTGATGTTTAATTTTATAGAAGCTAACGCAGAAAGCAGATTTTTTTTTACAAATACTAAAATCTGCTTACACGGTCAAAAAATAGATAAGCTGTTAAAATAAACTCTTTCAGACACTCTCTTTAGCTAGAATAGTGGTTAGTGGGGATCTTCTGTCCCATCTTATATCCCACTACATGTCCCATTCTCAAGGTTGTCTCAGTAACTCAGTGGTGCAGTTGTAAGAGTTGTATGATGCGGTTCTTATTCTTTTGGGATTTATTTTTGTTGGCTACAAGAATTAATTTTGGCCTTTGTCCAAGTTTTTGTTGTACAATTGAAAATAAAATGAGACGCAATCCATACATCTGAATTAGTTTGTTAGATTGTATAGTTTTATATTATATTTTAGTTGTTTCATACAAATGTCTCATTTCTTAAAAAAAAAATTATCTCACATAAAGTTATTTTTTTATAAGCCTCATTCACATCACTTTCTCTCATAACAAATAAAAGTCCACTACATAAATTATCGCGACGAAAAGAATTATGACTGAGGGAGTATTTCCATAACCACTACTTACGATGCACTTTGAATAAATATGTACAACATGGTATTGGCATTCTATCAAGACAAAGTATGTAATGTAATTAATGATAATTGTCCTAAATTCCTATTCATACATCTAAGCTGAGCATTCACAACTGACGACTCCAAAAAAAAAAATGCAATCTTTACATTTGCATTCAAATGTATTACCATCTCCTCCTGCAAATCCCACTTACGTATACATAAATCCAAAATCAACCCTCCATTCCGGCAATATTCGCCGCCGGAAAACATTTTCCCAGTCGCACTTGATTCACTCCGTACAGGCGCCGAAAACGACGACCCCAAAGCGGCTTCTTCTCTCCACGCTCGGATTCTAAAGTCAGGAATCCAAAGCGACGTGTTCATCGCGAACTCCCTTCTAAACGCTTACTCAAAACGCGACCGAATTGAAGACGCGCGAAAGGTGTTCGATGAAATGCCTCTGAGAACTGTCGTATCGTGGACAGCCATGATCTCGGCTTATAACCGGGCCCAGGGCGGATCTATGTAGGGGGCTGAGTAGGGCTATAGCCCAAGGTGAATTTTTTCAAAAAAAATCAGTAGTATATTTAAGGAAGGCACATATATAAGCCGTCTCAATATAATAGTTCTCATTAGTTAGCCCAAGTAATTAGGAGACTTAATTCAAATATAAACTTAACAACAGCCCATTTTCTATACTTGTATGCAAATATAAATAGATTAAATATAAACATTCAATAGCCCATTGTCTGATCTATTTATTCTTGAAAATAAGTTTAATAGTTTTATTTTTTTTCTTTTCTAAGTACCTATTTATTCCTACATAAAAATGACATAATTCTTGAAAATAAGTTTAATAATTTATTAAATAATTAATACAAATAATGGAACCCATAGCAAGTTATCATCTATATTTGCTAAAGAATTTTATTAGGTTCATTTTGGTGTTGAGATAGTTGTTATTTATATTCATTGAAGTATTTCATTTATTTTGTAAGGTATTTTTGATTGTAAAAAAAAAGATATTACTAATATTGTGTATTTGTTTCTTTTAAATATAAATTATTAAAAATAATTTTTTTCTGCACGATCAACCCAGCCCAAGGTCGTTGAAATTTCTGGATCCGCCCCTGACCGGGCCGGGATTCTAGATTTAGCAGTTCTGTTGTTCTCGGCAATGCTGGAGCATATCCAGCCCAACGAATTTAGTCTATCAGTAATTCTGCAAGCTAGTGCGTTGAGAGGTGATGAGAATTTAGTTGAAGGTGCTCATTCATACGCGATTAGGAGCGGCCTAATGTCGGATTGCCTCTTGCAGAGTTCGTTACTAGATGGTTATGCGAAGTCGGGAATGTTATCCGCTTCGGAAAAGCTTCTGCTTAGGCTAAGCGATAGAGATGTTGTTTCGTGGACTTCTGTTGTCTCTGGTTGTATAAAGGCTGGCAATTCAGAGAGGGGATTAGCTCTGTTTTGCAGAATGTTGGAAGACGGTGTCGTTCCGAATGACGTGGCAATGATTACTGTTCTACAGGCCTGCTCTGTAATCAAGAATTGTAGAATTATGGAGTGGATTCATGGATTGGTGTTGAAAGGGAATTGGTGCAAGTGTGGTTTAGTGTTGAATTCATTGATGGAGATGTACTCTAGTAATGGATACTTTGCTGAGGCTATTTCGTCTTTTCCTCCTCCTGCTTTGGCAATGAGGGTTTGTATGCAAGTCCAGAGACTATGGCAAGCCTTCTACATGGCTGTGGAAGCTGTGGATCGTTAAAGGTTGGGAGTACGATTCACGCTTACTTGATCAAGCACGGATTTCTTCCTTCCACCGTTGCTGAAAACTCTCTCGTAAACATGTATGCAGAGAACGGACGCGAAGATGCTTCGTTGCTCGTGTTTAGATCGATGGCGAAGAGAGACGTTGTTTCGTGGAATACGGTTATGAAATGCTTTGTGAAGAATGATAACCCTATTGCTTCGCTGAGGCTTCTTAGTAGCTTCACGAAACTAACGTTTCTCCAGATTTTGTTACTTTACTTACGTCTCTTGAAGGCCGTGTTATCCATGGCTACGCTACGAAAACCAGAATTCTCGGTGATGTCTTCGTGCAAAACGCTCTGATAGACATGTACGCGAAGTCCGGAAGGGCGGATCTTGCAGAGGAGGTCTTTGATGAAATGCTTGCGAAAGACATTTCTTCTTGGAACTCGATTATCGCGGCGTATGGTGTGAACGGACACGGGCTCTCTGCAATCGAAGCTTTCGACAAACTCGAAAGGAATGGGACCGACAAACCAAATGCAATGTCCTCTCTGCATGTGCTTATTCAGGGCTAGTCCAGGAAGGCCTTTCCTTATTCCATTACGGCGTGACTCCGAGCGCGGAGCATTACGCTTGCGTGGTGGATATGTTCGGACGGGCGAGGATGGTTGGAGAAGCAGAAGCCTTCATCAAGAAGATGAAATCCCCGCCGGGGCGCGATGTTTGGGGGGCGTTGTTGAGCGCGTGTGTGGTCGTGGGTGACGTGGAGATGGCGGAGGAATTTGCGGCGTTGGAGCCGAGTAGTAGTTTGTGGAGAGTGGCTTTGGCTAATGCTTATGCTGGTGCAGGGAGGTGGGAGAGAGTGGGAGAGATGAGGAGGGAGATGAGAGGACGGAAGAAGGTGAGGAAGGAAGGAGGGTGGAGTAGTGTTGATGTTGGAGGGGAGGAGTTTAGGTTTAGTGCTGGGGATACTAAGCATGTAGAGAGTTTGAAGATTTATGAGTTAATAGGCTGCCTGCAAAACCATATGGGTGAAAAAGCTAAAGCATAGGTTTGTACGTGGTTGTCTTATTCTAAAATGCAATTCTTGTATAATTAGGTATTCCCTCCGTCCCGTTTGAAACGATCAGTTTCAAATGAGCACGGAAATTAAGAAAGTTAATGGTAAAGTATGAGAGCTAAGTAGTTTCAAAGGGTCGTTCCGAAAAGGAAAACAAGTCGTTTCAATTGGGACGGAGAGAGTATTATCTTATAGTTGAGATTTCTAAATCCTATGATGCAGTGAAACATTAAAAATAAAAGTATAAAAGATTGAAATCGATTGATTTCTTGATATACCCAAATTTTGATTACAACAATAGATTTAGTTCGTTAGTTCACGCACGAATAGCGAAAGAGCATGCAAGAATTAGGGCTAAACGAACGCATCATTACAATATCCAAGTTACCATTTTACTCTCTCAATCCCATTGGGTTTGGCTCACTTCTTTTCGACGCGGTTATGAAGGAGAATTATTAATTGTGATTGAAGAGATGAGGTTCCATAAAAAGAAAGTGGTTAGTTGTGTATATAAAAATCTCAATTATAAAATAAGAGAGGATGAATGGGACGATTGGAATACAAAGACTACGACAAGTGTATATATAATGAGTCAAAAGAAACTTTAAAATGACACAAACTTCATACAAACTCGGATCTTACCTTCAATCTTACAAACACACTTCGAAACTTTATTCAAACACGACATGAAGACGAGGTTTCCAGCAGAAACCAACACTCTTGCAAGAAACAAGAATCATTGTTTCTTGGCATGTCTTTCATAGAAAGCTTTTAGTCGGAGGAAGGCATCATCGAGAGAGGATGGCTCAACCGCAAACGTAACGCGTAACCAATTCTTGAGCCCTACAGCAAACCCTGCAACAAACAAAAGATTACATTACAGTTTCATGTTCCAACTTAGTACAACGAATCCACCCGAACAACGGTCTTTACCGGGGAGGAGGATCACGGATTCCTCCTTAGCAAGCTTGCAGCAGAAGTCCAAGTCATCCTTAATGCCTTCGAGGAGAGAGAGATTAAGCTTTACCTAACATGCATAATCCCATTTCAAGTGAATAAAACAACACCACATTATATGTTAATGAATTGGGAACAGATTAATTATGAAGTGTTCTTTTAAGTCTTTACCATAGCAAACATGGATCCTTCTGGTTTGCTTGGGCAAGTTATGCAGGGGATTTCTTTGCTTCTTTCATAGCATATTCCTGCACATTCCTTAAGCATACTAACAATCTTCTCAAAGAAATCGCTCGGAGTATTCGCAAGAATCTGTGGAACTGCTCCCTATTTGAGAGAAATAGAGGAATATGATCACTATCACTATGAATACAAGAGAAGAATGTTGTTCCGCATTCAGACATCATGGAATTTTATGGTTAGATGTGTAGTAGAACATGCAAGAATGAAGATCACCTGCATAAAGGTTGCAGGATCGGCAGTAATGTCCAAAAACCCCTTGATGCTGTCAACAATCTGCACATAAGAATACTTTTAAGAGGGTTTCTTGTGAAATTTCAAAAGAACAGAGAGATAGTCGTTAGAAATACTGTACTACAAAGTTGAAACAAAAAGGTTGAGAGATAAGGAACTACCAACCCCATGCTTGATAAGAATCCCATCCGGATCATTAGTGACAAGCCAGCCAAGTCTCCAACCCGGGATAATCCATCTCTTGGATATCGATCCAAGGGTAATGATCGGAACAATCGATGCAAACACTCCCATAGGGACAAAAGGGTTGTTTCCAAATGTAAGATGATAATAGACTTCATCAGCAATCACCAAAATCCCAAGCTTCTTAGCCGTCTCCGCAACCTACAACCAAACAACACAAACCCCTTATTATAAGGGCCACAAGAAGAGTTTCAATCAAAAGAATGCAACTAGGCATCACCTTCTTCAAGTGATGGTACTTGAGGACATTCCCACATGGATTTCCCGGGTTGATGACTACCATGGCAACTGTGTTTTCATCAGCCAAAGCCTCAACCGCAGGCAAATCCACCTCCCAATCTTGGTGCGGGAGAAGATCAAAGTGGCGGACTTCAAGATCAGAGAAGCCGGCTCTGGCTTCGTAGTAAGGGTAGCCTGGCCTTGGGAGCAAGATGTTTGCCCCGGGGCGAGCAAGGACGGTTACAACTGCTTCTAATGCTTGGGTGCATCCAATGGTCAGGAAGACATCATCCGGTGATAAGTTGTATGGTAGATCTTTAGAGAGGTACTCTGCCACAGCGCTGTCGCAACAGAGAGGTTGAACATAAATTATAAAGATCATAGTACTAAATGAGTATGTAGACATCAAACTTTTGTATAACCAAGTTCCTGATTCATATAGCATCATAGAAGAGGCTATCATAAATTGATTGAAGATTTTTGCAGCTTAATGCAGAACATGAGTATAAATTTACATTAAAGAGAAAATCATCAAGAAAAGACATTAGTTAATGACTCAACCATCTCATGCCAATATTTAAATTCATAGAGACTTAATGCACACCCAATAACTGCAAAACAACAAACAAATGCCACCCTTAACACAACAGAAATACTATTAGACACTCATACTTGTGTATGACGAGGGAAATCCGAAGCTAGAGTAATCATGCCTAATAATGTTTATGCACAATATCTTCTCTCTTACCCAAAATCAATCGAAGAATAACAAATTTGAGCCCTAAAATTAAGCTGATAGACACCAACATAAGGAGACTAAACCCCCAAACTTCAATCCAACAATCACTAAAACAAATTTAGACCTAAAATCAAGCTAATAAACACCAACATAAGGAGGAACTGAACACCAAACTCCAATCCAACAATCACTTAACAAATCAAAGACTAAACACCACTAGAACTATCAAAAACCACGCTCGATTTATATACCTGCGAGCGGTGGGAATACCGACGGTCGAGGAGTAGCAGTTGAACTTGGCGGAGCGGACGGCGGCGCAGACGGCGTCCTCGGCAAAGGAGGTGGTGCGGAAGGAGGGGAAGGCGGAGGGGTCGCCGTGGCCGAGCGGAATAACTGTTCTCGGATCGTCTCCATCGAGGTTTTTCATAACCATTCCGAGCACGCCTCGGACGGTGACTCCTCCGGCTCGAGTGAGCCGCTCGTTCCCCTCGAAACGCCACCGTTCCGCCGTCGAGCTCCCGTTCTCCATCGTTTAACTCTCTCACTTGAATTCCCGCGCGATATATTTTAGAGGGGAGCACAGATGACGAATTGCAAATTTCCACGTCTTAACGAGTAACGACAGCTAAGCAAAGCCTAACTTTGAATTCCTTGGATGGAGAGTTTGTCACGTATGCTTTTTTTTTTTTTTTTTAGGTCACGCATACTTTGGGAGCCATGTGGTTTAACACAAACTATTGTGGATTTAATAATATACTCCATTAATTAAATATTTGGATACTTGAATGAAATAAATATCTTAATGATTATATGTTTATTAGGTTTATTTCTATACTATTTTAATATTTAAACATCTTGGTTTAAACGAAGAGAATCAATTAGGAATTTGTATTTCATTTATTTATTATTTCTCTCTCTTGAGTTATTTCTCACCACCCACTCGAGCCAAACGGTCTCTTACTTTGATGTGTTTATCTTTGAGCATTTTACAAATAACAGTCTCTAGATCGATCTCACTTAAAGTCGGGTGGTTTGCTATCGTAATATTTTAACTAAATCCACATATATGAATTTATTCATTCATTAATCAAACCCATACCTAATTCATGAGCTAAAATCACTTGACCTTATCCAAGTTTTGTGTTTTCTAAATTAATTCAATGGTATGAGATTTATCGAGTACATAATTTAGGTAATGTTTGAAGCAAAACAACTTAAATAAGCAGCTTCTTGGTTTTTTTACAACAAAAACACTTTTTTTTAATCTATGGAATGTGTGCTTCTGCTTTTTTGTACTTAAAATAAGCCAAAATAAGCAGAAGCTCATAAGTTGGTCAGATTATGCTTTTTAAAAGCAGAAGCAAAAAAAAACTAAAAAACAACTTATAAGAGTGTTTGCAACACGACTTTCTCTAAAATCAAACTGTTTTTTTTTTCTACTATTGCAAACACTAACAACTTTTGATAAAAACAACTTCAAGCAAAGCATAAGCAACTAAAAGTTGCTTATAAAAGCCCTTCCAAATACTACCTTACAAAACTAAATAGTTTTATCTCTTTCTTTTTTAATAAGCAGAATAACTCGCAATCCGTAAACTAAACGGAAGATTCAAACCACCCAATAGTAAGATTCTTTAATTGGTAGAAGTCTTAGTGGGGACAAGACAAAGTTTATTGGTTAATACTCCCTCCGTTCCATTGATAATGGACTATTGGCTTTCCGGCACGAGAATTAAGAAAATAGAGTAGGTGATAAAGTAAGAGAGAGAAGATGAGTGAAATGGTAAGAGGGTGGATGATAAAGTATGAGAGAGATATAATAAAACATGAGAGATTGTAGTATTTTTTTTCTTTTTTTTTGAAAATGGACCATTTTAAATGTGATAAACCGAAAAGAAAAAAAATTATTATCAATGAGACGGAGGGAGTACATTATTCCTAAGTTGGTCACTATTTGGAGCAATTCCTATGTTAAGTTGGTCAAACGCAGCCCATTTAAGACCAACCACTACCTCTTGTCCTAACATCTCTTAAAAGATTGTTTTTGCTACTTCACTATCAACTTTTTTATACTCTCTCCGTTCCATATAAGTTGTTTTTTTTTTTTTAGTTATCTCATAAAAATTATCATATTTTTAAAAAAACACATAATGTGTGGACTAAAATTAATAATTCAAAAGTCAAACAACATTCACCACACTGTATAAATTTCTTAATCTCCGTACTTCATTGAAATGAGACACTTTCTATGAGACGGAGAGAGTATTACGTAATGAAATTCTCATCTATCTTTTCCAAAGCCTGGACTTTTACCATTCAAATTAAAACCCTTTCTGTGAAGACCGCGAAGATACAAGCAAAACAATACAAATACTGAAATACGTTGACTGAAAATATGGCACAGAGTGGTGGCAGCGACGTGACGGCGTTTTGCGACCATTTTTTCATTAAATCTACTTTCAGGATTGGTAAAGATTACGGATTGGTACGTCTCAATATAAGGGCCCCAGATCACATGTCCCCAATCCCATGTCCCAACTGTGTCCCAGCACCAAAACGACGTCGTTTCGGTGCTGGGCAAAAAAAAAGCTATGAAACGACGTCGTTTCATAGCTGGGACAGGGTTGGGACATGGGATTGGGGACAGGTGATCTGGTCTCCAATATAAGGAACTCATACTAAAAATAGTAAAGATTATATGAGCCAAATTTAGTTACACAAAAAAAAATGGACTACAGTTAAACCTCGATAAAATAATAATCTTGGGATCGAGAAAAAATAGTCATTTAACGAGGTTATTACTTTATCGAATATTATTTTAGTACATTGACCCATATCGGGACTGAAAGAAATTATTATCTTAGCGAGATTATTACTTTATCGAATATTACTTTATCGAGGTTTAACTGTACAAATATCGGGATGGATTATGTTGTGCGGACACCTGGAAAAATCTCAACGTATCGTGTCGGACGCGTGTCGGACACTCTGATACGACACGACACGAGACTCAACTTGTCGTGTCCTATACCTTTCAGCAAACACGAATACTAATAAGAGTATGCTCCCTCCATTTCACTCATCTTGCTACATTTTTCTCTTCGGACCATTCCACTTATCTTGCAACGTTTCCTAAAATAGAACAAAATGCGTGAATCACAATCATCCTAAATAAGTGGACTCTATTATCTTTTACTTTACACCAATGTTTTACACCTTTACCCACTGTCTTAAAATTCGCACCCAATCACAAATGTTGTAAGATGAGTGTGATGGAGGGAGTAAGAAATTTGTTTATTTCACATGTGTTTTTATATTTTTATAAATATTAGCATCCGTGTCGTGTATTAAGAATTTAAAAAATGTTGTGTCAAATATCGTGTCAAATATCGCTTATTTGTATCGTATCGTATCGTATCCCGTGTCCGTGTCAGTGCAATCTAGGGGACGGATGAAGTAATCCATAAGTTGGTCGTCCATGAGAGGAGTTTACCATAGTTCTTATTTTGGGCTGATGGTTTCGGCTTCAAACTGATCTTGGGCCTTGTAGACCAACTTATATGTCCATTTTGTGCTTAGTTAATTAGTGGGTAGTTTGAGATTTGATTTCAATTTACTCTTGTGTTTTTCATTGAATAATAGAAGTCTATTTATTCTCATCATACAAATATATACATGTATATAAACATTTGACATCTTCAATGAGCACGACATTAAAAATGTAATATGGGGCGTATGGCACATAATAAATTTAGAATATCTTATGACAATTGTATTTAGAAGGGCTTAATTCCGAAACTTAATTAACTATATGAAGCCATGAATTTGATCAAGATCAAAACATATAAAGTATAATAAGATAAGAAGTGATTATATAAGTGTTAATAGCATCATGTATTCAATGTAGTATTTAGTCGTAACATTAATTTCAAAATTGAATTTAAATAATTAATCAAGTATAGCACTAATAAAATCCAGAATATTGAATCCTTGGAGGCTCTTAGCCTTAGAGCATAGACGGCAGATTATTAAAACAATAAATGTAGAGAGAGAGAGAGTGAGAGAATAGCTGTACAATAATGTATATTATATTTAGAAAGAGAATAATTGAACTCGATCACTTCGGTGGAGTGCTACGTATGATCATATTATAAGTACTTTTATTATGCACTCATTTGTTATTGATTATCCAAGTAATTTTTTAGTGATCGAAAAATTGAATTATTGTGGCAGTTTATTTTAATTTAAGCAGTGAAACAACCAAATTAAGTAGATTTTTTAAACATTAATTGAGATGTTTTGGGTGTTGAAAGTACCATTATTTTTCGAAAGTTTATCAAATATATATGATTTTTATTATTGATTCGTAAAACTGTTAATTTTTACTTAAAATTAATTATTTTTAAATTTAAGCAAAATAAATAAGATAACATTTGCAAATATATAGCATGATATAAACTAATTAACTAATGCACTAAAATAATATACTAATAATTTTTAAATCGACCACTACATCAACTCTAGATTAATCACTTATGTAAAATTGGACATACTAACTACATTACATGTTCTCGGTTAATGCATTAAAATAAATTGAACTAGATACTTGCAAATTTTGAACAAGTCATTCCCCTCATAATTTTAAGTGATAATATATCAATATACCCTATTTGACTATTACAACTACAAAATTACCCAACGTTATAAAAACTATCTACTATATACCCAAATTTACTAAAATACCCCCACTTTTTCACTTCTTTCACTTAAAAGTGTCAGACCATAATCGGACCGTGATCGGACCATGTCATGTGTCCGACCGATCGGACATGCCCGATCATGGCCTGATAGTGATCGGCCAGGGCATGATAGGGCATGACCGATCATGCCCTTGTGATAGGGTATGGCCAATCATGCCATTTGAATAGTGATCGGCCATTGTCCATTGTATAGTGATCGGGCTTGGTCGGCCGTGTCCGACCGGTCGGACCCTGATCGGGCCATCTGTTCACTGATCGGACCATCCCCACAGTAAGGGTATTTTCGTCTTCTTGAGTATATAGTGTAGTTAAATATAAGAATTGGGTATAAATGTGTTTCTCTTTTCCCAGATGGGCATTTCACCGCCGGACTCTAATTTTAATCACAAATATGAAAATGTTGTTTATTTATACATTTAAATAATTGTCAAGATCTTTCCAATATCTCATGATCTTAAAAAAATGAAATAACTAAACATATATTTAAATAATCTATCTAATCTGCAAATGTTAATTGCCGGCACACAACCGTCTTCGGCGCTCTGGTCTCCTGCCAACGCCGCGTGTAACGGCGGCCCCACCATGTGGACCCCAACACACGGTTATCAAGCAACCGTACGTACATACTACTACACATACATATATACGTATTCTCTAATTATTTGGGCGGCGGCCAGTCAAACCCCTCGTTGACCGCGACACCCCCATTAACCTCCGCCGCCCCACCCGCCAGACGTTTCCCTATATAATAAGGCTTTCATCCAAAACACTCCGTCGTTCATTCTTAACCTAAACTCTCTCACTAAAAAAGGATAACCGGCCACCACATTTTGGTGAGAGAAAGTAACTAACTGAAAGGAAACGGCGATGAAGGAGCCGGCTAGATTTGGAAACGGAAAGGCTAACGGCGTTAAGGAGGTGCACTACAGGGGCGTGAGGAAGAGGCCGTGGGGGCGCTACGCCGCCGAGGTCCGCGATCCGGGGAAGAAATCGCGCGTCTGGCTCGGCACGTTCGACACCGCCGAGGAGGCGGCGCGTGCCTACGACGCCGCCGCTCGCGACTTCCGCGGCGCGAAGGCGAAGACGAACTTCCCCGTGCACGCGGACGCCGTGCACAGCCCCAGCGGGAGCAGCACCGTCGAGTCCTCCAGCGGCGACGTGAAAGCACGCGCTCCGGTGGAGCTTGATCTCACGCGCCGCCTCGGAGCGCCCGCGGACAAGAATGTCACGGTTGCGGAGTTCGGTGGGATGAGCGCCGTCAGTGGAGTGCAATTCTTCCGGCGGCAGCCCGCTATGGCGGTGCTTCCGAACGGACAGCCGGTCATGTTTTTCGATCCGGCCGTGGCGGCGGCGTACCGGATGAACCAGGTAGGGTTAGGGTTCGGGCGCGGTGGCGCGGTGCGCAGCGACTCCGACACCTCGTCGGTGGTGGATGAGAATAATTTTGATGCGAAGAGGGGGCTGGATCTCGATCTCAACATGCCTCCCCCCGTCGAAGTCTGACCGCCGGCGGCGGCGGTTGTGGTGATAGTTGAATTAACGATAACTGAAGAAGATTCTAGAATGTATAATGATAACCGAGCATGAAACTGACGTCTGTATTTGTAAATAAATTTGAAAAAAAAATGCAGCTGAAATTAATTTTCTTTGAGTTTGATTACTTCTTGTTCGTCTTGTTTCAGAAAAATTTCCAGAAATTCAACTTTGTTTTATTTTATTTTATTCAATTAATGTCGAATTCGTATCATCAAATCAATCCGCATGCTTTAATCCGTAATTTCAAGGGATAAATTCATATAGAATTTAATAATTTGGCATTATTTAAAATGGCAATACAAACTAGTGTTATTATACAAATCTACCCACCTACCCTTATATCAAATACGAAATTACCCAACTCCATAAGAATTATCCATTATATACCTAAATTGTCTAAAATACCTCAACTTTTTCACTTTTCTCACCTGAAAAGTGTCAGGATCATGTCCGACCGTGATCGGACCATGATCGGACCGTGATCGGACCATGATCGGACCGTGATCGGACCGTGATCGAACCATGATCGGACCGTGATCAGACCGTGATCGGACCATGATCGGACCGTGATCAGACCGTGATCGGACCATGATCGGACCGTGATCGGACCATGATCGGATCGTGATCGAAACATGATCGGACGTTGATCGGACCCGTGATCGGACCATGATCGGACCCATGATCGGACTATGATCGGACCGTGATCGGACCATGTCCGATGTGTCCGACCGGTCGGACCATGATCGGACCCTCCGATCGGACCGTGATAGGACCATCCCATAAATTGACTTTATTGAAAAAGTATGGGTATTTTAATTTTTTGAATATATAGTGTAGTTAAATATAAGAATCTGTTAAAAATATGTTTGATTTTACACAAATAGACATTTAATGCTCTACAAACTATATTCAACAGTAGAGAAGAGTGTCGGGAAAATGGTCAAAAAGTAAAGAGTGTAATTGAGTGGCAGCAGGGCAACGAAGAGAGAGAAACTGGAAAGAGAGAGAGAGGGGGGAAGGGGGGCACCGACGGCGAATAACGCAGAAAAATTTGACTGCGGGGCCCACATAGTTCCGTGTTGACGGGATACATGTCGTTCCAGCGGTGGAGGCACGTGTTAATTTTGTGCCCATTATAAATGGTTAAATTGTTTCGTAAGCACGAATTAAATGGAATTAAGGAGCATAATTAATTCTTAAATGAGGGCAAAAGCGTAATCTTGTGTCAAGAGAAGGGATGGATGGAATAGTCTAATTGAATATTGAAATGAGGGGCAAACAAGAAGCGTGTGGGAGATGGGGAGGCCGACAGCAGGCGGTGGGGACCACGGCGGGCGTCGCGCCATCTGGTGGCCGCCATTGGGGGTGGGTCCCACTCTTTTCTGCGCGTCGGCGGAATTTGTGGAGAAGACTTTGGTTTCCCCCCCTTTCCCCAACCTAGCCACTAGCCTTACCCTTCTTTATTCGACGCCGAAATTCCTCATCATATCTTCTCTTTTCCTCACAAATTCAACTAATTTCCTTTATCTTTACGTCAAATTCCACAAATTAATTAATCAGTTTATATATTTAAAAAGTCATTATGAAAAGAACAGCTGAAATGGATGATAAGGTATTTAATACTCCCATTTTCCGCTAATTGTGACTTATTTTCTCGATTGAGATGTCGTATTGTAAAACAAAGAAATAAGAATTGTAAGGATCAAATATTATTATAAGAAAAACTAAAACAATCTACATCATATAACATCATTTTTTTTTTCACCTTCCCAAAAGAAATTAGTCGCAAATAGCATAACCAAAAGAGCAATTATGAGGACATTATTTTATGAAAGTTTTTTGTTTTATACTCCTTCCGTCCCATTATTAACATTCACTATTCATTTAAGGCCGTGTGATTAGTAATGTTTTATTTCCTAGAATAACAATATCAACTCTATATTTAAAAATGAGGTGGGTTACTCATTACTCACTACTCACCCCACATTCTTATACATTCTTTATCTTCAAAAGTTTCCCTCTCTTACGATTCAACTCGGTTCCAAACTAAAAAATTATAATTTTTAACTTTTTGAAAACTTTATATTATTTCTATAATTACAACATAAAAAAATTGAAAAATAAAATTAATTGTCTCAACGACACCTTAATAAAATTTGGATGAATTCTCATTCTTTTCCATCAATCATTCCTCGAAAACTATGTTAATTTGTTAATACAATTAAAACTCATAAAATATATACCTTAATAAAATTTATTAATCTCCGTGTCGAAAAGAAATGAGACTTTAAGAATTGGACGAAGTGAGTACAAATAAAGGAAAATTTATGTTATGTCATTAGAATGGAATACATAAATCAAAATATTAGAGATAACAATGATTTTGATGTCGAAGTTTAAAATTTTTACAGGTGTACTAAAATAATCAGTCAACTTTAACTAAATATAACAAGAATCTAATTTCAAACTGGGAACTTTAACTAAATATAACAAGAATCAGTCAACTTTAACCAAAATATTAGTGGAATGACCTTGAATTAGAATCTAATTTCAAACTGGGAACTAAATAATCAGTTAAATCCCCCTCTTAAAAAAAAGATGAGATTTGTTATATTATAATGATATACCAAGAAAATTATGATAATTATGTACTCCTTAAAATATAACAAATATTTTCGAAACGACAATAGAAAATTTAAAGCATGTCAAGTTTTCCACACAGAACCCATAAATATTCGGAACGACTTGTATGTACCATTTTGTATATCTTTGTGTGTACTATACCTCAAGAATATGTGTTTAATATGGCCCACTTGATTTAATGAGAAATGACACATATCAATACCCTTGTGGTGTGGTACACACAAAGGTATATGAAAGTGGTACATATAAGTCGGTCCAATAAAATTAATTCTCTCTCGGAATAAAAATTGAAATTGGAATACAAAATATACGGAATTATTAGTTTAAACGCAATACAGTTAAACCTCGATAAAGTAATAATCTTGAAATAAAAAAAAATAATTATTTAATAAAATTATTACTTTATAAAATATTACTTTCGTATATTAACTCATATTAAAATAGAAAAAAAATATTATTTTAGTGAAATTATTATTTTATTAAATATTTTAACTCTAAAATTTTTAATAGAAGGTGGGCGAGTGCGGGACGGAAGCGCGTGGAGGGAAAGGCAGTTTCAGGCTAAGGATAGAAACAAGAAGTGAGTCATCAAGGCACGTGGGACGGGAGCGCGTAACGAGTGCGCGTACCGTTGAGAGTGGCAACGTGTTAGAAAGAGAGTGGTGGGCGGCTGAATCGGCTGAGCCGGTGGGGGACCGCCACACCTCAACTGCTCAGAAGTTGCGGAATTATTCGCCACGTAGCTCGTCCGCTCCACCCATGCCGTCATCAGAATCATCCGGAGGCGGCTGCCCCATCTCTCTCTCTCTCTTCATTAATTTTTAAAGAGACTTTTTGGGATTCCGTTAGTTATCTTTGTAAATAAACGGTTGTTGGCAGCCCTTGTAAAATTTTTATACGGAAAATTTTCAGAGAATTAGGTGTTCGAAAATAAAAGATTTGACTGTTTCAACGTGCTTACATAATACTTTCAGTGTCCGAGTAATTTATTTTTTTTTCAATACGGTAATTAAAAAAGTAGTGTTACACGGTACTCCCTCCGTCTAACAATTATTGTCCCTTTTCGTTTGAGCACGATAATTTAGGAGAGTGATTGGTTGTGATTAAGATGGTGGGGTCCTTAAATAAAGTGTGTGTAATAATTTACTATTTTAGGTAAAGGGACAAGAATTATAGGAGTATGGGACGTCCCGAAAAGGAATAAGGAACAATAATTATGGAACGGATGGAGTATAAATTATTTAATTTTTTAATAGTTAAATTTAATATAATCAACATAATCTCTTATGTTTTTTAGAATGAGTCACTTCTATTGAGACGTCACAATTAAAAAGTGAACCATAAATATCGAGAGAGATAGTAACAACATTTATCTAATTCCCCCAAAACAAAACATTAATTTATTCAGAACTAATATCATGAAGCCATCATAATACCATCAAGTCTATATATTATTAGTAATTTAGGATTAATATTTTAAAATGTGATCATGAAAAAGTAATATAGTCATATTAACTAATGTAGTTTGTCGCTAAAATTTAAATGAATATTTTTTCTCGGTCCCGAAGTTATTACTTTATCGAGGTTTAACAGCATATCTATTTTTTTTATAGTATGGGTTTTTTAATATTTTCAAAATCTACTTTCTGAGTTAACTTCTCTAAATTTAAGCGGTTTCTTTTAAGCATTAATTGATATATTTTCAAAAATATAAAAAATTATGTTTTTACATTAATTTCGAAAAATCAATATTATTTACTTAAAAAGATTTATTTTCAACTTTAAACAAAATAAAATAAACAATGCTTATAAATATTCCGAATGCCCACTAACAATCAAGCACAGTTTAATTGGGACAGTTAATCCATTTTATTTCTTATTGGACATTTGTTAGAACATCTCCCATAGTTTCTTGGTTTTAATGTTGGGTCCGTTCATCGGGCCTTTTTATTTTTAAAGACTTGTCTATTTCCTTCACGTAAATACTATGCTCTATATATTCTTTTGGGCAAAAAATTATAAACTGGTAGGCAAGCCAAGATAAAGGAAAGTCCATCGGGCTTTTCGGTCCAAAACTCAATCGACCCGATGTCCCTCCGAGATCTGAGACCAATACAAGCCCCAATTGCGAGCAGTGGCGAATCTAGGGGGCCCGGCGGCAGCCGCCCCCTCCGAACTCGTGTCGAAACGCAATTTTATACTTGTAATTTTTAAGAAATTTCGTATTTCGCCCCCCCCCAACAATGTACACTTCACCCTCTTCTCTATCGATTTTTTAAGTTTCGTCCCCCTCCCTCGTAATTTTGAATCCGCCCCTGATTGCGAGCAAATATCGGACCATTTTAGACCAATTTTAACAGTTCTAGTATTGACGAGTCGATGTCAACAATGTGCAAAATCTCACAATAAAATCAAAATGTATAAAATTTCACGATTTCGAATATCACCCAACTTCCTATATTGTCAATCTCATTAGTTATAACTTGCTTCACACAATTTACTTTTTTATGTATCATTTGTGAAATTATATATGCTTAAGAACTAATTTTACCTAAACCGTACTTATAAATACATTCTCGGTTCCATCAGTAGCGTCTTATATTCCTGAAATAGATGTCATGTTAGTAACGTTTTGTAACCATAAATTATTTACCCAATACTCAAACAACAGGCACCGCACTGTTTCATTCTTTTGATCTCCGTATCCAAAAGAAATCAGACACTATTATTGAAATATGGAGTATTAATACACAATCTCCTAAAAATGGCTACAGTTAAACCTCGATAAAGTAATAATCTTGCTAAGATAATATTTCTTCCGGTCCCGATATGGGTAAATGCACTAAAATAATAGTATTCGATAAAGTAATAACCTCGTTAAATGAATATTTTTTCTCGATTCCAAGTTTATTACTTTATCGAAGTTTAATTGTATTAAAAAAAGAAAATAAAGATATGGCAATGAATGCATGATGGGTGAGTCATTGGAAAGACATGGGGGAGTATAATAGTGGTGGGGCCTAAATTGAACCTAATTAAGTCACTTTAGCATGGGCTAGTTCTTGAAAAAGAATAAGACATAATAGTTGTGAATTTAGGGCAAAAGTCCACCAACTTTGGATCATGCCTCACACACTTTCTCATTGTCTCACCAATCAAGCAATCAATCTTACCCTACTTCCCTTGCTGTCCACCAGATCAGTTCCCTTCCTAGGAAACACACCTGCATTGTCAATCAAATTATTCACCAACATTATTCAATATCTCCTACTTCCATTGCACCTGTACCTTCTACCTAGTCTTTTTGTGATATCCCAAATTTCGATAATCCAATTCCTTAGCACAATTTAATTAGTTGCTGAAATAATTATAAGGAAAGGATTATTTTATCCAGTGTGTAATTTCACACCAGAATTGGAAAAGAAATAGGGGCTGATATTTATTCCACCTCATGCTAACTAATAAATACAAAGGAATAAAAAATGAAATTGAACTCCTCTTCTGCGTGGATTTCACATATGCAGTATAGCATGACCATGCAAAGCTATACCTATACCTAGCTTTGTGACTCAGCAGCTTACCTAGCTTGTGACTCAGCAGCTTAATGGTCCTATAAATAGTAGATACTCTTGTTGATTTCCTTCAGCATTTCATACGAAAATTCAGCAAACTCTGAAATAAGGTAAACTTTGGAAGAATTAAGAAGAAGGTTCAGCTGAAAAACTGAAAAGAGGATCGAAGAAATTCAGCAGAGTAAAACAAGGTGGGTTATATTTTACTTACGAAATCTATGCTTGAGTTATTAAGCTCTGATATTTATGCAAGTTTAGGTTTATGAATGTTCATGAAAATTGCTTCGCTCACTATTGGAATTGTGCATCTACTTGAATGAAAATGGGCTATGCCCATAAGTATTGAATACGATCGGATCCTGAGCTAGACGTAACCAGGGTTAGTGTACACCAAACGTCACGAAGTTAGCCTTGGGAGAATCTGTTTTTCCTAAGCCTAATGAAGGGAACGAGGTTACTCTCAGCTGAATTTGTTTCCCTGAGTTTAACGAGAAGTATAGAATGCACCAATAGCTGAGGAAGAAAAGTTTGGCCAAGTGAAAGTTTGGGTATACATAGACTGCTTTCGATTTTAAAACTGTCTATGTGATACCAGTAATGCATGAACATTTCATGGTTTTGAAAAGGATTTTCGGAGGTTTATTATCAGCTGCATTACCCACTGAGTACATTAGTGCTCAGCCTAAATATTTTCAAAAATGATTTTGCAGGCTGAAGATGGCAGTGTGAAGGTGACGGTGCTGAGTTGGTCTGAAATGTTATTGTACAAATACTCGTCTATTTTAAGACGCTTCCGCTATGTACCTTAAACTCTACCTCTCTTGTTTCTACTGAGGTAGTTAGATTATATAAATACAAGTGTTATTGCCATTTTAGATGTCTCAATTTCTTCCCCTTTCTTTCCCGCTTCTTTCACCCCTCCCCAGTCGTGCTTCGGCCCATTTGCCTTCCCTCGGGAATTGGGGCGTGACACTTTTCGAGTTCGAATTTCCTCGATACATCTTCGTGTCAGGTGAATGCATTATATCTATATTATAAATGTTATGATGTGACTTAAATCATAATCTTTAAAGAAAATTGAGTCATATCCCACATCGGATAATTAATGAAGTTTATTATTAATTTTACCTATAAATAGATAGGTTTTCTAATTATTTTATGTGCAATTGACCATATTTTTGTGGGCATGTGCTTTTGGACCTATGACCATATTCCGAAGGCCCATTTCGTATTATCCTCCTTATTAGTAGATTGTTTTTTCCCGTGGATGTTGGTCGATTGACCGAACCACATTAAATTCTCTGTGTCTATTTCTTTTTCTCTTTGTGTTATTGTTTTGTTATTGTCTTCGTTTCGTTTCAAGAACCCGTTCGTCACATTTTGAGGGTCAAAAGATCCTAATAGTAATGCATTATGTTTTATTCCTTAAAGCAGACTATTATTGTAAACCATTAATTGCAACTGAATTTCAAATTAATCCATTTATAATATAAAAAATTAATTAAGTGACAATCATAAATCTTATAGGACGGGATAACCTAATTCTTTTCTTATTTTCTAGTTTAATTAAGGAGTCTTTTTATCTGATTCATCTCCTATATACAATATTTTTATATGTATAATCGATCTCTTTTGATGTTTTATCACGCAAGAATACCCTGCGAGAAATATAAATATATCTAGAAATTAAAGATTACTCCCTCCGTCCCATTGGAAGCGTCTTGTTTCCAATGGGTACGGATGTTAAGAAAATGATAATGTGTGGTATATATTGTTTGACTTTTGGATAGTTAAATCTTGTCCACATAATTCTTGCCTTTTTTAGAAATAAGACGCTTCCAATGGGACGCCCAAAATGGAAAATAAGACGCTTCCAATAGGACGGAGAGAGTATATTTTAATCGAGCATAGGCCAAAACCCTAGTTGATTTTTTTCTTCAGAACTTCCAAATAATTGATGAAAGTTCTTTGAATTGGGAACAAACTCATGTAATGATTAGATTTTTGTGAGACTGTGGGCACATGCTGAGACCGGCCAGCAGCCAGCAGACATCAACACATATATAGAGCTGTTAAATGCCGCAGATCTAGCACAACTCTTATCCAAACGTACCATAATTATTATATTATTTTATATTAATTTCACAATATTATTATTATTATTATTTTTTTATGAGTAAATTGAAACAACATGCTATTTTTTCCATTTATTTTCTTTCAGGGTCAGTCACGGTCTTTCAAAGTTTACCAATGGTATGGACGAATTCACCAAACATGAATCTTTCGATTCATTGGCTCTCACGCTCAATCCCGAGGAATAGAGCATGCTAGGTTAGCCGAAAGATGGGTGGAGCATGTGGTTTAATTCGATGCAAAGCGACTTGTTCAAATAACAATTAAGATGAAGCATGGTCAAAATTCACAACAAACTAGTCGAATCGTACATTATGATTGAACAAAATATGTCTTACTTTAGAGGGCGGATGCAGGAATACGAGGGAGGGGGAGCGAAACTAAAAAAATTAAATAAAGAAGAGGGTGAAGTGTACATTCAAGGGGGCGAAATACGAAATTTCTTAAAAATTACATGTATAATATCGCGTTTCGACACAAGTTCGGGGGAACCGCCACCATCGGGCGCCCCCTTGGATCCGCCACTGCTTTAGATGTTCAAAGATTTTTAGGCGAAGCATTACATGAGGAATAAGTACTTTTTATACAGACTCGATTTAAAATTAAGATTAAGGCTCGTGAATTTTCTGGAGAAGACTATGCTTAAATGGTAAGAGTGTCGGGACTAAAAACGGCATGATTATTATTACTATTAATTATTGTTATCAACTACTATCATTGTTAGAACCGGTAAAAGTAATTAAGACCACGTGCATTAAGACACCAACAATTGATGAATAGTAGTTGCTATAATTCATTTGAAATGAATGGTACAACTCATTAAGCATGAATTATAAACTTAACTGAAGCAGATATATACCAAAAATCAGAGTTTGATATACCTTTGCTTCGAGACATGTATAGAATATACTTATACATGCTCAAGGACAAATGCAGACCTTCTAGATTCTATATATATATATATATATATAATTATTATCCCATTGGGATGGCATAGCGGTTAGTCTAAGGTGGTTGAACCTTTCTGTATTATTTGCAGGCTAGAGCACATGAGTGAGATTTACCCAATGCATATTTCAGTAACTGCAGCGGTTGACCATCGTCGTCAAAAAAAAATATACTCCCTCCGTCCCATTATTAATGTCCCACTTGTCTTTTTTGGTTGTCCCATTATTTATGTCCCTTTATACTTTTACACAACAACTTTACACCTTTACCTCCACTATCTTAATTACCGTGTCCAGTCCCAATGGGACATAACTAATGGGACGGAGGGAGTATATATTAAATTATTATCATTAGAACCGGCTCTAATGAAAATTATATTCGCTCCTTCTCATAAAAAGTCTCTTTTTATGGGGTACGGAAATTAAGAAAATGAAATTGTGTGGTGTATATTATTTGACTTTTTAGCTTGTTAATTTTGGTTTCTATATAGTTTGCCTTTTTAAGAAACAAGACGGAGTGGAGTTTACCCAGCGCACACTTCAGTAGCGGTTGCGGGTTACCCTCGTCATCGAAAACAAATATTAAATTATTATCATTAGACCGCCTCTAATGAAAATTATACTCGCTCCTTCTTATAGAAAGTCTCATTTTTATGGGACAAGGAGATTAAGAAAAAGAAATTGTGTGGTATATATTGTTTGACTTTTTAGCTTGTTAATTTTGTTTCATATATAGTTTGCTTTTTTTTTTTTTAAAATAAGACACTTTCTATGTAATTGCTCGAAAAGGAAAAAAAACATTTTTTATAGGACGGGGAGTATATTAAATTCACTTTAATTAATCACTTACTTAGAAATGAAAATATTAATCCAACACTCCATGTTATCGATTTATATATGTATAGAATATGTAACGTGAAAGACGAATACAAAACCACAAAAAATGAATTCTCAATCCTAAATAATTATTCAGCAATATTTATCAATAAAAAACGAATACAAAAGCACAGAAATGAATTCTCATTCCTAATCTACACCACACATGTTTGCATGTGTGCCACGTGTTTTTGAAATCACATGCCATTTCAGCTTCTACTTGACTTGCAAGTTTAATACGATATACCAATTATTCCTCCTCATTAATCATAATTTACGTTGGAGATGACTTAGAATGATCGAAACACATTATATTTGTATATAAAATAATATTATAAAATATACCTTGCAACATCTCTTTTACACATAATATATATAGTTCATATCATCATAAACGCCTAGGCCATTTACCATTAATTAATCGGTATTTCTCATAACCATTAACCCTATATCTATATATTCTATGCATACATCTTATATTACTTTCCGGACTGTTCCACTCGATCAGGTCATGTAGAAACAAGGTTCAAGTCTATCGATCTGTTAGGATGCTCAGCTGCATACATCACTGCACTTCTACTTGACACCTATAGTAATGATAAACGGCTCGTCTCGCCGTGACCTTCTCTTAAATTCTCAAAACTTCTATCACTCCATCCCCCAGGGGCAGAGAACCCGTCGCCGTCTCGGCTGTGCTACCGGAAGTCGATACAAGACAAGTCGGCAGGACGGAGGGAGCAGAGGCGGAGGGAGGAGGTCGCTGGTGTGGGCGGCCGCCACCACCGAAATTTTAACAAGAAAGATTATTTCTTTTAAAATTAAGTTATTTTATAAAGTAAAATTTTAGGTTAATTCTAATTTAATAATATTAATAAAATAAGTAAAAACAACTAATTCTTTATTTAAGCAAAGATGTAAGGTAGTATTGAATTGAGATTCGTCGTGACTCTATTGTTTATTCCTCTTTTCTGTTCTTCTTCAATGTCTACATCGGAGTTTTGAAAATTGTCATCGCCGACCTTGTTGTCGAGCCGCTTTTGAAATTATGTCGTCCATCTTCAACAACTAGACAAGTACTTATCTTCTTCGTATTTAAATTTCAGAATTCAAAGTAAATTATAAACCCTAACTTTCATTTTTCTCAAATTTTTTATTTTTGTATTGTAAATGTAAATGTTTGGTATGAAATTTGAGAACTAGAGAGATTGTGGGTGGAATCGCCAATGAGAATCATGAGATTATTTTCTCTTAGTTTGATGTAGATTCATGAATCATAAAGAACTCGTTAAATAAATTGATGCTGCTGATTTAGGGATTTGTTTGTAGTTGTAGGCGTATATTGCAGGTTGTTTTTAAATTCTAAGAGATCCAATTGCAACTTGTCTTTTCTTCATATCTTATATATATAAAAACCGAATGATTTCAATTCCAAGTCAATTTCAATTTCAATTCAATTGAACTCAATTGGAATTTCATTAAAATTCAATTGGACTCAATTGGAATTTCATTAAATTGAGGGGTAATATATAAGATATATAAGATTTTGTCCCTCAATTTATGGTCAATCATGAAATAATTTTAGAATAATTCTCAAATTACGGCAATTAATTGTTAATATTAATATTTTGAAAACATCCCTCAATTTACGCCCAATCATGCTAAATCTAATATTTTATAATATATAATTAAAGAATTTCAAAGCACAACTGTAAAAGATAAATCAATTTCAAATATATTAATTTTTAAATTAAATTGAGGGGTAAATATATAAGATATAAGATTATGTGCCTCAATTTATGCTCAATCATGAAATGATTTTATAATGTTTCTAAAATTACGCCCATTAATTGTTAATATTATTATTTTGAAAACATCCCTCAATTTACGCCTAATCATGCTAAATCTAATATTTTATAATATATAATTAAAGAAATTCAAAGCACAACTATATAAGATAAATCAATTTCAAATCTATTAACTTTTAAATTAAATTGAAGGGTAAATATATAAGATATGTAATATTATGTCCCTCAATTATGCTCAATCATGAAATAATTTTATAATGTTTCTCAAATTACGCCCATTAATTGTTAATATTAATATTTTGAAAACATCACTCAATTTACGCCCAATCATGCTAAATCTAATATTTTATAAAATATAATTAAAGAAATTCAAAGCACAACTTTATAAGATAAATCAATTTCAAATCTATTAATTTTTAAATTAAATTGAGGGGTAAATATATAAGATATATCAGATTATGTGCCTCAATTTATGCTCAATCATGAAATAATTTTATAATGTTTCTAAAATTACGCCTATTAATTGTTAATATTAATATTTTGAAAACATCCCTCAATTTACGCCCAATCATGCCAAATCTAATATTTTATAATATATAATTAAAGAAATTCAAAGCACAACCGTATAAGATAAATCAATTTCAAATCTATTAACTTTTAAAAGTTTTATGTTGAATAACTACTCCTCAATTTACGCATAATGATGTTAAAAAAGGTTAGTTATATATTAAAATTATATGTTAATAATTTTAAGGAACAAATTAGATTAGATTATATCTTATATATTTACTCTCATATATATATATATATATATTATATCATTAAATTGAGGGGTAAATATATAAGATATATAAGATTATGTCCCTCAATTTATGCTCAATCATGAAATAATTTTATAATGTTTCTCAAATTACACCCATTAATTGTTAATATTAATATTTTGTAAATATCTCTCAATTTACACCCAATCATGCTAAATCTAATATTTTATAAAATATAATTAAAGAAATTCAAAGCACAACTTTATAAGATAAATCAATTTCAAATCTATTAATTTTTAAAAGTTTTTTGTTGAATAATTGCTCCTCAATTTACGCATAATGATGTTAAAAAGGTTAATTATATTTAAAATTATATGTTAATAATTTTAAGGAACAAATTAGACTAGATTATATCGCCCAATCATGCTAAATATAACATTTTATAAAATATAATTAAAGAAATTCAAATCACAACTTTATAAGATTAATCAATTTCAAATCTGTAATTTGTTTACCAGGATTTTTTAAAACTTTAATGTTGAATAACTGCTCCTCAATTTACGCATAATGATGTTAAAAAAAGGTTAATTATATAAATTATATGTTAATAAATTTAAGGAACAAAATACATTATATTATATCTTATATATTTACCCTCACATATATAATAAGTCATAGTCTAAAACATTTTCACGCCATTTCAAAACTCTCACATATTTGAAAGGAAAAAAATTGGAAGTACAAAATGCCTAATATTTGGTCCATCATTGAGGAGTTGAATGAATTCAATGAGTCATTTGCGATGAAACTTCGACTGATCCGTGCATACGAGATCCCTTCATTCAACAAAAAAGATGTATCAAGTATAGAGTGTGTTTTCCACGATGCAAAAGTATGTCTCATTCAGTAGTTGTATCAGTTTAATATTTTAAGTAACCCATATTGCATTGAATTCATATTCAAATGTTTAAGGAGGAGAGAATTGAAGCAACAATACCAAAAAAATTGGTTCGTATATTTAAACCAGAACTTGAGGAGGGTCAGATATATGATGTAAAATTTTTTAATGTTGTGCATGATGGTAGGACACACAAGGTCACCACAAGTACATATAGGATATTGATCAATGATAAAATCCGAGTCTTGAAACTCTTGCAAAAGAATTTTCCCGACACACGGTATTGCTTCAAGAACTTTGATGATGTTCACAAAATAGAAATCATTAACAAAGTCACACCATTTGGTAGGTTACAAATATATGATTGTGCTTATAGTTTTAAAATGTGCATGAGATAACATATATAATCAATTATCATATGCTTGTAGATATCATAGGAGCGGTTGCAGATGTTGGCAATGTGGGGATCCGTACTATGCCTAATGGACCAGAGAAGAGGCTAATCAATATCAAACTTCAAGATACAAAGTATCAATTTTAATTTTAATATTAATAATTTTAGATTATGTTAAAAAAATAGATCTTTCTGATTTAATTCTCATTAATAATGTTGCATTTTATATGCATGGGGACATATTTTTAAATCATGTTAAATTGTTAATAGTCTTTTTTGTTAATTATGTTAATAGTAATATTTTTGTTAGTTGTTTAAAATCATGTTAAATTGTTAATAGTAAAATTTTAGGAAAAAACATTTTTAGATTTAGAAATCATGTTACAACTATTCAATCAATTTCTAATCGGTTCATTTGTTTAGAAGGATTTTTTAAAAAATAATATTTTGAAAATATTCCTCAATTTATGCACAATCATGTTAAATATAATATTTTATAAAATATAATTAAATAAATTCAAAGCAAAACTTTATAACATCAATCAATTTCAATCACACCATTGCCGTTCTCCTCACCTCATCTCTCGCTTTAATTCCCAAGGTTTTTTCTTTCACACCACTATAACTCCACCTTCATTACTCCATATGATTATTAGTCTTTCTCAAAGGAAAGAAAGTAAAGACAGAATCAGTTAGAGAGAGATAAAGAGAGAGAAATATATTCTCAAAATCAAGAAACCGTGTATTAACTCTTCGTAATATATGTTCCTCAATTTACGCATAATGATGTTAAGAAAGTCTTAATTATAGATAATAATTAATCAAGAATATCAAGCTTCATAAAAATTGATTTATCAACTGTATATAATTACCTTGTGTTTTAAAAACTCAATCTATGAGCATCTTCATACGATTGGTCGCCGAGCAAGCCTGCGAAATAGAGGCGGTCAGTCGGTCAGTTGCATAGATGGAGAGAAGAGAGAAGAGGGAGAAAGAAGGTGTGCGAGTAGTGGGTATGGAGACGCTGGTGTTGAGAGAGAGAAGATGGAAAAATGGAGACGCCTTAACGTATTGTAGCCATGTTCGAGACTTCAACAAATGTGTCCGATGATCTAAACTATAGTTGAAAATTCGAGAATTTTATCACAAACTGTAATCAAATTGATAGCCACGACTTTTCATAGGTGTAATATTTTTTTCTTTCCTACATGATTGTACATGGGAATTTGATGTTAAAATACTCATTTTTAAAATTTTGTTGTTCTTGACGTATTCGCTCATACTTAATTTGTGATCAATATTCTTTTAGTTAATCTTGGTAGAAGTTTTTTATGGGATATAAAGAATCAACTTCCAAGAATTATCACCACACTCGAGTGGGAGAATAATTTTGTATAGATTTACAGGAAAGACAATAAAAACTTGATGTTCATTATGTATGAGTGATGCTCATTTGTTTTATATGCCAAAAGATAAAAATAAGCTAAGAGACTTTCAACAATACAATAGATGATGTTTGGAGCTTGCAAAACGAGCACACAAATGGAATAACAGTCGTATGTCTTCCGTTCGACCATATTTTCTTAGATGTGCATGATCAACATATGAAAGAGTTTGAGAAACGAGCGAGCCACATTCTTATGTCTTCGGCTCGACCACATTTTCAAAGATGTGTAGAAGGTAATGTTAATTTTTTATTATGTATGTTAGCGTAAACATTTTCGTAATGCCTAGAGCAACATCTATGTTACATGAAGGAATAATTTAGGTTAGGAATGATACCTTCCTCCTTCGTATGTTGTCGCGGCTTTGATTGTTGCTCCTGTGTTAGATCTTCTGATCTGTGTCCCGGCCTTTTTCTTCCTCTGGGCAGTCAGAGAACTGAAGAAAATAAAATTTATCGTCTCTCTCTTACACGCTGCGTGCGTGAGTTATGTGTGTGTGCGTAATCTGTTTCTGAACAGAATACTAATATATATAGGCTTCAAAAGCCAATATAATATTAATATATTTGTAACTCATTAATTTAATTATATTTCTAATGGGCTACCACATAACCAGCCCATAATATAATTAATTAATTTACTGGGCTACTAATATTTATCAATTAATTAGCCCAGCCAATTAATTCCAGATAAATAACATTATTAAATAATGTAAAAATACATTAATCCATTAATAATGATTTCTGAGAGACAATAAATAACTAGACAACTAATTGGGCCAGATCAGGGATCCAATACAAGAAATAAAGCTGGGCTTCAAATTAATTAATTATCTATGCTCAGCCCAGAGCAAAATTAATTAATAAACATAGATTCATTCCACTAGAGAATCCGTGCTGACGCCTTTATCCCAAATTGAGCAAGGGCTTGTATTTTGGACTTAATCGATCTCCGTATTTAAGATAGAAATATCCGTTAATTAATTAAGTTCACTGACAGGTTAAATTAATTAACATCTTATATTCCTGAGTAGTACCACTCGACCTTATTAACACACCTGAACTTAATCAACCGGCCGGGTTTAGTGTGCTAATCCTTTCAAGTTCCTCAGGGGATATTATCAACTCATTTTACTAGGATACGGCTGCAAGATACAGACAACCAGCCTGAGCCACAAATAACTACTAACACCCAAGATACGTAGATCCGATCGCGATGACGTTCACCATAGTAGGTCAAAGTGATAGATAGCCAAATGCACTCAGCTGAAGTCTTACCAAGCTTAAGACCAGCTAAGTCACCGAGATCTTGGTTCTCCACTAAGGTCAGTTAGGAAAACACATCTCAGTGTGATTCGTCAATACACCACCTTAAGTGTACCAGTAAAGACAAGCAGCTAAGACAAGTCACTTCTTATCTAAACTGCAGCTTAAACCGACAACTTATCCTTAAGTTGTCTCAGCTGTGATAACTGTTTATATCTTGTCAGTTCAACCAATTTGTGTTGTCTTCTGTGATACCCGACACACCACACAAATCTAACTTTTATACAAGATAAAGGATAACATGTGCAAATATATATATTTATAAGATAGGATAATAAAATAGTTGTAGGGACAACACACATTGTATACAAGCATAAAATTTGCTTCCAGTATACAAAATCCAACGGGTGTTGTCCTAGTTAATAACAAGAAACGAATAAGGGGAAATAAACATAGAGCATTTCATCATACTAAGTCTACAAGTACAATGACAAAGGGCACAAAAAATACTATTTAAGGATTTGATACAGAAACAAAATACACTATTTTAGCATTTGTCAAGTACAGATGTATAGGTATTTGATCGATTTTTAATATTCGACTTACGACCCTTAATAATTCAACGTGACTCGAATTGAACTTATTATTCCGCCACCACCACTTTAGAAATTAAGTTTAACAGAATCAGATATTTATTAATTAGCAAAAGATCAGATTAAACAGAAGTACATTACAAAATGATCACCATATGTCTTGCAGGTTATCATCAACAAGAATACATGCAACTTCTTAAATCCCAACTTAATTATTAAATACCTACTAATATTATTCATAATATAATTAATTAATACAAAAGCACATACCACCCATAGCCTTAGCTTAATTCACAAAATCACCACAAAAAATAATCACCATCCTCACCTATACATACACCATCATTGTGTATGTATATAATATCACTTCTTCATATATACACAAAATCTTCATCTTCATCATCTTCATTTAGGTTAGAAGATCATTGACCCACCCAAGATCCGGCCCACCCGAATTCCCCTCATTGTTGTTATACTTATAAAACCTATCGAACAAAAACTTGCTATCTCCAGATAACATTTTGCTACCTCCACGACTCAACCCTGCCGCCGCCGGAGTCGAAGGAGACATCACAAACTGCGGCTGCTCTTCAACGTTAAAATTCACATCCAACCAAGGAAGGCTCCCCACCGCCGGAGATGAATCATTCATGCTCATAGCTTCCATGAGCTCGGATAAGGCGGCGCAAGATTCTGCACTACTGAAGCAACCGCCGCCGTAGGTAGAGAACTCCGGCGAGCATACCGACGAGATCGGCGGCGAGAGGTTGTTGTACATGTGCCCCATGAGAGTGGAGGTGGGAGAGGCGGCCATGGGGGAGTGGCAGTAGACACAGCAACGGCACTGCTTCTCCGCTGCCGACGGCGGTGAGGGGATGTTCTCTGCCTCCGGCACAAGGCGGAGCTGGCGAGTGGAGTGGGCGAAGAAGCAAATCTTCCGCTTGCAATTCTTACCGTCTTTGCAAGCCTCGGTCCGGTAACGAGAGGGATGAAGCCAGCACTCGAAGACTCCGTGAGAGAATTGACAATTATCGCCCTCGCCGCAGCGGCCGTCTTTTCGGAACCCGGAACAGACGATGCCGGAGTAGCGGTAGCGGCGCGGATCGCGGCGGCGGGCCTTCTCGCCCGGGTGGGCGAAGGGGCAGTCGGTCCAGTCGTGGCTGCGGCTGCGGCTGCACCGCCGCACCTTGAACTCGTACATGCGGAAGTGGTCGGAGGAGTACGGATCGTCGGAGTCGTCGCCGTCGTTGTGGGGGAGGAATTTGGAGAAGAAGGCGGGGTTCTCGTTCTCGTCGGCGGCGGGGGAGGGGCTGTGGAGGAGCTTTCGAGGGGGGATGTCGATCTTGTGGAAGTTGTAGTTCTGCTCGGCTGAAATGGCGCTCATCATGTCGAGTGAGAAGTGTTAGAGATTGAAGGGGAGGACCGAGGATGAGGGAGGTTAGTGAGAGAGAGGGAGAGAGAAGAGGTTAAATAGTGATGGGAGGAGGAGAGAGAGAGAGAGTGGTGACGAGGATGGGCGGAATGGTGCGTGGCGGAATAGTATTAGGGGAGTTGCATGCAGAGATAGATATGTGGCAGCTCGATATCACACTATTACATGCAATTAAAAACAGTTTTTTTTTTTTTTTTTTTTTTACGAGGAACCCACATCCGCTACCTTTGGTGCGCATAGGGTAAACCTCGCTCCTGTGCAATAGCCTGCAAACCACACAGAAGAGTCAAACCACCCTTAATGTGACAGGGTGACAGACTCACACATAGCGTGTCCAGTGGGAATTGAACCCATGACCTATCGGTCCCGGGCCACCCACCTTTACCGCTATGTCATCCCAAGGGGACAGTCTCTCTTGTCCCCATGGGATGGCCTAGCGGTTGAGGTGGGTGGCCCGGGATCGATAGGTCCTGGGTTCAATTCCCACTAAGACCGCTAGGTGTTGCCTGTCACCCTGTCACATTAAGGGTGGTTGAACCCTCCTGTGTGGTTTGCAGGCTACTGCACAAGGAGCGTGGTTTACCCAGTGCGCACCGAAGGTAGCGGCTGCGGGTTCCATGAATCAAAAAAAAAAAAACAGTCTCTCTTGTCCCCATGCGATAGTGCGCACCGAAGGTAGCGGCTGCGGGTTCCATGAATCAAAAAAAAAAATAGTCTCTCTTGTCCCCATGCGATGGCATAGTGGTGAAGATAGATGGTCCGGAACGGAAAGGTTATGAATTCAATTCCCACTAGATACTTTATGTGTGTTTTCCTCATCATAAAGAAAAATAGGCATTCCTATAACTTTATTTGCAAAAATAGGCATATTGTGTATAAATTGCAAAAATGGGCAAATACATAATTTTTAATATTTTAAAATTCTGACTCAACCTAGCTAAAAACCTATTCTGCACCGACACATTCAATTTAGAATAAAATAAGAGAATTTTTTGATTTTTGAGGACTTTGATTACACAATCATTTAAATTTTGATTGGTGAATGCATATATATATATATATACACATACCACGTAGACGATAGTATTGTTATTTTAATTTTCATTACATAATTATTTTAATTTTGATTTATGATTTATTATTATCTTTCAAAAATAATAAAAAAAAATTAACTAGGATTGATATTATTAATAATTTTTGCAGTATTCATCAAAATAAGTGCTACGTCATCGATACACAACGTAAACACTCGATTTCTCCATAGCGTTTAATATTTATTTAGATTTAATGTACAACGTAAGCGCTTGATTTTTCGTTAACACTAACGTAAGATTTATGAGCGCTTAGGTTATTTTTCGAGCGCTTAGGTGACAAATAATTATGTTTTAGAGTTATATTTCAAAGAATTTATTTATCTGTTTTTTCCTTAACCTAATTGACTTCGTAATTATTTTTTAGGAAATTTATTGATTTTTAAGATACTAATGAGATTATTTAATTTAGGGACTAAGTTAGTGTGATTTTTAAGATTTTTTTTTGATAGAACGTGTTTAATATTTATATAGATTTAATGAACAACGTAAGCGCTTGTATTTTCGTTACCACTAACGTACGATTTACGAGCGCTTAGGTTATTTTTCGAGCGCTTAGGTGATTCATAATTACGTTTTAGATTTATATTTCAAATAATGTATTTATCTATTTTTTCCTTAACCTAATTGACTTCGTAAACTTTTTTAGGAAATTTATTGTTTCTTAAGGCGACTAATGAAATTATTTAATTTTTTGACTTCGTAATATTTAGATTTTAATATTTATATAGATTTAATGACTTCGTAATTTTTTTATTAATTGACTATTTTAGCTAATAACCAAAAAGTTGAAGTCACAGTAGGTGTTTAGCTAGGTTGAATGTGTCAGTGCAGAGTAGGTGTTTAGCTAGGTTGAGTCAGAATTTTAAAATATTAAAAATTAAGTTTTTGCCCATTTTTGCAATTTATACACAATGTGCCTATTTTTACAAATAAAGTTATAAAAATACATATTTTTGCAATTCTCCCAAAAAGAAAAACAGTCTCTCTCTCCCCTCTCATTTCTCTCTCTTCTGTCTGTTTGTAAAAGTGTGGTGTTTTTCTAGGGTGAATAGAATGTGCCCCTGTTATTGGTTCGAGAAGATTTCAATTTTGATATTATAACATAATTTGTTGTTTTAATAATACTCTCTTCGTCCTATTATTTATGTTTCATTGAGACTGGACACGGTAATTAAGATAGTGGAAGTAAAGGTATAAGTTGTGGTGTAAAAATATAAAGGGGATCCCCTTGTTTAGAATGATTGTGGTCCATTAATTTATTTCCCTATTTGGTATGTGACATAAATAATGGGACAACCAAAAAAAGCAAATGGAATATTAATAATGGGACGGAGGGAGTATATGATTGCTTTCGTTTTTATTTTATTTTATCATGTAACCTATAAAAATATTTATTTTGGATAACTCTATGGTAGGGTATGGAACTTTGATCCGGCAGGAAAGTATAGACATATAAAAAATAGGAATTATGTATTTTATATGGAATTATGTATGTTCTTTATCTTTTTATACATATATTTTTTATTTTTGTATAAATTTTATAATTTTATAATTTTAATTCTTATACATAAAATATTTATAAATTATTTCAAAATATATTCAATTAAAACCATCCGATTACTTATTTTTTAAATTTAAGCAGTGTTCCCTTGTGATATTAATTATATCAATTATATTACCAGCTAAAGTAGTATTTTTGTACATATTCAAATAAGACAAACGAGACCTCCTTTTGTCACATATTATCCTCATTAGTCTTGGACATATTTCACGCAATGGGTTAGGGAAAGAGGTATTCTTTTGCTGCATACAGACACGTGTAACTCACTCAACGGACGTGAAATTTGTATTATTGTTATTCTCAATTATGAGAAATCCGATAATCCAATCTTACAATTTTATAAAAAAACTTTCAAATTGCTATTTAATTTAAAATAATAGAGTAAGAATATCGATAAATATGAACTTGTAACATTTGAAAAGATAGAAGGTATTTACTTCGTCCCACAAAAAGTGTCTTGTTTTCTTTTGTGAACAGTTTCCCAAAAAATATCTTATTTTAAAGAAATGCAAAAAAATATGTGGACTAAAATTAATAATTTAAAAATCAAATAATTTATATATTATAAAATATAAATTTCTTAATCTCAAGGAGACAAACGAAGGGGTTTAAAACTTTGTCGTTTATTATGGACTCAAAGTCGGGCCTATCTCACCTTTATTATGGGTTTTGCAGTGGCTGGGCCCACACCCGCATACATTCGCACTTTGTGTACCTCGTGGATCTCACGTGATGCTTTCCACGTGGCGTATTTGGAAGGGGAACGTAATTAAAATTAAAATTAATAAAATGAAATATTTTATATTTGAATTGTTCCACATAAATATTTTATTTATTAAAAGGATATAAATTTATTTCATAAAAAATTATTTTTTGTGGATCTCATTCACATCACTCTCTCTTAATATACAAAAGTTCACCGCATAGATTATTGCACCAAAAAGAAATAGAACATGGAGAAAGTAATATTATTCAATTCAATATCTACTCAATTCTCTTAAGTAAAACACAAAACTACTCAATCATATACAAACTATCAACAATATACCTTAAGTTAAATAAATTCTCAATTTTTTAGAAAATACACTATTCCCAATTATTATCAGATTATTTTGTTGAACTTTTGTAGTCTGATACATGATTTGGCACATGCCCTATCAATCGGGAACATAATTAGATGTGTAGTCGAACAGCATTAGAGACTGCTTTTTTTCAAAAAAAAATGAGGTCATTTGGGTAAATCTTGGTACATTGTAAATAGTTTTTATTTAATTGTGCAGTTGTGTTTTACTTAATAACTGGAAATTATATCAAACACCCCTAAAATAAAACCTCATATTAATATTTCGTTACAAAATCCAATTTTACACGATATATTTATAATTTAATCAATTCTATAAGTGCAAAGAATAAAAATTCATAGCCACTAATTGAGATACGCAACGTATATAACTTTCGATATCCAATACGAGAAAATGACAACGCCTATACATATATATAAGCATCAAAACGAAATCTTGCAGGTTATTGTACATGAACGAAATTTACCCAGTACGCATTTCGATAGCGACTGCGGGTTATCCTCGTTATCCAAAAAAAAAGTATCAAGACGAAGTCTTGGTATATACACAACTACATCCCTCATCGATCCAGTATCAAATCAAAACCAAAAAAAGCTTTAGAGCAATCCTACACACCTTAAGACGAGCACAAATTGATTACAAATCGAGTTCCGTTTTACTGAAATCTGACGACTATGCAGGAGATGTCATCCTTGCTCTTCCTCAACAGCGCCTCGTCCGCGAGATGCTTCGCTGCTGCGTGAGAGTCCTTCATGCTTCGAATGGCGTCAACTGCTTCTTGGTTCGACATTACCTGCAAGAAGATGATGAAACAAATGAATGAATAAAATCTTCATATAAGGAAGGAGAATCTCGCTCCTTGTTCTTGAACAAAAAGCGCGATACGAATAAAGCAAGAAAAGTAATTCGAGAATGATTCACCCAGTTCGTCTTTTGACTACGTACTACCAAGCCATGGATTTACACTATGATTTTCGAAAACACGGTTATAAGGAATTACGGGCTATTTATAGAAGAATATAATAACCCGAAGTACTATCCGAGCCCACAGGCAACACCGGGTATAATTCGGGACTAAAAGAAATCGTACGGTATGCCCAAACACATGTATAATTCGGGCCTAAAATAGCGGTCACCGCTACGGTGGCCGAATTTCGAGTACTTTCAGACTCTATACTTTAACAATTACTCCATCTGTCCCAATATTTGTGATTCAATAGGCTTCGACACGAGAATTTAAGAAATGGTGTTATGTGGTGTAGATTATTTAACTTTTTGATAGTTAATTGTGGTTTGCCCAATTCATTACCTTTTTTAGAAGTGAGCCACAAATATTGGGACATCCATTTAAGGAAAGTGAGCTACAAATATTGCGATGGATGGAGTATTCAGTAATTCTCCGACGTCGACTCAAGAATGCACGTAGAAGGTTTAGAGTTGATCATACCTTCCACAACCCGTCGCTTGCTAAAATGATGAACTCGACATCATCATCTATCACCTCGACTGCTATATCGGGCTCCGAGGTCAGATGTCTCTTCAAGCTCTTGTCTCCAAATGCTCTAGCCACCGCCAGCTGGCCATCAACTCGAGGGACATCGCCTACACCGCCAAAGATCGCGTTTTTAGGTTAAGAAGTCGAAAACAATTTCGTGGGTGTTGGGGGGGGGGGGGAAACTAATGAATATCACTCATTTGCAAAAGTTGAGCCGTTGGATAGTGCGGTGTTTACCCGGGAGGTTTGACACGAATCCACCCTTGCTCTCGATCAACTTCTTCTCCTTGCTAGGTTCGTGATCAACGGATAGCTGCTTAGCTACGCCTTTCTTGCTGATGACAGCCCGGGAGTCTCCAACATTTGCAACTACGAGCTTCTGCCCGTTGACCAAGATTGCGGTAACTGCTGTCGACCCTCCTTTCCCCAACCGGAGCGATTGCTCTAGTATTTCCTTATCAGTAGTCTCGTACGCGTTCTTTAATGCATTCTTCGTGTGGGTCCAAAAGTCGTTCTGTTGTACAAAAAATACGATGTTAGGACAAAAGTTGCGATACATCCTTCGACACAATGTAGTGCCATTTACCTGATTTAGAATGTTGGTGAACAGATTCTCTTGCAAGTACTTTGCAACATCGTGCCCCATATGTCCGTCGAATATGGCAAATAGGCCCAACTCGTTCTCGTCTATCATCTTGAATTCGGAAACTAAGCAATCTTCCATGGCGTGATTCGCCTTTCCCTTTACCAGATGGGAGCCATGTACGATGTTCTTTGAGAATTTACTTCTTCCTTTCTTTGCGTCGGGTGTGACGGGAGTGGAAAAGCATGCCTTTTCCTACATCACGGAATGAGGTTTAATCCGACGGATCTCTAGAAATATACAAACATTAACTCGAAATACAGTACACATATGTTTTGGATTTAACAGACGAGTAATCAAGATCTGATAGCATATACGGATTACGGGATACCCGTCAATTGATCTTCAGCAAAACACCATCTACTTACCTTGTTAATCCAAATTACTGTTGAACAGACATGATCAAGTTAACCTTAACTACGTAAATAAGCACTTTAGTTACTAGATTGATCTAGGTTCTCTAGTTTCTCTGCTGTCACGTGCCTAAAAATGTTTATTACGAGATGTAATTCACAACAGTAGACACGAGGTCATATTAGCAAGAATTAAACACATGAAGTTCGAACCACAAACGTTGCTACGGTCTCAATTACGTGACCATTTTTGCTCGTAATGTGATCTTAATTCACCAAAGCAACAAGCTTAGTTCTTTCATCTATCAGAGTTATTGCCTCCCGCGTAAGGTAATTAACAAGAGAGCCGGCACTCAACAGAAGCAAAACAAATCAATCTATACCATAACTCTATAACAATTGCATCTAATTCGATCAGAAACAATTGCATTCTCAGTTATGCAGAAGCAAGACATTGATAAATAAACTCAAAAGGGTGATTATCACAAAAGCCATTCAAATTCCACAATGAATGAGGGATTTTTCCGTGAAGCTTTCTCTCTCTGAAAAAGAATTCAGAGAGAGAGAGAAAGCTTAGACAAAGAATTGCCTTGCTCACACATAACTTTACAGCCCACAACTTTTGCCATTAAGGATATGCAGATTGTAGTGATGGATTAATTAATCATTGATCTTTAAAACCACACCAAATCAAGAATTGATTTCCTAAAATTCACAAACCAACCAAGTTTATGCATCTTATGTGCAACACACAAAACATACTTTCACAACTTCCCTCAACTCCACCACTTCCTCCCTTAACCCTAAAAACCCTCCAACCACAAAAGGAGCAAAAACACAGCAAAGAAAATTACTACTTAATGTCAAGATTTAAGAGAGAGAGAGAGAAGTTACCTTCATCTTGTTGAGAATTTCTCTTCCAGTCATGGCGGTCTATTTCTCCAAAATCTTGATTTTTTGGCACTCCGGGAACGCGGAAAATAAAGATGGGGCTCAATTATTTAGCGAGCAAAAGCAGGGATACGTAAAAAGATTGGATTTAAAAAAAAAAAAAATTAATGTTCGGAGTATTAACTTATTACCATTATTATGATTATCCGTGTAATGGAGATGTTCATCAAGAACGTTGACTAAAAAGCCTACAACATACGAAAAGGTGCCCAATTCATGGTTGACTTCGATTCCTTTCATAATCCGCGTCTACCCTATTAATTTAAATTTAATGCATTAAATGGTGACTTTTTTTTTTGATGAAAAGTCTATAATGAGATATAATTAAACCTCGATAAAGTAATAATTTTAAGACTCAGAAAAAATATTTATTTAACGAGGTTATTATTTGATCGAATATTATTTTAGTGCATTGATCCATATTGAGACATGAATAAATTATTATTTTAGCGAAATTATTACTCTATCGAATATCACTTTGTCGAAGTTTAACTATAGTAACGAGTTTGATATTGAGATTTATTTGTTTGGCCTAAAGAGATTCATTATGATAAAGCATACTATTAACGGTAGTAATTATTAAGGTTGTTAATATGATATGTTAACCGAGCGATCAAGAGACATTTTTTAAATCGAACTGAACAAGATTAAAAGGTTTTAAGTTCGATATTCAATTTGACCATCGAATTAATATTTTATATATGCTCAAAATATTGCATATGCATTATTTTTTATCCAATCAAATTATTTTCTTATGCTTTTTAAATAAAAAATTGTTATTGTTATTATAATTATAATATTTGATATTTAATGATACACTCCCTCCGTCCTGCTATTTATGTCCCATTTAGTTTCGGCACGGAGATTAAGAAACTTTATTTTAATGTGTATTTTATAAGTTTTAATTGTATTAAGAAATTGCCACAATTTTCGAGGAGTGGTTGGTGGAAAAAAGATGAGAATTATCCAAATTTTTAAAGGCAATCAATTTAATTTTTTCCATATTTTTTTTCATATTGCATTTGAAAAATAATCTAAAGTTTTTAAAAAGTTAGAAATCATAAATTTCTTAATTCGGAACAAACCGAAATCATATGTGAGATATCCATGTAACATTTTTTGCGCGTGGATTTATTTAAGAAAATATGAAAGTGATGTATAAAATGACATGACAATAGGAAAAAGTTATAAAGATTTAGAATTGATATATTTATTAATTAAAATTCCAGTTTTTTTGAAATCTTCGAATTTTAATTATTTCCATAGAACGGCAGATTATGTCCAAATTAAGGCATGGCTACTAGCCGTTGCCATGCTTAATTCAGAAGAGTCATTGGTTCCATTCTACTATTCAAAATTTCGACCGTTAAAATAAAATCCGAACTTCGATATCCCTCTCTCTCTTTCTCTACAACGCTCTACTGGAAATTCGGACCGAATGGAGGCGACGGAGGAGTCGAGTAGTTTGCTCATGATCGACGAGGCGTTCGAGTACTCGGCGCCGCGGTTCCACGGTTTCATGTCCGTGCAGTGGCGTAGGCACAAGGGGGGCAGTGGAGGCCAATGCCCCCACTGGAATTCGAGAATTTGTTAGGAGTAATTTCGTAATTTTCAATTAATTATAAAATTTATTAATATATTTAATATTCTAAATATGTTTTTCAATTTAAATTTTTTTTGGTGGCCCAACTGCATCCATTATGAATAACAACATACCAACATCACATAATAAAATGTTTCCTATCTATATGCATGAGGCCTCGATGGCTGGACAGAGACCCTTACCAAACTGTACAGAGCTAGTTGATTTGGACGGCTGGACGCCTCGAGGGTTCAATAAACGACAAGCAGCAGTAATCTTGTGATTTATAAATCATAATACTTTTCGTGGTTCCATACAATAGATATTATTATTCTTCATAATTTCCTCTTAACTAAATTTAGAGTGATGTCAAAATAGGATTGTGTATTATGTTTTTCGAATAAATATAAAAAATATATGAGTTATTCATTAAAGAATAATATAATCCTTAAATAAGCCATAAAGAGTAAGTATAATTAGATATAAGTAGAAAAATGTGCTAAATTTTTTTTTTCGGGGCTCCGCCCCCGAACCCCTGTACAAAGAGAACTCAAACCCACTAAATTTTGCCCCCACTAGCTCAATTTTCTAACTACGCCACTGTGTCCGTGGAGGATGAGGACGTTCGTAAGGCGGAGCACTGGTTCGACGACGCGCGCGCTTACGCCCCTTCTCGTGCGTCCCTTTCCCCTCTCTGCTTGTGCTGTTGTTTTAAAATTATATCGAGATTCAGATTGCGTGGTTATCGCAGACTTTTTTTAATAATTATATATCGATTCTGGTTGTTGATCGTGGAACTCTAGGGCTTGAATTATTTGATTTATGTTTCCGAGTCGATATCCACGGTATTTTATTTTACTCGTCTCCACAAGGAGAATAACTCAGCATATCTATATATATCCTTGTTTTGCAGAGGTGTAGATGGAAATCTCATCTTACTGCCCCGAAATTACCTTTTCTCCAAACATCTCTACGAGCACGTCCACCCAGGATCAAAAGTTCTGAGGAGTTGGAAAATGTTTCACAGTTCAAGGCTAGACCATTAAATAGAAAGGTAATGTCATTACATATATTATCTATCCTATATGCAGATATTTGAAAGTAAAGGGGAAATGGGTATATCCTGCAACATGAAGAAGCGAGTTACCATTCCTCAACATCAGTTGGTGTTGTAGACATCTTTGACAAGGTGAATAGAACTGCTCTCTCTCTCCTAATCTCTTTTATATACTGGAGTTTTGTCAAATTGCTTTCTTTTTTTTGCCTCTGCCTTTCAGCTTTCAATAACTTCAGAATCTCAACGTGAGACGCCTCTCCCAAGATATACCACACCAAATCCATTCCATCTCCACACAGAGGTACACACATTTTCTCCATGTATTCATGAATAATCCCAATCCGTTCTTGGTTCTTTTAACTTCATGTTTTTGCATTGGCCCATCAGGAAAGAGGGACGGAGAAAGAGAGAAGGGAGGCTGAAGAACTCATGCAGAAACAGTTGGAAGAGGAGACAAGGAGAGGGCTAGAGCACCGAAAGCTCTTCCATATCCTTACACCACTGATTATCCTATGGTATGAATATCTATTTACTATTTCATCTGTAGAGATAGGAATACTAGTCTGCTTACTGACCTGATATTTCGACGCGTAATTCTTTCTGTTGCAGATTCCACCAAAACCAGACTCGAAGCCATGCACGACGAAATCAGAGCCTTTCCAGCTGGAAAGTCTGTTGAGGCATGAACAAGAAATGCAGAGAGAAATGGAAGAAAGGAGGAGGATGGAAATGGAAGAAGCTGAGATGAGAAAATTCAAAAGCCCAGCCTGTCTTTCAAGAGTACAAACTCAATAAAACATTATGTTTATTTCTTTCAATTTCCTTGTTATTATCACTCTTATTCATCAAGTTAAACTCTATAATATGTTAGGGATCCGATTCCACTTCCCGAGAAAGAGCTTACAGAAGTCCAAGAACTCAATCTACATGTCTATAGAGCAGAAATTGAAAAAAAGGTTACTACTATTTCTACTTTAGTCCTTCTCTTTTCAACATACATGTTGCTGCATTCTTATAGAGAGTTGTTTCCCAGGTTAAGCAGAAGGAAACGGTTTACAAGCGAAACGGAGAGGAGGAAGCAGCTGCAACGATTGTAAGCACAGAGATACAAACACGATTTATTTAACCTTTTTTAGTTAATATTCAAGATCAAGATGTGAGAATATTCATATTTTTCATCCTTCAATACAATAGATGGAGGAGGAGAAGGCCTTGAAACAGTTGAGAATAACCTTAGTTCCTCTGCCTAATTTCGGCCATCCTTTCTTACCACAGAAGTATGCTACAAACAGCAATCCGCGTTCTTGCATCTCGTCCGTTTCTTACTAATGGCTGTTTTTATCTCATATCATGCTCATCTTCTCCATATGAACAGGTCAGGTAAAGAAACTACAAAAACAAAGTCTCTGAAACTGCACGTGAATCGTATGAAGGAGAAACGAAGATCGGTTTTTCCCACATCCGGTGCAGCCGCTTCCCATATGAGGTGACTGCTGCTGCTTATAAGTTCAACTGTTCAAACTCCCCTTGAACATAATCCTTGTATTCTAAATCTAATCCTTTTCTACATATTTCACTTGTTGTGATAGTTGCAAAATCACACTGTTTCGAGCCAAATGCAATAATTTGTAATGTGAAGAAACGAAGAATACACATTGAAATTATTCTTTTTGGAATGTAAAGAGTCTTTGAAATTTGAAATTTGCATTGAATCAGATGCTTGAAAATGTTCTTTGATTGCCAATAAGGACATGCAAATGAGGACAAGATAGTAATATGACTGTTTTTTTAACTATCTTCTTCTTTGTTTGTAGCTCGTTTTTTTAGTAAATTTTCAAAAATACCCTTCAAAAAGTCGGTGTCAACTACAGTTAAGTCTCGATAAAGTAATATTCGATAAAGTAATAATCTCGTTAAGATAATAATTTATTTCGGTCCTAATATGGGTCAATGTACTAAAATAATTTATCTCGTTAAATGAATATTTTTTCTCGGTCCAATGTTATTTATCGAGGTTTAACAGTAACTTATCGCAATAAATCTTACTTTTTGTGACACGTGTAAGTAAAAAGTAAGAAAACTCAAATTTTTAGTCTCGTTGTATTTTATTTTATTTTAAATACAAGAGTGTTCTATGTTGTTTTCTTTGAATAGTTAGGTTAATAGGATTCTAATGTCATTACTTACTTCTTCAGATGTACTCCCTCCGTCCTACTATTACTGTTCCCCTTTGTTTCGGCATGGAGATTAAGAAACTTTGTTAAAGTGTGTATTTTATTAGTTTTATGCAAGGAATAAATTGAGGCAATCGATTTATTTTTTTTTTCTATTTTTTTTCCATGTAATTGAATAAATTGTCTAAAGTTTCCAAAAAGTTAAAAATCATAATTTACCGAGTTTGGAGCGGAACAAAATCGTGTGAGAGAAGATTTTTGGAAAGAGAGAGTATAGAAATGTGGGGGTGAGTAGTGGGTAAGGAGTAGGGTTGTAAACGAATCAAATATTTTTGATTCGATTCGGTATTCGTATTCGATTTTTGATATTCGTATTCGAGATTTTGAGATTCGAATTCGATTATAAATATTCGATTCGATTCGTTTACTTATCAAATACGAATACAAAATTGTAATATTCGATTCGATATTCGTAAATATTCGATTAGATATAAATTATAAATACAATAATTATTTTTATATATAATAATTATTTATATTATATATAATAATTAAATGAATATATTGGATTCTATATTCTGTATCAAAATCTGCATGTGCAACGCACGTGTTCTATGTTGTATATACTGCTTTCTGATGAAATTGAACATAACTTTTACTCTTCCATTATTGTGGTCTCTAAGATGGTATCAGAGCGATTTTTAGATCTAGATCTAAATCCTTCCGATCATCTTCCTCCAAATCATTCTTCTGTCTCTCACTCGAGATTTCTATCAAACTAAGCTTCCAGCCAACTCCAACACCTCAGCAGCTAGGTATTCGAGAACGGCGGCCATGTACTCCAGAGCTCCGGTGCCGACGCGCTGCGCGTAGCGGCTTTTCTTCATAGTAGCGGCCGATTCTGCCGACGGGAAACCGACTTCTTCCTAACGCCGCCAAGCTTTGTCAAGGCCAATCTCGGCCTCCTTCTCCACAGTGAGTTGCCTGTTTTCCTCTGTACTCGCAATCAAAGCACTTGCATCTTCTCCAGAGATTTTTAGGCGAGAAATTCTGCCGACGGGAAACTGCAGACCGACTTTCACGGCGCCATTCTTCACTTTTGCTACGATATTCTAAAGCCACTTTTTAACAAACAAGCAAATTGAATATTCGAACATAAATCGAATAGCCGAATCGAATAGTACCGAATATAAATCGAATAGCCGAATCGAATAGCCGAACAATCGAATAGTTACTATTTAATAAACAAACAAATCGAATATTCGAATTGAATCGAATAATTCGAATAGCACTATAGAATCGAATACGAATAAGGTTTAATATTCGAATATAAATTGAATACGAATACGAATATTCGAATATCGAACCGAATACGAATCGAATACAGAGATATTTGCTTCGATTCGGTTCGTTTACAACCCTAGTAAGGAGGTTCACTTCATTTTAGGTTTAAGAATAAATTTTTGTCATTTTAGGAAAGATGACAGTAATAGCGGGACAATCGATTAGGAAAGTAGGACAGTAATAGCGGGACCGAGGGAATAAATTATTTTAATTTTATATTTTTAATAATTTTATCCTTCTTATAATCATTAGAAATATTATGGAATATCTTTAATTAAAAAAAAATTGAAAACAGAGCATAGGGGTTTTTAAGTAATTAAGCATCACCCACAGACTCCCGCTTGCTTTCAGATTTCAAATATCCAAACGTACACTTCGCTTCCCACTCTCGCCGGCGAAAGAATCTGAGGTATCATGGCCGTCGTTCCGAGAAATTCCGGCAACATCAACCACGTATCCTCCTCCGCCACCGAAGATCCTCTCTTACCTTGGCTCCAGTTAGTTTTCTCATTCAATTACTTACACATAGATATCAGCATCTCTGTCAGAAACATTTGCTTATTTAATTCTCCATTTTTCCCTGAACTATTTCGTTTTGTACGAATTAAGGTCAATTTACGAAGCATTGCGAAGTCAGGATTGGAGCGACCTCGCCAATTTTGCGGATTTCGATGCGCTCCTTGTTAATTGTATTAATACCTTCAAGGCTGATCTGCGGTATCGAGATGACATCAGATTTCTCAAGATCTGGTTCCTCTATGTAATGTTCGTTCTCTTTTTTCCTCTTATATTTAACATCCACATGTTCAGCTTCCTGTAGTGTGATTTGGGGGGACTGTAAGATGTTTTTAGTGGATTTCTTCCTCTATTTGATTTTGTTTAGTTGATTCTGGTTTATTTTGGACTTGATGGATTATCTCGTGATCAGATAGAACAATATTGCAGCTGTATAATGTGCTAATTTCTGATGTCATGGATAAGTCTCTTTATCTTTTTTGGGAAAATTCATGTTTTTGTATGCTTTCTAGATGGATGGTAGCTCAGATTATGAAAGAGTTTTTAAAGAAATAGAGGAGCTCAGGATTTGTATACGAAAAGCTATGCTTTACGAATCATTTGCTTTGTTTCTGGAAGCGAAAGGCAGACTTATTGATGCTTGTATGATTTATCATCTTGGCATCTCAAGGTTCGGTACCTTCTCCTTCTCCTTGACATTGATAGTGTTATATGTATTAGTAAATAGCATGTCCACTAAAATAAGGATATTCTTGCATTTCAGAAATGCTGAGCCACTGGGGAGACTGAAAAAAGCTCAGGTTTTGTTTCTTGAGAGGATGTCAGAAAAAGTAACTAATGGATCATGTCAAAAGGTATGCCTGATTTCGTTCATCTTAACTAGTTCAGACACTAAACTAGAGATGAGAAATGAACTCGAGTAGCATTTGTTGAAAAGACCTGCTCGCAAGTGAAGTTCTGCATATTAATTTACCATTTTATTGATCAAAACTGATAATTAGAGAATAATATTTGTAATTTGTTATAAAGAAAAACAGGAAAGAGATTAGTGAAGTGATAACTGATAATTTTTCCATCTTGCTCTGAAAAAACTTACGAAATAATCAGCTAGCAAAATATTTTGTATTGCACAGAAAGCTCCTTACAAACTAAACTAGTACGTAGTTCAAGCAGTAAACAAGGCAGCATAGCTTTTATTTTCTTTTGTTGGTTCCTTCTTACTTCCTTAGTTTGGGGAGGAGTGAATACGCGTCTACTGTTTGACTGATCCGTCTCTAACTCATTCTCTATAAAATGACTTTCTTCTCTTTTTTGCTTTTGAGTGCATACATGAGCGGCATATAAATGATATTCTCTTGACTTTTTGCAAATTGTTACATACTGTTAGTTCCTCGGAGCATAGCATTTTGTAAGTATGTTTCTGTCAAAAAAGAAATACGACTCAGGTTGCTTTCCTCTTTTGTACAGAAAAAGAAAGATATTTCTCTGGAGAATGGAGAAAATTTTATTAACCCATGGTCTGTCTCAACCCTCAAAAAACTACTTCAGAAGATGAACTCGCAAGTTGTAGAATATGAGGTAAGGAACCTTTTTAAATTTTATGCTCAATTTTTTGAAGTTTCTAATTTAGAAAAGTTGCATATATTTTTAGGGATACCTTTCAAGTAATAAAGCATATCCTGGAAAAGTGGCATTATCCTCCCTGCTGAAGTCCAAAAACAAAAGCATGATTGATATAGGTGAGTAAATTATTATCTACATATTTTGGTACTAAACCAAGAACAATTTCATAAACTTTACATAATTCAAGAGAGGTCAGTCATATTTATCAGCTACAGACTATTTATTTTGTATTTACTAATCTTCTCATAGTCATTATCACTAAGGATGAATATTTGGCTTTATGCATACTCCTTCCGCTGTTGACTTCATTCTGGTTTTGATTTGTGGTGCTTGAAGGTGGAGAGAAGTACCAGATCAAAGGGTGTGCAGGTCAGGGTGGGTTTGCTCAGGTGTTTAAAGCATATGTGAACAACAATCCTGATGACATTGTTGCCCTCAAGGTACTTATAGTTAATCAAGCCAACTTTCTGGATAGTCAATATAGAGAGATCATTGCATCTGTTCTGAAGCTTGCAATTCCGGACAGATTCAAAAGCCGCCATTTCCATGGGAATTTTATGTGTACCGACAACTTGACACCCGGATTCCTCAAACAGAAGTATGTAATTACTGTACCAACAATAACTAACAACAGCTATTAGTCATAACTCAAGCTCATTCGAAGTTGTTTTTCAGAGGAAGAGTTTTGGCTTTGCTCACAGATTGCACCTCTATTCTGACTACAGTATACTGGTCTCCGATTATTTTCCTCACGGGACTCTACTGGTCGGTATATAGATGTTTTCATTCTTTTGAAAGATGTAACTTTTCCGTAGTTCTTACTTCTTAGTTCCATTGTATGATTTGCAGGATGCTATGAACTGTAATGTGGTTACAGGTGGATCTATGGACGAAGTACTATGTATTTATTACACTATTGAGATGCTGCAGATTCTGGAGAGTCTACATGATGCATCAATAATCCATGGTGATTTCAAACCTGATAACTTCCTCATCCGGTATTCTAGGTAAGTAAAATACTTTTCTAAGTAAACTGGAGTCTCTCCATCATCAAGTTTGAATCAGGCTTTTCTCTTGATCTATTCGACTTTTTCATTGTTTCATTGTTTTTCTAATAAAATGACAGGGATGATCCAACAGAAGATGTAGACGATTTTCGCCTGAGAGCTGGAACTTGGAGAGATCAGGTTATTTCTAGTTCTTTTCTTCCTTTTCGAAATCATGATGAGTAAACTCCGCACATTATGCTTCAGGGACTATGCCTCGTCGACTGGGGGAGAGGAATAGATCTAAGTCTCTTCCCTGAAGGCACCAAATTCATGGGAGATAGTAGAACTTCCGGCTTCCGTTGCATTGAGATGCAAGAAAAAAAGCCTTGGAAATTCGAGGTACAAATCTTTTTAGATGATTAAACTGCTGATATGAAGCCATAATTCCATAACTTTTTAAACATCTTTTCTTGATGGTGCTTAGGTGGACATGTACGGACTGTGTGTTATAGTTCATATGATGCTTCACAACACATACATGGAGATTGAAAAACGAACATCTTATGATGGAAGCTCTCATTACCAGCCCAAATCACATTACAAGCGGTTCGTGCATTCTCTTCACACGCTACTGATTTTAATCTTCTAGTCTAGACTTTTAAGGTCCAAGAATGATGGTTGTTTATAGGTATTGGAATGTTGATCTGTGGAAGAACTTGTTTGCTAAGCTACTGAACTCGGATCCAGCTGAGGATCACAAGAAGGTGCTGCGATCCTTGAGGGAATCGTTTCGGGATTACATGTGCTCGGACCCGAAGCTCGTTAAGAAGTTGAAGGAATTGCTCGTGAAGCAAAGAACGTCTTTGTGTTCGTCTTAGTCTGATTCTTTGTTATTTTAGTTTGTGTTTGAGATGCAGGTGAAATGTTGATGCTGTGGTAAGGCTTTAGTTTTGATGTTCTTGCAAGCTTTTCCTTGTATAGTAGTGTAGGAATGATGCTTAAAGGCTGTAATGTGTGTATTTTCTGTTTTGGCTCGTCTGGTATAATCAATCCTTTGCATGATAGACAATTATGCTCTTTACTGTTCTTGTTGGATCTCGAGTGCTTACCACTACGCCAAAAACAATTGCTGGTGGTGAGGGCACAACTTTTATTACTCATTGCATAGCAGTCAACGTCACGGTTACAGTTCGAATGTTGTTTCACCACGAAGGGGCGTGGTGTCGGACATCACGCAATCCAATATCATTGTATAGCAGTCAACGCCACGGTTACAATAAGAACGATGTTCCACCATGCAGGGGTGTAGTGTCGGACATCACACAGTCCAATACCGTGCAGCTGGAAGGATGTTGGGTATTATATATCCCAACAGTTCTGAACAAATTAAAATTAGTAATTAGTAGCCTTAAACATCATCTTGGCATGCTAGTTAGTATCATCAAAATCAGTTTGTAATGTTTTAATTTGTGATACTCAAATGCAGAAATGTACAAAAAGTAAATGATGAAAAAGACTAGTAAGCGTTCCACACTTAGTGGGTACATATTATAAAGGGGAAAAATTAAAAATAGGCAAATCCAACACCTTAAATGCAAAAATAGGTAGCTTATGCTAAATATGCAAAAATAGGCATTATTTCTTTTTGCTCCTTGTATTCATATTTTTCATATTGTTTTTTGTACTTGTTGTAAATTTGTTAACAGTTTTGCTCAATTTTTATTAATTGAATAGTTAATTAAGAAGATATAATTTTTTTGTTGTTTATCTAATATTTCGAATATATATATATATATATATATATATATATATATATATATATATATATATAGGCAGAATCTAAATTAATTACATTCTTGAATTTCACTACATTTTCATGATTTTAATTAATTATTATATTTAATTAAGAATACTTAATAAGCATAATTATGAATTATTTCATTTTAAGATACATGAAGATAAATACATTTTTCATATACTCCATCCGTCTCATAGAAAGTGTCTCCCTTTCTTTTTCGGGGTATCCCATAGAAAGTGTCTCATTTCCTAAAAAGGAAGTGGGTAATTGTGAATTATACTTAATAAGCATAATTGTGAATTATTTCATTTTAAGATACATGAAGATAAATACATTAGCTATAGATAATCTAAATATCAAATTATTAGAATTAATGGATACAGGGACAAAAAAGAAATAACGTATTTGCCTATTTTTGCATTTAAGTAAGTAACTTTGCTTATTTTTCCTATTTCACCAATTAGAAATAGGCAACGGCTTCGAAATAGATGGGTGGTATGACTGTTCCAATTATTTGTTTATTTTAAATAAGAATTTATAACATTTCATTATTGCAATGATTATTTAATGTATAGTCAAATTTGATTGAAACAATGTGACGTTATTATAATACAATAAATAATACTAATAATTAAAATGCTTTCATGTTATTCGTAATATATTAGTATTTTTTAATTAATAGAAAATATAAGGTTTAGAATAATCGGTAGTGCAAAATGATGTCGTGGTGGAGGTTCGTCTTGCAGTATTATTACATGTGTTCTTGGAGGGTATATATACCTTCCACATTTGGTATAGTCGGTTAAGATCAATTTGATCCAATAATCTAGATATAACATGTATTAGAAAACATTGTAGCGGCCGATTCAAGGGGCGCCCCGCGGCGGTCCTCCGAACTCGTGTCAAAACACGATTTTATATATGTTATTTATAAGAAATTTCGTATTTCGTCCCTGAATGTACTTCATCTTCTTCTTTATTGATTTTTTTAATTTCGCCTCCCTCTTTCGTAATCCTGGATCCGCCCTGATTGTAGAGCTTTTAATTTAAAAAATTTATTTATATTCGACAAAGTTCCATTGCTCGCCAAAAGTACATAAAGTTAAACCGAAATCCAAACAAATTGAACACATTACAGAAAATTAACTGTAAAGAAATTATAAATCTGATCAAACAATAATGCGAGAAGAAATCAAGATAGTTGCAACACACAATCCCACATTCAGAATGAATGAGCCACCAAAAGATGAGGCCGACGACGGTGCCGGCGCCGGAGCATAGTGGGGCGGCAGGTAGACGGGCGGATATCCATGGTGCGGAGGTTGAGGTGGTGGTGAATCATGAGAGGAGGCGTGAGCCGGTGATGGAGGAGAATGATGGGGCGGCTGGACCGGCGGCGGCGTGTGGGCCGACGGTGGGTTTACAGGTGGTGAATGAGATGGAGTTTTGGCTGATGGGGAAGGTGACGGGGAATGGGAGGGCGGCGGCGCGTGGGTTGGACTTGGGGGTTTGGCAGTCCACGGAGCTGGGGACGGCGAGTGAGAAGTTGGTGGCGTAGAGGGAGATGGAGAATGAGATGGTGGGTGGACAGGCGGCGCGTGGGTCGGAGGCTTGGTGCTCGAAGGAGATGGGGCCGGAGAGTGAGAAGGTGGCGGCGCGGAGGGTGATGGAGAATGAGATGGTGGCTGCATTGACGGCGAGTGGGTTGGGGGCTTGGTGGTCGACGGAGCTGGGGACGGCGAGTGAGAAGTTGGTGGCGTAGAGGGAGATGGAGAATGAGATGGTGGGTGGACAGTCGGCGCGTGGATCGGAGGCTTGATTGTCGAAGGAGATGGGGCCGGAGAGTGAGAAGGTGGCGGCGCGGAGGGTGATGGAGAATGAGATGGTGGATGCGCAGGCGGCCAGTGGGTAGTGGACGGAGAGTGAGAAGGTGGCGGCATAGCGGGTGATGGTGAATGGGATGGTGGCTGCACCGGCGGCGCGTGGGTCGGGGGCTTGGCGGTCGCCGGAGATGGGGATGGAGAGTGAGAAGGTGGCGGTGTAGTGGGTGATGGAGAATGAGATGGTGGATGCGCAGGCGGCCAGTGGGCAGGGGACGGAGTGTGAAAAGATGGCGGAGTAGCGGGTGATGGTGAATGGGATGGTGACTGCACCGGCGGCACGTGGGTCGGGGGCTTGGCGGTCGCCGGAGATGGGGATGGAGAGTGAGAAGGTGGCTGAACAGACGGCGCGTGTGTTGGAGAATGAGATGGTTGCGGCGAGTGTGTTGGAGAATGAGATGGTGGCTGAACAGACGGCGCGTGTGTTGGAGAGTGAGAAGGTGGCGGTGTAGTGGGTGATGGAGAATGAGATGGTGGCTGAACAGACGGCGCATGAGTTGGAGAATGAGATGGTGACGGCGCGTGAGTTGGAGAATGAGATGGTGCATGAGTTGGAGAATAAGATGGTGGCGACGAGTGCGTTGGAGAATGGGATGGTGGCTGAACAGACGGCGCGTGAGTTGGAGAATGAGATGGTGGCTGAACAGACGGCGCGTGAGTTGGAGAATGAGATGGTTGCGGCGCGTGTGTTGGAGAACGAGATGGTGGATTCTCCGGCGGCGATGGAGGTCTGGGGTGGTGGTGACTGGTATCGGCCATAACAGAAATAATCATTTTCTGGCCCTTGTCACAATTATGATCATGGCCGCTGATGAAGAAGAAATAACCAGATCGATCAAACTTCACAACTGAGTAGCCATCGGTGTGGTTTTGAATAGGCTTATCTTTTCTGCAATACTTGTAATCATCTTCTCCCACCACTAGAACTGAATCCTCCCCTTCCTTGTACTTGAATACTGCAAAACACACATTCAACAAATTTCAAATCTCCATTGATTTGCAATTTTGAGTAATTCTCAAATTCTAATAGAAAATTGCAATTTTAAAGAGTGAAATCATGTTTTTATAAAGAAATATTTCCATAATTTATGGGACAGCAGGAGTAATAAAATTCAATTGGAAGGAATGAATTGCAATTTAGGTTCATGAAATTATAAATTTTCAAAAAATCCAAAGAAAAATTAGAATCAAACACCATTGTCAATGGAGAGTATGAAATGTGCAATTTTAGGCGGAGCGACTTGTATGTACCAGTTTCGTATACCCTTGTGTGTACCACACCATAAGGGTATTGACATGCCACTTAATTTAATGAGAAATATCACATGTCAATACCCTTGTGGTGTGGTACACACAAGGGTATACAAAAGTAACGCTATGTGTGAGCATGTCACCCTGTCACATTAAGGGTGGTTTAACTCTTCTGTGTGGTTTGCAGATTATTGCACAGGAGCGAGGTTTACCCTGTGCGCACCAAAGGTAGCGGCTGCGGGTTCCTCATCAACAAAAAAAAAAAAAAGTAATACAAACAAGCTTTTGTGAATTTTAGGTGGCAAATGAGCTCCCGAGAAAACACAATATAACCCGGGATCCCACCCCACCCTCGTGAAAATTCAATGGAAATGTTCAATTTTAAAGGGGGTGATAGAGTAACTTTTAATTTCAGAAAAATATAAATTAAATCGCCGAAAATTCAAGATCACAATCATGCTAGTGTATAATAGTCTACACAACATATAAAAAATGCTCATACTATGTTAACTATACAAAACAGATTCATATATAACGATATTAGTGAATTTCGAACCTGCTAATTTTCTCGAACACAATAAACTCACACTAAGAACGATTAAAAAGATTTACCAATTTCATCATTGATTTGAAAGCGTTGTCTTTCGGCCCAATGGTCATGATCCACGGATGGGTTAAGCTTCCAACCATCATAAATCACATGATTACAAGCATGAGAGAGAGACAAACACAGAAGCCCAACCAAAATCATAGGCAAGAAATTCATTCTTCTGCATGCAGAAACCGCCATTTTCGTACCGAGTGAAGCTTCCAAACCCCAAATAATTAACAAATCCATAATGAATATTGCATGAATATAATATAAGAAAATATTTTGAAATTTGGATGTGAATGAATGTTACTAGAATAGTGCATGCATAATCGTATTATTTTGAAAGGGAAATGTAAATTCATAAAATTACCGCGATTTAGTTTTTATTTAGTTTTATAAATCTGGTCAAATCTGCTTCCTTTATTCTTGCAATCGTTCTCAAGGTAAATGGAAGTTTAAAAGGTAGGCGTAAATTCGTTATTTTGGTCAACTTTTTAGAAATTACATTTAAACTCGATAAAGTAATAATCTCGCTAAAATAATAATTTCTTCCGGTCTCGATATGAGTCAATGTACTAAAATAATATTCGATAAATTAATAACCTCGTTAAATGAATATTTTTTCTCGGTCCCAAAGTTATTAGAGGTTTAACTGTATTAATTTTAGCCACTTTATGTATTCAGTTAATTTTTAAAAAATATGTCAAATAGATAGTCACATTTAATTTTAAATTATTAAAACAATCCATTTTATATGATTAATAAATTCAGATTAAGGTGTGTTTTTGTTAAATAAAAGCACATACTATCATTTTATTGGTGGATACAAATTGGACAGTCCAAATGTTGGGACTTTCTTTTTGGTAATGTTAATAGATTTTAATTTGTGTTATTGAAACTTGATTTATATAATTTAATTTTGAAGATTGGAACTAATTGACAATATCAAGGCTAAATTACCACCATTTAAGGAATTTCAGAAATAAAAAATCTGCAAAATGATTTGGAATTTTTATTTTCCCTTTTTGTTATTGGAACTATTAATGAGAATCATTAATACCAACAAAATAGGGCAACTTCATTAACTACGTATTAATTAGTTCTAATTAATACTTTGAATGTAATTGATAGGTCAAAACTATATATATTTTTTGAATTTATATATATCCATGTACAAATCAAATACGACCACAAATGTTCCTCACTATACAAAAGGAATAATGTAATTAATTAATATTCGTTGTTAGTTTCCCTCGTCATATTATATCCGAAATAGATTCATAATGAGTTCACTCGTTTATTCATTTGTATTTGATTTAAAAATTTAAAATTTTAAACTTTATTGATAACGGGCGTACACTATGTGCAGGTAGTTAGATGTAACTTGAAGTAGATCTCTTAGATACCTGATTTTTTTTTTTAATGTTCTACTCATATTTTTGAATGTGTTGTCTTGATGAGTTAAATGTCACTTATTATTTGTGTATTCCCGTGAAAATGGTAATGAGTTTTAGCGCTCTTTCCCTTTCCCTTTTTTTTATTTTTTTATTTTTTTATTTTTTTTTATGACGAGGAACCTGCAGCCGCTAATTTTGGTGCGCATAGGGTAAACCTCGCTCCTGCCCTTAATGTGTCACAGGGTAAACCTCGCTCTTGTCCACACAGGAGAGTTAAACCATCCTTAACCTCAATGTGTCACAGGGTAAACCTTGTTCCTGTCCACACAGAGAGTTAAACCACCCTTAACCTCGCTCCTGTCCAAACATGAGAGTTAAACCACCCTTAATGTGTCACAGGGTAAACCTACCTTTGGTGTGCATCCTGCCCTTAATGTGTCAAGGGTAAACCTCGCTCTTGTCCATACAGGAGACTTAAACCACCCTTAATGTGACAGGGTGAGAGACACACACATAGCGTTTCTAATGGTATTTGAACCCATGACCTATCGGTCCCGGACTACCCACCTTCACCGCTACGTCATCTCATGGATGGGGACAATGCTCTTTCGCTTTAGTTATATCTTCATGAATTCTATTACTCGGAACAATTTTTTTTTTTTTTTAAATTTATAATTTGCTAGTACTTTCTATGTGCTTATAATTAATTTAATTCTTGTAGGTTTAGTTTTCCGTTTTAGTCCATAATTGCTTCGGTAAAACACAAATTTTAACGAGAAATGCATGTTTATTGTACTTCACTTAGGTGGAGATCAAGATAAGTATATTATCTAGAAGGATTAATGGAGAGCCCTTGAGTCGATGATGACGTCGATTGCTTCTCGCCCATGCTTTCAAAACGCGACTTCAGTCAATGCTTTCAACTTTGATGGTCACCTTTGTATCCTCGCGTTTTGAAAGCATGGGTTTGATTTTGATTTTTAAATTCGGTTTAAGATTTTCTAATATTGTATTGTGTGAATCGAGTCATTCACCTTCTTAATTAAATAAGATGAGGGGCCCAATTTTGTAAGGCCTTTTGCAAAGTCAGTGGCCCAATTTTGAGCGGCCCAATCCTAAAAAGATAAGGCCCAATTTATAAGACCTTTTAAAGTTTAGGGGCCCAATTCTGAAATGAACTAGAATATTAGTGTTTTTTCACTTATTTATTAACTTTTCAAATTTATATCGCTTTAAAAATCAATTGAATATTATACAGTAGGGATTTAAATAGTTACATATTTATCCTAATATTTACTTGCTTATCAATATATATATATTCAAATATGAACATATTTTTATCGTGTGAGAACATGTGAAACACTGCACTTTAAAGACAAATGTACTGTAGTTTGAAATACTGCAAATATACTGCACTTTATTTGTCAGATTACAAAAATGACTCTTAAGTGCAGTTTGATCATTTTGAAAGTGCAGTATCTTTGCCCTATAATTGCAATACATTTGTATTTAGAGTGCAATGTTAACATGATCACACGATAAAGGTTGTTCACACATGAACCACTCTTTGTATAGCGTATATATATATATATATATATATATATATATATATATATGTATATGGTGAGAACCCACATTTAATGTGATAACTGCTAATGTATTGTCCTCATATGTTTTATGCATAATCATTATACTCCCTCTGTCCCATAGATGTTGTCACATAACTTTTCGGCACGAGATTTAAGGAGAGTTAGTAGTTGTGTGTAAGGTTGTGGGTCCCTCAAATTGTATCCCCTCCGTCCCACTCCAATTATCCAATTTCTTTTCGGCACAGAGATTAAAAAAGCTGGTGGTTGTATGTAAATAAGTAATATGTAGTGGGATCCACTAGCTTATGTAGATTATTGTCTTACTAAAAAAAAGGAAGTAGACAATTGGAGGGAGACATCACGAAAAAGAATACTGGAGAATTGGAGTGGAACGAAGAGAGTATATTTTATGCTAAAAAAATCTGTAATTTTATATTTTTTTGCCTTCTGCATAAAACATATAAAGGGTTATGCATAATGTAAAATAACATGTTTTTTTTTTTATAAAAACATAAGAGTTATGCATAAATTATATAATGACTATGCATGATTTTTAGTTATCGCGTTAAATGTGAGTTCTTACATATCCACCCCTATATATATCATATATAGTTTAGGGTATGGATCCAGTAAGAAGACGCAGTTATATAGGAAGATATGAAGTATGCATATTCCTTATATGTTTTATGCATATTCCTTGCTTTTTTATGTATAAATCTTGTAACTTTTATATTTTTGTCCTTAAACATTAAACATATAAGGAATATGCATAAGAAATATTAAAGAGCATATTCAATCCAAAACATCAAAAAATGAAATGAATGGTCCATTTTCCTCTTATTCCTTATTTTAATAAGTATAATTCTTATATGATCACTCCCATTTATATATATATATATATATATATATATATATATATATATATATAAATTCAGTTTAATAGATAGGGCAACTCGAAGTAATTCGGTTCATGACTTGACGCGACTTCCGAACGAACCTTTGAGGCATGCATTTATGCTTGACATATATTACTCCTTAATGATTTAATGTTATTTACCTAATTTATCAAAAAATCTAACATATGCATGTTCGCGTCATCCCTAATTATTTTTCGAGGTGTGCATTTAATATATTCAATTTTTCTTTTCTTATTTTTAAATAGTTGTAATTTGTAAATATAGAAGATATATTCTACCTACATTAATAATGTACGCCATACTCGATTTATAATAGCATAGTGATCTATTTGCAAGGAAATAATATATATTTATTTGAGTTATTTATGATACCACCGAATATAATTTCTTTGTTCGGTAAAAGTTGTATAACAGAAAAATCATTGTCATAATAAATATTTGTGAATTAATTATCCATAGCCAATATTGTACCTTCATATTTAACCAAATAATAAATCTTTATCACGTTGTAGAGGAAAGCTAATAAAGTCAGCGTCGGTACCTGTAGTTCTACCGACTACGAAAATACAGTTAAACCTCGATAAAGTAATATTCGATAAAATAATAATTTCGCTAAGATAATAATTTTTTGAGGTCTCGATATGGGTCAATGCACTAAAATAATGTTCGATAAAGTAATAACCTTATTAAATAAATATTTTTTCTTGGTCCCAAAGTCATTATTTTATCGAAGTTTAACTGTAAATCACAGCAAAATTAAGTGACATGATTTATTTAGAAAAAAATATAAAGATTATGCTAAAGCTTATCACTATGATTGTGATCCAAACCAGCATATAAATAAAGTTTATAAAAATATATCGGGTCAAATCATGTTGAATCCCGAAATTTCTATTTCGATTTATCACGCTTTTGAAGAGTGAACTGAGATTTATACATAGTGAATTTCTGTTAATAATAATGTTGAAGAATCACCTTTATTCCACATCAACTTAGTGTTTGATCGCGTCGTTTGTACATAAGTTTGGATTACCCCTCCTTTTACAAGACCCTTTAAAATTTAAAATAGACCCAAGTCGATGATGGTTTGATGATTCATATGTACTGATTGTTTAGTATCGGTTCATATGAACCATTTAAAATTTACGTGTAGAGCCGATAATAATCTATATGTGAGGGACTTGTTGAAGACTCTCATTCATATTTTAAGTAAAAATGATATAAAGTGGAAAATGGGAATTAACTTAAAATAGAAAAGTTGATGTGTTGCCGAAAACCTTGATTGGAGGTGGCTTTATTTCCTCATAAATCTCGTGTGGGGGCAATTATGACCAAATTAGTGGTTGTCTCGTTAGTATTTATGAAATCCAACTAATTTCTTTTTTTTTTTTATATTTTATTTACGTTAAGCTGTCGGTGAAAGGGAAAGTTTAAATTCACCGGCCAGTATCATCATAACACGAATGTTGCGCCAGCTACTTAAAAGAAAAGTAGCAAAAACTAAGAAGAAATTATCAAATCAATTAGTTCACATATAATTAATGATTGAAAGCAACAAATAATATAAAAGTATTTATAGACGTGGCGAATGTGATGGTTCCATTCCCTTAAAAGAATAAAGTAAATTATCTATAATTGTTACTCCATCCGTCCCGCTATTACTGTTCCCTTTCGTTTCGGCACGGAGAAAGAAATTTTATTTAAGTGTGTATTTTCTGAGTTTTAATTGTATTAAGAAATGAGCATATAAGTTCCATGCCCTTAAAAGAATAAAGTAAATTATCTATCATTGTTACTCCTCATGTCCCGTTATTACTGTTCTCTTTCGTTTCGGCACGGAGATTAAGAAACTTTGTTTAAGTATGTATTTTTTGAGTTTTAATTGTATTAAGAAATGAATACAATTTTCGATGAGTGGTTGGTGGAATAAATGAGAATTTATCCAAATTTTTACAGAGCATAGTTGAGGCAATCGATTTTTTTTCCTATTTTTTTTTCATATTGTATTTTAAGAAATAATCTTAAGTTTTCAAAAAGTTAAAAATCATAAATTTTCAATTACGGAGTGCAACAAAAATAGTGTGAGAGATAGATTTTTGAAGAGAGAGAGTATGATAATGTGTGAATGAGTATTAAGTAAGAAGAATCCACTTCTTTTTTTGTTTAAGAATATTTTTTTCTATTTTAGGACAGAGGATAGTAATACCGAGACAACCCGATTAAGAAAATAAGTCAGTAATAACGGGACGAAGGGAGTATTTAATTACCTTTTCTTTTAAAAAATTATAACTAGATTAAGTTGTCATGCATTTGTTAGTAGCATATAGTGAATTAATTGCATTACAATTAGGGGTGTAACGGTTCGGTTTGGTTCGATTTTTTTATGTAATTTAGGAACCGAACCGAACACATAGAAATGGTTCGATTCGGTTCGATGTGTTTCAAAATATCGGAACCGAACCAAACCGAACCGCTTATAAATGGTTTGGTTTGGTTCGGTTCATCTTTTTATTTATTTATTTTTTAAATCCTAAATAATACAAAAATAATAGTTTATATGATGTCACGCATTCCGAACTCATAAGTATAGAGTTGTTACTCCTCTCTCTTCCTTTGTATAGATTAGAATTGATCTTAACTTATATCTAATATATAAATACAACGATATTCTCATATAAGAAAGACAGATATTAAATAAAAAATTAAAAAAAGGACATTGGTTCGGTTCGGTTCGAACCGTTAAAAAATTCTTGAAACCGCGAACCGAACCGAATGTAAACGGTTCCTTAAAAAAAAAACCGAACCAAACCGCGAAACCGAACCAAACCACATTTTTCGGTTTGGTTCGGTTCGGTCCGATCGATTTCGCGGTTCGGAGCGGAACCACTTACACCCCTAATTACAACGACAATCTATTGTCATAAACTAAACATGATACTCCCTCCGTCCCACAATTCTTGTCCCTTTTTTTTTGGCACCGGAATTTAGGAGAGTGGTTGGTTGTAAGTAAGATGGTGGGGCCCTCAACTAAAGTGTGTGTAATAATTTGATATTTAAGGAAATGGGACAACAATTGTAGGACGTCCCGAAAAGGAAAGAGGGACAACAATTGTGGGACGGAGGGAGTACATTACACTATATATTATCCCTCATTCCCAAAATTATTCTATTGTATACTGGGTCGTTCCAAAATATCCATTTTCATTCTTTTGGCAAATTATTACACATATTTTTTTTTGTAGGATCCATAGCTTTACACACAACTAACGATTCTCCTTAAAAATTACGCTGCCACCAAAGTGGACAAGAATCTTAGAACGAAAGGAGTATAATGCATTTACCTAACATGAAAAATGCGTAAATCAAAATGTCGTCCATTCTATTAGATCTACGATCAACAATCATTCGTATTTCCTACTTTAAGGAGACTTTTTATCTAAACATAATCAACTAATGTATCATATAGAAGGATACTGGTGGTAGGAAACAAAAAGTAATATGCACCCTTCATCTTACTCATTAGATAAATTGGATCAAATATGCTCTCAAGTATTCCATTATACATAATCTTTACATATTTTATATAGAATACAAAAGTAAAATGTTATAGAATTTATGCATAAACAATATAAGAATTATGAATAAAAGATACTATATACAGTTAAACCTCGATAAAGATATTCGATAAAGTAATAATCTCGCTAAGATAATAATTTCTTCCGGTCCCGATATGGGTCAATGTACTAAAATAATGTTCGATAAAGTAATAACCTCGTTAAATGAATATTTTTTCTCGGTCTCAAGGTTATTACTTTATCAAGGTTTAACAGTAGATTATATGTACTTCATAATTCCTATGTATTTAAGAGCGATGTATGTTTAGTTTAATTCAACACCTACGTATTTTTAGCCCAAGAGTAGTTGGGTTGAATCCAGCCGTGATGTATTGTTGTCTTCCTAATAAATAAGTAGGCAATTAATTTTTCCTGACAACTCATACGAATAAAAAGATTTAAATCTCCAAACTGTCCGCAATAAATAAAAGAGACCCACTCTTCCTTGGTTGATAGAAACATATAAGATGAGATCAAAAACAGCTGCATCAACAACACCCCATTTATCTAAATATAAAATGCCCTCAAAATTGTGAATCTCAACAAAATACTCTGAAAAAAATAAAATAAAAAATGGAGGAATATTCGGAGCCAGTCAGCCCAACTGGCCAATACTTCACTAGCTCAGTGATTTCTGTGAGTGTGATTGGAGTTCTTGAATCAGGAATCCCCATTGATGATTCTCACACAATGGCTTTGCTTCAAGATGTGTTTCTCCCAATCAACCCTCGTTTCTCCTCTCTCATGGTAACTAACTCTCACTCTCTCTCTAACTCGTGTGTGTGTGTTTTAGGCTTTTTTTTTTTTTTTTTTTTCGATTTTAGTATTTACTGTCAGAATATCTCTCGTTACGTACATTGATCTCGTACGGTTATGTTCAGTTGCAAAGTTGATAGGAAAGTATTGACTTCAGTAGTATGTACGTAATCTTGAAAGTTTTTCGATCATCTTGAAAATCGAAATGAGTTTTTCGTATAATATTTCAATCTCGTATTTTACTGATATAATTCAACAATTAATTAACTATTTTCTCGAAATAGGTGAAGGACAAAAATGGAATGAAGCATTGGAAGAAGGTAGAAGTGAACCTCCAAGACCACATAAAGCTCCCAAAATTCCAAGAACAAAAATCACAAGAATTCTATGAAAATTGCTTCTCCAATTACCTATCAAAAATAGCCATGGATGAATTCCCTCAAACAAGGCCATTATGGGAAATTCACATCATCAAATACCCTACAAAGAATGCAGCCGGAAACATAGTCTTTAGGCTTCACCATGCACTTGGTGATGGCTTCTCTCTCATGGGGGCTCTCCTCTCTTGCTTGCAACGAGCCGACGATCCCCGGATTCCACTAACGTTCCCTAAAATGAACCCGACCGGGCCCATACACGGTCCGACTCCTACATTGTGCCGGAATCTATCTAGGGTTTTCTCCGGCGTGGTCAACACCGCGGTTGACTTCGGGTGGAGTTTGTTGAAGAGTAGCGTGCTTGAGGACGATAAGTCTCCGGTGAGGTCCGGCGAGGACGGGCTCGAGTTCCGGCCATTCACCATCACTACATTGACGTTCTCACTAGATCAAATCAAGCAAATCAAGGCTTGTCTTAATGTGGTGAGTTTCTAATATCTGTCTTTTATTTTGTTTTGACCTCTTAGTATTAATTGTATTGTACAAATAGGGTTTGTACGTGTATGGATATGGGGGTAGATGTGTCATTTAATGAATTAAAAACATGTCAAAAATTATACTTCCTCCGTCCCATTTAACATGACACGTTTTCCTTTTCGGGACGTCCACTTAAAATGACACGTTTCATTAAAAGTAAATAGCTTTAATAAATATTACTAAATTATCTTTTACTTTTTTATTTCTCTCTCATACTTTTTCATTTCTCTCTCCTACTTCATCATTTACACTCTCACAAATTCATTTATCTTCTCTCTCATACTTTATCATTTATCCATCTCTCATACTTTATAATTCACTTTTTTTAATTCCAGTGCCGAAAAGAAATATGTCATGTTAAACGGGACGGAAGGAGTATTAAAAAAATCTACCCAACTTGAATATATAGGTGTTGATAACTGATAAATATTAATTGAGTCGATTGTGGAAAGAAACACTTTTTGATGCATAAATTTAGCTTTTTATTTCACTATATATGTCTTACATTTTATAGAATCTTGATATAGTATATAGCCCAACTTCACATAAAGTGTTTGTATTAACTGCATATCGGAAATAAGATTTTAAAACTATATTTAAAAACTTCGGATCCTTTAACATCTAATAATTTGTGAGTTTTGTCCAAACTTCACATCGTATTCTCGTCTCAAATTAATTTTAGGGAATTATCCTGAAACCGAAACCGATTTTGGGATCCAAGTTTTTTTAAATATAAATTTTGTATGTGAAATTAAATGGCAAAATGTGAAAATTAAAAGTGGTGGTGGTAATGTACACTGTTAGCCAAAATAGTTAAATCAAAAACAAATATAGCCTTATACTATCTTAAAACACATATCTAGCCATTTTATCCTCTTTTATTGACTTTTGCTGCTGTGACAAGTTGGGGGCTGAAAAATTGTACAGGCCATCCGTCGGCCACCCTTAGGCCCTCCATCGGCCGATGGAATTACTCGGCCTCGGCCCATGCAGGGCCGAGGGACGGCCGATGGAGTTGCTCGGCTTTTTTTTTTTTTTTTTCTCGGCCGATGGACACTCCCCTTTGGCCCCCCATCGGCCCTACGCGTTTCAAATGAAAAAAAAATTATTGATAGCACAAATTCTTACAACTCACATCATCCAATCATTGATTCAGAACAAAATGACTAGTTTTGTGTTTTTGTTTAGTGATTAGGCTAAAGTTGTTTTTCATTTACTCTATTTGACTACTATTACAAATGTAAAGACAATTTAAACATAAAATATTGCGAGTAGTTTTATTTATTTTGTTAGAATGTGGATACATCTGTAAAGGATGGGACATAAAACTAGCATTATGGATGGCCATGAATCCCTTCATTTATTTTATGATCTCACTTACTTATTGCACACCTTTAATGCTACTATCTGCACTGCTGTAATGTTGGGCCTTGAGCTTGTTATACAAAATTAGGTATAGTGAAAATATTAATTATTGGATTGGGTGCATTAAAGTCACCGACACGTAAATAAAATACGAGATTGAAATACAAACTTAATCGTTATACTTTGTGATTGCAGAGCATAAATGATGTGATAAGTGGAGTATTATTCTTGGGGATCAGAATGTACATGCAGGCAATGAAGTACGATCTTACGGACGCAAAATCGACCGCCTTGGTTCTGCTTAATACGAGGAATATTCGCAGCTACAAATCGATACCGGAGATGATCGAACCGGACGACGAATCGTCGACGTGGGGGAACCGGTTCGCTTTCCTTCATGTATCGCTGCCGAAATTGGACGCCGATCCGCTCAGTTTTGTGCTCAAGTCTAACAAGTTGATTAGGAAGAAGAAGAATTCTGCAGCTATTGTTTTGACTGGGAGATTGCTTGATTCTTTGAGGAAATGGAGAGGCCCTGAGGTATGAATCTCTACTTGCTATTTTCTACGTTTCTATGCACGTAACGTGTATTGATAATGTTTAAGCTATGAGAAATTGTAAATTTGTGCCTAAATCTTTTTAAAATTGTTATTTAGCCTCTAAAATTATATTTTCGAATTTTAATATTATAAGTTCCAAAATTTGCTCCCTATCATAAAACCATAGATTTTACATACAATTTTTTAAAGCCTTTGTATTTCACCTCCTAAAATGTTATTAATTCGTCCCCTTATTAATCATAATTTCAAAATTTTGTCCTCTCATAATACTGGAAAGTCTGGAGTCACCCCAAATGTTAACAGGGGTGTTTGCAATAGTTTAATTTTTTTTTAATTCTTATTTTAAAGAAAAATTGTTAAAAATTATAATTTAAAAGATTAGTGGGATGTTTGCACATGCTACTTAAAAGTAAATTTTTTTTAATATAATAGTGTTTGCAAATATTATACCGTAGTAGTTTAATTTGAAATTTAACTAAAGTGTCAAATCACAGCTTATTCAAAATTACAAATATGTCATTAAGTTGGAGAAGTTGGTTCAACCAACTTAACCAACTTCAACTTATTAACATTAATTTCAGAGAATTTTGTAACTTAGTTGTTGCAAACACTAAATATTAACTTATCCTTAAATTAAACTATAAATTCAAAAAAGTTAAGTGGTTGTAAACACCCCTAAGTCCCCTCAATAGCTTGATTAAACTTTTTTTTTTTTTTTGACTATGACGGGCATAGGCGGGTATAGAGATTCTCGGGATGAGATCACCTGTCCAATATATCCTTGTCCAATTGATGTCCGATTTAAAACGACGTAGTTTTGTATTAAAAAACAACAAATTAAAAGGATAAAATTGAAAAAATAATTCAATAAATAATTAAATAGTGCATTTTTATAATACAAAACTACATCGTTTTAAATTAGACACCAATTAAATAGAAATTTATTGGACAAGTGACTCATCTCGAGGTTCTCGCAGTACCGCACAACTAAATTGATAATAGTAAATTTTACCGGATGTTTTCTTTATTTACTACTTTGCCTCTCTAATATTACACTTTTGCGCCTTTAAAATTAGAAATTTATATTTCGCCCCGAATCATAAAATTCTTGATCCGTCGACAGATAACGGCAAAATACATTCATAGCACTCTGAAGAACACAAGCATGACAATCTCAAACATCATGGGACCAGTCGAAAAGATGGCTATCTCTAGCCATCCAGTCAAAGGCTTGTATTTCATGGTCGCCGGCGTCCCGCAGGTGCACCCCTCTCTCTCTCTCTCTTGCAAATATACTAATATTTTTTTTCATTAATTATGAAAAATTGTAAATAAAAATAAAAATAAAATAATATTTTTTTATGAATTAATTTGGCAGAATCTTACTATAACAATGGTGAGCTACACGGATAAGTTGAGAGTGGCGCTGGGAACGGAGAACGGACTCATCGACTCGCCCAAGCTAAAGTCGTGTATTCAAAACGCCTTTGATACAATTCTCAAATCGGCGCTTTCAACGAACGTCTGAAATAATATTAAAATTATTATTGGCAATAACAGGTGCCCAGCTGTCTTTTATAAATATCTGCAGTTGCAATTTGTTTTAATTAATTCATAGATTTAACAGTGTAAATATTTATTGTTTAAAATAAAATAAGATTTCTATTTATTTAGCCAGTCTACACAAAAATAAAGTTCATAATACTAATCGTGTAGTCTTCTTTACTAATTTAGTTTATGTTTATTTATGGTGGGGATGGCTATATGACCATTCTACCCTTGGGATGTTTTTCAGAATTAACTTTTTTTCTTAAGAAATTCAAAGGGTAAACCAAAAAAGAGTAAACATAAGGTTATTAATGGAATTAAAAATATTAATATGAGAAACCATCTATTCTCTCCGTCCCACCGAACTTGTCCATTTTCTAAAAAAGGAAGTAGGTCTCACATCTTTAACAATTCAAATCAACTAAAAAATACTCCTTCCATCCTATGTCCCATTGGGACTGAGCACGGTAATTAAGATAGTGGAGGTAAAGGTATAAAGTTGTGGTGTAAAAGTATAAAGGGGTGGAGTCCACTTGCTTAGATTGATTGTGGTCCACTCATTTATTTTCTTATTTGGTATGAGACATAAATAATGGAACAACCAAAAAAGACAAGTGGGACATTAATAATGAGACGGAGGGAATATTAATTAATTAAATGAATTCCACACCTCTAACTCACAAACTAATTATAAATTATTAATTAATATATGAGTCTCACATCTTTATCAATCTACACGAACTTTCCTAAATTACTTCGATGAAAAGAAAGTGGACAAGTTCGGTGGGATGGAGGGTGTATTTGACTGACAGAAATCCCAAACCCAGTCTGGCCAACTTTTTTCGGACCGGATTGATTGGGCTGCTCGCAAAGGCCCAAGTGGGGGCCTGCAAACGCTCAAAACCCTCGAACGAAATTCAACAATTATTTTGTCTTCGAACCCTTAAAAAAAAGGAAAAAAATATCCCTCAAACCCTTGAATCCTAAAACTTTTTAATTTTTTTTTTTGGGAATTTAAAATTTTAATTGTACAATTTGTGTACCATAAACCTTGAAGAAGTTTTTTAAAATAATACTCTTAAAAAGAAATTGTCAAAATACTACTCTTAAAAAAATTATTACCAATCCGTTTCACAATGGAGCAACATAAATGTGCGTGCAATATGCTACCCGAGTATCTTTCATAAAATAGTATACATGAATCAAACGATCGCGAGGACGAAGGTTTTCCTCCTCCTTAGGTATCTGCAGTGAAGAAAAACAGAAGAATGTTTTGAACATGATAAGTTTACATCTCATGTTAACAACTGTGTTAATGCAAGTAACTTTTCCTTCTGATGGAAGGTGTGTTACTTCCTCTGCACGCAATGCCCAATACTGATCAAGTATGTCCTCAGCAGCAAAAATTATGTTAGCTTTAAATAGAATTGCAACAAGAGTCCCAAGTTAGAATATATATAGATCAGATATTGTGATTCATGATAGTGAGCCGGTTCAAGATCATCGAGAGGTAATTCATGTTGGAAAAATCGTTTATATATATATATTAATTATATATGTATTTTAAATTAAGGAAAGTTAATTAGCATTTATTGCTAATTTAACTAGGGCAAAATTCAGCCCGTTTAATCGTCGTTTCGAGCCTCGATATTTATCCGATTAATATTTTGAGATATATCACGTCGATCTACGTTTCGAGTAGATAATTATAGTGTGCTTAATTTCTCGATTCCGATTTTCGGTGAGTGAGAAATAGTGACTCGAAGTTTGGGGGGACAACTTAAATGTTACCTAAAGTGGAGAAACTTACCTTATTCGGGTTTTGGAGAGAATTGCATTGATCAATGTCCCACATTGATAAATGAAACAACTTTAATGTGGTATTTAAGTCTCTACCACATTGTAAGAGATAACAAAGTGACATGTGGTGGGCTTGGGCCACACATGATCACGCGCGCGAGCCTTTTCGCCGATCGCCTCACACGCGGCGCGGCGCGCCGCGCGCCGCGCCGCACCGCGCCCGTGCCCGGCTCCGGTCCGTGTCCGTGGACTTGGATCTTGGATCTTGGATCTTGGTCCTTTGGGTGGTCCGTCGGGTCGTTCGGCCGGGTCGGGCGGTGCAGATGGACCGGCCTTTGGATTCCTCTCCGTGGTGCACCGCACTCGCCACACCCAAGTGTATCTTTTGGAAGGATCCGGAAGTGGCTCTTCAGCCAGCCAACCTTCCATCTCTCCACCACTCCACTTACCATCCACGACCCTCCCGCATTGATGGCTCCAAAGAATCAACACACAGTGGAAGCCGCCTATAAATAGGAAGAGCCGCACTTCATTCCAAACACACCAACAAGAATTTACCTGAGATCTTCTTAGTTGCATTTCTTAGCTCACTTGCATTCTTAGCTCTAAGTCCAGCAGCCTGTCCTCGCCGAAAAACAGTCCAGTTCGCCGGAGCTTGTAGATCTTGCGGTGCTGCAATCTTCGAGACGTTCGTCGTTTCATCTTTGGGGACGATACGCCTACAACCGAGAGCACTACCGGGGCGTATTTCGTCTTGCGGAGAGAGACTTCCTCGACTCGACGGTCTTTTCTTTTTGTTTTAATTTTCGGCTTATTGTATTGTTTTGTAATAGCAGCTTTTGTAACCAACAATTCATTCATTGAATTTACAGACGATAGACGAAAGATTTATCATCTCTGGGGGATTAAATCCCGAGTTATTGCGAAGTAAAAAACCGACGAGATTTGAGATTATGGAAGTCGATATTAATTCTTGCATTTATTGCTATTGCACTATTCATTCTAGTTCCTACCGCTTTTCTAATTATAATTTACGTAAAAACAGTCAGTCAAAATTATTAATTCAATTGAATTTTCAAATTCAAACTTTCCTTCCAAGTTCTTATCAAAAATGGACGAAGTCAAATGAAAGGGATTCCAATTTCACGTCTTAACACGTAAAAGTAAAAGTAGATAATGTAGGATAATATGACCATATAATATTTGAGTTCAGTTTCACACCAAAATCTAAGATGAAAATGCTCACACATTTATCTATATTCGGTTTCTTGAGATATAATAAGAGATAAAGAACACAACTGAAAAATAGTTTGTCTAATAAAATGCAGTTTAAGTTTTGCTGCTAATTACTATACCATGACAGTAATTAATATAATTTTCAGAATCATTTACCTTATGTATCTTATGATACGACACCGCCAGCAATCTTAGTTCTGCAACTGGATGAGACAATTCAACCTGAAATAGGATTCCAGTAGATGTGGGATTCATTTTAGTAAAGATCTCAATCAGAGATTTTTCCGACAGGATTCCAATAATTTCAAAGCTTGATGTCATAGAAGACGTTGTCTGCTGTGCTACGTCAATTAGGCATTCCAGTAAAAGATTAAGGAAGGTAAATTCAAAATAATCAAAAGGATGCTAAAGAAGAGGCAAGCTTGCACACAATAAAAATTAGAGGAAGATGCTAACTGTTAAATAACTGATAGGCCCAGCACACTTCGTGCCCATGCCCATCTGAAACATTGCAGCCCATTCGTTCTTTTGGCCAATGTGAAGGCGCGGCTTTCTCTCGGTCTAATTAAACCGTTTCCTTTATTTACGCTGAACCGTTACACTTAACCCTACCTATATAAAGGAGGGTTGTGTACTGTGGAGGGCAGCGCAGCTTCAAGATCTTCTTCTTCCTCTTTCTCTATACTCTTCGAATCTTTCTTTCTCTTTGTGAGTTTATGAGCGATTCAGTGTATAAACGTAAGGAATCTCTGTAATAGTTGGATAGGGCCTGTTGGCGCCGTGTGTAGGTGGTGTGGTGGTTGTAATAAGGCGGTCTGAGCCTGTAATCTTATATATCTCTATTTTGTGTCGATATCTTTGATTTTTGTTTCAGATCTGTAATCCTTACACTAACCATGAAGTGTACTGTAATCTCAATGACATACTCCAAAGCAATATTTCACCAGAACAGAACAATAATTGAGAAATTATGTGTGTAAATGACAAAACAAGATCCAAGATCAAAACCAGTTGTATCAAAAAGAGTTCTGGCTATCAAAACAAGTTGTGCTTCTATTCAAGTGTGTGGAAGCCTTTTATAATTGTGTATTAGTTTCAGTTAGACAAGAGATTTGCAATTTACCTGGAGTGTATCGCCAGATTTATCGGTTATACAGCCGGGGTTCACTGATCAAGTCTCATTGCAAAGATTGTTGGATCATCCCTATACTCAACTCCAGTTAATGTGCTCTTCCTTGTTAGAACAGTAGGACAAGAAAAAAAAGATTCAGAGTAGTGATGAAGATTACAACTAATGAAGCCTTCTTGGCGAACTGTATAAATAAGAAACATCAAACACAAATCCATTTATAAGGAGATAACAATAGAAATTTAATACATGCAGCCACAGTCTGATAAGCTCCGGACAGAACTTAAGAGAAGGAAATGGCTTGTTTTTAAGTAAACCTTTTTACTACTACAGTTAAACCTCGATAAAGAAATAACCTTGGAACCGAGAAAAAATATTCATTTAACGAGGTTATTACTTTATCAAATATTATTTTAGTGCATTGACCCATATCGGGACCGGAAAAGATTATTATCTTAGCGAGATTATTACTTTATCGAGGTTTAAATGGAAATGTTTAGATCAGACATGGAACAAAAATCACAAGAATTCTATGAAAATTGCTTCTCCAATTACCTATCAAAAATAGCCATGGATGAATTCCCTCAAACAAGGCCATTATGGGAAATTCACATCATCAAATACCCTACAAAGAATGCAGCCGGAAACATAGTCTTTAGGCTTCACCATGCACTTGGTGATGGCTTCTCTCTCATGGGGGCTCTCCTCTCTTGCTTGCAACGAGCCGACGATCCCCGGATTCCACTAACGTTCCCTAAAATGAACCCGACCGGGCCCATACACAGTCCGACTCCTACATTGTGCCGGAATCTATCTAGGGTTTTCTCCGGCGTGGTCAACACCGCGGTTGACTTCGGGTGGAGTTTGTTGAAGAGTAGCGTGCTTGAGGACGATAAGTCTCCGGTGAGGTCCGGCGAGGACGGACTCGAGTTCCGGCCATTCACCATCACTACATTGACGTTCTCACTCGATCAAATCAAGCAAATCAAGGCTTGTCTTAATGTGGTGAGTTTCTAATATCTGTCTTTTGTTTTGTTTTGACCTCTTAGTATTAATTGTATTGTACAAATAGGGTTTGTACGTGTATGGATATGGGGGTAGATGTGTCATTTAATGAATTAAAAACATGTCAAAAATTATACTCCCTATGTCCCATTTAACATGACACGTTTTTCTTTTCGGGACGTCCACTTAAATGACACGTTTCATTAAAAGTAAATAGCTTTAATAAATATTACTAAATTATCTTTTACTTTTTTATTTCTCTCATACTTTTTCATTTCTCTCTTCTACTTCATCATTTAGACTCTCATAAATTCATTTATCTTCTCTATCATACTTTATCATTTATCAATCTCTCATACTTTATAATTCACTTTTTTTAATTCCAGTGCCGAAAAGAAATGTGTCATGTTAAACGGGACGGAAGGAGTATTAAAAAAAACTACCCAACTTGAATATATAGGTGTTGATAACTGATAAATATTAATTGAGTCGATTGTGGAAATAAACACTTTTTGATGCATAAATTTAGCTTTTTATTTCACTATATATGTCTTACATTTTATAGAATCTTGATATAGTATATAGCCCAACTTCACATAAAGTGTTTGTATTAACTACATATCGGAAATAAGATTTTAAAACTATATTTAAAAATTTCGGATCCTTTAACCCCTAATAATTTGTGAGTTTTGTCCAAACTTTACATCGTATTCTCGTCTCAAATTAATTTTAGGGAATGATCCAGAAACCGAAATCGATTTTGGGATCCAAGTTTTTTTAAATATAAATTTTGTATGTGAAATTAAATGGCAAAATGTGAAAATTAAAAGTGGCGGTGGTAATGTACACTGTTAGCCAAAATAGTTAAATCGAAAACAAATCTAGCATTATACTATCTTAAAACACATATCTAGCCATTTTGTCATCTTTTATTGACTTTTGCTGCTGTGATAAGTTGGGGGCTGAAAAATTGTACAGGCCATCCATCGGCCACCTTTAGGCCCTCCATCGGCCGATGGAATTACTCGGCCTCGGCCCATGCAGGGCCGAGGGACGGCCGATGGAGTTGCTCGACTTTTTTTTTTTTTTTCTCGGCCGATGGACACTCCCCTTTGGCCCCTCATCGGCCCTACGCGTTTCAAATGAAAAAAAAAATTGTTGATAGCACAAATTCTTACAACTCACATCATCCAATCATTGATTCAGAACAAAATGGTTAGTTTTGTGTTTTTGTTTAGTGATTAGACTAAAGTTATTTTTCATTTACTCTATTTGACTACTATTACAAATGTAAAGACAATTTAAACATAAAATATTGCGAGTAGTTTTATTTATTTTGTTAGAATGTGGATACATCTGTAAAGGATGGGACATAAAACTAGCATTATGGATGGCCATGAATCCCTTCATTTATTTTATGATCTCACTTACTTATTGCACACCTTTAATGCTACTATCTGCACTGCTGTAATGTTGGGCCTTGAGCTTGTTATACAAAATTAGGTATAGTGAAAATATTAATTATTGGATTGGGTGCATTAAAGTCACCGACACGTAAATAAAATACGAGATTGAAATACAAACTTAATCGTTATACTTTGTGATTGCAGAGCATAAATGATGTGATAAGTGGAGTATTATTCTTGGGGATCAGAATGTACATGCAGGCAATGAAGTACGATCTTACGGACGCAAAATCGACCGCCTTGGTTCTGCTTAATACGAGGAATATTCGCAGCTACAAATCGATACCGGAGATGATCGAACCGGACGACGAATCGTCGACGTGGGGGAACCGGTTCGCTTTCCTTCATGTATCGCTGCCGAAATTGGACGCCGATCCGCTCAGTTTTGTGCTCAAGTCTAACAAGTTGATTAGGAAGAAGAAGAATTCTGCAGCTATTGTTTTGACTGGGAGATTGCTTGATTCTTTGAGGAAATGGAGAGGCCCTGAGGTATGAATCTCTACTTGCTATTTTCTACGTTTCTATGCACGTAACGTGTATTGATAATGTTTAAGCTATGAGAAATTGTAAATTTGTGCCTAAATCTTTTTAAAATTGTTATTTAGCCTCTAAAATTATATTTTCGAATTTTAATATTATAAGTTCCAAAATTTGCTCCCTATCATAAAACCATAGATTTTACATACAATTTTTTCAAGCCTTTGTATTTCACCTCCTAAAATGTTATTAATTCGTCCCCTTATTAATCATAATTTCAAAATTTTGTCCTCCTCTCATAATACTGGAAAGTCTGGAGTCACCCCAAATGGTAACAGGGGTGTTTGCAATAGTTTAAAATTTTTTAAATTCTTATTTTAAAGAAAAATTGTTAAAAATTATTCCCTCCGTCCCATTATTAGTGGCCACCTTTCCTAATTTGGACGTCCCGTTATTAGTGACAACGTCCTAAATTAGTAAAAAATTAACACCTTCTTTCATACTTTATCATTTTGTCTCTCTTACTTTATATTTACTCTCATTATTATACTCATTTCTCTCTCATATTTTATTATTTCCTCTCTCCTACTCTCTCATTATTACACTCATCTATCTCTCCTACTTTATTATCTACTCCTCTCTCCTACTTTATTACATATTCTCTTAATTACCGTGTCGAAAAGAAAGGCGCCACTAATAATGGGACGGAGGGAGCATAATTTAAAAGATTAGTGGGATGTTTGCACATGCTACTTAAAAGTAATTTTTTTTAATATAATAGTGTTTGCAAATATTATACCGTAGTAGTTTAATTTGAAATTTAACTAAAGTGTCAAATCACAGCTTATTCAGAATTACAAATATGTTATTAAGTTTGAGAAGTTGGTTCAACCAACTTAACCAACTTCAACTTATTAACATTAATTTCAGAGAATTTTGTAACTTAGTTGTTGCAAACACTAAATATTAACTCATCCTTAAATTAAACTATAAATTCAAAAAAGTTTATAAACTCAATAGCTTGATTAAACTTTTTTTTATTTTTTATTTTTGACTATGACGGGCATAGGCGGGTATAGAGATTCTCGGGATGAGATCACCTGTCCAATATATCCTTGTCCAATTGATGTCCAATTTAAAACGACGTAGTTTTGTATTAAAAAAACAACAAATTAAAAGGATAAAATTGAAAAAATAATTCAATAAATAATTAAATAGTGCATTTTTATAATACAAAACTACGTCGTTTTAAATCAGACACCAATTAGATAGAAATTTATTGGACAAGTGATCTCATATCGAGGTTCTCGCAGTACCGCACAACTAAATTGATAATAGTAAATTTTACCGGATGTTTTCTTTAAAATTTACTACTTTGCCTCTCTAATATTACACTTTTGCGCCTTTAAAATTAGAAATTTATATTTCGCCCCGAATCATAAAATTCTTGATCCGTCGACAGATAACGGCAAAATACATTCATAGCACTCTGAAGAACACAAGCATGACAATCTCAAACATCATGGGACCAGTCGAAAAAATGGCTATCTCTAGCCATCCAGTCAAAGGCTTGTATTTCATGGTCGCCGGCGTCCCGCAGGTGCACCCCTCTCTCTCTCTCTTGCAAATATACTAATATTTTTTTTCATTAATTATGAAAAATTGTAAATAAAAATAAAAATAAAATAATATTTTTTTATGAATTAATTTGGCAGAATCTTACTATAACAATGGTGAGCTACACGGATAAGTTGAGAGTGGCGCTGGGAACGGAGAACGGACTCATCGACTCGCCCAAGCTAAAGTCGTGTATTCAAAACGCCTTTGATACAATTCTCAAATCGGCGCTTTCAACGAACGTCTGAAATAATATTAAAATTATTATTGGCAATAACAGGTGCCCAGCTGTCTTTTATAAATATCTGCAGTTGCAATTTGTTTTAATTAATTCATAGATTTAACAGTGTAAATATTTATTGTTTAAAATAAAATAAGATTTCTATTTATTTAGCCAGTCTACACAAAAATAAAGTTCATAATACTAATCGTGTAGTCTTCTTTACTAATTTAGTTTATGTTTATTTATGGTGGGGATGGCTATATGACCATTCTACCCTTGGGATGTTTTTCAGAATTAACTTTTTTCTTAAGAAATTCAAAGGGTTAACCTTCAGATTTTACCAAAAAAGAGTAAACATAAGGTTATTAATGGAATTAAAAATATTAATATGAGAAACCATCTATTCTCTCCGTCCCACCGAACTTGTCCATTTTCTAAAAAAAGAAGTTTTAACAATTCAAATCAACTAAAAAATACTCCCTCCATCCTATGTCCCATTGGGACTGGGCACGGTAATTAAGATAGTGGAGGTAAAGGTGTAAAGTTGTGGTGTAAAAGTATAAAGGGGTGAAGTCCACTTGCTTAGATTGATTGTGGTCCACTCATTTATTTTCTTATTTGGTATGAGACATAAATAATGGGACAACCAAAAAAGGCAAGTGGGACATTAATAATGGGACGGAGGGAGTATTAATTAATTAAATGGATTCCACACCTCTAACTCACAAACTAATTATAAATTATTAATTAGTATATGGGTCTCACATCTTTATCAATCTACACCAATTTTCCTAAATTACCGCGATGAAAAGAAAGTGGACAAGTTCGGTGGGACGGAGGGTGTATTTGACTGACAGAAATCCCAAACCCAGTCCGGCCAACTTTTTTCGGACCGGATTGATTGGGCTGCTCGCAAAGGCCCAAGTGGGGGCCTGCAAACGCTCAAAACCCTCGAACGAAATTCAACAATTATTTTGTCTTCGAACCCTTAAGAAAAAGGAAAAAAATATCCCTCAAACCCTTGAATCCTAAAACTTTTTAATTTTTTTTTTGGGAATTTAAAATTTTAATTGTACAATTTGTGTACCATAAACCTTGAAGAATTTTTTTAAAATAATACTTTAAAAAAGAAATTGTCAAAATACTACTCTTAAAAAAATTATTACCAATCCGTTTCACAATGGAGCAACATAAATGTGCGTGCAATATGCTACCCGAGTATCTTTCATAAAATACTCCCCACGTCCCGCTATTTGTGGCTCACTTTCCCGAAATGGGTGTTCTATTATTTGTGCCCGCTTTCTTAATTTGGTAAAAAATTACTCCTACTCTATCATCTTCTCTCTCATACTTTATTACATTATCTCTCATACTTTATCATCTTTCTCTCATACTCTCTTATTATCTTACTCATCTTCTCTCTCATACTTTATCATCTACACTCTCTCTCATACTTTATCATTTACTCTCTTAATTCCCGTGCCGAAATCAATTGAGCCACAAATAACGGGATGGAGGGAGTAGTATACATGAATCAAACGATCGCGAGGACGAAGGTTTTCCTCCTCCTTAGGTATCTGCAGTGAAGAAAAACAGAAGAATGTTTTGAACATGATAAGTTTACATCTCATGTTAACAACTGTGTTAATGCAAGTAACTTTTCCTTCTGATGGAAGGTGTGTTACTTCCTCTGCACGCAATGCCCAATACTGATCAAGTATGACCTCAGCAGCAAAAATTATGTTAGCTTTAAATAGAATTGCAACAAGAGTCCCAAGTTAGAATATATATAGATCAGATATTGTGATTCATGATAGTGAGCCGGTTCAAGATCATCGAGAGGTAATTCATTCATTGAATTTACAGACGATAGACGAAAGATTTATCATCTCTAGGGGATTAAATCCCGAGTTATTGCGAAGTAAAAAACCGACGAGATTCGAGATTATGGAAGTCAATATTAATTCTTGCATTTATTGCTACTGCACTATTCTTTCTAGTTCCTACCGCTTTTCTAATTATAATTTACGTAAAAACAGTCAGTCAAAATTATTAATTCAATTGAATTTCAAATTCATTTGAATGAAACTTTCCTTCCAAGTTCTTATCAAAAATGGACGAAGTCAAATGAAAGGGATTCCAATTTCACGTCTTAACGTAAAAGTAAAAGTAGATAATGTAGGATAATATGACCATATAATATTTGAGTTCAGTTTCACACCAAAATCTAAGATGAAAATGCTCACACATTTATCTATATTCGGTTTCTTGAGATATAATAAGAGATAAAGAACACAACTGAAAAATAGTTTGTCTAATAAAATGCAGTTTAAGTTTTGCTGCTAATTACTATACCATGACAGTAATTAATATAATTTTCAGAATCATTTACCTTATGTATCTTATGATACGACACCGCCAGCAATCTTAGTTCTGCAACTGGATGAGACAATTCAACCTGAAATAGGATTCCAGTAGATGTGGGATTCATTTTTCCGACAGGATTCCAATAATTTCAAGGCTTGATGTCATAGAAGACGTTGTCTGCCGTGCTACGTCAATTAGGCATTCCAGTAAAAGATTAAGGAAGGTAAATTCAAAATAATCAAAAGGATGCTAAAGAAGAGGCAAGCTTGCACATAATAAAAATTAGAGGAAGATGCTAACTGTTAAATAACTGATAGGCCCAGCACACTTCGTGCCCAGGCCCATCTGAAACATTGCAGCCCATTCGTTCTTTTGGCCCATGTGAAGGCGCGGCTTTCTCTCGGTCTAATTAAACCGTTTCCTTTATTTACGCTGAACCGTTACACTTAACCCTATCTATATAAAGGAAGAGTTGTGTACTGTAGAGGGCAGCGCAGCTTCAAGATCTTCTTCTTCCTCTTTCTCTATACTCTTCGAATCTTCCTTTCTCTTTGTGAGTTTGTGAGCGATGTGAAGAATCTCTGTAATAGTTGGATAGGGCCTGTTGGCGCCGTGTGTAGGTGGTGTGGTGGTTGTAATAAGGCGGTCTGAGCCTGCAATCTTATATATCTCTATTTTGTGTCGATATCTTTGATTCTTGTTTCAGGTAATCCTTACACTAACCATGAAGTGCACTGTAATCTCAATGACATACTCCAAAGCAATATTTCACCAGAACAGAACAATAATTGAGAAATTATGTGTGTAAATGACAAAACAAGATCCAAGATCAAAACCAGTTGTATCAAAAAGAGTTCTGGCTATCAAAACAAGTTGTGCTTCTATTCAAGTGTGTGGAAGCCTTTTATAATTGTGCATTACTCTCCATGCTACTATGAATAGTCCATTCTCATCCGTCGATCCAATCTTTAACAACGCAGGATAACTAACAATGTATCAAATAATTCGTGAAATATACAGAGCATGAGAGTGCTACATACTTATGGTAGAATATGACAACAAAATCGATGATAGTATACATTAAGACAACTACTAGAATTTCATCTCACTACACTCCTAGACAGTCATCATAAAGTCTAAAAAATCAGGAAAAAAAAAAAGGATGAATAAACGTGTATTAGTTTCAGTTAGACAAGAGATTTGCAATTTACCTGGAGTGTATCGCCAGATTTATCGGTTATACAGCCGGGGTTCACTGATCAAGTCTCATTGCAAAGATTGTTGGATCATCCCTATTCTCAACTCCAGTTAATGTGCTCTTCCTTGTTAGAACAGTAGGACAAGAAAAAAAAGATTCAGAGTAGTGATGAAGATTACAACTAATGAAGCCTTCTTGGCGAACTGTATAAATAAGAAACATCAAACACAAATCCATTTATAAGGAGATAACAATAGAAATTTAATACATGCAGCCACAGTCTGATAAGCTCCGGACAGAACTTAAGAGAAGGAAATGGCTTGTTTTTATGTAAACCTTTTTACTACTAGAATTAAACCTCGATAAAGTAACAACCTTGGAATCGAGAAAAAATATTCATTTAACGAGGTTATTACTTTATCGAACATTATTTTAGTGCATTGACCCATATCGGGACCGGAAAAGATTATTATCTTAGCGAGACTATTACTTTATCGAATATTACCTTTATCGATGTTTAACTGGAAATGTTTAAGATCAGACATGGAAATTCTAATGTATGTACTCCCGCATCAGAACAAAGGCAGTTTATGTAGTCCAAATGAAAGCAAATACAATGAGCAACCAAGCCGTACTGCAATTTCAGTGAATAAATTGATACGATGCTAACTGTTGCGCCAAGACAAGAGATTCCATATATGCTAATATCAGCTAACTGCAATTTTAAACAAATTTCTTTTATTTCTATTTTTCATCAAGGGGGAAGAAAACCCCAAAGAAATCATCAATAAGTTTCAAGTTTAGAGACGTACACGTTGATCTTAAAGTTCAGAGGAGAGCAAAAATCACCAAATCCCTCTTCTCTTTCAATTGAAGAGTAAACCCTATCCACCACATCGCCGCGTCCTTCCGCCGCCTGCATCAGTAAAAAGAAAAGGGAAAATAAAACTAATGAATTCAACTTGTCGAAGGAGACGAGATGAAAAGAAAAGAACAAAGTGCCGGCGTCGGCAAGAAGGATCGATCGAAGGTGTTTGAGACATCGTTGCTGGTGAAGAGATTGGAGTTCGGAGCGAGTGGGTTGATCGGAAATCGAGATTGAAACTGGAAAGGGTTGTATTTAAATTTGAGAAGAAATCATAAAGGAAATAAAATCCTGCCGCCGCGCAACGGCTATGTTTCAAGTTTTATTAAGGAAATAAAATTATAATCCTTATTTTCTATTAGAAAATAAAATCCTGGTTGTATTTTTATTTAAGGAAATTAAAAACAAATCTTCCCACCCAAGTAAACTTTTAATTAAGGAAATAAAATTATAATCCTTATTTTCTGTTAGGTAATAAAATCCGATTGCAGTTTTATTTAAGGAAATAAAAAAAATCTTCCCTCGCAAATAAGCAGATGTATAGTTCAATTAAGGAAATAAAAATAAAATCCTGATTTTCTATGAGGTAACAAGGTGGGGTTTGGTTGGCGTTAATCAGAAAGGAAAAGAGAATCAGATAATTTGATTCCAATAGTTAGTGTTTGGTTCGCATTTTTGGGGAAATTGATTATCCAATTTGAGAGTTTCAAAAACTCTTCGGATTCTTATTTTCATTTCGCTCGTGGACTTGGGACTTAGTTTCCTTACCCCCTTAATTTTTTTTTCTCATAAAAAATTCTCCCTTTCAATCTCCTCTCTTTTCTTCAACCCACCATTGCCGCCTCCTCTACTCCCTCTCTGGCCTTCCGCCGCCGGCAACATTCTTCACCGTCGCCGCTTCCTCTGCTCTCTCTCCCTCTCCCTCATTGTTGGACCATTTTCACTGCCGCCGCAACGTTCTTCACCGTTGCCGAATCCCATCGGATTTCCTACGCCTCACACCTTCCGCCGGCGAATCTCACCGGATCTCCTACGCCACTTACCTCCCGCCGACGAACCAAACGAATTGATTTCCTTACTCGGGTCTGAACGAAACAGAATGGCAAAAAGGTAATCATTCCAAAACATTTCCTTTCTCTTTCTTGATTCCTTTCATTTCTCCTTATCGAACCAAACGGCCCCTAAAATTCTGATTGCTGATTTATTTTAGGAAATAAATATCCTAAACAGTGTTTTCTTTAAATTCACGATTACTACTCGCAATAACAGGTGCCAATTTGTTTAATTTATAGATTTAACATTGTTATTAATTAATTGTTCAACTAAATTAAATTCCTCTGTTTATTTAGCCCATCTAGACAAGATAAAATTATGTATTTCTTTTTCCTCATTTCACTTTAATCTAAATAAAGTTCCTCTAGTAATAGATAGCACGTTATTACAATATGTTACACGATGGATGGACTTCATGAAAACAATAAATTGAGAATTAAAGAGAGACTAGGTTTGCCTAATTCGGGTAATCTAACCAACATCCACAACCGCACTATCCTCGTAATAATGGGATGAGATCACTTGTTCAATAAATCTCTGTCTAATTGGTGTCTGATTTAGAACGACGTAGTTTTGTATTAAAAAAATTCACTCTTTAATTATTTAGTAAATCACTTTTTCAATCTTATCTTTTAATTTGTTGTTTTTCAATACAAAACTAAGTCGTTTTGAATCGGACACCAATTGAACAGGATTTATTAGACATATGATCTCATCCCCATACTAACGTTTTACAATTAACGACCTCACTATCCTCGTAATAACTAGATGATAAGATGCATGAAATGGAATAATTGACTGAATGAAGCAATCTTGGAAGCATAAACTCATGCAAAATAGCTTCATTAATTCACTATAAGTATAATCATGGATCGAGCTAGTTACCCATTAAACTATTTTTAATTAGTTACAACTTGTTCATATTGATGATAAATTCCTCGAGGCCAGGCAATAACACTTGAGGGATTTCAAATCCGCAATTTATATCAGAATCAATGTCATAATCCCATAAACTAACTCGAGATTCAACTAAAGAAGCTCCTCCTCCACACACCAATTCCTTCACCTTTCTTGAAATTGTCTCACCATCAAAACCTTGCTTCGCCTCGATCCCAACCTATAAAATATCAAATCCCACATCGATAAATAAATAAATTATTCATTTTACGAAGAATCAAAACATAGAATACTATAACAAAACTTGTCCGTTCGAAAAATGACGACCTTATCATGGAGAACTTGGATGGATGAGTTGCCATCTCTTGCAAAGCTTGCACTTGCAATCTCGGCTCCATTTTGGTGAGCAAATGTTATAATTCGACGAAAACTCGAATAATCTCGAAGCCCTTTTGCTAAAATGATATTAATATTTGGCCCCATTTCATGAACTTCGAATATCTCACTCGTAGCTTGATTTTGATCATTATTTATGCATGAGTTATTTGGTTTATTTCTTCTTAATAATAAGTCCGCCTTTTTCTGCCTTAATTTCTCCAGCCTCGTCTTCATGTTGGTGATATGTTCGATAGCTTCATCTATTTGATCCGGTAATGGCGTCTCCTCCACCTGCACTAACTTCTATTAGAGGGTTTGGTACGATACTCTGTTTGAGTTTTTCCTTTTGAAAGTTTTTTAGAAAAGTATAATCATACTAATAATTAATAAAGATATATATATATATATATATGCAAGATCAAGATCTTCAATAAGAGTAATACTCCCTCTGTCTTGCCCGACTTGTCTTGTATTCCTTTCGGGCCGTTCCACCTGACTTGTCTTGTTTCCTAAAAGGAAAATAATTACTACACAAACTCCCACTTTCTACATACAATTACCTACTCCTCTATACATAATCACCCACTCACCAAAATATCCGTGCCGAAACCAAACAAGATAAGTCAGCTGGGACAGAGGGATTATGTTTATATGAGTTCAGTGATGGAGCAAGAAATTTAATTCTACCATGCTAAATATCGGTGTTAAATATTTGATAAATTTTTCTAATATAATACGGCGAACAAATACTAGGCAACAAAAATTAAGTAAATATGTTTTTCCATATAAAGTGTTTTAGTTTTTCTTTTCGAACCCTCTCATAAAAAGTGTATTGTCTATTAAAAAATAAATAATATATGAATTAAAATTAATAAGCCAAAAAATTAAATAATATACACTACACAATTTTATTTTCTTAATCTCCGAGCTCTATAAAAAGGGAGACTTCCTATGGAACGGAGCGGAGGGAGTATATATCAATATTTATCACCAAAGTAAAGAATTTATCATCATGAGTTCATACTTACTTTCTCCCACTAGATCATAGGAGAGAGAGAGAGAGAGTACCTTGGAGTTGGAGGTGTTATGTGGAAGGAGAGAAGTGAGATGAGAGTAGAGGTTCTTCATTTTATTTCTTCTATTTTTCTCAATTACTTTCCTTTCAATTCTTGGAGCACTGCCCAAATTTGAGGGAGTTAATCTCCGACTAGGTTTTCCCATTTTTTGCTTCAACCAATTTGGAATATTAGAGAGAGAGAGAGAGATATGAAGATATGATACGAGGTTGGAGACATATATATTGTTGGAATCTGCAGCAGGGGGTGACGGATTGAAAGGAAAATATCTGATGTCAAGAGTATTGACGTCATATTATGTGATCAGCCGTCGTGTTGGAATTATTTTAATCATTATTATTACTACTATTACAATTATTAATCATCATTATTACTACTATTACAATTATTTATCAATTCCGACACTTCTAGCTAGGATACTTTGACTTAATTCAAGACACGTTTCCTTATCGATCTAAATTAATTGTACTCCCTCCGTCCCATTAGTAGTGTCTCATTCCTTTTCAGCACGGTTATTAAGAAAATAGTGTTTTGTGGTGTGTATTGTTTGACTTCTGAGTGGTTGATTCTTGTCCATATATTTCTTACCTTTTTTAGAAATGAGACACTTCTAATGGGACAACCAAAAAGGGAAATGGGACACTACTAATGGGACGGAGGAAGTATATATCTTAGAATTATATCTTTGAGTGTCTATATATCTTAAATGAATGATAGATACATAAAGTTGTTAACCGTCGAATCGAAAAAATTGAGTGCTATCATATAACTTTGTATCGGCTAAGTTCATGAGTTGGAGATAAGCGGACTCGAACCGCTGACATCTGCCGAAGGATAAATCACCGCCTTTCATGCCCCCGACTGATTCTACCATAGAGGCCAACGATAGACAATAACTCCCCTCCAAACACAGCTTACAACTTTCAACATACGACATATACGAACTCTTCCCATATAATAATATATATTTTGGTAAAGCAAATAAAACCGAATAAGTTAAAAATGATACGAGCTTATATATTTAATTTGTTAAAATTTAAAACTTAAGAAAAGTGTGCGAAATAATAATTTTTAAAAAAAAAGACTAAAAATTGAAATTCTACATAATTTGAAGGTAGTATTAATCAAAATGTAGTAGTGTATGACTCTTTTACTCTCTCTCTCTATCTGTGTTAAGTACATAAAACGACATTCTTGATAGTATAAAAGTTATTAACCTCTCTAGAAATTCTAGACTTCTTGACAAAGTGGAATTTTAAATGGCTTTTCTTGTTCATTAGATGGTGAGAACAGAAGCGTCTGGACAAAAGATAAGGTGGGTAAAGTGATTAATATAATAATAATATACATGCATGATTAATGATGAAATAAAGTTGTGTAACAGTATTAATCGTCTTAAAGAAAACTATGGATTCACGATATATGTATGTCTCTTACTATTAAAATAAAGTATTTTCTAGCTTTTTTTTTTTTTAATTTAAGAAAAACCGTTAGTATTTTATATTTAGAGGCATTTATAATAGTAGCCACATGCACTAAATAAAACACAAATATAACCAAATTTTAAATTTATGTTCACTCAATAGCTAAGATACCCAAAAAGCCCCTCATTTTTTCGTCAGATGTGCACTGCTTTGAGTGTCTATGGAGTGTCTATGGGTGCTGCGGATAGCCTAAAATTTATACCAGCACCATATGCAACCATAGGCTCCCCTTAGGTACTGAAACGAAACACCACAGTCTAAAATTTCTATTAGCACCATAGGCACCCATAGGCTCCCCTTAAGCACTGGAATGAAACACCACACATATGATTGAAATTTTTAAATATCAGACAAATAAATCATGAAAAATAAGGGTATAATGGTTAAATTGGACATTTGATGAACATAACTATCTGGATAAATTTGTGTTTTAGGTGGTTTTGGATAGAAACATATTCCACTTATATTTATGACTAAGAATCTTGAAATGAGTTGATTTAGTAGATTTAATTTGAGAAATCAAAAGGTAATAAAAATATGAGCTAAAGTTTATGAATTAGGTTGGTAGTTTTGGAAGGTAGAATTTTATTTTGTATAGCATGAATTTTTTTCAAAGACTATTGACTTCAAAAAAAATTATATGAGGATGTTGGAGTGAGATTGACATATATTATTAATTTAACGAAGATTGAAAATTAAATATTCGATCAACTCTAAATTAATCACTTGTATAGAAATGATAAGTGTATTAAATGTGAAACAACTAAGGAAGTTGTCTCCTCTTTCAAAAGAATACTATCATAGTTAAGATATACTCCCTCCCGTCCCACTTATATTGACCCATTGTTTTTCCGGCACGAGAATTAAGAAAATAGAGTAGATGATAAAGTAAGAGAGAGAAGATGAGTGAGATGATGAAAGAGTGGATGATAAAGTAGATGAGAAAAATAATAAAATATGAGATAATATAATTTTTTTTTTTTAGAAATGAGCCAATGTAAATGAGACAGATCAAAATGAAAAATGGGTCAATATAAATGGGACGGAGGGAATATTTTTTTGCTTTATTGATGAAAATTCACAATCACTATTTAAAAAAGATCACTGAATTAATTTAACGAGTGACGAAACTACAACCATCAAAAGTAATACAAATACAAGGTAGTTAACATAGGTGTAGGGGATGTTTCTCTTTCATGGAAATACTTCGAAATTAACATACTCAAGTGAGAAACCATTGACCCCCTTTTGGTTGTCTTTCTTCTTTGTGTGTGTGTGTTGGAGTTGTATGAATAAATATTGCTTTATTTGAATAATAACAATATAATAATATTAATATTAAAATAGGGAAGAAAGTAAAAAATATTACAAAAACTATCAAAATTCGTTTGAAATGGTCCGATCCAATACACTGACCCAACCTACATCTAGTTAGGACATGATTGAACTCGAAATCTTGAAATCTAAGAAAGTAGAGGTCGTGGCGGAATTAAAGCTATGAAGTTGGGGGGTCAAAGTAGGAAAACAACGGTGGCCGAAGGCAGAGAAAAAAATAGAGAGTTGCTAAATATAGTTTTTAATGGTTCGAACACAAATACGATATGAAAGACATATATATTATTTCTTGTATTTGTTATGCTGAGAAATATACTTACACAACTAGTAGAAAAAAGAGAGAAAAATACTTATAACATGTGATAGAGTTTTGCATATATATTGAATCAATTATACTTGTAATAGAACTAAAGAAAACTAAAAAGAAATAATTTAAAAGTCTAAAAATATCAATTATACTTGTAATAAAAGTAAAGAAAACTAAAAAGAAATACTTTAAAAGTCTAAAAATAGAAATCAAATGATTGCAATAGATTTCGAACATGAGACCTCTCTTAAGAGAGAGAAATCCACTAACCAACTGTACTACAAGCAAATAATTAATTATATATTTTCTACTAAAATTATGTATAAGCAACATGAATCCTATACCATATTCAGTTGAAGTTTCATCGGTCGGGGGGTCGGTCGACCCACCCGACCCCCCTCTAGTTCCGCCCCTGAGGAGCATAAACGACCCAACGGGGAAATTAGACTCTAGACCGAAAATATCCATAAACTTCGGTCTAAATCCGTCCACTAACTTATTCTTATAATCTGAAAGGCGATGCGTTCAAGAAACAATTATGGGTTCTTACAAATACACATAATATCATATAAATCAACCATTCAATCTTCTCTTCCCAAAACAGATTCAATATAAAAACCAAGCAGAAAAACAATCTGCTCTTATGTTTCATTCATGAAATTATACACCTATATATATATATAACCCTTTAAAGAAAACTTCTCCACCCTAAACAACAAACAAAACATGCAAAACCACATCAACCATGAACCCAACTCAACTTTCATCATCATCATCATCATCATCGTCGTCGTCATCATCATCATCTTGTGCAAAGTTTTCTCAAGTAATACAATTGAGTAGGGAGTGCACCTTGTATTCTTGCAAGCCTGCACGACTGCTCGGTAAACAGCTGGTACGTCGATTTCCTCTTCCAAGGAATGATCCCGAAGTCGTCGTTGGAATCCTCCATCCCTTCCACGAGGAACTGCCAGACTAGAGATCCGCCGCCGGACCTCTCCCTCTCCGTGGACTTGTACATGATGTCGAGGATGACTTTGTAGAACCGATCGCGCTGTGCATGAGTGAAGTCTTTGTTTAAGGTTGACAGACCGAACTCGGTGAACATCACGGGCTTTTTCAATTCTTTGTCGCCGTCTTCAATGTGGGAGAGCATCCACTTGGCCACGAATTTCAGCTTGTATTCGAAGTCCGGATTGTGTGTCCTGCCAAAGAGAGTGGATTTTCAACAAAGTCCCATTTGCAATTTTAAACAACTCAATCGAAAATATTATACGCGTTAAAATCGACAGTTCTTCGTGTTGCTCGACTCGAAAGAAATACAGTTAGGTAATGAGAAATTACACACTCATGCATGTTCTTTTGATATTCTCTTTTTTTCCCTATGGTTTGAATTCTAAAAGGTTATATGGATTGAGATATGTTTCTTAGCATCTTCAAGATTTCGACTAAATATTATGAATTTCGGATAAACACTATATAGGCCCAATTTGAAAGAGTTTATAAACAACTTATTTTGACTTATTTTAAATTATAAGTCATTTTACGCGCATTTGTGATAACTTATCGAAATAACTTATTCTAAATAATAAGTTACTTTTAACTTATTTTCATAAGTTAATATTATTAACTTATGAAAACTTATAAGTAACTTTTAAGGAGGTTCCAATATCAAATCCCAGCAACATCATTTTTTTTATTTTATTTTTTTGCCTATATAAGTCATTATTATTGCATGTATCCAAACGCAATTAACTTATTAAATTTAAAAACTTATATCATAAGTTCTTATATCATAAGTTCTTTTGTCATAAGTTCTTAATAAAAATATTAATGTAACATATAGTGAGAGAGAGAGAGAGGCTCACCAATGATCAGGGTAGATATGAACTGAGGCGAAATCAACGGTGGAGATCTTTGAGTTTCGAACAAAATCTGTTCCGACATCAGATGCCCAGAACTTGGGATTGACGGTTAATCTTTTAGGACTTTTAGGTCCGTAAAATCCTTCAAGGCCAACAGTTAGGAGATGGTTCCTGTCAATTGACTTCACAAAAGTTGACATTTCTTCTATCCAATCCTGCACCACAAGAGCCGAAATAAAATCATTCGATGCAGCAATGAACATCTTTTCTTAGCTGTTTGATCGTCATAGGAGAAGTCATATCGAACCAAAAATGAAAAAGCTCAAAGATTAATCGGGTATTAGAACAACGTATAAGAGTAGTGTTGGCAAATAAACACGCGAAATTTGCCATTTACCTGGAGAGTATCACCAGATTTATCGGTCATACAGCGGGGTTCGTTGATTAACTCCCATGCAAAGATTGTTGGGTCAGCCCTATACTCAACTCCAGTTATTGTGTTCTTCCTTGTTAGAACAGTCTGCCAAAGAATACGATTCAGAGTAGTGATGAAGATTACAAGCTATAACTAATGAAGCCTTCATGGAAAAATTTGTATAACCAAGAAACATCAAACCCAAACAACGGAAAATGATAGCTTTCGTGTGAATAGTCTACACGACAGAATAGTAAAACGGGAGTACGTAGAATGAAACCCGGAAACTAATTCGGAATGACAAATTAAAAAAGCTTGAGATTTGTGAAAGAAGGTAACATGAATGCCTCCTTTAGAAGATTGTCCTCTATATCGGATAACGTGTTTACGGACGTGGGATATTTACAATGCATACTTCTCCATCTGTAACAGAGCATTAAGAATTCCACTAGATGAAAAAATGGAGGTTTTAGATTCCAAACACCACAAACCATATACACTTAAACCTCGATAAGGTAATATTCGATAAAGTAATAATTTCGCTAAAATAATAATTTATTCCGGTCCCGATACACTTCGATAAAGTAATAACCTCGTTAAATGAATATTTTTTCTCGATTTTAAAATTATTACTTTATCGAGGTTTACTTGTAAATTAGTAGAACTTAACATGTGATATCATAATTGCTAGCTTTCGTATTTACAATGTATACCATTTCCTAGACAAAAGAAAAATCAAGCATTTGTCAACCCAAAAAACGCCACAAAATAGCAGAGGAAACAGCATACCTTGACATAATGCTTGAAGTAGCGACGTATAGATGGATCATAAAAGAACGAATCGTTAGACGAACTCAAACCAACGCCTTCTTCCCATGCCCACTTAACATATTGTGTTTTTCCTCCATAAGCTTGCAAGTTATTTACCAAGCACAATACTAGCCTTATTCCATATCTTCTTGACTCTGCAATGACATGATCTAAGGCCTGCCATAATATCTGCAATTATTAGATCATACTACCAAGAAAATGACAATAGTGATAAATGCCAATTTTGGATAGGATAGTCGGTCTAATTCAACGAAGAATGTACTTAATAATATAATTAACGGGATTTTTTTATAAATGGGAAATTAAAAATGCTCGGGGATAACATAAGGGGGCCATCAATATAGATTTAAGTATAAAACAAGGAAAAAATAAATAAAAAATATTAGAATGCAGTGGACCATTACAAGGATTTGAATTGAAATGAATGAATGAATCATCATATTATCATGTCACAACTAATTCAAGATTAGTATTGACAAATTTCCATATTTCATTCATTTTGTTTAATTTTCTTCAACTTTAAAACTTCTCAAGTAAGAAACAAATCACAAAATGGCAAAACTTAATAGCAAAGGAGCAAGATAAAGTTCAATTAACCAATAGATTTGCACTCCACCCCTCATCCAAATGACTCAATCAATTGCAATTATCCGCATTCGAATTCGCATAAAAGAATCAAAACAAAGATGATGATCTTCATATTAGACTCTATTCAATCAGCAAGAAAAACACAACACTATCAGCAGCAAACATCACTTACCCTAAAAACCCTTTCGTCGAACTGACCGGGCTTGATTTGGAGAGCATTGTATTCACCATCATTGAAAGCCCAAGTCCTGCAAACAGTAAGACCCATCCCTGCACCCACTTGCAGCATCTCTCTAACCTTAAACCTTCTATAATCATCAGCAGCATGATCCATCATCCAGTAAGAATTCCACCCATTGAAATAGAATGGCTTGCCATCAACTGTAAACTGAGTCCCATTCCTCTCCACAAAACTCAATTTCCCATCCTCATGAATGTTGATCCACAAATCCCCAAAAGACAAGTAGATGAAAGCCACACAAGATGCAAAGCCAACAATGGGGTAAAAAACCCCATTCCCTCCAAACATTCTGCTCTTAACCATCAATACAAATAATCCCAGAATATACAAAGAACGTTAAAAACCTAATCTTGAAAATTAAAAATCAAGAAATCAGCCCCAATAGAAGACGCCCAGATGGTTTTCTTGAACCACAAAAATCAAAATCCCTCGAAATTAAGCATCCCAAATTGGGTTTATCGATGCTTTGGATCTAACATCACTGAATCCTTAACTTCCGCCCAGATCCAATTCTCCCAAATGGGTATTTCAAGAATTGGTTGAGAGACAATCCGGGAGCAAAGAAACATCAATGAGGCTTCAAGTTTCAGTTACCCACAACAGAAACTGCATCAAAATCAGAGGAGGACAGAGGATAAAAGTGATAGCAATTGAGTGTGAGTGAGTGTACGGTAAATGGACCGTAGGGCAGTTGATGGTGGATAAGGGATTTGCGAAAAAGGGTACCTAATAAAAAACAATTAGAGAAAAGTGTTAATGAGATTTAAGAAAGATGATAATGAAGACGGAGGTGGAATGTTGGTATCAAATGCTTTGCAAGATTAGATCTGGGATCATAATTTCAGACTTTCTTGAGATTTAATAATTGATTTACAATCACGGGCCATTTCCCAAATAGGCCTTCTACCTTTGCAACACTTATTTTTCATATTTTTATCCAGCATTTGCTATATTATTATATTATTATATTCTTATTCTATTAATTTTAGTTGCAAATAAATCCATATTTAATAAGAAATCTACAAATATAAAATCAGAAGATAATCAATATAATTTGATAGAAATATAAGCTGATGAATTTCCACCAACTATTATATTGTTCTTATTCTTCTTATTATTATTAAATTATACTTTTTCCGTCCCATAGAATGTGTCTCATTTTTATGGGGTACGGAGATTAAAAAATTTGTATTGTATGGTATATATTATTTGACTTTTAGCTTAATAATTTTAATCTACATATATTTTTATTTAAATAAAATATTTTTTATTGGACAACTCAAAAAGAAAAAAATACTTTGAGGCGGAGGGATTAATAATTACTTTTCTCACTCTTTTTTTTTTAGTTGGGGCACATATTTTGTGACTAATTTTAAAATACTACTAAACTTGTGGAGTTTACCAAATGATGACTTTTTTGAGACTTATGTGTTGCAATTTGGTGCAGGGTCAAAGTAATATATTGGTTAGTCTTCTTGCCCATGTGCAGGTGCAGTAAATTAGGTGCACTAGAAAATATCTTAATACAATTTAATTGTATTTTTATTATATAAAATAGTTTCAATTAAAGGAACGTTTGGTAAGAGAACTTTGAATCAAATATATAAGTCATAAAATATTTGGATTATGTTTATCAAAAATTAAAAAAATTAAGTTACAGGTGAATGATCACAGTAGTAACTTCAATTTCAAGCTGCAAAACACAAGCTCCATATAATTAGTATTTATAGAAAAAACATTCTCCCGTCTCATAAAAAGTGTCTTTTTTTTTTTTTTTTTTGTCTCATAGAAAATATTCTGTTTCTAAAAAAACAAATAATATATGGACCAAAATTAACAATCCAAAAATTAAATAATATACATCACATAATATAATTTTTTAATTTTCGTAATGAAATACTTTTTATGGGATAAAGAAGAGTAGTCTAGATGGATGATGGATTTTGTTTGGAGACCAAGTAGAATACATTATTTATTAGAAAATAGTACAAGCTATAAGTAATATTATAGGTGGTCATTATTGTTTAATAATTGTGGGCTCACTAAATGATAAAGAATTTATCCATTTTAAATGGTTCCAAAGCTTTTGCACGTGCGGTGCACACCACTAAACTTTTGTCGGTTTGTGTTTAATACTCCTCGTTTGACTTGTCCGACTTTTCTTTTTGGTTGTTCCAGTTGACTTGTTATATTTTTTAAAAAGGAAAATAATTACTACAGCAATTCCTATTTTTTTTTTGTGGCTCACTCCTCTATGTACAACTAACCACTTTTCTTAATTTTCGTACTGAAAATATATGAGTCAAATCAAGCGGGACGGAGGGAGTATTCATTATAAATACTTCCATTACAAAAATCATTCTTGCATAATTATGTACAAAATATTGATGTAAAAAGTTTATACTGGAGTAGTAAACATTTGCGAGAAAATTGAGGAAATATTAATGAATTTTTTAAGGGGACATCGAATGACTAGTTTTGGTTTTATCAATGTAATAATGTAATTTAGTCAATGTTAATACTTCTTATATTCCATTTGTTCAGTTTCTTTTGATACTTGGGTTAAGAAAATTATTTATTGTTTGTAAAGTAGTACTCTTTCCGTCGTAATACATATAGTTTATTTATTTTCAGCATGGAGATTAAGAAAGTGGATAAAAATATTTAAAATGGTGGGTTCATTTATTTAAGTGATTATAGTTCACAATTTAAAAAAAAAAAAAAAACAAGACCATCATAATAGAACTGAAAAAGAATACAAACCAAATTTATTAGGACGGTAGTATAAAAAAATGGAATCTATTAAAATATATTAGTATAAGATTTTAAGTTAAAAACGAAAATGGACTAATGAAAAGAGAACCTAAAGAAAAAAAATTTTAACTAATGAAGTAAAAGGGAAATAATATGTAGTTGGAAATTAGAATTAAAAAATCTAATTGTACATTAAAACAAACTTGAGATGGCCACCGACAGAAAATAAAGGTAAAATTAGTAGTTGATGCATAACTTTATTACCTACTCCACCTCTTTACTGCCGCGGGGTGTAACAAAGTTTCGAATTTGTAATCTTTGATTACGAGATAATAACCTCAACTACTATCTAATTATTTCAACAGTGTAAAAATTTAATAAATATACGGTGACAAGTAGATTTTAGGTAAATTGTTAAAACGGTAAAAATATAAAATTGCATAAATTAGAGTAATAACAATTTGTCAAATTATTTCTAAAATTAATGTTTTCATTTCTTAATCCAGAAACAATGGCAAGTTAGATTATACTAATAGATCCCAGATCTAAGCACGAAAATACATTAAAAATAGAACGAAAAATCTAATTCTACAGATTCTTTCAGTCAGACATATCGTCGAACACTTTACAATCAACGGCGCTCGGAAAACCGCGGCGAACTTCCAACTCCGGCGGCGGCAACGACCACCGCGGCCCCCAGCTTTCCCCCTCCTTTAATCAATTTCTTCTTCCCTTTCTTTATCCATTCTACGTCACTACTCAAATTGGCATTACTGCTCTTACTTCTCGTCCTCGCAGCCGGAGATGCTCCACTTTCGCCGTCAGCGTCAGCCACCATTCCGCTTTCCCTGGCCACCCTCTCAAAATCATCCCCCAATCTCCTCACAATCCCATTCTTCGTCAACACCTCGACTTCCTCCTCATCTACCAACCCTAACACCCGCCGCCTCTTCATCGCCACCGGAGCAGGGGGCGGAGACGGAGTTTTATCGAACTTGTTTCCGATCTCATCTTCGCGAGGAGAAGCTTCCGATTTTGCGGTAGATTTCTTCTGGATTGGGGATCTATCGGAGATCTGCTCGCGCTGCGCCCGGAGCTTCTCGACGTTGCCCTCGATGCGGCCCTGGAGGCGGTGGCGCTTGTAGCTGACGCCGCCCATGGACCAGTGGGCCTCCTGCGACCACGACATCAGCGGATCCATGACCGGCGGCGGCGGATCCACCCTCTCGTCGTTGAGCTTGACGTCGGTGTAGAATCGCGGCCGCGGTAGGCTGCTGCCGTAGAACTTTGCCGTACCTAACGCCACAACCATATCCGTATGTGTGTGGGATAAAATGGGGGCGTGACTTTTGTAGGGGATGGGTTGGTAATTATGGCGGGAAAATTGGCGCCGTTGGCAGAAGCATCAAACCGCGCCAACGGAAAGTAATTTTGAATCGAATTGCGAGCCTTTTTTATAGTCCCTCTGTTTCACTCCATTAGTTCAGTATTTCTTTTCGGATTGTTCCACTTCATTAGTCCACTTTCCTTTTTTAACTTAGAATAAAACTCTTATATATTCTAGTGGACTCCACTACTTTATACTAATTACTACTTTACACACAATAAACAACTTTCTTAATCTCCGTGTCGAAAAGAAAATGGACTAATGGAGTGGAACGGAGGGAGGAGGAGGGAACCAAATCTTGTACTCCCTCCGTCTCATGACACGTTTCTTTTTGCACCGAGAATTAAGAAAATGAATGATTTGTTTAATGCGTATTTTATGATTTTTAATTGTATTAAGAAATTGACACAGTTTTCGAGGTGTGATTGGTTAGAGAAAATGAGAATTATCCAAATTTTTTGTAATGGTTAGTAAAGACAATCAATTTTTTTTTCTACATTTTTTCATAGTAATAGAAGATAATCTAAAATTTCTAAAAAATAAAAAATCATAAAATTTTGACTTCAAAGTGAAACAAAATCGTGTGTAAGATAAATTTTTGAAAAGAATATATAAAAATATGAGTTAAGTAGTGAGTAAGGGGGTGTTTGGGATAGCTTATCTGAAACAGCTTATAGCTGAAAGCTGTCTCGGGAAATGAATTTGGTGTTTGGAAAATTCAGTTTATAGAGTTGGTGAAAGCTATTTGGGTCCAAGATAGAGAATTTTCGTAAGTTGATATTGGGCAGCTGAAGCTGATAGCTTATAGCTTTTATAATTTTAACATTTTTAATTAATATATTATATTATAATTTTATAACTATTTTTTTTAATTAATGATCGATATTGCTTATTTATATGTATAATTTTTATTTGTCATTTAACAAAGAATAAGTATATATTTGTTTTATTAATATAATTTATATTCTTTTTTATTCTTGATTTTAATTAATAATATTAATTATACTTAATTTTTTCTAATTTTTATTTTAATATTTTTTTATTAAAATAATATTTTATATGAGTAGAAATAAATTTTAAATTTTATTTGTGTAAAAATTATAAATTTGTTTAATAATTGAGAAATAAATAACATTTTCATTTTATAAGATACCTCTTTATTAATATTTTCAAATATTAATTTTTGATTTTCAGCACTTTTTGCAAACACTTACAAATTATCAAAATCAGCAGCTTTCAGCTACTTTCAGCCACTTTCAGCAGCTTCCAACAACTTTCAGCACTTATCGATAAGATTCAGCTATCACAAACACCTCCTAAGTGGGGACCCACTTAATTTTATAATTAAAAGTAATTTTTGCTAATTCGAAAAAACAAGACGTTAATAGCGGGACGGATGGAGTACTTATTTAAAAGAATGCTAGAATAGATCGAGAGTCTTACGCCCCAATGATCTAATCATCATAATCAGGAGTTTAAATTTTAGGGAGTTAGATTTTCATCATAAAAAAAAATTCTAAATGATCAGTTTATTTATTCACCATAATCTAATGCATTCTTCAAGAGGTAGGCTGAAATTTGTCGAAAGATAAATTTATTACTAGGAAATACATTTTCGTAAAATGTACTACCTCCGTTTTATTTGAAATGGCCATTTTTAATTTTAGAATTTCCCATTTGACATGATTCCTTTTCAAAAAAATAAAAAAATTACTAAATTTTCTCATATTTTATCATTTATCTCTCGTACTTTATTATTCACTTTCTTACATTATTCACTCACTTTCTATTTTTTACTTTATCATCTATTCTATTTTTTTAATTTTTCTACCAAAAAACAGAAGATTAATATAAATGTGACCAAGGGAGTATATAATCTAAGAGAAATGAAAAAAAAAAAGTCATTCAATTCAACAAAAACTAAGAGAGAGAAGTGAAAATGCATTACATGCTTTTCCAAAACCTCAGACGTATACACACACTTGTTATGGTAGCTAAAAACTCAGAATTCGTAGTCTGAATCCAGATTCAAAAATACAAAACACGATTCCGGCATCTGAGCTTCAAATCTGTTAATCTTAACTCACTACAACCCTAACTTAATCGTAAATTTTCCTTCAGTCGCAAATGTACGGCAGCGGAGGCGGAGAATACCATGACGGCGATCCATAGCCGTATGCGGAGGCGCCGGCGGAAATCGACGAGGAGGAGGATGAGATATCGCAGGAGGACGCGTGGACGGTGATCAGCTCGTATTTCGAGGAGAAGGGTTTGGTCAGGCAGCAGCTGGACTCGTTCGATGAGTTCATACAGAACACTATGCAGGAAATTGTGGACGAGTCCGCCCACATTGAGATCCGACCCGAGTCTCAGCACAATCAGGCTCGGAGCTCCGAATTCGCCGAGGTTCGTTTCCGTTGCACGTCGTATTACCATCGTCCGAAACTGTTGTCAATTTTGCATGTTGCATATGTATTTGGTATTTTAGGGCTACTTTTTTTTTTCCAATTAAACAATAAACATTTCAATTTCTGGGAAGATATGTTGCTGGAGCTTAATGATTTCACTTAAACTATATCTATTAAATTGATTTAGTGAGTATTTTTGGGAATCATCCATGGAACTGCATACAGTTCTTCAGTATAATCTATATGTTAATGCTTCTGTTTCTGGAAGTCCTAATTTACTGAGCTGATGTTTGAATTTCAAACCGATGATGACGGAGTCTGATGGTGAGACCAACACACTGTATCCTAAAGCAGCAAGGCTAAGGAACTTGACATATTCTTCACCATTATATGTCGATGTCACGAAAAGAGTCGTAAGGAAAGGGTATGATTGTGAGCAATCCGGATCTTCTGGCCCGAAATTGGTGTCCCATTCGGTGGCCCACCAATCACGACATGCCACGCGTGCATTGATGGGCCATGTTAGTGTACGTATTACAAACTGCTATTACAAGTAAACTGTTAAATAACAAAAGAAAATAAACAACACAAGAACCGTCGAGTCGAGGAAGGCCTCTCTCCGCAAGACGAAAAACGCCCCGGTAGTGCTCTCGGTTGTGGCGTTTCGTCCCCAAAGATGAAACGACGACGTCTCAAGGATTGCAGCACCGCAGGATCTTTGAGCTCCGGCGAACAGGACTTTCCGGCGAGGACAGAAGCTGCTGGACTTGAGCTAAGAGCAGCTAAGATGAGCTAAAAGCTAAGAATGGAATGCAAGCTTTGTATGGAAGCTTTGTTGTTGCAAGTGTTGGTGTGTTGAGAATGAAATGCAACTGGCCTATTTATAGGCAGTTCCACCCAGGTGTTGATTGCAGGAATAACTCCTGCCAATTAAGGCAGGCGCCAGTTACAGGGGAGTGGAGACATGGAAGGTTGGGAGTTCAGCAGCCACACTCCAGATCCTTCCAAAAGTACTGTTTGGGTGTGGCAGGTGCACAGCACCACGGAGAGGAATCCAGTGCAGCCGGTCCACTGCACCGCCCGACCCGGCACCCGACCCGGCGAACGACCCAACGGACCACCCAAAGGACCAATTGCCAAGATCCACGGACACGGACACGGACACGGACCGGAATCGGAACCGGAACCGGAACCGGAGCCGGAGCCGGAGCCGGAGCCGGAGCCGGAGCCGGGCCGGGGCCGGGCACGGGCACGGGCACGGGCGCGGGCGCGGGGCTGCGCGGCGCGCCGCGCCGCTGTGAGGCGGTCGGCGAAAAGGCTCGCACGATGAGCATGTGTGGCCCAAGCCCACCACATGTCACTTAGTTATCTCCTACAATATTGTAGAGACTTAAATACCACACAAAACATTATTCATTAATCGATGTGGGACATGATTAATGTAATTCTCTCCAAAACCCGAATAAGGTAAGTTTCTCCACTTTAGGTAACATATTAGTTTTGTCCCCCCAAACTTCGAGCCACTATTTCTCACTCACCGAAAATCGGAATCGAGAAATTAAGAACACTATAATTATCTACTCGAAACGTAGATCGACGTCATATATCTCAAAATATTAATCGGTTAAATATCGAGGCTCGAAAATACGATCGAAAAGGGCTGAATTTTGCCCAAGTCAAATTAGCATTTAATGCTAATTGAATTTCCATAATATATATAAATAATATATATATAAACGATTTTTTTCCAACAATCCCCCCACATGAGTGGAAATAGCCAAATGCATGCATGCGGACACACGGCTACGTCCTCAAGAGACAATAAAGCATCGGGATAGGTGGCTTGTGACCTTGAACCTTCCTTAGTCAGTGCTATCGAGCATACCGGCGGATTAGTGGACACGTGGCCTTGAACTATTCCTCCATGGTGTATACTGAGACAATAACACTAACACTATAAAGTCTCAACCTCGTCCGTTCTCACGTTTGTGTCCTTTACTGGCCATGGACAACCTCTTTGGATTCATAAGTGTTACATAGAAGCGGCCCTCACTTCTCACTTACATAGGTGATTCTTACTCGAGTATCCTGTCATACTCCACCTTCTCAAGGCATCCAAGAATCATTAAAAGTCAAAGACTTAACCTCACCACTTGACAGGTCACCAACACTCTCGAGCTCTTTTAGGGAATAGACTATTTGAGTGTGGTATCAACAGACTCATATAGCTTAGTTTTCCCATTGAACCAAGTTCATGGGATCTCCAATCTACAAGGTTGGGTATCCACTATAATCGTCTTTAATTTGTGGATTTAACTCCCATTCCCGCTACGAGCTTATACATTTGATCTCGATTCAAACTTTTAGTAAGCGGATCCGCTAGGTTATCTATAGACTTGACATAGTCTACAGAGATAACCCCACTCGTGATCAAATGTCTTACGGTATTATGTCCGACGACGAATATGTCTCGACTTACCATTATACAACCCACTCTTGGCCCTACCAATAGCTGCTTGGCTATCACGGTGAATCATCACGGGTGGCACGGGTTTCGGCCCAACATGGAATATCTTCAAGAAAATTACGGAGCCATTCGGCTTCCTCACCGCTTTATCTAAAGCAATAAATTCGAGATTCCATGGTGGATCCGGCAATGCACGTCCGTTTCGTGGATCTCCACGACACGGCTCCTCCCCTATAGTGAACACATAACCACTAGTTGACAACGAGTCTTTAGTGTCGGATATCCATTTGCATCACGGTACCCTTCAAGTCTTGCGGGGGATGTCGCGAGTAGTGCGAGCCCCAAAGTTAAGAGTGTATTTCAAATACCTCGGAACTCTTACAAGAGATTTCCAATGTTCTCTACTAGGATTACTAGTATAGCGACTCGGTTGTTCACCGGACAAGCTAGATCGGGCCTCGTACAATTCGTGATGTACATAAGACAACCAATGACTCTAGCATAATCCTCTTGAGCAACGGGATCACCCCTATTCTTGCTCAAGTGAACATTAACTTCTAGAGGAGTCTTTGCCGGCGCACTATCAAAGGCATTAAACCTCTTAAGTACTTTCTCAATATAATGAGATTGAGACAAAACAATCCCTTTAGGAGTTCTTTGTATCTTTACTCCAAGAATAACATCGGCAACTCCCATATCTTTCATATCGAAATTTCTTTTAAGCATACGCTTGGTGTCATTTATGACTTGAAGGTTTTGTCCCATAATTAACATGTCGTCTACATAAAGACAAACAATTACAAAGCCATTCTTTGTATTCTTTATGTAAACACACTTGTCACATTCATTAATCTTAAAGCCATTCGACAACATAGCCTCGTCGAATTTCAAGTGCCATTGTAATGGTGCTTGTTTTAACCCATATAGGGATTTCACCAACTTACATACCTTTCGCTCTTGACCAGGTACAACGAACCCTTCAGGTTGTTCCATATAAATTTCCTCTTCTAAATCTCCATTTAGAAAGGCTGTTTTCACGTCCATTTGGTGAATCTCAAGATTGTGCAAAGCAGCAATCGCGAGAAGCACACGGATAGACGTAATCCTCGTTACAGGCGAATAAGTATCGAAGAAGTCATATCCTTCAATTTGCTTAAAGCCTTTAACCACTAAACGAGCTTTATACTTATCAATTGACCCATCTGCCTTATACTTTCTTTTTAGGATCCATTTACATCCTAAGGCCTTGCAACCTTCGGGTAAGTCTGCTAAGACCCAAGTGTGATTCTGCTTAATGGAATCAATTTCACTTTGGACAGCTTCTTGCCAAAGTGGGCCATCGGGTCTAGAAAGAGCTTCTTTTATAGACCGCGGCTCTTCATCCAAAAGAAAGACAACATAATCAGGACCAAAGTCCTTAGCAACTCTTGCTCTAGTGCTACGTCTTGGTTCTAAAGTTTCAAGATCGACAGCTTGCCTTTTACGTGTATCGGGTTCTACCCCCACATTTCTAGAACTACTAGCAACTTCTCTTGCTTCACCACTAGAGTTTGACTCAATTTTATCATCCTTCTTACAAGGATATACATGTTCAAAGAATATAGCATTCCTTGACTCAATAGTAGTTCCAACATTCATATCGGGCACCGCCGACTTATGAATGACAAATCGATATGCACTACTATTCAGTGCATATCCTATAAAGATACAATCGATGGTCTTAGGTCCGATTGTAACTTGCTTCGGCAAAGGCACTTCTACCTTAGCCAAACACCCCCACACTTTGAGGTATTTATAGGAATGTTTCCTTCCTTTCCACAACTCGTAAGGAGTTACATCTCTACCTTTTAGAGGTATTTTGTTTAATAAGTAGTTAGCCGTCAAGACGGCTTCCCCCACATGTTACGGGGGCAGTCCGAACTTATCAACAAAGCATTCATCATCTCCTTTAGAGTTCGGTTCTTCCTTTCGGCTACACCATTTGATTGAGGCGAATAGGGGGCGGTGGTTTGATGAATAATACCACTTGTCTTACACAACTCTTCAAAAGGAGCTACATATTCTCCACCTCTATCACTTCGTACCATTTTGATTTTACAATCAAGTTGGTTTTCGGCTTCGCTTTGAAGTTAGAAAAAGCTTCAATCGCCTCATCTTTACTCCTTAAAAGATAAAGAGTACAATACTTGGTGCGAGTCATCAATAAAAGTAATAAAATACTTTTTCCCACCTCTAGTTTGTACAAACTTCAAGTCACATACGTCGGTATGAATGAGTTCTAGAGGTTTTGTGTTCCTTTCTGACGGAATGAAATGGGCCGCTTAGCCAATTTTGCTTCAACACAAACTTCACACTTGGTTTTGTTAAACTCATTTACTTTAAGTAGATCGAGATTAACTAATCTTTTTATAGCATTTAGATTAACATGTCCTAATCTAGAATGCCATAAATCGGAACACTCAAGCAAGTAAGAGGAAGTAGCTTCATTTTCATTATTTTTCGCCTCCACGGGCTCTTGGCGCGGTGCCATTACGAGATAACTTGAAAAGGCCCTCGGACAGGTAACCTTTTCCTAAGAACATACCAAATTTAGTCAGGATAAATTTATCCGACTCAAAAACTAGTCTAAACCCTCTCTTGACTAGTACAGAGCCGGACACAAGATTCTTCCGGATATCAGGGACATGCAGCACCTCTCCAAGAGTGAGGTTCTTGCCGGAGCTCAACCTTAGCACCACAGTACCATAGCCAACCACCTCAGACGAGGCTTGATTACCCATATTGAGCTTCCTCCCTTGGCAGCTCTTGTACTTGGTGAAGCGGCTCCGGTCACCACAAACATGTGCCGTGGCAGCGGTATCAATATACCACTTCCCCTCATTCTCCACGACGTTTGCTTCTTCAGTGACAACGGCCGCAAGGTCGGCTTCAGTGAGGTCAATCTCCAACATATTGGCTTGACGAGCCCTCTTCTTCTTCGGCTTTCGGCAGTCCTTGGACATGTGGCCGGATTTGCCACAGTTGTAGCAGTCCCCTTCAAACTTGCGGGATTGCACCTTGCCCTTCCCTTTGGGGTTCTTTGTTTGGACGCCCTCTCTTAGCATTGTTGGAGTTGCCACCTTTCTCAGCAAGGTTGACTCTTGGCTCCACGGGTGCTTTGCCCTTCCCATCTCGAGTCCTCATGTCGGTCTCGATGCGGAGCTTGACCACAAGCTCCTCAAGCGTCATTTCCTTTCGCTTGTGCTTCAAGTAGCTCTTGAAGTCCTTCCAGCTCGGGGGAAGCTTCTCAATCACGGTTGCCACAATGAAAGCATCTGGCAAAAGCATACCTTCGGCGTGGACATCATGGACAATGAGTTGGAACTCTTGCACTTGGTCCATGACCGGTCGAGAATCCACCATTTTGTAGTCCAAGAACTTGGCGACTACAAACTTCTTGGTACTGCATCGTCGCATGCGATTTTCTTTCAAGTGCCTCCCATGTGCCTTGGAGGTCTTTACATTTGCATATACACTTGTACAAACTATCATCTAGTCCACTAAGCAAGAAGTTTTTACAAAAGTAGTCGGAAGTTAGCCAATTATCATAAGGCTATGCGGACTTCCGGGGTTCTCTTCGTTTTCACTTGGAGGGGCGGGAGCATTCTCCATCGGCACGGTTGTAAACCCTAATGTTGTCGAGATAGAACAACATCTTCTGTTGCCACCTCTTGAAGTCGGCTCCACCAAACTTGGGCTGGCTTCTCGGCGGGCAGCACTCAGGACGAGTGCGGAGGTGCCGTCGGGGGTTGGGTTCGAACCCCCCACCACTCCATGGTGGTTCACACTCCCAAATGGGACGTTGCTTCGCAAGGCGGAGGACATAGCAGTGAAGTTGAATGCCGTGTGAGCGGCATTAGCACGGTTAAGTGCTATCCTGGCGTCGGTAGCGGCGGAAATGGCAGCTAGGGTTGGATTAGCAAAGGCCGGAGCAGGTGTAGGGACAGACGTCGGTGGAACAGTGTTGCCGGAGGAGGCAATGACGTCGTAATCTGCGGGGTTGGTGGCGGCGGCAGAAGCAGCGGCGGCGGTAGCATCGGAGAAAGCAGCACTTGAGGAAGACATCTTCTTAGTTTACTTGAAGCAGATATAGTTCGTTTTTCGTCTTGCGATTGTACGTATTACAAACTGCTATTACAAGTAAACTGTTAAATAACAAAAGAAAATAAACAACACAAGAACCGTCGAGTCGAGGAAGGCCTCTCTCCGCAAGACGAAAAACGCCCCGGTAGTGCTCTCGGTTGTGGCGTTTCGTCCCCAAAGATGAAACGACGACGTCTCAAGGATTGCGGCACCGCGAGATCTTTGAGCTCCGCGAACAAGGACTTTCCGGCGAGGACGAGAGCTTTTGGACTTGAGCTAAGAGCAGCTAAGATGAGCTAAAAGCTAAGAATGGAATGCAAGCTTTGTATGGAAGCTTTGTTGTTGCAAGTGTTGGTGTGTTGAGAATGAAATGCAACTGGCCTATTTATAGGCAGTTCCACCCAGGTGTTGATTGCAGGAATAACTCCCCGCCCAATTAAGGCGGCGCCGATACGGGGAGTGGAGACATGGAAGGTTGGGAGTTCGGCGGCCACACTCCGGATCCTTCCAAAAGTACTTGTTTGGGTGTGGCGAGGTGCACGGCACCACGGAGAGGAATCCAGTGCAGCCGGTCCACTGCACCGCCCGACCCGGCACCCGACCCGGCGAACGACCCAACGGACCACCCAAAGGACCAATTGCCAAGATCCACGGACACGGACACGGACACGGACACGGACCGGAATCGGAATCGGAACCGGAATCGGAGCCGGAGCGGAGCCGGAGCGGAGCCGGAGCCGGGCCGGGCACGGCACGGGCACGGGCGCGGGCGCGGTGCGGCGCGGCGCGCCGCGCCGCTTGTGAGGCGGTCGGCGAAAAGGCTCGCGCGCATGAGCATGTGTGGCCCAAGCCCACCACATGTCACTTAGTTATCTCCTACAATATTGTAGAGACTTAAATACCACACAAAACATTATTCATTAATCGATGTGGGACATGATTAATGTAATTCTCTCCAAAACCCGAATAAGGTAAGTTTCTCCACTTTAGGTAACATATTAGTTTTGTCCCCCCAAACTTCGAGCCACTATTTCTCACTCACCGAAAATCGGAATCGAGAAATTAAGAACACTATAATTATCTACTCGAAACGTAGATCGACGTCATATATCTCAAAATATTAATCGGTTAAATATCGAGGCTCGAAAATACGATCGAAAAGGGCTGAATTTTGCCCAAGTCAAATTAGCATTTAATGCTAATTGAATTTCCATAATATATATAAATAATATATATATAAACGATTTTTTCCAACAGTTAGCAATAAAAAAATATTTTAGTTTTAAAAAGGTGGGCCACCAATGCACACGTGGCGGAGCGTGATTGGTGGCCCACCGAATGGGAAGGTATTTGGTTTTACATAGTTTGAATGTGACAATGGGTTAGAGCATCTTGTTCATATGCTATGTGTTGTAGATGCCTATAATGCTCCGTTCAAGCTACTGTAGTTTGTATCATCTGTCTGAGAAAGACTTAATAGAGATGGGGGAGTGCCCTATTCGTCACTTCGTTTATCGCCTTTCCCAGATACTGCCACTTTCTGCTCTAACTTGCATTCTTTTACTTTCTTTAGAGATGAAGAGAAGAAGATGGGAACACTAGTGAAGGAGGACTTTGGGCGTCCGAATAGGGACAGTACCATGGTCTGTTTTAAACTTCTTTTTAGTATATATTTCTTGAAAGAGAAAACTTCAATGGTGTTTGCAGGGAATGAGGCATGGATCTTATGACCAACTAGATGACGATGGCTTTGCACCTCCTGTGAGTATATGAGTATGGCTAAACTATTTCTTTTTCTCATTCTAATTCGATAAGGAGAAATTACGCGTAATTTAAGCTCGCATTAGGGGACTAGAGTTTCAGGTGATGATGTGATTATTGGGAAGACAACACCAGTCTCCCAAGAAGAAGCTCAAGGCAAATCAGCAAGATTCACCAGCAAGGATCATAGTACTAGTCTTCGCCATAGCGAAACCGGCCTTGTTGATCAGGTATATATGCATATATGCATGGCCAGAAGGGAACAATTGGAATGACTTGCACACAAGAAGACATGCCATGGACAGTTGAAGGCATAACACCCGACATAATCGTGAACCCTCACGCCATCCCTTCGAGCATGACAATCGGGCAGCTCATCGAGTGCATCATGGGGAAGGTGGCCGCGCACATGGCTAAAGAAGGCGATGCCACGCCTTTCACGGATGTCACCGTCGACAACATAAGCCAAGCGCTCCAAAAATGCGCGGTTTTGAGACCATGTACAACGGGCACACGGGGCGCATGCTGTCTTCACTGATATTTGTTGGTCCGACTTACTATCAGAGGCTTAAGCATATGGTGGACGATAAGCGGTGGCAGAACTAGAGCTATGAAGTTGGGGGGTCGAAATAGAGGAACAACGGTGGCCGAAGGCAGAGAAAAAAAATCGAGAGTTGGGTTTCGAACATGAGACCTCTCTTAAAAGAAAGAAATAAAGTCATTAACCAACTGCACTACAAGCAAATAGTTAACTATATTTTCCACTAAAATTATCTATAAACAATACGAATCTATAGCCTATTTAGTCGAAGTTCCGTCGGTCGGGGCTCGGTCGACCCTCCCGACCCCCTCTAGTTCCGCCAATGACGATAAGATCCACTCGAGGGGGAGAGGGCTGGTGCAGATCTTGACGCGGCAGCCCGCAGAGGGGCGGTCGAGGGATGGAGGTTTGAGGTTTGGGGAGATGGAGAGGGATTGTATGATTGCTCATGGAGCTGCACATTTTCTTAAGGAGAGGCTGTTTTATCAGATTGATGCTTATAAGGTTCATGTATGTGGGAAGTGTGGGATGATTGCTATTGCTAATCAGAAGAAGCTTACCTTTGAAGTGCAGGGGATGTAAGAATAAAACAGACATTGTTCTGGTACTATACATTTCTCTCTCTCTCTACCAGTCACTCTCTGTCTCTTACATGCTAATCTATAATTGTATATTTTGTTTGAATAGATAAACATACCTTATGCTTGCAAGCTGCTGCTTCAAGAACTGATGTCTATGGCCATATCTCCAAGGCTATTCACCAAGGATGTGAAAACTGTCAAGGAACAGAACAAAAAAAGGTGCCTAATCTAACCACTCTTACCTCTTCACTAGTAATAAATGCTGATTTATTATACATTTTTCGTTAAATAATTTCAAAGGAAATACTCCCTCCGTCCCATAGAAAGTGTCTTGTTTTCCTTTTCGAGCCGTCCCATAGAAAGTGTCTTGTTTTTTAAAAAGACAAACAATATGTAGATCAAAATTAATAAGTCAAAAAGTCAAACAATATACAACACACAATCTCTTTTTTTTAATCTCTGTATCCCATAGAAAAAAAACACTTTCTATGAGACGGAGGGAGTATTTAATTTAGGGCCATAAGTACTGTTTTCTTGTTATTTTAGATCTTCATTCAATTTTTCAATAAATTACAGTTAAACTTCGATGAATTAATATTCGATAAAGTAATAATCTCGATAAGATAATAATTTTTTCCGGTCCCGATATGGGTCAATGCACTAAAATAATGTTCGATAAAATAATAACTTCGTTAAATTAATAATATTTTTTCTCGGTCTCAAGATTATTACTTTATTGAGATTTAACTGTATCTAACAAAATCTTTAGAAGACCAAGGAGGAATACAATCTAATCTCATGAGTCATACAAAATCATAAGAGGAATGCAATTTTGAAGTCATCTACACCTACCATTAGAAGTCAATTAATTTGTTTATTCAGTGCACACTTCAATAGCCGTTGTGGATTACCCTCGTCATCCATAAAAAAAAAGTCGATCGATTTTCCATCGATCAAACTCATACCGAAACAACTTAAGTACAACTAAACGAATCAAAGCTAAACTGTTTCTAAATCTTCGTCCTTAACAAGCGGGAAATCACACAATTGAGACCCATCTCTCTCCCCCTCTCTTTCTCTCTTTCGATATGTTCGAACGAAACCCTCGCCTCATTTCTCTCTCTCATCTCATCTTGAATCCGAAGAAAAAGAATAAAAAAAAAATAAATAAATTCTCACCTTCAACCAACCTCTTTCATGATGTGCGGCTGTTGTCTCAAGCTCCTCGGCTGCTGCTTTTGCTGCCTCTTCCTCATCCTCCTCGCCTCCGCCGCCGTCGCCGCCTATCTCTACGCCGTCTACGTCCCCCGCCTCCCCACCTACGAGGTCACAAAGCTCGAGATCAAAGCCTTCGACCTCCTGCCCGACCTCACCCTCACCGCCGAGATCCTCATGACCGTACGGGCCAACAACCCTAGCTCCAAGGTCGGATACATCTACGGCCAGAACGGCGTCGTCAGCGTCGTCTTCAACGACAGCGACGTCATCTGCTGGGGCGAGCCGCCGCAGTTCGAGCAGGGCCGCGAGAACGTCACGATGGTGAGGGTGGATATGGTAGGGAGGAGCCGGATCGGGGCGGGCTTCCGGGCCGCGTACGAGGCGAACCAGCGGGATCAGAAGCCCGTCCCGTTGGTGGTGAGGGTGCAGATGCCGGTTAGGGTTGTGGTGGAGGAGGTGCCGTTGAGGGAGTTCACGGCGTTTGTTAACTCGTCGCTGCTGGTGGATAATTTGAACCCCAACAAGACGGCGAATATTGTCTCGAGCGATACGGCGTTTCACTTCGAGTTGTGATTGAATGTGGATTATTTTTCTAATAAGAAAAGAAATGTCACATGTCAATTAAATATTTTTTTAATATATATACCGAATAAAATTGGACTAATAAAGTGAGATGAAGAAATATTAGATGATACGAAATGTTGAAATCTATAGTACAAGAGCTAAATATAAATTTAAAAAAAAATTTACAAAAAAATTGAATTTCGACATGTGAAAGCACATGCATGCTTCCTTTATACTCCACTACTATCGCATTGTTTTAGCCAACATCTCATCCATTTATTTATTTATTATTATTATTATTATTATTATTATTTTGCTATGGACAAGATATCAAACCTATTTGAGTTATAATATTTGAACTCAAGACATTCTCTGATAAAGAGACCGTGTTAATTTCATTGGATCAAAACTATATAAGAAGGAATGTATAAATATGAGGGGCCTCATCTATACATGGCTCCGCCACTGTCTACATATCCTTCGATAGCATACCGATACGAAGGAAATTCGACTAAAACTCACTTTCCCCCTATACAACCACACACGCGACAGCATTCGCTAGTTAATCTTTACACGTTGCACCACAAAAACCTCAACACAAAGCGCCCGTGCATTGACCACAAGTCAACTCACTCTTTCCATCTGCGAAAACCACAAAACCGACACAACTCGTCGTGTCCGAGCCGAGCTCTACCCAACCCTAACCCCCATGAAGTAGTTGAAGTCATGGTGCTGCACCTGCAGCTGCTTCAGCCACGAGTCAGCCACGGACACGAGCAATACGAGCCTCTCCCGATCCCGCCCCGTCTTCTCCGAGACCCACACGTCGCCTTGCAGCTTGTAGGTTGCAAGACCAAATGGAGCCAAGGAAAGGCTCTCGACTCCCTTCCTCTTCGTCTTCACATTTTCACCCTCCTCATCACCGTCCATATCTACAAAAGGGATTCATTCACAAATTAGTAACCAATCTCAAGGACAAAATGGTCATTTACCATTTAGGGACTCAAGATTTTAGTACTACAACCTTGGAATGAAGAGGAGAGTGTATGGTATGTAAGGAAGCATGTCTGCAAGTCTTTTATAGTTCTTCCAGCCGGAATGTGATAAATCGGGTACCTAAAACACGAAAAAAAAATCCCGTAGCCCTTGATTTTTATACGTGTATAACTTCAACTCGTAGATAATATTGGTGGGATTCAAACTAGAGAACAGACTAACCATGCAACTGCCATCCAACTAGCGGGCGAAAGATCTACACTCCTCAACGACATTAACCCGGGATACGTTTGAGCTAAGCTACGTATCTAAAGATCAAATTAAGACTCAATAGCATTAGTATGCATTCAAAACTAGACATACAAACAAAATTAAAGCAAGAACATATTCCACACAAAGAGTTAGACCATGAGGCATATTCAATAGACAAAAGCAAAGATTCTCCCTAGAAGTCAAAAGTTTCTATAACTCTCATTGTTACAAGTCTATCAAGAAAAGCTAGGCCCTATTACAAGAATATTTTTTTATTAGGTCAGTATATGCGGAATTTCTAGTGCTCGAAAATGCTTTTTACTGGTTGGTTTCATTATCATAAAGCAGCCCCGAAATTGGCTTGGTTTCAAGATATAGAATCTCTATGTGAACTAGCGAGTACATACCTTGTCTACAAGAGGAACTCTTCCATATGGAGACGATTTCTCGAAGTATTGAAAGTAAAGATTGCCTAATCTCCCATTCGGATGCCAGAAGCCATCGTGCTCAGATAAGCCTTCCTCCGATGAACACCGGTCCCATCTAGATAGCTTCTCGCTCTCGCTCTCGTCGCTCGTTGATTCACTAAGTGAATCTCTTGTCTCGCTATGCGAGTCACTCTCCTCCCTACATGATCAAACAACATAGCTCAAGACTAATAACATACAGTTAAACCTCGATAAAGTAATAACCTTATGATCGAGATAAAATATTCATTTAACGAGGTTATTACTTTATCGAACATTATTTTAGTGTATTGACCCATATCGGGACCAAAAGAAATTATTATCTTAACGAGATTATTACTTTATCGAATATTACTTTATCGAGGTTTAACTGTATTGCACTCCACTAAAACAAGGGTTAATAGTAATAGCAACATTTAACAAGTAAATATAGCATTACACTATCAAGAAACATAGCTCAAGAACCATAACATATTCATCCCACTAAAAACTCCCTTTAACTAGGCTAATAATAATAACAACATGTAACAAGTAAATATAGCATTGCATGATCAAGAAATTAACAAAACTCAAGATCAATGACATATCCATATCCCTTCAACAAGGCTAATAGTAATAGCAACATATAATAAGAGATATTGCAATACACTATCAAAAAATTAACATGGCTCAAGAACAATACTCCCTCCGTCCCAAATATATATGTCTCTTTTCCATTTCCGTCTGTCCCAAATTTATATGCCTATTAACAATTCTTTTGTGCCTAATTAAATATTTCACTAATTTCTAGAAGTCTAATTAATATGATAATATAGAAAAAGACCACTTTATCCAACTTTTATAATATCAAATACGATTATGTTATTAATTTTTTATTAATTTACTTTAATTTACTCATATTTCAATACCAACATTTATCTAACTTTCATATTATTAATTTTTTTCTTAATATGTGTGAAAAGTCAAATAGACATACATATTCGGGACGGAGGGAGTAATAGCAAATTAGCAATATCCCTTCATTAAAAAGAACTAGCTTTTGAACACTTCTGGCATATTAAGGAGCAAAACAAGCAATTGCAAGAAAAGGGAAGAAGCTCAAACAACATGATCAAAATGGGCTTGCCTCAAAAAGTTAGCAGAAGAACTGCTGATGAAAATCTGGATTGCAGAGAGATAAGGCACAAAATATTGAATCAATCTCTCGCCGTCGTCGGAGATCACCGGAACTCCGGCGCCGCAAGCGCTCCATTCATCAAAACTACTCCATAAATCACCAAGAGTAAAGTAGTCCACTTCTTCCCTTTCCCATGGATGCCATAACTTATTCAACTTCTTCATCTCACTCTGCATATAATAACACATAAATCCCAACAATGTAATAAATTATAAACCAAAATGGGACATGAAATAAAGGGCAAAAAGGTAAAAAAAGATTCAACCTTGTACAAGAATTGAGATGGGACTACAGGAGTTGTGCAATCCATGAAGCATTCGAGGTTTGTTTGCATCATGATGAGAGAGGGAGAGAGGGGTTGCTCTGTTTCTCTCTCCTAACCCTCTTGCAAAGAGAGAGAAAAGAAAGACAAGGGAGAGAGGAATGTAAAAAACAAGGGAAAAAGGGATTCAATGGGAGAGGGAGAGAGAAATTAGGGGAGAGAGAGAGACAACAGAGATTTCTGCCCTTTGACGTTTGGACAAGAAAAACAACGTTTAGTTCAACTATATATGCGTGTATACACATACAAACGTATACGTATTGTGTATGTATTTTCTTCTTTTTTTTGGGGGGGAAGCAAAAGTTAATCAAGAATTCCGATTCCCCAAGATTCTTCCTCACCAAAAATGCGGACCCAAATCGAAAAATCTTAGTTTTATTTCCATCATTTAAGTTTAATCAATAAATAATTTTTTAGGTATAAAAAAAATCAAGAATTCTTGATTTCGAGAAAAGTTTCACCAATCGATTTCGACGAAATTCAAGAGCCAACCCCAGAATTCTATTCCGACTTGAATCCAAGAAAAGAGATTCCTTTGATGGAGATGTGCACTCGATTTCCAAAATTCCCAAGAAAAAAAAAATTGATGTGTAATAAGAAAAAGGTATGAACAGAGTTGTGAGAGCCAAGAGAAGTGAATTTTTATCTTTTCACTTTTGATTTATTCTCAGGTAGAATTCCACGGTTCTTGATAAAAGGGAATCCACTTTCTCCAGAAAAAACAAGAAAAAAAAAAATCATTCTTCAGCCACAATAAAATTGCAGTTCTTGATAGTGCAATTAAATTGCAGTTTTGGAATTAGTTTCGGAGGAGAGAGAAGGAAGTGCTGCTACTGTGTGTAGTGTGTGAGGGAGAAAGGAGTAGAAACGTGAAGGCTTTAACGCCATCACTGAAGGGAAACTCAGGATTTGTTGGCATTAATGGGACTTGGACTTGCAATTAATTCTTTCGTTTTGTTTACTGTTAAACTTCGATAAAGTAATATTCGATAAAATAATAATTTATTTAAGATAATAATTTTTTTCGATTCCAATATGATCAATACACTAAAATAATATTCGATAAAATAATAACCTAATTAAATGAATATTTCAGTCCCAAAATTATTGATTTATTGAGGTTTAACTGTATTTAGGATGGATTAAATATTTTGTTATTTGCATTTTTAATGCCTAATTGGTATGGCTTTGGGAGGATCTGATTAGGCACGTGAATCATGATGACATGATGTGGTTAGCGGTTTAAGGAAGAGTTCAATGAAATAAATGTGTTTGGTTTGCTCGGAGTCTCTTGTTTAAGGTTGGAGAAATAAAAAATAATTATTATGTTTAAATGCATATGTAAAACTTCAGTTGGGTTTAATCATAATTTATTAATGTCAGTTTCATTTATATTAAACTCTCTTCGGATTGTGTTTTTATTGTTAATTACAAAATCGTACTCCCTGTCATGTTCCTTTTCACAGCGTACAGTTAAATCTCGATAAAGTAATAATTTTGGAAACGAGAAAAAATATTCATTTAACGAGGTTATTACTTTATCGAACATTATTTTAGTGCATTGACCCATATCGGGACCGAAAAAAATTATTATCTTAGCGAGATTATTACTTTATCGAATATTATTTTATCAAGGTTTAACTGTATATGTATGAGTTTTAATTGTATTAGAAAATAAACACAATTTTTGAATAATTGTTGATGGAAAGAATGAAAATTCATCCAAATTATATTAAGATACTTGAGGCAATTGAATTGTTTTTTATATTTTATTTTTTATGTTATAATTGAAGAAATAATCTAAAATTTTCAAAAAATTAAGAATTATAGTAAATTTCTTGAGTTTGGAGCGGAACATAATTGTGTGAAAGATTGATTTTTGGAGAGAGTATAAAAATGTGTGATAAGTAGTAAGTAAGGGGAGACAAATTTTATTTTAGAATAACTTTTTTCATTAAACTGATTAAAGAAAGATGACAGTAGCAGCGAGACGAAGTGAGTAGTATGTAACTGCATATGCTACTAGTTCATTAAACTGAAACGAGACTATAGAAAATAAATGATTTAATACTTGAATCCATTAAATTAATCAAGAATATAAAGTTCGGATTCGGTTCAACTGAATTGATAATCCCAACCTATGTCATAATCGAGGGTTGGAAATCGGGCATTAGGAATAATGGCTGCTTCGTTACAGTAAGAAATAGGCCCAACTATATTGGCCCGAGCCTAATATAGGCAGCAAACAATATTGGGTTTTTGGCCCAATTAGTATTGAATAGTCTGAATTACCTTTCTACTACTTCCTTCATTTTAGCCGATTTGTCTTGTTTGATTTTGACACGTATATATGATGAGTGGATGGTTGTGTATAGACAAATTGATGATTTTGTGTAAAAAATGGAAATTTGGATTAATTAAAGAAATACTACAAGACAAGTATGAGAGTATTTCTTTTCAATTTTATTTTGGGGCAATTTAATTGTCTCTCTCATCTATTATATCTATTAAAGTAAGACCACCTCCCACTGTTCATCCCAATCAAATCGTATTAATACCCCACTCAAAAACACTGTTCAGTTCCGTCACATCGTAACTCTACTTCCTCCACTTACTTATTTTCCCCGTCCACTGTTCATCCCAATCAAATCGTATTAACACCTCACCCAAAAACACTGTTCAGCTTCGTCCCATCGTAACTCTACTTCCTCTACTTACTTATTTTCCACAATAATTCCAAAGGTTTTTTTAAACACAATCCCAACTCACTATTCATCTCTGTCAAATCTATTCCACCCAACTCACTATTCATTCCTATCCACCATAATCCACTATTCATCCCTGTCAAATCTATTATATATATAAATAAATAAATGATTTAACTTATTTTTCCCACCACATCGCATTGCAATCCACTATTTATCCCTGTCAAATCTAATCTATTATATATAAATAAATGCTTTAACTTATTTTTCCAACACATCCCATTGTACATAGACAAGACGCTTCCAATGGGACGCCCAAAATGGAAAACAAGACGCTTCCAATGAGATGGAGGGAGTATAATGGATGTAATAGAGTAGGTTGGGGTAGAATAGATTTGACAGGCTATGTATGGATACGATTTGGATTTTAAGATCTTTACGTTGGATTTTAATGAATTATGAATATATAGTGATTTTTTTTTTTTTTTTAATAATGAATTATGAGTTTGACTGATTAAAAAAAAGTAGGATTGGTTCAGCACATTCAGTGAACTGAACATTTCAGCACTATTAAATGGTCTGGGGATCCATTCAGCACTACTGCTCAGCTGAAAAGATTAATACTACTGAATGCTCAGCTTAAAAAATCAGCACTACTGAATGCTCAGCACTACTTAATACAACTACAGTAAAGTAAATTTCTCAATTAACAACTCCAACAGTCTTCTTATAATTTCAAATTCAAATTCGTTTATCCATTTCATCGGTCACGATGTTTTTGCTTAAGGTAAGAGAAACCCAAGATTTCATTCGTATTTTTATGCTTCTTTTGACGTCTGTTTCTTTTCCTTTGATTCGGTGTCGTTTCGGTGCTGTGATCTACAGACATGGAGATCAGTAGCATTTGGGCTGTACGGTTTGAAGGATTTCACCAAGAAGGGTTTTTAATAATTTTTCCAATATTCTTGAATCGTGTAAGAAATTAAATTCGAATGTAGACGTGGCTTTGATTGAGTTTGCTGAAAATGGAAGGGCAGAGTTCGCAAATCCCCGACTCGCCTCAACCCGCTGCGGCTTCGGATACTCAATCAAAGCATCAAATTTGTGGGGGTTTCCTTCTTCGTGTGTAAGAATCTGCTCCAGCCCTAATCTTTGCTGAAAATGGAAGCGCAGAGTTCAAATCGCCGACTCGCCTCAACCCGCCGCGGCCGAGTCCGGTGGAGGCCGGATGGGTTCTTGATAGCGTGTCGGTGCTTCAGCCTCATCACTGCTCTCGCCGCCGTCCTCTGCATCGCCGTGAGCGTCCTCTCCGCCGTCCAATCTTTCAAGAACGGATCTGATGTACTCTGACGCTCTGTTGATTTCCTTTTGCTTTAGCAAGAATCGCGTTTTGAAACCGTTCGTTTTAGTGCGATTTATGTATAGGTACAATGGGATGGGGGTGTCCCTAAAGTCAAGTCTGGTCTCAGCTGGTCTGCTAAGTACATGAACAACCCACCTGGCCGAGTCCTCACTGTCGTAGTCCAGCTCACTCTAGGCTGGCCTATGTATCTCCTCTTCAACGCCTCTGGAACGCCTTATGATCGGTTTGCATGACAGTACGACCCCAACAGCCCAATCTACTCAGACAGAGAGCGCGCTCAAATCCTCATCTCCGACGTCGGCATCCTAGCTGTCACTTTCGGGTTATACCGTTTGGCCGTAGCTAAAGGACTTTCTTGGGTTATCTGTCTGTATGGTGTTCCGTTGCTCATTGTCAATGGCTTCCTTGTCTTGCTTTCGGGATATAAAGGTGCGGCGGTGAAGTCGATGACCAATCTCCTCGTCAGCCGGTGTTCCTTTTTACTTGTGCATTATAAGTATTTTATGTTGCATTTATTATTTTATGTTGAAATTATTACGGATATGAATGTAATAATAATGAGAATATATTTAATAAATAAATTGAATGCTGAGAATATAAATAATGAGAATATAAATAAATAATTATTACTGTAGTTGTATTATTGAATCTTGATTGAATCATTCAAAGACTCCTGAATGATCAAGCGAGTCAATATCTTTTATGCTATGTCTTTGATAAACAGCACTATTTTTTTTTGTTTATTAAATATCGAACCATTCCGAACTATTCGGGGAATACTTCAGTTGATTCGGGAACCATTCTGAACCAAAAGTTGAGAATAAATAAATGCTTTGTACCTATACATAATTCATTACAAAAAAGTAAATAAATAAAGACCTTAAAATCCAAATTGTATCTATACATAATTCTAATTCATTAAAAAAAAGTAAATCCAAATAGTATGTATACATAGCCTGTCAAATCTATTGTACCCCAACCTACTCTTCATCCCTGTCAAGTCTATTACATCTATTATATATTATTATTATTACATTATATTATATATATATTATATATATATATATATATATATATTATAGATAAATAAATAAATGCTTTGTACCTATACATAATTCATTACAAAAAAAGAAAATAAATAAAGACCTTAAAATCCAAATTGTATCTATACATAATTCATTAAAAAAAAGAAGTAAATATCACTATATATTCATAATTCATTAAAATCGAAATAGATAAAAGGTTGGTTATAATATAGCCTGTTCATAGGATTTGAAAATACTCACCTACACCTACTATATACCTTACCTTGCATGTGCTTCCGTCAAATTGATATAATAACTATTCATTGACAATTGAAGATTATGCATTGGAGATCGTGCTTCCAAAAGTAGAAGAAACTTTAACTCTTTTCACATAAATAAGTACTTCTGCTTATTCGTTAACAAATTTACAGTCACTCTTCTCTCAACTTCTGAATACTAAAAATGGCGAAAAATTGTCTAATTGAGGATTTAACGGATACAAACAAGTTCGACTACAGAATCATGCTGCGCCTGGTACATGTTTATCAGTATCTAGCTTACAACAAGAGAGAAATTCAAAGTCTCGAGTGCGTGTTCCACGATTTGAAGGTCAGATATAATGTAATGCTTATTATAGTTTCCCTTTTTACAAATTTTATATGGTTTCATAAAGTACAAAAGTGGTAGAATAAGAATCGTTATAGGTTCTGTTTAATTGAATTAGACTAGAATTTACTTTGGATATTCCCCCCCCCCCCTTTTATATCTCTATTCTTTGTTTTCTTTCTAGCCCTTCTGATGTTTTCCATAAAAGATTATTACGATGGGCCAATCGAAATATTTTTTTTAAATTCTTCTTTTAATTACGATTTCCCATATTTTTAATACTGCAGGAGAATAGAATTGAAGCCACGGTTTCTAAAAATCTAATCGGGCGCTCTGCGAACCAATTACAGACAGGAAACCTATTGGGTCTCAAAAACTTCAAATTGGTTGTCAATACTAAGAAGTTTAAAGTGTCTACGTTTCGATACAAGATTATGTTCATAGATTCTACACACTTGACGTGCCTTCTACTGGATAAATTCCCTTATAAACGGTTCTGGTTTAAAACTTTTCAAGAGGTTCAACAATTGGAAGACGTTGATGAAGAACCCCTGTTTGGTAAGTATTCTTGTGCTTGATTATTTGTAATGTCGCAGTGAGGTCTTAATTTTTCTGACTATATACAATATTACTGTAGATATTATTGGTGCTTTGATTGAAGTTGAACCGATGAAGGATATTAAAACATCTAATGGATCTCAGTTAAAGCTGCTTAATATCCGTCTGGAAGATGATAAGTATGTAGTAGTGAATTATATAAAGTTTATTTCTTTTATGATATACGAATAAAAATCTGTTTAAATGTAAAAAATACTATTTATTATGATTGACCTCATTGAGATTGAATTTTATTAGAGCAAATCGGCTGTGGTGTACCCTCTGGAATGATTATGCAGACCAATTTAACAAACTCATTGAAGGAGATGTGGTTCATCCTGTGGTTGTTATTATCCAATGTTGTAAGGCTGATGATTTTAAAGGTACTTTTCAGCCAATGACTAAAAATGTGCTTACCTTTCTTCCATGCAATTGAGACTTTCTAATTTAATTGTTCAGAACACTTTATTTTTAAAACATGTTAAATACTATCCTCAATTTCATTTATTTCTTATGTCTAGAAAGGAAGTTGGGTAGTGTTCTCCATGCTACGAAAATAATTGTCAATGCTGACTTTGAGGAAGTGCTTCAATTTAGAAGCAGGTAGTTAATTTTGTTTGTGAATGAAGTTTTGTAAATATTTTCTTTTTTTGGTTGGACGTAAATTTAAACTACTTTCTACTTCTCTGGATAGCCTTCCTGTTGGTGCTACGGCCGAATTTAGTGTGTCGCAGGGAACAACACAATCTATCACAGAAGACTATGTAGAAGTGGTCACAAAGACAAAGACTGCAATGCAGTTATTTGAAGAGGATGAGGTATCTTTTCCTAATTTAAGGACTATTAATAGTGTACACAATTGAAGTTATAACCATTTACCTGTACACGATGCTATTATAGTAGCAGTTATAGAGTATGTTATTTTGTATTTAATGTGTTTTTGTACTTTGTAGGCTGGGACATTTTGGATATCTGGGAAAATTACAGCAGTTGATTTCCAATTTGGTTGGAATTATATTTCTTGCCCAAAGTGTATGAAGAAAATGACCAAGTTGGATAATAAATTTTCCTGTCCAAAGTGTATAGATGACTCTATATTGCCGCTTTTGAGGTTATAATAGTAATACTCTTTTATATTATTAATTAATAATATGAAACTGCTTTTATTTCATCTTATATGCATGCTTTTTCTAACTATTCTAGGTACAAGTTGGCTATCACTGTCCAAGATGATACAGGAACAATCCCGTTGATGATGTGGGATAAGGAAACTTCTGAGATAATAGGCCGGGCCAGTAGGAATTGCACAATCTATATGGCACGGTACATTTTCGTATTTTCAACTATATGGTTTATAGATTGTCATTCTAATTTTAGTTAACTTGTAGGATGACGAAGATGGACCACAAGAATTCATTACACAAACATTGTTGCAAAAGAAGTTTTATTTCCGGATCCGCGTTAAAACTGATGCAAGCATTTATAGTGTGACCAAAATTTCCCCAGCTGCTACGATTGATCACATTTCTGATAGCCAGGTTGCATTGCAATTCAGTTTAATCATTTTTATTTTATTTTTAGTGTTATCGATATTTGATTTTATTTTTTTTCTCATAATTTTTTTTATCAATGAATGTGTATTATTCTAGGAATCGAACTGCATCTCTAAATCTGATGATGGAGGACATCTAGGAACACCATCCAGCAAAAAGATCATGATTGTTTCTAACCCAACTGAAAGTAGTCATGATTCTGCCAAAACTGGTGAAGCCTCTAAACAATCAATTGATGATGATTGTTGGTTAGTGGATGATGCTAAAGCTAAGCGCTCACTAGATGAAGCTCTATCAGTAGCTGGTAAATCAAAGAAGAAAAGATAATCATGCAAGCTCAGGAAAGATTAAGATGATGTCCTATATGATTTCAACAAGTTGTTTAAGTAACTTATGTTTTGTCAACTATGCATGTCCTATTTTAGTTTTTGTCTGCAACACTGGATTTCACCTTCTTTTGTTATTATTATTCGTTGCTCTATGAAATTAATATGTTGTATATATGTACAGATATGCACTTTGACTATTATATTACCCCGTATCAGGACGGAAAGAAAATTATTATCTTATATAATATCTAAAGAAGATGAAATAATTTTCTATTTAATTTACTAGACTAGATGTTTAGATGATCTGTCATAGATCTTTTGGTAAATTAAATAATGGTATATTTGCTATCTCAGACAAAATGTGTTACAAACTATTAAAAAAAAATAAAAACGTAATTATACTCACGTAAGAGCAATTGACCTCTTTCATCAGCAAAAATTAAATACTCAGAAAAACAAAAGTTGTGGTGATAAACCCGACCTTCCCCTTAATTATTGATATTTTTCTTTACTATTCAACAAGTTGGTTAATAAAAATTATTCGTATCAGTTCCTACTTTCATCCACTCATTTAAATAAAACTCATCAAATCTCATTTATCATATCTAAAACATGTTATAGGTAATAATCCCACATTATTCGAAAATTAAGCACCATCCTGATCCCTACAAAAAAAAAAATGGTGCTGATTATCAGCACAACTGGCCAAAAGTCATATCATAAAGGTGTTGATTCAGCTGAACATTCAGTAGTGATGAATAGTTCAGAATGGTTAATATTTAAATAATAAATAAATATGAATACGAATATTCAAACAGAGAATAGAATATAAATGAAATACATCGATATTCGACTCGATTCGATTAGTTTACAAGTTTAATCATGGTGGGGGAATTTGCTCAATTTTTGTTTTGTTGATTTTGGGCTTGGGTTGTATCAAATCGGACAGTAAATGCGAATATTGAAGCCCCATTTACAAAGTTATGGGCTGCCAATGGCGGCTGCTTTCTCATCGAAGATTCATCGCTGAAACTGAATCGCAGAATCGAACTACCCATTGCTTAATTCAGAGATGTCCGATCGGAATTTTCTATGGAGTTTAGGCCAAAAAAATTTCACAGCAAGTATATTTGGCGTCACAATTTCCGATCGATACATTAGCGCGGTGCCTGTTCGTGGTTCATCCATGTCTCCGACGCTTAATCCGCATATCGATGGCTCTACTGGATTTGTGTTCAGTAATATTTTGATTTTTTTCTTTAAATTCCCCCTTTCACCAGCTGAGATTGGTATGAGTTTTATCGAGAAATTCTGCCTTGGTAAATACAAGTTCTCGATCAGCGACGTAGTCTTTTTTCGGTAATTTTCCGCTTCTTGTTGGTGTGTAAAATTTATACATCCTCATACTGTTTGGATTCTGCCATTAACATCTCAATTTTAAAGCTTTGAATCCTTTGATTAAGTTAAGGGTTGATGGGGGAATTCTAAACTGAGGAATTTGCTAATTTGTTAATTATTTAAAGGGACTTTGTAGCTTAGTCAGATAAGCGTTTAAAAAAAAAAAAAAAAAAGAGTCAGCAGTATAAAGGTGTTGATTCAGCTGAGCATTCAATACTGTTGAATAGTTCAGCATTTACTGAACTTAAAAAAAAAGTGATGCTAATTATCAGCACAACTGACCAAAAGTTGATTCAGCTGAACATTCAATAGTCCTGAATAGTTCAGAATGCTTCAGTATTTAATAAACAAAAAAAATGGTATTGTAATTAGCACATAGCATAAAAATGTTTACTCAGCTGTTCAGCAGTGCTGAATTATTCAGCTCAGCATTCAGTAATACAACTACAATAATAATTTTTTATTTATATTTTCATTATTTATATTCTCAACATTCAGTTTATTTATTAAATATATTCTCATTATTATTACATTCATATCCGTAATAATTTCAACATAAAATAATAAATGCAACATAAAATACTTATAATGCACAAGTAACAAAGACTAAAAAAAGTCATTTATCTGCAAACCGTTTTCTATGCACTACATAAACACAAATTTGTGATACAACATAAAATACTTATACTATTCCAATACCAACCTCTATTTGCAGATCTTTCAAGGAGTAGCTGAGGTCCCAAAGTTCTCTAAGGAAGTGAAGAAAATCGATCAATTTAACCTTGACGACGCCTTGGAAGTGAAGAAAATCGAGAAGGTGACTAACCATGATGTCAAAGCTGTTATATACTTCCTGAAGCAAAGATGCCTGTCATATAAAGAGATAAATAAGGTGCTTATGTCTATACCTTTGTCTTTTGATGATTTTGGTTCTAGCAGCTTTTGATGTCTGTCATATAAAGAGATAAATAAGTGAATCATTCTCGAATTCAAAGAAATTGAAGCGGGAGCGAGGTTTTCAGAGATAAATTGTTGCACAAAAACTGTTTGTTGAAAGGTCTGTGAGAAATCAAGCGGCCATAGGGAAAATCCCAGATTCGAATTCTTCTTCTCATACTAGACTCTATTTCTTTCCAAAGATTGGATGAACTTCAGTCAATTCCTTAACTACCATCCTTGAACGAAGTGTTCACTCCTTAGCTTAAGAGCTTTTTCAAGAGTCTGCTGAAGTCTTCACTCCTTAGCTTAATCATTTCAATTTATTTTACTATAACCCAATTTAACTTAGTTAATGAGGGCTGCTATTTATAACATACATGTCAAACGATTTTATCTCCCTATCAAATTTATTATACATATAAATAAATTGTTCGAGTGATTATCAGAATCGCAAACATAAAACTTCAGTTGGGAGAATCAAAAGCAAATCAACGCATTATCACAACGTTGTAGAGGGATAATGTTATAACCCATTCTCCCTATTATTTGCTATTTGATTCTATTTAATTCATACGTCTGGAAGCACCATCATTAACCAATGCTGTTTGCTTTTTAAAATAACTTGATATTTAATGTCATATGTTTACCAATTCTCAAATTAATTGGTTTTCTAATATCTTACTGCAATTTTAAGGAGGGGATAACATAACCCATGGATATCTTTTATGATTATCTCAGAAAAATCATGGATAACTCAAATAACACAAAGAAAGGTTGCGCTGGAACGTCGAGGAAAAGAAAAGTACTTCCAGGTAACTAAGGCCATTTTAACAGCTTAAACTTTAAAAATTATAATCTGCGTTGAAGATTTACTTACTTGATCTTATGTTTCTATTTGCTTGATTATTACAAGTTTCAACCCAGCTCCATTGCTTACCGAACATTGTCTATCATTTAAAATAACGAACGTTGTCTATCATTGTTTCAACCCAGTTCCATCGTTCTAAAATAACGAACGTTGTCTATCATTTAAATAAGTTAAACTTAATGATTGCAGGATAAATATTGCCATAGATGGGTAGAACAGTTGTCTAATTGAAAACAATATGTTGATTCCTTATTTGACTTTTATTTTCCACTAATCTATTATCTATTATCTATTATATCTATTAAAGAACAACTCCAACCCACTATTTTTTAAAAGACACTTACATTAATTTTGTTGGATTATTGTATTTAAACTTTTTTTTTTAAATTTATTTAAAAATATTATTGGCTTATGGTTTTATTATATAATTTGTATATAGATAAAAATTATTATTTATATACTAATATTTAATATTTTCATTGAATGATCATTTTTATTTTACAGCTTGCGAATTAAATAGACCTCGATCAAGTAGATTTGCTGCAATGGTATACCAAAATACAACAGTTGGAAATTATAGTCATCCTTCCTCAATTGCTCATGGTTTGTGATAGTTATTTCTATACACATAAAATTATATAGTTTGATTACTCATTTTACCACATTCAAATATGTTTGCAATGATATACCAAAATACAACCGTTTAGTCCTAATTCCTCAACTACTTAAATTGTACTACTTTATATGAAACAGATACTATGCAGCAGCAAAATACTGTAGCCATAATGGGAAACCATAGAAGTTGTCTACCTGTTGCTATTGGTCAGTTTTAATTTATTTTCGTATATAACGCTTCAAATCTTGATGCAAATTGCTATTTCACAAAATCTACCACTCAACATTCTACTACTTTGTATGCAGCAGATGGTGCACAACAACAAAACAATACTACAGCTATAATGGGAGACCATCAACATCATTTGTCTGCTACTATTGGTCAGTTTCAGTTTATTTTAATATTCATTTTAATATTCTTAACCAATAATATATATAAAAAAATACTTTAGCCGTAATGGAAAGCCATACACATTGTCTACCTGCTACTATTGGTCAGTTTCAATTTATTTTCATATAAGATGCTTTATATCTTGATGAAAATGGCTATTTCACAAAATCGCCACTCAAGATTCTACTGCTTTCTATGTAGCAGATGCTGCGCAACAAAACAATACTACAACTATAATGGGAAACCATCAACATCATTTGTCTGCTACTATTGGTCAGTTTCAATTTATTTTAGTATTCTTAACCAATAATATATATAAAATATGGTTTCATTTTTCTTGACCAAATTTTTTAAAGATTTACCAAATAAATTTATTGACCAAATTTATTTTACTTTGGTTAATAAATTTATTTTGCTACAGCTTTATTTTTTATTATTATTTTTAACCAAATTATTGCAATATTGCAGATTCATCTCATACTTGTCCTTCTTGCAAATCATTCTTTTAGAATATTGAGAAATTATTAAGAATACCCCACAATACTCAAAGTGTTGTCTACGAAAAAAATAAATATTTTATATTTTCATTGCATGATTATTTTTTATTTTATTTTGCACCTTGCAAATTAAATAGACATCGATCAAGTAGATTTTCTGCAATGGTATACCAAAATACAACAGCTGGAAATTATACTTCTGCTTCCTCAATTGCTCATGGTTAGTAATGATTATTTCTATGCACATAAAAATTTTGATATCCAATTTTACCATTATTTAGTCAATCTTACTCTATCTATATGCAATAGAAATATATAAACAAAAAATTACATAACTATATTAATATATAATTTGCTTACTTATATAGTATTGATTTATACTTTTTCTTTGAATAATCATTTTTATTTTATAAATAAATTGCCAAATAAACAAACATTTACTATACAATTTACTTACTTTACTGCAACAATACACCAAAACACAACAGTTAATCCTACTTCCTCAACTACAATTAAAAGTTTCTTAAATCTTTATCAACGTGGCTATTTAACAATATCAGCCGCTCAAAATTGTACTACATATGCACCAGATGGTGTGCAACATGAAAATACTATAGCCATAATGGGAAGTCATGGACGTTGTCTCCCTGCTACTATAGGTCAATTTCAATTTATTTTACTATAACGTGTTTTAAATAATGATGAAGATGGTTGTTTCAAGATTCTACTACTTTATATGCAGCAGATTGTGTACAACAACAAAAGAAAAATACAGCTGTAATGGGAAACCATCAACATCATTTGCCTGCTACTATTGGTCAGTTTCATATTATTTTACTATTCATTTGTACTATTACTATTAATGATTATATTGCTATTGAGCTGCAGCATATAATTCAAGCAAAAAATTAATACTTTCTAATACTAAAGTTAAATTACTATAAATAAAATGTACAATCTAATTGTTGAACTAATATCATCCATTTGAAATTGTGTATCCAGATTATTGGGACATTGGAGATCCTTCTCATATTTGTGCTTCTTGCAAAGCTTTATTCTGGAATGCCGAGAGATTATCTCGCTCTCGAAATAACAATGCCCCACAATACTCAAAATGTTGTTTACGAGGAAAAATTAAATTGCCGCCAATGAAACAGCCTCCTACAATATTGCAAAACTTCTTTTTGGAACTGACCGTCTTAGTGCACATTTTCGAGAAAATATACGAGGTTATAACTGCATGTTTTCATTTACTTCCATGGGGGGGAAAATAGACTCCAGTATCAACAACGGTCGATCAACACCAGTTTTCCGTTTGCATGGACAAAACTATCACTCTATTGGTAGTTTATTACCTAAGACGGGGTGCAAACCAAAATTTGCCCAATTGTATATATATGATACACACGATGAAATTACAAATCGACTGGAAGCTGTTGGGTAAGATATGGTCACACATTCAATATGAATAATGACATAATTTAAATTCAAAATTGAATAATGAATTATAATTTTTCATTATATTGTATTCAGGAGTGCTAAGTTGCGTCGGATAATTGCTGAGAGACTTCAAGAAATGCTGGATCAACATAATGTTTTGGTTAAATCATTTCGCATGGCCAAGGATAAATTGATGGGGCCTAATGCATTCAATGTGAAATTAAAGCTTATAGGAAAAAGGACCCATGATGCAAGGATGTATAATCTTCCAACTGTCTCAGAAATTGCGGCATTAATAGTTGGTGATTTTGAACAAAGTAGCCATGAAAGAGACATTATTGTGGAAACACATTCAGGCTATTATCAACAGATATCACAGCTGCATCCATCTTACCTACCACTACAATATCCTTTGTTGTTTCCTTATGGCGAAGATGGTTATTCAGAAAACATTCCATTCTCATCAACATTTAGACGCTCTCACAGGAACAAGGTTAGTGAAAGAGAATACACATCATATAGAATGCATGATAGGAAGGATGAAGTTTCAACAATACTGTCATCAGGTAGATTATTTCAACAATTTATTGTTGATACCTATACAATGATAGAGGCATCTCGGTTATTGTATGTACGACTCAATCAAAAAAAGTTAAGAGCAGATTTATATCAAGGCCTAGCAGATGCTGTTGTTAGAGGTGAAGAAATGGACGGAACTAAGCATGGGCGGCGTGTGATTTTGCCTTCATCATTTACTGGTGGTGCACGTTACATGATTCAGAATTATCAAGACGCTATGGCTATTTGCAGCTGGACTGGATTTCCAAATTTATTCATAACATTTACTTGCAATCCCAAATGGCCCGAATTAGTGAGATTTGTGACTAGCAAGGGTTTGAAGATTGAAGATCGATATGACATTGTCACTAGAATGTTTAAGGTGAAATTAGAAGGCCTAATGAGAGATTTACGCAAAGGAAAAATCTTCGGCAACGTTACAGCAGGTACACCTATACTGATTTTAACATTCTACATTCAAACTCCTTCCTATTATTATTCTAAAAATAATAATATTTTTTTTACTTCCAGTTGTATACACTATAGAATATCAAAAACGCGGGCTTCCTCACGCTCACATATTATTATTCTTGAAAAATAAGGATGGCCAACGTAATGCACCACATATTGATGAAATCATAAGTGCAGAAATACCTAACTCAGAAATAGATCCTGAATATCATCAATGTGTTGAGGAATACATGTTGCATGGTCCATGTGGTATTGTTAACCCAAGTTCACCCTGTATGATGGATGGCCACTGTATAAAACACTTTCCTAAGAAGTTCTCTGATGTAACATCTTTTGATAAACATGGTTATCCAATCTACCGTCGTCGAGATGATGGAAGATTCATAATCAAAGATGGAATTCCACTTGACAATAGATATGTTGTGCCACATAACCGTACATTGCTCCTGAAATATCGAGGTCACATAAATGTCGAGTGGTGTAATCAATCTCGATCGATAAAGTACTTATTCAAATACATCAACAAAGGGCATGATCGCGTTACAGCAGCTTTCTATAAGACAGGAGAGCAAGGGAAAGAAATAGCTGGAATTGATGAAGTGCAAATGTATTGTGATTGTAGGTATGTATCACCTTGTGAGGCAGCATGGCGAATCTTTGCATTTGACATTCACTTTAGAGATCCAGCCGTTGAGAGATTAAATTTCCATTTACCAGGACAACATACTGTGATTTTCTCAGAATCAGATGCAATAAATAAAATACTAGACCACCCTGCAGTTTCAAATAGCAAGTTTCTAGCTTGGATGGATGCCAATAAGAAATATGAAGAAGGAAGGCATCTTACTTATGCCGAATTCCCTACTAAATTCGTTTGGAAGCGGAAATTTAAAGAATGGCAATTAAGAAAACGTGGTTATGCTATTGGAAGGATATATTCTGTACCTCCAGGCTCCGGCGAAAAATATTACTTGAGGTGTCTACTCAATATTGTTCGTGGTCCAACAACATATGAAGCTATAAGGTGTGTGAATGGGGTGCAGTTTAATACTTTTCGTGATGCAATGTATTCTATGGGTTTATTAGATGATGACAAAGAGTACATTGATGGGATAAAAGATGCATCCATTTGGGCTACTGCTGTTTCATTAAGACGATTGTTTGTGGGATTACTGTCTTCCAATTCAATTTCAAAGCCTGAACTGGTATGGAATGAATGTTGGAGTTATATGTCTGATGATATTGAATATAAAAGACGCATTTTACTAAATAAACCTGGTAAGACAATTCCTACTTACTGCATAATCTCAAATTCTGCTACTCTTATAAGTTATTCTTTTACTTAAAATATATTTCCAAACTTGCAGATTTGGAACTCAACGAGGCAGAAGTCAAGAATCTGTGTTTAGTGGAGATTGAGCATTTATTGCAAACTATGGGTAAGAGTTTACATGAATTCCCAGATATTTGTTTCCCAGAAATGAATTTTTTCGAGGTAAATCAAAATAGATTAATTTTGGAAGAGTTACAATATAATCGAGAAAGCCTCCACACTGAATATGCAGAATTCGTACTAAAATGTACAACAGAGCAACTTAAGGTGCATCATGAGATTTTACAAGCATTAGATAATAGATGTGGTCGCTTTTTCTTTGTGTATGGATACGGTGGGACCGGAAAAACCTTTATTTGGAAAGGCTTATCTGCTGCAATACGCTCACGTGGTGATATTGTTATAAATGTTGCTTCAAGCGGCATAGCAGCACTGCTACTACCAGGTGGCCGAACAGCTCATTCGAGATTTAAGATACCAATTGATCTTACTGAAAACTCAACATGTAATATCACACAAGGTAGCTTACTTGGTAATTTATTGGTTAGGGCAAAACTTATAATATGGGATGAGGCACCAATGATGCATAAGTTTTGTTTTGAAGCATTAGACAGGACATTACGCGACCTTATGCGTTTTGAAAATGTTGATAGTCTACATCATCCATTTGGTGGAAAAGTGGTTGTTTTGGGAGGTGATTTTAGACAAATATTACCAGTTATTCACAAAGGCAGTAGGCAAGATATTGTACATGCTACAATTAACTCATCATATCTTTGGGACGACTGCAAAGTTTTGAAGTTAACAGAAAATATGAGGCTACGCACAACATCTTCTGAAGCTGAGACTAATGAATTATCCAGATTTTCATATTGGCTAACCACAATTGGTGATGGAGAATATGGTAATCTAAATAATGGAGAAACTACAATTGAAATACCTGATGATGTTCTTCTTAAATATACAGGTGATCCTATTACTTCTATCATACAATATGTTTATTTTAGTAATATTGACTTGATAGAAAAACCAGAATTTTTGAGAGGTACGGCAATTCTCGCACCAACATTAGAAATGGTCGAAGCTATTAACCAACAGATCATTTCTAATTTGCCAAGTGAAGGACGATTATATTTAAGCTCAGACAAAATGTGCAACTCCATCAGTAACAATTCTTTGTTCGAAGATGTTCATACACCTGAGTTTCTAAATAGTCTAAAATGTTCGGGTTTGCCTAATCATCAGTTGTACTTGAAGATAGGCACACCTGTTATGTTGCTTAGAAACACAGATCCAGCTAATGGTTTATGCAATGGAACTAGAATGGTCATTACAAAACTTACAGACCATGTTCTGGAAGCTGAAGTGATCACTGGGATGAATGCAGGAGACAAAGTTTTAATTCCTAGAATTACGCTCACACCTTCAGATACAAAATTCCCATTTAAATTTCAGAGGAGACAATTTCCCATAAATCGTTATGCAAATGACTATTAACAAAAGTCAAGGACAGTCATTGGAATGTGTTGGTTTATTTTTACAAAAACCAGTATTTACACATGGCCAGTTATATGTTGCAATGTCAAGAGTTACCAACCGCAAAGGATTGAAAATTATAATATGCGGTAATGACGGTAGGCCTTCTACATCAACAAGAAACGTGGTCTACAAAGAAGTCTACAGAAACTTGTGAAACCCGCCCATCAACCCTTTGAATACTTGATGATGAACAAAGATCCCACCCGTAGAAGATTTGATCTTTATCCGAATCATTGATATGTTCTCATTCTCATAATGGAACTAGCTGCTTTTCTTTGAAGATTTGATCTTTATCCATTTATCTATCTGTTGTGATTCTCATAATGGAACTAGCTATTCAATCTGCAGCAATAAATCCTTATTTTGCAGGTAATCTGACATGATGTTAGTACCACTATTTAACCTTTAATCTTTGTTGTTTACTTTCCTTTAAAATCTAAATTACAAAACTTAGTTCTATATTTTGATTCCTATGTATATACTAAGAATTGGAGTGGATTTTGTTGTACATCTATATATGTGTGTTTTGCAGGCTATGAAAATAATTTTAATTGTTGAACTCTATATAACAGTTCTTGATTTCTATTTGTTGTTTAAGAAAATTTAACAGAAACTTATGTTTCAATTATTTGATAGAAAGGTACTTACATTATGCCTTTTATGTTGATGAAGTAATAATGTTCATGCTACTGACATACTGGATTTTTAATCCCTACAATTCCTTATTATTCTTAACTTAGTTAATGGAATTGTATTCCAAGTTATTTTATGTCAATTGTATTTGCAGAAGAACTTGGACAGTTATATCAGAAGCTTATCTCATCCCATCAATGTAGCAGGATAATATTTCTGCAGATGACTGTAAATGAAGCTAGAGAAGCATCTGCAGCTGTATGGATGCAAGAAGCTCTCGAGCAATTTGTTTATCAGTTCAACTTCTCATCACGAGAAGTTGAGGAGGAAGTTCAATTTTGCATCTTAGCCTTGTGTGCAGGCCATCACTTAAGTTTCACCATTGAAGCTCATACCAATGATGAAGATGATGTTGGTTGCTACTTGATTGGTTAAAAAAATCGAGGCCCTCAATCTGCGTTTAAGCAAAACTGCAACAACAACTGCTTCAAGATGAGGAGCTAGCCAGATAGACAAAGCACAAATTAAGTATACAAATTGGTGAGCTTTATTCTTTCATTCATGGACATCCATTATTTCTTCAAGCTGTTGTATTTCCCCAAGTTTAATCCCTACAATTCCTTATTGTTCTTAACTTAGTTAATGGAATTGTATTCCAAGTTATTTTATGTCAATTGTATTTGCTGAAGAACTTGAACAGTTATATCGAAGCTTATCTCATCCCATCAATATAGCGAGGATAATATTTACGCAGATGATCGTAAATGAAGCTAGAGAAGCATGTGCAGTTTGTATGGATGCAAGAAGCTCTCGAGCAATTTGTTTGTCGGTTCAACTTCTCATCACGCGAAGTTGAGGAGGAAGTTCAATCTTGCATCTTAGCCTTGTGTGCGGGGGGATGACTTAAGTTTCACCATTGAAGCTCATACCAATGATGAAGATGATGTTGGTTGCTACTTGATTGGTTAAAAAATCGAGGCCCTCAATCCGCGTTTAAGCAAAACTGCAACAACAACTGCTTCAAGATGAGGAGCTAGCCAGATAGACAAAGCACAAATTAAGTGTACAAATTGGTGAGCTTTATTCTTTCATTCATGGACATCCATTGATTCTTCAAGCTGTTGTATTTCCCCAAGTTTAATCCCTACAATTCCTTATTGTTCTTAACTTAGTTAATGGAATTGTATTCCAAGTTATTTTATGTCAATTGTATTTGCAGAAAAACTTGGACAATTATATCAGAAGCTTATCTCATCCCATCAATGTAGCAGGATAATATTTCTGCAGATGACTGTAAATTAAGCTAGAGAAGCATGTGCAGCTGCATGGATGCAAGAAGCTCTCGAGCAATTTGTTTGTCAGTTCAACTTCTCATCACGAGAAGTTGAGGACGAAGTTCAATCTTGCATCTTAGCCTTATGTGCAGGGGATGACTTAAGTTTCACCATTGAAGCTCATACCAGCTGTACAAATTGGTGAGCTTTATTCTTTCATTCATGGACATCCATTGATTCTTCAAGCTGTTGTATTTCCCCAAGTTTAAGCTAAAATTGCTCGACAAATGGTGTTGATCTGCAATCAATTTGTTATCTGTATATGAAAATCTCTGGTTTGTGCTAATTTAGCTTGACAAAATGTGCAAATAAAATTTACATGGATTTTACAACTACTAACTGTTTATTATGTGTCTTACAATTATAATGCAACTTAAGGTACCACAATATGTTTCTTCAATAGTCTTACATTTTGTTTACTCCTTCAATTTTGTATTTCAACAGAGATAGGCAGCAGTGTCTATTCACACTGTTGGGTTCGATGTACACCTCAACACTATTCTGCGGTATAAACAATTCCTCTTCAGTTCTGCTGTACGTTAGCACAGAGCAAACTGTCCTCTACAGAGAAATATTCGCTGGAATGTACGCTTCATCGGCTTATTGAGCCGCACAGGTACACTGCTCAGTAACTCAACTTCATATTCACACTTTACTAACCAGTAGTTCTTTCAGGTGGTTATCGAGATTCCGTATCTGTTTGTGCAGACAGTTGTGTACACAGCGATCACGTATCCGATGATCGGATACTACTGGAGTGGGTACAAGGTGTTCTTCTATTTCTAGACCATGTTCTGCACCCTGCTCTACTTCACTTACCTCGGATTGGTGTTGGTTTCGATCACCCTAAGCTTCCCGATAGCCGCCATTTCACAGTCAGCTCTTTACACAATGTGCAAATTGGAAAGAAAGTTGTAGAATTGATATATTCTTAAGAAAGTTAAATTTGTAGAGTTGAAGTAATATTATTCATGCTACTGACATACTGAATTTTTATTCCCTACAATTTCTTACTGATCTTAACTTAGTTAATGGGAATTGTATTCCAAGACATTTTTGTATTTACAGAACTAAATGGTTTAGTATTTACTGAACTAAAAAAAAGTAGTGCTAATTATCAGCACAACTAACCAAAAATCATAGCATAAAGATGTTAATTCAGCTGAGCATTCTGGTGGGAAAAAAAAAGATTCAAGGTAACAATATTCTCAACAAATGGTTGTCTCAAATACGTACAATTTGAGAAGCTGAACACGAAATTGAAGTCGAAGACAGTACAGAAGATGATAAAGATGATGATCAGCCCTTCACATCAGCAGCCACCACTAAAGTAACAGTTGCCTTAATTAATAACACTACTTAGTTTTATGATATTCTGATTTTATTACATGCTTTTATTAGTTTAAAAGCATATTTGCCTGACTTGTCATAGTTTAATATACTTCAGAAGATGATGCAAAACATATAAGGAGACAATACTTACATTATACTGTGCATGTGCAAAACTTTTAAGAAAATGATACTTACATTATCCGTGCATCGCACGGGTGCCACACTAGTTATCCATAAGATAAGATGATATATGCCCACCTGGCACTTAATACAAAATTTCCCTCACTAAAATCATCTCTCTCGCTCTCTCTCTCATCACCACCGCATCCCATGGCTTCCCTCATCACCACCGCCGCCGCCGCCGCCGCCGCCGTAAAAAGTCCCCTCCCACCCCTCAAATCAAAATCGACCCCCGCCGCCGCCTCCTTCCTCTCCAGCCGCCGCAACCTCCTCTCCCTCTCCGCCCTAACCCTAATCCTCTCCCCCCTCCCACCGGTATCGGCCGAATCCGACGACGAATACGTAAAAGAAACGGAAGGCGTGATCAGCAAGGTCAGAGCCACCATCAATTTGGACAAAAACGACCCCAACATCGCCGCCGCGGTGGCGGAGCTCCGAGAAACCTCCAACTCATGGGTGGCCAAGTACCGGAGGGAGAAGTCTCTTTTGGGCCGGGCCTCGTTCCGAGATATGTATTCGGCCCTCAACGCTGTTTCGGGCCACTATATTAGCTTCGGGCCGACGGCGCCGATTCCGGCGAAGAGGAAGCAGAGAATTTTGGAGGAGGTGGACACCGCCGAGAAAGCTCTGTTAAGGGGACGATGAAGATAATTATTAATTAACTTTTTTTTTTTTAGTATATATTGTGAGAATTATGTATTTAATGTGTGTGTGGTTGAGGTTATACTTTACAAATTGATGAGGTGGATATTTGAGTACATAATAATAGTATATAATATATTTAGTTTAAAATTGATTTTTTTGTTTAGTGTACTGCATGCATTTTTTCATTACAAAATTTTGATTAATTGCATCATGGGACTTGGAAATTTGTTTGATATAACTATATTTCATGTCAAAATCTTTAATTTTATATTATTATATATATAGAGAGAAAATTAATCTATTAATGTTTCAGCATATTTTATGTTGATTAATAAAATCCGGAATTTACTTTAAACATATTGTATTTTAGAGTTTTTCAAGTATATATTCGTATTAACAATAAATAAATTTTCATGCTTCATCATCGTTGTTATTATTATTATTGTTATTTTTTTTTAGGATGACGAGGGTAATCCGTAGCCGTTATTGAAGTACGCACTGGATAAACCCCATTTATGTGCAATAGCCTGCAAACCACATTGAAAAGTTAAATCATCATAGGTTAATCATAGATGACATACACATAACGGTTCCAATAATATTTGAACCCAATGTTATTATTATTATTGTTATTATTATTATTATTATTATGAAATCTAGTTCAAGTAGGAAATGTGAAGTTTCAATGTTAGACTGGAATTACGCATTGCTTTCAAACAGTATGCACACTTTGACTTTAGTCGGAAGAGATGAAATTACAAAAATCACGCGTTGAGCTCTAATACTTTAATTTAAAAAATAGTTTGAAAAAAAAAAGATAACAATTTTAGTTAATTTATTTAATACATTTTTCATTAATATTAACGACATTCAATTTACTTGATAAAGTAAATTTATATACTCCTTCCGTCCCAGCCGACTTGTCTTGTTTGGTTTCGGTAGGGATATTTTGATAAGTTGGTGGTTGTGTGTAGATGACTGTGTGATTGTGTGTAACAAGTGGAAGTTTATATAATAATTATTTTTCTTTTTAGGAAACAAGATAACGGCCCGAAAAGAAATACAAGATAAGTCGGGCAGGACAGAATGAGTAATATTTTCTTACTAAAATCTCAAAGCCACAATATTTATTTAAACAATAATTTTGTCATTCTACCCACTAGTTCGTTCAAAGTCGAAAGCATGGACACTCAAATATATACTCATTGGCTATATCCAACTGAAAATTACTAAAATAAAAATATTTTATCCAGAATGTACTGCAACATGCATCCACTTGGCCTTGTGAAATTGAATTATTTAATTCAATTTGTTAATTAATTAATTTTCATCAACAGTTATAATCAATCGTTGGATTCTTTTTTCTTTCCATATTCGGCACATTTGTAGTATTTTCCCTTAAAGAACATTTTTAGCATTAAGCGTAGACAAGATTCGCTGAATTCGTGTTGAAAATTCCAATATGCACTTAAAAATATATAATAAACAATATTTCAGAATAAAATATTTCTTTGACAGCAATATGTGCATCTTCCCAGACCCATAAAAAAGCATGATCACGATTAAAGAATTAGGATTACTTAATACGTCGGATGATTACGTTGTTAAATTAATCGGAATAGGCTGAAATTAACCCTAAAAAGAGTTGTTAATTGTAGATAATTAATTGAGCTCGTGATTGATTTATGCATTCTTTCTTTGTCATTTTTAAAAAGAAGACAATATTAATCAGACATAGAAAAAGAAAAGGAATCAATTAAGATACAAATAGCTTGATTAAAATTTCAACTTGCTTAATAGTAATATAATACATGGATTAGGTATGAATTAAACTATGCACTCCAGAAAGATTTATAAAAATCTTAAATATATGTGGTATTTAATAAAAAGAGATCTATTTATAGTATATATATATATACCACACATGGGCGGATGTGACGTTTTTGTTCGTTAATACTTATAGTATTTATATAGATAAAAGATTCTATAATGTACCACATTATTCAATAAAAGAAATAAAAGAAATCGTCAATCTCGAGACATCACTCTTTTTATACATAAATATATATGCTAATTGTAATCTATGGAGATTGTTTGCTAGCGAATTTCCAAAATATTATTTTTCGAAAATATAATTTCAAGAAGAACTACTATTATGTAGAGGTATTATTATTACAGTTAAACCTCGATAAAGTAATATTCGATAGAGTAATAATTTCGCTTAGATAATAATTTTTTTCGGTCCCGATATAGGTAAATACACTGAAATAATGTTCGATAAAATAATAACCTCGTTAACTAGATATTTTCTTCCGGTATCAATGCTATTACTTTATCGAGATTTAACTGTATAACTATATATGATATTGGTTTAATTTGGTAATTAATTTTAATTTATATTGGCGGCTGCTGCCGTACTCCGCCGGTAAGACCGAGCTTCTCCGGTTAGGACTTCTTTAATTATTCCAAAACATGAATAATTAGTCATTTATGTTGATTAGTTAGGAACCCTAATTGTAGAGTAAAATCTAATCAATGTTAATTAGTTATGAATCTTTACTAGGGTGGATTTAGGGTGGCGCGTGGGTGCCACTACTCCCTCCCCCAAATTAAATTGGTTATTTATATCGGATTTTCTCGTAAATTTTTGATTCTGCATCACTAGAATTAGTGATTCGTCCCCCGACCCCCTTCAATTTGTAGACTTCATATGCTTTTTACTTCCAAAAGTCTTTATTTCGTCCCATTTTAGAATTTTAGATCTGCCCCTGATTCAATTTTTTGAATTATGTAGGTTTGGCGAGATGCGGGAAGAGTTGCCGACTGAGGTGGGTGAATTATTTGAAACCCGGTCTCAAGCGGGGAAAATTCACCAAACACGAAGAGGATCTCGTGATCAAATTACACGACCAACTCGGAAATAGGTAGGAAACCATAGTAACCATATATAAGGGTCCGTTTGAGAGAGCTTATTTCTAACATTTGAAACATTCTAATTGCAGGTGGTCAGCCATTTCCGCAAAGCTGCCCGGACGAACGGACAGCGAGATCAAGAACTACTACCACGCCCACATAAAGAAACGAGGAAGAAGAGCTTCAATGCAGCATGAATTATTACAAGAATCATCATCTTCATCTGAAATGAGCTCAACAACTCATGATCAAGATATCCTTAATCCGATCGCGGATTTGTATTCGTTTGCACGAGCTCAAGAAGATTTGTTGAGTGATGATTTATCTTATGTGGATTTCCCTCCATTCCCGGAGGAGGAATTTCATGATTTTGAATTATTCCAAGAAATGCAGAATGCTAATTCGTCGAATTCTTCCGAGGGTGGAAGCTCGATTGGAGAAGATATGTTAGACATGATACTTTGGTGACAATGTTTATGCATGGAATATTATTTTATGTAATTAGTTCGATTATATTTGAAAAATGTTGATCAATTTTCTGATGTTGTTTGTGTTATTGGCTCAAGATTACTTCCTCTTCTAGTTATAAGATTTTGTTTGAGAAGATTTGTGCGTGACGAGAGTAATTCGTAGTCGCTATTTTATATAATTGGCTTAATGATGCTGAAAAGTGTAGCTTATTCTGTATTTATTAATTTCTCAATAACAATGTAGCTAATAAATTCTCTTTAAAACCTTGAGATTTTACAAATTTCATTAGAATAAGCCATAAATTGACAAAGATATATAGATGATATCTCTTTATGATGATCTAATGATAGAGTGAATTGTCTTGTAATTAATGAAATACTGCCAAGTTTATATACAGTATTTGACAAATTATTTCCCTCCAAAGATGAACTCATTCTCATTATCCAATTCCTACAACTTTGTAATATTTTAATAAAATATCCAGACATGGTATTTGAATTAGTAATAATGATTTAATTAATAATTAATCCATCTCATTACTCAATATAAACATAAACCAATCGGAGAATGTGACCTTTTGGCATCCAGGGGGCATGGGAATTATAAGAATAATCAAGTATGAAAGGACAATGAATTAATTAATCAATATAATAGTGTCATTGTCCCCATGGGATGGCCTAGCGGTCGAGGTGGGTGGCTCGGGACCGATAGGTCCTGGGTTCAATTCCCACCAAGACTGTTAGGTGTTGCCTGTCACTCTGTCACATTAAGGGTGGTTGAATCAAAAAAAAAAAAAAATATATATATATATATATATATATATATATATATATGTCACGTTCGGAGCAGCCGCATGAAAACAAAATTTTCCACTTGCAATTTTGTAATAAAATCGATTAAATAACACAATGTCTAGATTCAATCAAAAAATTTGTATTTTAAAATTGGTACGGTCTGAACACACTACATTCATTTTCGTTGATTTTTATTTACGACTTGCTTCCATTCCTAATACAAGATGACGTTGCTTCAATCCATAGGACTGACGTCTGCAATAATCAGTTCTTATTTATTTTGGTGGAGAATTATATTTTTACCCAAATATTAGCATGATCTAGGTGTTAGTTTGCATATTTATCTTTTTAAGAACTGTGTTGTATTGATGTCCGTCTCGAAAAACAGCTTAAATAAGCGAGTATTGCACAATTTCAAACTATAAACCTCAATAAAGTAATAATCTTAGGATCGAGAAAAAAAATTCATTTAATGAGGTTATTACTTTATCGAGCATTATTTTAGTGGATTGACCCATATCGGAACCGAAATATATTATTATCTTAGTGAAATTATTACTTTATCGAATATTACTTTATCGAGGTTTAAGTGTATACCCTTTTTACCTAAATATAAGCATGATTTAGGTGTTAGTTTGGAAAAAAATTAAAATCAAATAAGCTTTTTATACATAAATTCATACCACTTTTTTTTAAAAAATATTAAATATAATACTATCTCCATTTCATAAAAAATATCTCCTCTTTTTTTGGCCGAAATAAAATATGAAACACTTTTTTATAAGACAGAGAATAGTTTTTTTTCTGCTCCAAATCATAATAACTGTCATTTTATTAAATCATATTTTATGATAAGTACAAATGAGTCAAGATATAGTCAATTGAACTTAAAACTTAAGAATTAAATAACAAGAAACATTAATTCCAAATCTTGAACATCTGTGGATTTATTAATCAATAAGTATATACTTTTGAATTGTTCTTCTAGAATTTGCATATGTAAGAGAAAATATGGTTCTTGAAGTTTCATAAGCCCATGGGTTAATTCTGGAGCCCAGTGGGTCTACTTAAAACTTAAGAACAAAAATTGATATTTATGAGTTTTTTTAATGATTTTACGTGGATGATAGAAAAATATCGTACTCCCTCCGTCCCGTCGAAATGTCTTGTATTCTTTTCTGGATCGTCCCATCCGACTTGTCTTGTATCTTAAAAAGGAAAATAATTACTACACAAATTTTCACTTTCTATACACAATCACCTACTCCTCTATATACAACCACCCACTCACCAAAATATCCGTACTGAAACCAAATAAGACAAATCAGCTGGAAGGGAGGAAGTAATAAATATATAGGAAATCAGCAATATCAAGGAAGCTTTCAAAATTGGTTAATCTCGAATGGACTGCTGGGCGGTATTAATTAAAAATTTTAGCCTTATTTGTTACATAAAACCTGATCAACTACAGTTAAACATTGATAAAGTAATATTCGATAAAGTAATAATCTCGCTAAAATTATTTTTTTCCGGTCCCGATATAGGTTAATGCACTAAAATAATATTCGATAAAGTAATAACCTCGTTAAATGAATATTTTTTCTCAGTCCCAATATTATTATTTTATCGAGGTTTAACTGTACGTACTCCAACGTACTGTAATCAAATTAATGATGTAAAATTGCAGCATGAATTATTTATTTGTTTATTCAATATGACCAAGAATAATTCAATTTTGGAAGTCCGGTTCAATAGAATATCCTAAACCTTAGTCAAACAAGTAAAAAAAAAGAACTATCTTGGAATATATGTCAGACCAGAGGCTGCTAGCAGCTCTTAACAAATTACATAATTTAATTAACATTATAAGATAAGATAAGATATTTCATTTTCAAACTTTTCTTATTTCATATAATAATTGCAATGCATGATATACGGCCGAGAATCAAAAGTTCAAATATGATTGATTTCATTAGGTGTAATTTATCACACATGCATGGTTAATTTTAACATTTTTTTTGGTTCGTATTTACATAAAAACGAACTTTATTTACGTACGTATCTCGAATAGCTGCTATGAATTTACGTATCACTCAAAAATGAAAAAAGAATAATAATATGATTATATTCGTTCCAAATACACTCAAACACTTACAAAAGTAATTACATATTTGTAATTTGTAAACACAAGTTTTTGTGGAACTTAAAGATTGCTTCAGGGACGGATCCCGAATTACGAGTAGGTGTATGAAATTCGTAATTTTGGAAGAAAAATTGGGCCGAAATGTAGAATTTTTGACAACGATGCGATCCGCGATTTTGAAATTGAGGGGTCGAAATGTAAAATTTCGAGGGAGCGAAATGTAAAATCGGGATTCCGAATGCATATGTTATCTAGGGTTTCTGGCTGGAAGATAAACTTGTATACATGAAGAATTACTCCACTCACCGGAATGCAGCCTCAAAATCTCCGTCGCCTTCTTCTTCAAATAATCCGCGCAATCCGCCTGCATCACCATACAAAGCTTCGCCACCGCCCCCACCCTCACCATCTCCGCCACCACCTCCGGCGTGGCGGCGAACCGCGCAACCGACTCCATCACGCACAGCGCCCGATCGTCCGTCGTCGAGGAGTTCCTCAGCAGCCTCTCCGCCACCACCGCCATCCCTCCGGCGTGCCTCAGCAGCTGCTGCCGCCCGCCGGCGCACGCGCACAGCTGTGCCAGCAGGCCGAATCGCAGCTCCGTCATCCTCTTGTCTTGATCGGTCATCTCCATCTCGATTAAATCGAAAACCGCCCCCAATTCGACGATCGTAGATCTGTTCCGACCGTACGGACACGTTTTTATCAGAATGTGAAGAACAGCTCTCACCGCCGCTGCCGGAGATGTTAATTTCCTCAAAATCTTCATCAATTCTTCGAAGAACTCGAGTTTCAGATTCGCAATTACGCCGGAGCAAGCAATCTCCGTCGTGTATTTCAAAATTACGAGCGAATTTATCTTCTCTGAATCTTCAATTTCAAGCTTCAAAATCCACATTATAGATTGTACGAAATCGGAATTATCGCCGACGATCATCCTAATTTCATCGGTCTTAGTCCACGTCAGCTTGAGAATTCTAGAAGCTTCTTCCACTCCCAAAACCCTACCTTCCTTGAAGCGACTCACGATAAACAAAACCATCGCTTCCGCAACGCCGGCCTCCGCCATGCAGCGGCGGTTCTTCTCATCCTCCGCCGCGAGCGTGTCCAATTTCCTCAGAGCATCCAATTGCCGCAACGAATCGCCGCCTCTCCGATGGACATCGCGAATTAGCTTCAAAACGACAGATCTCTCGAGCGGAGATCTCGGAGTGGGGATCCGATCGATTCCGCTGCTAGAATTCGCGACGCACCACGCTTGGATGAGGCGGCGGAGCATGTGGTTCGGGGTGAGGTCGGAGCTCCGAGGCAGCGGCTGCTTCGTGACGGGGCATACGGCGGAGGCGTCGTCGGGGGCGGCGATGGCGAGCCAGTGTTGGATGCTTTAGCGGTCGTAGGTGATGCCGGTGACGGCGGTGACGGGATCTTTCATGATTTGAAGGGATATGGGGCATAGGAAGTATTGAGGGATATCAATTTCTTCCATTTAATTAAAAAAACTTAGAAATAATACTATTTTGATTTTTGCTTATAAGTAAAATTGGGACAAGTATTTATAGAATTCTCTAAATGGAATTCCAAGAAAATGGTAAGAGAAAGCGGCTACTTGTGGTCCGGTTTGAATTGAATAGAAAATCAAGAAAATAAAAGAACAAGGAAAACTCATCCATAAAATTAAATATTCGACAATTTATTTATTTTTGTTTCAATCAATGTCTCGTTCTAATCGTGTGTCATTTGTAAAATCATTATAATTGTAACACATAAAAAAATAAATATTAGGATATAGAAAATTTAACGGATTACATATATAATATATCTGCATTTTTTATTATCGTAGAGAAATATTAATTTAGAGAAAGTTTTCAAACTTCAACGAAATTAAATTTTAATTAAATGAATATAAGAAGTTATAAGTTTATTTATATGCCATATATATTGTCATTTTACTATCTAGATATAATGAATTATAATAATTTTTGAAGAAATAATAAATTTATTCATTTGAATATAAGAAGTTATAAGTTTATTTATATGCCATATATAATGTCATTTTACTATCTAGAAATAATGAATTATAATAATTTTTGAAGAAATAATAAATTTATTCATTTGAAAACAAGTACAATAATATAGTTAATATTCATTGATATGTACACTAGTACTAAAGATAATATAATTCACTTAGAACCAGTAACCTTTAAGGAGACATTTATTGCCTAAAGAACTCTTCATATTTTAAGGGTTGAGAAAAGAACTCCGACTTTTTAATACAATTAGAAAAGTTAGAGATGAGACTCATTTAGAATATTTACGTCTTCAGAGAAAACAAACTAGCACTAGAATTAAATTTCACAAAATTGTCTTAGTGTTATTGGTAATTTTAAATGATTATTAATTTATGAAATTAATAGGATCGTACATTTAAATTGAAATTTTCTAAAATTTATTATCTTATTAAATTTGATGATTCTTTGCATTAATCCAATCGTGATCGGAGAATGACATTATCTTAAAGAGGTTATTAAGTTTAGATGTTGTAATGTCTGTTACTGTAATTAAGATGAATTGTATATTTTCTTTGTGGTCATTAAAAGTATTAAATCTTCACATCTGATGAAAGAGATGGTCAAACCCACTAGAAAGAGTGTAAGCAACACGAGGGTTGACTTTCTAGAAACGACAGGTGGCGGGTGATGAGTGGTGAAGAATGTGCATCACAAGGTCTACACATTAGTGTTATTGTGATTATGATTATAACTTAAATAGTTTGAACTGCATTAATTTTGGAATAATGGAATTAAGTGGACGGAGGTTTATTTCGGTTGGCAACTAATGAAACCTTTTTTATAATGAAAATAATATATTATCGTCGATACTAAGAAAATTCTATCACCTTCTGAAATTAAGTGAAAAAAAGTTCTTGTGAGGTTTATAAATTATTTTTATTCGATAATCACTTTTTTTTAGTATAAAAAGTTTTTATAACTTGTTCTGTTAAACAAGGCTGAAAAAAATATATTATTAATTTAAATCAATCATAATCGGAATCAATCATTAGATCAACTCTAGATTAACAATTTAATTTAAGCAGAAGTGGGAATACCAACAACACTACATGTTACCGCGTAAACAGGGCCGGAAAGACTTATATTCCTAAATATATTAGTACTATTTATGTAATTACATGGAGAAGATTAAATTAGGAATAGTGAAATTAAATACAAATGTAAACCCTAGAAATTTTTTTTCTAGTAATCATATCATATATATATATTCAGTTAAAAAATCGCAACCTATTTGAGAATATACTCCACACACATTTACATGGAGAAGATTAAATTAGGAATAGTGAAATTAAATACAAATGTAAACCCTAGAAGTTTTTTTTTTCTAGTAATCATATCATATATATATATTCACTTAAAAAATCGCAACCTATTTGAGAATATACTCCACACACATGCAAGTATTGAACTATACGAATTTGTATACGGTCCTTCTAATTTATACATACATATGTACCACCTTGTATATATTAAGATGAATAAATCCCAAACCTACCGGCGGCGCCTGAAACCCCTCACGCGACGAAATCCGGCAGCAGCTTCGCCGGGAACGGCTTCCTGTTTTGAAAATCAATCATCTCAAAACCCTCATTCATCCGATTCCCCTCCACCGCTCCGGACTCAATCTGAGTCCCCAACTCGAAGCCCCGATGAGAGAGAAACTGCTGCTCCGCCGGCGGGAGCGAGAGAGAGAGGGATAAGGCGGCGTTGCCGTGGAACCCCGCCGCCGCGAGGTGCTGATCGGCGCCGAACTCGCCGAATCCGTACCGGTTCAAATTCGCGTCCGCCGTTGATAGGTAGTTCTTCTGATCGCCGCCGCCGGCGGTGATCTCCGGCGGGATATCGGCGGCGGTTATAGGTTTTTTGGGATTCTTTTGGTTGAGGGAGGTGATGAGTTGGGCGAAGTTTGTTCGGGGAGGGAGGGAGAAGCCCGGTGGGGAGGCGGTGAGGGTGGACGGTGGCGGCGGAGATGGAGCGGATCCAGGTGGGTGGTTGTCGGGTTCGGGTTTGATTGATGGGTCGGGTATTGGGTCTTGGGTCTTGGTTTCTTCGACGTACATTTTCTCTACCATGGGTTTCCAGAGGCGAACCCGGGCGTTTATAAACCAATTTGAGACCTGCACCATGCAATACTTTTAAATTATACTTTTAAATTAGGGTAAATTAAATACGAGCATAATCTTAGCTCGCTATCCGAAGTCCGTATTAGGTAAACTCGATTTAGTTAGCAATCATTTTGTGAGTAACTTGATTGCAAAAGGATATATGTTCCTCATTAACCCTAGCTATCCAAATCTGTTTTCACCAAAAAGGGAAGTAGGGAATCAATAATGTTTAACATTAATTGTATCTTAACATCTATAAAGTTGCATCACTTTGTATTGGATCTTACCACATTGAGCACTAGATTCTAACTTGTTTAAATTGCATTAAAAAAGATTAGTATCCTATAAAATATTCTAATCCTTAAAAGTCGCTAGAAGCCAGTTTGGCAAAAAATGACTACATTCTATCATATTTTCGCATTTTCTCTTCTATTATCATCTACTCTCTCAGTATCTCATTCATATTTTCTATCATACTTTACAATATATTCGTCTTTTATACTTTATCATCTACTTATTTAATTCCCGTATAGTTTTCAGTTGTTGATTGTGGAGGGAGTATTAAAGAGAGATGTTTTTCTTTTAGTTGATGACAGCACTATATGCTTTTGAAAATCAACAAATTAAAAATTATTTGTGTTTTATATTTACAAAATTAGAGATACATATCTACTAGTGCATAATAAGTAATAACATATATATTTAGAACTATTTAGTAGTATTATTTTTTATATTTTTACCATTGTATTTTAATTTATTTGTTGTTTGATTATTATGAGGGCATTTCGATATATATCAATATGATGAGAAAAAAGAAAAAAAAGTATTTATGCTTCTCAAACCATAAGCATTCATACCTGACTCCTTGTAAGCCCTGTTTGCTTAGCCAGCATTTGCTTATCCGAATCCTTAGGGTAACTGCAAGTCAACACATTACCAAACATCAACACAAATTACATAATATATTACATACGAAAAACGTTACTCGATACATCTATTGTGAGCACCTAACGTTATATAATCCCACGTGACATTTATAAAATTAAGTGCTCCCATCTACTATACATCTATATATATATATATATATTATAAATCGAGAAATAAGACAAGTACGTTGAGAGAAATTAAGACGAGTACGGGTGAAGGAAGTGTTCGAAGAGCCAAGCCCGGAGAACCGAGACCGCCCTCTCGGGGAGGCCTCTCTGAGGCCTCCAAGCATTGCCTTGCATCATCCCCATATGCTGCATCGCCCTCGCCTGCCGAAGCTGAGTATCGACAAACTTAAGCCTCGAACCCTCGATCTTATTCTCCGCGCTTTCCTCCTCGCCCAAACTCCTACTCAAACCCTTTATCTGCGAAGCGATCGTGGATTTCAGACACCGGAACTGCTTCAATATTGTTTTCAAAGCGAGGTGCGTGTAGGCACGCGCGGATCCGACCCCTGCTGCCTGCTCGAAAGTCGTTACGATTACGTGCATCTGGTGATGGTACTGCCTGCATCTTTGCTCCACCTAAAGAGAAGAGCGTGTTAGGTCAAATTGAATTAGACTAATTAAAGATGTGTCGATTTCTTGATTTATGCGTGTTAATGTTCTCTGTATCGTTTTAATTTTATCGGACGACTCGAATTGGGAGTGTAGGAGTGATGTGAACAAGGGAATTAAATTGGTGCAAAGGGGACCATGGTTAATTAAAGGCGCCAACTTTGAAATGGTCCAAACATGAAAGGGGTTGAATCATGAATGGAGGAGTACAAGTTTGGTTGGTATACACAGAATTTGTCGGAAATTTGATGTTAGGGGAAGAGCACTAGTCCTAAGTTCTATCTCAAAATACCCGAATTACCCTTCATCCATTAGGGCTTAGAAATTCCAACTAGGGTATAATTGTAAAAACAATTTAAATGATTAAACTTGTCACGTTTTTTGATAGAAGAACCAATCTTCCTCTCCCAAACCTAAAAAAAATCGAATTTGTTGGAAATTTCGATACTAGAGGAGGTGCACCGATCCCAGCTCCGACTTCAAAATACCTAAATTATCCCTTATACCTTAGGGCTTAAGAAATACGGTATAATTGTTAAAACACTACAAAAAATTAAGTGATTTCCGTATGTATCGAACTTTATGATCAAATAATCCGTGCTCATGCATTCTCGCTAGCATCAAAGAAACCGAATTTATCGCACAAAAGTTTGTGTGTACCACTTTCGTATACTCTTGTGTATACCACACCACAAGGGTATTGACATGTGTTAAATATGGCCCACGTGATTTAGTGAGAAATGTCACATGTCAATACCCTTGTGGTGTGGTACATACAAGAATATACGAAAGTAGTACATACAAATCGTTCTGAATTTATCGAGGAAAAAAAATGACGTGGACCCTCAAAAGGAGAAATAAGAGCCACAGAAATTGAATGATATTCATTATATCTTCTGCAGAAAATGTTGAATCTCAATTGGGCAACTGACTTTTTCGGACAAGATGAAGAATTATTAAAAACATACCTCGTCCAACATGCTATTGAGTTTGGCTTTCTTCATCTGCATCTCATGTCTTTGAGCCGCAGAAATTGCAGTTCTGTAGCCACTTTCATTTGCCTCTTTGATCGCTTTAGCCTTCTCTCTCGCCGCCGCCGCCGCCGCCGCCGCCGCCGCCGCATCCGGCGGCGCGGCTGCTTTTGATTCGTTACCAACAATCACCACTTCATCTAGAAGCTCCTGCGCCGCCTTGAGATATTTTGAGACAATTATTGTGTTGACGCCGTTTGATTCCTTCTCCGACGGCGGTGAGATTATTCCGGCGGCGGTTTGGTGGTGGGCGGAGAGACTGAGAGACAAACCTCTCGGAGTTTGTAGGGGTATATTCGGTTGGTCGTGATTATTCCCACTCGCGGATTGGTCGGTTGAGTTCCACGAGTGGTAGTGGTGGCGCTGAACCGAACTTTGTGCCGCCGGAATTTCAAGAACCGGCGGCGGGCGATTCGGGTCGTGGGAGAGCGGGACGCCCACGAAGTGTTGGTTGTGATGCGGCGGCGCGTGGGTTGTCACGGCGGCCGGATTCAAGAAGAGCGCGTTGTTTTGGGCATCGGAGTAGTGCGCGAAATTAGGGTTCACGAGGTAGAGTGTTTGGAGGCCATCCGCTTGGATTTCCGAGCTACTTTGGTAGTACATAGCCATTGGAAACTTGGAGAATACTTATATTACTTTTGTTCCGATCAAGAATCCAATTCATACATGATCGGAAGAACAATTCGATTTCGTCACATGATTCCGATGCGACCTAAACAAAAGAACCCACCACTTTTAGTTAGATCAAAAATCAAAAATTAATATTTATATCAAGATTATATTTATACATTGATTTTTTTTCAAAGACTGGAAAATTTAAAAAAATAATAATAATAATAGAAGCGGAAATAGAAAGATGGGATATGTAAGAGAATCACTATGAATGGATGTGTAAGGAGAAATTTGTATATATATGATGTAAATTAACTCACATGTCTAAAATTGTTCAAATTGGGAACCACAGGATTGAGTTGGGAAGTTGGTCTCTCTTGTCAATCTCAACTTCTGCTGCAATCTCTCTCTCTCTCTCTCTCTCTCTCTCTCTCTCTCTCTCTCTCTTTCTATCTCTCTCTAGGAATGTAAACAAGAAACTAAGAACAGGGAACACTGAAAGAGAAGCTGGGCTACTTAAATACAGTCATAGTACAACAGTGAGATGTTTCTTGGTGACACTGATATTTTATCACTTTAATTCTAGGAAGAGAATGACATGTTAATAATTGAGAGGCTATTTTCACTTCTCTTATTCCCCCTCCAAATTTATACCAATTCTTTTTTGGATAAATTTTCGAAGAGGAAAAGTTGCAGCCGCTATCTAATGTGTCTTATGCAAATAATGCAAGATCTAATCTTTTATGATGTACGAGCTTAAGCAAATATATAAATAATGATGTAATCAAGTTCCGTTTCGTCCAATTCAAATGTGACTCGTTTAATTTATGGAAAAAATTAAAGACTCAGCGAGCTCTATCAAACCTTTGTAAGTTTTTGATATACTTTACTACAAAAAAAATGTTATGAAGTTTAAACTTGACTCACTTATATATGTCTACGTGTGTAAAAAAGTAGTACTCCCTCCGTCTCAAAATTCTTGTCCACTTTGATGGCGATGCGGTTTATAAGAAGGGTTGTTAGTTGTTTGTAAAATTCTCGGTCCTATAAAAAAGATGTGTAATAATTTACCAAAAAAAAATGATTTTTTTTTTTTGAAACGACTCAATATGGTATAGTGAACATGAATTTTTGGACGGGGGAATAATTTTTTTTTTTTTTTTTTGAAGATTTTCCTCATATTTTAACACACTACATCACTTGGAGTTTGACCATTTTTGTAGACAAAAACGTACGGATAGATTGCAGAGGTGAATATACATATGTAAAGCAAAGAGCTCACATTATGATATTATTATGTCACGTAAACATATTTCATTTTATTTTATTACTATATAGATATGTACGCCGCCACAACTTGCATGTGCAAAAGAAAAAATATTTTTTTTTTGCATTTTTTGTAATTTTTAGAGGAAAAGGTTGATATATGCTATAACTAGTATACTCTTCGTGATGTACGGATTTATTTATTTTTTTAAATATTTTGTATTAATTAATTGGAATATTATGTTCTTTCATGTGATATAGAAATTTACGGTTGCTATTCAAGCTCTGCATTAGGTAAATCCACTAAGTTCATACACAAATTTTAGGGGCATAATATTAATGAAGGAATTAATTAAATAACATGAAATTCGTACCTTTAAGTGGAAGCGAGTTTAAAATCACTAGAAAACTATATATGTTTGAGAATCCAAATACGTTGAGTTTTTCAAAGAGAAGATATGGGAGAGAAACATAAATTAGGGAAAAGTAAGGACCCTATGTTCTACTAATCCAAATAATATACTCACTCCGTTCTAAGTATTATTTATGTCTCATTTACTATATTTGTTTGTCTCATTATTTATATCACATTTCAAAAGTCAACAAAATGAGTGGTCTACAATCATCTAAATAGGTCGACCTCACCACTTTATACCTTTTCACCACTACTTTATACATTACACCACTATTTTATACCCTTCCACAATTCGCCTTAATCTCCGTGCCGAATCTCTATGTGACATAAATAATGAGACGGATGGAGTACATTGCAGTTAAATTTCAAATAAAAAATTTCTTTTTTTTTACATATAAATCCCTAATTTTTACTTATATACCACAACCACTTAAAAAGTGTATTTGATAGTATTATATAGTATGTCCCACAATTAGAACATCAATTGATTTAAAAAACTATTTGGCACTATTATCTCGAATGTATATATCTCGACTTACCATTATTTATATCATATTGTACTAAGTTTGTTCTCATTCACAAACGTCTTAATCTCCCTAAAGTACCTTATCTTCACCACCATTTCCATGTGTGACGAGACAAGAGAGAGATGCTAATAGTCAAGATTATAGGAAAATCCACAGCATAGAAAGAAGCTAAGGTTGTAATGGCAAAAGATTAAGTCGGTGCATGAACAAAAGACGACACGACATGTGTTTTTAAGTAGATGGGCCTAATCAACAATTGTCGTCATTAGGTTAAACATAATCATCTCTCATTAAATAAAGCATGGGAATCTTTGATTATTAAGAAAAATTAAAGTGGGATTAATGACTTTCTATCGCGTTTGTATAAGATGAGCACTTTTAGAATGTTGGATGTCCACGATGGGCACAAAGAAATTCCAACAATTCATGCCGAAACCTATTGTTTAATTGGTATTTTTCACTCCGACGAGAGTGATAAATCGACGGTTCAATCATCCCTCCATTCCATCATGTGTTTAGCATTAAAGTAAACTAGTTTAATATTATTTGGCTTTTTAGTTATAAATATTTTAGTTATAAGCTATTGAGGCCAATAACATATCATTAGAAAATTAAACCGAAAAGGACAAAGAAATAGAAAACCAATCCATAATTTCATGAATCCATACTGGGGTGGAACTCTTGCAATCACTCGAAATCATGTAGGTTTTTTTTCTGAATTTTAAAATAGTTATTTTTTATTTATTATTATTATTATTATATTCTTGAAACTGCCTCTACATGTTATTCATGATGAAGACAGCATATGTATGGTGATGGTCATTGTTACTTATACGATGTTGTTTATATTTATTGATTATATATCATGTATAATAATTACATGATAAATTAGATGCGATACTATTGATTATATAAAAAATTAATTACCAGTAAATATAAATTGTAGGGTTGTTTACAATTTGGCTAAATCGATCGGACTGAATTTTGAGAATACATGCAATTCAATATCTGTTTCAGTTTGGTTTTCTCATCGATTTGGCTAAACCGGATCGATTGAAAACCAATTTCAAAATGAAAACTACAAAAATAAAACTATAAAGTTACAAATGATAAATATCTCATATAAACAATTTCTATTAGCCGGTATTTTTTTTGTTTTACCCAAAAATCAAACTCATTTTTACAACAGTTATCAATCGATCGGTTCGATTTTTCGATCGGAACTCTTGAAACATCGCTAAGTTAGGTATATAGTAGCTCAAAAAAACTACTATTCAGAAAATAGATAATAAGACTATGTATATTACTCCTTCCGTCTCGAATGAAACGTCCTTTACTTTTTCAGCGCGGTAGTTTATGCAGTGAATTTTTGTGTGTTAGGAGAAAGAGTGATCTGAATGGACCTACAAAAAAGTAACTTTTTGTGAGATAGATTAATTTCATTTTTAGAAAATATAATATTTGTGTGAGACAATTCGAAATAGGATACATGACGTATCATATGGGACGGAGGGAATATTATTAGTAATAATAATCGCATATTATAAATTCTTAATAATTAATGCAATAGACATGTAAATAAAATTAGGCTTGTACAGCTCTACACTCCCCAGTCCGTACAAGCCAAGCGCGATCGAATAGTAGAAGCTTACGTGGCAAATAGCGAAACGCGAGAAGTGAAGCTGCTATACGCGCTAGTAAATGTGCGGGCCCACCAATACATAGGTTCTTATTTCTGCGGGCCCAAAGACAGTTGTTTCGAAAGCTACAAGATTCGTGGGCCCACACATTTAGTGGCGTCGATGGATTGGCCAGTAAAACTGCATCGATGCATGGACACGTTTCACCCAGGCAAAAGCCCACAGACGTGTCCCGATTTTCTCAGTTACGATTTTAACCTCTTATAGTTGTGAAATCTTACTTTAAGGACATCTTTTTCATAATATTACACTTTCACCCCCTACTTAAACTCGAAGATCGGATAGTAGCTGCAGATTTCACTTATCATTGTTAAGACGCTTTCACCCTAAAATCCCAGTCAGGGACGGAGCCAGAAACTTCGGTTAGGGGGGTCCAACTAATTATACGTTTATAGATGTCATTTATAGTAGTGAATTTCTGAGTTATTTTCCATTTTAATTAGAAAAATAAAGAAGAAAAAAGAAATGAGTTGTAGGGAATTGAACCCGAGCAAACCAAATCTTTAAGAAGAATTTTTACCACTATACCAAAATACATATCATTAAACATATGTATATACTATATATCTTTAACTCAGGGGAGCCCACTGCCACCCCTGCCCCACCCCTACCTCCGTCCCTGATCCCAGTGCATGATGTGTCATGAAGAAAACCCTTGTTATCAATCAAAACTACTCTCTCTGTCTAAATTGTCTTCTTTTTTTTTATGACGAGGGTAACCGACAGCTACTACCGAAGTGCATATTGGATAAACCACACATGAGAGTTCAACCACTCTAGGCTAATCATAGGTGACAGACACACATAGCGGTTTCAATGAGATTTAAACCCATGACCTATCAGTCCCGGGCCACCCACCTTCACCGTTCTACTCCATCACAAGGGAACTCTGTCCAAATTATCTTGTTCATTTTGGTGGCGGTGCAGTTTTTAAATAGAGTTATTAATTGTGTATATGGTTGTGTAAAGTAGCGATTCTCACAAAAATAGTGTGTAATAATTTGTCAAAAAAGAAAATTGAGCAATATTTTTTAAACAGCCAAAAATGATATTATGGACAAGATAATTGAGAAGGAATGAGCATTAAACTAGATAACCGATGTGGATATATTATTAAGATTTTATAACTATATGTAAAGAACCTAGACAAGTAACTTATATAGAGTGTAGAAAATACAAATATCTTAATTATCCCCACTACTCTATTAGGAATTCTAGATTATGGATTTTCAGTCAATAGACTCAATACCATTAATGAATGTGTAAATTTAGATCCAAACAGTAGTCAATTACAAATACATCATTGGACATGAAATTGGACCCAAATTTAAGCTATCGCCTACAAATCATAATCGATCAAAAAAATGCGGAAATACACTCTGTTAGCCAAATTTATTATAATAAAGGTAATTGTAGCTATTTACTATAACAAAACACATATATAGCCATTTATGTCTACTTTTTCTGCTAAATCAAATCATTTGGCTGGTTTTTTTTCTGTTGAAACAGGATGGCCGAGTGGAGGGGGTCGAAAAATTGTTAAAATAAATTCAAAAGTGTACAGGCCGTCCCTAGGCCCGCCTTAGGCCCTCCATCGACTGATGGAATTACTCGGCCTCGGCCCATGTAGGGTCAAGGGACGGCCGCAGGCTGCTATTTTCGGCAACATTTTTAATTCTTCCATAGGCTCTCCATTGGCCACCATAGGCTCTCCCTTCGGCCCTCTTCGTTTGAAACGAAAAAATACTGGTAAGACAAATTCCTACAATTTGGTGAGATGTAATGTGATTGAAGACAAAAAAAAAAATCAATTTGACTATAATTGTATTTTGTTATAGTGGAAGGCTATAATTATGTTTATCGAGTGGCGGATATACACGTGCCCATTAGAAAAGCGTGGTTTGGTAGGGTTGGAATAATAATAAGTGCTTCCCGCAAAAAGTCGTTGAATTAAGTTGTGCTGAAGTCGTCTTTTCGGGGGTCCCCTCCCCGCATCAAGATAACGTTTCTTCAATCATAACTTTAGCATTTTGTTTCTCGACCGGCCGGACCGGCCCCCATCCAACCCTAATTATTTGCTTCTAATTACTTTTCACTTCTAAATCTTAAACAAATTACAATAAACCGTAATGTAACATCATGCATAATATATTTAAAAATAAATAAGATCATTAGTGTATTTTCAATGTTTTCGGTTTCTAATGTTGCTAGCTGGCCTTCAGGCCCGACTCTGAGAGGGTGCAGACGACCCAATCGCTCAAGACCCCAAATATTATGGGGCACAAGTCTTAATTTTTTTATCAAGGCCCAATCAATTTAACTCATTTTTTTTCAGCAAAGCCCAATTTTTTCTTTACGTTATTCAAAAAAGAAAAAAGTGTTTGGGAAGTTAGGACCCAATTTCTTTACACTTCATAATTGGATACTTCTCTTTCTTAAGTTCTATCTATACTAAATATACCTCTTGAATTTGTGTAAACCACTAAAAGCGAAATATCGGCGAAAGTATTACCTTCTATATATTTTTCTTGCCACAATAGACTTAAAATGATTTATGCAGATTTGTTCTTTTATAATTCATAAATAATGTATATTTTTAATTTTATATTTTTTCAAAACATAAAGAAATACTAGTTTTCAAGTGTCTGAATAATATATATTAGTTTTCTTATATTTATAAATTATAGTTTCTATATTTAAATTCTAAATCTCTATTTAACAATGAAATTTCTGTAGTAATAATTTTTTCAATCATGAGTATATTGCTATATAAAAAAATTATTGTATCATATGGGAGACAAAAAACTTTCGCATAGGGCATCCGAAATATTAGGACCGGCCCTGCTGGCCTTCGCTTTCAATTTTGAAAAACCTGTCATATTAATGTTCAAAGATTTAAATAAATTAGGTAGCATTCGGTGAGAGTGTTCGGAACCGGGAATCGAAATAATTAATCTCAGATAAAGTGTTTGAATTAATTCTATTGAAATTAATATGAATTTATATCTAAAAAGTTTGGATTTTTCAAATCCTTATTATTTGTTGGTTTTATCAAAAGCCCGAATTATGTTCCAACTTCCAAGCTGCAATTCAAATGCCCACTTTGTTCTTTTAGAGGAATAGTTTTGCAATTTTATTTAAGTTACTCTCGTAAGTCGTGGCCACATGAGTTCTTGGAATTATTAGTGCCCATATTGTTGTGTTTATTAATTTGAGTAGAGTAGCTATGTTAATTAATTAAATAGATTATAATTTTGTAATCATCATAGAGAGCCAAATAATGATTAAAAATGGGATGACGAACGTGAAAAAGTTTATGACGAGGATTTTGCATGGAGACCCTTTTTGACGGCCATTTGACAAGTGACATTAGGTTTAATGTAATCATATCCTTCTTCACTTTGGGATTGGATTTAATTATCATGGTTCAAAACCCTACTTTATTTACTAAACATCCCTAAGACCTAAGTACTTGATAAAATATTATTTGAATTTACTACTATTGTGATCTAAATTTAATATTAGTATATTATTATAATACAACATCAACATACACAAACTTGAATAAATCCATAAGAGAAATTTTATAGCCCATCGTTAGTCATGCATCAGTCCGGATCTTCTGGCCCATTTCCGGAGGACCACTTGGTGGCCCATCAATCACGCGGTGCCACGCGTGCATTGGTGGGCCCCCAAGCCAATAAATTAATATTTGAGTGTTAAAAAGGTGGCCCACCAATGCACGCGTGACACCGCGTGATTGGTGGCCCACCAAGTGATCCACCGGAAGTGGGATAGATGATCTTTTGCCGTCATGCTATTGGGCCTTCATTGAATATAGCCGAAATAGAAGGCCCAGAATTGGGAAAGCACATACCTACATGTCTATATCAAGCTTTTCATTTTATTTTATTTTTATTTAATAGTTGGGTATTTCGTTTTCCTATATACTCCCTCCGTCCCATTAATATTATCATATTTTCCTTTTCAAATTGTTTCAATAATATTGTTTTGTTTCCTTTAATAGCAAAAAACACCCTACATTCAAAAATGAGGTAGCCCCCTCATTACTCGCTACTCACCCCACATTCTTATACACTCTTTTACTCTAAGAGTTTATCTCTCACACGATTACGTTCCGCTACGAATTCAAAAAATTATGATTTTCAATTTTTTGAAAACTTTAGATTGTTTATTTGAATACAACATGAAAAAAAAATCATAAAAAATCAATTACATCAATTATGCCTTAATAAATTTTGGGTGAATTCTCATTTCTTCCCTCCAACCATTCCTCGAAAACTGTGTTAATTTCTTAATACAATTAAAACACATAAAATATACAACTAAATCAGTTTTTTTAGTCTCCACACCGAAAAGAAACATGACGATATTAACGGGACTGAGGAAGTAGTATATTGAGAAATTTACAATCGGTACATTCAAAAGTCAAAATATCAACTACACTACATATTACCGGTTTGATAATTGTAAGGATGGGTTAGAATTTTAGATGATTATATTGTAATCAAAGTTTATAGATTTAAATCTTACCGACGTCTTTTCGATCGAGTCTTACTGTAAAATTTTTATTCTTTTTGTGACGACGGAAACTCAGTATAATATTTTGATAAGGATAAATCCTTCCCCTGAGGTATGTTGTTTATATGCGCTTTGTCATGCCACAATGTGATACACTGTAATCCACCCAACTTAATAAAGACTGACCTAATATTTTGCATCATATAAAAATTTAATACTATTTACTTATTATATACATTTCATAAATTGTAAATTCATCCTCATAAAGAGCCCATTTAAAGTCCCTTTTAATTAGATTTTATTAATTATTGTACCATAAAGTTAAGGATAAATGATGGCCATTAGGACCAACTAAATTCCTCTTTTATTGTGATATATACAAATAGAATATAAGTCGGATATAGTTGTCCAAAAAAGTTTATGGATGCCATTCAACTTTGTATTACTAGTATATTTATTGTAAATTATACGTATAACTCTATCTTTTGCTTTTTTTCGAGTGAATTTAATTATTTAAATAAATGACAAAAATGTAATTTTATTAAAATATAACAAAATGAAAGTTTAGAGTTCTTAAAACGAACACAAAATAGATTTATTAATCTCAACCGTAAAATTGGGATTACATCACCTATCCAATAAATTCATGTCCAGTTGGTGTCTGATTTAAAACAACGTAGTTTTGTTCTAAAAAATGCACTCTTTAATTATTTATTAAATCATTTTTTCAATCTTATCCTTTTAATTTGTAGTTTTTCAATACAAAACTACGTCGTTTTGAATCGGACTTCAACTGGATATGGATTTATTGGACATGTGATCTTATCCCCGTAAAATTGTGTATGTTTTTGCATTTCTCCAATCAACACCATATTTTATTTTAATACTAATTCTTTATTATATGTAAGTTCTCGAAGGCCTTTCAACTCATTCAATTCATTCCCACGTAGTCTATTCCCTCCATAATATTCCATAATCCATCCCAGCTTTTATAACGCACAAAACAGGGGCGGATCTACATTGTGGGCTGAGTGGGGCTATAGCCCAAGGTCTATTTTGAAAAAAAAAATACTAGTATTATGTATTAATTGTTAAGCCCAAATTTTATACCTATAATAAATTAAGTATGGATATTTTAAATGGTTGGGCCCAATCCAATAGAATCTTAATTCAAAAATCAAAAAAATTAAATTTGATTCAAAATCCACATAAAATTAAATTCATTTATTAAAACTAATATTTCCAATCCCTCCTGTCGTTGAAAACTGAAAAGTGAAAGCTGAAAAGGGGAGGAGTGGAGGGCGAGCCTGGAGAGAACGACACAGATCAATCTTCATAAAACTTCAAAAGTCAAAAAATATTTTCGCATGCCCCATTTTACCAGAATTTAATATATTGAATTGAATTTGAAAATTTAGTAGTTCATTTAACAAAAAATTCATTATTTTTGTCATTTTTATGGTTTTCATATTTTATTTTAGACTCGTTATTTTTATCATTTTATAAGTTATAAGTACTTTTGACTTCATTTTGCTTATTGTTACATTATCTTTTGTCTATAAAAAATTTCGGGGGCTCTGCCCCCAAACCCCCAGTAAGTTTCACCCCCGATCTATAAATCTTGATTTCGTCCCTATGTCCAGCCCAAGGTCATAAGAATTCCTGGATCCGCCCCTGGCACAAAAAAATTATATCTCGATAAAGATTACACACATGAAACAGAAATGACGTTATTGAACGTGAAAAAGCAATTCAAATGCTTTCCACAAACGATGATGAACGCGGCGATCTCCGCCGCCGACGAAGCCAAGAAGATCGGCGGTCAAGATCCGAGAACAATCCTCCACGCAGTCAAAGTCGGACTAGCCATTGCGGCGGTCTCCTTATTCTACTACTTCGATCCCTTACACGACCGTACTAAAGCCGGCAGCGGCATCTACGCCATGTGGGCCGTCAACACCGTCGCCGTCGTCTTCGAGTTCTCCATCGGTCCGTTTATCGACATATTTCGTCATCAAACATTATCACTCATATTGTTTAATTATATACTCGTTTCAGGAGCAACAATTGGTAAATGAGTGAACAGAACGTTCGCGACGTTTGTTAGGTGGGGCGTTAGGGGTCGGGGCCCACGGCACGACCGCGTTCGCCGGGAAGACGGCCGAATCGATCCTCCTAGCTGTCATCATTTTCTTGATTTGTACGTTAAAATTTCTTTATTGTGTTCCACATTGACTTTATACGATACATAAATTTTTATAATCTCTTTTCATTTTAATCGTGAATACTTTGAGACGCCCAATGAGAAAAGTAACGAAACTAGAATGTCGAAGGATGGATACAAGGCCGTTTTCAATTCGAGAAGCACCGAAGAATCATTGGTTAGTCAAACTAGTTCTCGGGATTTCAATCATAGGAACAGGATCTAGGAATTATATTTCAAGGCAGAAATTTAGAATTTATAGTTTTGAGGATGCGAAACATACAATTTTGAGGGTGAAATGGTAATTTCCTTAAAAACTAGGGTGAAATTTAGTATTTTTCAAAGTGGGAGGGGGGTGCATGCATGTAATTTTGGGGATGAAATGGTAATTTTTTAAAAAACTTGTGGTAAAATGTTGTATTTCTTAAAATTTAAGTGTGCTAGCATGTAACTTTCGGGGCTAAATTCTAATTTTTCCTTAAAAACTGAGGGTAAAATTTGCATCTTTGCTCTTGCAAGTTGTGACGTGTACGGCAAGGATTGCGGAGTCTGTTCATGAGTTGGCTGAATTGTCTGAATTCAAGAATTATGATCAAAAAGGGGTGGAAAATGTGATAGTCTTAGTATAGAGGGATGAGTGATTAAATTTGTGGAAGTGGGATTTGATTGAAATAGCATTTGGAGGCAATCTTGTGTGGATTAACATCGGAACAAATTTCTACTTTTAGTCCTTTAATGTGACGTATTTTCAATTTTGGTCATGCATCTCAAAAATAGGTCCCAAAATATTTATTTGTTTATATTTTTTTCTTTTTGATGACGAGGAACTCGCAGCCGTTACTCCAGTGGGAATACTTTTGGTGTGCATAGGTGCAAACCACACAGGAGAGTTAAACCACCCTAAGGTCAAGCACACATAACGTGTCCAGTGGAAATTGAACTCATGACCTTTCGGTCCCGAGCCACCCACCTTCACCACTACACCACATGTATTAAAATATATATGTGGGCTCTAGCTTACTCATATAATAGCACACTACCACACCCCTTAGCCCTCATATTAAAAGCGCAGTAGCTTATATGTATCACTTTCGTATACCCTCGTATGTACTACAGTACAAGAGTATTGATATATGATATTTTTAATTAAAAAATATAAGTCATATTTGCTATATGTCAATATCTGTATGGTATGGTACACATAAGAGTATATAAGAGTGGTACACACAATTTTTTGTGTATTAAGAAGACCATTATTCAATTTGTTATTTGGGCTATTTGGATATATTTGTTTATTCGGCACTATAGTATCTACTTATTTTGGCTCAGCCCCATAATTAAAGATTTTTTTTTTTTTGCTTAAGGTGGATTCCAGAAAAGAAAATATTATGCTTAAGGTGGATTCCAGAAAAGACAAGAAATTCATAGAGAAGTAAAGAATATGTTTCAAAAGGAAGTCAATCTTTTACTTTCTGGCCAAGATTAAGATACACTACGCGTATATTATTTTTCGTACCTTATTTTATGTGTATTTTTAAATGATTATATATTTTATTTAAATTTTTAATTATAGTATAAAATACGAAAGAATTTAGGACATATTTAATATTATGATATATACAAAGAATTTAGGACTTTTTTTTTTTTTTTTTTTTGATTCATGGAACCCGCACCGCTACCCTGCGCCAAGACTGCAGAAACCAAGTCTTCCATGTGCAATAGCCTGCAAACCACACAGGAGGGTTCAATCACCCTTAATGTGACAGGGTGACAGGCAACACCTAGCGGTTTTGGTGGGAATTGAACCCAGGACCTATCGGTCCCGGGCCACCCACCTCAACCGCTAGGCCATCCCATGGAGACAAATTTAGGACATATTTAATATTAGGTCAACCGACTTAGGAATCTATATATACAATTATTAATCAGAAACAAAATCGCGGTCATAAAATTGTTAGTAATAATTTGACTCAAAAGTCCAAATAGTCAAATAATTTCTCTCCTCGTCTCTTTCTCTCTCTAAAAACGCGCACCCACACACTAAGTGCGTGCTTTTTTCGATACTCCGGTTAGAGAGGCGCCGTCGTGATTTTCGCAATGGAAGAAGCCGGTAGGCCTGTCACGGGCTATCCCCCACCGAACCCCCAGCGCAACGGCTACTCAAGCACAGCACCGCCCAATCCGCCGCCGTCCGGCGCGTCATACCCTTACGCAGCCGCCGCCCCTCCGCCCAACGCCTACTACTACCAGAGCAACCCCTACCAGAACGACGCCGAATCTATCCGTCGCGCTACCTGCCTCCGCCGCATATTCGCCGTAGTGATCGGCCTCGTCGTCATCTTCGGCACCGTCACCTTCATAGTCTGGCTCGTCCTCCGCCCCCAGCTCCCGGAGATCCGAGTCGACTCGTTCTCCTTCTCCAATTTCACGCTCGGCAACGACTCGCTCATCTCCTTCACCTCCGAGGTCAAATTAACCGCCCGAAACCCTAACTCGAAGATGACGCTCGCGTACGACCAAATCCGGTCCGGGATCTACTACAAGTCGTATTTGCTCTCCGACACCACCATCGCGCCTTTCTACCAGAGAACGAAGAACCAGACCTCTCTCACGGCGAAGTTCGCGGCGGCGGGGAGTTTCATCGACAAGCCGGTGGTGGATGGGATCAAGCGCGAGAGGGGGGGACATGGCGTGAACTTCAATTTGAGGATGCTTTCTAGGGTTTTGTTCGAGGCGAAGGCGTGGAGGACTAGGAGGAGGATTCTGAAGGTGTTCTGCGGGGATCTCATTGTTGGACTGCCCAACAATGGCAGATCCGGAGCGTTAACCGGCGGCCCAAGGCAGTGCCGCGTGGGGAATTGAGGTGATCGATCTAATTAGGGTTTTTTCAATTTATTTTTTTTTGGTAAAGCTTATTAGGTTAATTTTGTTGGATATCTCTTTGCAATCTGATTGAATGACATCGTTTCTAATTTGGTTCTGGATCATGATATAGGAATCTATGATTAACCCTGTTTCATGTATAGTTGGAACTTGGAATTCTGAATGTTCTTGATTTTTTTCATCATTGATTGATTACATATTGTGTTAAGAGGAAGGGAGTTTAAGTTTGATGCTTAGTTTTATGGATTATGATCAGCAATTCTGCATATGAAACTGCTTCAATCTTGTTAGTACCATCGAATTGGATTTCTTCGAGATGATTTACCAATTTGGATGATTATGTATGCTCTTGATTCTTTAATCATTGGTCGATTGCATATTGTGCTTTCGATGCTTAGCTTTATGGATTATGATCAGCAATTCTGCATATGAAACTGCTTCATCTTGTTAGTACCATCGAATTGGATATCTTCGAGATGATTTACCTATTTGGATGATTATGTATGTTCTTGATTCTTTAATCATTGGTCGATTGCATATTGTGCTTTCGATGCTTAGTTTTATGGGTTATGATCCCTTCCCCTGGCTTTAGAGGAGGGCAGCAATATGAAACTGCTTCATCTTGTTAGTACATCGAATTGGATATCGTTGAGATGTTTTATCAATTCGGATAATTTTCTTGATTCTTTAGTCGTTGCTTGATTACATATTATGTTGGAGGAAGAGAGTTTTTTGTTTGGGAGAAGAAGGGGAACCAATAATGTGTTGTTCTATTCTGCATATGAAACTGCTACGGATCCGTTAGTGCATCGAATTGGATATCTTTGACTCTAGGAGATAATCTCTTCGTCTGAGAATTTAGTTTTCTGTATATTTTGCAATGCAAGTACTTCCTTTGATTGCGTTATATCTAGCTCTTGATGTGTCATGTTGAGTTCTTGCGTCAACCGGTTGGTGAAATCTATGCTTTTACGCGAGAACGGATAGAGTTATTAGAGAAAGATGTTGGGTAATGGTTCTTGCATCAATCGTAGGTACATAAACATGCATCTGCTTATGTTTCTAGGGAAAAATATGGTGTAAGAGAGAAGCTCTGGGGTTTTAAGATTGTGATTTACTTTATTACATAGAGAATATGATTGTTATCCTACTCTGCTAGTGAATTGAAGGGACATAGTTATCGGCAATATGTAGTGTAGCTGGTATTCGCATTTTTGTATAAGTGGTTGATCCAGAGTTGATGTAGTGTTCAATTATGTGTTTTAGGGAGGGTATTGAGTTTATATGGGTTTTTTTGTGTTCGGATTATGTGGGATTCGTAGAAATTTAGAAATCTAATGGATTTTAATGTTAGAAATTTGCTTTTCATTTGGAATGGCATGAAAGTCAATTGCTTTATAGTGTATTTGCTTTCATTTTGATGTTCTTGGATCATGAAATAATTTTAAAAAATGTAAGTTGGAATCCGGTAGATTCGACCCGACCAGACCTTGTGGTGTAGAGTAGTGTGGTCTCATATTGGTGGAAGATTTAGCCTACCTTTATGGCTTACTGGCTCTTATCTAATGTAAGCATTGAAGAGTTTTCGGCTAAGGCAGTCGCAACAAGTTATTATAGCAAATGTGACATATTTTCGATTTCCTTTTAATTAAATTAAAATCTCTATGAATTATCAATGTTTGGATGTAATAGAAAAGAATTGAATTTATATTATTTTTATTGTTCAACTTGGGGGATCAAAGAAAGATATTATTCTAGAGAATTTATTAATCATCGAGTTGCGTTTTAATTTATGGATGTTATTGTATTATGGGATGTGTCGAATTTCAATGATAAATTCATGAGATACCGTGGAATGTTCGCATGATAAATGTATAAATGAAACTATAAAGACTTCATAATAAATTAACATAAATTAAATGCAGCATTAAATACATTCCTAAAATCATATAGTCTTGTATGTCACATAACATACTTCCTTATATGTCACACTTTATAAGGTATTGAGATGTGACATATGTGGTTCATCATAATTGATTTTGATTTGATTATTTAATTAAAATGTATTCCACATGTCAAATGATTTGTGGAGGTAATATATAGTGAAGTATAATTGTGCGACACCAAAGTCTATCCGATAACCCACACAACTAAAAAAAACTTTCCAATAAATTAAAATAATCTTAAATATCACTCTTTGTTACTTGTCGACATCATATTTAAGTATTAAAATGTGTTTCTTTAATGGAATTATATATCTAATTTTTTCATGTTCAATTTGTGTATAAATAAAATATTGACATTTTATGAATTTATAGTTTTACAAAATTTAACAAATAAAAACTGAATAGAAAATTTTATACTCTACGTATATACACTTCTCTCCAACACACTCATAAACTAAACAACTAATCCACACTGCCGCCGCCGCCACAACATGACGGCCAAGGACTACGGCCACCACAACAACAGCCGCAAAAAGCTCTACTACTCCATCTCCATCGCCTCCCTCATCACCATCCTCTTCACAATCCTCCTCATCTGGCTCATCCTCCGCCCAACTAAACCGCATTTCCTCCTCCACGACGCCACCGTCTACGCCCTCAACCTCTTCGCCCGCAATCCTAACTGCCGAATCGGCGTCTACTACGACAAACTCGACGTCTACGCCGCCTACCGCAGCCAGCAAATCACGCCGCCCACGCGGCTGCCGGCCTCCTACCAAGGCCACGACGACGTTACCTCTGGTCTCCGGTCCTGTACGGCTCCTCCGAACGGTGGCGCCGTACCTCGTGGCGACGCTCTGCCAGGAGCAGTTAACGGGAACTGTGGTTATTAACGTCAGAGTTGACGGCAGGGTTAGATGGAAAGTTGGAGCGTTTGTTTCGGGGAGTTATCGCCTGTATGCTGACTGCCCGGCGTATATAAACACCGGCAGCCGGAGTAATGCGGTGGCCGTTGGATCGGCGATTATCATCTTATTATGGCCTGCAGTGTTGATGTTTGAGCTTCCTTTTTAATTATTATTTTTCCTTTTCAAAATATATATATTTCCTGATAATGTCATTTTACTTTCCTGATAATATTGTTCTGTTTTTTGAAAATAAAATAAAATAACATTAAAAATCTCTAAAAATCAAGTAAATTAATATTCTTTTATACATAAAAGTTAAAACTTCTTCATTTCAATGTCAAAAAAAATAACAAGATGGTTTTACAGGGAAGGATGGAGTATAATTTTCTTAATTTACTGTGTTTATATTTTAATTTTTGTTGGATTTTGTAGAATGAATAAATTAGATCGGTGGTGGTAGAAAATTATACAGATTTCTTTCGTCACAAAAATATAATAATAATAATAAAAAACTGAATAATAATTAATCCCATTGTGGATGGGAGTGGATAAAATTTCCTTATGCTACACTTAGTGTGCATATGTGGAGTAGCTTCTGCTTTTAGAAATTGAGGTAACAATGAGAAGTTATTGCAATTTTACTATACTTGAATGATAGCTACCGTACGATGAGAAGTTAGACAATAATTTAGAAATTTTTATTCTTTTTTAGTGGCGGATCAAGAATTTATAATTAATAAAAAAAAATCTATAACATTAGATTTGCAAATCCGTAAATTTCACAAGGAACTGCAATTTTGAGGAATTCAATCGTAAATTTTCAAGAATATAAAGAAATTGTAAGCTAATAAGTACTCACTCAGTCCCACTAGAAACGACGTGTTTCCTTATTGGGTCGTCCCACTAGAAACGACACGTTTCTTAAAATGGTAAAAATTGTATAGACCACATTTAACTACTAAAAAGTCAAACAATCTACACTACATAATAACACTTTCTTGATTCCCGAGTCCAAAAGAAACGTGTCGTTTCTAGTGGGAAAGAGGGAGTAAATTTTATCATATAATACCAATCACAAAACATAGGTTTGAAAATATTATTCCGAATATCCAATTTAGTTACAATATCATGATCACAAAGAACGTGTTACATTACCTCGTGAGCGGGATCGATCGGGACCGTATTAGTCGGAATCATATCCGACTAATATCGCGACCAAACACGAACGTGGTCAACCAATTGATCGCCACGTAGAATCTGTTCCTCCAGCTTACAACCCGAGTGAGATAAGCAGAGCGCCAAATGAACCAGCTGCTGAATCCTGCCATGGACACACCCTTTCCTTCCTGCACACAAAGGTTAATTAATCAACAACCGATCCATCCTTATTCTGTATCGAAATTATTTATCGAATCGAGTTTGGATACGACCTTGCTCTTCCTAAGGTCGACGAGGGCCTTGTACCGCCCTACGGTCGCCATGCTCCCTAAATGCCTGTACACGAATGGGCTACCGAGCTCCACGGCTTGTGCAGCACCAGCGCGTGCGCCACCCGCCTTGCCCACGTGGTTCAACAGTTGCGCTAGATATTTACCTTGACGCTCGGCCACCTGAAAGGATTTCATGAACCGGCCCGTTTGGAAAAATAATTTAAATAAACGCTTACAACATAAACTGTTACTATCAGATGAAAATAATTCAAAAGAATCTTATAGGTCACTTATAAGTTACTCCCTCCGTCCCATTGGAAGCGTCTTGTTTTCCATTTTGGGCGTCCCATTGAAAGCGTCTTGTTTCTAAAAAAGGCAAGAATATGTGGACAAGATTTAACTATCCAAAAGTCAAACAATATACACCACACATTATCATTTTCTTAACATTCGTGCACATTGGAAACAAGACGCTTCCAATGGGACGGAGGGAGTATTTCAATAGATTGTTTCAACACGCATATAAACTCGAATAAGCTGTTCATAAACTATCCAAACGGGGCTTACTTCTATCTATATCGAGTTCTCTAAGTAAACAAATACTACCTCCGTCCCGCTATTTCCGACACACTTTATTTGGGCACGGAAATTAAGAAAGTAGATGATTAAGAATGAGATATGGGTAGATGATAAAGTAGGAGAGAGAAGATAAGTGAGAGTAGATGATAAAGTAAGAGAGAGAAAATGATAAAGTAAGAATAAATAGGAGAGATAAAATAGTAAAGTATAAGAGAGATGATAGTTATTTCCAAATTAGTAAGAGTGCCAAAATAGCGGGACGTCTATTTCGAAAAAGTGTGCCAGAAATAGCGGGACGGAGGTAGTAAACATATGGAGTATGAAATTGCTTCCAAAAGATGAGTTATCCAAAATGGGGCTTATTACCTGGGCTAAGGCTGGAAGAACAGGCTTGCCTGTACTTTCGAGAAACCCGCTGCAGTCACCGATGGCAAACACATCCTCCACAGATGGGACTTTAAGCCATTCGTCTATCCCAATCCTGCAGAATGAGAGCTCTGATCATGTTTTAGTAACAATGATTAGAAGATGAGAAAATGAGGATGGAGCAAGTAATTGGAAAGAACACGAGTCCATCGCGTGGGACAATGAGGTTCGTGTTATGTTAAGTTTGGGCAAATCTAAAGTAGAAGTATGAAGCCAAGTTTAGTAAGAAACGTAAGTGTATGTATATTACCTTCCACCGGGTGCTTTAGGAACATCGAGGCCATTCACGAGTGGCGAAGGACCGACCCCCGTAGACCACACCAAAACACCATATGGGATATCGGTATCATCCGTAAGAACGATTTTATCCGGTTGCACATCCTTCACAATTCCGTGTACAAGACGGACTCCCGACTGAGAAACTCGTATATCAACATCGAATCAATCCAGTTAACTGGGTATTTTCATCACAAGTTATCCCTTACCTTCGTCAATTGCTTAATTGCGTACGTTCTGAGGCGATCATCGAAGGACGACAGTATCTCATTTGCCTGCAGGAAGAAACACAAGATTCAACACACACAATCCAACTAAAATGAGTTCAGTTCTAATTATGCAGAGAGGATTGACTACTCTCAGCCTAACCTCAACCAATGTAACATGAATGTAATCCTTGACATGAGCATATCTCTGACGAACATCCTTCTGAATAAAATCACTCAGTTCACCGCTGAATTCGACTCCCGTGGGACCACCTCCAACCACAACACAATGCAGGAGCCTCCTTTTCTCTTTATCAGTGATTCCTATTTTACAAACGTGCTAAGTTACAAATTTGAGAAAATATTTCATATGCAAGACGAACGAGATTTAGTGGGGTTGAGAAGCCGTACCTGGGACATCCGACAGCATCAGATTTAGCAGCAGTTTCCTGCGAATCTCCTGAGCGTGATGAACTTCACGGAGAAAGGTTGCGTGTTCTTTCGCACCTTTAATGCCGAATGTGGATGCTTGTGCTCCGGAGGCAATTACTAGCTTGTCGTATGATACTTTGAAGTTCCATGGCTTCAACGTCTCGACACCATCAGTGACGGTCTGGCAGTGAACCTAAAATATAATTTGGCTTTATCAAAGATTAGTGTAGACAACGGCAACTAACAAGCAACAATCGCAGGATTCAACCAACACTAGTTGAAAGTTGTATGACTGCTTCTTTAGATCAGTTATGCCTAATGTTCTAGAACCAAGAAGAGATTTTCGGCCACGACTTCCATAACTGAGTTCATCCGAAGAAATACACTGGCATTGGAAACTTAACTCGTAAAGTGGTGCCATGATTTATTCAACTTCAACAATACACCAATCTGTTATGTGGCAAAACAATACAAGATCTAGTCATGAAATTACGGAAAGACATAACGAAAAACAACATGTGGCTGGAAAGCAATCTCTGCAAACAACCAGAAGAACTCACAAAATTAACTCCATGGTAATTCCAACAAGTAGGTCCAAGAAAATGAGATGCAACACAATTTAAATACTTTAACCGTATTCATGTCCCGGTCATGAAACCATTTCAACAAGTAGGTCCAAGAAATTGAGCAGGCAACATGAACCGGAACATGAACACGGAGATAAAACATGATTTAAATACTTTCTCCGTGTTCATGTTCCGGTCATGAAACGAGTATGTAGCCGAATTTTCATGTGTTTACGCGGTTCGCTTTTTATGTATACCAGAAATCACTAAAATCTATATTGTTTTCAACCTCAATTCACAATTTCTTGCTTTCACCCATAGTTTCCAACTGTAAGGGAATGGATGCACTTTTCATTAGCCTATTTTGGGTAGAGGCAATCTTTAAATACTGCAGTTCAATTCTTCTTTCTACTGAGTAATGGCAGGGGTGTAACGGTTCGATTCGGTTTTTTATGTATTTTAGGAACCGAACCAAATACATAGAAATGGTTCGGTTCGGTTTGATGGGTTTTTCAATATCAGAATCGAACTGAACCGAACCGCTTATAAATGGTTTGGTTCGATTCGGTTCATCGGTTCACTTTTTATTTTTTTATTTTTTTTTAAATCCTAAATAATGTAAGAATAATAGTTTATAGGATGTCACTCATTCCGAACTCATAAGTATAGAGTTGTTACTCCTTTCTCTTCATTTGTATATAATTGATCTTAACTTAAATCTAATATCTAAATTCAACAATATTCTCATATAAGAAACACAAATATTAAATAAAGAAATTAAAAAATAGGATATTAGTTCGGTTCGGTTCGAACCGTTCAAAAATTCTTGAAACCGCGAACCGAACCGAATGTAAACTGTTTCTAAAAAAAATAAACCGAACCAAACTGCGAAATCGAACCGAACCACATTTTTCGGTTTGGTTCGGTTCGGTTTGATCGGTTTCGCGGTTCGGAGCGGAACCACTTACACCCCCTATTATCTCATCAAAAATCATATTCCAAAGTTTTGTCATTTAATTCCATAGATTCATTCTCTTTAAAGAAGAATCTTTGACAGGTGCAAAGCCTAACAAAACTCCCAGTTTTTGAGTCAAAATGGTATATACTGTAGATAGAATCAGAGAAGATTCCCAAATTCATCTTCAACAGACAACTAGAGATTCAATTCCATGAAATAAGATTCAAATCGAGACAAGCAGAAAGCCAAAAATTCAATAATACCTCGCGATTCTGGAAATCAACCCCCATACAATTGGATAGGAAGAAAAAAGAACCAGGCTCGCGCGAAATCGCCGGCTGGATCCGGGCGACCGGCTCGGCGACGGACCGGAATTCGAGCGTGCCCACGCACGTCGACGCTAGGAGAGGCGTGAACACCATGTGGTTTCGCGGCGAGATGCAAACGACGTCGTAAATCGCCGTGTCGATGTCCTTCATCAGCCGGCAACCGGCCCAGCCGGTCCCCAAAACCACCACACGCGGCTTCTCGTCGACCTTCGTCGGCCGCAGACCGGGATGGTACTCCGGAGCGGCGGTGCTGAAGCTCCGCAGCAATTGGTTCAGCGACGGCGGGGAATGGCCGTGCAGCGCCGAGGGTCTCCGCTGCGGCGGCGATTGTCGAGCGAGCTGGACGAAATTCCTCCACCACGGCATGGTTGATCTGGAAATTGCGGCGTTGATTAGAACGATTACGTTCGTTGCAGAAGAATAGTGCTTTATTTCATGGATTTGAGAGAGGAATTAGAATCTCCATGGATTTGGGAGTGGAGAAAGAGTCTAGGGAGATGCGAGGGCGGCGGCGGCTGGAAATGTTGGCAGACACGTGGCGGCCATTGAAAGCAACTGTGGACAACAGCTTCACAATTAGACTTCCTATTATCCACCTTTAATAAAAGGAATATCCAAATATTTATTAAATTCTTTTTTGACTCAACAAACGAAAAAATCAATTTTGGTACATTACATTAGTCTATGTCCATTTTTAATTCATTATAGTGATGATTAATTTTAGTTCGTTAGGTTGGTAAGTAATCTAATTTTGGTCCGTTTTATAAAATTGGATGTGTATATACGCGCCGATAATTAAAAAATTTAAAATGAAAATAATTCTTATTTGTGAAAAAAACTTTATTTTTTTAATTTCACATGATAATATTTTTTTAAAATTTCCGCACCTGATTATTCATTTTTCTAATTTTTGGTGGTGTGTACACGCGCGAAAAGGATTAAAATTGAACAACTTTTTTCAATTTTGCAAAACGGATCAAAATCGAACTATTTATCAACCTAATGAACCAAAATTGGATCTGACCAACATAACGTATTAAAAGTTGACATGAGGCAATATAATAGACCAAAAATGATCTTTTCCCACACAAGAAATCCAAAACTAGGGGCGGATTCAAAATTAAATGTTCGGAAAGGGCATAATGTCAAATTAGGGGGGGGGGGCAACGTCCGCTACGTGAATTGTGCAGTGCACAAAATTTCATTCTTTTTGGCGAATTTTCACAATCTACCTTAAAATATTATTTCATTATTGATTGTTGAATAAGGGGAAACTCGAAGTTTAGTACTCCCTCCGTTCCATATAAAGTATCTCCTTTTTATGGAGCACGGAGATTAAGAAACTTGTATTGTGTGGTGTATATTGTTTGACTTTTTGGCGGTTAATTTTGGGACACATTCTTAGCTTTTTTTTAAAAACAGACATTTTCTATGGGATGACTAAAAAAAGAAAACATAACACTTTCAATGAATCGGAGGGAGTACAAAAAAATAAGTCGGATACGAGTTTTCCTCGTTACATTATAAAAAGGTGTGAACATTGAAAAATGAAAATACAACAATGAAGTGAGAAAAGGGAAATTTCTTGTATTTATTTGAATGGGCCCGTCTTAGCCCAATAAGGCCCACGTAGAGCCTCAATCAGCAAAATGGGCCTACTTACTTAAATCTTAATACGCGCCAAAAGATCGCATCGCAACGGTGCAAACTGAAGGCGCGAATCGCCGATCCAAAAACAAGTTTTAATTAATTAATTAATACTACGTATATTCAACTCCTCAGCTCAATTAGCACACGAATATTAAATAAATAATTGGGGTAATTTCTTAAATACCCAAATCGATATTACAAAACTCAAATTTACCCGATCCTTATATTTGTTACACAAAATACCCAATTTTACTTTAAAACCCCTACTTTTCAAACTTGTCAGACTGCGTAAATGATTGAAATCGGATATCTGAAGCAGAACAAGGAATCCCGCTCACGTCTCGCTCAAATCCCGCTCGTGTCCCGCTCAAATCCCGCTCACGCGCTCAAATTCCGCTAACGCCCAGCTCAAATCCCGCTCAGCGCTCAAATCCCGCTCACACCCAGCTCAAATCCCGCTCATGCGCTCAAATCCCGCTCACGTCCAGCTCCATCCCGCTCGGGAAATCCCGCTCTACCTGTCGAGTCCCGCTCAGCTTTTTGACCTTTTCATAAAGTTAGGGGTAGTGTTGGTAAAATTGAGTATTTTGTGTAGTAAATATAATGATTGAGTAAATTTGAGTTTTATTATATGAAATTGGATAAAAGAGAATAATACCAGTAAATAAATAATTTGTAACCACATATATCTCTCGGTATTTTCAACGATTAATTTATTATGATTTATATTTTCTTTGTGATTTCTAATTTTCATCATCACAAAGTAAAATTTATTTAATACGCATTTTGAATTACGGTTGGCGTTCGATAGGTTTCTCGTGTAAAAGGAATTTAAATGATTTATGATACAAGAAGTATAGAGTCTAAATTGTGTTTGCTCCTCTAGGTTGGACTTCATTTAAATGCTAATTAAATATAAATGCGATATTATATCTATAATATCACATTTATATTTAATTAACATTTACACTATAAAAACTAGTTCCATACTTCCATCTAGTGACAAAGTCACATCTAGTTACGCACATCACTCCTCCAAGAGAAATGTTTGAAATCTAAATAGATTTACTTACTTGGCAATACATTTAAGGAAAGAATACTTTGCATTTTCCGAACTTCATATAGCAGCTGTGAATTCTCATCGTAATAAAAAATATAGTAACATACTTTACTTCTCTACTTCAATTTTATTAGCGGATGCATCTCTGTCATTAGATTAGTAAACAATGAGTAATCATATTCTTATTGTATAAAAGTTGACTCTAATTAAATCCAATCTTCATTAAACCCTAATTAATTGTCACAATTTGTCACCTAGCGGGAGTAAACATATTTTTACGATAAATTCCGATTTTGGTCATATTATGATACATGTTTCGTTTTCGTAATGTAACTGCATTTATTTTTTGTCTGGTAACTTTAAAAAATGTCGATTTTTCTCCTTCGACTAGCGTGGTATTTTCGGCCATGGTAGATGTGTCTAATGTTGTGTCACAAATAACACAAATAAATCATCAGTAAATTCAGTCGAAAAAGAGGTATGTGCTCGACACTCTCCACAATAGAACAAATAACAGACACAACTTGTAGCCGGAAGGTCGTGAGTTCAAAACCCACCAATACTGTTGTGTGTGAGTCTGTCACCTATGGTTAGTTTAGGCCGGAAGGTCGTGGGTTCAAAACCCACCAATACTGCTATGCGTGAGTCTGTCACCTATGGTTAGCATGTTTTAAGCAAATTTAAGAGCAAAGCATATCAAACATCGTTTTAGTAACTAATTGAGTTGCAGGCTAGTTCCGGAACTCCATTTAGATGTTCCATCAAACTTACAAGAATCAACCCTTGAGGTTTCTTAATAAGGAAATTATTGCTTCCCAGAAGTAGAAACTTAGGGGTTTGAACACTTACAGTATTATGCGGGTACCCGTTCGAGAACGGGTATCTAAGAATAAAATATGTTCCCGTTTCTAACCCGTTTGATTTTTTGCGGGTACCCACGTAACGGATATCCGTACCCATTTTTCCTGATCCGAACGAAAAATACCCAAACGGAACGGGTACGGACACGGGAACTCGAATTCTTTGAGGCAACCCCTAGGAGGTATAGTTAAATCCTGCCAAGGGGTAGAAAAGTAATAAAGTGGTTCCCTCCACATCTATATCCGAACCAAATTCCCTCCTTCCTCTCTCTCTCTCTCTCTCTCTCTCTCTCTATTTCCCTCGTTTTCTTCTCCATTTTCTTTCCATCTTTTTAATTGCTTCCTATTCCAAATCAGATCTCTTCAAACCCTCACTTCCCTTCCACTCCCAATTCCCATCATTTACCACAATTTCACTCCCTTTCCCCAATTTGATTTCTCTCTCCACCGAACCCCCAAAACCTCAGAGATCAATTATTGCGCGCCGGAATTGATTGCGAAATTCTATAATTGCCTCGCTTCGTTGAGGTCTTGTTGAGCTTGAGGAGAGAGATCGAATCATGCAGAAGCAGCAGCAGCAGACGCCGCCGAGTTCGAGAAAGCAGTTGTCTTTCACTTCGATGAAGCCACCGTTCGGTGGAGGCAGTGGGGGAGGAGGCGGCGACTACCACCACTTCGCTGGTGGTGAGTCTCAGTGGCCTGATCAGGAATTCGAAGAGTCCGTCGTCGTCAGGAGGCGTCCCGTGAGTGTTTAAGTTCTTCGGAGTTTTCCTTCTTAACTTGGAATTGGGTTTTGTCGTGCAATTCTTTTTTCACTTTTCCCGTTTTTGTGTGATTAAAGATTTTGTTGAGGGGTTGATTTTTTAGATTTATTTACTTTGTTCTGTTCCTGATTTTCGTGAATTAACTATGGCAAGATGTGAAACCTATTTTACTTTTAAGTTTTAGTGGCTTCCTTGAAATTGAACTAGAGATTTTCTTGTGGTATGTAGTTCTTTGGATTTAGTCTCTTTCATTTCTTGAATTAAGGATGGCAGAAAGCATTTGTGGTTTACTTTTTAATGGCCTCCTTGAATTGGAAATAGAGGCTTTCTTGTTGATGTTGTTTTATGTTAAAAGGGTGCGGTGGGGTTTAGGTTCTGTGACTACCGTAGTTGAAAAACCGAACTTTATTTAGTTTAAGGCAATCATGGAGAAGCACATTTATCTTAATTATTCTACTAATGAGTATTTTAGGGCTAGACCAGCATAGTTCAGTTGATTCATCCTCTATGTATCGTCTTTCATGTTAGTTAGGCAAGTGGGTGATCTACTATTCAATTATCCATGTATCACTGCTTTTACCTTAGTTACCTACAACCTGATCTCTGCCTTTTGGATGCATTATCAGAAACTCAGAATTGGTTATCCTCTCTATCTCCTTTGCTAAACATTTGAGGTGGACTTCAGTTACAATGATATGGCTCGTCTAAGCCCAAGGATACATCTAAAGGTTCAACTTAATTGAACTTGTTCAAGGTTCTGGGTGAAACTATACATTTTTAGGAAATTTTGGTTATGCCGGTTATAACTGATTTACTACTTGTTTCCATCAGAATGTTTTTGTTTATCCATGTCAAGCTTGTATATAATTATCTTGCTACTCATAAAAACTCTCTGGATCTTTGCGTGCTTTAAGTTGTGCTGAAAGCCCTAAACATGGTTGCTTCCAGGACATTCGGCCAATGTAGTTAAGAATATACAGCTAGTAAAGGCGTAGTATGTCTGGAAAGGATTCAGCCTCTTATTCTTTTCTTTCTATTGATTTAAAACTCAAGATTGAATTATTGCATTCCATGGCCTGAGATCTTATTTTTAACTCTAACTCTGTGATTTCAACATTACATCTCTCAGCCTTTGGTTTTCTTCCATAGTTCCTTGATCTTGTTTTCATCTGGTGTTGGTCTACATTACAAGATTGAAAAGTATTGGCTTGAATTTTACTTTCTGATTGATTGTTTGTTCATATGTGTTACCAATGTGGCTGATAAGATTGAAATATTGATCCTTGGAATGTTTTTATGGAAAATTACTGAATGATTTTATAGATGAAATGGTTCAAGCCAGTTATACAATGTTATCGGATTGAGGAATATGAAGTTCGGAACTTTTATTCTGGTAAAAGTTAATTTGCTGATGTTTACTGCATGTCTTAATGATATGCTCATTAAGTCTCATATGTTTGTTCAAACTAAAGTCTTGACTATTTTCAACATCTAGCATGAATTAACACCTGGGATACATTGATAGTAACCATTTCAAGTGAATAGTATTTGTATATATTGTAATAATTGAAGAGCCTAACTGCAGACATTGTATAAGTGGCATTTGTAATCTCTATTGGCAACGTGAAATCACTTGATGAAGTATCCTACATATTACTGCTTAGACCCGAGCATTTTCAAGAGTGTGATCACGAGACTGAGGCTGCAAGTGTACTTATCTTCTCTCACTGACATAATGTCTCCTGGGGAACAACAAGTATTATATCGGCTTTGTTGAGTTATAAAAAATATTTTTGATGGATCTATTGTGTGTTCATGATTAGCCTATAAGCCCAACTTTTTATTGCATTCCTGAATTTTGGTACGAAGATCTTCTAGTAATCTAGATTCTAGAATAGTTATGTTAGAAAAGTGTTGTGTTTTCATAGATCTATACATTATCGTCCTCGGTGATTCCTTAAATGTTTTGTAGAATTTTACATAAATTTTAAACGGTTTTGCTGATTGTGCCTTGCTTATTTCTTGCTGTAAGGCATTAAAGCGGAAACCTGGAGTAGCAGATTCTGAAGTGGGACCTGCTGATCATAATGCGGGTCCCGGCAGTGTTGCTGTCATGAAAGGCCCCTTTCAGACACCTCCATCTGCAAAATCAGGAAAGTTGCAAAAGGTTCCAAGGACAAAGGCGAACAAGGCGGGATCTCAGATTCCCATGGCAAATGTTGGTAAGTTGAAGTTTCATCAATTTTCACCTTTGTTCAAAATTTATATGAGGTATATTTCTCTCTCTCTCTGAATTGTCGTTCATGAAGACTCCTACAATTGTGTTTTTTTGTCCAGCTTGTTGCCAATGGAGCGAGGAATAATTAGATACATATTTAATAGTTTCTTAAAACCTTTTTATTGCAGGGTCTCCTAGTGGCAACAATCTTACACCTGTTGGTCCTTGTCGTTATGATAGCTCGCTAGGTAATATAAATCTCCGCATGCTATTTTGGTATCATTTCTTCTCTTCCTGTTTTTGAATTGATATCTTTGCAACTGTTATTAGGCTCTCCAACTAAGACTTTCCCTGATCCATTCGTTCTCTTTATCTGAAGATGAACTCACTATTTCCCACTCTCAGGTCTCTTGACCAAAAAGTTCATCAATCTGATTAAACACGCAGAAGACGGTATTCTAGATTTGAATAGAGCTGCAGATACTTTAGAGGTGATTATTACTTCTGTGAGTGATGCTTCATTTTTTACCGTTGTTAGTAGCTGAGATTTTTTCCATTTCAACAGGTACAGAAGAGGCGTATATACGACATAACTAATGTTCTCGAAGGCATTGGTCTTATAGAGAAGAAAATCAAGAACAGGATCCAGTGGAAGTATGAAAGGACTCATCCAAAATATTTAAATTTTTATCGTCTTCTGTTTCATAAAAAAATTCGCTTGCTTTTGAGAATCACTAAGATAACACTAGCCATTGTATTTTTCCTTCTTATCCAACAGGGGTCTAGATGTATCAAGACCAGGGGAGCCCGATGAGAGCCTTTCTGGTTTACAGGTATTGACAAAAATCTAACAATTGCATTTGCTCAAAATCTTCCCTCTCGAGATTCAACGTCACTTTAATTGTCCTCTTAGCTCATTTACTTATTTGCACTTCCTACCATTTCTGGTACTGTTTATACCACCTGGTTTGTTCATTATGTTGTTGATGAGTCGAAAGGCGAGTGAATGGGTTCTTGCTTCATTATCGGATAATGACTATAATTTTGTAATTTCTCAAGAGAAACTTCTAAAAAATTTCCATAGCAAATGCAATCTGTATTATTTTGAATGATGTCGGATAAGTCCTCAAGTTTACTTGTTTTCTTCAGGAAGAAGTTGAAAACCTGAACATTGAGGAGAGCCGATTGGACGAATGCATAAGGTCATAAGAAAAACCAATTATGTACTTCTTCCTAGTGTACTATTGTTACCTAGTCTACTAATAAGTTCTCTTTTTCTTCAGAGAAATGCAGGAAAAGCTTAGGGGCTTGAGTGAAGATGAAAACAATCAAAGGTAATATACTATTCTACCTATTTATTCAATGAACTGAACACTTTTCGGTTAAAATTCGTCAATCTCGCTTTACAACTACTTACCAAATGCTTCCTTAGGTGGCTTTTTGTCACAGAAGAAGATATAAAATGCTTACCCTGCTTCCAGGTATGACATTTAGCAACTAGTGGATACCTTATAATTATGTTTTTCGGTTCTAAAATGCACTCATATTCTTTCTGCTAGAACGAAACTCTTATAGCAATTAAAGCTCCTCATGGCACTACTTTAGAAGTCCCAGACCCTGATGAGGTACTCCTTTCGTTGATTAGCTTGCACCATCGAAAAGTTATAAGTTCTAATTATATGTAAACTTTCGTTATGTAATCTCTTACAGGCAGTCGATTATCCTCAGAGAAGGTACAGAATAGTTCTTCGGAGCACTATGGGACCCATAGATGTTTACCTTGTTAGGTATGTCTTCTTAAGCGTCTCCGGGAATGTAGTTTGGTTCATCCTCAATTATTTATCTGATTCATACTCTTTCGTTTCTTGTATCATTTTTACAGCCAATTTGAGGAGAATTTCGAGGAGATTAATGCTGAAGAAGAACAACCACCAAGCATTCCGGAGACAGCAAATGCTATTGATAATGATAATGAAAATGACAATGCTTCTGCACCATCTTCAAGGGTGGAGATTGAAGGAAATGAAACTGCTATGGAGGGTATAGAAACTCAAAGGATATTCTCAGATCCAAGTACATCACAGGATTTCGTCAGTGGGATCCTGAAGATCGTGCCAGAAGTCGATGTAAGTCACTAGTTACAGTAACATCATGATATTAACTTGGTCAATGTTGATTTATGAAAAGAATGTTACCACTTAGCAGTCTGATTAAAGTTAAAAATCACTTAACGAACGAACGAACGAAATCTTGCCTTCTCCTTCAACTATAATCTGATATACGATTTCTGATGTATGCAGAGTGATGCTGATTACTGGCTTCTATCCGATGCGGATATAAGCATCACCGACATGTGGAACATAGACTGTATCCTATAGATTAAAGCTTTTCTCATATCTTTGCTTCCTTTTCTTATCTCAACACAATATATTTCACCAAAATTCCTTGACTACTCTATAGCTGGCATAAACTGGGATACCCTTGATGTGTCCGAGTACGACGCCTCAGCAGGCATCACCACACCACGCGCCCGAACTCCAGCGCCTTCCCTTGCACAAACTCCGCCTCCAACTCAACAAGCCGAAACTCCACCTCCAAGTTGAACAGACGTTTCTTCTGCAAGAAGCTCCGTTGATCTTGGATGAAGGCTGTTGCTGTACATTAAGAGGCTGAAAGGTTAGTCATCTCTATCCTCGGAACCGTGATATATAATGTAGATAACCGGGAGTGGTCGGAAGCGGAGATGGCGGTAAATGAAGCGGATGAATGTTATATTGGGTGTACAGGTTTCATTTAGAAGGGAAGGTAAGGTAGCTGCAATAGCAATAAGTGAATAACTGCTGTGAGGATTCATACTATGTATATTGTTAGACAACCCATTGCTGTTAGTAGCTTACCACGACGATTTATTAGGCCATTTTTTGTTTCTTTGTTTTTGTGTGTATGTGTAATAATATCAATCTAGGTTATTGTTGCTCGTATCCTCGATATCGATTTATGTATTGTAGCGTATCGAAATTTGTGGTATGAAAAATATCATATTGATATCGACGTATTGAATGAAAATCGGGGTATCAGAACTTCAGTATAGAAGAATTACGATTCACTTTACCATTTTAGGTCGTCTCAAAATTATTGTTTACTTTTCTTTTTAAGCAAATTATTATATATAACTTTTTTTTTACGGGATCTATAATTTTACATAACTTTACACACATCTAACAATCCTCCTTAAAAATTGCACCGAAGATAAAATGGACAAGAATTTTAGTACGGAAGGAATATAAATTTTTCAATATTAGTTAACTGTAGTACAATTGCATTATTGCACAGAAACTCGAAATCAATCTAAAGTTACATGATTATATGCATAAAAAATTTAAAAAATGCGAACAATTATAGAAATTATGCATAATTCGTATGTAAATAAAGGTTTCTACCAGATCAACATCATACTACAATATTACGATATATAACGGTAATTCCGACATTATCGCGGTTTGGCTGACACCAATTTTGCTTTTGAATGTACACCTGCAGATAGCTAAATAATGTTTTTTCCCTGCACATTTCCTCATAAATAACGTACAATCTGCCATAAGAGACATGTAGCAAAATTTGCAAGAAATGTAGTCTAATCGAACAAAAGAATTTCAAAATACATGTATAGAGGCATTCCTTATGCCCTAACAAAATGTAGTCTAATCTAGTACCAAGACACAAACAATTACACGACAATGTTCGAATCCTGTATAACTCAAGAGACACAAGAACCATCACATCCGCGCTTCACCTTACCATCCGCACGGTTAATGTCTACTGGCCTCTGTGTGCCTGCACGCCGTTGACAACCTCTGGTGGTTGCGATTTTTTGCGTTTCGTGTAGGGCTTCCGCTGTTTTTGGCTTGCAGGAGTCCCGGAAGGAGTCCCGGAAGGCTGCAGAAGGAATAAGAACCAAATGTCATGGGAAAAGAATAAAAGAATTCAACAGGGAAGACCTCCTGTACTTACCTCAGTAGTATCTGTTTCGGAAGCAGACCTTCTCTTTAGTCTACTTCCGGTTTCAAGAAAGTGCATGACCTCGACCTTCGATCGGAATCTGCGTTGCCCCGTTGGTGCAACGTAATACTGCAGAATCCATGATCATTGAAAACATTACTGCCATGTAAAATGAACTGATAAATAAAATGCAGCAATCTAATCACTATATCAAACACACACCGAGCTAAATTCACGCACTATAATATCATTAGAAGACTATTCTGCAGTCAGTTTATGCACCAGATTGCGCAGATTAAGCGATAATTTGCACAAACTATGCACCAGATTGCACAAATTATGCACCAGATTGCACAAATTTAAACATCAGATTGCACAAAATATTCAGAAAGAATGACCAAAGCTATAACATCAAACACACACCATGCTAACTTCACGTGCTGTAATTTCACAAGAAGACTATTATACAGTCAATTTATTGAACAAATGAAGCAGTTAACCTTCAGAGAACTACAATTAACATCTACTGTGAATGGATCAGATTCACCAAATGAACAAACAAGATAGCTTTTTATGTGGATTATTATAAGTTCAGAATGCCAAAACATTCAATACAACTCAAAGATCATATGACAAGTACCAAGATGAATCCCCAAAGGAAGAGTAATTGCAAACTCTAAACCGTGGATCAATTATACCACAATATCAAGAAAGGAATAAAATTATCATTGATATCCGAAGATTAGACATAATTAAACCATTTTCGAATATGCACTGAAATAAGAAGTGAATATTAACGGGGATCATCTTTGGGAATTATTTCCGGAAACAAAATTAAAAAAATAAAATCATGTTTGGCGCACTTCTTTCCTAGAAAAGGAACAACGGTAAAAGGGTACTACTCACCACATAAAAAAATGCAGTCCTTCCATAAAATCATTTATCTAAACGCCATAAGTTTGTATAACAATATACATGCAAACAAAACCCATAGAAATTCAAAGTGAATAAGGGGCAGTAGTCAATAGTTCAGCCTCCACTCACTGCAAACAGAATTAGACACAATATGAAATATCCAGTCCTGTGTAAACAATTTTCCAAAAGACATGAAGAATTGTTTCCTCCAAGAAACTCAATATTCTTTTGGCTGGCATGTAAGAAGGAGCAGATTCAACCTTTTCAGACAGGTTAAGCATGATGTTTTCAACTTCTCATTGTAGGATGCAATTTTTTCATTTGAGGGTAGGTGGTTAAACATCATAAATGAAGCTTCAAGGTTTCGATTAGCATGATTCTAAGGTTCTTATGAATCTTAGGAAGATGGCTTGAGCCCAGCTTTGAGAGGTAAAACACTAACTATTTTGATCTTTAAGCGCAAGAACACATTATATTAATCAAATAAAAGTAATGGCAAAATCAAAGAACTAATTAATAGTAGGTCGACCGAACAGATTCAAGAAGCGATTACATTTATGTGTGCTGATACAGAACTATCCAAAATGGACAATAACATCCATATGGAATAGTTGACTAACAAATACTCCCACAGTTCCATTAAAAGCATCCCTATTCCCTTTAAGGTTGTCCCACTATTAATGTCTTATTTCCTAAAATGGCAATATTTACTCTACAATTAAAAAATGAGGTGGGCCCTCATTACTCACTACACACCCTACATTCTTATACTCTCTTTCCAAAAGTTTCTCTCTCACACGATTCCGCTCCGATCCGAACTCAAAAAATTATGATTTTTAACTTTAGATCATTTTTTTAACTAAAACATTAAAAAACGAAAAAAAAAATCAATTGCGTCAACTATGTCTTAATAAAATTTGGAAAATTCTCATTCCTTCCCATCAACAATTCCTCGAAGATCGTGTTAATTTCTTAATACAATTAAAACTCATAAAATATATATCTAAAAAAAGTTTCTTAATCTCCGTGCCCAAAAGAAAGGGACGCTTTTAATGGGAGGGAGAGAGTATATGGTAATTTTCTAAGGAGTTTAATATTTTACTACTTCATTGTTTCATGGTTCTATTTTGACCTTAAACTTAACAAGTGGGATTTATAGCACTCTTCTCGAATAATATTGTATTATAAAAGACGAAAGAACTAAACTTCGTCCAGCTCGTTTCAATAATTAAACTCTTAACATGTTGTAAAGCAAGTCTCATATACACAATTAGTGGCAGATCCAGAAATTTAGGATTAAGGGTGCTAAATATATACAAAAAATAATTAGTTATTGCTGGGTTTCGAACCTAGGGTCTATACGCAGAAACCACAGGTGCCAACCAGCTGCGGCAACGCTATTTCTTTATTTTCTGCCCTACTACAATGTATATATAGGGAACCGGAGGGGTGCTAACCCTTAGCTACAACGTAGCTCCGCCCCTGCATAGAATTACCAAATAACCGGAGGGAAATTCTTGAAGAATAACAAGCAATGCCTTACACGAATGATGGGCACAATAAAAGATGACGAAGTTATTAAAAGGACTAGAATTTTTCGATACTAGAGATGCATTCAGTGGTAGGCTACGAGCAATCAATGATGCAATGTTGATTTCTTAGAGCCGATTTTACTTGATTGGTGCTTTAATTATCGTAATCTTGAATTATGCAATTGGGGCATATTAGTTACTAGGAATAAATAATGATTTCCTTTTCAACGCACATGTAAGTCCTTTAATGGGTATCTCAACGTGTCGGTTCCGACTCAAGCACCAAATCTTCCATAAACCCTAGCAAAAGTCTATGAAAGGTTTGAAACTCTAACCTAAAAAGATCGATAACCTGCCAACAAAGGTGGTTGCGCTCAATGAATTAAGAAACCATTGATTCCGACAAACCAGTTCCCGTTTATGATTGATTCTTTTAAGAAATGAGTCAAAAACCACGAACTAATCTTGGCCATTGATTCCTACATTGAGTCAAAAATCACAAATTATTATTGGCCTTTGATTCCTATGCATCAGTCAAAGATTCCTGACTCAGATACTTGCGATTCGAGTCCTGGAGCAAGAATCTTTTTTTTATATATATATAAAACAAACATAATCTTCTAAATCTTTATCCGTTAGAACTAGACTTTATGTATATCTCATACAAATTTTGTATATTGAATGAATTTGTTGGATTCTGTAATCTACAATAGTCTTTTTGCAACTCAGCTATGGTGTATAAGGAAGTAGGTGTATTGATTTAATAATTGATGTTTATAGTGTTTCCAAAATTAGGTTGTTGGTATATTAAGTAAAACTTTAGCTGCTAATTACTTTTGGCTTGACTAGTGGCTCATCATTACTGACGTATCAATCTACATTGATTCTTACATTTCTCAATACCATAGAAAAACGTATCAGTTCCTAAATTAGACTTTCAAAACGATGTTTTGGCATCTTTGTCAAGCTTATCAAGAAAGGTGAAACAAGTTTTAGTTAACCAAGCATTCCCCACTTAGTGATGATGGATCGACCTCTTCATTGCCTACTATCGGCCATACACTCGGTGAAATGGCTTTATTACTTGAGGATCTAGATATCAAAGGTGAAACGTACATCAAGCATGCAGAGGTGGAAGGCCATACCACTAGATATCATCCCATTAGTATAGCAACTAACAGCCTCAAGCTAAAGACCCAAGCTCGTATGGTTTTCACAAACCAATACTACACCGCAACAACTTTCAAGTCTTTCCTATATTACAACCACGAGATACGGGATCTATCTCAAATTCTTACCCATTGCGGAAAACGCTAAATGCAACGAGAAAAAGCTCCATTACAACTGTGAGATACATTATTTTTTGGGTAAAGATATACTAACTTCAAGCTTGAGGTCAAGGTAGATCAGAAAGGGGGACAAATGATGCATTCATTGACACGCGAGCGATCAACATTGCCATTTCAGATTTCTTACAAATTTAACTTGATTGTTTCTTTAACTGTAGTAGCCTTTAATTATGCGATTTGGGATATTAGTTGCTAGGAATAATAACGGTTCCGTTTATATGCGCTTCCGCAGGTTGTTGGCCGTAACGAGGATTGGTTTCATCTCCCTTCTCACGCAAGCAAGGCGGACTGGGTATTGAAGGCCTCAAAGTGAGGCCACAATGAGGTAGAGGTGTTTTGGAGTTCAAGTGCCTTGACCAACGTTCATAAGGCCGCAATAGAGGACTCAATGTGTGAGTTTATACTCGTGACGCCAATAACGGAACCAATTATACAGGTTCGTTGTTTGACTATGCATCACAAGTCAAAGATTATGGAGAAGTTTAGATGGGAGAAAATCCCGTTTATGTTTTTTATTCATTTCTAACATGCTCGATAACTCGTTAGGTACCACTTTTTAACAGGGCATTGGGGTTCACATTATGAAGGAGAAAATGGAAACAACTTTTATTTAAGGCAAGTAATTGTCCTGTTGCATAATCTAAGTTATGCAAACTTTCGTTTATTTTAATCGCACTGGGCTTCCTCCCTTGTATCAGTCCCCTTCTTTTTGCAAATCTTCTTGATTATTCTTGTACACTGATGGTGCTTTTCCCATACGACGCTTTTTCTTTTTCTATATGACGGGCATCACATAGAGTTAGAAATGTCTATTATGGGTATTGAAATAACATTTCATAACCAGTCCAAGTTATGTGCTTAATCTCCAAACAGCTCCACAATCGCAAAGGGTGAATCTAACTCGGAATTCCTCCAACCCAGCATGTGCTCAATGACCCAGAGCAGTCCATGAACTTTCAAAAAACACATTTGCCAAAAAATATATAGTCTATATCGGAATATGTTTTCAGAATAATGATGAAACCAATTAAATACGAAATTGTAGTTATTCATCAATTCTAAGTCTCAAAAGGAAAACGTCAAATAATCTACTCTGTCGATATCCCAATAGAAACTAGTTTTGGAATGTACTAGACCTGGTCAACTGAGAATAACAATGCAAAACAGAACATATGATTTATCTACTTATAGTAGAGAGAGATATTATATGCAACTTTAGCAACCATGCAATGAGAAACCCTAGTGGGCACACAAACCTATGTTCTTCCAACTAAAAGAGAAAGAAAATTCTTCTTCAAGCTTAACTCAATATGGAAGAGAATTTGAGATTCGCCATTGGTGAAACGAAAACTATTTAATACGAGAAAAATAATTCTGCTAATGACATTACACAATAAACTATGAACACGTTAACAAAATGTCAGCAACCAAAGTGAGGATATACACATGGACAATAAGAATCATTGTTTTGAAGTTAGAAATGCTGTAGTGGCACGGTTGCAGGCACATTACCATACAGACGCACATACAGAAAACCTTGAAAAACTTTCCAAAACTATCCCTTGGTAGGTATGTTGTAAGGAAGAGAACAAGACCATCACAAGCGTCTACACATCATGTCTACTGCACCATATGCCAACGCGTAAACAATCAAGAAAACTAATCTAGCAGACACATACAGCATACAAGAAAGCAAGCAGGGCTTGACAATGAGTATATGTCTGGATATTAATGATTTCACAAGAGAATAAATAATTCCCAATAATAGAAGATCCAGTAACGATACGTTGCCCCATATAGGAAACTGATTATTTAAACCGGCACCAAATTGTAACTCAAACAAGAATCATTAGCTATCTAAAGATGTCAGATTTAATATTTAGCACAACTAATCTACCAAATAGAGATGAGCTTCACTTCAAGATCAGATTGGATCCATGAACTTCAACAAGTTTGGTCTTTATCTAAACTGTAATATCAATCCTCAACTACTAATCATGTTCCAAAACCACTAAAAATCTACACTTCATAAACAATTAATAGATACTGCAACCTTATATGAGCTTATGAACAATAATGAAGTACTTTAGACTCTAAATCCTCCTAAAAAAGCAATTAATCCAACAATAGCTTGAAGAGATATCAAAATTTAGGCCAAACAAGATAGCTCTTCATCACATTCAATCAAGCAGACATAAGATAAATTGCTTTTCCATAGAGAGCGAAAAATAAACCTACCCGATCAATTAATCCAGCTGTGGCTCCGGACGAGCGCACTCTCAAGTCAATACTCCATCCCTCCGGCAGCCAGCTCGGCCGCTTCGACATCTCATCATGACTCCTCCGCTGAGGCGGCGCCGACCGCGGCATCCGCATCGCCTCCGGCGACTCATCCCCAGGGATGTACATCGAGATAGGCTCGGCGGCGATAACGACTCCAGGCGGGAAGTCAGGAATTTGGAGCGACGGCTCCGGCGCCGACTCTGTTCCGCCGCCCGAGTCGTTCCGGCCGGGGTCGATATAGGAGCCGCTCCCCAGCAAGGGGTCGGTGGGGCTGGACTCCGGGTCGTGGGGCTGGGCGACCGGGTCGGCGGGGAGCTGGGTGGGTTCAGACATCTCTCAATCGGGGATTGGGGCGGCGAGCTGATGTTCGAATAAGCGATGGCCAACGCAGAATTTTCAAATTGAAAATTGAAATCCCTAATTTTTGTCAGTAGAAAGCTGCGGATGGCAACGGCATGAATAATTAAATTATATTTTCCTCTTCTTCAAACAATGGCGATTTTACTGCATAGGAGATGGAATACAACATTGATTATGCTTACTCATACATTTTATCTTTATATTAATAAATAATTGTTACTGATAGAAGTTGTGAATATTACAGCTAGGAAAATGAATGCTTTTTGTAATATAACAATTATTATAGAGATAAGGTGCCGATTGCGTGTTTCGTATAATCAGAGCTGTCGAATTTTGTTTCATGTAATCCGTCGCCGCCCCTAATTAGGGTTAGGTCAACTTCAAATTTTGGAGGTCAGAAAAAAGTTTGGGATTTATTAGCTCGGGCCAACAACACAATTGATCGATTGAATTTTGACTCAAATTTAGAAATTTGATAGGTTTCAACTAGGGATGACAATTTTGTGGGTCGGGGTCGGGTATCATTGGACCCGGACCCGCCCCGCGTCTTAAAAAATGGACTCGGACCCGCTTCGTGGACCCGCACGGGTCCAGAATTTAGGACTCGGCTCAGGACCCGTGCGGGGCAGTTAGACCGGTTCCGGACCCATGCGGACTCGCAAATATTTTAAGTATTAATAAATTTAAAATTATGTTTGCACAAGTATTCGAATGCAGGTCATCCAAAAATTTACAAACACTCTTTACCACTAAACCAACAATTTATTTGTTAAATTTAGATAAACATAAAATATATATAATTTTAAAGTGTTATTTTATTAATTTTAATTTAAAACATAAATAAAAATGTAGTAATTTTAATCAAATATAATGATTGTATTAAGCATGACTGATATTTCATGTGAAAAATAAAAATAAAACACAAAAATAAAATCATCTTTCAAATATATTTTGTAGCTTTTATTCATCATATTTTTTTTATTTTTTTCAAATATACTTTCATATGTTATGATTCATATTAAAGTATGTATTTTTTTATGTATATGTTATGATTCTTATGAACTTATGAATGAAGTTCATGAATAATAAGAGTGTAGTTTTTCATTTGTTATAAAAAAAAATCAATTGTAAATTTGTAATTTTTCATTAGTCATAAAGAGTTTTAAATTGTGAATTTATAATTTTTCATTAGTTCACTAGTTCATGAATACTTATTTTTAATATAGATAATGTTAATCTCATTTTCGAAATACATTTTCATGATTAAAAATTAGAAATTTTAATATAATATATTGAAATCTAGAAAGTTGATATTTATTATATTTTCGTTAGATGTATTTTCACTTGTTATAAAAAAAATTCAATTGTAATTGTTCATTAATCATAATTGTATTTATACATATAATCCATTTCAATTAAAGAATAGAAAATTAGAAATAAAAAAAGTTTTAAATTTAAAATTTGAAAATAAAAATGTTAATTTCATTTTCGAAATACATGCCCGTAATTATAATTTGAATATAGTATATTGAATTCTAGAAAATTAATATTTATATTTTATAAGCTAATTTTTTGTTAGATGTATTATTTTTTTTTTATTTTAGTATGTCATATTTTCTTATATATAACTATGCATGTAAAATATTAACAAATGTGAACATTAGCTCAAATGGCATAAATGCATTTAAAGAAATTATTGATGCAAGTTTGAATCTCATTAATTACACTTTTAAATTCTAATTTGTTACGGGGCGGGTCTATACGGGGCGGGGCGGGTCCGCAGTAGGAGCCGGAACCGCCACACACTCGTACGGGGCGAGTCCAGACGGGTCCAGACCGGGTCCGGGTCCTTTTGCTATCCATAGTTTCAACTATTTTGGATAGTCTAATACTAGGTAGGATCTTCTATCCCACTACATATCCCAACTATATATCCCACCTCTAAGATGAGGACATTGTCATTTTAATGTAACCAGCCACTAAGATGATGACACATGTCCTCACCTTAGTGGTGGGACATGTAGTGGGGATATGTAGTGGGATAGAAGATCCCTACCCTTTAATACTCCCTTTGTCCTGCAATTAACGGCTCACTTTCTTAATTGAGACGTCCCCGCTAAAAGTAGGTCAATCCAAAATTTGTAAATTTTAATATCCTCACTCTTACTTTATCATATTATTTTTCTTACTTTATCATTTACTTTATTATTATATCACTTATCTTCTCTCTCCTCATACTTTATCATCTTATCTCTCGCTATCTCACTAATTTTATCTCTCATACTTTATCAACTATTTATCCCATACTTTATCATTTATATCTTAATAACCGTGCCAAAAAAAAATGAGTCGCTAATAACGAGACGGAGGGAGTAGTTACTTTTTATTAATTAAAAATTAAATAAGTGAGCTGTCAAAATTTATTTCATATAATCCCTGGCGGCCCCTAATTGGCTAATTAGGATTGGTCAAGTTCAAATTTTTAGGTTGAAAATAGATTGTGCCTCATTAACACGCCCCGATGACCCAATGGATCGACGAGTTTTAGTCTTTTAGATCGAAAGTCGAATAGACTTCAATTATTTTGAATAGTCCACTAATTACCTTTTTTATTAATTAAAAATCAAATGACTGTATAATTCAACATATCTAGACTCCTAACACCTCTCTCAAATAAAATAGGTTAATTTTACTATTCCGATTATCTTTTTTAATACTTAATTATAAAAAAAATGTACGTGAATTTTTTTAATGCATCAAATTATCAACAAATATACTAATTTAGTACGTGGACGGGTCTGAATAGACGACCCAATGACTTGTGAATGATTGGATTGGGCCAAGTTTTAAAAGCCCAATTCATTTGTAATCGGCCTGATACGAACTCTAGGTCGAATTGAAAGCCCTTCTACCAATTTTTTAACGGAGAAATAAAATACTCTCTCCGTCCCGCTTGACTTGTCTTGTTTCTTTTCGACACAAAGATTAAGATGATTGATTAGTTGTAGAGATATAAGCCCACAAAGAAAAAATTACAGTTTGTGTGATAATTATTTTCCATTTTAGAAAATAGGACAAGTCAAGTGAAACAATCATAAATAAAAAATAAGATAAATCAAGCGGGACGACCCGGGCTAGAGTGGATTACAATCCAAGGCCCGATAAAAAATTGGTACTCCCTCCGTCCCATAGAAAGTATCATCTTTTTATGGGGCACGGAGATTAAGAAACTTGTATTGTGTGGTGTGTGTTTTTTTATTTTTGAATTGTTAATTTTGATCCACATTTCATTTGTTTTTTTTAGAAATATGACTCCCTCCGTCCCATTAATAGTGGCCACCTTTCCTAATTCGGATGTCCCGCTATTAGTGGCGACGTCCCAAATTGGTAAAAAATTACCACTCTCTTTCCTACTTTATCATCTTATCTCTCCTACTTTATCATCTACTTTCATTATTATACTCATTTATTTCTCCTACTTTATCATCTTCTATCTCCTAGACTCTCATTATCACACTTATCTCTCTCTCCTACTTTATTATCTACTCATCTCTCCCTCCGTCCCATTCGACTTGTCTAGTTTTCTTTTTGGGTTGTCCCGCTCGATTTGTCTAGTTTCCAAAAAAGGAAACCTAATCATTACACAACCTACCACTTTTTCTTTGTGGGGCCTATCTCTTTACACACAATCACACACTCATCTACACACAACCACCCACTCTTCTTAATCTCCGTGCCCAAAAGAAACAAGACAAGTGGAATGGGACGGAGGGAGTATTTTATTACATATTCCCTTAATTTTGGTGCCGAAAAGAAAGGCGCCACTAATAATGGGACGGAGGGAGTACTTTTTATTGAACACTCAAAAAGGAAAATAAGACAATTTCTATTGGACGGAACTGAAGGTACAAATAGTTCAAAATTTGAAAGGGTTGGCCCAATAGACAAGCAAGACCAGCCCAGTAGTCTTGTAACACGTGGCCGGGCCCAAGGTGATTTGAAACATATCTGACTATTGTTGAGTGAAGAACACGTCATCATCTGTCGACAATATGGTTAATTATGTATCATTGTCAACAAGTCTTTGATTTGAAGATTTGTTCGATTTGTGTTTATGTTTATGTTTATTATTATTCCTACAACAAATTGGATATGGACAGTTACATGCAGCTGAAAGTTGGTATTTGTTTCTTTCTAATCTTACTTAATTATTATCCTTTTGAATTGCCCCAACATGATTAGTTCTCAAGCCATCCCCAACTAAATTACAACTGTTAACATCAATTAAATTAGGTTTATAGATTTTTTATTTTAAATCTATGTATTGTGATATTTATTGATTGTAAATATGCTTAGCTTTTACTATTGCATGTTATTCTCAAGTGAATGATTTATGTGACTAATAGTTTTTTTTTTGGCATGGGATGGCATAGCTATTAAAATGTTTAGTCTATAGTTCGATTATCATGGGTTAAAATTTCACTGGCCGCTATGAGTAAATTATCTTATGCACAAAAATAGCAGTTATGAATTCCTCGTTATTAAAAAAAATAGAGAGAAGTTTTTAACTGATACAGTTAAGCCTCGATAAAGTAATAACCTTGGGACCGAGAAAAAATATTCATTTAATAAGGTTATTACTTTATCGAACATTATTTTAGTGCATTAACTCATATCGGAACCGAAAGAAATTATTATCTTAACGAAATTATTACTTTATCAAAGTTTAACTGTATATATAAATAAAGGTGGCAAAATGGGTAGGTGTGTCGGGTCGAATCTGGGCTTATCGAGCTAATTCTTTTTTTGGGCCCACATAAGCATCGTGATATATGAAGTCCTACCCAATATCTGGATTTTGAGCGGACATCAGACTTAACTGTCCAAATTTTTTAATATTTTTTTATTTTTAAAATTACATTCTTATTGTGTAAAAATGATATAAATAAATAACTAAAACTAAATATGTTAATAGTTTTATAAGGTTGTATAAATTATTAAGTAATGAAATAAATTAAATGAATCATATTGTAAATTTATGCTCAAATAAACATTAAAACTAAAGTCGTACTCAAATAAAAGTCAAATAATTGAAACTGAAACAATGAACATGTTGAAATTCACAAAGTTTCATCATATATGAACCGCATTTGAATTTAATTTTGATAACTTTATATTTTCCAACTTCCCTTCATTTGTATTTACATAATAATATCAATAGTAAGTAATAATATATGTATATTTTATTGGATGAACTTTTTCAGCTCAAAGTTCATAGAGCCTGAGGTTTTTTTGAGACGGCCTTTTAGATCAAATGCATTTTTGAGCTTCTAATTTCGAAGTTCAACCCAACTCTTTTATCGAATACCTCAAGTCGGTCCATCAGATCAGGCCCATTTTGCCAGCTTTTTATATAATGTACAGTGCAAACTGAATGAATATTGCTTCTATGTGATAACTATATATTTTTTGCGAATTGGATAATGAAAATAACTAACTATTTTAATTTAAGTTAGTAAATGCGATATTACTAAACAGAACATTAGGAAGTCGGTCGAGAAATATTAAAAAGTGTAAACCGAAAGGGAAAACAGTATATGGCTACAAATCAGTATCACTGATTTTATCCTAAACTCCCATGATTGTTTATTTAATTAGTCAAATGAATTGAGTTTTCTATAATTTATTATATAAAATAATAGTATAATTTATTGACCAAACTGGTAAAATAAATTGAAATAAACTTCAAATACCATAGTAAAATTACCATTAAGGCCCCGTTTGGAAGAGTTTATCTACAACTTATTTTAGGTTATTATAAAAAATAAACGTTTTTACACGCGTTTGAGAGATTATATAAAAATAGTTTATTCTAAAATATAATTTGTTTTTAGCTCATTTTCATAAACTGGTAGCAATAGTCTAATCCCCGATAATAATTTTCTTAAACTACATTTATATATCCCCAAACGTAATTCAATTTAAACGCTTGTAACATAAGCACTTATGATATAAGCACTTGTGACGGGAGAATTCGGTGGGATTCACACTCAGAGAAAGCAAGAAGGGGGAAACAGCAGTTCAAAATTGAGTTTTTTTAATAGAATTGGAATTCATAAAAAGCGGCCGCGACGAGTTGGCATACCTATAAAAAGCGGCAGCGACGAGTTGAGTAGCGGCCGCGCCGCAGACTCGATGGCAGCTCGCGTTGGAATTTTTGCTGAAATTGAGTGGGAGCGGTGTGGTAATCTGAAGCCCATGCATGCTATTCGTTATATTTATCGCTTCTGCCATGAAGCCATATATATTTACCCAGCAGTTGCTCTAATGGCATTACTGTAATTTCAGCCGCATACCTACCCAAATCATAAGAAGCGCATAAGATCATCTGGCCTATTTTTGGTGATCTTTCGGTGGCCCACCAATCACGCAGTGGGCCACATTTTTTAAAATTAAATATTAATTTAATTGTGTGAGGCCCATCAATGCACGCGTGACGTTAAGTGTGTGTTCCTCCCATTTTGGGACATAAGATCCGCATTGATAAGAAGCCCACCTTCTTCCTTTCTTCAACCCGCCGGCCGCCGCTACCGCACCCACCCCCTTCCACACTCTACCATATCCACCGCCATCGCGTTCTACTCTGCCCCAGCGCCTCCTGCTATACCGAGGACAGGTAAAATTTATGTTTCGCGCTCAGAATTTTTTCACGAATCCATTCAATCCACCCTTCTCATCTCCGCCCTCCCCTTCTCCTGCTTCCTCCTTTTCGGAAAATACAAGCAGCCGCAATCGTCGACCTATGTAGCCCTCATCTGTTCCAGATTAAATCCCTAATTTAGCCGTCTTTAGAATTTTTTGAACTGGATTCGAATTTACTATTCTTATGTACCAATGAAGAGTAAGATTCTTACAAAATGAAATGAACATTGCAGATAGAGTCACGAACTTGGGATAATTGATTGACTGATCAATTGATGGTAAGTGAATTTAGTAGACGAGTGCACACCACCTGTTCGATGTATTTCCTGAGAGAATGAATCCCTGCAGCAACTTCCCTCAACTGCAACAGTGATGAAGCGATTGTTCTTCACCTCTGTTTCTTCTCTGAAGCACTTCTCATCGTCGGCATCAAACGTGCTTAAACCCGGTGACGTTTTGAAGCAATCCAGAATATTTTCCGTTTCCGAAGTTACTGAATACTCGAAGCTAACACATGATTATAATCCACTGCATTTCGATTCCGAATGCGCTCGGAATGCTGGTTTCGAGGGTCCTCCTGTGCCGGGATTGCTCGTCGCTTCCTTGTTTCCTCGGATCATCGCTTCCCACTTTGTAAGTCTATCGTCGTTTTCCAATTGGATCATTTCGTATAATGTATAGTAGTTATGCTTGATTGTATTCTCCATGCTTAGCCAGGGGCTGTTTATGTGAAGCAAATGCTAGAGTTTAGGGCGCCGGTGTTCGTCGGAGATAGGGTCGTCGGTGAAGTGCAGGCAAACAATATTAGACAAATCAAAGACAAGTTCATGTAGGTAGAAGAAACTGGTTTGGCTTGTCTTGCTTTGCTTCTTTTTTGATGTGTTTTTGTGCTGGCTAGGGTGAAGTTTGTGACCACTTGCCTCAAAGACGGCGGTGGCGGCGGCGCAGTCGTGATTGGTGGTGAAGCCACTGCTATCCTGCCCGCGTTGGATGTGCCGACTACGAGCTCGAGTTGAATATCAAAATTGATGTTATGACTATCTATTCAAGTAGATTGATTGATGAGGCATTTCTACTATTAGTCAAATAGTAGAAATGAAAAGCAAATTTAGTCTATAACTAAATAAAAATACAAAAGTAGTCATTGTGTTGTAGGAATTTGTAACATCAATAATTTTGTCTCGTTTGAAACGCATAAGGCTGATATCATCTGAGCCACTTGAACCTGCACAAGCATTTATCGGGTTTGAGGGCCGAAGGGGGTGTCCATCGGCCCTCCATCGGCCGAAAGAAAAAAAGTCCGAGCAAATACATCAGTCAAGCCATTTGAATCTGCACATGCAATTATCGGGGCTGAGGGCCGATGGGGGGCCGAAGGGAGGTGTCCATCGGCCCTTCAAAAAAAATTATAGTTTTTTGGAACGAAATTGTTTTCCACGGCCTCCCATCGGCCCTCGTTTCGCCCCATCGACCCTCCATCGGCCCTCAAACACCTTTTAACAGATTATGCGTTGGCCCAACAATGTTCGACGTCAACTGCAATTCTGACAGAAAAAGTATACAACATTGGCTATAATTGTGTTTTAACTTAGTAGATGACTAGATATGTGTTTGTTATAGTGTTTTGGGCTAACAGTGTATATTAACACTTGATTAATTGTTATATTGATTTTTCAAAATTGCGTGTAACTAGTCATTTCGAATCACTACATACCAAAACTAACCGAATGAATATTGCTTCTATGAGATAACTGAATGAATATTGCTCTATATCAGATCGGGCCAATTTTGCCGACTCTATAATGAATATTGTTCCATACCAAATCGGACTAATTTTGCCGGCTCTATAAATAAGGTGCAAACTGAATGAATATTGATTCTATGTGATAAATTTATATTTTTTGAGAATTGGATAAAGAAAATAACTAACTATTTTGATTTAAGTTAGTAAATGCGATATAACAAAACAGAACATTATGAAGTCGGCCATTAAATATTAAAAAGTATAAACCAAAAGGGAAAACAGTATATGACTACAAATCAGTGTCACTCATTTTATCCTAAACTCCCATGATTCCTTATTTAATTAGTCAAATGAATTGAGTATTCAATAATTTATTAAAGAAAATAATACTACCTTCGTCCTATATAAATTGTCTTATTTTCATTTTTGGGCGGTTCCATGGAAAGTGTACTGTTTCTAAAAAATGCAAAGAATGTGTGGACCAAAATTAACAACCCAAAAGTCAAACAATATTGACAATATAAATTCCTTAATCTCCGTGTCTCATAGAAATGATAAACTTTCTATGGGAGAGAAGGAGTAGTATAATTTATTAACCAAACTGGTAAAATAAATTGAAATAAACTTCGAATACCATAGTATATTACCATTAATAAAACATTTAAACATCGATAAAGTATTGGGGTCGAAAAAAATATTCATTTAATGAGGTTATTACTTTATCGAACATTATTTTAGTACATTGACTCATATCGGGACCGGAAAAAATTATTATCTTAGGGAGATTATTACTTTATGGAATATTACTTTATCAATGTTTAACTGTATATGATAGATTGATTTAAATCAATTATAGAATATTAATAACTGCTTATAGCAATTATGTAAATTAAATTCAGATAATTAAAAGTATTGATAACATCGTGGACCGCAGCATGCATTTGGTCAGTCGAAATTCTCGCATCTTTAATTTAGTATAGTTGAAGTTTGATATTTCAATCACAACATTAATATGCAGCTCCCCTATATTATTAATAAATTATGATTCATATAGTTTAATCACATTTAACTCATGACATGACTAATAAATTTATTTTATAGTTGACAACACACTTGTTGGGACATTTATATCAATTAATGAAGGATGATAAATGAGGTTTAGAATATTGAGGACGTCTAGTAATTTTGTGGGAAAATATCATTTTTAACCCGTTTACTTGTTGTTCGATTCACTTTGGCTCGTTAATTTGGTCGAGTTTAATTTCAATCCGTTAATTTGACAAATTATCTGTTTTTAGTCTATTTTTACAAAATTGATCAAATTTGTTCAATTTTAGTCCGTTTGATTAATTAAAAAAATAATTAAAAAATCACATTTTTTAATATTAAAAAATTCTTCTTCTCGTTACAATTTTTTAATTTGTTATTCAGAAAAATAGTCAACTCCATTTAACCGGCTAAAAATGATATTAATTCCTAATTTTGTTATACTTTTATTCAAGAGACTAATTATTATTTGGTAGATAATTTCCTTATTTAATTAAGTTGACCTAACTTTCTAAAAATATTATGGAAGACTAGAGATACATCAAGTTGGTTTTTTTGGACACATCAAGTTGGTTAGAGAGCTGACTTTGGATAAGGATGGCATTTGGTATGATCTCAAACTATTCTTCTATAAATTGTGTCAAATTCTGGATTTTATTTATATTTTTTTTTAAAAAAATATTTCGATCATTATCTTTCGTAATTGTGGATTCCTCTACTTGACCAAAATTTAGTACTCTCTCCGTCTCATATGAAGTGTCTTATTTTCCTTTTTGGACAGTTCCATAAAAAATGTTATATTTCTAAAAAAAATAAACAATGTGTGGACCAAAATTAACAATCCAAAAATTAAACAACACAAACCACACAATACAAATTTTTGAATCTCCGTACCTCATAGAAAAATGACTTTCTGTAGGACGGAGGGAGTATTAACATTTATATGACTCTTGACTATAGGGAATACAATATTAAAAATGATTTTTAACTAAGTCCCATTAATTAATGACTTTATTCATAGCTTATCTCTTACAAAAGAAAATGAATAAAATAAAATAAATGTATCATTCTTTTTTCTACATATATATATATATATATATATGAATTTACATATTTTAACCGTAGTAACTGTATTTCAATTGTTTTTACCTGACCTCCTAATTTCACTTTTCACCTCGAGGAAACAAACGTCCAAATCGCCATGAAAATCGCCACTCCGGCGGCGACGACCACCATGTCCAAGCCTCTCTCTCTATTCTGCTTTCTCTCTCTAGACTGCATCTTCATCTTCAAAAACATCTCGTACGCATGCCTCTCGATCTCGACGTCGCTTTTACGTCTTTGCCCCTCCATGGCCGCGTCCAAAATTACCAAACTGTCCCTCCCGCTGAGGATTTTTCCCTCCATGTCCTCCACCTGCATGCTTATCTCCCTCACCTCCAAATCGCCGCCTTCCTTGCCGGAGCAGGTCACCACCACCGCGCACTGGACGGGATCGCCGTATCCGCCGTCCACCACCGTGGCGTACCGGAGATGAATATCCTCGGTCAGCCAGTGCCGCCGCGCTTCCACCGCCGCGGAACTCGCGATGTTTACCGCGCGCTTTTTAATTGGATCGATTACGATCCAGCTCAGCCTCAATCGCTCCTTCGCGCGTTCCGTACACTCGCCGCCGTCTCCGTCGAACTTCAGCGGCGCCGCGGGAACATCCTTCGGTTCCAAAACGTCGATTCGGAAAGGCGAGCTGAGGAACCAATTGGAGAGAGTCTCGGTAACCTTAATTTTCGAATAAATCAATTTTCCCTCGTAAAAAATATCGACGGCGGAGATTATTCTTTGCGTTTCCGGTGTCCGCCTCCGGCCGAGACTGTGGACGAGGACGGAGGGGAAGGAGTCGGAGTAGAATGAGCGGTGGGCGGAGGGGAAGGCGGAGATGGCGGCGTGGACCGTGGGGTGGGTGGTTGACGGCCACGTGGAGTTGCAAATGTCTCGCCATAGAAGGTCGTCGGAGCAGAGAGATTGAAATTGGGCGGAGGCGCAGCTGGTGGAGACGAGCGTGGAGCCGTCGAGGCGATTCAAGATGTGCGATTGGATGATGTCGGGGTGGATGGCGGTGATCGTGGTGGCGCCGCCGTGATCGGCGGTGGTTGAACACATCGTTGGTGTCTCGAAATGTTTAAATTTCTTAAATAAATGATTTTGAATGGTTAATGAGAAATGAAAATTGGGGTATTTATAATTATAGGAGGCTTGTTGGTCGTGGATGGAGTCAAAGGTGGAATATACACTTAAACCTCGATAAAGTAATAACCTTGAGTCCGAGAAAAAATATTAATTTAACGAGATTATTACTTTATCGAATATTATTTTAATTTTTAACTTATATCGGGACTGAAATAAATTATTATCTTAGCGAAATTATTATTTTATCGAGATTTAACTGTATAGCTTAAATAATGTTAGAATTTCACGTTCGAATGTTTAAAAATTTCAACACAATTTGGTATTTAAATATATCAAAAATACATAAAACCAACATTTATAGTTAATGGGACTATTAAAAATGCAGTCCAATATAACTATATTAAAATTTAGCATAGTTCGAAAGAGCTTATAAACAATTTATTTTAAATTTATTCTAAATAGTAATTATTTTATGTGTGTTTGAGAGAATTTATCGAAATAACTTATTTCAAATAAAAAGTTTTAATTAGTAACCACATTTTATTTAGTTCTATTTTTTTTCAATATATATTATTAATATTGTGTGTGCAGCCAAATACGATTAACTTATCAAATTTAAATATTTATATCACAAGTTCTTGATTAAATTCTTTTATCATAAGTTCTTCATTAATTTATTTTTCCAAAATGAAGGATTAGAGTATTATTTATAAGTGATAATAATAAGCTAGTGATAAATTTTTCCATATATTTTTTTGGTCTAAAGCTTAGTTGATCGGTCGGGCCATCAAGCTTTATACCCGATTCTATTCGGATCTTAAGGGGGTATTTGGAGTAGCTGAAGTTTATTGATAACTGTTGAAAGCAGCTTAAAACAACTGAAACCAACTTATTTGAAAATCAGTTAGTGTTTGAAAATAAGTGCTAAAAGCAGCTGAAAGTGGGAAAAATAGTGTTTGAAATACTACTGATAGAAGTAACTTATTGTTATTTTTTAGAATAAATGTCTATTTTACCCTTAGTGTTATTAAATAATTATAATTTATAATAAATAAATAAAATTCAAAAATTATTCTTATTTTATATTTATTTTTTGTTTTATAATTTTAATCTAATATTATAAAATATTAAATTAATATAAATATTATATAATACTATAATTGATAGAGAGAGGAAAAGACACGGCTAGTATGTTGAAGAAAAAGAACTCTAACAAATATTAGGGATATATATATTTTTTGAATTAAATAAAGTTTTTAAGGGTAATTTGGTCCGAAAAAATCATAAGCAATAAGCTGAAGTTGAAAGCTGGGGTGGAGCAATTTTAGCTGCTTTTCTATTTTTGACTCAATTTTAGAGAATCTCACCTTTAAGCTGGATGTCCCAAACACCTCTACATCAACTTAAAGCTGAAAGTAGGGATGGCAAAAGGACCCGGATCCGTCGGACCCGACCTGGACCCGTACGCGATGGGGCGGGTAATACCCGCCCCGTACGAGCTTGGGGCAGTTCCGGACCCGACCTGTAACGGGTCCGGGGCGATTCCAGTTCCGGCCGCGGCCCCGCCCCGCCCCGCCCCATTTAGACCCGTCCATGTCGACCCGTGTAGATCCGTGTAGACCCGTGTAGACCCGTCTAGACCTGTGTAGAGCCGCCAGTGTAGACCCGTGTAGACCTGTATAGACCCGTGTTGTCGAAAAAAAAAAAAAACTGCGGGGCGGGGCGGGTAGGACCCGCCCCGTGTGGGTCCGATTCCGGGGCCAGAAGAAGAGACCCGTACAGGTCCACGGGGCGGGGCGGGTTCGCGGGTCTGTTGCGCGGGGCGGGTCCGTGTAGTATGATACCCGGACCCGAACCGCCATTTTGCCATCCCTAGCTGAAAGCAGCTTTCAATAAGCTGTTTCAAACACCCACTAAGTCCAACTTAACACAAATATAAGTGAATTGGATTACTTAGGATGTATTCAAATACCGTTAATTAATTTACTAATCACTTACTCCCTCCATTACTCACTAAATGTGATCATCTTTCTCGATTGGAACGTTCCTCTAAAAATGATCACTTTTTAAAATTGATAAATAATTATTATTATTTCTTTTATTTTATCATTTTCTCTCTTTTACTTTATCATTTACCCTCATTACAGTTAAACTTCGATAAAGTAATAACATTGGGATCGAAAAAAAATATTCATTTAACGAAATTATTACTTAATCGAATATTATTTTAAGACATTAACCTATATTGGGACTGGAAGAAAGCGAAATTATTACTCATTCGAATATTACTTTATCGAGATTTAAATGTATCTCAATTATTTTCTCTCTCTTACTCTCTCATTATTCCACCTATCATTTCACTCATATTTTATCATCTACCTCTCTCTCTCTCTCTCATACTTTACTTATATTTTCTTAATTCCCGTGCTAAAATTAATTGAGTCATTTATAAATAAACATGGAGTATACTTTAAAATGATTAAAAAAATATAGTTTCCTTAAAATTGTTATAAGTATTTTCCTCCACAAAATTGCCAGAAAAATGGACTAAGATTCCACAGTTTTCAGCACCATCTCAGATTTTCAACATTACATCCATGATATAGCCAAAAAAAAACCCATAACAAATCAACACACATCCCAAGCAGAAGCCCCTCCCAACCCAATACCATCTCCCATTGATAAATCAAGCAAAGCAGGATCAACATTCTTCTTCTTACTCTTCTTCTTACTTGGATAACTTACCAGAGCCCCTACCGCTTCAACCGTCGGATCCATCTTACTATCGACGCGATCCTCATGCACGAAAAGATCGGTGAAAGGATGCTCCGCACTGTCAAGGATGTTGACTCCATCTTCTTTGGACAACTTTCTTGATCTCTCATCACTCTCTTTATCTTTCCCAACTGCATCCGACTTAGCATCAAACTCGTTCGGAGGTTGATTCTTCTTCTCCTTCCTCTTCTTCTTGTTCTTTAACCCTTTTGTTTCCTCCGGGGTTACATTCAGAGCCTCGGCGTTATCTACACCTTTTTCATCATGTAGTTCTTTCCTCTTTTTCTTACCTGCCTCGACTGAAAAGTCGGGTGCTTCTTCCCGAACTTCTTTGGTGGCTATTTTGTCGATTGGTCTCGAATTAAAGACGTGCAGATTTGGCAATAGTTTCTTGACCTTTTAAACAAGTTTGATTTTAGCCTTATGAGATGAACAAAAACATACATAAAACAAAAAACGAATACGAAAGCTTATTGAGGGGAAAGGAACTTACTTTCTTTAGCAAGTTATCCTTTTCTGCAACAGGGTTTCCTTGAAGATTCAAATTTCTCAAATCGACTAACGAAGAAAGCACCTGGCGTTGAAATTACGGATTTGAGGATATCATCTAAAGAAGAGCAGAATATGATTATGGGCAATATGTCACCTTTAGATTTGACCATTTTGCAATCAAGTTGTTTCCCAAGTCTAGATTCTGAAGTTTCGCGAAAAGCCCGAATTCATCAGGAATGGCCTGAAAGACGGCGCCAACAGTTAGAGGCACGGATGGAAAGAGAAGAAAAACTAACCCTTCATATAAAACCAAAAGAGTCCCTAAAGGCTTATAAAAACATTATGAAGAGTCAATTATTTGAATAGGTCTAATACTTGTACCATAATTTCGTTGTGAGCTAGACGAAGCTCTTTCAACTCGAGGCAGGATCTCAAGGATGAATCGACTTTTTGCAGCTGGCAGTTAGAAAGAGAAAGCTGCGAGAGAAGACGACAGTAAGATACTAAAATCCCTCACATCCTCAATCTAGCTGATATAAAACATGACAAAATTAATGAAAAAAAAATCATACTTTGGTGATTGATTTTAGTTTAGCCAAAGAATCACCGAGTGAGCTGATCGGATTCCTCGACAGAACTGCATATACATTGGTTGTATTATACGTAAAATAACCAAAATACCCATCCAAATCGAACTATTAGGTCTTTAATTTTTTGTCAAAATGTCATCTTCTATCACAAAGATTAAATATGTACCTAAAGTATTCAACTCTTTCATCTGATCAAGCTTGCAAACCGAACTGATTTCATTGTCTGCCAGATGAGTAAATATCTGTCAGCCTAAGTAGAAATTACTTCACCATACTTTACTCGAAACATACCATTCAAAATCAGTGCACGCAAGCTCGAAAGAGATTTCACTTCGTCCATTGATTTAAGTTTGTTTTTCCCCACGTTTAACACCTATACAATACATAACAGAGTAACCAGAGATTTAAAGTACTTCAAATCATATTTCAACAATGAAACAGAACCATATCATTAATCACAAGAAAGACGATTAGATCGCTTTAGGACAAAGCTTACATATGATTTAACCTCATAATATAAATCCTGCTATGACAATTTGAAACAGAATTTTTAATCTAAGTACATAAATCAAATCCCATAGATTAATAAACCAGTCTCCGAAATTAATAGAGAATATATACAATTATATGACAATTAGGTTAAATACCAATAACCAAGATGAAAATTAAAAGAAAAAATTAGAACAGAATCACAGCATTGATTCACTTACAGTGAGTCTACTGAGGCCATCAATTCCCTTCAAGCTCTGGAGCTTATTCTGCACAACTGATAGCCACTTCAAATTTGTGCATGACTTCAAACCCTGAAATTACCCAAAAAAAAAATCATAAAAATATGCAATTCTAATTTCCGATTAAGTTGAAGTGTGTTGTAAATACCTCGAGTGAAGTCAAATTATTGAACCCTAGATCCAATCTTTCCAAATTCTTGAATTCAGCCAAGCATGAAACCTAGCAAACCCACAAAGAAAAATATGAACAAATGTACCAGTGAAATAGACTGAATCCAGTGAAGAAAATGAAGAAACGTATTACATCAGAAAGGGCTCTATGAGTGAGAGTAAGAGATGTAATGGAGTTGGGGTCGGTTGTGTTGTTTTCCTGCAAGATTTTCTTGGAGCTCAGCGCTGTCATGTTCGATGATGTTTCGATTAGGGTTTTGCTCTGCTCTGCAGAAAAGCCCTAAATTGGTGGCAGTTATAAAAGTAGGTAAAAAGGCTGATTCTATGCATTCATTAAAATTATTTACGATGAGGTAAGTAACAACGAGGACCGCGTGGCCTAATGGATAAGGCGCTCGCCTCCGGAGCGGGAGATTGTGGGTTCGAGTCCCATCGCGGTCGATTGTACAATTTAATTTTAATTTTTGAAAAATTATTATTTTGCACGATGTATTTTTTTTAAATCCCGATTCTGCCCCTATGTGCTATCATATGAAGACCGGGGTGTCTAAATGGTTACGATTTTTTGGGTTCAGTTAACCGACTTTCGATGTACCGGTTCAGTGTCTATCATATGAAGACTGGGGGTGTCTAAATGGTTACGATTTTTCGGGTTCAGTTAACCGACTTTCGATGTACCGATTCAATGTCGATTGTCCTTTTTTAGGGGTGTCTAAATGGTTACGGTTTTTCAGGTTCAGTTAACCGACTTTTGATGTACTGATTCAATGTCGATTATCCTTTTTTAGGGGTGTCTAAATGGTTACGGTTTTACGGGTTCGGTTAACCGACTTTCGATGAACAAATAAAATAAATTGACTTTCGGTGAACCGATTCAGTATCGATTGTCATTTTTTCTTCAATATTCAGCATATCCGATCGCTATATGATTTATTAATGGAACATTTTGTTAGCCGCGTAGCCTTCAACTTGCTTTAGTTGCTTCGTCCCGATTAACCGACACAGATAACTGCGTTAGTCATAATTTTTTATTTTTTTCATTTTTTTTAAATGAAAAATCTTCATACAGTTATTAGGTGATGGGTGAACAAAAACCCCGGCCTAGGTTATGCGTAACCGTACCGTTTTGCAGCCCTATTTGATCGAAACTCAAGATTCAGTTTTGCCCAACAATACGTTTTACAATAAAGGTGGTCTGTACAAGGTGAAATTCACCACTCGGTATTCCTAATCCTCTACTCAGTTCAACTCGTTACAACAACTCAGTACGAGGGATGAATGTCTGTTTAATGCTCTCAATTCAGAAAGAACTCCCACTGAAATACTAATAAACTCACATCTGTCCTCAACACTACCATATCATGGAAGAAGACGGCTTCTGCTCCATAGCTTACTGAGTCCCGAGTTGGAAACGCCCCTCGACTCAGCAATACACAAGACCATTCAATTTGCAAGCATATTCCCACAGTGCTGCAATTTTCTTCCACTGAAAATCTAATCATGCAGATGAACAGATGGCTCCTGCAAGCAGTAGGTTGTTAGGTTTCAATGGTTGTAATAAATCAAGAAACTACGAAAATTACTCCCTCCGTCCCATTGAACTTGTCCACTTTCTTTTCGGCGCGATTTTTAAGGAGGGTTGTTAGTTGTGTTTAGAGTTGTGTAAAGTTGTGGGTCCCTCAAATAAAGTGATTAATACTTTGCAAAAAAGGAAAACTGGACAACTTCAATGGGACGCAGGGAATACAAAGGAAGGAGGAGAGAAGGCCGACCGGATGATGCCAACGATGAGCAGCAAAACTTCCCTTCATCAACATGCTTCACATCAAGCCCGATAAACCACGACCCAACGCTCACATCGTCGTGGGCGTAAGTACGAAGGACCAATCTGCAGAACCAAGAAAACGAATGATACAAGTGTTGAAACCCTCCCACGTAATTCTGTATCCGCCCCTGATCTCAAGATATAACGGCTAATGCAGGGAAGTAAATGACCAAAAACCAAGTGTACCTGTTGATTGAGATAAACTGAGCTAGTGGCCGCGATATAGCAAACACGTCACCTGAAGCATGCCGGAAATATCTATTTATACGAAATAGTCAATATCGACACCATAAGCAAAGGGAGGATAGTAAGTACGAGAGATGTAGAACGAAATAGAACAATGGCACTGCAGATCAGCTTCAAGAATAGCAAATCAAGAATGAAATTAAGAAAAAGATCGATGCGCAAGTTATCAAGGCGTAGTACATGATTGGTTGCACGATTCGTTTTCCGTAGAAGGCAGCAAGAGAGGAACCAAAAAACCTAAAGAACACAACATTCTAAGCTTCACTTAAGGAACCACTTTCATTATTTCCAAAGTTTTACAACCATCAAAACGTATACCACCACGTAAATGGAGCGCAATCGGGACCTCCGAACAAATCAAGTACGTAAAATTAGCTATGTCAAGGGCATTAAATCATGCAAGCCAAGAAAAAGATGGTTTATATATAGAAAAAGTAAAGCAAAACTTGAGATGGAGTGTCGAAGTTAAAAGAACATACGTCTTCCCATCTCCGAATTTCCACCACTCGGGTTCGTACCATTTATGTTTCCTGCACATCAAAGAAATTTATAACCAATAGAATCTTAAATACCTTTCCGACCTTCCATCCCAAAGAAATTACTTGTCCAAGTTGCCCAATTAACTCACGGCTCAGAGAAAACTTCTCCCGACTTCATACATCCGATATAAACACGAGGCTTATCCAAATGACTTGCAAGCACAAGTCCAAGAGCGTCTGTAGAACAAGGTAAGAGCAGATAAACCCGTGAAAGAATAGGCAGCAGCCAGCATGCCAGAGCAAACACTCAAAAATTGTCTTCAAAATTTCGCAGATGAAAGGAATAATACCGATATTAACATAAACATCGTCATTCATCTTGATGTAGAACTCAGCATCCCAGTGCTCCACACCATAAATCAAGAACAACTTTGTTTTCTTTGCTCGCTCTTCACGAGTCTCTACATGATTTTCCTGTCAAGAAAAAGATTCTAAAACCCGACGAATCTGTATAACTTGAAAATAATTATACGGGCATGACCGACACATGGCATCAAAATCCATATTTATAAGATACACAAATTTACGAAGATCCATCACTTACTGTACTTCCCCCTCCCGCTAAAATTGTCTTACTTTCCATTTTCGGTTGTCCCGCTAATATTGTCTTCGTCCAAAAATGGAAAAGGGAGGTGGCATTTTTGTAAATATGGAGTGCCCATTTCAATTTAATTAAATTAGAGGGCCCCGCATCTAACTATACAACTACCCATTTCTACCTACTTTCTTAATCTCCGTGCCGGAACCTACTAAGACAACTATAGTCTGACCGAGGGAGTAATAAAAGCTAAAGACAACCCAAAAAGGCAGTCTTGCAGTTGAATGAGAGTGATCTAGCAAGTCAAACTAGAGTGAATATGGAACCAGGGAAATAGTCATGGAAATCAAGAAAGTAAAACTACGTGAAGGCTAAACACCACATTTGATGCAAGACATTTTTTTCAAGAATAAAAGATGCGCACGGCGAAGAGTCTTCACCTTCATGCATTCTTGCAATGGGCGAGTGGGCCAGAGTTATAAACGAAAGTCGCATGAATTAAGAAAGATTACTTAAAACCTAGAAATTGGAACAAGTAAAACTCAAACATACAAGAATCATGAAGTCATTAGCCTCCCTATTTTCATTGTCGATCTCCCTGTCTGTACTGTCGCCTTGATTCGCACTGCATTGATTTGTAAAAAGAACAGTAAAAAAATGGTGCTCTAGGATTTCTTCTATCAAATTTCGTATGAGAAGTCTAGAAACCTTCTCCCGATCACAAATCGGATGACAATGCCTTTCTCTGCCTCCAGTTTCTTTAGTGCAATGCCTATACATCGAACAAATACAGGATAAGCAAAGCATGCATAACACAAATCATAAACAGGTGAACTGCATAACTAATGGTGCATTAAAAGAGTGAGTTTTACGACTTACAAAATTGGTGCCAAAAGATTAAAAAGATTAAGCAAAAAATAAAATTACTCATCTAGCCTTCAGTCATAAAAAATAGAGAAAAAAGCTTATTTTACAATATAAAGTAACTATCAATCCTATCCATCTATTGTTGAGATCTACTGGTGTATAATTGTTCATTCACAAAAAACCATACTTTACTACTCCCTCCGTCCTATTAGTAGTGGTGTATGTTTTTTTACTTTTGAGTAATTAATCTGTGGCCCGTGTGGCCGTATATTTTTTTCCCTTTTAAGAAACAAGACATTACTAACGGGACACCCCTTTCTGAAATACAAGACATTACTAATGAGACGGAGGGAGTATAAAATAAGCAACTCGTAAATATGAACAAGATTCAACAACATGAGGTCTCTCTCTTGCCTCTTTTCCATCGTATTTTGTTCCAACAATTATAACAATATGCAGTAATAAGCGGAAAATATTTAATTGGAACGAAATTGTTTAAATAGCGCTGTTCATCCGCTTGTTGTGCCAGAGAAGACGGACACCACTACATGTAAGAAAAGATTTACGTACCAGTAGGCATCCAGGCCTTACGAATTGCATCTCTGTTGCTCTTGCGTCCGAACATTGTAATTATCCCTACAACAGCCAAGAGTTTCTTCTTTGCTGCTGCACCGTTTTCCGGAAGATTCTTAGGCACAAAACCTTCCTGCCTAGCTTTCTGCAGATCCACATTAAGAGTAGCTACTTTCTTCTGATATTCCCTGACAAACAATGTATCATCCCTCAAATCGAACACATTAAAGCATGCTTGATGCTTCAAGTCCAAGACTCAGGAGATATCCGTAATAATTAATAAGTACCTGCAGGTAATGATCTTCATCGTGTCATCTACAGAAACGGAAGACTTCCCCTGTACATAAGAACGAAAACGCCATCCTTTTGTTAGTTGAGTTCTCATTTAAATTAAAAACATTGTTGGTGCAAGTTAGTTCTCGAATCAGCAAGGAGCTCCCCATGTTTTAAATCGCCACCATCTAATGCAATATCGTAAAAACATACACTACAAGAAACGAATCAACGGACATAATTGGCGAAGCATCTAGCAACTTTTGTCCATCACATGTATGTTCATCCAATTGTTCAACAACAACTAATAAGAGTGTCTGGTTAACAAAACTAATCAACTATCCAACCCATAAAGCTCAATATTAAGTAGAGTTTGAGTTACACATAAACTTCGTAAAAGCTCATAGCTTCGGAAGAGAAACGAAATGGCCACTAGACTCATTACAGAATGAAGCTACATCTTTCTTGCAAATTTCACCATCTCCGAAAATAATACTCCCTCCGTCCCACAATTATTGTAACATTTTCCTTTTCGGGACGTCCCACTATTCTTGTAACATTTTCTAAAATAGAAAATTATTACAAACACTTTATTTGAGGGTCCCACATCTCTGCTCACAACCAACAATTCTCCTAAATACTGTGCCGAAAAATTTTGTTAGAAGAATCATGGGACGGAGGAAGTACAAATCACCATACTATTCAAGAGCCATCGGTTAAAAAAATACATAAAATAAAATCAAGTTGTTTGCCTATAAAAGATCTAACCCTAATTCCAATTCAAACCAAGATCAGAACCCACATTTTCTCTTAATTCTTCTTCTATACTAATCAGAAAAATTAGTAAAAACCCACATTTTTCTCTTTATTCTTCTTCTATACTAATCAGGAAAAATAGTAATAACCCACAATTTGCTCTTTAATTCTTCTTCTATATAAATCAGAAAAATTAAGAAACTTCAGAAAGGAATTGATGGTGAAATTTAACCTGGCCAGTTCTTTTATCCAGCTCATTAACTAAATGAACTCTGCTTTCCGCATCCTGCCACAATCTACATAACCCATCAAAATTATTGAAGCTCAAAAAAAAAAAAAAAAAAAGTAAGAAAATGCAGCAAAGTTGATGTGAGAGAAAAATGAATACCGGCCGGCAACATATAACCAAGCCATGGTAGCGAACATGGAAAGCATCAAGAACGACATCCGGTTCCCAAAGCTCGACGCCGGCGATAGCCGGTAGCTGGATCCCCGACTACTCATCTCGCCGATACGCCGTCGTTTCCGGAGGAAACCGGCAAAATCAAATCTTGTTAAGGGGGAAATCTTTTTTCGCTGTTGTTTTGGTGGATTTGTAGTGGGGATTGAGAGTGTGAGAGAGAGACCTATCAACAACCAATAAATCGAGAGAGAGAGAGAGAGAGAGAGAGAGGAATAGTAAATTGTGGTAATTTGATTGTGTGTGCAGTCATGAATCAAAATGGGTCGACGGAATCTACTGCGATTTATGGAATCTAGTGAATTGTGATCAGATACGCCATTAATTTGCTGTTAATTGTTTTCAGAAGGAACAGCAATAGGACTATAGGCGCCTTTTATGGGTTTTTTCTTCTTCTTGTTATATGGGTATTTCCACTAACCAGAATGCCCTTCTCTACCACGTGTTGGTAGCCTGGTTTCTACCTTCTGGTTGGGGACAGAATTGTCCAATCCGATTCTTAAGGATTTTAATTTTATTTCGACCAACTATTATTTCATAAAAATATTAAAAATATTTACATGTGTTGAATCAAAATCTTTAGGAGTATATACTAGTATTAAATTAATTGTAATTTTATCTTGATTTACAACTTTTATGGAGTATATAGGTATTGGACTTTATTCGCAACTTGAAATTAGATTTGGATGTGTTTTTAAAATTGAACCGGTCATTGACCCGGAATTTTTTTTTTATCGGTTCAACCGGTCGAACCGGTTCAATCGATGGGTCGATCCGGTCTGACGTCATAAATAATTAAATATATGATTAAATCGAAAATAAGAAGAGGAGGTGACAGATATTCATCTTATTCCTTCATGCACTTCAATCTCAACACATTAACATAAGTTTTGATTTTCCTTAACAATCAACATAACCAAATTCTTACAATAGAAGCAAATATATAAGATTGTCAATTTGTCATAATCTCATAGAATGGGAATCAGTCTTAAACTTACTCCAAATTCATCAAAACAACAGTCATAATAATTAGAGAATTCAAATTCAGTCCGAATCGCACATCTACAAGAATTGAGAATCCAAATTCAGAGAATCCAAATTGAGAATTTAAATCCAATTCTCCTAATAATTAGTCCTAATCCAGCCCAAATCAATTTAACCTAGTTTATCTAAATCCAAATTCAGAAAATCACAGTACCAAATTCTTCCATGCTCGACTCAAGCTGCTGCTAATTGCACGTGGAGATACCGAGAGAGGACCAAGAGGGAGAGACCGAGAGAGAGGACCAAGAGGGAGAAACCATCTTACCAAGAGGGAGACGCCGAGAGAGGACCAAGAGGGAGAGAGCAGAGGCGCTGCGGCCGACGGCGACGAGCGAGGAGCCGAGGACCAGAGGCGCTGTCAGCTGCTTCTGCTTCTGTTCTTCTGATTCAGTGATTCTCACACAGAGATAGTGAGATACGTAGCTTCTGTTCTTCTTCTGAGTTCTGATTCAGATTTCAACGTTTTAAACTTTTAATGTTTTATCTCAATTGCTGCTTCTGGTATTTCGGATGGGATTGGGGATGGCTCGTTTTATTTTAAGGTTTTTTTTTTTTTATAAATAGAATATCCGAGTTGACCCGGTCACCGGGTACCGGTTCAACCGGCTGAATCGGCCGGGTCGCACCGGGTCAACTAAGAAAACGAGCCAACATGACACTCGGCCCGGATTTTTGATCGGTTCCGAGCTAAACCGGTCGAACCGGCCGGTTCGGACCGGATTTCAAAACACAGGTCATAGACGGATCAAACCAAGCGTGCAAATCGAAATTTCGATGTTTGTCCTGCTCTCTCGTATTTTTAGATCCGCATATATAAATTCGGAATGACATTCAAATGTTAATTTCAAGAAACCCAAACTTTTTATGTTAAATTATAATTCTAAAATCTTAATGTTAATCCAAATTCAAGCATGTTATATAAAATTTATGCAGTTTCTATTTCAAAAACCCTCTTACCAAACGCACCTTAAATTAAGATATTGAGTAAAACAATCCTTAAGAGAAATGGCAAATGAAGGTAAATTTGAGATCTTTGATTCCCCAGCAAACTGCTGCATAAACGTAGCATTCAAGAGAACCAAAGAGTAAGACAAATATGTACCGTACTCTTCAAAAGCTACTCATACTAACCAACCACAGACAAAAAGACATGGCTGAATTTCATGAAAACCATCATTTCTTGATCGAGAGCTCCGCCCTAAGATGAAGAACCCCGTCAATGAAGTAAGGGCAATCCTCCGCCACGAATGCCGTCCAAGGCGTCGTAAACAAGTTCCGATACCCGACCGCCTTCCCTCCCATGAAAGTGTACTTCCCCTTGTGCTTGCTCACAAACTCCTCCCCCGGTTTCATCCGCGATGCAAACTCGTAGTCGACCGTGAACGCGACCGACCCCTTCTCCTGCATACCGAGGAATAGGCCGAAGCAGTGGAACGAGCTCTGTTGATCCATGTTGCAATGGCCGGAGAGGAAGAACCCTTGCCCTCCCAGGTGGAAGGCCTGGGAGTAGATCCGGCCGGACGGGAAGAGCTGCGCGCACTCCTCCCGCTTGAGGTCGAGGTACACGATGCACTGCTGGCAGGGGGAGTCGAACTCGACCACCTTCACGGGGCGGTACTTGTACGACCGCTCCACGAAGCGGCGGATCGGGGCGTTTGCATCGTCCGCCACGAGCGAGCGCTGCCGGTACGGGGCTTCGGCTTTGAAGAAGAGCGCGTCCAGCACGACTCTCGAGGCGAGCTCGGATTCGATGTCGCCGGAGGCTAGGACTTTCTTTAGCTTTCGGCACGTCATGCATGGGAAACGGACGTAGCGGAGGAGACGTCGGCTGAGAATCTCGCGTCTTTCCTCGAGCTTCGGGTGGTGTTCACGCGCCCACTTCAATACAAAGTCGTAGATTGCATCCTCCGACGCCACCTGCAGATCGTCACTCGACAGAACTGCCTCGATACCGGCTAAAGGAAGGTTCATCAACTCTTCTTGGTCCCTAACCAATGAAAGAATTACATCATTGAAGCAACAAACCTTTATAAGAAAAAGAACAAATCTGAATTTATGACGACAAATTATGATCACCAATAGGCCAATACATTACACATAATAAACCACATTTCCCCATATACGCATTTCTCAAGTGTCCCTCCAATATACATCCAAAAGCAAACCCGAAACCATCCAAGCATAACTTCAACTCAAGTCAAGGATTTCAAGCGGGTTCACACGAATAGATTTCTAGACATCAAGTCCTTTATAGAAAAGTCAAAAAAATTCATAACAATCCAATCATAAATTTTATTTCGCTCGTGATTTGTTTTCTTCCTTTAGCTTGTGATTTTTTTTCCCAACATATCAATTAGAAACATGCAATGCTCATAAATAAGAAATAGAAAAGGTGTATACTTGCTCAAATCCTTGAAGCGCTCAGCAAGGAAGAGTTTGGCAGCATCCACAAGTTGTTGAACCGTATCAGCCCTTAAAACAGTAGAAGGAAGATCCAAGTAAAGCAAGGCTGATTCACAAGTCATTGGCAAGTTACGCAGCAGTCGGCTGCAATATCTCATGCATGATGCAACCTCGTATTTATCAGCAGCCATCAATACATCCAATAATGCAGTCGGTGTAGTTCTTGGTAATGCATTACTATACATAAAGTTTAGTAAATCCATGAGGGCTTCTTCCTCTGCTCACCAAAGAGACAACAAATTGTTAGTCAAATTTATAATTCGAATAGCAATACACACAGAGAGAGAGAGAGAAGCAGCTAAAGTCTAGGCTTTGCCATGTCAATTAGAACGTACAAATGCATAAGCAACATTAATTATTCCCTAGAAGTTGCGCGACTTCAAAAATTAGGGGTAGAGTGGTAAAAATAGACTAGATTCCAACAAAGAATACGAGGCACTGTGTATAGAGCACTGAAACTTTTCAACAATTGACCTGAGGCTTGAATTTGTAAAGTGACCTGCCGCTGCTCCATCTCCCTTGTTTCATTTGAAAACAACTTGTCAACACAACACATTAAAAATCAGTGAATAGAAATCAATAAAGATGAGAAAAAGAAACCCAAAAAAATCACTATTAAAATTACATTATAGAAAAAGGGACTTTTCGCGGCCAAAATAGGTGAGCTGATGTGTACAGTCCTAACTTGAACTCCCGGATATTCTGCGCTAGATGATGGTTCACCGTCCTTAGCAACTTTACGACCTACGAGATTATGAAATTAACCTTTTCAATATCCCAAACCATAGCCTCCGAAATTCAAGTCCCCAAACCAATATAACAAACTAACCTCAGTAGAGTATTCAAGTACAATAAAAATCCAAATGTTCTTGCGTTATTCCTTTACGCCATATAAAAGAAAACAGTTTGGTATTTGAGATGACTTAAGGAATAAATTTCTAAAGAGCAAGTTAGATTCCATAAGTACCTTCAAGAGAGGACGTGTTGGCCTCACTGGGTTGGTTTACTGTCGTTTCTGCACCCAACGGGGACTCCTCGATCATCGCAGCATCTTCCTCTTGATTTTCACCATCTTCCAAATCTGGCATATTGGTATTCAAGATCTGTTCTTCACTTTGTTCTGCCACGTTTAACATCCCAAAAACGCATACTGAATTAAGCAACCTGGTATGTGTTTTCGTAAAAATATGTTCGAATTCACATAAGCTTTCATAAGATGCCACTTTTCATCTCAATAGGCAATCGAGTGCAGATAAGTGCTTCTTTATACGTAAGGCAAACAAAATGTCATCGAACTATATCATTTCATGAAGAACAACCTAATGCTTAAAATCAGATATTGAAGTTTAAATAACCTCGCTTTCAAGAAGAGATCGCAGCTAATACAAAAAATATATCGATGCACTACGTACTGTCAAGTAGTAGTATAGGAGTCAAAAAAACTGAAAATCTAACAACCATATAATAAGCATGTGCCTTCGAAGAGTCCCCGATGTTTCATCTCAAATACAACTATGTTGATACTTAGAAAGGAATTTGTTTTATCGACTTATTTCATATCACGGTTCCAATAACATTGAAATGGGTTCGGTCGCTTGCACAACAATTAGAATCTGACCTAAAAAAAATTTATTGGGTTATACTCCCAGAAGCTAATCTTGGGTATTTTAATCTTTATGAACTCAAACTCACATGTAAGTCAGCAATAAAATCAAATTCCTCCAAAAATTAATTAACTGCATTCTTTACCTAAAACCCAGAGCATGATTACAATTCCCTTCAGACAGAAATGAAAATCATAGAAGAAAACAACCGAAATATCACCATAAGGGAAACCATTGTTGAGTCCTAAAACACACAAATTAATCAAAAATTGCAAGCAAAAACAAACCGAGAGCTTACTCGCCTCGATTAAACCGGAAAAGAAGATCAAATAGACAACAAAATCATAAACTCTAAACTCAATTGAACGCAAATGCTGATAAATTTAGGGCACAACCCATACCATTCACATCTTCGCGGCGACGCTTCCGATTGCGCGCCCAGTCACCGAGGCCCTCATCCGGGTCCGGTTTTGATCCGGGCAAATCGGGTAGGATCTCGATCCGCAAAATCCTATCCGAGAAATTGACGTCGTTGAAGGCGAACCCAAAGTCCGACGACGGGGATTCGGGCGAAGCGGGGTCGGGCACGGGTGCCGCCGCCATTGAAATAGCTGCTACGAACAAGAATTACACCTTTCGTCCGTAATGCTCGACGATCTCTCTGTGTCTTTTTGTCGAAGAAATCTCTCTCTCTCTCTTCTTGATTACGCAGTTTTCATGAGGAGGTGTAAAGGGAAAAAGGATAACGGCGATGAGCGAGACGAGTGGGGAGCAAAGACGTAACTTCAGTCAATAATTGATTTTTTTTTTTTTTTTTTGCAATTTTGGAAGATTTATAATTTATTATAATATGATTTTATGAGATTTTAACGTTATGCATTTAATTTTCTTTATTCAAATCAAACAAAATATCAGTATTGGATCTAAATAATATACTCCCTCCGTCCCATTTATATTGGTCGGACATAAGAATTAAGAAAATAGAGTAGGTAATAAAGTAAGAGAGAGTGAATGATAAAATAGTGAGAGAAATAATAAAATATGAGAGAATATAGTATTTTATTTTTCTTTTTTTCGAAAATGAGCCAATATAAATAGGACGGACCGAAATGGACAATAGACCAATATAAATGGGACGGAGGGAGTACTGCATAATGGAACCAAACTAAAAAATGTTAATAATATGATTACATTAAATTTAAAAAGTTTATTCTATAAATATTAGTCATATATATACATTGGGAAAAAAACCGTCATTCATCGAGCTTGTTTTATTATATTTTGTGTTACTATAAATAAGAAAATGCGAATTCGATTTTGGTCCTATGTGTCCAATTTTTCGTCCTTAACTTCTAAAAGCATCTTTTTCTCTTTTTTTTTCCTTGTCTTATAACTTTACAAAATATCTTTGTGAAAAGTGTAGCATATTATACGCCTTTATGGATATATAATTAATTAAAGGTTATGACTATTCTTATATTAATTTTACACTTTTTTCTTTTATATCAAACACGTAACGATTATAAATAACATAATATTTCAAATCATATCATTCAATGAGAAATGAAGAATGCAGATTGATTTCTAGTTTTACGTACCAAGTTCCTACATACCTCACTCCTTAAAAAATAAAAATAAAGTAAATTGTTATTGAAGAGAAGTAAATTCAAGTTTATAATTTAAGAAAACTAAGAAAAATAATTGATGGGTTTTTTGTGTAATAAGGGCTTAAAACTCCCTCTCTCACTAAAAAGGCTTTTCCATCTAATATTGTTTTGGGTCACAAGCCCATTTAATGATAAAAACACAAGGCCCATTTAAGCACACATAAATTTTGTTTTTCAATTTTATTATTTATTTACAATATTGTTGTTTGGGTTGAGGCCTGAGGGTAAAGAATTATTGAAATTCTTTATATTCGTCTTCACAAAATATATTAATTGAAATCCAACTTTGTCCATTTTTGTAGGCCTGATCTATAGACCTATATAGTTTCTATATATAGTTAGCAAATTTTGTTTGTCCATTTATCTTTATTACCACTACTATTTATAGTGTTCACATCATTATTACAATATTTTGACTTTTGGCATGGCATAGCAGTTAAAGTGAGTAGTTTGTAGCTGTAGGTCATGATTTCAAAATTCATCAAGACCGGTATATGTGAGTTTCTCACCTATGATTAGCCTAGGGTGGTTAAATCCTTCTGCGTTGTTTGCAGGCTAGAGCACAAGAATGAGTTTACTCAGTGCGCACTTCGGTAGCGATTGCGGATTACACTCATCATCAAAAAAAAATTTATAGACATAAATCTATAAATTTCACTATAATCAATGAAACGATTGGATTTAGATGAAGTCAACTTCACTAAAATCAAGCAGAATTATATCCAAAACACATTATGAAACTTAAAGATTTCGAATATGATGGTGTATTAGTCCGACTCATATTCAATTTTCTAATTTTAATGATACCCAATTTTAATTGAGGCCGACCTAATTCAAATTTTTGCAATTACGAAATTATATTACTTTCGATATATGTCTCTTAATTCAGTGGCGAAGTTAGGAAAAATGAACCAGAAAATGGGAACAAAAATAAATAAAGAGAAAAAGAATGGATGAAAAGAAAAATATAACAAGCCTGATTCAAACCCATTACCTAGTTAATGAAAAATAACCGTTGTAACATGAAATATTTACATGAAAAGTACTACTACATAATGTATATACAGTTAAACCTCGATAAAGTAATATTCGATAAAGTAATAATCTCTTTAAGATAATAATTTCTTTCGATTCCGATATAAATCAATGCACTAAAATAATATTCGATAAAATCATAATTTTTTAAATAAATATTTTTTTCTCGATCATAAAATTATTATTTTATAAAGATTTAACTGTAATATATTTGAACAATGTCAATTGCCTTTCATTGGTTGGCTGTGGGCTCGCCTCTGACTTTATTGATCAAATAAATACTATAATAAATAGGCCAAAGATGTGTTCGAGTATCATTAATTTCGATAGTAAAAAAGTCGCTAGTTTGATCACGGAGATGAATCAAGTCGACTATGACGAGAGAGAGAGAGACAGATAAGAGAGAGAGAGACTTTATGGAAATCCCACGTAACTAATAAAAATTTGGGATCACAAGAGTAATATGAATAATAAAACTTTTATAATAGTAGTACGAGTTTGCTACCTGTATTTTTTTTTGAATCTTGAGCCCCTTCTAAATTATCACGATTGGATTTGACATTCAACAAGATAATATAGTATACGCATTAATTAATAATTTCCATAAATCAAATATTTCAGATAGAAGATCTTTCGATAATATATACTCCTTCGATCCCGTTATTAACTTATTATTGTCTTACTTTTCTAATTGAAATGTTCCGCTATTATTATTCTCTTTTCTAAAATAGCAAAAACTATTATTAAACAAAAAATAAAGTGGACCATTCCTATTTAATACTCATCCCAATATTATCATACTCTCTCTCCAAAAATCTATCTCTCACACGATTTTCGTTTCACTCCGTACTCATAAATTTATAAATTTTAACTTTTTGGAAACTTAAGATTATTTTTTAAAATATAATATGCAAAATAAAACAGAAAAAAAAAAATCAATTGCCTCATCTATGCCCTGCAAAAATTTGAATAAATTTTTATTTTTTCTACCAACCACTTCTCGAAAATTGTGCACATTTCTTAATATAATTAAAACTCATAAAAATACACACTTTAAAAAAAATTCTTAATCTCCATACTGAAATTAAATGAGACAATAATAATGGAATGGAGGGAGTAATAATTAAGAATTAAATTATGAAATATAACATTGAAATTAAGAATATGATACGAATAAATTTATTCTAATAAGTTATTAAGTCATCCATGTTATATGTGGAATTGTACAATCCTACCCAAAATCGCTATATAAAGTACAAAACTATCCATTTTGTTAAAAACTATGTAGGAAATACCCAAGTTTACTAAATTACCCTCACTTTTTCAATTTTTTAACCTGAAACTTGTCAAATCGGCACTATGTGATGGGCACTACCCTATTGATCGGCACAAAAAATTGTGATCGGGCACTACAATATGTGCATGACCCTATCGGTCGGCACGGCCCTATCGATAGGGCACGCCCTATCGATATCGATAGGGTGTGCCCTATCGATAGGCCGTGCCGACCGATAGGTCATGCACATATTGTAGTGTCCGATCACACGACCCTATCGGTCGGCACGGCCCTATCGATAGGGCACAAAATGGTGATGGTCGGCACGGCCCTATCGATAGGGCACAAAATGGTGCCGATCAATAGGGTTGTGCCGATCACAATTTTTTTTGTGCCGGCCGTGATCGGATCATCCCATCGTTTTACTTTATTGAAGAAGCAGGGATATTTTAGTCTTTTTGGATATATAGTGAACTTAAATATAACAATTGGGTATAAATGTGTTTGACTTTACCTATTTGGGCATTTCACCGCCGGACTCTTATATTATTGTAGTTGGCTTTATATATGTCATTTGAAATTTATTTTTTTTCCCAATAATATGTCTAAAGTCAAAAACGTATCTCACTAAAACTCTGGGTTTGAATGCTAACTTCTTCCCCTTATAATTTACAAATTCAATATTCCAATCATATAACTAATTGAGGCGTGTACTTAATATGTAATTGTATTAAATTTATTATTTATTGGGATGAGATCACATGTCCAATAAATTCCTGCTCAATTGGTGTCCAATTCAAAACGACGTAGTTTTGTATTGAAAAACAACAAATTAAAAGGATAAGATTGAAAAAACAATTTAATAAATAATTAAAGATGCATTTTTATAATACAAAATTACGGCGTTTTAATTTATTAGACATGTGATTTCATCCCGACCTGTAAAAGGCTAAAAGCATTGACGATATTTGAGTTGGTAATATTTACATCTTAACAGTTACATACTAAAATGTTATTGGGCAGTTGTCTACAACATATAAGGAAAATTGGTTAATAAAGATTCCAAAAAAACATACTCTAGAGATGGTTGTAAAATTGACAACTGAGGTGGACCTTAATTAACAAATAGTAGAGGACGACCATAAAATCATTTATTTTACTATAAAAAGCAATTCCCAAAATTGTTACTCCATCCGTCTCGCTTGACTTATCTTGTTTTCGTTTTCGGACCGTCCCACCTGATTTGTCTTGTTTCCAGAAAAGGAAAATAATTACTCCCTCCGTCCCATAGAAAGTGTCTTATTTTCCTTTTCGAGCCGTCTTATAGAAAGTGTCTTGTTTTTCTTTTCGAACTGTCTCATAGAAAGTGTATTGTTTCTTAAAAAGGCAAACACTATGTGGACTAAAATTAACAAGCCAAAAAGTCAAACAATATACACCACAAAATGTCATTTTCTTAATCTCCGTGCCCCATAGAAAGGAAACACTTTCTATGGGACGAAGGGATTCAAGGGAGTACTACAACACCTACTACTTTTTCTTTGTGGGGCATACTTTTTTACACATAATCACTCATTCATTTACACACAACCACTTACTTATCTTAATATCCGTGGCGAAAAGAAACAAAATAAGTCGGGCGGGACGAAGTGAGTATTAATCCTTAATGGAAAAATTGCCAAACCCTTTAATTTAATTCATTTATTGGCTACCTTTTGCAAAATGTTAACGAATATACGCTACGAGACTAAGGAATAAATAATTTGAAATCATTACTCAAAATGTGGAATTCGATCACATGTCCCCAATATATTTGTCCTAGTTGTGGTCCTAATTAAGTAAAACTACTTTGTTTTGAATTATTTTAACTGAGTTTTTTTTTTCTATATTTTTCTTTTCAATTAATTAAAAACTATTTAAAACGATATAGTTTTAACTGAATACCTTTAGGACAAGGATTTTTGGAGATACCAGATTCAATCCCTCAAAATATATATACAAATCCAAATACTCCATCCGTCCCGCTATTACTGCCCTATTTTTTTAATCGGGTTGTCCTGCTATTATTGTCATATTCTTAAAATATCAAAAACTATTCTTAAAACAAAAAATGAAGTGGGTCCTCCTACTTAATACTCATCCCCACATTATCTACTCTTTCTCTCGAAAAATTTATCCCTCACACGATTTCCGTTCCACTCCGTACTCCGAAATTTATGATTTTTAACTTTTTGGAAACTTAAGATTATTTCTTAAAAAACAATATGAAAAAAAATAGAAAAAAAAATTGATTGCTTCAACTATGCTCTGCAAAAATTTGGATAAATTATCATTTCTTCCACCAACCACTCATCGAAAATTATGTTCATTTCTTAATACAATTAAAACTCATAAAATACGTACTTAGATAAAATTACTTAATCTCCGTACTGAAACCAAAAGAGACAGTAATAGCGAGACGATGAAATATCACTTTTATCACGACTATCTAACAATTAGAATATATTGTTCAATAAAGTTTTATTACAAATCAGTGTAAGGACGTGCACACTATCGATGGTCCAAATGCATTGAACTGTAGATAATATTAATCATACATTAAATTCCATAATGTTGTATGATGGTGGGCTTGATATATTATTTGATATAAGAAAAGTAAAATGAATATTGTTGAAACGATCATCCAATCAATTGAGGTAGATTATTAATTTGTTCTCTTTAAAATATAGAAAATCTAAGCTGAATGTTGACTACATTTATCTATTGTATCATGAATAATTATCACAATCTAGTCATAATTTACTAAGTCTTCAAAGTGAAATTTTCACATATAGAGAAGTTATTATAAATTTATAATCTTGTTGCAATTCAATCAAGTTACTAACAACTTTTCTTAGTTTTCGATGGCGAATATTTACTCTTGGAATCTCTCTTTCTGTTCGTCACTTTTCCGAATAGATGAATTGATTTTCGGTTCTTTCGTCATCCTAACTAGTGAATCATTAAGATTCATTTGTTTAATAAAATCTTTTGCATTCACAGGTTCCTTCGTTTCCACCACTTCATACTGAATGATTAGTTTCAAATTCAAATTTTGGTCGCGTAGAAATAATATAAATGGTAAAATGATAATTTTGATTGGATTTGAATATTGATGATGTCCATATATTCATATATTCATATATTCATATTCCCTTTTTTTGTGATTTTAAAATCTTCAATTTCTATCAACAAATATAAAAATCATATTAAGATGAATTATTGGATTTGTTTGTTTGTTTATTTATTATTATTATTATAAAGAATTTTGCTTCCGAAAAAGTCACATGCTAAGAATACAGACTAACATGAAAGACTCTCACACATGAAGTCTATTTAACAAAATAAATATTTTATTATTCTTTTTTAGTCCCCATGGGATGGCGTAGCGGTTAAGGTGGGTGGCCCGGAATCGATAGGTCCTGGGTTCAATTGAACCCTCCTTTGTGGTTTGCAGGCGACTGCACGAGGAGCGTGGTTTACCCAGTGCGGTGCGCACCGAAAGTAGCGACTGCGGGTTCCATGAATCAAAATAAATAAATAAATATTTTATTTTTCTTTTCTTTCAATCCAGCGATCAATTGATAAAGAAGAATAAAAATATACTTGTATTTTTATGATGTTACACTTAACTTCTTGATGATTTTATCCGTTTCTTATGTCGAAATTATATTAATTGTAACAAATTAAATATTTAAAAAGATGATTGCACATCGCCATAATTGAGGAATAAATGTCACAAATTGAATAGTCTATGGATTTAAAACTTATAATCCCTTAATTAATTTAATTGCTTGAAACTTGCAAGTAAATCAAATAAGCGAAGAAGGGCAATTCCGTCAGACCAAAATCTTCGCGGGACTATAAAATGCGTGCAACGCTACATCTAGCGCCTAGGCGCGATTTCAAACCCCAATTTTTCCTCAACCCGTGGAACGTCTGATCTCTCTCTCTCCTCTCTCTCTCTCTCTCCCTCTCTCTCTCTATCTGACGCACAAATTTTATTTCCAGAATTGTCAAGAACACAAGATTAACCAGCTCACTAGCAGGATTTCTCCTTCGCATGTGAACGAATTCAGGTCCGTGAGTGTGTGAGCGCTTCACTCAGTACACATGTTGATACATTACGATTTATTGAGAAATCAGCTATCTATACAGAATCGCACACGACACACGTACACTCGACACGTACACAAATCTCGAAGGTGTGTGAATTCCGAGCAGAATCGGCAAGAAGTTCCGATTTCTCGTTTTGTGCGGTTGTGATTTATGATTTTGTTGGGTCGTGTGGAGCGAGAATCGTTATTTATGGTTTGTGTTTGGGAATTGGGAAACAATCAATTAAGGTAGGTCGAGCGGTGGCGGATTTTCTCTGACCGCATCAAAGATTCAAGAGTCGAAATAATTTGTATTTTATTGACTGAAATCGTGGAGCATAAAACGACAAAGCGTGTGGAGTATTTTGATCTCAAACAGTGATCTACTTTTGTCACGATCCTTAATTTTTTAGTTATTGTTTCTGTAGTGTTCTTAATTTTTTCTAAACTTTGATGTTCTATTACTTGTTTAATTACTCTCAATAGACGTAGGATGCATGTAGAATAACAATTTTTATTGGGTCGCTTTCTCAGAAAAGTTGAGCGTGAATTTTGTCTTGGCAGGTAACACTTGCTTTCTGGACCTGTTCAGCAAAGAGGGGAAACGAAGGTAATTGGTTTAAACGTTGGGAAATTTATGTAAGCGTACCTCTTTTGATCACGGGTTGTTTGATATTTGTAGTTGACTTTTAATTATTTAATGTTGTAAATCTCTTTTCATTCATTATGTTAAGTCAATTTGTGCCTAAACTCTGTTGTCACTTTTCTGATTCACCTTCATGATCATGTCATGCAGTTATGTTATGCATAGGCACATTCACTAGTTTAGTTTGAATTACAGCTGAAGTTGTCAGAAAAAAATATTTAATGTGGAATGGGCCATGTTACTATCTCTGATGATGGAAGCAACTTGGATATAAGACTTTGATTTTCTAGAGTATTAAGATTGTGCCCTTATGATTGAACTACGTTCAGGTTCTATCTTATAGAAACGCGTGAAAAGTTTGTAAGTTTTTCTTATTTGATTATCTCAGTAGATGGACCTAACGTCGATGAACAAGATGGAGTTCTGGTTAAGATAAAGAGGTAATAAATAAGTGAGGTATAGTTTTTGATTGTTGCCTTAAACAGAAAGTATTGTTAACACTAACATGTTCTCATGTTTGTTTAATACTAATTGGTAATTTCAGGTGTTTTGAAGTATTAAGATAAGTTTTTGGTATTTCCTTTGGGTGGTTTTGCTGCAAAATGGCTTCCAACGGGACAGTCAAATGCCTACCACCGATGAAGGCCACCTCAAATGGGGTCTTTCAAGGGGATGATCCTCTCCATTTCGCACTTCCTCTTCTTATTATACAGATATGCCTTGTGTTGGCTTTGACTCGACTACTAGCATTTCTTCTCCGGCCACTAAGGCAGCCACGCGTCATTGCTGAGATTGTTGTAAGCTTCCCTTTCCTTCTTCTTTTTGTCCCCTTTACTACAGCCATATAAATTACCATGGTATACTTTTCCATTCTCGATGGTTTTAACTTTGTCTACTCGAGGTGTATTGTCCTATTGTGTGCTATTCCTTCATTTTTTGTTCTATTACATATTGTTAATATAAAGAAGATAATCTGTAATGAATCATCTTCTGCTTTATTTAATCAGCATTTCTTGAATATTCTGGTTTTCCACCTGATTTTCTTCATTGATCGCCTTTTATATTATCATTTATTATTCTGGTTTTCCACCTGATTTTTTGTTATGTTACATATTAATGTAAAGAAGATAGTCTGTACTGAAACATCTTCTGCTATATTTAATCAGTCCTTCTTGAATATTTCTGGTTTTCCACCTGATTTTCTTCATTGATCACTTTTTATATGATCATTTATTATTTACTTCAAAGGATGGTGTTTGTCGCAACCTGAGAGCCTGAACCTTGAAACTACTCGGTGTCACCAGATTAAACCTTTGAATAGCATATGGTGATGACCTTTGCAGATATCCTGAATATATAGTGTTTGTTTAACCAATCTGTATCCATCAAAGTCTCTGTTTAGGTTGTTTAGCTGGCAAAAGGAAACAAATAAAGCAACTGAAGGAAGTTGATGGATTGGTATAAGTTAGTTCCATATATATAAATATTAATAAATAGATTCTGATAGAGATTTGATCAAATATTTTAGTAGACTGACAATTAGCCTCTAGTCTCTCAGTATATTAATCACGAACATAAACGATAGAAACATGGACTTAAAATTATATGTTTATCTTGGTGTTCTGATATTGTTTTGGAATATTATACTTTAGTACTTTTTTACTTCAGAATAGATGTTTATGGTGTTGATTAGAGCTTGTCGAGCAACATCTAAATCCTTAATGCTAGAAGAAAAAGGGAAGGCAAATGCCACTTTTTATTTTCATACGAGGCACACTTAACTGCTTTCAAATATCCACATGAAACTTGACTTACTGATAATGTTTTGGTAGGGAGGTGTTCTACTCGGTCCTTCAGCTTTGGGCCGAAACCAGAAATATCTTGAAACTATTTTTCCAACTCGAAGCCTCACTGTTTTGGATACTATTGCCAACCTTGGTCTCTTATTCTTCCTGTTCTTGGTTGGCCTTGAGCTGGATCCGAAGTCTCTTCGACAGACTGGAAAGAAAGCATTGTGTATTGCTCTAGCAGGAATCAGTCTCCCATTTGCTTTAGGAGTTGGAACCTCATTTGTGCTCCGGTCTACTATCTCCAAAGGTGTGAGCCAAGGACCATTCCTTATCTTCATGGGAGTGGCTCTCTCCATTACTGCATTTCCCGTCTTGGCTCGTATTCTGGCTGAACTCAAGCTCTTAACTACAAATGTTGGTAGAATAGCCATGTCTGCTGCTGCAGTCAACGATGTAGCTGCATGGATCCTTCTCGCTCTGGCTGTAGCCCTATCAGGCACCGGCCGTTCACCGCTTGTTTCCTTATGGGTCTTCTTATGCGGCTTTGGTTTCATAGGGTTATGCATAATCATCGGCCCTTATATCTTCAAATGGATTGCTAGACGCTGCCCTGAAGGCGAGCCAGTGGATGAGATATACGTTTGTGCTACACTTGCTGTTGTTCTGGCTGCTGGTTTCGTCACTGATCTCATCGGAATTCATGCACTCTTCGGGGCTTTTGTTATCGGTGTTCTTGTCCCTAAGGAGGGAGCATTTGCCGGAGCCCTTGTCGAGAAAGTGGAGGATATTGTATCCGGTCTATTTCTTCCTTTGTACTTTGTATCAAGTGGATTGAAGACAAATGTAGCCACTATCCATGGAGCTCAATCTTGGGGACTTCTTGTTCTGGTCATATTCACAGCTTGCTTTGGGAAGATTGCTGGCACAGTTGTGGTGTCTCTCTGCTGCAAGGTTCGGTTCAAAGAGGCGTTAACCCTCGGTTTCTTGATGAACACTAAAGGCTTGGTGGAGCTCATTGTCCTTAACATTGGCAAAGACAGAGGGGTAAGTTAAGCTAATTTAAGTTATCTGTACTATTTGGCTAAATTTTATGTTCTTGATCTTAGAAGTTAAGAACTATCTTGTGTGTTTTTGTAGGTTCTGAATGATCAGACTTTTGCTATCATGGTTCTAATGGCGTTATTTACGACGTTCATAACGACGCCTATTGTCGTGGCTATATACAAGCCAGCTGAAATGGCTACATTGGAGTACAAATACAGAACTATACAGAGGAAGGAATCCAACACTCAGCTAAGAATGTTGGTATGTTTCCACAGTACAAGAAACATTCCCACAATGATAAATCTGTTGGAGGTTTCGCGTGGAACCGGGAGGAAAGGTGGGCTCCGTGTCTACGCGATGCACCTGATGGAGCTCTCGGAACGATCCTCCGCAATCTTGATGGTCCACAAAGCAAGAAAAAATGGCCTGCCATTCTGGAACAAGGTACAATCTGATGCTAACCAAGTTGTTGTTGCTTTTGAGGCCTTCCAGCATCTGAGCCAAGTCTCGATCCGGCCCACGACTGCGATCTCCCCGATGTCGAGCATGCACGAGGACATCTGCACGAGCGCGGAGCGGAAGATGGCGTCGATCATCATCCTGCCGTTCCACAAGCACCAGAGGCTTGACGGCCACTTCGAGACGACGCGTGCCGACTTTCGGCACGTGAACCGGAGGGTCCTCGAGCACGCTCCGTGCTCCGTTGGGATATTAGTCGATCGCGGTCTAGGTGGGCCGTCCCACGTAGCCGCGAGCAACGTGAACTACACGGTCACCGCCCTCTTCTTCGGAGGGCACGATGACCGTGAAGCGCTCGCGTACGGTGCTCTGATGGCCGAACACACCGGAATTCGTCTGAACGTGGTCCGTTTCATCGTGGATCCGAACGTGGTCCCGGATAGCGTAAGCGTCAACGTGGATAATGAGTCGATTTCGGAGGACGAGGTGTTTCTTGCTGAGTTTAAGGACAGGGTGTCGGAGGACGGTTCGATTCGATACGAGGAGGTGGTGGTGGGGACCGACGCGGAGGCAGTTGGGGCGATCTGCAAGTACAACCGGTGCAACCTTTTCATCATCGGAAGGATGCCGGAGAGCCAGCTGGTGGCGGCGTGTAACAAGAAGAATGAGTGTCCGGAGCTGGGGCCGGTGGGGAACTTGCTGATCTCGGCGCAGTTTAAGACCACGGCGTCGGTGCTGGTGGTGCAGCAGTACCGCGGCCGGCTTGTGGGGGACTCTCTGGCGTCGTTGAAGGAGGAGCAGCAGCCGGAGACGGAGGAGGAAGGGGATGAGGAGAATGGGAGAGAGTCTCAATGATGATGCTTTTGTTTGCAGAACAAGACAAAGTATAAACCCTTATTCTCTCTCTCTCTTTGGAAACTCACCTTGTTGGAGGGGAGAGAGAATTGGCTATAGATATATAAGTTAACTTACTTCGTCTTATTTTGGGTTGTGGCTCTCTTTTTCTTTATTTGGTTTGAATAATTTAAGTTAGCCTAAAATTATTGAAATTATGATTTGATTTGAATAATTTAAGTTAAATTCTTTCATGCTTTTTTTTGCGTGACGAGAAAAACCTGCTATCGCTATTGAATTTGTATACTACATGACTAATAAGGTGCAACATTCTCACACCATACGTCATTTGTGAAACTCTTTGTTTCGTAATTGGTATTCTAGTTGATATTTGAGACTTACTAATATTTGTCATTTTTCAATCTAATGATTTGTAATTTTATTAATTCTCAGAAGCCTTAATACTCTCAAATAATTTCGTTCATAATTTAAGAAATAAAATAATTATTTTCAGAAGAAGCATAAAGCGTTTGTAGTCCAACGGTTAGGATAATTGCCTTCCAAGCAATAGACCCGGGTTCGACTCCCGGCAAACGCATATCCATCGATTTTTGTTTTCCGCCGTTTTAATTTTTATTTTATTGGTATTATTACCAGTTTTATTACATTTAATTTATTTATTAAAAATCAGAAAAACATTGTGTTGAATTAAATCAAAATAAACATTTACAGACTAATCTCGTAACCTTGCATTAATTAAAAAAAAAAACTACTCCCTCCATCCAAGCCGACTTATCTTGTTTGGTTTCGGCACAGATATTTTGGTGAATGAGTGGTTGTGTATAGATGAGTAGGTAAATATGTGTAGAAAGTAGGAGTTTGTGTAGTAATTATTTTTCTTTTTAGGAAAAAAGACAAGTCGGATGGGACGGCCCGGAAAAGGAATACAAGACAAATCAGGCGGGACGGAGGGAGCACTACTTTTACACATGACTTAGCAGCCAACAACTCAAGATGAAGACATATTCCAGAAAAGAACTCATGAATTATTGCAACAAATTACCTTCAACTAAATACATGTCTAAATCATTTGAGGCCGAAACCTCTACAACCAATCTTCCTCATCAACAGCCAAGATTCATATGACTAAATCTGCAAAACTCACCTTTCTTGCTGTCCCACAGACAGCATCCCATCATCGTCCAAACAAAAAGCTTATGCTTAAGCCATCTTTCTAGCTTTCAAAATGGGTATCTTGCTCAAGACGTTGTCATCATACACACCATACTGCTTCTCAATCTCTGCTACTGCCTTCTCAGCAAATGCGTGCACCTGCTCTTCGTACTTCTCATAGAAACGCGGCACACTGAACGCCACCACCATAACTACATATCAAGAAACACTCATAAGTGTGTCACAACTCCACACACACACACATATGATCAAAATGAGTAATGGGTTATGCTTCTTCACCTGTGTAGAGTACTGTCAAGAAGTCACAGCAACTCCCTGCAACCGACAAAATCCACAAGCCAACAATCGCCTTCATAACAGAGCAAAGTTCAAAGCAGTTCACTCATATCTTCCCATAACATGAATTCAAGTGAGATAATTAAACCTACATACAATGAGAAACTTCTTCAAATCCCTCCCGGATGCAACTTCCCTCAGAGTGTTAAATCCTCTGTTGATCTCAACTCTCATCATAGATGTAAACCTCACTACTGGACCTTCCGGAATGTGCAGTTCCGGGACGTCCGGAAGAGATCTACCACAAAAGAATAAGGAGACTCAAAAACATGAACTAAACAACTAAACTAGTGGGGTTGAAGAAGCATCAAATGAGTGCAGACCTGCTGATGAATTTAGCTGCATTCGACCACACGAAAAGAGCAGCAGAGGCAAGGATCAAGCCATGGCAGAGTAAGGAGATAAAATGGTATTCAAGAACTTCAAATAAAAGCCACATGACTGTAGCTCCACCTAGTATTCCTCCTGAGACTTTCTTATCCCTCCATAGAAGTACATCAGCAGCTGATCATCCACAAAATTGAAATTCTCACTCATAATTACCTTCATATGACAGCATTCTAATTTTCACTTAGTTCAAGAATTCATGCAAAGATACTCCAAGTTGAAGGCCAATAATAACAAGAACTAAATCAACGTTTTCAATACCATACATCTATTCAATAATCGAGTAAGTATATGGCGAAACCCTAATTAGTCGCTTAAAAGATCCCCAAATAGAAACCAAATAACAGAATTAGGAATTCTATTGGTCGATCAAACCCTAGCATCCTAAATTGATGCTGAGATTAGACTAATCAATAATGTATTGAATAAATCTACATTGCCAAACCGATAATATTTCACAATGCGAAAACCCTAATCAAAAGAAATTGAACCAATCGAAGCACCGCACCTCTCAAGTAATTGAGATTTGGGGGTGATGGTCGGATTAAAGCGAAGCAGAGAAATGTACGTTTGCCGCCGCCAAGGACCATGTGAATTGGCCGCTCCCGTCCGTAGAGACGGTAGACCTTGCCCCTAACCGACGACGGCTTTTCATCCTCGGAATCCGACGACGACGACGATAGTTCACTGGTGTTGATCTCGTCCATCAAAATCAATCTCGATCTCGATCTGCGCAATGCTCCACTTTCTCGTTGTGATTGTGCCGATCCACCACCGAAGATGACAACTTTAGGAATGGAAATCGAGTTGACGAGAGAGATGTTATTAAAAAATTAGGTGTTAATAAATAACGACAATAAAATCAAATGTTAGTATAAATACTATAACAACATAACAAACAACATATGAAAAATTGAATAGCGAAAATAACGAAATGCAAACCGAGGCAAGAGTTAGACTCTCTCTCCGCAAGACGATAATGCTCCGCTACTCGGTGCAAGCGGTCTATAGCACTCGTCTCCAAGATACAACGGTTTTTCATTACGAGTAGTTGCACTACTTCTCGTAATTCCGGCGAACTACTTGATATCTCGGGACTAAGGAAATATGAACATATAGATGTATGTAATGAAGTGACATAACATACGAATGGAAGAATTAATTCATAATATAACTCACGGTGGCATCATCTATTTATAGACCACGAAAAGTTTCTTCCCAATGGTTGCCAACTTTTCGTTAACATGCAACACCTCTTGCATGCAAGTGTCATGTCTTTTCATACACCAATCATGCATGTTAACTAACGTTGGTGTCTCTTCATGCATGCTATGCAATGTTTCATGCAACAATTAACTAATTTAATAATCTAAAATCCAACAATCCCCCACATTAGATTATTAAATGCAAATGCAAAATGTTATGCAAACCAAAGTCCTAAGTGACCTATTATTGCATCAGGATAGGTAGTTTTTTGCTTTGAACCTTCCTTAGTATAATGTTATCGGATTTACTCTTTGCTCGGTGAACGCGATGTCTTGAACCGGTCGACTTTTTGTGTAAACCAAGACAATAACATATACACAATAATAGATACAATATCGTTCGTTCTCACGTTGTGTCCATTTTGGCCTTGGACCATATCTTGGATTCATAAGTGTTTTTCTTATTTGAAGTGGCCATACTTCTCACTTATATAGGTGATCTCCTATAAAAGAGTATCCCGTCATACTCCACCAATAAAAGGCTATAGGAATCATTAAAAGCTTATAGCTTACCCTTTTACCACAAGCTACGGGTTTGCACTTGGGGCGCCTTCGAGAATGGATTTTTAGTTGTGTTTCCAAGTGCACAACTTGAACTTTCTTAACTTAGTTGTCTCTTTGAACCATGCTCATGGGATCTCCAATCATCATGGTAGAGTTACCATTAAGAGCGTTCTTTTAGTGTGGATTTTAATCTCATTCCCCTAACTGCATTGTACAATTGATCACGATTAATACCTTTAGTAAACGGATCCGCAATATTGTCTTTTGACTTCACATAGTCAATACATATTATTCCACTAGTGATCAATTGTCTAATGGTATTATGTCTTTGACGAATATGTCGTGACTTACCATTATACATACTACTTTGTGCTCTCCCTATTGCAGACATACTGTCACAATGTATTAAGACGGGAGACACGGATTTTTCCCAACAAGGAATATCCTCTAAGAAGTTCCGTAGTCATTCGGCTTCTTCGTATGTAATCGTTATGATGTCATGCATCATACGCTATGCGTTTTTGCTCATCTTTTTCATCTTCCCCCACAATTGGAGGTGTCTCTTTCAAGAATCGAGACAGATTCAAAGTAGTTAAATAAAATAACATTTTAGATAGTCAATCCTAGCGCGTTCTTTTAGTTACTCTTGCGATCCCGGAACACATCCTCGTTGGATCCACTTTTATTGCGATCCGGAACGTATCCTCGTCGGATCCAATTTCATCTAGGGTCTCGAGCCGTTACTCAGAGTACCCTTTTCAACTTTGGATATCGGGTCTTTCCTCAGATAATCCCTTATAATACGAACTTTGCAACGCCGCAAACTGTTCGTAAATCGGACCTCGAACCCCGAAGTTATCCGCTGCCGAAGATGGCACTCCGAACTGCCTCGGTGCCACGAGCATGAACCGGCTATGTTCAAACAACTCCCGATCACTCAAAACCAACTAACACCTATCGAAACTCATACCTCTGGAAAGCCACTTGTATAGGCTTTCCAACGCATCTCGCAGTTCGATAAACGAACTCTCGATTTAGGAGTTACACCCCGTTAAACTCCCCAAAATCATCACTAAACCCAGATTTTTCTTGCGAAAGAAAAACTGTTCATCTTGCGAACTTGCGTCGCAATTTCCGATCGGAGTAATGAAAAACAATGCCCAAAGTCTATACCATTGCAAACCTTGTACTTTTAGCTTTTCAACACACCTATCGGTTCGTGAAACGGAGATCGGACCAAGGAATTATTCGCCGTCGAAGAAGGCTCGCTGCACTACCTACGATTTTTAAAGCTGCGGAGCAGCATGTTCCGAGCATTTCCAACACACTATTTGTTTGTCCGAAAACCCCTTGAAACCCATACCGTTGTAAAGCCACGACTACAGGCTTTCCAACGCAACTTGCCTCTCGTTATTTGGAGTTCGGACCAGAATGTTATACCCCTCGGAAAAAGCCTACTCAAAACACCAAGCGGCAAGAAGCGCGAGCAGCGAAGTTTCGACCCGATTTTCATGACCCAATCGACTCATAATTCTAGAAAACTGACATCCGCACAAACCTTGATAAACAAGGATTCCAGAGCATATCTTCGATCGTAAAACAGAGTCCCGACCGCTGAGATACGTCTGCTCGAATGTCGCCCGGAAATTCGTTTGATTAAATGCCACACCCGAGAAAATTCTAAGTATTGAAATGAGGCTTAGCTCCACCCATTTTGAGAGATATTTTGTGAACAGACCTCAAATCTGGAAACCCCAAGTCCTATACCGTATCGAACCTTGTCATTCAAAGGATCTCCAGAACTTTTCCGTTCGCCATTGGGAGATCGTATCAAGAAGTTACGGATCTACAAAAAGGCACTACCGAAACGCCATCCTCCCGGGATGTGCCGAACCCCCAACTTTAGAATAGCCTAGGAGCTTCGTCCCTTCTCGAAACTCACCGATTCTTATACCGATAGAAAGCTGAGTTCGTTGGCTTTCCAAAACTATGCTCGACGCATAAAATGGAGTTCAGACGAAGAAGATACAAGCCCGCGACGTACAGCTGGCAGAACTGCCACAAACTCGCTGACTCAAGTTTGGAGGCCATTTTAATTATCGTAACGACGCCCGATCAGAAAGCTTACTTCTACGAACTTGAAGCCCTCCTGGGGCAGAACCTAAACGTGAATTTTCGTCAAAGACCGACGGTCGGATCCTTTCCGCATGAACAGGGGATCCTTTCCGCGTGAATTTGGTTGTTCGTTCTTTGTTGTAAAGTTCGGAGACACGTTACTACTACTTGTCATCATTTCTTCAACACGAATTATCGTCTTGCGATTGTTATTAAAAAATTAGGTGTTAAGAAATAACGACAATAAAATCAAATGTTAGTATAAATACTATAACAACATAACAAACAACATATGAAAAATTGAATAGCGAAAATAACGAAATGCAAACCGAGGCAAGAGTTAGACTCTCTCTCCGCAAGACGATAATGCTCCGCTACTCGGTGCAAGCGGTCTATAGCACTCGTCTCCAAGATACAACGGTTTTTCATTACGAGTAGTTGCACTACTTCTCGTAATTCCGCGAACTACTTGATATCTCGGGACTAAGGAAATATGAACATATAGATGTATGTAATGAAGTGACATAACATACGAATGGAAGAATTAATTCATAATATAACTCACGGTGGCATCATCTATTTATAGACCACGAAAAGTTTCTTCCCAATGGTTGCCAACTTTTCGTTAACATGCAACACCTCTTGCATGCAAGTGTCATGTCTTTTCATACACCAATCATGCATGTTAACTAACGTTGGTGTCTCTTCATGCATGCTATGCAATGTTTCATGCAACAATTAACTAATTTAATAATCTAAAATCCAACAAGAGAGTTAGGAGGTTACGCGTAAGAATGAAATTCATGCATCATGCAAATATAAAAATAACAATTAGGAGGCATGAAATTTTATTTATATTTTATTATTCATTTGGTGGTTATTAGTTGTTATACAAATTTACGATACGAATGAGTCTATCACACGTGATTAGAGTTAATACTTGTCGAAATAGATTTAGTTGAATTCAAGCGGGGTCACCACTCCCCCGACACATAATAGTACTCCCTCATTCTTATTTAGCTCGTCTTTTTTTTTTTTTTTTTTTTCCAGCACGATTATTAAGAATAATTAAAAATTATGTGTAAATGACTAGGTCCCACAAAAGAAAAGTTGATAGTTTTGTGTAAATATATTGCTATTTTTGGAAGATGACGAGATATATGAGACATCCCGAAAATAAATGTAAGACAAGACGAATGGGACGGAGGGAGTAATATTTACTCCCTCCGTTCCATTTAACATGACACGTTTTCATTTTCGGAACGTCCCACTTAAAATGATATGTTTCCTTAAAATGAAATAACTTTAAAAAATATTACTAAATTATCTCTAACCTTTTATTTATCTTTCCTACTTTTTCATTTATTTATTTTACTTTATCATTTCTCTCTCCTATTTTATTATTTATTATTTCACAAACCCATTCATGTTATTTTTCTTACTTTATCATTTACTCATCTCTTATATTTTATCATCCATTTCTTAATTATCGCGCAGAAAAGAAAATGTGTCATGTTAAATGGGACTGAGGGAGTACATGGTAGATCAAACATTTGGGTTGGATATGAATACATTAAGTTCCATAAAGTTATTTTAAAATTGAATATCGAGCTAAACCACTAAAATTAACTCTAAATTAAAAATAAATAAAAATATCAAATAGAGAGATTGAATTGCAACCATGTTTAGCCATGCCTCGTTTCACTAGATACAAAATGGTGGGTGGCCCGGAATCGATAGGTCTTGGGTTCAATTCCCACCAAGACCGCTATGTGTTGTCTGTCACCCTGTCACATTAAGGGTGGTTGAACCCTCTTGCGTGATTTGCAGGCTACTGCACAAGGAGCGTGGTTTACCCGGTGCACACCGAAGGTAGCGGTTGTGGGTTTCATGAATAAAAAAAAAATTTAAAATGGTCCAAATAGTGGATAGAGAAACCTTCCCTTCATGGCAGAGAAAACTAGTCATTGATTTAATTATTATAATTAATAGCCTTGATGATTATTGTTCAAACAATTTAGTCTTATTACATAATCATTTACTCAATAAAATTCAAAATGAAAAATAAGATGAATAATCAAATAGTCAAGATAATAGGGTATATATAGTGGGGTTTCTCTTGATTGAATACATAAAAAGAAGACGAATTAGGTTCTTAAGAATCATAGATTAGATCTCGCACAAATATTTTATATATATTTCTTACCATATTTATTTATTCCAAATTCACTTTTATTGTATATACAATTTTGTTTAATTATATTTATTGTCCACTACTGAAATATCTAAAGGTCTTAATAATGAAATAAAGAAAAAAAAATAGATTTTGGCTTTCTTATTATCTAAAATTGTTCCAATTATTGCTTACCAATAGCCTTGTTGATTATCATTTGAATAATTTAGTCTTATGACATATACCTCTGTTCTATATTTAGGCTATTCTATTGAAATTGTCTAACATACAATTTTTAATATAAATTATTATAAATATTTTTAACTCATAATTCTATACAACTCTTGAAAAGAAAATAGATTAAATTTATAGAAGAGTGTGAGTAGTTATTTACTCAAGAAAATTAAAATCTTGAAAAATAAGATCAAGAATCAAGTAGTCAAGACAATGGGTGTATACGCATTTTCACAATAAGCCCGTTTGAAAATCGACGAAGTTGGGCGACAAGAAATTAAATAGGATTCGCCGATAAAAATACGATTGCAGTAAAAGCTGGAAGCTTTCCTCCATAAATAACACCTGCCCTGCCCACAACGCCGATTGCCACCTATACATATCTCATACTACTCCTATACATACACATACACATGTATCTACATACAAATTCTGGTGGGTTACTCCAAATATATTTCTCTGGAGTTGCCTAAATTCCTCCCAATTTGTATTCTCTTTCTGATGATTCAATGATCGGGAGTTGGCCCTCTTCCAACCCTCAAAATTTCAGCCAGTTCAAGCCCAATGAACCTTCCAATCCATCGGTATGAACTCGATTTCTTCATTCAAGATTTCAACTTTTTTTGTATTGCTGCAGACCCATTTCCCTTTTGGATGAATTATGTTGAAATTTTGCTGTATTTGAGTAATTCTGCTAGTTTTTGTTTTCTTAAAGTTGAAGGCTCGTTGTGGGATTTGAATTTTGGGTATGATTTAGGTTTAGGGTTATGAATTCTTTAGTGCTTTGAATCTTAGGGTTGGCGGTGAGATTTGGGGATTGAGATGGGGGTCATGGGATGAAGTTGCTTTGAAATGGGGTTTGTGTTTTTTGGTGCTAATCTAAGAGTTATGGATTTTCTGAATTCATAATTGGTGAAGGTTTTCATTTCTACTTGTTGCATTTAGCTGGTTATGTATTTAAGTACTGCAATTGAGGGTGAAATCAAGCACTCATGGAAATCATTTCTGCAATTCTTGCTGTTTGGTTGAAGTAATTGGTTGTGTTTTGCTGTTTTGAAGTAGCGAATTTCGTGTGGTAGATGCTCCTTCCTTAATAGATAAGAGGGCCTTATGTTATACGGCGAGTATAGAATTATCATTAGTTGTATGAGGCGTCGATGAGTGTAAATTAAACACGTCTAGTTTTGGAACGAGGTTTAGTCGTTGTTGGTTGTTATAGCAAACTTTTTTCATTTGCTTACAAGTGGATGCTACATGCTTGATATGTCAAGAATTAGGGCTTTTATTGATCAACAACCTTCTAACTAAGAAAGTTAAATTTATGATGTCGAGGCGATTCGTGTTCAATTTGGTCATTTGCGAGTTGCCTTTAATAAAGTTAGCGACCACATGTTTCTGGAAGTTATAGGCAGAATAATGACTCATTTGCTTCCACTTGGTTCTGCGTAAGGAAAAATCTTTAAAAATCTTTTTTGGCTTGTAAGCCGTTATGTTGTTTGTTGTTCATTCGTTGTCGCCCGTCGGTGGTTCCCATTTGTCATCCGAAGAGAGTAAATGCGAAAATATTGTCCCTTGTGACTTGTCAATACTCTTTATGTCATTCCTACTTTTGTGGCATTCTTGTGTTCGACACGAGATGAAGGATGATATAGTAGAGAACACGGTGTCAAGATCTTGAACTTTTGGACCCAAGATTTTGACAAGAATTGAAGATTTTAAAATTATGGATGTTTGCATTGACAAAAAAGTGAAAGCCCTAGTCAAAGTGCAGATGAACTTTTTTTTTTTTTTTTCATTTAATAGGCTTGTGTTAGTTGATTTATATTTCACATTCAAATGCTGAAAGATTTTTCTGATCTTTGGAGATTGAGATTATAAAAATGTTAATCCCACTCTAATTATTCAGTAATTTTGCTTCTGGATGATTGCATCAAATTCCCACTTATTTATTTCAAGTACTAAATCTCCACTTTACTGAGGAGAGTGTTCTAGATCGACAACGTATTCATTTTAAAACTAATCTTTTTCCTCGCAATGTTCATCGGAACTGAAAGTTTGTTATCCTAACACGATATTCGTGTTTTCTTCAGAAAATGACGCCCGTTACTTATCATCCGACTCATGACCACACCCTCCCTCCGCCTGATCAAGGTAACATGTATAAGTAACTAATTTCTCTTCATTTATTTAATTTATTTTCCATCTACTTTGACACAACATCCTTATGTTCTAGCAATTGTCAATACTCTCTAGTTAGACGAACCGGTGAGATATTTCTTCATTATAAATGTGTTTTATAAAGAGAAGAAGTTGGATGATAGGATGTTTATGCAAAAATCAAGAGTCTTGCATGAATGATCATGTGCCCGTTGACAAACAAGACTCGATAAGGAATCCCTCGACCTCCCCTTGTCGTAGGTTTAACCGTTTATCCACAAGATGATCAATAGCTACTCCCTCCGTCCCATTTGAAACGACCCGTTTTCCTTTTTGGGACGTCCCATTTGAAACGATCCGTTTCTAAAAAAGGAAATAAGTTTCCAAAACAATTACAATCTTCTCTCCTACTTTATCATCTACTATCGTTATATCACACTCATTTTCTCTCTGTTACTTTATTATTTACTCTCTCACTATCTCACTTATCTTTCCTCTCTTACTTTATCATCTACTCATCTTTCATACTTTATCATTTGTTTTCTTAATTCCCGCGCCGAAAAAAGATTGGTCATTTCAAACGGGACGGAGAGAGTATCTATCTATCTACAGACCTAACAACATGCTTCCTCAAATCTTCAATTTATGATCTGAAAATAATTTTCTTGATTTGGATTGTTGCAATAATTCCCTTGATCATGTTGAATTCCTTCTCAGTTATCGCCTCCGAAGCGAAAAACATTCTACTGAGGCACTTCTACCAACATGCTGATGAGAAGGTAAGGCATTTATAGTAACACTAATTCTCCCATAGTGAAGAAGATTCTTCTTATGTATATGTTGATGATTTTCTAGCTGCGGCCGAGCAGCAAGAGAGCTGCATCCGGCAACCCGACGCCCGAGCGGGCGTCGAAGCTTGCAAAGACTTCTGCTTCTGCTTGTGAAGATGGGTGATGTGAATATATTTGTCCTTGTATTGTAGAGCAGGTTTGATTTGTATTCTTGCATAAGCTTCAAGGAGTGTGTATATTTTGGGCTATGTTCAGATCTATGCATCCCTTCTTCTACATTAAGTGGTATTGTCATGAAAAATGATAATAAATGTGGAATCGGAAGGCATTGTTCGATTTATGCACCGGATCTCATCAAAACCCGTAAATTTATAGTTGGTATAGAATGGTCGAAAGAAGAAATAGTTGTGATAGGTTAACCAAACCTATCCGTAATTAGGGCCGAATTGGGCAAAATTTGGAGGCCCAAAGAAATACGAATTCGGTGGCCCAGTGGGCCCAATTATTAATTGGGCCAGGCCCATAAAAAGCCTAAAGGACTTTGGGCCTAATTTTGTCAATTAGTTTATATAGTTAAACTTTGATAAAGTAATATTTGATAAAGTAATAATTTCGCTAAGATAATAATTTTTTTCGGTCCCGATATGAGTCAATGCACCAAAATAATGTTCGATAAAGTAATAACCTCGTTAAATTAATATTTTTTCTCGATCCCAAGGTTATTACTTTTATCGAGGTTTAATTGTACTAATATTCTTATAATAACTATATACCTTCGTCCGCTATTAATGATAAAAAAAAATGCTATTAATGTCCCCATGTGATGACATAGTGTTGAAGGTAGATGGTCCGGGATGATAGGTCATGCGTTCAAATCCTACTGAAAAATACTATTTGTGTGTTTGCAATATAGCGGCTGCGAGTTTCTCGTATAAAAAAATGCTATTAATGATAAAAAAAATCGCTATGAGCATTAAGAAAGTTATTTTCTTTGGCAAGTAATACGCATGATTTTATTAAATTATATTATAATACTATTTTAAAGTACGAACCATTTTAATAAGATGATCTATAAAGAAATACGGCACTAATATTGGGATAGATTAAGTATAATCTTATTAGCTCAATGATAATATGTTTAAACCTTGATCAAAAGATTGTGGTTCAATTCACATATGGTTCAATCATGATTCTCAATTATTTACGCCAGATTAGTATATAGTTCAAGTTTTATTATTTCTTGAAAAATTATTATTCCTCCCTCACTTCGACCCTTGATAATTTTTGTGTGTATGTAATTAGAAAAAATTGCAACTACTATATAAAATCTAAATATAAACTTGAATAAACGGTATCTAACTTGAATTTTTAATTCTAGATGCTCTAATAAATTGAACATGTCAAGAGAGGATAATAATTACTCCCTCCGTATCATAGAAAGTATTTAATTTTTATTTTCAAGTCGTCCCATAGAAAGTATTTTATTTCATAAAAAAAAACAAGTAATATGTGGACCAAAATTAACAAGCCAAAAATAAAACAATATCTCATCAAACAATATACTCCCTCCGTCCCACTCTCTTGACGCGTATTCCTTTTCGGGACGTCCCACCCATCTTGACACGTTTCCAAAAAAAGAAATAATTATCCTCTACTTTTTCATTTCTCTTTCCTACTTTTTCATTTTTTTCATTTCTCTCTCCTACTTTTTTATTTCTCTCTCTTACTTTATCCCTCTCTCATACTTTATCATCTCCACTTTCTTAATTCCCGTGTCGAAAAAAATGTGTCAAGATGGGTGGAATGGAAGGAGTATATCATATAATCTCATTTTCTTAATTTTCTTACTTTATAGAAATAATAGACATTGTATGAGATCGAGAGTATTAAAGACGGCTGACAGTTGGACCAAACTTGACTTTGACAATGTTAGATTCTCATTATCTGTAAATTCCAATTTATATACCAGCCAAATTAAATTTTCGAATTAATTAAAACACATTTTCCGCAAACATCAAAAGAACTCTGCAAGTTTCCCGTTGACCGGTAGCTACAGCCACCGGAGCCGCCGCACGCGACCAACAAATTCCTCGCCATGGCTATGGCTAGTTCCGTCTCCGCGCCGCATCCTATCAAGACCTTCTCGAAGAAGCCGACCGCCAGTTACTTCTTTAAAAAAAAGTAAACTCCATCACCATGAAATAAATAAATAAAAATATATAATCTAAAGTTAAATCAATATGGAACTGGTATGGATGATTTGCCAGCTTGATCAAGAACATCAAGAACCTCCGCTCTACTCTTCACCATCTTATGAAACACTTCCCTAATCTGCAGCTGCAGCGGCACCAGCCCTTCCTCCATCTTCCCACATATCTCCTCCAGCTCCGCCACCTGCGCCGCCACCTCCGCCTCCTTCTCCTCGTCCAACGGAAACATAAATGAGTCCGCCAAATCCACCAACCACTGCGCCACCCTCTCCAGCCTCTGCACCTCCTCCAACAACCCGGCGCCGCCTTTCTTCTCCTTCTTCTTCCAATCCTCCCCAATCTTATCCATTAAACCGCTAACGGGCTGGGCCCAATTTAATTGTTTGGGAAAAGTCAAATGTGCCCCCAGCCCGGCCTGTTCCTGGCACGGGATGGATGCCACTAGGGCCCACATCACGAATCCGAGGATGTTGCTCATGATGTAGATCGGTGTGGGTAGTCCGGTGACCTCCGCGCCACGTGGCGCGACGAGATTGGAGGATATTGAATGGATCTGTTTCGCGGCGGACCACGACTTCGCCACCGACCACGACAGCGATCGGAAGCTGGCGACGTAGCGGTCCTTGTTCGCTCCGCCGCGGAGGGCGAGGGAGCACTTGCGCTCCGTGAGGCGGCCGTGGGAGGCGGCGGCGGCGTGCTCCTTGTCGTCGAGCGCCATGGAGGTGAGGACGGTGGCTAGGGCTTTCCTCGCGCGGCGGATTTGGCCTTCTCCGAGGGGGTTCTGGCGTAGCGCGGCGGCGGCGATCTCAGCCAGCTTCTGCCAGCGGAGGAGGAGGTCGACGCCGTGGCTAATTGCGTTGCAGATGTCTAGGGCTTTTACTGTGCGGTCGAGTAGATCGGGGATGAGGCGGTCGAGCGGGGGTTTCGAGAGGTGGTTGGGGTCGCGGCCGGAGACGAGGATGGCTTTGAATTCGGCCTCGCAGCAGAGGAAGTAGTCGAGGAGAGTGCGGAGCCAGGAGAGGGAGAGGAGCGGGGGGCGGTCGTCGGCGGCGGAGAGGAGGTCGGAGAAGCGGGAGGCGACGTGCTTCTGGAAGAGCTCGATGTCTTCCTGGTCTTGGTCGTGGGCGGGGTCGATGGCGTTGACTTGGTTGCGGCGGATGCTGATGCGGTTGAGGAAGGAGCCTTGGTTGTCCGTCGTCGGCATGGTTGGCGGTGAGATTGATGATGGTGGTGGTTTGTTGAGAGAGAGAGAGAGAGGAGGGAGAAGAAGAGGAGATGGTGGAGGAGAGAGAGGACGGTTAAGAATCTATTTGATCGGCAAGTTTGGTGGTTATGGTTTGTCGTGAAGCACGACCGTTTTGGTCGTTGACTACTATTTTGTCTTTTCTTTTTCACGTTCGCTATAACTTTTATTTTTAATTTTTTTAATTTTTATGGAATATATAATTCGATTTGATGGTCGCTTAATTGACCAAATAAATTCTCTGAAATTTAATTCTATATAGTCAATAACTATCAAAAATAAGGAATGGATACTAGTCATGATATTTTTCTTAATTATCTTTGAGTTTTGGTTAATAACTTCCTTGGGATTTATTAAACTAAAAATTGTAAAAATTAAAAATAATCGAAAACGTATTAATTAGACAAATAAGAGATCGTTCTAACAGAATATTCTACACACATATTTTCGATACTCGGCACAAAATATGAATAAATTTTAAAAATCAACTAGTTATAAACCATCAAAATTAAATTGACACGATACTTATTCCTCCTTACAAAGTCGGTAGCCATTATGTTGGGCAGCAAAATGACTACTTTCTTAATCTAGTTACAATCTACTTTGTAGGACAATCAATGGATTTAATAACTAGACATCTTTATTGATATAAGGAAACCTAGTTTATGAGGCTCATTGTGTTTGATTCACTTTTTTCCGATGCGATTATTAAGACGTTATATGTATGGTTATTAAAATTGTGGATCCCATTCCTTTAATTTTTGAATTAAGAGGGAAAAGCTTACCAAATAAGGAATGCAACAAAATTGATGTGACACTATGATTAGGAAAGTGAGACAAAATAAATTGAACGGAGAAAGTACCATACAATTTCCAAAATAATGTTAAATTTGAAGAAATTTTCAATTTTGGTTATGTATTAAAAGTGTGTTCATTTATAGCTTGTCTATTAGTATGAAGTTTTTTTTTTTTTTGATAACGAGGAACCCGCAGTCGCTACCTTTGATCTATTAGTATGAAGTTGATCTCACATAAGGTTGAGTAAGATTATATCTCAATATTTTGATCAAATTCATAATTCTAAATTCCAACACATGTCAAATCCATCTCAAAAACACTTTACCTTAAATGAAGTTTACTTCACCCAAAATTTTATTGTTCATTTTTTGTCCAATAAATATGATTGCTTATTTTGTTGGAAAGTGTATTACATGCACCTCTATAAATAGATACTCCCTACGTCCCTCGAACTATCCCACCCGACTTATCTTGTTTACTAAAAAGGAAAATAATTACTACTCAAACTCTCACTTTTTTTTGGAAGATATAAAACAGATGATCGTTTTTAAGTACGTCGAGAACCAAAATCGAAAATCGAATGATATTTGAAAAAGTCAATGCGGTATCATAGTCTCACCAATAAGCTCAGGCAACTTAGAATTAAAAAATATATATATATATAATATAATATATAAAAAAGGGTAAAATCAGAATAATTTATCAACTTTTCATTAAAATAACCCATTACTAGATTTTTAACACACAAAATTACCACATGACATGAAAACATGATGCAAAAATGGCCAAAAGAACTTGTCCCTCAAAGTTCAGTCCAACCTTGCAGCAATTATTACAGAACTTGGAGGATAATCTTTTCAATGAGAAGTCTCCAAAGCAGATAACAAAAACCCACTATTTGCACAATTAAAGATCCAATTGTCTCTACCATATCTCTAACAAGGATCCCACAGCCTAACCTGGTGAGATGAAACTCGAAGCTCGAGGGCGATTTATTTCTTCGCGCTTTGATCTGGGTTTAACTCGTGAAGGTTCAGCAACAGCTCATCAGAGTTCAGATACAGCTTGTTGGTTGAAACAGCAATAGTGTGTGCAATTTCCTTGGATGCTTCAATCCTCCTCAATGTGATAAAGGCCGGATTGTTTGAAATAGCTTGACCAATCAATTGAGCACTCTTAGCTTCTCCCTAGAAGCCAAAACACGAAAAGCTTAACGACTCTAGTTCAGGCAAAGCAAGACAAAAAGTGGAAAGGATCGCATTGGCTACAATTTGATCTTGGATATAGCATAACAAACCAACAACCATTTGCATTGCATGTACCTCAAAGTCGTGAAAATGTAACAACAAAATAGCGTAGAAATACGAGTAAGTAGTAGAGTTTTGTTTTTACCTGTGCTCGAATAATAGCACTTTGTTTGTCTTGCTCAGCCTTTTCAACAACGAATTTGGCCCTCTCGGCTTCTTGTGCAGCTACCTGTTTGGCTTCTATAGCAGCAGTGAATTCCCTTCCGAAGGTCAATGTGGTAATCGACACATCATCCAGTGCAATGTTGAAGTAGGCTGCCCTTTCTGTTAATATTTTCCTTATTTCCCTACTGACATTCTACATTGAGCAAATTATCAGCACAGTTGCATCAATATTAGGGATGTCATCAACTTCCAGTCTCGAATTGCTTGAGGATCTAAAAGAATTAAGTACTCCCTACATCCCACTAGAAACGACGCGTTTCCCTTATTGGGCCGTTCCACTAAAAACGACGTGCTTCCCTTATTAACCTGTCGCGCAAAAGAAACGTGTCGTTTCTAGCGGGACGGAAGGAGTACAATTTATTAAACAATATTTGATCTAAATTTGTCTACTACCATATATCAACCTAGAGCAAAACCTCTGGAAGAAGAAGGGATCAACCCTAAAAAAATCAGATCATCTTACTCTACCTCTCTCTGGGTAATAAGCTGGCTAGCATTGTATTGAGCAACCACAGCTTTCAAAGTTTCGTGAATAATTGAAGGCAGAACCCTTTCATTGTAATTCTCACCAAGGGTTCGGTAAATTGTAGGCAACTGATCAGGCACAGGACGAGTCAGAACTCGAAGACCAATTTTGACCTGTAACAGACAAATAGTGATTAGATGTGGGTGCTTTTATTTATATTAGCCAACAGAGTTTCCGAAAAGGAACTACATGTAAAGCATCTCTCTAAGCACCGAGCATCGTTAACAATTGGCCCTTAGACGTACTATTGGAATCCCTATATCCTCATCTGACATCAAAAAACATCCTCAGAAGGTACAAGATGAACATGGAAGAAATCATAGGTTTTTCTGGCTAAGTATCTTGATCTCATAAGGGCAACAAGACCTGTTTAGAACTTAAAAATTTCACTACCATTTAATATTTGGCAAGACAATACTACGATAAACAGAGAAAATCATAGTTTTTTTCTGGCTTCATAAAGTTATAACTGCCCGAGCCACCAAGGACTTTGTGAATACAGGTCTAGATAGAAGGATATGCAGGTGTCAATCAAAGAGAAGGAGAGACACACATACAATCACTCACAAACAACACTTGCGCACGCACACACAGAGAGAGAGAGAGAGATTACCATCTGAAGGTCACGACTGCCTGACGTGCTTTCCACAAGATTAGGTCGTGCCCTGACATCATAGATTACTGGCCTCTCGAACCATGGGGCTAGTATGTGTGTCCCTTCAGGATACACCTGTATGTAATTTATCAAAAAAATAAAAACAATCGTGAATATATGATAATTTCAATACTTTTACCATTGTAAAGACAATGAGACAAAAAGTACATAACAGCAAGATAAAAGAAATCGGAACCATAATCTTGCAGATTAAAAAAGCGTTAAGTGTAAGATCTTACGGATACTAATGGAACAAACCTTATCTTTGACACCCCATATACGGTTGAAAACAATGGCGCGATGCCCTCCCTCAACATTGTAGAGACTGTTACTAATTCCATATATAGTAAGCCCAGCAAAAGCCCCAAATGATATTAGCTTGGAGACTCCACCTCCACTAGGCATCTTGGGAACATTGACATTTTTGAAATTCATCGTCTAACCACTGCATATTAGAGAGATAGAGATGCCCAATCAATCATTAATCTCCGTTTCGAGTAATAGGATTATCAAATCGAAGAAAACAGTAGTATTTGACCAAATAATCAGCTATACCGGATACTCAAGGTAATCATCAATAATATCATAATAATCATCAATAATATCATAATTTGTGGTGCATCTGACGGTGTGAAAAACTTGCACTTGTTATTGAAAAATTAAGACTGCAGCTCAAGAATTAAAGACACTAGCCAGAAACCCAGAACTATGAGTAAATTCAAAACTATTAGATTCTCAATCTTAACTCACGTACACTGAGAAGATAATGAGGGAGCAACAATAACAAAGGAGAATTGGCACAACTTCCCTTTGTTGTAATTCATCTATCAATAATTTAAGATTTTGTGTATAAACACCCTTTTCGCAACAATTTGTGCATAAACATCACGAAACCGCAGGAAAAACGGAAATTGGATAGAGAGAAAAGTAGCAGATCTACGTACCTTGATTGAAAGGAGAGGGGAGAGAACAATATTTTGAGAAGAGCGAGAGACGACGGAATGGACTTGAGGGTTTTAGAAAGAGAGGGAGCTTGGGGAAGAGGTAACTGTTCAGGGCTTAGGGTTTTTCTCTCTATTTTCTTTAATTTTCTTATTTTTTATGTATTTTTATATATTTGGTCTTCAGTATTTTTCACTCATTTAAACATTGACGCCCAACTAAGGCCATAATAACTTGGCCCAATAAAGGCCCGTGAGAGATGGGCCCAATAAAGGCCCATAAGAGACCTATTTTTTTATTTATATATTTATTCAGTTGAGTTAAATGAGATCTTCCGTCAACTCTCTCCATCCCAAAATTCTTGTCCACTATTTTATTTTGGATTGTCTCAAAATTCTTGTTCATTATTTCATTTTGGATTGTCACAAAATTTTTGTTCACTTTCTTTTTTTACGTAATTTTTTATGGGACCACAACTTTACATCACTCTCCACACAATTAACAATTCTCCTTAAAAATTCATGAAAAAAGCAAAGTGGACAAGAATTTTGGAACGGAGGGAGCAATATATTGTATGTGAACTTGCTATTATAGTAAAATTCCTAAATAATACTACATCCGTCCCGCTATTTCCGGCACACTTCATTTGAGTGCGGAAATTAAGAAAGTAGATGATTAAAAATGAGATATGGGTAGATGATAAAGTATGAGAGAGAAGATGAGTGAGAGTAGATGATAAAGTATGAGAAAGTAGATTGTAAAGTAAGAGATAGAAGATGATAAATTAAGAAAAAGTAGAAGATATAAAATGGTAAAGTATGAGAGAGATGACAGTTATTTCCAAATTAGGAAGTATGCCAGAAATAGCGGGATGTCCATTTCGGGAAAGTGTGCCAGAAATAGCGGGACGGATGTAGTAATATCTTTGAGAAGATTGAACAAAAATATTAATATAAAAAAAATATTATTCGGTGGAAGTTTTAGATTAAAAAATATAATTCATTAAAAATAACCAAATATATTATCAAACATTTGAAAAATGTCTCATTCATATTTCTAAATTTTGAAATTTGAAATATATGTAATATTCATGAACTAAGGAACAAATTTTGGTTACATCATTCATATGACTTAAATTCAGAAGATCCATTCATATCCGAATTAATATAAAAATGTATTGTAAATACATGTATGCATTTAAAAAATTGTTGATATAAATGTACATGTGTATGTCTTCGAAATATTTTATTGTTTGTTGGCAAATTGGCAAATTTGGTCCCCAATATTTGCCACTTTGAATGAATTGGTCCCTAATTTTTTTTTGTTTATTGGTTCCCAATGTTTGCTAATTTGGATAAATTGATCATTCTGTCAAATTTTAAGTTAATTAAGTGTTAATCATAGGGGTATTTATGGAATAAAAGCTTTAGGGACCAATTCATCCAATTTTTTAATAAAACTTTATTTTTTTTAAATTATGATTTTTTCGGAAAAAAATTAATTTTTCAAATATTTTTTTATTTTAAAAATTACTACTTTTTTTCAACTAATTTTTTTCTTTTTTTTCCAAATAATTTTTTTGGTAAACGAAAAAAATTAATTAATAATAATTTTAGGGATCAATTCATCTAAATAATTTTTTGAATTAACTTTTTTTCAAATTTTATTATTTAAATAAAAATTAAGTAAATTTAGATTAACTAATAATTTTGCATTTCACGGTGAAGGGGGGAGCGGGTCAACACAACGGTTGGGGAATCTGTTATGTTCTTCGAGGAGAGGAGCAGCTGGACGACCCGCTCCTAGTCGTCCAATTATAGCCTCACACCTCCTAGTCGTCCAGCTGCTCTTCTCCTCGAAGAACATAACACATTCCCCAACCGTTGTATTGACCCGCTCCCCTCCTTCATCGTGAAATGCAAAATTATTAGTTAATCTAAATTTACTTAATTTTTATTTAAATAAAATAATTTGAAAAAAATTTAATTCAAAAAATTATTTAGATGAATTGGTCCCTAAAATTATTATTAATTAATTTTTTTCGTCTACCAAAAAAATTATTTTATAAAAAAAAGAAAAAAAATTAGTTGAAAAAAAGTAATTTTTAAAATAAAAAATTATTTGAAAAATTAATTTTTTTTCCGAAAAAATCATAATTTAAAAAAAATTAAAAAAAATTAAAGTTTTATTTAAAAATTGGATGAATTGGTCTCTGAAATTTTTATTCCATAAATACCCCTATGATTAAAACTTAATTAACTTAAAATTTGACAGAAGGACCATTTTATCCAAATTAGCAAACATTGGGGACCAATAAAAAAAAAAAAAAAAAGATTAGGGATCAATTCATCCAAAGTGGCAAACATTGGGGACCAAATTTGCCAATTTGCCTTGTTTGTTTCATCTCCCTATACATATATGAGTTTATGTTATATAGTTATGAAGTTTTACGCATTTTATGAGTATATTCAGATTAATTTTTAAAAAATGTACATTAAAAACATGTTTTATGTTATTATTATTTAAAATTGGTTTCAAGTTGGGAACAATTTTTTTTGTTTCTTTTTTCCAAGAAAGTTATTAGTATATAAAGTAGTTATTATATGAATGTGTTTACTATATGAAATATTTCGCATGCCGGAACATCATGGATTCAAAACCCACCAATACCGTTATGTGTGAGTCTGTCACCTATAGTTAACCTAGGGTGGTTGAACCCTCCTTTGTTGTTTGTAGACTAGAGCACATGAGCGATATTTACCCCGTACACATTTCGATAGAGGCTGCGGGTTACCTCGTCATCCAAAAAAAGATAAGAAGGTTGATGCAACTTTCATATGAACTAGTACTTGTTTTCATTTTAAAATATTTTTATACCTGGGTAAAATACGTTACATGCTCAATTTATAGGTTAATATTTACCACTGAATAATTTCAAATTAATACTCTCTCCGTCCCGCTCGACTTGTCTTGTCTTTTTTTGGTACAGAGATTAATAAGTGGGTGATTGTGTGTAGGTGAGTGAGTGATTGCGTGTAAAGAAGTAGGCCCAAAGGATAAAGTGAGAGTTTGTGTACTAATTATTTTTCTTTTTAAAAAATAAGATAAGTCGGATGGGACGGTCAGGAAATGAAAATAAGAGAAGTCAGCCGGGACGGGGAAGTACTAGTCTTGTTAATGTTAGTGTAGTCAATATTATTTGATAAATCGAATATTTTTAATTGAATAAATTGATTAAAAAAAGTTCACATACCATATTGTTTCTGCCTGACTTGGGAACAAAGGGCAAAAGATCACTTAGCCCATTTATGGTGGACACCAATCACGCGGCGCCACGCGTGCATTGGTAGACCATCCTTTTATAATTCAAATATTTTTAAAATGCTAACATGGTCCACCAATGCACGTGTGCGCCTCGGGATTGGTGGACCACCTTCATAAATGGTCCAGATCCGCGAATTTTTCTACCCTAGACCAGGTCCACAACTTAAGTTGTGGATCTTGTGGTTTAAAATCATGCCACATAGGATATTTTAAAAATAAAAAAATACAAAAAAATACAATCAAAGGTATTATTTAATTAAAGTTAAATTCTGGACCACAAAGTGGATCTGGTCTAGGATAGAAATTTCCCAGATCCGCTTTGGGAACAAAGCTTTCCTCCTCATGTATTAATCCCAACACCGCTCACATCTCCTAAATCGCCAATCAAATCAATTTCGTCCGAGAAAAGGAAGAAAATTAAACACAGTCTTCCGATTTTGTGGAAAAAAATCACCGAATCTTAGTTGAAAAGCTTTGAAGAATGAGCCGCGGAAGTGGAGGCGGATACGATCGACACATTACGATCTTCTCTCCGGAAGGCCGGCTTTATCAAGTCGGTAAGCTTTCTACTCACACAAAACCCGTTCCTTCGTATGTGTGTGATTTTCCTGCTTGAATGCCCTAAGTTTTTGGCTCAACTGCGACTGTTCACTGGCTTTTCTAGGTGGATTATTGTAATTTAGGGTTTATGAGTGTATGTTGCCTTAATATGTACAGAATATGCCTTCAAGGCTGTTAAGGCAGCCGGAGTCACCTCGATTGGTGTCCGCGGCAAGGATTCAGTTTGTGTTGTTACTCAGAAAAAAGTACCGGTGGGTATTTTTAGTTGTGATTTTTTTAAAAATTATTATCTATGGATTAATTTTATCATATTGAGTGCTTTGTGACCAGGACAAGCTTTTAGACCAGACTAGCGTCACGCATTTGTTTCCCATTACCAAGTACCTCGGTTTGTTGGCTACTGGAATGACAGGTACTTGTTTGCATCGACAATTTTTTCGCGCATAATCGTTTTGGTAGCCTGGATAGTTTATGGATTCATTTCAATGCAATAAAATCGAAATTTGGCTGTGAAGGTTCGTTGTTGTTAGTGGTAATCTGCTGGTTAAGAAATTTGATTTCTAAAGCAATTCGAAGAATATCAGTATCCATTTGCTCTACGTGGTGGTTTAAAAGAAGTACAAGATATTCAATTGCGTGAGATTTTGATTGGATTAGCTACGGACTCGTCAATATATGCATTTCAAGGTCGTCCAAGATTAGCTTATCGTGTTAGTGAAATCTTTTTTTATTGAGCGTGTTTGCATAAGCTGAAAACTGAATAGGAACAGACACACACACATATTTTAAAGTTGATATAAAATTTGTTCCTCTTTTACCCAGCTGATGCCAGGACTTTAGTGCAACAAGCAAGGAATGAGGCTGCTGAGTTTCGCTTTAGATATGGTTATGAAATGCCTGTTGATGTATTGGCACGATGGTACGTGAGTTTGTAAATATATTTCCACCCTAGAATACATTTTTATTCTTGTTTGTGCTTTTATTTTCACTCTAGAATCACTTCTGCCACCAAATATTTGCTCTAACTCGTATGTGATTTAATATTCTCTATAATAGTCTGCATTTAGAGTAATTTATCCAATTTGATCTTTATGATCTTGAGAGATAGTACCCAGCTATCCTTTTAGTTGACAGTTTTCTTTGGTAACTTACGAGTTTGAGTGTTGAATGCTGTGCTGTGTGTTTTCAATTCTAACTCCAGCTATCTAATGCAATGCAGGATTGCAGACAAGTCTCAGGTCTACACCCAGCATGCTTACATGAGACCACTTGGTGTAGGTCAGTTTCTCCTCACAACTCTTATGAAATGAGTCTTTTCAGTGTTATATCTTCATATTATATAATTTCTCTTCATTAACTTGTTTCTTTTTATGTATAAAGTTGCAATGATATTGGGTATTGACGAAGAGAATGGTCCTCAGCTTTTCAAGTGTGATCCTGCTGGTCACTTTTTCGGTCATAAGGTAGTTAGGAAGTTCCCACCTCTGGTTTTGTTCTCGAATCTTTGATGCTTCACAATATAGTTCTAATTTCATGTTCTGGTTTTCTTTTCTTGGATTATGTATTTTTATTGAATTATCTTCAAATTTCCCAGTGCAATTTTCTTAGTGATTCTTAACAATTTCCGATATGTTACATTAAAGGCTAATCCAGCATATTATCTTTTCTTTTTCGGCTGGAACACAAATAAATCCGTTTTTTTTCCTTTTCAATAGGCAACAAGTGCTGGAGGGAAAGAGCAGGGAAGCCATTAACTTCTTAGAGAAGAAGATGAAAAATGATCCTGAATTCACCTATGACGAAACTGTACAGGTAAACAAATTGCATATTGTAGATGTGCCTCCTTATCAATCCTTACAATAGCATCTTGACCTGATTCTTCAAACATATACTGTGTCTCGAACCCTATACCCCTATAATAACGGTAGAGTAAGGGGTGGCCCCAAAGCGGAATTGACCGGTGGTGGTTGGTCGAAGCTCCAGTAGGTAGCCACTCCCTTCTCAGAGAACCGTACGTGAGACTTCCGCCTCATACGGCTCCTTCCCGAGTTTCCGTCGTCTAGCGGAGGTTGGCTTAGCAGCAGTTGTCCTTCAGACTAGTCTTCGTTCACTTTGTTCTCTTCCAATAGCAATAGCTGCAGACCTTTTAGCTTCTTCCCTTCCTCTTTCCATGTAAGATTACCTGGATACCGAGTACCACACCCCTTTGAATAACACTCCACTCGCTGTCTACTAAACGAGCGTTGGAGCGAGCGAGCGAAGCCTTCCATTTAGTGGTGTTGGCAATCTTGACTTAATTGTAGGAATAGATAGCACACGTGCTGGAGTGTTAACTTGTTTCCTGTTCAATCTTCTCTGTTTTGCTATTGGAAATATATTCCTTTGTCTAATGAGCTTCTCTCCTAATCCTCATGGTGTATTTCGATATCTTCTAAATACGGACTTCCTCTTTTGTTTTACCTTTACTTTCGGAGCATGCTTATGTTTGTTATTTCCTCCCTCGAGCAACTGCCCTAGTTATCGTATCATTTCCATATATCTGCCCCTCCACAAGTATGCTGATGCCTTGTTTCTTACGTTCTTTCTGCGTGCACTCAGAATCTAAAGGGACTGTCTGAAACACCCCTATGATGGGGCAGTCCTAAATCTTTCCGACCTATTGGGTAATGATATGTTCAGTTTCTTGTTAGTTGTTCCTCGTAAAGTAAAGGGGAATGTCTTGTATGCTTATCTTATTCCGCGAAGTACTATAACATCTTGAAATATTTGGGCGATGTATCCGGTATAACATACCGAAGAACGTGCATTCGTATTAGGGGCAAAGAAGATTCATTAAGATTAAGACAAACATGGCATAGCTGTTCATTTAACTTGAATCTTTTTCTCTAGTGTGTAATGATATCTCCACTTCTTCCTTTGCAGACTGCCATTTCAGCCCTACAGTCTGTTCTACAGGAGGATTTCAAGGCCAGTGAGATTGAGGTAAATACATTTATACTCCTTCTGTCTCATAGATTTAGTCCACTTTCTTCTCGACCGGTTTTTAAGGAGAATTGTATAAAGTCGTGGGTTTCTCAGAAAAAGTGTGCGTAAAAATTTGCCAAAAAAAGAAACTGGACTAATTCAATGGAACAGCCCAAAAAGGTATACTGACCTAAATTATGGGACAGAGGGAGTATGTTTCTCTTCCTAATGCGAAACTTTACTCTCTTTACACGCTCTCTTTGCTCCTCTTAGGTTGGTGTTGTGAGGAAAGAGGATCGAGTCTTCAAAGTCTTGTCGACCGAAGAAATCGACGAGCACCTAACCGCGATCAGCGAGCGCGACTGATCCCGTCGAATTTGGCTGATCAAACTTTCCAAGAACCGGACTATCATATTCTGTATTCACTATTCGGCCATTTTGTGGCTACGTTTGAAATTATAGTTGTCTGGATCCGAGTATTTTACATTGTATTGACGACGACATTGTAGTTCGAATTACTCCGTAGTGACGGAATGATTTCGTTATTACGTGACTATCTTGTGCTTATCATGTGCGACATAATCGATATAAAACTCGTACAAATATGCATTCATGTAACGAGAGATGCTTCGAACTTTCTAGAACACTACATTGCGTGAAAAAGTTTATAGAACAAGAATTATTATAGAGCGTGACAAAAAAGAAACACCATCATAAATATGAGGAAAATATAGTGGTAGGAATCTCAGGTACGGATTATCAATCCAATTTTAGGAAAAATAATTACCCGTCCGACTTGTCTTTATTTCTTTTCGGGTCGTCCGATCCGATTTATCCTGTTTCTTAAAAAGAAAAATAATTATTACACAACTCATCTACATATAGAGCCGGCAAAATGGGCCCGACCTGATGGGCCTGCCCGGGGTACCCGAAAAAAGGGTTGGATTGGGCTCTGAAATAGAAGCCCGAAGGTATGCTGGGCTTAAAAAGCCCGCCCAAAAAAACCACGGGCTCTATGGGCTTTGGGCTAAAAAAGCCCGGGGTTTTCGGGCTAAAAAGCCCGCCCGAAAAAAATGCATAATTATTAGATAATATTAATATTAATACATAAATATAAATAAAAAAAATGGGAGAGAAAAAATTCTCAAAGAAAGATTCAAAATGCAATTAATATATGTTGAAACTTGACGATTTTAAATTATTTATTGTCTTAGTTTAAATTTTTGTAATGTTTACTTGTATACGGCTTTGAATTTTGATATTTATTTGTACTTATATCTATAATATGATTTATTTAGTCTATTTAATCACTTCATAATTTATACTTTATTCAACATTAATATATTTAATTTAAATTATACATATTGATTTTATTTTTATACAACTAATATATAATTATAAAATTATAAAAAATATTAAATAAATTAGTGGGCTAAGCCCGCCCGCCCGCCCGAAAGCCTGGGGTCGGGTTGAGCTTCATAAATCATGACCCAATAAAGTACCGGGCGGGCTCGGGCGGACCCAAAAATTAAGTTGGCCCAATAGGCCCGGGGCCGGCCCGCCTGCCCATTTTGCCACCTCTATCTACATACAACCACTTACTCATCTTAATTCTTAATCTCAGTGACGAAAATAAACAAGACAAGTCGACCACTTACTCATGTTAATCTCAGTGCCGAAAAGAAACAAGATAAGTCGGGCGAGACGGATGGAGTATTAAATTTGTAATGAATGATTGTCAGTTAACGAGTTGTATTAAAGAAATTTTGAAATACCTGTCAAATTCGAGTGTCTCAGACAATTCATCGAACACCTGGTATGCGATAGCTTCGGCGATGATCTTGCCGGTTTTCAAGCTAGGGGCGCTTGCGCTGAAAACGCTCTGCAAACCGATCGGGAATCGGATTAAGAAGGAGGCTGGATTCCACCCTAGATTTAGGCAATCCATCATCAACATTGCCCAGGTTTCCTTACTTCTTTACCCTAAAACAATTCACGCCGCAAAACACGCGATTAACAGTGACGATTTTGTTTGATTTACTTGTCAATTGTGATGATATCACGTTCTTGCGTTCCAGATTTTCTGCATGATATTCATATTCAAGTTTTGTTTAAGAGAAAGGACATGCTTGAGCATAAGGATGTTGTATCTATTTGCTAATTCTCGTCTGATTGTTAGCCTATCTCACTTGTAGATCTTCTCTGGTGAAGAAATTTAGGATAGTACAGTTTGATCCACTAGACTTAGCTGCTCAAATTTAGTGCCGATTTTGCTTAATACTTGTCAATTCTGATTGTGTCGTCTCGTTCAGTTCAACATTTGCTGCATAAGATTCACGTTCTTCAAGTTTTTTAAGAGAAACGAACTGATTGCTTGAGTATCTCTTTGCTAACTTTGCTGATTCATATTAGGAAATTTTATCTATTTGCTAATTTTCGTCCGAATGTTAGCCTATCTCACTTGTAGATCTTGTCTGGAGAACAAATTTAGGATAGTACAGTTTGATCCTCTCTACTAGTGAGCATTATGTTAATAGGCGTAGCTGCTCAACGAATTGTGCGAAGTGGTGTTTCGATGGATTGCTTGATCAACAGTTGTAGAACAATTTTATCATCTTCTGTTGGACTAATCCTTTTTTCTGTGTCTCTCCCTCAAGTCTATTAGTTAGTGACATTCAATTACATTAACGAGCCTATTAGTTACAGATGGTCTTTGGCGCAATGTGTAGCGTATACGAATATTCATGAGATGGTTATTACCTGCTTTATAATGTCTGTATTCAATCCAAGGGAATTTGTGGAGTGTGTGTAGCTTGTGAGTTGTGACTTCATATTCTCACTAGATTTGGTTCTTTAACAGGCTAACCATCGTTTCACCACAACTTTGCAAAGGCGTATATACGGGCATGCAACAGACGTTGCAATTCGTCCCCTGAATGAAGAAAAAGCTGTTCAGGCTGCTGCAGACCTTATGGGTGAACTTTTCGTATTCACGGTATTCTAATGATTCATTTAAGTTGAATAGGCGAATTTACGGGATCTTTTCTTGCCTGTTTTCTTGCATCTGTACATGAATGTTCTCAAAATACGACATATTCAAGATGATTTAGCCCATCCTGCATTAGAATTTCTGATATATCGAATACTTCCAATTTCATGACTACTTTAGGGAGTTCTTGAACATAATTTTTAAGTCTCAACACATTATGAAAAAGTTTGTAAAAGCTTCTATAGCCTATATGACTCTTAGATTGGCAAATTGATCTTACATTCTTATGACTTGTGAATGTGGTTTCTTGCTAGTCATCTTCGATATAGAATAATACTCTCTCTTATAACCGCTCATACGTAGTTCTCTCTTTTCTTCTCCATGGTGCCAATTCTAGCTCAATGAGAATCGTCTTAATTTGCATTGCAATACAAATCAACATATGCACATGCTTGTTGCTCTATTGTGTTGTGAAGCCTTCCTATCTTCTCTTATAAGGTTGCAGGCGTAGCTCTAGTTTTTGAGGTGCAACGGAGCTCCAGATCAGAAGCCCGAAAAGAGGAAATGCGCAAGCAGGAGTTAGAGGTTCGTCTTCGTAATCTTCTTAACTTTTTTCCGGTGCTTTCATGCTTGCGTCGTAGTAGATTTCTGTGCTCTCATGAAAACATACATATTAATCAATTATTGCAATTATGCAAATTTATGATGGTTGAATTCCATCTAATTGGAGATTGAAACAAATACTCCCTCCGTCCCAATTATCTTGTCCGCTTTGGTTGTGGAGCGGTTTTTAATGAAAGTTGTTAGTTGTGTGTATAGTTGTGTAAAATTGTGGGTCCCACAAAAAAATTAAGTGTCCCGGACAATATATTTGGGATGGCCTAAAATGGAAAACTTTACAAGATAATTGGGACGGAGAGAGTAACTGATTTTTTTTTTTTTGATTCATGGAACCCGCAGCAGCTACCTTCGGTGTGCACTGGGTAGCGGTCTTGGTGGGAATTGAACCCAGGACCTATCGGTCCCGGACCACCCACCTGAACCGCTACGCCATCCCATGGGAACTAGAGTAACTGATTTCTATTCAACATGTTAGATGATGAGGCAGAGGGATGAAGAACTAGACAGAGAACTCGAGCAGCTTAAGCGTAGAATCTCAGAACTCGAGCAGCTTGCGAAAGAACGCGGGTTGAGCAGCGTTTTCAAGTTCAGGCACTCGAAAGAAACCGATAACAAAACAAAAGATGCTCATCCATTGTAAGATCCTATTTACAAGAATATCGTCTTTGAATGTTGCAGTTACCAATTTCATCTTTTGCTGTTGTGTAGTATTATTCCTTCTATATCTTTCACAATTTGGCAGGTTGTCTGGAGAGAGAGAGCAAAACCCTGCATCTGAAAGCTAACCAATTTGGAAGCATAATGTAAAGAATCATGTAGGATTCTAACAACTCAAGAAGAAGTAGAAGAAATGGCTTGGTGTTTGAGGTTCGTCGTCGATGTAATGAGGAATTAGTTGAACCGGAGAACTTCGGAAACGTTAGCTTTGACTTAGAGCCGTTGGTGAGATTCGAATATTTGATATATGACTATTGAATCCTCACTCGTTCTATCCTAAGGTGGTACAAACCCGCTAATATTGTATAAGTTTCTTTTTCGATTGTCTCGTTATTATTGTCTTTACTTGAAAAAAGAAAGTAATTTATGAACCCCAATCAATCTAATCAATAGATCCCACCATTTTAACACATCTCCACCGACTTTCTTAAACTCCGCGCATAGTGGCACGGAGGAATAGTAGCAATATAACGGATTCTATCAGTAATTGTTAATTTTACCGTTTTAAAAAAATATTTAGATACAGTTAAACCTCGATAAAGTAATAACCTTGGAATCGAGAAAAAATATTCGGTTATTACTTTATTGAATATTATTTTAGTGCATTGACATATATCGAAATCGGAATAAATTATTATCTTAACGAGATTATTATTTTATCGAATATTACTTTATCGATGTTTAACTGTAAATGATCTTAAATAATTAATATTCATCTTGGTAAACTAATAAATAGTACTCCCTCCGTTTCTTTATTGATGTTCACTTGTGAATGGACACGGAGATTAAGAAATTTTATTTGGAGATATATTTAATGAGTTTTAATTGTATTAATAAATTGACACGGTTTTCGATGAATGGTTGTTGGAAATGAATGTGAATTTATCTAAATGTTATTAAGACATAGTTTAAGCATTTGATTTAATTTTTTTATGTTGTAATTAAAGAAATAATTTAAAGTTTTCAAAAAGTTAAAAATCAAAATTTTATACGTTCGGAGCGGAATCGTGTAAGAGAGAAACTTTTGGAGAGAGAAAGTATATAAGAATATGAAGTGGGTAATGAATAATGAGGGGCCCACCTCATATGGGATGGATAGTGAGTAATTTATCATTTTAGGAAAGTGGACATTAATAATGGAACATCCTAAAATGGTATAGTGGACATCAATAAAGTAACGGAGGGAGTATTTGTTTAAATTAAAGGGATAAATACACTAAACCCCCTCAACTATCGAAGTTTTTCACTTTGCCCCCTAAATTATTAAAAGTTGCATTTTGCCCCCTTAATTGTTGAATTCGTTGCACTTTGCCCCCTCAATTATTAAATTCGTTGTAGAGCACAACATTCCGGCCAACATTTCGGCCACAAACAAATTTAAGAATAATCTCATGAAAGAACCATAAACTATATTTCAAGAATTTATAATATATATCACGGCTATGACTTTCTCTCTCCCTCTTCTATGTATCTCCTCTCGTTCTTTTCCCGGATCTTCTGGCCTAGAAATGGTGGACCACTCAGTGGCCCATCAATCACGCGGTGACACGCGTGCATTGGTGGGTCATGTTACCAATAAATAAATATTTGAGTTGTAAAAAGGTGGTCCACCAATGCACGCGTGGCGCCGCGTGATTGGTGGGTCACCAAGTGGTCCACCATAATTGGGACAGGTGATCCCAACAGGTCGTTAGGGGCTAAGGCTCCTATTTTGCTTCCTCCTTTACCACCGAATTCAAAGTGTGCATGTAATATTTGTTGTATACAAGCCGTCGTATTTTTTGAATTTCACCTTTAGAGATTTTTTCCTTAAATACTTGAATTTGTATGTATGGCCGGAATTTTGGCCGAAATGTTGCTCTCCGCAACGTATTCAATAGTTAAGAGGGCAAAATGTAATTTTTCATAGTTCAAGGAGCAAAATAAAAAACATGAATAGTTGAGGGGGTTTATTTGTATTTATCCCTAAATTAAAATAATAAGTTTGAGTATTAGTCAAAGGGCGTGATTGCTGCGGGAAGTGGAGCTGCTGTGGCCGAGAATGGCGAGGAGTTTCTCTCTCATCACCTGCTTATATATTTGTCTCCACTTCCACCACTCCTATTCGTTTTCGCCTCGCCCGCTCGCCGGAGTCCACCCGTTAGGTCAATTCTCTCTCTCTCTCTCACTTACACGCGCGCTCAAGTTTTTGTTGAATTGTTTTACCTCGTGGAATTGTAGATGTCAAGTACTACGATGCGGAGCTGATCAAATGCAAAGATGGATCGAGATCCTTCACGAGAGACCGCCTCAATGACGATTTCTGCGATTGCGCTGATGGCACTGATGAGCCAGGTAAATTACCATTTTCTGAGGAGCAATTTATTTTGTTCGATTCAATTTCTTAGGTCGGGCTCTGTAATCTCGGTATAAATTGTCGTTTGCAAGTTTTTTAGCTAAATTGTATATAGAATTGGAAACAAAATGTTGAATGCAAAAATGGAAGGTAATCTAGGGGAGCACACTGCATATAGGAAAGCCATGATAAGATTAGCTGGTTATTTGTTTGTTGTAGAATTTTAATTTAAACAAAGCTATAGGGAATTCAGAAGTTACTCTAGATGTTGCTTGCTACTTCAATTTTACTTTTAAATGAAGAGGTTGAGATAAAGTGGTTTCTCCAGTTTCTATGAAGGAAACTGGAAGGCTGGTAATGTCAATCATGTATCCGGTTTATCAGGACACCTCCTTGATCTGATCATGAAGAAAACTGAAGAATTTAGTCAGGGGCCAAATAGGGAGATTGTAGTATATTAGCTTGTGTGTATAAGAACAATAAAGATGACAGAGTTCAGGAATGAGATTTAGAAGGTAGAAGAAAACTGAGGCTAATTGTGCATAATAGAAGTCAATTTCATCACTCATCTTGTCTACTGCGAGGGCTTATTAAGTATTGCGGATCAAGGTCTCGAAATGTTTCTCAAGAGTGGTGGTGACTTTTGATGTTTGGCCTGGAAATCAAGCATTTGACTGGTTGATCAATTCTCAGCTCATTACAAATATTCATTATCTTCTAAATGCTTTCAGTAGGAAAAATGAAAAGATCAGAGGTAAATGATATAAATAAATATTTAAATGCCACATACAAAAAAATAGAATGACAGAGAGGTAGGGAGCATTATAAGAACTGTAAGAACCATGTATAGGAGATTCGAAGTAAAGGGCTTAATGAACCTCAAAATGATGAAGTTTCTGGTCCAATATTTTTTTATTAATTTCATCAATATATCATTTAGTTTAGTACTCTCTCCGTCCCATTATTAGTGGCCACCTTTCCTAATTCGGATGTCCCGCTATTAGTGGCGACGTCCCAAATTGGTAAAAAGTTATTACTCTTTTTCCTACTTTATCATCTTATCTCTCCTACTTTATCATCTACTTTCATTATTATACTCATTTTTCTCTCCTACTTTATCATCTTCTCTCTCCTACTCTCTCATTATCACACTCATCACTCTCTCCTACTTTATTATCTAACTCATCTCTCATACTTTATTACATATTCCCTTAATTCCCGTGCCGAAAAGAAAGGCGCCACTAATAATGGGACGGAGGGAGTACTAGTTTGAAGCTATTTCCAGTTTAATATTACTGGATATTTATTTCTGTCATGTAGGAACTTCTGCATGTCCTGCTAGCAAGTTCTACTGCAAAAATACAGGGAGTACACCCAAATTCTTATTTTCTTCTCGTGTGAATGATCAGATATGTGGTGAGTTTAAATATTTCTGAATTATACTTCAGTCTCTTTGGAATTGAAAGCTTAGTTGGTTGACTTTCATATGTTTGTGAATGTATCTTAGTGAATCATAAAAATGCTATTACTCTAGCCATCCCATTGTTTATAAGGAACACAAAAATTATAAGAATTTTAATATGACAGTTGTGGACTTGTGGTTATAGTGGTTCTATGGATTATCCATGTATTGTATGTGGCCAAGGATATTGTTGATGTTTTAGAACAGAGTAGACCTGAATGTCAAATGGATAATTCACCATTCTGGAAATTAGTACTCCCTCCGTCCCGTTTGAAACGATCCATTTAAATGGGCACAGAAATTAAGAAAGTTGAAGATAAAGTATGAAAGATGAGTAGATGATAAAGTAAGAGAGAGAAGATGAGTGTGATAGTGAGAAAGTAGATAATAAAGTATGAGAGAGAAAATAATTAATATAATGAGAGTAGATAAAGTAGGTGAGATAAATGATAAAATATGAGGGTAGTTATTTCCTTTTTAGGAAATGAGTCGTTTCAAATGGGACGTCCCAAAAAGGAAAACAGGTCGTTTCAAATGGGACGAAGGGAGTACTAGTTTTTTGAGCCAATAATTCATGGTCCCGTATTATAGCGTGGCATAGATAAGGTAATTTTTTTTTCCCTGGCCTTCATTTACGCCTTCTGTAAATCTCTAATACTTCAAATGCAAGATAATAGGCCTCATGGTATAGCTTTAAATTTTACATGTCGGTTTTCCTCTCATCAAACATGCCAATTTTTAAATCTGATTTGGTGTTGGTAATACATTCACAAGACTGCTGTGATGGAAGTGATGAATATGATGGAACTATCTTTTGTCCCAACACTTGCATCATGGGTGGGAATATCGTATACCAGAAAATAAACCACGACTCCGCAAGTACTCGGCATTATATTGATCTAAGAAAATCCCTACCTGGAAATAAGCTGGAGGAGTCATCACCGAAACTTAAAGGTAGTTACTTCTCTGTGTGTCGGACTAATTCGCAATTCTCTGAGTTTCACAGCGAAACTGATTTAGCTACTTTTCCAGGGTTGAAAATCTTGATCTTTCTCCAGCTGGGTGCTGTTATTTCTATCATATGTTTTTGCCATTTTCGGCAGCGCAAGCGTAGAAGAAGAAACTCACGATGACAAGTTTCTGGTTGTTATACATCTTTAACCACGGTATGTTGTAACCTTCTTTCAACTCCATTCTTGCAGAAGTCTATATTTTTGTGTCTATTTTCCCCTTTAATACACAACTCAACCATTTTCAGAGAATTGACACGATGTTTGAACTCTAAAGATTCCGGTGCTTTGATCCCTGCAACATAAGTCTTATGTTAGAAAATTAATTTCTTATGCAGCATCCATAAGGGTTGTTGTCATTACTAAGTATCTGAACTCTCATGTCTTACATTTGAACTTCGGCAAACCGTTAATTTTTGGTGATAGTGGATGGAGCTTCTTAACACCCAGGATACAGAGTGAATCCAACTTTCAGTAAGCCAGTTGGAGACTATTGCTATCAGATCAGACTGACTGCGCAGACTTGTAAGGCCTCCGGTACTGTTATATGATTAAAATGATTCCATTACTTGCGTTCTCTGTCGTACGATTAACTATGGCATCTGTTAGCAATAGAGTATCTTCCTAGCACATATATAGAGAAATTAATCGAACGAGGAAAAACTTTTGAGATCATAGTCTCACGGGAACTTGAGTAGTTGGTTTGATACTAGGATAGCTATCTTCCTAGCATCTTATAACTGTGAATTAGATAGCTATCAGCCTTTTTGAATGAATAGATTCTAAGACGATTGTGTGAGCGTATCCAGAATCAATCGCGTGTTAACGTTTACTTCCATGCCTACATGTTTTCATTTGCTCCTATTCTAAGATCATGCGTTTCTTTTGATTTGAATCCTCATGGTTTGTCATGTCTGCAAACTGATGGTGAGTTCTGTGAGGAAGCTTCTGAGCATTGAAGAATTTCTCCAAGGCAAGTTTTATTGCCTCTTCTTTGTTTGGGACTTTCTGAATTCAGAGTGCAAGTCATGCAGTTTGGATTTCTTCATTCTCTTCCGTGTTTAGATTCTTTATTTCATTTCGTGTTTTTTAATTCCCTATTGCATTTAGGGTAAGCATTCTTGATGGAATGACTTATACTAAAAAATACTCCATCCGTCCCACTAGAATCGACGTGTTCCCTTATTGTGACGTCCTAATAGAAATGACGCGTTTCCTAAAATGATAAAAAATGTGTGGACCACAATTAATTATTAAAAATTCAAACAATCTACACCTCATAATACTATTTTCTCAATTCCTGCGCCCAAAAGAAACGTATAGTTTCTAGTGGGACGGAGGGAGTATTAAAATACCATGTGAAGTAGAGAAACACATTTGCACGTTGTGACTTCTGTGATGATATTTCTACCCAGAAAAATGATTAATACTTCATTAAAATCTTAATTCTTGTTAATATTTATAGGCTAGTATTTTATGAATTTTAATTGTATTAATAAATTGATACATTTTTCGAGGAGTGGTTGGTGCAAAGAAATGAAATTCACCCAATTTTTTGTAAGGCATAGTTAAGGCAATTCGATTTTTTTTCTAATTTTTTCATGTTGTAATTGAAGAAATAATTTAAGGTTTCCAAAAAATAAAAAATCGTAATTTTCTAAGTTCGGAGCAGAACATAATTGTGTGAGGGAAATATTTTTAGAGAGAGAGACTATATGAATGTGGAGGTGGGTAGTGAGTAAAGAGAGGTTATTCATTTTAAGTTTAAGAGCTAGTTTTTACCATTTAGGAAAGAGAACATTAATAGCGGGACAACTCGATTATAAAAGAATGACAATAATAGCGGGACGAGAAAAATACATATTTATCTTATTGCTGAATTTTCAAATAACTTATTCAGTTATTTAAAATCCTAAAGTGGAAAAAAAACATAAATAAAATGTCAGCCGAATGCCTCATTTCTCGTCTATAATTTTTGTACTTTTAATCAAGTTGCAGGCGAAGCCTTAATTAATTATTTTGCATCACGCAAATATTAGTAATTGTCCTCATCATCATGATTAGTGCCTTGCCACAAACAAAAGTAAATCAAAATAGTATGAATTTAAAATATCGTCTAAAGTATTTACTTAACTTTATTAATACACATCACATGCACCCTAGCTATAATATTCTTGTGAAATAATATAATGTTCTTTAATGTCATATCGGTTAAATTAAATATAAACTTTAAGACAATGTATATGTGTGTTAGGGTAGGTGGGTGGGTGGTAAGGGATGATATATGCCCTTTATCAGTTTAGATAACATATTTAATTTGTCACATGTACAGAAGGATTCAATCACTATTCTCTTCCATTTTTTTTAATGACGAAGAACTCGCAACCGTTATTTTTAGTACACACAAGGTAAACTTCGCTCATGTGCAATAGCCTGCAAACCACATAGGAGAGTTAAACCACCCACCTTAGACACTATTCTCTTCTATTCAATTTATGTTATGTACTCATCACACTATGCACAGTGTCTCCATGAAATAACTTACAAAATTCATGTATACATCAATACTATATGAGAGAGAGAGAGAGAGATGCCCTACATGTGGGTATAGTTTGCAGACAAAGTAAAGAGGGGGGAGAGAGGATTTGGGCGTGCAAACATTTCACATGGCTAGACATGATCCTTTTCTGCTACCCTTAACTTTCCTCATCTCATCTATCCAAAAATACCTCCATTTTCTTCTATTCTTTTTTTTTTAATTTTTATTAAAAAAATTGCTCAATAGTGTATATCCAGCTTTCACACGGTTTGGACACATTTAATCTTCAATATCATGATACATAAAGTGATTGGAAGAAAATACGAGACTAAAATATGACACAAATAGATGATTCCGAATTCTTGATTCTCTTCGAGGCATATAGTATTTCCAAATATATATATATGTATGACTAGTAAATGTGACCTGTGAATCGAGTATTGGGTAATTAGCCATTGTTATGTGGAGTGTAGAGTTTGAGGATTGCATGCACATGATCGTGATTCACAGGCAAAGTGATTGTTCATCATGCAATAAAGTTTGCACCCTAGTGGGATATGAATACTTCTTGATTCTTCATTTTGTAGGCCTATATAGTACCCTAGTGGGTTAGATTGGTTTCTAATTATTCTCATCACTACAAAAATATGAACCTTTACATACATATATAAATATAATCTTTCACTAGTAATCCATGGAAGTAGAAGCATGTTAGAATTAACTTTTGATACCCTTTCATATAATTTAAAAAGAATTGTCCCTTGGGATGACATAGCGATTAAAGTGGGTAGTCTGTGGCCGGAAGGTCATGGTTCAAAACCCACCAAGACCGCTATGTGTGAGCCTATCACCTATGGTTAGCCTAAGGTGGTTGAACTCTCCTGTGTTGTTTGCAGGCTAGATGGGTTCAAAACCCACCAAGACCGCTATGTGTGAGTCTGTCACCTATGATTAGCCTAGTGTAGTTGAACTCTCCTATGTTGTTTGCAGGCTAGAGCACAGAAGCGGGGTTTACTCGGTGCTCACTACGATAGCGGCTGCGGATTACCCTCGTCATTCAAAAAAAAAATCATTTTCACATATCTTCTTGTCTGGAGCAGCTTGTTTCCGTATATCCTTGTGTGTACCACACCATAAGGGTATACAAATGTGGTATATACAAGCCTTTGTGCTTCTTGTCAGATCGACATTACAATTATATATATATATATATATATTCGATTTAATCCCAACTATATTATGCTATTATTCTCACAAAATGTTCCATTCCTATGATTAATTACACGTGTCGAGTGAAAAAGATTGATCCAACGGCCATGAATGGATTTTGATGATCTTGGGTGAGAAGGAAGATCGGACGGCCATGAACGAGAGAGGAATGTCTTCAGAAAGGGCACGTGGTTTCTGATTCCCACCGAGTTAACGAGTTAAATAAACAAAACTACTCTTCTTCCCTCATACCGTTGGGATTCAACTCCCACCAGCTGTTGATAGCTGTCCTAATCTTCCCCCCATGTGACCCCACCTTCTTAGCCACTCCGAAATTCCATTTTCTTTCCCTTTTTTTTTTCAAACATAATAATCCATTATATTGCATAAGCTAATCGTATGCGACAGACTTGATTCGATTTAATTTCGTTTATAGCCTCATTTTTGTAAGGGTGAGCATTCAGGAATGATGCATTAAGATTTAGAATTATGGGTCGAGATTTGCAATTTTGAAAGATATGATGAAATAGTAATTCTTTTAGAAAAAATATAATAAAATTCATATAATCAGGGGCGGATCTAGGATTACGAGGGAGGAGGGAAGGGGGGAAGCGAAACTAAAAATTCGATAGATAAGAGGGTGAAATGTACATTTGGGGGACGAAATACAAAATTTCTTAAAAATTAAATATATAAAATCGCGTTTCGACACGAGTTCGGGAGGCGCCGCCGCCGGGCGCCCCCCTTGGATCCGCCACTGCAGATAACTACACAATTTGAGTTATGATGCGCGCTTTGTGCCTTCTAGCTCCGCCACTAACCTTCACGATGTTGTTCATATGTGTAGTATTCTATTCGTAACATACATTAGTCTAATCATATACAATATACTCGATTGACGTAATTCTGAATGTAGTCTCACCCGTGAGTGTAATCATCTAATACATATCAAGATTTAAAACTAAGGGCGAAATCTGCATTTTCGAAGTGTGAATTCGTAACTTTAAAAATAACAAAAAAATTCGTGAAAGAATACTGTTAAACCTCGATAAGTAATAACTTTGGGACCGAGAAAAAATATTCATTTAATGAGGTTATTACTTTATCGAATATTATTTTAGTGCATTGACTCATATCGGGACCGGAAGAAATTATTATCTTAGCGAGATTATTACTTTATCGAATATTACCTTATCGAGGTTTAACTGTATACATATGAAATTAGAATTTATTACACAATTCGAAATTATGACCGTAATGCTTCCCGGCCCCTAGATCTGTCACTAATTGTTATGATGATGTTCCTATGCCTTTATTCTATATATTCGTATAAATACATTAATCTAATTATATATACGACAGACTCGATCTAAGATGGCGATCAGTCTCCATATTAGTGATTAATTAATAATGTAATCATACACAACAAACTCGATCCACGCGATATTTGTGTATATATAAGGGCCCTCTCATCAACATGTTGCAGTTTGGTCTTCTCACAACATGGCTCAGTTACCTCCAAGAGTGCCCACCCTCACCCCCAATTGGCCCGAATTCGCAAACCCTAATTCCTGGGTCGACGACTTCCTCGACTTCTCCTCCGCCCGCCGCGGCTCCCACCGCCGCTCCGTCAGCGACTCCGTCGCCTTCCTCGAGACTCCGCCCGCCGAGGACCGCGCCGCCGGCGACTTCGAGCGGTTCGACGACGACCAGCTCATGTCAATGTTCGGCGACGACGTGGCCGGCGGGGCGCCGAACCCGTCCTCGCCGTCCGATCAGAACAGCGTCGACGGCGATGAGAAACGCCACGTTGTGATGGTGCCGCCGAAGAGCGAGCCGGAGGAGGATGACGGCTCGTGCAAGTCCGACGGCGTCAACGGCTCCGGCGAGAAGATCGCCGATCCTAAAAGGATCAAGAGGTATATATATACATATAATATAATGCATGAGAAAATTAGGTGTAATTTTTTCTTTAAAAAATAATTTTTCTTTTTTTTAAAAAAATTTCGGATTTTTATGTCTATTTTTTGAGAAAAAAAAATTTCGCCTTGAAATTACGGATTTCGTAAATATATTTATATGTATTCTTTAAAAAAATAATAGTATTAATTTCGCCTCATCTCTTATAAAATTACGGATTTCGCTTCCGCTCGTAATGTATCGAATGAATGTATCAGAATTTTGGCAAACCGGCAATCTGCGCAGAGGTCAAGAGTGAGAAAATTGCAGTACATATCTGAGCTAGAACGAAGTGTTACTTCGCTTCAAGTAAGTTTCAATACAAATTAAATAATTTTATTTTCTTAATTCAATAATTTCATTTTACTAAATAAATAAATAATTTGAATTTTCATTTTAATTATTTTTATTAAAATTGTGAAGGCTGAAGTCTCAGTGTTATCGCCACGAGTTGCTTTTCTGGACCACCAACGGCTTCTATTAAATGTGGATAACAGTGTTCTCAAGCAAAGAATCGCAGCTTTAGCTCAAGACAAAATCTTCAAAGATGGTAAGTTTTTTTCTTTAATAATTTTTTTAAAAAAAATAGTTTTTTGAATAAATATAATATTGGCTATGTGCGATGCATAATTCATCAACACACGTCACGTGTATATAAATGCACGATAAAACTTATGAGGACCAGCTATGGTGACTATCTATTAAGGCAAGATCTCCACATGCATGAAAAATAATACTCCCTCCGTCCTGCCCGACTTGTCTTGTATTCCTTTTCAAACTCTCACTTGACTTGTCTTGTTTTCTAAAAATGAAAATAATTACTATACAAATTCCCACTTTTTCTTTGTGGAACCTACTTTTTTACACACAAATACCCACTCATCTATACACAACAACCCACTCATCTTAATCTCCGTGAAGAAAAGAAATAAGACAAATCGGGCGGAACAGAAGGAGTAGTTAGAAAACGGGTTTCTTTAATGCTAGGAGCAGTTGTTTTCGAACACAAACACGACAAATGTTTAACTATGCACGTATTTATAAAATCATGTTATATCTTAGTTGAGATTTCTATATTTTAAATATAAAAATTTATTAAGTATTTTAGGGGTATTTTAAATATCTTAGTTATACAATAAAGCAAAGCAAAAAAAAAAATAATAAATGCCAAAATCAAGAATTGTTCATTCGGATCTTGCTTGTTTAAATTAGCTTACTACAATTACCGAAATAAATTATTATCTTAACGAGATTATTACTTTATCGGGGTTTAACTGTAGTCATAAGATTACTAATGATTTCAAAAATCTTGCAATAATTGGAGAGACACATTAATTTTATGAACATGGAAATATTCATGGCCAATGGGTACATCAATTTCTTAGTAGATGCATATAATAAATGTGACAGGACCAATCCTTAGCATCATATGCTCATTTCTTGATTAATCATATTTCACTATATATCAAGAGACAATAAAAGTGCATGCAAATCTTGAATCCTTGTTAGATTTCATATAAGATGTAATTATGTATATTCCGATCATGAAAAGTAAGATTTCTGACTTCGTCACTGATCGTACGAAATGTAGCTCATCAAGAAGCATTGAAGAGGGAAATAGAGAGGCTGAGGCAAGTATACTACCAGCAGAATGTGAAGAAGATGGAGAATAATACTACAGGGCCTAATTCACCAAAAGTTGCTGATAACAACTGTTCTGAGAAAGAGCAACTAGCAGTCAACTAACATTTTCTAAGGTACTAAAATTAGTTCTGAATCCAATTTCGTATTATGTTTCACCTTAAAACGTACTCCCTCCGTCCCATTGATAATGAGTCAATGTCCCTTCGCTTTCCGATACGGGAATTAAGAAAGTAGAATAGGTGATAATGTAAGAGAGAGAAGATGAGTGAGATGTTGAGAGAGTAGATGATAAAGTAGAAGAGATATATAATAAAATATGAGAGAGTAATATTTTTTTTCTTTTTTTTGAAAATGAATCATTTTAAATGAGACAAAATCGATAAAAAAAAGAAGGTCATTATCAATGAAACGGAAAGAATATTAATGTACACGTGACTAAAGTAGGTGGAATTTCTCCTTTGCAGGGAAATGCAACCAGTAACCAATCAAGTGCCAAATAAGAATCCCCTTATATTTTTGGGGTTAGGAAAATTCTCTTTTTCTTGGCTTAGGGATGAGTGTGGTTTTTTTTTTTTTTTTTTCTTTTTTCACTTTATTTAATCTAATTCTTTTTTAGGGGATTGTCAACCAATCATAATCAAGTTTATTATTATTCTTTAGAAGGGTGTCAGTTTGTTGTAGAAGATCAGTTGGTTGGCAATTGATTATGGGTTTGTGTATGTATAATGTATGTATCATAATGTACTAAAGAAGAGGGTGTCAGATTTTATGGTCATTTTGAAGTCAGAATATGACCCTTTTTTTCCTGTTCTTTTAATTTGTTTTTCCCCATGTGTGATCTGATCTGCATTATTGAGATGTTTGTTGTTTTCAAGAAAAGGAAAGGTGGATTTTTTCACGAGAAAAGTACATCCAAGTCAAAATATTGGCTCGCATGTTGCCTTAAATACGAAAAAATATTCGAAAAATGACAATAAAACCCTAAACATGAATCTACGAAAGCAATATTGGCTCTGATATCAATTGACAGAATACGAGGAAGAAATTGTACATTTCCTCTGCGTATGTTGTCGCTGCTTTGACTATCGCCTCATCTTTGGCTGTCAGTTCTTCAGTCCATCCGTCTCAATAATAGTGTCTCGTTAATATTTTCGAAAAGACCCGTTAGTAACATATTGTTTCGAAAAAGGTAAAAGATTTGTGGCCACAAATTAATTAAAAAGTAAAACAACATATACCACACAATATCATTTTTTAATCTCCGTGCTCAAAAGAAACCCGACACTACTAATGGGACTTAGAAGTACTTTATAATATATTAAAAGAATTCAAGGTTTTATTGAAACAAATAAAAGTTTAAATATATGCATACAGTGAAACAATTAAAGATATAATGGTCTATCTGAGCACATACACTAATACACAGTATATATTGTTATATAATCATAGTTAAAGTTAATTATCAATTTCTCCCTCCGTCCCATTTAACATAACATATTTCTTTTTAGTACGAGAATTAAGAAAGTGGATGGTAAAGTATGATAGAAGGATAAATGATAAATTAAGAGAGAGAAGATAAATGAGTTTGTGAGAAAGTAAATGATAATGTATAAGAGATAAATGATAAAGTAAAATAAATAAATGAAAAAGTATGAGAGAGAAATAAAAAAATAAGATATAATTTAGTAATATTTTTAAAATTATTTTCTTTTAAGGAAACGTGTCATTTTAAGTGGGACGTCATGAAAAGGAAAACATATCATATTAAATGGAACGGAGGGAGTATATGATTATAGCATCGTAATCATAAATAAAAATGCATAAACACATAGCTAATTCATAATTAGAACAATTATAAAGATTTGCACTGTATGTAAGAGAAAATGCAAATTAAGACCACCGTTTTTACTTATAAACAGTCCTTCAAAATGAATTTGTTCCAATGTATCTAATCTATCTATTATTCATCGATGAATGTAACAACCGCTACACGGAGTGCGTACTAAGTAAATTATGCTTTTACGTAAAAGCGTAGAAACGCTATAAGACCCAAACTGCAGTAGAACAAACACATGCAAATATACGTGATTTATAGGAACCTTAGTGAAATTCAAACATACGCAACATATCATCACTATACAAATTCTCCTATTAGCAACTCGTTTGAAAAAAGAAAGATCTTTCTTTTTTTATCAACGTCCATGAATGATAAATCATAGATCGAACCGCCGAATCGGAAAAATTGGGTGCTAACATATAACTTTTCAGATAGGGCAAATGTACGCTGATCCATGGATTTTAAATGCAAGCTGCTAAGTAAAAGCAATCAAGAAAATGAAACAAACTTACACACCCACACTAGTATTCATTACTTTTGAGTTAAAAACAGACTAAAAGATTCTCAAAATACTTCAGAAAAACAAGTAAATTCAGAAATAATTCTGAGATCATATAATGATATCCAAAAGCTAAAATCATACCAGCCATCATGGTTAATGCTAAAATCAGACCAGCCATCAGGATGTACAGATCAGAAATTTACAATCAAGTTGGCATCAAATTCCATCAAATTAGAAGTCAAGAACTAGCATTTACTCATCTGGGAGAGGCTCCACAACTTCTTCAACAACTTTTTCATCAGTTACTGGGCTTGGTTGGTGGTCTGCAGCTTCAGGCACTTGTACTTCAGGCTCTGGAACTGGTACTGGTACTGGTACTGCCTCTGCTTCCTCTTCTTCCATAGGTGGTTGGGTTTCAGCAGCTTCAGGAGATGTTTCTTGAAGTTCTTCAGCAGGTGGAGTTGTTTTTCTCTTCAAATGCAACGCAATAACCTCTTTAGCATCAGCCTCAAGACCAATCAACCTCTTATCCAAAAGATTGATCTTGTCAACATACTGATCAAATTGACTAACATATCCCTCTTCCACTTCCCCCATCCTCTGCTCCATAATTAAGCAATTCGCCTTGAATTCCTCCTCCCTTTTAACGCGGCGCCTCTCGATTTCAGCAGCAGTCAGCATAAGCCCTCCAGGCCCAGCATCCTTGTAAAGGGATTCTTCAGGAAGCTGAGCCATTTCCCTGTACTCTGCAAATGCCATCTTAGTTTCCTTAAAAGCCTTCTTATAGCCATCTAGAACACTCTCCATTAAGAATAATTCGCGTTCAAGACGACGAATTGTGAAATCCTTTTTCTGGGTTTCCTCCAATCTGGCTTTATGCAAGTGTTCAATCATAGCATCCCTTTTCTGCAGCTCATTAAGCAAGATCTGTTGGTTCATACTTGACTGTTCCATAGCCTGCTCCTTCTCCTCGTATAACACTCTAGCTCTATGGCCTATTTGCTCCATTTGCTCCATCAACATTCCAAAATCTGCATGCTTACTATCCCATGTTTCATTGATCCTCAATCTCTTGTTGTGGTCATTAACGGTATCAAAGTCGTAATCGATCACCCTCTTGCCCGAATTGTTGAAGAAAGAAGGCAGAGGTGCAATATGCTGCTGCACATCGGCCCTGGCATGATCCACTGAGGATTGATTATGAATTTGTTCATCTGAAGTGAAGGCCATTTGGTTCCCTTCCATTCCTTGAAGGAAATTACCAGTAAACCCATCCCCTTCTAGACCATCATCATTAGGGAAAACATTGTAATCGTTTCTCTCTACCTCCTCATCTTCTTCCCCATTTTCCTCCTCATCCATTTCTTCCTCTTGATCTTTCTTATCCTCAAAGCCTACAAACTCATGATCATTTTCTGCACTACAAGGCTGCATGAAATGCTCTCCCATTTTGTTCTTCCCATTAAAAAGCCACTGCTCTTGCTCTTGCTCGTGTTCGTGCTCTTGCTCCTCTTCACCCCCTTCTTCATCACTATCCCTGAACTTCTCAGCATCCACCATTTCCAAATCCGTTAATCCTTCTTCCTTCACTCCTTCTTCCTTTACTCCTTCCTTCACTCCTTCTTCCTTCACTCCTTCCTTTACTCCTTCCTTCACTCCTTCTTCCTTTACTCCTTCCTTCACTCCTTCCTTCTCACTATCCTGTCCGAGTGTAAGCTCAGTGCTCGGTCCCTCCACGACTGAATTCTCCTCCCTCTCCTCCACAGTCATTTCCACTGCATCACTTTCCTTGGCCTTCTCCTCATTAAATCCATCTTCCGTATCCTTTTCAACTATTTCAACTTCATCATTTACAGGTTCTTCAATCAAGAACAGATCCTCACGCTGACACTTGATCAAGTGCTGCAAATGTGATGCATAATAACAATCCCTCAACTTCCCCCCTTGCCTCACCTCCTTCTCAACCATAAACCAAATCAATCCCGCCCAATCCACCTTCTCCGGATGCCCCTCCTTGATCAACTTCATCCAATACGCCACCTCATCAGGCATCCACCACATATCCTCATGTAAAAGCACCCAATCAGACATAAATCCAATCACAAACCCTATCGAATCTTCCGAGAAAACCTCCGATTCCAAGTCCACCTCTGCCCCAGCGGCGTTAACCTTCTCCTTCTTCAAAGGTAACTTCAACGCCCGCGCTAAGTCCGCCCGATTTACCATAACACGACACCCATTGACGTAGCTAGCCCGATTTTTAGAGTTGTAATTAGCAACCAACTGAGCAATGAAGTCAGCCCTAATTGTCCTATCGAAATCTATCTGAACAAAATCCCACAGCCCAAGCTTCCTCAGAAGCTTCTCGTGTTGGCGGAAATCGAGAAGCTTGAGAGGTATAAACCGAATCGGATTCAAATTCAACCTCAAAGTCTTCAAATTCTCCTCAATCGCTTGCAGTTTCTTAGCATTTGACTTGCCCTTACCTTTGCCCTTAAAACTCTTCTTCCGCCTAAACCCTCCCCTCCGGTTCGTCGGCGACGCGAGGGTGACGTCAGGGGTGGAGACGTTGGGATCCGCCGTTGGTGGTTCAGTGTGGAGATTCATAGCAGATGAAACGACTGGGGTTTCTTCGTCGATTTCCTCTCCGTCTTCGTCGTCGTCTTCCTCTTCTCCGGGGCTTATTTCGTCCGGATCCGGAACGGGCGCCGCCGGAGGGAGTGTTTCCGGGTCGGATTTTGGCAGCGGTTCGGGCTGAATTAGGGTTTCATCGTTCAGCGGCGGGGAGCCTCCTCCAAATACGGCGTCGGACTCGAGGGGCTCAACTTGTTGTGGATTTGACATGTCCGAAGTTGTTCAGCGGCGGGGAGCCTCTCTCTCTCTGCGTCTCTCTCTCTCTTCCGCTTTCGGCTTTGGCTAGTTGGCGCCGTCGGCCCACTGCTCAAGTGAGTTTTCACTTTTCACTTCTCTTGAAAAAAATAATTACACTACTTAATTACGTTGTGTGTTTTTTATTACAGAAAAAAAATGTGATTTATCAATTTTTATAAAACCTCTCGAGTTGTCAATAATTTAGAATTATTGTTGAATATTTAGATTATTATTGAAAGTAATCATGGATCTTGAAATTAGGTATAATCGTAAACTACAAAATTATGCTTACTTGCTTAATATAGTGTAGTTTAATTGTGTCTTGTAGAGATCAACCATTTGTTGTTTGGATTTTCTTGTGCAAAAATAGTGTTTTGAATGAGTTTTTAAGGATCATTTCAAACTTGAAATAATAAATAACCTCGGCATATATAAACATTTCGGTAGCGACTGCGGATTACTCTTGTCATTCAAAAAAAATAAAAAAACTAATCATTTTAAATAGGTGGATGACTTTTCAAACTTCTCTTACAAAACATTTTAGTTTTATAGTATTTTAAAGTAATAGAATAAAAAAACACATTTAGGAGTGTTTGTAAATATTTTTTATTTATTTTTACTTAAAATTGAAAATAATTAAGTAGAGAGTTTTTAAAATTATTAATAAAAAATATATATATTTATTAGTTTCGTTGATTTATGGCATTTTAAGTAGAAAAAAACTTCTCAATTATACTTAAAAAATTGTTTAATCAAATAGTTCAAAATATTAAAAAACTGCTTATGCAGTTAATTAGTAGTAGTAGATAGATGTTTAATATAAGTATTTATAAATACCCCTTCATAATCTCCTAACTGCAAAATAATTTTTTAATTATTAATTTTAAATCGATCATAACGGCAGAAATGAGAATACCAACTACATTAAGTATTTATGATCTATACCAAATAATTTAATTTTGGAGTAAAGTGGTACATTAACTATCAAAACTAACTCTTATACAAAATAATTATAAGATTAACTATGAAATTACCATTTATTCAAAGATGCTAAATTTAATTTGCGTCTTTTTATAATTTCATTAATTCAATTTAACTGCGTTTTACTTTTGTACACCCTCCGTCCCACCCATCTTGACGTATTTCTTTTCGGCACGGGAATTAAGAAAGTGGATGATAAAGTATGAGAGAGTGATAAAGTAAGAGAGATAAATGAAAAAAGTAGGAGAGAGAAATGAAAAAAATGAAAAAGTATGAGAGATAAATGAAAAAGTAAGAGGATAAATTATTTCCTTTTTTGGAAACGTGTCAAGATGGGTGGGACGTCCCGAAAAGGAATACGCGTCAAGTCAAGATGGGTGGGACGAAGGGAGTATAATTTTTTTACGGCTGTGCGAAAAAATATTCACCGTTTTACTTTCAATTTTACTCCGGCGAGGATATCGGAATATACCGCAAGATTAGAATGTACGGTTACTTGACAATTACGGCGCCTGCAAAAATTATTTAACGATAATTTATCAGCAAATTTGACAAAAGTTAATTTTAATTTTCTTCAAAATTGAATTATTTTTCCACTTTCCCACTAACAACGTTTGAAACTTCGTGAATTTTCTGTTCTTCGCTGTATGATCTCGTCTTCTTTCCCTTACTCTGCTCTCGTGAATCCTCCTCCTCCTCTCTCTCTCTCTCTGCATCTCTAGAAAGTGTTTAAGATTTGTGAATTCTTCAAGCTAATTACTTGTAATTACCTCAACTTCATCTCCACTATAATGGATTGTGTGATCTTCGCCGTTGATCTATTTTTCATCTCACTCTCGCTGATCTGCGCCGCCACGGCGGCACAAGGCGGCGGAGGTGCGGCGATGGAGCTCTGGTGCGTGGCGAAGAACAATGCGGATGACGCCACCCTGCAGTCGGCGCTCGATTGGGCGTGCGGTGCTGGTGGGACCGACTGCGGCCCTATCCAGAACGGCGGTCCTTGCTACGATGCGGCGGACCTGCAGCGAACGGCGTCGTACGCCTTCAACGATTACTTCATCAAGCATGGCCAATCCGAGGACAGCTGCAGTTTTGGCAACGCTGCAGCTCTCACTTCGTTAAACCCTAGTACGCAATCGAGATTTCATTGTTTTTTCAATTTTCTTTTGTTTTTAAGCTGAGATTCGTACTGATTTCTGTTGTTTTGTTGTGATTTTTGTTTAATTTCAGGTCACAGTAATTGCAAGTTTCCATCTAGGTGAGTGTCTTCATGGATCTTACTTGAAGTTCTCTCTCATAAGTTTCCTCTTTCCTTTCATAAGTAGAAGATTATTAATAAGTTTAATTTGGTGTCTAATAGTGTGATATTGATGGGTTGATATAGTAGTTCGATTCGATTGCTTGTTTGGTTGTTCGCGTAATGCTGCGAAAGAACTGCATTTCTAACTATGGATTTGGAATGTAGATGAGATCTTAGGCTTTAGTTAAGTTGAGTTCTTGCTTTAGAGATTTTGGTATGTTACTGCAGCTTAAGTGATTGCTCAAGTAATGCTGCGAAATAACTGCATATGTAACTCTTGATACGGAGTTTAGATGAGATCTTATCCTTTCGTTAACTAGAGTTCTTGCTTCATAAATGGTGGTTATGGAATCTTTACCATTTGTATATTGCTGCAGCTTAACTGCTTTTGTTCGTGTAATGCTGCGAAATAACCTCATTTGTAGGGACTTGGAATGTATATGAAATCTTCAAATGTTTCAGAGATGGTGGTCATGGAATCTTTCCCATTTGTTTGTTGTTGCAGCGTGAGTGCTTGTTCGTTCATGTAATGCTACGAAAAACTTCGTTTGTAGGGATTCGGAATGTAGAATGAAATCTTACTAGGCTTTCGTTAGTTAAATTCTTGTTTCAGAAATGGTGGTCATGGAATCTTAACCATTTGTATATAGCTGCAGCTTAACTGCTTTTGTTCGTGTAATGCTGCGAAATAACCTCATTTGTAGGGACTTGGAATGTATATGAAATCTTCGAATGTTTCAGAGATGGTGGTCATGGAGTCTTTACCATTTGTTTGTTGTTGCAGCTTGAGTGCTTGTTCGTTCATGCAATGCTACGAAAAACTTCGTTTGTAGGGATTCGGAATGAAGAATGAAATCTTACTAGGCTTTCGTTAGTTAAATTCTTGCTTCAGAAATGGTGGTCATGGGATCTTAACCATTTTTATATTGCTGCAGCTTTAACTGCTTTTGTTCGTGTAATGCTGCGAAATAACCTCATTTGTAGGGAATTGGAATGTATATGAAATCTTCGAATGTTTCAGAGATGTTGGTCATAGAATCTTTACCATTTGTTTGTTGTTGCAGCTTGAGTGCTTGTTCGTTCATGCAATGCTACGAAAAACTTCGTTTGTAGGGATTCGGAATGAAGAATGAAATCTTACTAGGCTTTAGTTAGTTAAATTCTTGCTTCAGAAATGGTGGTCATGGGATCTTAACCATTTTTATATTGCTGCAGCTTAACTGCTTTTGTTCGTGTAATGCTGCGAAATAACCTCATTTGTAGGGAATTGGAATGTATATGAAATCTTCGAATGTTTCAGAGATGGTGGTCATGGAGTCTTTACCATTTGTTTGTTGTTGCAGCTTGAGTGCTTGTTCGTTCATGCAATGCTACGAAAAACTTCGTTTGTAGGGATTCGGAATGTAGAATGAAATCTTACTAGGCTTTCGTTAGTTAAATTCTTGTTTCAGAAATGGTGGTCATGGAATCTTAACCATTTGTATATTGCTGCAGCTTAACTGCTTTTGTTCGTGTAATGCTGCGAAATAACCTCATTTGTAGGGAATTGGAATGTATATGAAATCTTCGAATGTTTCAGAGATGGTGGTCATGGAGTCTTTACCATTTGTTTGTTGTTGCAGCTTGAGTGCTTGTTCGTTCATGTAATGCTACGAAAAACTTCGTTTGTAGGGATTCGGAATGTAGAATGAAATCTTACTAGGCTTTAGTTAGTTAAATTCTTGCTTCAGAAATGGTGGTCATGGGATCTTTACCATTTGTACATTGCTGCAGCTTAACTGCTTTTGTTCGTGTAATGCTGCGAAATAACCTCATTTGTAGGGACTCGGAATGCAGATGAAATCTTATTAGGCTTTAGTTGGTTAAATTCTTGTTTCAGAAATGGTGGTCATGGAATCTTTCCCATTTCTGCATTGCTGCAGCTTAAGTGCAGGCAACGGGAACTTTAGTGGGTCGGCTGCAGGTTCAGGAGGTGCGTATCTGAGTAGCGGTAGTTCAATCTTTCGTCACAGGGATTGGGGATCGCGTACGAATTATCTGTTGTTTGCAATGGCAATATTATCGTGACGAATGGAATCGAGCTCATATTTTTGGATGCAAGTGCCAAGTAGTTGGCAAAGGCAAAATGTCTTTGTTGAGAAGACGTAACGGAGGAAGCAAATGTTGATCATTGAAATGTAATCTATTTATAAGCTAAGCTCAGTCTTTTACCTGGTTTGCTCCTCAGTTCTGCTGTTATTGTGAAATGGTTCTGATCTTTTTAACTGCTTTCTTTCATAATGGAACTGTGGTTATTTCCCATGTGTGAATTTCTGGGTAATTTTTTTTTTTTTTTGGATGACGAGGGTAACCAACAGCCGCTACCGAAGTGCGCATATTGGGTAAACCCCGCTCCTGTGCAATAGCCTGCAAACCACACAGGAGAGTTCAACCACCCTAGGTAGAGGTGGAAATCGGTTTTCGGTTATCCGAAATAACCGAAAACCGAAACCGAAAAAATCGGGTTCGGTTAACCGGAACCGAAATTTCGGTTCTCGGTTACGGTTTCGGTTCCCTTAGCATTCGTCGGTTCGGTTCTCGGTTAACCGATCGGTTATTTAATTAACCGATGGTTAACCGATAACCTTCATTAATTAGTTAAATAATATTATATAATATTCTTATAATCTAGATCTAATCTTAATATCTTAATACTATTGACTAACTTCTAAAAGAAGAGTCAGAAGACCGGCCTCCGCCTCACCCCGACACCCCGTCACGACTCACCCCTCACTCCCTCTCTTTGCCAGTTCGGCAGTCGGCGCTCAGCCCGTCAGCAGTAGCCCGTCAGCTCTTCGACAGTTCGGCAGTCGGCGCTCGTCTTCCGCTGCGTTGTGCCTCCCCCCGCATCTGGCAGTCGGCGCTCCTCCACCAGATCCCCGCATCTGACAGTCGGCGCTGTGGATTCCAGACGGACCACGGGACAAAGTAAGTCCGATTAGGATAATTTCCATATTGTGGTTTCCTGAGATTCCGATTCTCTCTGTTTTTAGTACTTGTTTCTTTTTGTTTTCTAGTTCAGGTTTTTATGATTTTGTTTATGGTAATTGAATTTAATTTAAATAGCATTATGATTTCTTAGAAATTTAATGCAGCTGCTCTCATGCCAAGTGAATCAGAATGTTGTCTTCCACAAACAATAGCTTTACATTTTGTGTTATTTTAGTAACAAGTAGTATGTATGTAGATGCTTGCAGCATGCCATTAAATCCATGGTATTTAAAGCTTCTGCTGAAGCATCTTATGAATGTATCTGATTGTCACTTGGTGAGTTATTGTCTTATTGAGTGGACTTCGATTTTCTTTTTTTAAGATGGAAACGGAAAGTTCTCGAGATGATCAGGACCAAAGGTTGCTAGAAGATATTGAGGTTGAAGAAATCACTCGAGATGAAGCAATACAAGGTACCAAAAGCGATGCTAATACAAGAAATGTTAAACGGAAATTACCACCAAAATCGAGGTCCGTAGTTTGGGATGAATTCGAAGTACTTTGGGTTGGAGAAGGAGATGAAAAAACAAAGATCGGGAAGTGTCGGCGTTGTGGAGAACTTATTAAAGCCGATCCGAAGAAAAACGGCGCAAGTGCGTTGAACAAACATTCAAAGATGTGTAAGGATCGAGATAAGGCACAAGATAATCAGTCAATCCTTAATTTACAACGGAGGGCCGAATGAGAGGGATCAACATTGACAAATTGGAAGTTTGACCAAGAGAAGTGTCGGATGGCATTGGCTGAGATGATTATCCGGGATGAACTTCCTTTCCGTTTTGTAGAAAGAGAAGGCTTTAGGAGGTTTATGAAGATTGTCCAACCATTATTTATAATCCCGGGTAGAAAGACGATACGGACAGATGTTATGAAGTTATTTTTGCTAAAAAAGAGTTCTTTGAAGTCCTATTTTCGCAAGGAAGGGATGGGAAGGGTGTCAATCACCACCGACAGTTGGACTTCAGTGAATAACCTAAACTTTATCTGTGTTACAGCTCACTGCATTGACGATAAATGGAATTTGCAGAAGAAGATAATAAGCTTTAAACAGATAAAGAGTCACAAAGGAGAGGACATTGGTGCTGCAGTCTTAGAATCATTGGAGGAATGGGAGTTGAAGGACATTATATGTTGCACGATGGACAATGCCTCGGCAAATGATACTGCTATTAAGCACATGATTCCTCGTTTAGAGACTCTGTTAGATGGTAAGTACCTCCAATGGCGATGTGTTGCGCACATCCTTAACTTGATTGTGGGGGCTGGGATAGAGGAGATTGGTATGTCCGTGAGAAGAGTCAGAGAAGCCGTGAAGTGGGTAAAAGCCTCACCAGCTAGAATCGAGCAATTCAAGAAATGTGTGATCACATTTTGTGAAATGCAGTGGACAAAGTCTCTATGCCTAGATGTTTCTACGAGGTGGAACTCAACTTACTATATGCTAGAGTCGGCAAGTTTGTATGAAAAGGGTTTCAGGGCCTTATTAATGAATGAGGCATATGTTCGTGAAATGAGGTTGAGAACTCACAAGGGAGATAGCATTGGGCCACCAGAAGATGGAGATTGGCCTCATATTATTGCTATGTTTGAGTTTTTAGAGAAGTTCCATGACCTCACGAAACTCGTCTCCTGCACCAAGTACGTGACATCTCCATTGTTCCTCTCAGAATTGTGTGATTTAGTTTCTTTCATTGGAGAGTTGGAGTGTGGGGGTGAGGGCATCGACTTAGTGATCAATGCAATGGCCAGAAGTATGAAGAGAAAGGTTGATAAGTACTGGATGGATGAGGATGGTCTTAATTTGAAAATAAATAAGATATTATACATCGGTGCAATTTTGGATCCACGACAAAAGATGAAGCACGTGGAGAAATGTTTGAATTCGATGTATGATGAGCAGTGGGCCTCTCTAATGTGTGTGGAAGTGACAAACTCATTGAATGAGTTGTTCGATGTTTACAAGAGGAAACATGTCACTCCTACTACATCTTGTACTTCTACTTCTTCGACTTCTACTATGACAACGGAATCGGGGGAATGCCAACTTTCACGTCGAGGAGGAGCTCGACCACGTAAGCGTCTTTTTCAGGCATGTGTTTCTCACTTTATCTTTTAAGTTATATTCATTAATTCTTATAATAAATTACAGTTCTCTTACAAGTCTTTCATAACCAAATGACTCTCTTGCTACAGGCTACTTTTGATGATCAACAATCCGAAGAAAATTCGATAGAGATTGCTCTCTATCTCACAGAGAGGCTACCTAAGATGTCTGAGATGGAGTTTGATCAATTTGATGTCTTGCAATGGTGGAGACTCAATAGCCCACGATTAGGGTCCATAGGCTAACCATAGGTGACAGAGAACACATAGGAATTCCAGTGGGATTTGAACTTATGACCTATCGGTCCCAGACAATCTACCTTCACCGCTACGCCATCCCAAGGGGACTAATTTCTGGGTAACTCTTCTTGTTTCCTTAGCTGGAGCCAGCAGTGATTTTTGAACTTGAAAGATCAATTAACTTTAGCTATGGTCCGCTAATAATGATGATCTAAAGGTGTTTTGGTGAGATTTAACTTGTGACATTTTAAGAATTCGAGCCCTTTTAAGTTCTTGATTTTCTCCTTTGGGTGTAGTTTCTTGTACAATTCTTATGATTTGTCATGTTGAATTAAGTGTATTAAAAATATTGGAATCCATTATGGATCCCCTATCTCACTTTTAATATTCTAATACACGTCCCAAAAATGGGATAGAAAATTCTCGCCGATTAGAATCACATTTATCCAAGAATTTGGAGTTAATCGGTTACTGTTATTGTAGAATACTAAACTAGATTTTTTCATTACGATGATGTACTAACTAAAATGATAGTACAATGTATTTATCAAATGGGTCTTTGCAAATGCTTATTGTAATAGTTTTTTTTTATATTTGGTTTTGCTTAAAGTTGAAAATAATTGTTTTAAAGCAAATGCATGAAATTTTTGGTATCAATAATAAAAAACAGATACATTTAGTAGTTTCGGATAGTATGGTGGTTTAAACACTAAAAGCATATCAACTTATGCTTAAAAGAAAATGTTTAATTAAGTAGTTTAACTACTTAATTAAAAAAACTATTGCAATAAGCAGAATTTTCAAATATTAGAAAATTGTTATATAGTTAAATCTTTCTAAAGTAATATTATTGGGACAACGACATTTTATTATTTTGGAAATATATTAATTAATTTATAAATTAATATTTATTAAATTAGAGAGTTTTCGAATTTCAACCGAACCAAATTTTAAAAATATAAGAAGTTATAAGTTTGTATATATATCATTTTAATGTCATTTTAATTACTGTCCAAGAACAATGAATTATAATAATTTATTAAGAAATAATGAATATATTTATTTAAAAAACAAGTACGTGTATAATTAACATTCATTAGCAATAAATACTAAAAAACACTAAAGATAATACAATTTTTATGGAACTAGATAAACGTAAGGAAACACTTATTGCATCTAGGACTCTTCACAATTTGATGGTGCAGTTCGAGAAAACATTACCGAAATTTCTTTATGTAATTAGAAGAGTTAGATATGAGATTCAATTAGATTTAAGTTTTAAGAAAAAAAATATGCAATATTAGAATTATGTTTCACAAAATTGTCTTAGTTTTATTGATAATTTTAAATGATTATTAATTTATGATATTGACGGGACCATATATTTAGTTCGGAGTTTTCTGAAAATTATTATCTTATTATCTTATCGAGTTTTGATGATTTTTAACATTATCCCGAACCGGGATCGGAGAAAAATATTATTTTAGAAAAGTTATTAATTTACCGAATAAATACACACCCCTAATTATAATTTGAATAGAAGTCTAAACCATCCGATTGGGGCTAAAATCCAATAATATTAATTAATAACAATTTTACTTTAATGTCCCAAATTCAAATCATTGGTCCCGAAAGTATTTCATGTGCCAGACCAGATGACCGAAAAGGCTATAGAATTGGGTGCTTGAAACTTTTATTCCTATTTACTATAATTACAAATTATTATTGAAATGAGAATAAAGTTGCGTAACGCACGTGTTACAAATTATAATTAACCGATTATTTAAATCCATCCATCACTTTCTATTTGATTATACGCAAATAATATTAAAAAATCAATTCCTTTCTACAAAAATAAGACGAAGCAAAGGATGATTGGTGATGGACCGCTACATGTCCCATCAATAAAGTGAAGACATGTATCGTGTGATGATAACTTGATGGCTCATCAATGCACTCATATCAGAGCGTGATTGATGATCACCAAGTGTCCACCAAATAACGGGATAGATCTTTTCAGAAACAAACAGCCTCAATCAATCCACCCACACCAACCACCAAATCGAACTTCGACGATGTGCTGCGACGGAGACTGCAGGCCTCTAGCGTTCCTCTTGGGGCTTCCATTCGCCTTTCTCTCTCTAATAATCTCTCTCGTCGGCATCGTCATCTGGATCGTCGGGTCGGTCAGCTTCTTCTAGATTCTTCTATTTCTTCTTATTATTATTTTTTTGAATTGTTGTTGATAAAGCTGGGGTGTGTGTGTAGATTGCTGCTGAGCTGTATTTGCCCGTGCTGTCTGTGCGTGACGGTGCTGGTGGAGATGGCGTTGGAGCTGATTAAAGCTCCTATTCATGTCATGGAGTGGTTCATCTCTCAGATCCCTTGTTGATTTTAAGAAGAAAAAAAATTAATATTCTGATATTAATTTGTTGTGATTTTTAAGATGATAATTTTCTGGTTTTTTCTCCTTATTTTGTTTGGTTTTGTATAATTTGTTTGTAGAAATTAAAACTCTGATTAATTATGAGGAAAATTAAACTAATTAGATGCGCATTGTAATGTTTCGAGGTGATTACTGTCGATATTTGAGATGCGTATTGAATCAAATTTAGATTAATTAGTTTGCTTAAATAATATTCCCTCCGTCTCATAGAATTATGTGTTCTGTTTTTTTATTTCGGACTGTCTTATAAAATATGTCAGGTTTCTCTAAATGATACTCTTTTTGTTCCATTGATATAGTTCAGTATTCTTTTTCAAGCTGTCCTACTATAATAGTCCACTTTCTTTTTTAGAAAACAATTACACATTTTATTTTAGTGGTCCACAACTTTACATAACTGTACATATAACTAACAATTCTCCTTAAAAAACCGCGTTGAAAGAGAGTGGACTATATCAATGGGACGGAGGGAGTAATTTATTTCAAATATTTTATTTATGGAACTCATCACTTTACATAAGATAAACCTCGCCACAATTTTACATAACTCTAACTAACAATTCTCCTTAAAAAACCGCGTTGAAAGAGAGTGGACTATATCAATGAGATGGAGGGAGTAATTTAATTCAAATATTTTATTTATGGGACCCATCACTTTACACAAGATAAAGCTCGCTTTTGTTTAATAGCCTACAAACCGTACGTGAGAATTAACTCTAAGGTAGTCAACTTTCTTTTCGAATAGTATATTTTACCTTTTAAAAGGAAAAAAAAAAACATCTCAAATAATGATATTACACCACTACCCTTCTAAGATAAGTTTCTATTTAAGTTTAAAACATATAAACTACACGAATTGGAATTAACTTTGCAAATTAAGGATAACAATGAGTTATTGTTATTAACTTAATACCATAATATATATGAGAAAGAAAAAAAAAGTCCTACATAAGAGCGAAGTTTACGAACAGCCTAACAGATACACAACTCCCACAATTTCTATCTCTTCCCGACCTACTAATAATAAACGGAAACAACGTCTTACCATAAAATACACTATACAGATCAATGAAACAAACTAATTACAAGATTGAAACACGATAAGAAATAGAAGACCCCATCCGGGCTGTACGTTATCGGAAGAGGGCCGCGTAGAGCAACACGTTCCACATATCAGAGAGGCTGGGGAGGCACCAGTGGCTACAGTCCAAGCCATTGTGGAGGCTGTAGAAGGTGGGATGTGCATCTTTTCTGTATTGAGAGAGCTCTGTGATGTCTAGCAAGTAGACTGGCTTCTTGATCCTGCTCAACACTTTCTCCACTACAACTGTTGCTAATGGTGTCCCTGCTGGATACTTCACTCCAAAGTAGGGTTGTGTCTCACTTTTGCATGATCTTAATGGCTTGTTCCAATTCTTTCCCCTGATATTTTCGAGTACGGATCGGGAAATCGAAGATTATTAGCGTCCAACCAATCCTAAATCAGTAAAACTATGAAAAAGTCTATATATTACAATTATGGGCGCATCTAGAAAGAAAGTGAGGAATAATGGAATTTTGGAGAAAAAAAATAGACAAGCAATAGAATCTTGGGGTGAAATTTAAAAATTTGAAAAATACGCACGATTTGGTGGGCGGACTATAGTTATCAATTAAAATAATTTTGCGATTGTTACATGTCATTTATCTAAGGAGTGTGACACATAAGGGCGCATAATATGAAATATATTAATTTTGAAAAAATTAAGATTCTCAATTATAATGTAAAAAGCCCTAAATCCATAATGTGGAAAAAAGTAATGAGAGAAAAGAAAATGCAAGCTTACTCATAGTGTGTGGGGGATAGGGGTGTAAGTGGTTCCGTTCTGAACCGCGAAACCGATCGGACCGAACCGAACCAAACTGAAAAATGCGGTTCCGTTCGGTTTCGCGGTTTGATTCGGTTTATTTTTTTAGAAATCATTTACATTCGGTTCGATTCGCGGTTCCAAGAATTTTTGAACGGTTCGAATCGAACCGAACCAATATCATATTTTTTTATTTAATATTTGTCCTTATATGAGAATATTATTGAATTTAGATATTAGATTTAAGTTAAGATCAATTCTAATCTATATAAATGAAGAGAAATGAGTAACAACTCTATACTTATGAGTTTGGAATGAGTGAAATCCTACAAACTATTATTCTTGCATTATTTAGGATTTAAAAAATAAATAAATAAAATAAAAAGGTAAACCGAGGAACCGAACCGAACCAAACCATTTATAAACGGTTCGGTTCGGTTCGGTTCCGATATTGAAAAACCCATCGAACCGAACCGAACCGAACCATTTATATGTTTCGGTTCGGTTCCTAAAATACATAAAAAACCAAATCGAACCGAACCGTTACACCCCTAGTGGGGGAGATTCCTTAGAAGAATACTTGAGTTTTGGAAGAATCTATGTGTCGGTTAACCCATCTTGACCAAGTAGTCATCCTTTTGTAATAAGCTATCAATCTGTTCTTATCCTCGTACAGTTTGCCTCCCTCTTCCATGTAATCCCATCTATACATAAATAAATCTAATTATATGATAATTATGAAATGGAAAAGAGAAAAATAAAAAGAAACAAATCGTACGGTTGAGAACTTCCGGTGTGGATCCACCAATGCCACGTGTTGAAGATAAGGACGTCCATTCCTAGCCATGCATTCCCATTTCGGATCGAGTCAAGCTTCAAAACCCGCCCACTTTTTGGCTCTCAATGTCAACTAGATACGGAGTTTGATGTAATAGCAATTTAACCCCATAATCCTGCAAAATTGCAAATAAAAAGAAAATTTTAGGACCATTATTGTTAATTAAAAAAAAATCGATTTGTATAGTAGTCTTTAAATCACACATAACAATGTGCCGACATATTATTAATATAACTATCAAGATTTTTTTCCCGTTATCGTCTCGTGGCTCGTATTTGAATCTAAATAAAATTTGTAACTAATATAATTACAAGTATAGTATTGAGAGTAAATTGTGACTACCGTTGTATAAATATTGACACATGAAATGATATGAAATAAAATTTTGTAACATAACTAAGAGAAGAAAAAACAACCATGGAACAATAATTGTGGCGGCATATGGAATATGGCAATTGGGCATCAACTTTATGAAAGTCGGTTTTTGTGGTCCTTCTTATTCCATTTTACATTTAATGGACTATGAATATTATATATATATATATATGATTCCCGTGTGAACAATTTTATCGTATGAACACTACACTTTAAAGACAAATGTATTGCATTTTCAAGGTAAATATATCGCACTTTAAGACAAATGTACTGCACTTTAAAATGCAATATATTTGTCTTTAAAGTGCAGTGTTTATAAGTTCACACGATAAGAGGTTGTTCATATTCTAACCTCCTCATATATATATATATATATATATATAAGCTTAATTATAGTTTGCACTTATAATTAGTAGTATTAGGAAGTATTTCGAATAGCTAAATTAAGCTACTTGTTGATTTTTTTGTCGAAAAACACTTCTTTTAGTATTTGGAATGTATGCAGTATTATACTCTCTCCGTCCGCTCGACTTGTTTTGTTTCTTTTCGGCACGGAGATTAAAATGAGTAGGTGGTTGTGTGTAGATGAGTGAGTAATTGTGTGTAGAGAGGTAGGCCCCACAAAGAAAAAGTAAGAGTTTGTGTAGTACTCCTTCCTTCCCATTTATATTGACCCCTTACCTTTTCAGTACGAAAATTAAGAAAGTAGAGTATGTGATAAAGTAAGAGAGAGAAGATGAATGAGATGGTGAAATAGTGGATGATAAAGTAAGTGATACAAATAATAAAATATGAGAGAATGTATTATTTTATTTTATTTTTGGAAAGGGACCAATATAAATGAGACGGATGGAGTATTTTTTTTTTCTAAAAAAGAAAATAAGAGGAAGGTGTATTTTTTGGTTTAAAATAAGTGATAATAAGCACAGAACTATAATTATTAAAAGCAAAAAATAGAATTAAATGAGGAAAAAAAAAGTGAAAATGCATGGGTAATTAAAGTACACTAATTAATGCAGCTGGGTTAACTCGACTCACTCACCAGGAAAGTGAGTTCAGCTAGACCTTCGCGCCTCACGAGTGAGGTCCTGGTTTCCGGCAGCGACGAGTGAATCATGCAACTCAGCGACTCCCACATGTTCAGGCTCAGTGAGTCGCCCACGAATATAATCTTCTTCCCTCTAAACTTCTCCAAAAATCTCACCCCATCAAAACTGCAATCAAATCACATAAAATTAATTTATCTCACACATTCCCACAAAAATTTACTAAACCCAAATTTATTAATTAATTAATTTATTTGTGTGTGTGGGGTGGGGTGGGGGGAGTACCGGGGTAGGGTGCATGAGTAGGGCTGCCATCTATAATTGAGGTAAGTCCGATCCGGTGTCTTGAATTTGAGGCAGTTGAATTCGTCGTCTATGAAGGGACACGTGGAGAAATCGTAGAGGGGGTACGAGGTGTCGAACACCCATTTGCCGCGAAAGATGTTGCAGCTTCCGATGGCGGAGATGGTGCCGTTGAGGCGGCGCGCCGCCGCGGCATTTGAGAGGGAGAGAAATGAGATAAAAAGGAGTGGGAAGAGTAGATCCATTTCTTGAGTTAAATTTTTTTTGAACCAAACAGTTGGATATATAGTAGTGATACGGAAAATTTTATAATGGTCGGATCTATAATTTTCTATTTTATTCATTTTATAAAAGTAATAAATAAAATATTTAAAAATGGATTTTTTTATTATTATAATTTTTTTTTTGTACATGTGAAAAGGAGGTGTTTTTACTTTTTAGTGTGTTGGGTGGGTTGGGAGCAGCTGCAAATGTGCAATTCCAAGAGCCACATGTATATAACTGGTAATTGTGCTGGAGTTAATGAAGAGTTTGCATGTGTTTGTTTAGTTGAATTATTATGCACATGTTCACTTTAGTTTACGACTACGGATTATCCTCGTAAAAAGAAAATCATTACGTACGATCAAAATAATATGAAAAAATAGACAATTAAAACTAAAAAAGACCCATCAAAATTCAAGATCAGAAATGTTTCTCTATTCCAAATTATAATTCCTTTGTGATCCTTAATAGTGTCTTGATTCCTATTGCTTTAAATCTATGGTTTTACGGTTTGAGATAAATTGAATATTTTTTACCGAAATAACATGGGTCCCGAGTTTATCCGCTACGCACATTCAGATAGTAGAAACACACACCCAATAAAAGGTAAATAGCGACGGCGAATGTAGTTATAAGCAAGACATGAAATATGCCCTTTGATCAGGCAAAAAAGAATATAACAACCCAACATTCCACACACGAGCACTGACATGGCACCACAGAAGATCATACTCTAACAAGATCAACGCGACACACGAGCACTGGTATGGCACCAAAGAATATCATACTCTATCAAGATCAACGGGACGAAGCTTCGACAAAGTTAAACGTAGAACAAGGATGTATTATTCGAGTAGGAACTTACTTCGCTTGGCATCCCACTACCTAGCTGCTTGAAAATCACCAAAATCATCATCCGGTGCATCACTTTGTTCTTTCTTTCCCTTTGATCCTGCTTCTTCTGATTGGGGCTTTCCCATTTCAGATGGTTCCTTGTCTCGACAAGACGCATGTTCGCCTTCTTTTGGGGAAATTCCCATCGGAGACCTAGCATCGACAGGTGAGAGGGGGGCCGGAGGAGGAGGCAGTTTGAGGCTTGCTGAGATTTCTTTGTTTTCCAACGAAAGATTACTCAGGTGGCGCTCGAAGAATTTGGATCTTGTATTTCCATCATCATTCTATATTTCATACAAAAAGAGGGTTAGAATCAGATGATTCGTCAATATTAACACGACGGGGTGTGAGATCTTACTTTCTTGAGGTGAAGCACTAAGGTCTCCCCTTCTTTTAAACTGTAATCAACTGAAGAAGTATGCTGGTATTGCTGCTCCATCTCTTCTGCAGTTTTCTTCTTATTTAGGTACCTATAAATTCAAGAAACTAATTCAACTGGAGCCTCAGCAACACATCTTTCTATAGTCATTGTACTTTAAGATAACAAAGATTTACAAGTGGGCTATTCATGTTAGAGTGAGAACAATGCAAGGAGGTGAGAGAGAAACTGTCGAAAGAAAAGACTGCAGATGAAATGTGAGCAAGGAGAGCAAAAGTACTTCATATGGTCATGAAGAGCAGCTTGGAAGTCATACGCTTCAGATCTTTCTCGAAATCCTATACCAATGAAAGCATGGCGAAGGCGCCCTCCTGCACGAGTCCTAATAAGTTCGTATCATCTCCAATTATGTCCATATATAGAATTACATAGCTAAAAGCAACAGCTCATGTTAAAAGCTAAGATGCAGAACTCAACAAGGTAAGGTATAAGATAGGAACCTAGCTCTCATGATCATGAAAAACATTAGATAACGTGAGGCAATATGATTACTATGTGCGCGATTTAAGATGGAAGACTTTAACTTGCTATACACATTTTCTCAATTTGTTGGGAGTGACACATAATTCCCACAGGCCACAGAAGTTGAGATTCTAGAGCATTGTTTAACAATCATGTCCACACAAACAAATCTAATCATACGAAGAATAGAAAAGGCCGTAGATAAGTATTCACAAGAAGGAAGCTTTGTGGACTACCAATATCCTCTTCAACCCGAAGAACGAAGTATCTGCAAAGGCACCAATAGCCGTTTCAGAATCTAAATCACAACGTTTTAACTTTTTTCTCTCTCCCCCAAGAATTTATGTACAAGTGTGATCAATTTCCTAACCTGCTGCTATCAATAACAGCCTCCACGGGATGCGGCTCCCCCTCTCTCAAAAATGCCCGGGCATACAGCTCACCTGGTACGTACATAATCGAGATTAAGCGAAAAAGAATATTCACGAGCATGGATAAGTAAGAAACACTAATGCCTACGGTAAAGGCCAAGAAAATCCACCTGTAGTCTTATCCTCCAACCGGATAATGCATTCTACACCCTTACTAGTAACTTTCAAAGTGCCTTCCCACGCCCATTCGTTGACATTCCACTCATCAGCCCTAAAAGAAGGAACAATTTATTCGAGTTCTTTAATCAGAAAAATGGAGCAATTACATTGTTACTTCTGGTTAAAGACGGTGGAAACAGAATACAGTAGAAGAAGTTGATGCTCAACCAAGAATTAGGGGGAAACCTGTAAGAAGCTGCACTTATCCGCGGAGGTATCTGCACGATTAATACCAGAATATTAGTGTATACGAAAGTACCTTCAGAAGCCAAACACCAATGCTAATACTGAAATGCCAAATCACAAGTACTCCCTCCGTTCCACTAAATGTAGCCATCTTCCCCGATTGGAAAAATGACCACTTTCCAAAATTGGCAAATAATTACTATTATTTCTTTTACTTTATCATCAACTCTCATTATCTCATTTATGTCTCTCTCATACATTATCATCTTTTCTCTCTTACTTTATCGTCTACTCTCATTATCTCACTTATCTTCTCTCTCATAGTCTCTCATACTTTATCATCTACCTCTCTTTCTCATACTTTAACTCTATTCTCTTAATTCCCGTGTCGAAAAGATTTGAGCCATTAATTATAGAACGGAGGGAGTATACTGCAATGAGATGCTGCAGTGTAAGATCTCTCATCCTATAAACTGTTGGGAACTTCCAATTACAAAGCGAATATCAAGTGATAAACACCAAAATAGAAACTGATTCAATGTCCATATGGCATTTACAGCATCAAACGCAATCTTCGCGAGAAAATATTTAAGAATTTCAGGCAAAGCAGGACAAATGCTCCATATTGATTCAAAATCAATTTGCTAACCCTAAGCTAAAGAGCATAATACTACATTGCAAAATCATCCAACGCAGCTAAAACATTTAATCAAACACACGCAGCAGAATCTCTATGCACAAATCACGCAAGGAGGTCAAATCAAATCACCAGATATGCAGATAGACGGAGCCGGAATCAAAACATAATGTTGAAAATTACCATGTAAACGTAGCATTCGGAGACTTGAAACAGAACTAGCTCAATTGCCTCTGCTTCTTCTTCGTCTTCCACTACTCCCTCCTCTTTTTCTTCTTTAATCTTGTGTTCTTCCATATGATCCTCTTATTAAACAATGAGAAAAATAGAAATTAGCTTCACAGATACAGAATTTTGATTGAGTTAGCTCCGAATCAAAAATTTAACCTAATCGAATTAGATTTTAGGGGAAAAGTATGACGATGTTAGTACCGGCATACAAACAAGCAATCGTCTTCCGATCTAGAGAGAGATGGCAGTGGCAATCTTGAGGACAAGATGGGAAATTTGATTAATGTTGTTGGCCTTCTTGGAATTTGTAGACTTATAGTATGAGTTATTTTTAGTCCGGCGGTGAAATGCCCATCTAGGAAAAGACAAATACATTTATACCCAATTCTTATATTTAACTACAATATATACCCAAGAAGACGAAAATACCCCTACTATGGGATGGTCCGATCACGTGAACAGATGGCCCGATCAGGGCCACGGCCGGACCGGCCCGGACTGGCCGGACACGCCCGACCAAGGGCCGATCACTACTTGAATAGTGGGCATGATCGGTCATGCCCTATCACAAGGCCATGATCGGTCATGCCCTATCACAAGGCCGATCACTATCAGGCCATGATCGGGCATGTCCGATCGGTCGGACACATCGACATGGTCCGATCACGGTCCGATCATGGCCTGACACTTTTAGGTAAAAGAAGTAAAAAAGTGGGGGTATTTTAGTAAATTTGGGTATATAGTGGATAGTTTTTATAAAGTTGAGTAATTTTGTTGTTGTAATAGTCAAATAGGGTTTATTGATATATTACTACTTATTTTTATCTTAATAGAATTTCATTTGTCTCCAAAAATGTCGTGCTCCTTATGTCCCGTTTCACTTGTCTTTCATTACGGAAATTAAGATAAATGATAAATTATGTATATTAAAAAGAAAAACGAGACAAATCAAACAGGACAAAAGAAAATATAATGTATTCATATTATGTCGTGTCGTGTCACGTGTTCATGCAATGCAATCTAACTCATAATTTGGAAGTATGGAAAATTCTTAATTTTTAAATCGGACCCTCCAACATAACATAATGTTTTAATTACACATTACTCTACATATAATTTTTTTTATTTCATACTCTAATTATTATGACTAACCGCTACGTCTTATATCTATATTGTATCTTATCTCGTATCGTATGTCTCATTATGTCCATCATAACTGAAAATATATAAGGCTAGAACACACACTTAACGTGAGAACTACGACCATGCATAATTCTTATATAATTTGTGTATAATCATTATATATTTTATGCAAATTTTTTTATAATTTTACATTTTTGTCCTTCTACATAAAAATATGTATAATGTAAAATTATACATTTTTTTGCATAAAATATATAACAATTATGTATAAATCATATAAGAATTATGCATGGTTCGTATTTCTCACGTTAAATGCAGGTTCTCACATGATCCACTATATATATATATATATATATCGTGTGTTTGTACATATTCGATCTTCTATATCTCGTGTTTGTGTAACGAATAAAATCTGCAGATACATCTATATCTATCTCACTTTTAGCTTCTTCTTTTTTTAATGTTTATTTTCCCTTTTTTCTTTAATTTAAACTTAATTGTGTTTTAATTTAATTTTGCAATTGTTAGATAGGAGTACCATTTTATAGTTACGTTACGTGTGTACCTTTTTCAGATTCATAATTAATTATCAGGACTGATCAATTATTTACAATTGTTTACAACTTCAATTTTTACGTAATAACCTCCAATTGTTTATAACCTCTTATCTCATAATCTCATCTTATATCTTATAACAATAATTAGTAGTAAAATTATAAAGTTGGTGATGGGTGTAATGAAAGAAATGTAATGGTTGGCTAATTACACGTAAAGGATATAAAAACTGATAAATCCTACAAGGAAAAAGTGAGAGTTTGAGTAGTAACTATTTTTCTTTTTAGGAAACAAGACAAGTCGGATGAGCGGTCCGAAAATTATACATTGATGATCCTTCCTCAATAATTTCCTAATCTTTAATAAAAAGAATTAGCATAAACTTTTCGCATTTTTTAAATTAAACGCAAAAGGGACAACTTGGGAATGAAAAATTGGAGTCACAATTAGGGTTATAAATGAATCGAATCGAATCAAATAACACAATATTCGATTCGGTATTTGATTTGTATTCGCATTCGTATTCAATTCATTCTCGAATATACGTTATTTATATTCGAATTATTCGATTTGAATATTCGGTTAGTTTTTTATTGAATATTTTATAAATAATATTATTTGAATATTCAGTTCGAATTCGGTACGTATTTAATACTATTCGAATCGATTCAAAATTAATATTTTTAAGAAATAAATTTATAATAAGTTTTATAAAACATATTTAATATATAAATATTTTTATAAATGTATTATATATTTATATTTAATCAAATATTTTTGAATATCAAATCTAATATCATAATTTTGTATTCGTATTTGAATACTAATCGAATCAAATAGAATATTTATATTCGAACTCGAATATGAATATCAATATTCGGATACGAATACTGAATTGAATCAAAACATTTGATTCATTTACAACCCTAGTCACATACTCACAATAACCTTGCATATGCAGCTGCAATTTGTCCAAGTTTTTTCTTGTAATTGCCAAAATGCCACCATATTACTATTCTTAGGAATGATCATTCTCCCAGCAGTATCCCTTATAATATAAGGGTAATAAGGGCAATTATTAAAAAATGGATTTAAATTAAGAGCAAATATTAGAAGCCCATAAAAGAAGAGATAAATGATCGACCCAATTATAAAAGAAGCTGTTTCGTAGTGAAGGCCCAAATTGGCTTTCTTGCTGAAAAAGAGTCTTTTTCTCTCTCTACACTTTTATATTTCCACCATTCAAACTCATTTTCATTCATCAACTTCATAGCATCGGTCTAACAAATTTTGCGCGCCATAACTTTCTTCCGAGTCTGTGTCTTTGATTCGTTGCGTAATTTGTTCGACCGCTGGTGAGTTTTAGGGTTTTAGCGTCTAGCATTACGCATGGCGCCTGCGGAACCGAGCAGTGGCGGAGCTACCAGCGACCAGGCTCCGGAAAAGGCGGCGACGAAGAAGAAGGACGAGGATCTCGTAAGTTGTACACTGTTTACTTGAATGAGTTTGGAATTTTGTGCGGTTTTAGAATTTCACGTGCGTTTTGGTTTATGGTTGAAATTTTGAAGCTCGAATCATGGAATCGTGCCTTCCTTTCTGTTTTGTGTTTTAGTCGGAGGAGGACTTCGCCTTGAAGCAGCAGTTGGATTTGTACGTGGAGAGAGTACAAGACTCCGATCCTGGTTTGCAGAAAGCTGCGCTGGAGAGCATGCGGTATTCTCTATATTCCTTTGACGATAATTGAAATGAGCTTGATCGTTTCGTCAGTCCATAACTAATTGACTATGGTACAGTTGAATTCATGATAGTTTTAGTGTTTCAATCTAGAGAAGAATCGTAGTAAAAGTTGCTTTCTATTTTTAGCATTGCCTGGAATTGGATTTTGCTTTAAATCAAGAGCAAGCAGTTCGCCGATTGGTGATAGTTAATTATTTAATTTTTATTCTCTAGGCAAGAAATTCGTTCTGCAACCAGTTCCATGACTTCAATGCCGAAGCCTCTGAAGTTCTTACGTCCTCATTATGGAACGATACAGGCACACTATGAGAAAATGACGGAACCGGATATGAAGGTTGTAGTTATTGAGTTTGCTATACTGTTTTCTTATTTTCCCCTCATGCACCTCCTTTTCTCTCAATTTTGTATCTTCTAAACTTCGTTTGCCCCCGTCCAGAGACTGCTTGCTGATATACTCTCTGTTTTGGCCTTGACAATGTCCCCTGAAGGAGAAAGGGTATGATGCATCTCTTATTTGCTGCATTATAAGATAATTTACTATTTTTTTGTTCAACTTCTAAGTGTTTGTTTTTGATAGCATTTACTGTCTCTGATATGAATGTTATTTGAGAATAAGCTTGGGTCAAGTTCTTGCAAGCACATGAAGTAACCTTTCTTCAAATGCATTACTTTTGGAACCAATATATACCTAGAGGTTTTTGTACAATAAAAAATTTGATCACAGGTCATAGTTTGCCGATCTGTTTATCTGCTTTTTCCGCCTCAATATAGCTTCCCCCAAGAAAAGAAACGAAACAGGAGTGCTTCCGATTAAACTAGTGTCTGCTATGCCTTCCTCTATATATATCACATAACCGTTACTCCAAATCCCACTAATTTCAGGAGAGCTTGAAATACAGATTACTTGGTTCTGATGGTGATATTGGTTCATGGGGACATGAGTATGTAAGGTGAAGATTTTACCACTAATTTTAATTAAGAAGCTAGTGATGATTCTCAAGCATAATATTAGCAATTTCAACTAATTTATTTCATGTTATTCTTTATCCCCCATTGCTCTTCTGTACTGTTGGGTAAGATGTATTTTAGTATTGAGCGTGAGTAACTTCGGTTTTAGTTTATGTGCTTACTGCTAAGTAAGATCTTATATGTATAGTATTTGTAAAAATCTATTTTGGCTGGATGTTTTTTATTGCTCTTGAATATGAGCCTGAAAACCTCCTGTATGGATCATCTTAAGTTACAAACTTATATTAATGCAGGAATTTAGCTGGGGAAATTTCTCAAGAGTACTGGAAACGTCTGGTTGGAACATCTGCCCTTTTATTGTAGTATTATTATCGTTAATGACTTCTAAACTTAATAACTCAATTACTTTATTGGAAAATATTTAATTTGATTTTATAATATACCAGTTAAGCATTTTCAACACCTTTGTAATTTCTGAGATGATGCATTTCAGACCGAAGAAGCCGCTACATTTGATCTAATGAAACTGGTGGGGAAAATTGTTGCATTCTATATGGAGGTAGATTGCTCTTATTATCGTTTATTTTAAGCATTTAAGGGTTTGGTATTCCTGCAGTGGGCTTCTAACACATCTTGCATTCATTTATTTTTCTCATTCTTGGAACATCATGGAGTTTTCATGTATTTGTAGCATAATGCTGAACCTGAGGCGGTTGATCTTCTTATCGAGGTACTGTAGTCATATTTTCTAATTGGATCACCATGCTGCTTCTAGAAAACATTATATTTAAGACAAGTTTTGTCTTTACATCAGATTGGAGACCCTTGTCTTCTTTTGGACCATGTTGACAATGCAAACTATAAAAGGACATGCCTGTATCTTACTAGTTTGGCAAAGTAAGTGGATTTTATTGCCTTTTCTAGTTTTCATTATGACAAAATGTCTGGGTGCATTCAATTTCAAAGTGCGACAACTGAATTCTGATGGAGAAATATTTTCTATTCGGCTATTCCTAACTTTGCTTCTTTTGCTTTGACAAAGACTCAATTGCGTTATGCATAAGGTGGCTTTCGTAAATTGCTATAGTAGATGTGTCCATTTGCCAGGCTTTCTCTGACTCTTCCTTTTGGTAGATGCATACTCTTCTATGGTGACGTAAGTAATGCTGCATTAAATTCTTCAGATACCTTCCCAGTATGGATGACAAGTCAGTTTTGGTTACAACACATTTAGTCTACGTGAAATTTGAAGAGTATCCAAGAGCACTGCAGATCACCTTGGATCTTGATAACATGCAGGTTTATGGTTATTGTAATTATGAGTTTTTGTATGTTAAAAGCTAAAAACCATTTAGTTCAAGGTTCATAACATTGTCTTGTTACTAAAAATGAAAACTGAATATGACATACATGCTTCAATACTGTACATTTTGAGATTCTTAGCTGTAGTGCTGTATACCTGTGCAGTATGTGAAACAAATTTTCCAATATTGTGAAGATCCTCTCAATAGGCAACAGTTTTGCTTCATCCTGGCTCATCACGTAAGTTCCCTGGAATTTGCTCTTTTACTCATTAAGTTGCTATCGAAATTTTACTATTCTCTTTCTCCATTTAGCTATAGTTTCTGTTGTGATGGTGCATAATTCTGTCAAGGTGGGTGCACTGATTGAGAAAATTAGTGTCCAACCAGACGGTATATGAGAGATATTTTGATAAAATATAATCATAAGCCAGTGCATTTATGTTATCCGAAAACTTTTAAGCATTCCGACTAACTATCGTCATGGATTTCATCTCTTAGCGATAATTGGAAAAAGTACTCTGCAATCTTCATGATGATGTCCTCTAGTTCCGTTTTCAATTAGTTTTGTGTTTTGACATGAAAAGGATGGAGCTGAGATTTGGTATAGTTTGACATGATATGTCGGTCTTACTTGACCTAGGTGTTTACTGCATTTCGAACATATATCCTTCCAATGATGACTCAATGATTTACACTTTATACCACATGCTTATAGCTCAAATCCTCAAAACATAATTTGGTTACAGAATTACTCTTGGTATCCTAAGAGACTGAGCCACTCTTTGCAGTGTCTGTATTGTTTTTAATCTGGTCCCACGGTCCCACCTAATTTTCTCCAATAGTTACGATTTGCTAATAACCTTGTCACTTGCAGGGCGTTTCTTTTGAACTTAAGGATGGCATTAAAGCAGAAGCTGAAGAAAGGGAGGCCTTGCAAGACATCATTAACAATACCAAGTTGACTGAAGGCTATCTAACTCTTGCTCGTGATATTGATGTTATGGAGCCCAAATCTCCCGAGGATATATACAAGGTAAGATCTCTTTTAGTATACCATTGCATATTCCACTTGCATCTTTTCTTGTCCTTGTTGATCAACAACTGACTTAAAATGAGTATGCTATTGTTTGATCTGCAGTTTCTACATAGTTTTTTTTAAGTATGAGCATAATGCTCCATTTAATACATTCACTACTAATTCATTTCTGGGGGTTTGGCAGGCACATCTAATTGATGGTGGTCGTAGAGGTGGGGGAACTGTTGGTTCTGCTAGACAGAATTTGGCAGCGACATTTGTCAATGCCTTTGTAAATGCTGGGTTTGGTCAGGTTCATATTGGACCATGTCTGTCCATAGTGAAAGCAAAGTTTTTATTTGTACGTTTATCTTGAGCTTATGCGGTGTTTCTTTGTGTCTCTGAAGGATAAGTTAATGACGATCCCATCTGAAGCATCTAGTGGTGGTTCTTCACCAAGCTGGCTGTTCAAAAACAAGGACCATGGGAAGGCCAGTGCTGCAGCAAGTCTGGTGCGTCAACTTAGTATAATTTTTTATGCAACATATTCATCAGTTACGCATTAAACCTTATATTTGTGAAGATTGTAAGGTAAAAGGAATTCACAATTTTGAAAGTTTGAAAGTAAAAATAAATACTCAGATTCACAATTCAGAAGTGCAGAAATTTTAAATCATAAAGACGAAGGACAAATGAATGATAAAGCCTACAACTTGTATCTTTTGTTTGTTGTTTTTCTCTTTTCTTGGTCCGGTTCAGCCAAACCAATTGAAATACCGGACTGAACCGAATATTGAATTTTATGAATCTTCAAAACCTATTGCTTTCTCAAAAACCGACAGTATACGTTGATCTGGCTTCTGATATTTTCAAGTTGCTGGCTAATCATTCTGTTTTAATGACTGTAGGGCATGGTTTTTCTTTGGGATATTCATTCTGGACTTGCTCAGCTGGACAAGTATTACCACAGCCCTGACTCTCATGTCATTGCAGGGGCATTACTAGGAGTTGGGATTGTTAACTGTAATGTTCACAATGACTGTGACCCTGTAAGATTCAAAATTTTACCTGATATCCAAAATCATTAACAAACACAATTGAGGAAATAGAAAGATATTTGCCTCTCACTTTGAATTAGTATACAATCTTGCCTAACACCTAAAGAGTTATTTGTTTCTCAGGCATTGGCTCTTTTGCAAGACTATGTGCAGAATGAAGATGATTCTATACAAATAGGTGCAATCATGGGCCTAGGTCTTGCATATGCAGGTTCTCGAAACGAGAAAGTGAGTTACACAGCACCTTTCAACTGATTGAGTTCACTAGAGTTCATAACTTTGATTAGTGCAAATACTGGGCTGCTTTTCAATCTCTATCTCTGAATATCAGGGATTTATCTCTTTTTTCTGATGTTATCAGGTACAAGAATTATTAAGGCCCATCCTCGAAGATGAGAAAGACTCTCTAGATGTGGTTGTATTCGCTGCAATCTCTTTGGGCCTGGTATTTACGGGTTCTTGCAATCTCTCTGCCGCCCAGGATATTGAACTTGCATTGACGGAACGAAGTCATTCCGAATTGGAAGATCCATTAGCACGTTTCTTGCCTTTGGCTCTTGGTCTGATTTTCTTAGGAAAGCAGGTAACTGTGTTTCTCTCCCGTTGCGCGTTGACACTAGGTATTTTCAAATTAGCACGAGCGCAATCATAAGGAGACTTCCTGTATACAACCAGAAAGCAGTTCCTTTGTATGCTTTAGTGCTCCATCACAAAAACTAACATCTTATCTCTACTTTATAGGAATATGAAGATGAGGTTGGTTATCTGATGACAGATTATAAAAAATTTGCTAAATGTTGCGACATGATCATGCTATCTTGTGGATATGCAGGAACTGGAAATGTTCTAAAGGTTACAAACTCATCAATCTGGACTAGCAGCAAGCTTTGCTCTATTGTTATTTTACTTAATCACCTTTTCCTGTTATAGGTGCAACGCTTCCTTGGTCAATGCGCAGAAAATCTCAAGGGGAGCGAATTACACCAGGGACCAGCTGTTCTTGGAATTGCTATGGTAGCAATGGCTGAAGAACTCGGGCTTCAGATGGCGATTCGTTCACTGGAGCACCTCTTGCAGTACGGGGAGCAAAACATTAGAAGGGCTGTCCCACTGGCCTTTGCTCTCCTCTGCATATCCGATCCTAAGGTAAGCTCTGGCTTCTGTCAATAATCAGAATCAAGCATATTTTGTAGTCTTGCTTGACCATAGTTGTGCAACAAAAGCATCACATCGAAATGATGTGACGTGGCTTCAACAATTAATTTGAGAATCTTTTCTTTAAAGACTATCCTATCTTGTTATTGACATGTTATTTTTGTTAAAGCAATTATCGAAGCGAATTGTTTGGCGATTTAGAAGGTTCAGTCTACCTACACTTAGTGCTTTCGATTAATTTGGTTGATGTTTGTGGACAGGTCAACGTCATGGATACGCTAAGCAGGCTCAGTCATGATGCGGATTTGGAAGTTGCAATGGTACCATTAAACTGATTCATTTTTCTTTGCTAATTCTTCTGTTGGTAGCTATCAGTGTTCAAGTGGATATATATATCTATATCTATATATTTTTCTTTCTTAAATTCATACCTTCTGGTTGTAACAGGCTGCCATAATTTCGTTGGGTTTAATTGGTGCTGGAACCAACAATGCCAGAATAGCCAGAATGCTTCGCAACCTGTCAAGCTTTTACTATCGACATGGCAGCCTTCTCTTTTGTGTATGTGCTCAGCCAGACTGTTAGAAAATAATGATTCTTTACACATCCAAATGCTAGAATATTTACTAAAATATGATCTGCAAATTATGCAGGTGCGCATTGCTCAAGGTCTTGTCCATCTCGGCAAAGGACTGCTGACTCTGTCTCCTTTCCATTCCGAACGCTTCCTCATGTCCCCGTAAGTTATCTACTAATCAATCCAGTCGTCACCAATTTTGATTTTCACCATTTCCTGGAGCCTGAACTGTGCCCAGCTTATGCTCCCCTAGGAAAGAAAAGGTATATATTTATGGATAAATACGTGTTTATAATCGATGAATTTATTCTTCGGTTGCTTTTCCTTGTAAAAACATTTACTTGGCAGTTCATTTTTTGTATCAATTGAAGCATCATAAACTCTATTTCTCGTTTCAATGCTAAGAGAATGTGTTTTCCTCTTCTCATATTCAATCACGGCTCCCTTCTCTGCCTTATTACAGGAAAGCCCTCGCGGGGCTTCTGGTTATGCTGCACGCATGTCTCGACATGAAGTCACTCATTCTGGGGAAGTATCATTACATCCTGTATTTCCTTGTGCTAGCCATGCAGGTGTTCATTTTCGTCATGTTTCCGTTCCGTGTTACAAATGTTGTGCCGTATAAATCACATGTGTGTTGCCTTGCAGCCAAGAATGCTGTTGACAGTGGATGAGGAGCTGAAGCCTCTGCCTGTACCCGTCCGTGTTGGCCAAGCTGTTGATGCTGTCGGTCAAGCCGATCGCCCCAAGACAATAACGGGGTCCCAAAACCACACGACGCCCGTTATTCTCTCCGCTGGGGACAGGGCAGAGCTTGCAACAGAGAAGTAGGATGTCTTCTCTTCTGCACGCTTCTTAAACACGAAATCGCGCACTAATGTTGGATGCCGTTGCAGGTACATTCCTCTTTCGCCCTTTCTGGAGGGGTTTGTCATCTTGAAAGAGAATCCGGAGTACAAGGAAGAGGGTTAACTGCTCCACCATCTTCAATAGTAGAGGTATGAATAGGCCAGAATCTGGTGTTTCTTCGAGTTTCGTCCATTTTGAGTATATACAGATTATCTGCTTACCCCTTACGTCCAAGTAGTGTGCCAGCTACTGTATATTTCTTGGCAGTAACAAATATGATTGGTAAATAATGAAGGGAAAAAGACGTTGCATAGTAGCTTGGATGTATAAGTATCTCGATTTCTTTGATGCTAGGGAGGTAGGAACAATGATCCTCCCAGTTTAAAATCTCTGAAAATGCGATACTCCCTCCGTCTCACTGAGCTTATCCATTTTCTTTTCGGCGCGGTAATTTAGGAAAATTGGTGTAGATTGATAAAGTTGTGGGATCCATAATAATTTAAAATTGGATTGTAAAGTAGATGTGTGAGATCTATTTAATTAATTATTATTTTTGAGTTGATTTGAGTTGTTAAATATGTGGGACCTACTTATTTTTTTAGAAACTGAACAAGTTCGATGGGACAACCCGAAAATGAATGATGGATAAGTTCGGTGGGACGAAAGGAGTTTTACAATTATAGTATCTCCTATTATCAAATTTTCCATTCTTTATCTATCTTTTGCGTAAGATAGTAAGTATATTTCTTTCAATTTATGAGTTAATCGGCACTCAAGTCAAACCACCAAATATCAAGGGAAAGGTTTTCAATATTTTTGAATAAAACGGCATTTAACACATAAAATTAGTAAACAAATTTAAAAAAAAAACCAAGAATTTGAATGGAAACATATCAATTTCGTTACTAATAATGGATGGGAATTCTCTTAATTATTCCTACCGTCCCATTATTAGTGGCGATCTTTTCCAATTCGGATGTTTCATTATAAGTGGCAACGTCCCTAATTTGTAAAAAGTTATCACCTCTTTTCTACTTATAATCTTATATATCTCATACTTTATCTATTCTCATTATTATACTCATTTATCTCTCATACTTTATAATCTCAACTTTATTACTTTATCATTTATTTTCATTATCTCGTTCATCTTCTCTCTCATACTCTCTCATTATCACACTCATATTATTTCTCCTACTTTATTATTTATTACTCTCACCTACTTTATCACATATTCTCTTAATTCCCATGTCGAAAAAACTTGGCACTAAGTCGAAAAAACTTGGCACTCGTATATCTCACTTTAATTTTTAAGATTAGAATATTGAATTATAATCAACATTACACAAGTAAACGGATAGACTTTAGTGCCACACAATTATATTCCATTATATGTCACCTCCACAAATTATTTGACATGTGAAATACATTTTTATTAAATAATCAAATCAAAATCAATTATGGTGGACCACATATGCCACATGTCAACACCTTATAAAATGCAACATACAAAAGAATATATTGTGTGACACACAAGTCTTTATGGTAAATTTTTTCTCGTGAGGCCATTTTGCTACCTTCACTTTTGAATTAACTTCAGGATTTGATCATTTGAATGAATTAACGGTTTCGGCATGTGTATAATTTTCATCATCAATTTTTTTTACGAATATTAAGATTTAACTTAAAAAAACGATCATATGAGTAATTATTAATTCGGAAGCTTATTCGAAACCCTTCTTACAAACGCCTCGCGGACGCATTAAAATTAATTACATTCCTCTCCTTCTCCCTCCCTCGGTCGGTTTGGGGTTTTAGTTTGTTGTTAGGGTTTTGAGTTTCTCTCTCCCAACGCGCAAAGTTCAGAGGTAGATTATTCACGCCAATGAAGGTCAAAGTAATTTCTCGCTCTACGGATGAATTCACTCGAGAACGGAGCCAGGACCTTCAGGTTTTCCCCTCCTCACTGCGGTGGCGCTTTCTGCTTAATCCGATTTTATCTGTCTTCTATTGGTGCAAATTGAGATTTTTGATTCTTTTCTGCAGAGGGTGTTTCGCAACTTCGATCCTAACCTTCGTTCGCAAGAGAAATCTGTGGAGTATGTTCGCGCTCTTAATGCAGCTAAATTGGATAAGGTCTCTCTCTCTCTCTCTCTCTCTCTCTCTCTCTCTCTCTCTCTCTCTCTCTCTCTCTCTCTCTCTCTCTCTCTTTCCGGATATTTGGGTGTTACAATTATAGTTTCAGTATTATGTTTTTAAAATTTGAATCTAATTACTGGGGATTCTTAAGATATTTGCAAGGCCTTTTGTTGGGGCCATGGATGGGCACATTGATGCAGTCTCGGCAATGGCTAAGAACCCAGAAAATTTAAAGGGAATTTTTTCCGGCTCTATGGATGGAGGTAAGCTCCTATTTTTACAATATATTTGTTTTGTGAGATTTTACAATTGAGGGTAAGAATAAAGTGAGAAGAGGATAATCTTGGTTGGTTTGTACGGAGTTACTTGATCTGTTGTTAGGTGGCAAATACTGATTGAATTTTACTATTATAGTGTTTGTACATTACGTACAATTGTCTTCATACCGAAAACTAATACTCCTGCGACTTTGTTCCATATGCAGATATTCGTCTTTGGGATATGGCTAATAGGTAACACCAATAACTTCCTTGCCTCACTTCACTTGTGGTGTTATTGTCGATTTTAGGCTTACTATTTATGGTTCTTTTTCATACATGTGCATTGTATGAAAAAAACATTTTAGGCTAACTATTTATGGTGTTATTGGGAATTTTAGGCTAACTATAGATACCTCATTCGCAATAAAAAAACATTTGGTCAAGTGTCTATTTCTAGTATAGTGAAGAGAAACATTTACATATTACTTACGGATGCATTTAAGTATTAGTTGTTTACGCACTGAAAATTTGATATTGTCCATCAGGCGGACAGTATGCCAGTTTCCTGGTCACCAAGGAGCAGTTCGGGGTTTGACAGTATCAACAGATGGCCGTGTTCTGGTTTCATGTGGGACTGATTCCACGTAAGGCCTTATTCTAAATGTCGATTAACTGTTTCTTTGGACCTTTTTAGGAGTTTCTTTATAATAGTATCTCTACCTTCACTTTTTCAGTGTCAGGCTCTGGAATGTTCCTCTTCCATCTCTTATGCAGTCTGATAACTCGGTGGATAACGAATCCAAGGTTATTAGTTGTTTATCTATTTGATTGTCCACAGTGTTCTTACAATTGATGTTCTATTTATCTGAACAATTTTATTTTGGGTTGGGTTTTCTGGCAGCCCGTAGCAGTCTATGTCTGGAAAAGTGCCTTCTGGTACATTTCGTTTGCTTTTTCGTATCAAATTTGATAGTGATTTCTTGAACCCCTTCTATAGCATTTTTTGTCATCTGACTCGTTTTCCTCTCTTGCTTCTCTCTTTCAGGGGTGTTGATCACCAAGAGAATGGTGACCTTTTCGCCACAGCTGGGTCTCAAGTAGATATATGGAACCACAACAGGTTTCATCTTAATGATTTTCAAAATAGAGTATTGCAAAACGTGTAGTTTCCAACATGTTATGTTTTGTTTTCGATCAGGTCTCAGCCTGTTAATAGTTTCGAATGGGGTAAAGATACAGTTATATCTGTGCGGTTTAATCCGGGAGAACCCAATATATTAGCAACATCAGGCAGGTCTGCATTTTTTCAGGGCCGCATTGTTCAATTCAGATTCCGGATTCATGAACTTCATTCTCTCAATACGTTAATTGTTGTTTGTCATGTTTATGCTGGCTGAAATTTCAAAGGGTTGTCATATGAACTAAGGTTGCTGTATTGATTCTTTTTGCTTATGCAATTACAGTGATCGGAGCATTACTATTTATGATTTACGATTGTCATCTCCTGCAAGAAAGATGATTATGATGGTAAGTAAGTCTTTATTAATTGTCATTATCATTATTTGATGAAACCTTTTGTAAATTTAAAAGATATATTAACCCAACTGAACAAATTCTATAGCATGGAACCCGAACTTCCAGCTGTTCATACGGCTCGATCCTGGACCTCTTTTTATCTTATGCCAGAGCAAAGACTCGATATATTTTGACACTTCTTAATTTATAATTGCATGTTCTAAAGCTCTTCCTCTCTTCTTTGACAGACGAAAACAAATTCTATAGCGTGGAACCCAATGGAGCCAATGAACTTTACCGCTGTAAGCCAGCTATGCAATTACTTATGCTTTCCTGTTCTTTTCTAATACTCAGTTGAAGACTAAGAAAGACCTTGAAGGAAGCATATTTCCTTAAATGCATCATCCTAAGTTGCAATATATCATGTCAATGTAGGCAAATGAAGATTGCAATTGTTATAGTTATGATGTTCGAAAGTTGGACGAGGCGAGATGTGTACACAAAGATCACGTTTCTGCAGTGTAAGTCTCCACTACTAGTTCCTAATTCTTATAGTACTTTGTGTCTCAGATGTATTTATTTGTATTCCAATTTGCTTTACTAACTTTTATGTCGCTCTTGCAGAATGGATATTGATTACTCACCAACTGGCCGTGAGTTTGTAACTGGATCTTACGATAGAACTGTGAGTTTTTCTACATCTCTCCGTGTCCTTATGGTGCAGTGAAAAACATTATGTTTCATTAGATATCTTCTGATAATTGATATACCCACCGCACATTGCAGGTTAGAATATTCCAATATAATGGTGGCCACAGCCGAGAAATATATCATACTAAGAGAATGCAAAGGTAAGTTGAAGTTCTTAACTTTTAATTTGTCATTGCTTCTTCTTATATGATTTGTGAAGAAATAATTTTTTGAACAGGTTTCGACATCTCAGACAAAATAACCGAGACCTTTAGTGGCTATTAGTTAGGATTTACGCATACTACTTTGCACCTTATACCATTGTCTTATAATGCTATCTTTTCGCCTTATTTGCAGAGTCTTCTGTGTTAAATTCAGCAATGATGGAAGCTATGTCATCTCTGGTAGTGATGATACGAACCTTCGGCTTTGGAAGGCAAAAGCATCCGAGCAACTGGGAGTGGTATGAATCTTTTCCTTCGCAGTTATTAATTATCCATCCCCTTTTTTTAGCAAGATTATTCTTTTATATGTTATCTTGACCTGTTAAATGGATTTAAGTAAGTCTACGCCTGGCGTGTTCGACTTTGTAGGTTACACCTGGTAGTAAATGGTGACGTTAAAGATGAAATAGACCAACATACTTGGTTCATTTAGAAGTTCTCTTAAACTTGAAAGTCATATTAACTTGAATCATTTGCATCCTTGCAGCTCTTACCGAGAGAGCGTAAGAATCATGAATATCTGGAGGCGGTAAAGAGTCGCTACAAGCATCTTCCTGAGGTCAAGCGCATAGTCAGGTACATTCGATTTCGTCGAAGTATATGTCAAGTTCTTTGTTATAGTTTATGGCTGGTCCTAAAAGTATGTTGATGAAAAGTCTTCTTAAAGTTTTCTAAAATATACGAACAGTTGAATGTACAGTTAAACCTCGATAAAGTAATAACCTTGAGACCGAGAAAAAATATTCATTTAACGAGGTTATTACTTTATCGAACATTATTTTAGTGCATTGACCCATATCGAGACCGGAAGAAATTATTATCTTAGCGAGATTATTACTTTATCGAATATTACTTTATCGAGGTATAACTGTATTTTGCCCTCTTCTAGAGATTCCACTTTTCAGCTTTTTTTTTTTGCTCAAAATAGATTTACAAAACTTTTCCTTCTTGATTTTTAATATTACACCTTCATTAAAGTCGTTTTATATTTCTACTTTAATTGAAACTTCAATTTGTGATATGATAGGCATAGACACTTGCCAAAACCAATCTACAAGGCAGCTTCTCTGCGGCGCATCATGACTGAAGCTCAACGAAAGAAGGACGAGAGGAGGCGAGCTCACAGCGCCCCGGGAAGCATCCCAAGGTCGTCGCTACGTAAAAAACGAATCATCAAAGAAGTCGAGTGATTTCTCGGATTTGCGTAATATATGGAGAAGCATAAGAGAGGAAAGATGCCTGCAATTTTCACAATGTATTGTGAAAAATGAAAGGCTTCTTACAAAGAAAAAGTGGAAGTTTGTGTTGTAATTATTTTTCATTTTAGGATACATGACAAGTTAGAGGGACAATCTGAAAAAAAAAAAAAAAGATAACTCAAGCAGGACGAATGGAGTATTAATTTTTTTTTATTTGCCATAAAAAAGGAGCTATTTTATGCATGCATGACACTATTTTGTGGTATCGAAGTATTAGGTTTTAGGGCCAATAGTTCATCGTGTCAATTGGCGCATGACTGCGCCCGTATTCATTATCTATCGGTCCGACCTGCCAGATCTTTCAGGGATTAAGATACCGGATGCATGAGCAAAATGCATGCATCATTGCATCGGAAAGCTCGTTGGATACGATCACGGCGGACAACGTGGAGACTCTCCGTATAGACAAATTGGATGCTCAGTTTGACAGTTTTGTTCAGATGGTGGAAACACTCCAACCACTATGCCGACACGATTAGGATTAAGGGTGTAACGGTACGGTTTTTTATGTATTTTAGGAATCGAACTATACACATAGAAATGATTCGGTTTGATTCGATGTGTTTCTAAATATCGGAATTGAACCGAACCGAACCGCTTATAAATGGTTCGGTTCGGTTCGGTTCATCGGTTCACCTTTTTTTTTTAAATCTTAAATAATGCAAGAATAATAGTTTATAGGATGTCACTCGTTCCGAATTCATAAGTATAGAGTTGTTACTCATTTCTCTTCCTTTGTATAGATTAGAATTGATCTTAACTTAAATTTAATATCTAAATCCAACGATATTCTCATGTAAGAAAGACAAATATTAAATAAAAAAAATTAAAAAATAGGATATTGGTTCGGTTCGCTTCGAACCATTCAAAAATTCTTGAAACCGCGAACCGAACCGAATGTTAACGGTTCCTTAAAAAAAAATAATCGAACCAAACCGCGAAACCGAATCGAACCACATTTTTTGATTTGGTTCGGTTCGGTTCGATCAATTTCGCGGTTGGGATCGGAACCACTTACACCCCTTTAGGATATGATAGTTTGGATTTCAAATGTATTTTTCAAACTATTGCATTAAGAATGAGGTTTATTTATTACACACTTCGGTAGTGATTATAAATCTTACTAGTCAGATCAAAATAAAAAATAAATAATTTAATGCAAAAATGGAACGTAAATGTAGATATGAGTGAAATAATATTTTAGATATTATGCAGTAGGGTTTTAGGCTTGTAGCCCCAAAAACCCTGTTAGGATAATAACGCACTCCGCATTCCGTCTAATAAGTTTCGAATCAATTCATCAAACGGAAGGAAGAGAAATGGCAATCGCCGCCGCCAGATCCGTTTTCCGATCATCAGCCGTTCGCAACGCTGCCACGAGGATGGCGTCTCAAGCGAAATCCGCTCCTACATCTCCGTTCCGCCTCCCCTCCAGAACTCCCTTGCTAGCTCATCGCATCTTCCGGTACTGCTACTCCTTTTCATGTACGCATTAACGTGCAATTGAACCGCGTGATTGTGGAATTCGTTTCTGAAACCTGTTTGTTTTCTTCGATTGTGGAATTTATTCGACAGTTCGCCAGCTGAATTGAGCGCGTGCCTGGAATCGATGCAGCCTTACCACACCGCTACTGCCTCGGCGTTGATGACGTCGATGCTCACCGCCTCTCAATGCGGTTACGGTCGGCTCCCTGAAGGTAAACTTTATTTTATTATAATTAATTTATTATAATGATTTATATTTTTTTAAATTCTTACCCTTACGATATCAGTTTGTTGAATTTTGAATTGAATTTGTAGCATAATGTTGAATGGAGTTGTTGAATTCTTAGTTCAATGAAGTTGTGTTGCTTATTTGTTGGTTCGACTCTGCCTCTTTTTCCTTTCATGCTTGTATTTCTTTGCTACTTGTTCCTGGAAATGCTCTGTTTCTGAATCGCGTGACGGATGTGCTGCTTTTATAGTTAACTACTCCCTCCGTCCCAAACTTTTCGGCACGATTATTAAGAAAGTAAATGATATAGAATGAGAGAAGAGTAGAAGAAAAAATAGGAGAGAGAAGATAAGTGAGATAGTGAGAGAGTAGACGATAAAGTATGAGAGATAAAATGAGTTTTATAATGAGAGTAGATGATAAAGTAGGAGAGAGAAATGATAAAGTAAGAGAAGTGATAGTAATTTTTTTGCCAAATTAGGTCCGATCCACTTTTAGTGGGACGTCCCAATCGGGAAAGTGAGCCACTAATAGCGGGACGAATGAAGTATTTGTTTTTACTTGCTTATATATACCATATGTGACAATTTTCGACCTTTTTTATCTCGAGCACTAAGAATTTTATGTTGGTCTTATTTCTCGTATAAAATTCCAAGATCTAATGAAGTTAATTCGATTGAGTTGTTAGAAAAGGATAGCTGAAAGTGGTTTGTTCCGTGCTTTCTTTCTGTATGATACAAATTTTTTGCTCCGGCCCTCCATCTTTCTCCATAAATCACTCTGCTTGCTGACTTTCTATTTAGTCTACTGCTTAAAATTGGTAAATGCCGATGAATTGCCTAACCTATAGCTTTTCGTTCTTGATTTAGGTATCTAGCATTGTAGAGTCCTCTTTTGCTGACCTTGTCCTACTTTCATGACCCCGGTGAGTCAATTTTTCATTGAGTCTCCTGCCATCTTTTGAACAATTTTAATGGTTATCGAATCAATCTAGTCCAGACCAACAACTGATATTTGGTTCCTTCTATAGCCTCAATCCACCTCAATTGTGTCGAGATCAACTTACTTTATGATAAAATATAGCTTATTTGAAAATCAGTTAGTGTTTAAAAATAAGTGCTGAATGTGGGGAAAATAGTGTCTGGGAATATTCTTTGTTAGAAGTAGCTTATTGTTACTTTTTTAAAAAAAATGTTTGTTTTGTCATTAGTGTTACTAAACAATTATTATTTATAATAAATAATAAAATTCAGAAATTATTGTTATTCAATATTTTTTTTGTTTTATAATTTCAATCTAATACTATAAAATACTAAATTAATCTAAATATTATATATATTATAAAATTTTATCATAATTTTAGAGTTAGGGATATTTTTGGAACTAGATAAACTATTAAGGGTAATTTGGTTCGAAAAAAACATAAGCTATAAGCTGAAAGGTAGAAGTGGGGTGGAGCAGCTGAAGCTGCTTCTCTATTTTCGACCTAATTTTAGAGAATCTCAGCTTTAAGCTGGGAGTCCCAAACACCCTCACACCAGCTTAAAGCTGAAAGCAATTTTCAATAAGCTGTTTCAAACACCCACTTAGATGGTTTGTTATCCGTATTCAGTTTGAATACTATGACATGTATATCTTCATCATGCGTATTTCCTCGTTTTGATTAAGGAGTCCCTGCTTCATTCTTCCTGTTGTAGGCCATGACAAGACTAGATGAAGATGTCAAAACAAAATGAATTACTTGGATTATTTTTCCTTAGAAGATACCTAGACATGAATAAAGACCTCTGTTTCCAGTTTTTAAGGATGCACAACTCTCATGTCTCAGATCCTCTTGTTTGCTCCTGAACTTTCTTCGAATTAGATTCCGTATTTCGCAGCTGTGCGAATTTGATTCATGTGTTTATTTGCCGATGCGCGGACTGTTGTGGCTCTTAACTGGATTAGGATATTGAGTAACTCAACACGATTGCAAACTCCTTAGAGCAAACTCGTTCTTGCTTGCAACTTATAGTTAATCATTATTGAATCAGCTTGCAATGATGATGTGTGATGATCTTTGGAAGCCAAGTGATAGTATTTGTGCAAGACTCCGTTCTATCATGGTTGTGGAAGTGAAGAAAGTCTTCATTGAGCTTGAGACAGAAAAGAACTCTTAAATTTTACTTTTTTCCTGTTACGAATCTATAAGACATATTCGGTCAAGAGGAAGAAACTTATAATAGCGTAGCCGCTTATGGTTACTTTGGCCGATTGATCTTCCAATATGCTAGTTTCAACAACTCTCGTTCGTTACACTTCTTCCTAGCTGCTTGGCCTGTATAATACCATCTTCCATAGATCTTTGGTGTTTAAAACTCCGCTCTAGAAACGAATATCGCTATGCTTTAGTTTGACCCACCCAACTTGTCTTGTATTCCTTTCCCACCCGATTTGTCTTGTTTCCTAAAAAGGAAAATAATTACTACACAAACTCCTACTTTTTCTTTATGGGGCCTATTTTTCTACACACAATCGCTCATTCATCTATACACAACTACCCACGCATCTTAATCTCCGTGGGGAAAAGAAACAAGACAAGTCGAGCGGGACGTAGGGAGTATTTGTTAGATTCATCTGCATTTCTGTATTTGTCTGAGCAATATGATGTTAATGGACAAAATCTTAAATGGGTTTTTCATCGTTGCCTTTTGTCAGGTTGTGACGATGCTTAATGGGATTTTCTTCAAGAACTATCAACATTTTGGCATTCTACTTTGAAGCTCTTGCATAAGTCTGTGACATTATGTATTAGACTAAGTGTAGTGGCCCACCATTTTTTTCTTCTTTCCGGAGTTTAATCATGAGCTACACATGGTATTTCTCGTTCCTATGTAGCTAATAAATTTAAGGTTCAATCCCTCCATTCCGGCGTGGATTTAGAAAAAGATCCATAAAGCCATTTAAGCAAGAAATGCAGATCAATTACAGTTAAACCTCGATAAAGTAATATTTGATAAAGTAATAATTTCGCTAGGATAATAATTTTTTTCGGTCCCGATATAGATTAATGCACTAAAATAACGTTCGATAACCTCGTTAAATGAATATTTTTTTTCGGTCCCAAGATTTTTACTTTATCGAGGTTTAACTGTAGTAGCAACTATTACAATCAAAATTCTTCACGCTGAAAATTTGCTTCTAACAATGGAGCACAAGTTTTGCCGTAGACTTTCCGATATGAATACAAGACTACTAAACACGAAAACTAGGGCGAAAAAAGTTTACCGTCCCCTTGAAACTGCTTCGTTCAGCTCTTCTGTTGACGATTGGAACAGCTCTATATAACGACTTCCAAGCGTCATCCTGTCCTTGGCCAGTGCATCTTTAGCATCTTCTGCGCTAGCAAACTCGACAAAAGCTTCTCCCGTCGGCCTCCCATCGGAGTTAAACGTGATGTGGATCGAGTCTTCCGACAAAGTGAACTTCTCAAAGAAATCAATTATATCATCCTTGCCTGCTGAAAATGGCAGTCCCCTCATCCGCAGCACAGGCGTGGGTTCACTTCTATCCTTTTCCTCCACAGATTTTGACATAAATCTGATTGAAGAAGGCCAGCAGTTCAAATCTAGTGTTCTTTTGTGGCATTTGATAGTAGTGGCAGAATCAGACACTCCCATCCGTCTCATAATCAATTTTTTAAAACAGCAAATTATTACCAATACTTTATTTGAGGGTCCCACCATTTTTACTCACAACCAACAACTCTCTTAAATTGTCGTGGGACAACAATTGTGGGATTAAGCGAGTACAACTTAATGAAACACAAATAGTGAAAGACTCAAACTTATGAAATTCATAAACAATTGAATGTTTATAGAATCATAAGTATCAAGATGAATGTTGTTTATACTTGGAAAGTCTCAAAATCACCATCTTCAAAACTATGATGAGGAATATTATGCAGTGAGAAATATAATGAAAAAGGTAGTTTATTTGAAAAACTCTGCACTCATGATCTCTTAACTAACTAGTCTTCATGCTAGAGAAAGAAACCATACATGCATAAGAGATGCAAATTTGACATGCCCAACGACTAAGACGACCATCATTTATACATGTTATTTGTACTAAAAAAATATACTCCATCCGTCCCACTAGAAACAAAACAATCTGTTTTCCTTTTCAGGACGTCCCATTTGAAACGACGCGTTTCCCAAAAAGGAAATACATTCTCTTATACTTTATCATTTCTCTCACCTACTTTATCTATTATCATTATATTACTCATTTTCTCTCTCTTACTTTATTATCTACTTTCTCACTATCTCACTCATCTTCTCTCTCTTACTTTATCATCTACTCCTCTATTATACTTTATCACCAACTTTCTTAATTCTCATGCCCATTTGAAACGGGTCATTTCAAACGGGACGGAGGGAGTATTATTTAGTGTAGATTGTTTGACTTTCTAGTATACGATCCAAACAATCTTTGTCATTTTAAGAAACGTGTCATTTATATTAGGACGTCCCGATAAGAAAAACGTGTCATTTCTAGTGGGACGGAGGGAGTATGTAAGCACAAAAGCATCCGAGAACGAACATTTCATAGAGAAAATACGGCATCCTTAGCTACAAATACGGAACGAGAGAACGAAAGGGTTAGAGTAGTTACCGCCCCTTCGAAGCAGATTCTTCCAAATCCTCACGCGATGCAGGGAAAAGCTCAATGTAGCGGTTCCCCAACGTCATCCTATCTTTGGACATTGCAGCTCTTGAATCCTCATCACTTGCAAACTCCACAAAAGCTTCCCCAGCCGGCCGGCCCTCGGAATTCGCCACTAAATGAACTTTCTCTTCCGAAAGCTCGAAATCCTTAAAGAAGCTTATAATATCCTCCTTGGTAACGGAAAACGGCAACCCCCTCAACCGCAACACCCCTTTACATTCCGACAAGTCCCTCTCATCCGCCGATCGTGCTCTCGGGGCACTACGACGAGGCGAGCCACCGGGAGCTTCAAGAACTTCATTTGCAATAGCCTTGTAGTATTCCTCCTTCCGGCTTCTGAAAACCTCAACGTATCGCCTACCGATGTTCTGCCTATTCCTCTGTAGGGCGAAATCGATATGAAGCGGATATCCCAAGACACAATAAGCTTCTCCGGTACACTTGCCGCCTTTGTGAACGAACAGAATGTCGACGACATCTAGGCCGCGGAAGAAGTCGAGAATCTCGGCCTCTGAACAGTCAAATGGAAGGCCTCGAAGGCGGACGACGGGAAACGGTGGGGGGATATGAGAATGCGTGGGAAGCGGAGGAGGTGGAGGATCATACATGTAACTTGGACCAGGAGCACCATAATATGAAGTGCCCTGATCCATTAAACGCTGCCGTTTGAAACGCATCTCCCTCGCATCACCACTGTCAAAGTATTTACTTCATATTCAAACCAGAGAGAGAAAACATCAATCAGACTCAGAAAAATTGTTAGAACAAAGAATAGTTTCTCAAATAGATGCAGTTTTACAATGCATTTCAAAAGCTCTATTTCAATCAATTATAACGCCAATTCAATGAAGAAATCGCCAAAATGCAAAACTCAAGACCTAATCAGATTGCCAGAAACAAAGAAAGATCGGAACCGACGAAAAAAGGAAAAATTAACAAAAACAATTGAGCGTTGTAACCAAAAAATCCAGAATCGAAATCAAAATACTTTTAGCTAAACAAAAAAATTAGAGAGAGAGAGAGAGGTAAAAGATAACCCGAATTGGCGGATTCAGAACATTAATTACGAGAAATAATCGAGTTTTTGTGCTTCTTACCCTCGGTAAAACATCGTTCCAACTCGCTGAAGACAAAATCTGTGCTCGGATTTTGCTGAACGAGATCAGACGTCGAGTGTTGGGGGAGAAAATGGTGGAATCAAGCCCTTTCCTGGTAAACGACGTCGTTGTAGGGATTTTGCTGAACGAAATCAGACATCGCGTGTTAGGGCGAAAATGGTGGAATCAAGCCCTTTCCTGGGAAACGACGTCGTTGTAGGGATTTAGTTACCATATGATAAATAAAATCCAAATATAGTATTTTATTTTATTATTATATAGACATATACATATTTAGATATAACCACTAAAAAACAAAAATAATAGAAATAAAAAAAAAGGACCTATTTTTCCTCGGCAGTGTGTATTTATTTATTTATCATATTCATTTCTCTCTCACTCCATTTCATCCTTTCTCTCTCCTATCTCTCTCTCTAACAGAAAATCGCGAAAATGGCGACCTCGACTCTCTCTCTCCTCTTCCTCCTCTCCGTTCTGGTCGCCAGCGCCTCGGCCCGCCCCTGCAAAACCCTCTTCTACTTCTCCGCCACCACCACCACTACCTATTACCCCTCCAATTCCCTCGAACGAAACCCTAACGACCCCAATCACCCCCAAATCCAAAATCCGCGGTTCGTCACCCTCATATTCACCACCACCACCGCCGCCGCTGCTACCACCTCCCCCCGACTCCCCCACCTCAATTCCGATCAATTCAATGAGGACGCACAATCGAGGTCTTCATCCGATTTCCCCCTCAAATACTACTCCTCCGTCTCCAGCTCCGTCCGCGATCGCACCATGGACATATTAAGCGTCGTCGGAGCGCTGCTCTTCGGCGTCGGTTGCGGCGCCATCACCGCCGCGGTCATGTACGCCCTGTGGGCGCTCGTCAGCTCCCGCGGCGTGGACTTCGACGAGACCTCCTCGTCCTCCGATGACGACGACTGCGACGATGACGTCATCGCCGCGAAGAAGCTCGGCTACGTGGCCGTCCCTAAGGCGGTTGACGATGACCTCAAGAAGCCGGCCAAAGAGGCCGTTTAGCTGTTCTGTGAATCTGGTCAAATTAAAGGCAGGGTACTTCATACCTTTTCTCTAATGCAAGGATCATTCGTATGCGTCTTTATATGCTGTTACATTGTTGTCTTTAGTTGTTGTGAATTGATTTTCGCTAAAATTTGTGCATTTTCTTCTTGCTAATTATATATATATGTTTGTGTAGAAATGATGATTTCACTATTTCTTTTTACTTATTATGATGATTGTTTTTTTATATGAATGCAGATTAGTTCATAAGTTTGTCTTGAAATAGAATTAGATTATGCATTCATCTTCCTAAGTCATTTGCTATGACTGGAGTTCTTGAATTAGTTCTTGAATTTCATTGGTGTGTATAGATTGCTAACGATAACTGGTTCGTTCGAAGACCTAATCAACCGATAGTTTGGCACGCTCGATGAATTCGTAGAAAACGAAGAACAAGAGCTTAAGTTCTTTTACCTTAGTTGATACATTTGCTGACCATTGTATGTTGTAGTTACCTTCTAATATCATTTGAAGGTTTAGCATATGATGATCTCATCGTGCTTAGATTTACAGTGTAACCTCGTATTGATCCTAAATATGTTTATTTCATCTTTGTAAAACTCCTTTTGCCCTACCTACATTTAATAGATTTCATTCTTGTGCTTGTGTTTGGTATTTCATCGGTTTATTGGTGTTTTATTGTTCGTAATGAGTTGTATTTCTCTATCTTCAGGTTGAGTATTTCTAAGTAATGATTTATAGTGGGATGAGTTCTGTTGTTTGAATCTGGTTCTATTTTTTCTATATACACATAACTAGGGGTGTCGATCGGAACGGGATCGGGAATCCCAATACCGAATTTCGGGATCCCGATCCCGAAAATAGAAGAAATGGCATACCGATCCCATTTTGGGATTCGGTATTTCGGGATTCGGTACGGAATTTCGGTATTGGGATTCGGTAATCTCGAAAATCCCGTAATTTAAAAAATAAAAATTAAAAATTAAACATTATGGTACATTAAATTCTTGTTAACTATCTTTGAATTGTTTAATACATAGATATAAAGTAGTTTACTAGTCTTACCTTTTAATATTAAATTCAAATATATGTAATAGGTTATTGTTATGTAATTGGGAAATAAATAGAAATATAGAATCGTCAATCGTGCACCTGCTGTCTCCCGACTTTTGTAGTAAAAAAGTAAAAAGAAAAAAAATATATTAAATATAGATATACAATTAATAGATTACAAAAATATATTAAATTAAGAAATCGAAAGTCGAAACAATACAATTGTTCCTAATTCCTAATCCTAACTTCTTAATTTCTTAAGCCTATATTTCTTGATTTTCTCCACAAGTCACAATTTCACGATCAAGAGTGTAATACTATTTGTAGTAGCGGTCCTTATATATCGTATTAACATTTGAAATACGGTCGAGAGAAAAAAAATCTCAATTTGAGGGACTTCTTCCTATACCTATGAATTCTATTGGACCCAAATATGATACCTTGGAAGAATCGGTTGGGTCTTCCAATATCAATAGGTGGAATATGTTATCCATAACAAATGGAAAGTAGATCAATCCAGGGTAAGTTGAGTGTTTTTGCTGCCCACAATCCCAACCTTAAACTAATGTCACACCACCACACACATATTATCATATTATTACATTGCATAGTAGGATAGCAAATGTTGTATGGCAAACCTATGGAACATTCAGACAGTTTATGAAGGAGTAAACATATTTTTCTCCTTCAAGCTTTCAACAGTTTCCTTGATTCCCTCTTCAAGAGGAATGAACTCCACACCAAGAGCCTTGGCTTTCTCTTTCGAGACCTGGTACGTGGGCACGAACGGCTTGTCATCCGCACACCTGCACGGAGTTAACCCCGAAAATAATCACATTTCATAGCAAGGACAACCCTAATGTGAGAGGTAATAACAGAATAGGCTTACTTTTGAGGAAGCTTATATGTAGGGTACAGATCGCGTAGTATTTTTACGATTTCCGAGTTGTGTGCAATCCTCTCCACTAAACAATGCCTTCCACTTGCGGAAGCATTCTCATATGCCAAAATGTGAGCATTTGCAACATCTTTGACATTTATCCATCCAAGGGAGGAATTCGAGTATGTCTCTGCACCTGCATATTCCACGCCAATGTGAAGTTTTCAGGTGACGATTCAAGAAATCCGAAACCGCCAGGGATCTTCTGACCCAATTTTGCAAGGAACACTCAGTGGCCCACCAATCACGCGGTGCCACGTGTGTATTGATGGGCCACATAGTTAATATTATCGTGTTTGTTTAACTTTAAAAACACACGTGGCACCACCTGATTGGTGGGCCATGTAGTGTTCCTCACAAATTGGGCCAGAAGATCCGGATTGATCTGAAACCATGTAAGAAGCCAAGCTTGTTATTCCCAAGTCATATGCATATCGCTCGTTACTTGACTAAACTAAATCCTTCAACTATGGTAGATTTGTTCTTTTCAGCAAAGGATAAAACTATAAAACGTGTGTAAGAGATGTATAACAAATCGAATGAGTGTTGCGAAAGGGAGGACACAAAGATGAAACAATCTTAGCAAGAAAAAGTAATTCTCTACATAGCAGTGGAATAATATTTGAGGGAACTTACCAATCAAGTTGAGTATTGCTTCAGCACTGGTGTTGAGTGTTGGCTGTAACAGCGGACCGATCACCATTGCCGGGTTTATGGTAACCATATCAATGCCTTTCTCCTTCACAAACTTCCAAGCAGCTTCCTCAGCCAAAGTCTTTGAAAGGACATACCACATCTGGCAGAAGCAAAATTGATTAAATAGCAAAACAATTACAGCAAAAGCCAATGCATATTTAGAATAAACTGAACCTGATGAAGTAAAGTAACAGTTAATTTCACAAACCAAGCAACTGATAACATGATGAAATGCTCAACATCTCTGTTAAGTAAAGAGGCGCGGAACATTACCTGCATCTCTTTGCAAATATCTGGATTGGAAAACCAAGTCTCGTCAACTACGACTTCAGGTGTACGAGGTTTACCATTGTAAGCAACTGCAGCTATGGATGATGTCAAGACAACCCTTTTCACACTTGGCGTTTTGGCACATGACTGAAGAACATTCAGTGTTCCGTTTACAGCAGGATCAATCAATTCTGCCTGATGGAAATCAAAGCTGATATGAGCAATAAGTCTTGGCAAACATTATATTCCACTGGATGGACCATCAGTTGACCGTAAACATTTATATTCAATAATACAAATACAAAAGAATTGAAGTCTAATACATTCAATTTTTCAGTTGAAAATCTTTATCAAAAACTACAGAAAGTAATGTTATATATTTCACTAGATGAACCATCATTTTCTCACAAATCTTCACATTCAAAGATATGCCTATAAAAGATTGAATCCAATACAGTCAACCATTATTCTCCAGTCTCCCATTGAAAGATTTTTCCAGATACAGAGGAATTAACAAATGAATCATCTAAATTACAGGAAAGTTGTCATGTTTCGGGCTTAACAACAAAAATAGCACTTCCTGTATATTGTCTTTTTCGTTCAAACTCAGTAATGGGTGAAGCTAAGCCATACCAGAAAATACTAAAGCAAAATGAGCTCTGTAATAAACATTATATGAATAACCACCAACCCAGTTACTTATTCACAAGAAGTTCATCTTATTTTCTCACTTTTGTGTGTGCCACTCTGATGTCTCTGCACATGATGAATACTTAGGACGATATGCGGGCGAGAGGAGAGAGAGGAACCTGTGGATCTTTGACTGTATGGAAGAAAGGAGATGCAGTATGAAACACCCCTTGACAACCATCAACTAGAGAATCGAAGGACCCTTCTTCCAGCAGATTTGCTTTCATCAAGTGAAGTCTCTCCTTGGCCCCATCAAGCGCAAGCAAGTGCTGCGTCTTCTTTTGATCATCTGTCCAGTCTCTTGTAAGTCGCATACAATTCGAAACAGTAGTGACATTGCTATAACTTCTAACCTTTAGCATAGTGGCTCATTTCAAAGGGAAAGAAAAGGTCACATACAAATCCAAATACAGATATTCAACCTCAAAATCAAGATTACAGTCCTACCAAAGCGATTAATCACATAATATACAGGGAAGAAGACAATCATGTCGTATGCAAATTCTCTTTACATCCCCTGTTATTCCAACAATGCAAGACACTAGTTAAAATTCATAAGAAATACAGTAAAACACTAGCAACAGGTTTTGAGAAATATTACTAGTACAAACATATAACTGAGCTACTTGTCGACTCAAGTCTAAAACAGCAACAACAAAAAACTGGAGAAGCAATAACAGCTAAATCCTCTCCCTCGGGCTTTAATTCTTCTACTTAGTCCTCATGCATACATAGTTAGTTACATACATACAAACAAACCACAAAGTTCAGGCGACAGAAGTAAAACCAGCTTCATCAGGTAACCCTTGCTTAGCCAAATAGGGAACTTATCATGACAAATTTTCCCTAATTAGCCAGATATCTCATAAAATTTCTCATTAAATAAAAAACTCTCGAAAATCAACAATCAGTTACTATCGGAGATTCAACCAAACGCGATCTACAAAAACAACTACACAAACCAAATCAAGTAAAATCTTCATCCATTCCATTATTCCATACCACCAGACTACACAGCACCAAAACAAGAAGAAAACGCACAAGCTAAGCAACATAGATCTCCATATCAATCGATCGAACGGCGTAACGAGACACAAACACAGAAATAAACTCAAAATTGATCGAGGTGAAAGAAAAGGAAAACTGACTCGGATCGCGAACTGATGCCTTGACAGTATAGCCTTTCTGAAGCAAGAACTTGACGATCCACGACGCTATGAAACCCGATGCTCCGGTCACACACACAGTCTTCGCTGCCACAACGCTCATTTTCGCTCTCACTGACAGTCGGCGTGCCGTGTCTGAGAGGGAGGTTTATATTTGGAGAGGATGAAAGAGAAAGGACACGTGAATAAAATAAAAAAATATACAAATTTGACGCTTTTTATTTTCACATTTAAATTATTTAAATTGTGAATTTTAAGATATATTATGATATTTTATTTTAAATGTGTAATGTGTTGACTGATTACTTCTATTTTTGGTTTTTATTAGTATGTTAACATATTAATTAGGTTGATTAAGATAGGTAAAAATCTGCATCATGACAAATTAATTAGTTATTTTCTGGAATATTTTAATTGGATTAGAGTGTTAGGTTGGTGACATTTCTCATGAAGTTACCTTTATTATATTTTATTATTTACTGAAATGGAAAAAATATTTTGTTCACTTATTTTGAGTACTCCATCCGTTCTATTAGAAATGATATGTTTTTTTTTTGCGCGAGAATCAAGAATGTGGTGTTATGTGGTATAAATTATTCTACTTTTTAATAATTAAATGTGGTCCACATAATTTTTACTATTTTAGAAAATGTGTCATTTCTAGTGGGACGACCCAATAAGGGAAACGCGTCGTTTCTAGTGGGACGGAGGGAGTAATAAGGGCAACCCTTTGTCCCGCCCGACTTCTCTTATTTTTTATAGACACAAAAATTAAGATGAGTGGGTGATTGTATGTAGATGAGCGGATGATTGTATATAGAAATATAGGTCTCACAAAGAAAAAGTGGGAGTTTGTATAATAATTATTTTCCTTTTTAGGAAACAAGACAAGTCAAGTAGAATAACCTGAAAAGAAAAACAAGACAAATTAAGTGGGACGGAGGAAGTATTATGATACACATTTAATGTGGGCTTTTTAGTTTGACCTATTAGGCTATCACATGCCAAATGGGCCTCCCCATAATAATATTCCAAAATTATGTAACCTTTTTTTATTTTAGCTACATTTGACAAATTTGGAATAGCCTTGCAGGCTTGCATCTTCCGTTTGTGATATTTTACACGATGAGAGAAATCCGTGACCGCCAATTAAATTAAACCCTCTCCGCTTCGTTTAATTTATTTCATTTTTTTAAATACGGAAATTAAGATGAGTGACTGATTGTGTATAGATAAGTAGTTCCCACAATTAAAAGTGAAAGTTTGTGTAGTAGTAACAAACGGAACAAGTCAGATGGGACAGTCAGAAAAAGAAACGAGACGGATTGAGTATTTGATAACTATACAAAAGCCAAAAGGTGTATTTAACATTAAGCTAATGGTGTACAGTATGTCCGACTTAAGATTTGGTAGAATTCGAGTTTGTGACTTATGATCGCAAATAACCCATAATTCTTGTAATGAGAGAAATTCATTAACCGCTATTCGAGAGTGTGCATTAAGTAAATTCCTCTCATTTATTTCCACGTAGATGTAAATCATATTAAACTAATCATTACTTTAAATAATAATCTCAGAATAGACAATCATAATTAACTAATCTTCTTATGCACATCCCATTGAGGATTAATGATTCCATTTTTCCGTAAAAACTCCACTCATGCATAATAGTTAATTTGCAAATTATATATATAACATATAAATTACGCTGATTTAACTATGTGTGATTGACTCGATCAATTGGATTCAAATTGACTCAAAAAGTTGACTCATATACAGTTAAACCTCAATAAAGTAATAATCTCGCTAAGATAATAATTTTTTCCGGTTCCGATATGGATCAATGCACTAAAATAATGTTCGATAAAGTAATAACCTCGTTAAATGAATATTTTTTCTCGATCTCAAGATTATTACTTTTTCTCAATAATCTTGATACAGTTAAACCATCGTCTCATTATTACTGTATACTACCACTTTGTGTGCCCTTCATTGAAAAAACAATACTCCCTCTGTCCCAACGAGCTGTGCTCGTTTTCCTTTTTAGTTTGTCCCACTCATCTGTTCCTGTTTCCAAAAAAGACAAATTTTTACACACAATTACTCACTCTCTTTTTATGGGACCCACCACTTCACTCACATCTAACAACTCTCCTTAATCTACGTGCAAAAAAGAAATGAGCACAGCTCAATGGGACGGAGGGAGTATCGTTCAAAATCATTTTATGAGGGCACACAAAGTCCAACCACCAAATCATTTAATTTATTGAGTTGATGAGAGAGAAACGAATCTATTATACATAAAGTTTCTTATTCATTATCACAAAAAGTGGAAAAACTCAACTACTATTGTAGATTACACAACTTTCTCTAATCAAGGTAGAGGAGAGTTTAGACCTTCTTGAGAAGAGAGAGAGTAGAGGGCATGTTGGCCTTTGGAAGAGCCCCTACTCTTAAATGAAGGCCTTTTCTTGAAATTATGCAACGTTCTCTTTGCATAGATAGATTGGAAGAATTCAGCCGTTCTCTCCTTGACCTTTAAAATGATGAAGAAGAGCAATCTATAGCCTACTATTAGCCCATAGAGAGCCACCAAGTCCCACCACTTTGAGCGGTTTAGGGATACGCCTAACATCTTTGTGATCACGTCCTCGCCGCTTAATTTCGGGTCACCCGGGATTAGGGGGTCGAATACTAGCCCGATCATGTCGTTCTTGTAGGATCCCTGTTTGTGTATGTGATATTTAATACACGTGACGTGGACTAACCTTTGTGGTAGTGAGTGTGTAAGTAAGTAAGGGGAATATTGCGTACCTGAAGGGCCCATGCACCGTAGCCGATGTATGAAATCGGGTACCGCCAGAATAGCTTCGGAAGATCCGGTAGTAGACGAAAGAAACCCGCAGTCATCATCATGATGCCCTAAGAAATAGATATTTACACCATGACAACCTCGTTAGGTGGAAAGGTTATCCAAACATATATTCATACAACAAGATCAATATAAAGTCGATATGGTATACAAACAAGGTATTCAACACGTCTGCTCACGTATACGTTGATATGTCTATCAACTTATACATGTAAACCAAACAATCCATACACATAGACCGAAACCATCATCGACTTAAGCTCGTTCTGGCACCAGATTAGAATTGGATCACCCACTCCATTATAAAGTTCTTATAAGAGGATGAGTGACCTAATTCTAATATGGTATCAGAGCGGCTCAACTCGATGATGATTTGTTTAGTCTATGTTTATAGATTATTTTGTTCACATGCAGAAGCCGATAATTATACTAACCTACACGTGAAGGGACGTTTAAAGCCCCTGTTCTTCTGTAAACTCACATCAACTTAGTATTGATCCAGTTGTCTACACATGAGTTTGGATGACCTGCCCCTTTATTAGGCCTTTCAAGCTAATGAATGACTCCCATTGTAATAAAAGAGAGGGAAGAAGGAGAGAGAGGCCTTACCAGAACTCCAGCCCCAGAAATGATACCCATCAAGAAGTTAGGCACCAAAGAAGCCACAATCATCATCACACTCTCAACCATAGCAATGCACCCAAAAATATTAAGGCAAAAAAATATATAACGAGAGAAACTCGCATGAAACGCCATGTAGAACGTTATCGTCCCCGTTATAATCGAAACCGCCACCAAGAACGGGAACGAAGACAAGAAATTCGACAATATAAACACAGAAACTCCATAGTAACCATTCAATCTCTCCCTCGAAAAGATCTGTCCATAAAAAAAAACCCAAATCAATCAACCATCCAAAACCCTAATCCTAACCCTAATTTTTTTTTCTTACCTTCATCTCCTCGATGAACGAGGGGAACCCTCCGATCGACATGAAAGTCATGAATCCTGTAACGAAGCCACCGCACGCCCCTCGAGCGAAGATTGCGGTGTAGCTCGTTCCGACGTCGTAGAAGAGCGTTCCGACGCATATGGAAACGAGGGTGTAGATGACGATTCGAGACCAGTAGTATCCAACATCTCTCGACATGTTCACGAATGATCGTCGTGTTAGGATTCGGAGCTGCTTACACCAGCTTGCATGGCTTCCCTTGATCGTGCCGATCTCCAGTCCTTGCTGCAATTCATTATTAGCATACAAATCTTGAGTGTAATTAATTAATCATCAAGAATTTGAATTGCTTACAAAGTTGGACATTTCTCGAATCTTTAGTGTCATCTTCCTTGCATACTCTGAATGCTTGTATTTTTCGATGAGGATTGACTTGATGTCTGATGTGGCAAGATTCATCAAAGGATCCGATGTTACTTGTCTTTCCTGACATTGATTAAGGGTAGAAATGATAATCATCTACAATGGAAATAGGGTAATAGACAAAATAGTACTTCGTGTTTACTTGAAGCTACGTCAAACTATTCGTGTTTGTTTTATTGAGAAAAAAAAAAGAGAAAAAAAAAAACTCCCTCTCTTGCCATCTTTTTTAATTTAACTGTATATAAGACTCAATCGTTCATAGCACAATTGAATGAGATTTTGTGTATTTAATTTTATGATGTAAAAGGTCTAAAATACCCTTAAAATGTCTAAAATCAATACATGAAAGACGACACTACGAAGAAATGTTACAACACTAAAACGGACAAGTTAATCATTCTTTTTAGTGTTGTAACATTTCTTCGTAGTGTTTTAATCGAAACCAATTTGTGGGGAAATATAAAATTTAGGGTTTTTCCTAGAGTTTACCATGTTAAGGAAGAGAAAGTAGTGAGTGTAAAAATATGAACGGCGACTTTAGGATTGCAAAGTTATATGAATAAAATGGCAATAACGTCATTTTAGTAATAAAACTGAGTATAATTAAATCTCGATAAAGTAATAACCTTCGGATCGGAAGAAAATATTTATTTAACGAGGTTATTACTTTATCGGACATTATTTTAATGTATTAACCTATATCGGGACCGGAAGAAATTATTATCTAAGTGAGATTATTGCTCCATCGATCATTACTTTATTGAGGTTTAACTGTATAATTAAGAAGTGAGAACGTGCAATTCCATGCACGGTTCAACAAAGACTCAAAAGTATTTGTGTAAATCAATTTCATAAATTAAAATAAACATATTGTAGTTTCACTTAATTTCACAATTTTTTTTGCCGCTTTCACCAAAAAAAAATATCAAAATAAATAAATAAATAAATAAAAATGCTTTAATTTTCGATATCATATCATATTCTTACCGGTAATTTCTGTGATCCTTTCAATGTAGCTGTCACAACATCAAAATCCGAATTTATACACCTCAAGAAATGATCAGATGGATTCCTCCTACTTGGACAAGGAAACCCCGCTTCTAAAAAAAACTAACAAAAATCCAAAACCCTAAATTAATAATCAAATTAACAAAAAAGCAAATACAATAAATTAAAAATTAAAAATAAATAAAAATAATTACTCCCACCATCCCGCCCGATTTGTCCACATTTCGTTTTTTGGTTGTAGCATCTCACTTGTCTACTTTCTAAATAAGAAAATAAATCTCACACATTAACCAACTCAAACCAATTTTAAACAATTAATTGTTTATATGGGTCTCACGACTTTACCACACAAATCAATTCTAAATAATTATTTAATAATATGGATCCCACACTTTTATTATAAAATTAATTCGCATAAATAATCGCGCCGAAAAGAAACGAGAGAAATGGGTTGGAATGGAGTGGGTATAAAATAAAAGTTACCTTTATTGCCATCTTAGCTTCTCCGAAGTAAACCACCTCCCCACCGGACAACAAGAACAGATCATCAAACAAAGCAAACACCTCACTACTGGGCTGGTGGATCGACGAAATTACGGTCCTGCCATCCCTGGCGAGATTCTTGATACTCTGGATGACGAAGAAGGAGGCGGCGCTGTCGAGGCCGGTGGTGGGCTCGTCGAGGAAGAGGATGCGGGGGCGGACGAGGATCTCGAGGGCGATGCTGAGGCGCTTCTTCTCGCCGCCGCTGAGTCCGCGCAGATGCCAGTTGCCGACCTGGCGGTCGGCGCACTCGTGGAGGCCGACCTCCATGATGGTGGCCTCCACCGTGTCCTTGATGTCTTCGTCGGACATGGAGGAGGGGAGGCGGAGGTGGGCGGAGTAGGTGATGGTTTCGCGGACGGTGAGGGTGCCGAGGAGGACGTCTTCTTGGGTCACGTAGGCCTGGAGGGGCAAAATAGTGATTTCGTCGTCATGATTTTCGAGGGGGAGTTACAGTAATTTTTTTAATTTTAGATGTATAATTTTTTTAATGAATTATAATTAATTAGAAGTATTCTAGTCCTACATATTTTTTTTAATGGAAAACACATTTAAAGAGCTACTATTTGATTTTAATGTAATTAGAAACGGATCTAGAATTTATAATTCAGAAAGTGATTCTGATTTTTATAATTTCAGGGGCGAACAAGCGAATTTTGGAGCTGTTACATACTTACAATTGATTTAAAAAAAATAAAAGGTAAAATTTCAAAATTTTAAGAATTCGCCCATGATAATAATAACTAATTATCAAAGATTTTGTTACCTTGTGATCAAGTTAACAATTATAGAATTCAATATTAAAGGTTAAGGGGCCGAAATCTAAAATTTCAAAAATTAGGGAGTTAAAATCTGTTATTTAGGAGAAATAATTTTTTTGAAAAATTACATTAAAAAAATCCAGAATTTTGGATAAATTAGTTGTGGCTCGTATGCTCAAGCATTAAAAATGGATAGGGAACTTACAACGACGCCAAAGTCGTGCCGACGCTTCTTCCCATTAAGAAGAATATCTCCCATCATAACCACATTTCTTGATAATCTACCTGTCACCAAAAATGTATGTAAACTACTCCCTCCGTCCCATTTAACATGACACGTTTTTTTCGACGCGGAAATTAAGAAAGTGGATGATAAAGTATTATAGAGGGATAAATGATAAAATAAGTGAGGGAAGATAAATGAGTTTGTGAGATAGTAAATGATAAAATATGAGAGAGAAATGATAAAGTAAGATAAATAAATGAAAAAATAGGAGAGAAAAATAAAAAAGTAACACATAATTTAGTACTCCCTCCGTCACACTCCGTTAGCCCACTTTCTTTTCGGTACGAATATTAAAAAAGTTGTTTGTTGTATGTAAAGTAGTAGGGTCCACTAGAATATATAAGAGTATTATTTTAAGTTAAAAAAAGAAAGTGGACTAATAGAGTGGTACAACCCAAAAAGAAATACTGAACTAATGGAGTAGGACGGAGGGAGTAATATTTTTTAAAGTTATTTCCTTTTTTAAAAAATATATCATTTTAAGTTGGACGTTCCGAAAAGAAAAACGTGTCATCTTAAATGGATGTAGGGAGTACTAATTAACAAATACAACTAATAAAAAAATGCAATACAATTGATGATGTCTTGGGCTAAAAAAGTAAATTAGTAAAACAGGCTAAAATCAACAAAAAGTCAAATTGGGCCTTCCGGTCCAATTAAAATTGGACTATCAGGCCCATTAAACTCAATTTGTTTGGGCCCTACAATCTGAACCCAATTCACGAGCCTTAATTACGGGTTGATCGGGTCAGTCCATCGAATCGGGTCAAAACGACAATCGAATTTATCCTCATTTATTCCGACTGTCGACCCCTCCAACTACTCTCCTGCCCTTTTAATTGACACACATAATCCAACAAACTTCAACTTTCAAGATTTTGATCAAACAGATTTTACATTCTTTTCCTGTTGTTGGAAAGATTCCCTTTTTCTCACGTTAAGTATTTGCAAATTGCAATTAATGTTTAATTTTTTTTTAATGTAATTGCCCCACAATATAAAAATTAAATATTAAGAAATTAATCATGAATAAATATCATATTAGGGTTTAGGGATCTGGCAGACCAAACATCCTCATCCCACATCGAATAAAAATATTAGATCTAGGCATTTGCGTTTAGTGAATGTAGCATTTAAACCTACTTATCCATAGGCCACAAAGTTATCATAAGACTCATAACTGCGTATTTAATAAAATATCCAAAATTCACTAAATAGGTTTCACAAGAAAATACATATGACTAATTACCAAGATTCTTGATTTTCAGTGAGTAGATATTATGGCATATTCATACTAAACTTACACATAATTAGAAAAGTAACTAAGTACAGTTAAAGCTCGATAAAGTAAAACCTTGGAACCGAGAAAAAATATTCATTTATTACTTTATCGAATATTATTTTAGTGTATTGACCCATATCGGGACCGAAAGAATTATTATCTTAGCGATATTATTATTTTATATATCGAATATTACTTTATCGAGTTTTAACTGTAATATGATATTGATTGAATCGTAAAAAAAAATGAAATAAAATATTATTTCGGGTCGAACTAAAACTTAGTTGAACTTCTAATGTTAGTGAAAAAATTTCATCTATCATGAAAAGCAAAAAAAAAAACAATTGATACAGGCGGATTTAGAGGGTGGGCGGGTCCAAATTTATTTTTCTTTTTTTTATCGAAATTTTTCTATTTCACACCCGAAATAAGACATACCTGCAAGAGAATCAAGAAGGGTTGATTTTCCGGATCCGGAGGGGCCCATAATGGCCATGATCCGACCCGGTTCGGCGTAGCCGTCAAGTCCCTTGAGAAGCTTCTTGACCGGCCCTTGTCCGAAGTTGGGCAGCATCACCGTCAAGTCCCTCCACACCAAGTAAGCTTCGCCGCCTCTCAGCGGCCACCCCATTTCCACATCACCGCCACCACCGTTAGATCTACCACCGCCGGAGCCGCTGCCGCCTGGCCTCCCACCGCTGTCAACCTCAATCTCCATGGTGGTTTGATGAACTTTGAATGAATTAGAAGATCTTGAGTTATATTTTCTTTGTATGGTTGGTTGAAATTTAATTTAGGTACACGTTGATATGTATATATATAATTGCATGGCTAATAGAGTGAGGTTGGTGGGTGGGTGGGGTGGGGTTTCTAAATTGCGAGACACGATACGATATAGACACGTGATATGATATTTTCTGAAAAATTTTGAACACGATATTGTCGTTAATATATATAAAAATTCACAATCAAGTATAAAACTAACTAATTTTGTGTGTTTTTATTAGAATAGATGTCGTGTTTACTGAAATGTACAGATTGGCAATTAAAATATCATTTTTCGTCCGTTGAAATTTTTCGAAAGGTTGACGATAGGTTATAGGGGGAAAGTGATGAGTGATTAAAGGGGGTGCAAAAAAAATTGAATGCAAGTGGGCCCCAAAAGTAAATGTGTGTGCAGCTCAATTCAAAGTTGAATTGGCAATAGAAATTGAATCTAATAGAGTTCCACTTACCCACTGAGGGAAATTGAATACCCATTTATGATTACCGATGAGGAGTTGGTTATAATTGAATTAGTTTAGTATGAAAGGTTGAAGAAATATGAGTACAGTTAAACATCGATAAAGTAATATTCGATAGAGTAATAACTTCGTTTAAATAATAATTTTTTTCGATCCCAATTTTAGTTAATGAACTAAAATAATGTTTGATAAAATAATAACCTCGTTAAATGAATATTTTTTTCTGATCCCAATGTTATTATTTTAAAGAGGTTTAACTGTATATTGTACTTGGATTTTGTTTGGATCTTGAAAATGAGGCATTTAGATTTTGGTAGTGGAATATAGTATGGTTTATGTTTCTTCCTTTCATTCTTGAGAAAGTATTGATACTTTTACACTAAAATAAAACATAATACAGTTAAACTTCGATAAAGTAATATTCGATAAATTAATAATCTCGCTAAGATAATAATTTCTTCCGATCCCTATACGGGTCAATGCATTAAAATAATGTTCGATAAAGTAATAACCCCGTTAAATGAATATTTTCTCTCGGCCTAAGGTTATTACTTTATCGATGTTTAACTGTATACTACTACTCTCTACGTCTCATTATTGCAAAATCGTTTTCCGACTGGGATGTCCTATTAATATTGACCTATATCGAAATGGTAACAAATTAATGGTCAACAATGATTCTTTTATTGCTTTAATGAAGTGGATCTCACTAATAAACCAACTAAACAAATTCATACATTTCATGCCGCCGGAAATAACGGGACGAACAGAGTATTACATTTTGAAATGATAGCAATTAGTATCCTTTGCATGTATGATCACAAAAAAACCACATGAATTATTTATCAAATGATTATATTATCATCTATTGTAAATATAACACAAAAACGGCTCAAGAATTGGGTCTTCTAGGGCACTATTTAATTAGGGTTTTGAATTGGATTCCAATTTGGGAAAAAATGTGTAATTCTATTGGGCCGGGTGACCCGATCAGGCCCGAATTCATGAGGCAACATAGTGGGCTTGGCCTGGTTGGCACCATCCGGAAAGGCTGTTGTTGGTCCGGAGACAAATATCAGGTGTAGAGGGGGGGGGGGGAGGGGGTGAATACACCTGAGTACCGTTTCTTTTTCTCGGTGAAGGTCAGTTGAAGTTGTTGGTTGCAACTGATGAACAGTGCCAAATAAACCTTCGATCACGGGACAGAGTGAGTCGGCCATCGAGCTCTCCTACTGACTTTTGTCAAGATTTCGAAACTCAGTCGGAGACTTAAGTGTGCGGATAAGTGTGGGGCCCGGAGTTTGTCTCTTTTTGAAAACGTGTTTTCGCAGATTAAATTCTTTTGGCTGTGCGATTTTAGAAATACGTTTTATGCAAACTTATGATTTTCAAAGGTTTGTATGCAATAAAACAAGAAAGAACACAAGCGGTTTAACGTGGTTCGGATACGCAAGATCCTACGTCCACGGCCCCGAACGAGAGCAGGATAACTTGTTGATTAGTCGAGCAAGTCTCAGCAAGGAAGCGTGCGCACGTGATAGATCCTTCTAAGTTATAGTCCTTAGCGACTTTACAATTCAAACCTAAGTTCGAAAGGGAGCGAAAACAGTTCTCCAACTAATGAAGGAGTTCTTACAATAAGAACAGTTCACTAAAAATGAACTCCTTCGAATCTAAGCTTTAAATCTGACAATGAGCTTAGGTAGAGAAGAAAGGGATCTAAAGACTCTAGAGAGAAGAACCACAAAAATATTCTAGTGAATGCAGATTCTTCGCTGGATGTTCTGATTGAGTTGCTAGAGTGTTTGAGAGCTTGAGCAATTTCCCTTTTTTAATTTCGTGCTTCGCGCTTGTGGAGCTTCGAAATCTTCTCTATTTATAGCTGTGAGCTATGGCATATGTCCGTTGGAGACGACGATGCCACGTGTCACAAGCTTCCAAAGAAAACGACCATTAATTCGAACTTGTTGCAAAGCAGGCGGTTAATTACTTGCGTACATGAGAGCAGACTTTCTTGTTTGGAGCAGTGTAAGGCGTTGTCGGCTTCTCATTGGTCGAGGTTTGTGGTTGGTGAGAATGTCGGAGTTGGACCGTTCAAACAACCTCGTATGATCTTCTGCGCGAGCTTTCGAAAAGACTTAAGTAGCTAGGTCGCTTTCGTCGGATACGATGACCGCAAAGTCTCGTCTTCTTCGACCGAGTCGGGCCGACAAGGAATGTAACTTCCGAGTAAGTCACCGGCGATCGCGAAGGTCTACCGGGCTTGCATGAGTTCTTCTGGCGATGACTTATCACCGCCTTGGATTGGCTTCTACCGAGGTCTACTCACCGATGATCGAAGAACGCAAGCGATTACACTAATGACGTGGGGTTCTGAAAAGTATCTTCGACAGAAGATCAGTTCAACAATTACCCCGTACAGGACTTAGACAAGAATATAAAAACGATTACAACAAGTCTAACCTATACATCAGCTAATCCTAACGACACACTGAACTACTGATATCAGCTCGGTTTTGGGATCTTCAATTCCATAGTACTACTATGATTTCCCCCAATTTTCTTTTAACCACGAACAGCTGAGTATCATCTACTGACTCATATCCAACAATTTCCCCCTAATTGATGATGCCAAAACCTCTACTTCTAAACTCTACACATCTTATAAGAAATGCTAACCTACTGACAACAATTTCCCCCTTAATCTATCTGAGGAAAACAAACTGATATGATGACTTCAAAACATCAGCAGGTGAGAGATAAGCAAAATCAGAGAAACTGATTGTGAGTGTGTGTCAGATCACTTAGTGATCAGTTGTGAAAACACAAAACAAAATGCTGTAAGACAATGAGTAATTGTCTATCAAGCAATAGGAACGATAGCATATATGATCAAGAAATTACAGGTTCCTATCACTATTACAAAAGAGTAGAGAAGAGAAAACACTACTGACGCCTGAAGCCTTGAGTGCGCTTCTTGAAATCAGCAGATCTGACAGGAGGTTGCAGACCATAGTATAGGTAGATTCTCTTCCTCAGTGTCTGGACATCCTCGTCGTCTTCAGCTAAGTCGACACTCAGGTCGAAGCGATAAGCTGCAGCTCTGACCTCATCCTCTATTTCCTTCAGAACTCCGCGCGCAGTTCTAGGAGGTGGGATGCGCCTGAAAGCCGGAGCTCTGAAAGGAATGTTCTCTCTCTTCATAATCTCCAGAAGTTGTTCCCTCAGCTCAGAGTTATAATTGAACAAAAACTCGTCAAAGGCTTGTTCGATAGTTTGCTCACTTGGATAGAATTTCCATACGTAGTAGCCTTTGATAAATTCCTCTTTGAGCTCTTCCCATTGATCATTAACCAGAGCAGGAACCCATTTATCAACATGAAGCACAGGGTCATCTTTCCTTGATCCTCGTGGGATTTGTCTTCTGGGATCAGCTGCTGGCTTTTGAGATAGGCTCATCATCTTAGTCATATCAGCCATTCTCTTCTTCTCTCGAAGAGTCACTGCCCTACAATCTCCTTTCCTCAGGTTAAGGCCTCGCAGCGTGGCTTCCCACGTGGCTCTATCTTCAGCTTCTTGCTCAGGTGTAAGATGAGTCTGATAGTGACTCTGAGCAGTAGCTTGACCTGTAGTAGAAAGAGATTTTGCGAACTCCTCCTGAGCCTTTTTCTTTTCTTCGTCCACAGACTCTTGCTTCTTCTTTCCTCTGCCCTTAACAACTTTGCCCTTAGGCTTTTTAGCAATTTGAGCTTCTTCCAGCTGTCGCTCATGGTCCAGCTTATCTTGTAGTTGTTGGGCTACTCGGAGGTCGAAGACCTCTTGTTTCGCTCTAGATTTGAATTTTCGGACCGGGGAGGAAGGAGGAGTAGTAGCAGTAGCAGTCTCCTTCCCCGGCCTCTGCGGAGGAGCCTGTTCTTCTTCAGACTCTTACTCAATGAAGTGAGCAACATCTTCTATGTGGGCGCGAGAAGATGAGAGTGGGGTAGGTTCTGAGAGGAAATTCAAGTAGCGTAACCCCCGAAGTATCTTGAGCATTAGCAGTTGAGGGTTGTTCTGCCTGAATACCTTCCCCCTGAGTCTGAGCATTAGAGGGTCCTTCCTCCTGACCACCCTCTACTATTTGGACATCAGCCATATCCGTATCAGGTTCATCCTTCATAATACCTTCCCCCTTTTTGGCATCATCTGCCTTAGAGAGTTGGGTGCGGATGGCTTGAATGTCTCTTTCCACAGTGTGGACTGAATCCTTAATCTGAGTTGCTGTGGATTTGAAGTCCTTGACGAGATCGCAATATAATTCCCAGTCTTTTTCCTGATCAGCTCTTGATGTTTTAAGCTTTGCAGCTGACTCCAGACGGAGTTTCAGCAGAGCCTGATCCTGCGATTCTGTCATTTCTTTCTGAATAAGCTTCATAGCCTCTGCCTGTTGGATAATAACTTTCTGAAGGCTAGAGGTGGCAATCTTATTCCTTTCATCGATTTCGAGCTTAACAGTTGCAAGAGCTTGAGTCAGCCGCTCTGGAAATATCTTCTGCTGATTCTGGAGCAACTGCTGACTCTGAGCTTCTAGATCGATTTTCTGAGCTGCTAAGGCTGCCTCAATAATCTCCTGAAGGTTGGGTTGAGGAGTAGGTACTGGAGTCTTTGAGATGCCAGCAGCTATTCTGTCTAAGCTCTGTGTCTGAGCCTTAGTATACTTTGTCCACTTCAGATGGACGTCCTTAGCCAAAAGTCTATTTTTCTCTCCTTGGCGTCGAATGGCTTTATTTACAGACTTTGAGGACACGGAACTGATAGGTTCTATCTGGTACGAGCTGGTTCCAAGCCTCTGCTCAGAAAACGTGAGGAGTTGCTCCCTACTGTACTTCGGAGCACCTTGAGCATCACCTGATGTATCAGGAAGTGGTGATTTGCTCTTCTCACGGGGAGTTGAACCCTCAGTAAAGCCTTCCAACTCTGTATCCTTGGGTGTCTGATCCTTCATCTGATTGTTATCATCATCATCTTTCTTATCATCAGCAGGAGGAGATGGGGGTGGAGGAGTGTTACCAGGGACTGACTCTCGCAAGCTTAGAAGGTAAAGCATTGCGGCTCTGAGATCTTCAAGAGTAGCTAAGTCAGCTGGTTCTCTGTACCCTATTACTTCTTATAGCTTCTGCTCCTCATCGAGCAGGTAGATGACTAAGTGGGTTTTGATTATGTCTTCTAGAATATCCCAACTCAGAAATCTAAGAAGCATTTGAACCCTAGCCCTGATGGCTATGTCGACTAAGTCTGAGTGCCCAACGATCTCAGGAATATGATCGTGTACGTCAGCTGCGGCACGGAGACGAGTGGTGAGAATAGCTATCCACTCAGTCGCAGTCTCCTCAGTCGGTTCCCTGACGTCTGACTGTGTCTCCTCAGAGCTAATTACCTGGACTTTATCTTTGAGGGTCGCACCCTCAATGCCAGTATCAGAATCTAAAATCTGCTCTTCTTGAGTAGGAGGAGGAGTGGGTTCAATAACAGAGAGGGGCTGAGCAGCTGAGACCTCAGCTGGTCTGGTCTTAGTCAGCCGCCTCTTCTTAGGCACTTCGGTATGCGGGGGCAGAGCGGATGCTGCTCTCTTCGGCTCAGGTGGCCCCTTACCGATAGACTTCTCAGTCGCTGCTTTAGTCTTGAACTTAATCAGTTTTACATCGAAGAACTTAGAATCACCAAACGACGAGTGTCTCTGAACAAAGTTTTCTATGAGGACTAACATCTTAGTCCCATAGAGTAACTTCCCTACACTGGCTAACTTCCTCTCTCCAGTGGGTAGGGTAGTGAACTTCTGGGCTTGGGCCTTCATCTCCGAGACATAATAGTCGGCCCAGTTCACTTCAACTCCATCATCTATCGCCATCATCAGCTGAATCCTTGGCTTGGATAATTGATCATATGATCCAGCTGAGCTCGTTAGGATATGAGAGACTATGTAGGCTAGTCCTCTGTATTGGGGGAGCAGAAGATTCTTCTGCAGAGCTGACTTGAATGATATGTCAGAGCGTCCGCAGAACTTATGAACATATGCGTTTATCTCCTTCTCCTTGTATCCGATAGGAGACATACCGTAGTCCGGAAGATCAAACGTCGGCATCGGTAGCGTCTCGACGTTGAAGATTCTCTGAGTAGTATCCCAACAGTTCTGATCTACTTCCTTCATATAGACGAAGGAAGATTCCTCGCCTCCAGACTTACATCAGTTAATCCTAACGACACACTGAACTACTGATATCAGCTCGGTTTTGGGATCTTCAATTTCATAGTACTACTATGATTTCCCCCAATTTTCTTTTAACCACGAACAGCTGAGTATCATCTACTGACTCATATCCAACAGCTGTCGTCATAGACTCACAGTTTTAATTAAATTCTTGGTATGTTAGATAAATTTTAACAATAATTAATCTATTTAACCATATAGAAATCTTCTTCATTCTAAAAGCTTTGCATAGTCATGATATGGACATCTACTAGTGATTGTTCCATATACAGTTACACCTCGATAAAGTAATAATTTTGGGACTGAAAAAAATATTCATTTAATGATATTATTGTTTTATCGAACATTATTTTAGTGCATTGACCCATATCGGGACCGGAATAAATTATTATCTTGGCGAGATTATTATTTTATTGAATATTACTTTATCGAGGTTTAATTGTAGTAATTATATTAATGTCACCATCTAATTTCGTTATTTCGTCCATTTGAAATTTGAAAGTACTATCTGAAACATGTACGTATATATTATCAAGATTTATATTTTCTTATTGTCTCCTATTGTAAGATATTTCATCAGTTCCATTATATGTAGCTCGCTTCCCAATTAAATCGTTCCACTATAAGTGACTAATCATACAATATAACTTTCTTAATTTTCAACTGAATAGTTTTGAGACACTTATAAATCAACGGAGGGAGTATTACCTAAGAAAAATAAATTTAAAAAAAAAAGTTTTGTTGATTATGTTTTAACATGTATTGCCAGCACATAAATGATAAATATATATGTTTTACTCTCTCCGTCCTGCCTGACTTGTCTTATTTCTTTTCAGCACGGAGATTAAGATGAGTGGGTGATTGTGTGTAGATGACTAGGTGATTGCGTGTAGAAAGGTAAGCCCCACAAAAAAAAGTGAGAGTTTGTGTGGTAATTATTTTTCGTTTTAGGAAACAAGACAAGTCGGGTGGGACGAAGGGAGTATATCTCAAGATTACTTATAGATAGAGACAAGAAGTTCGTGTGGTCCAAAACCACAAGTTAGGAATCTTATCAAGATACACGTCTATTACATAAAGATTCAATCTCATTACATAAACTAATAAAATAGAAGTCAAAACCATTATTCTAACACGTTCCATTCAACCAATAACAAAAGAGAAATGAAAAAAAAAAGAAAAAAAAAGGATCTTTTGTTACCGCAAGTTATTGTTAATATTATTAAATGAAGATTCTTATTTTTTTATGAAGATTCTTTTTCTTTTTCATGTTACATGGATTTGAAAGATTCCATGGATCCAACAAGAAATATAAAGGCTTTTCTCTGTCAATTAATCACTCAATTGGGACACTTTTTTTTTCTTTCTTCTCTTCATTCATATTTCTCAATCATATTACATCACAATTTCGATAAAGATAAGTACTTTGTTTTGTCAAAAATGTTAATATAGAAAAAGTAGGTAAGAAATTGAGCTAAATATACAATTTAGTGATATTTAATCCCCAACTTATCATTCAACTAAAAAGAGAATAGATAAATCCCTATGAAAGTATATATATATATATATATATATATATATATATATATATATATGGTGTGGATCTGGTGAGAACCCACACTTAACATGAGAACTGCGAACCATACATAATTCTTATACTCCCTCCGTCCCACAATTCTTGTAACATTTTCCTTTTTGGGTTGTCCCACCATTCTTGTAACATTTCCTAAAAAGGATGATTATTACACACACTTTTTTTGAGGGTCCCACATCTCTACTCACAACCAACAACTCTCCTAAAATACTGCGACGAAAAGAAATGTTACAAGAATCATGGGACGGAGGGAGTATAATTTATGCATAATCGTTATATATTTTATGCAAAAAAATATGTAGAAGGGCAAAAGTGTAAAATTATATTTTTTTTACATAAAATATATAACGACTATGCATAAATTATCTAAGGATTATGCATGGTTCGCAGTTCTCACGTTAAGTGCATGTTCTCACATAATTCACTATATATATATATATATATATATATATATATATATTAGCAAGCCGATCCACGGCTTAGAATTGGGGGACGATTAATTTGCAAATTTAGAGATACAAATCTACAATTTTACTAAATGACATAGTAAATTTATAAAAGAATTCGGACTAATTACATAATTTGGAAATAGTGGCCCCACCAATCCACCTAAATCCGTCCCGATGCATTGGGTGTTCAATGTAAATAGTATTGTTTTATTTTTTATTAATAATTTTGAGGAATTCATAGCCGTATACGTCCGTTCGTTTGATGTTATTTTCTTTTTATTATGATGATGTGATTAATAATGAAACCCCCTTACCTGCAAGTCTTGTCACGTTGCATTCAATATCTTACTTTATGTAGAGCAAATACTATTTTATTTTTAATTTCTAACATGGAAATAGTTACTCCCTCCGTTCTGCCCGACTTGTCTTGTTTGTTTTCGGCATTGAGATTAAGATAAGTAGGTGGTTGTGTTTAGATAAGTGGATGATTGTGTGCAGAAATGTAGGTCCCACAAAGAAAAAATGGAAGCTTGTGCAATAGTTATTTTTCTTTTTAGGAAACAAGACAAGTCGGGTGGAACGGTCCGAAAAGAAATACAAGACAATCGGGCAAGACGGAGGGAGTATATTTTATTTAAGGTGACAATAATGATGCATACATTTTCGAATCTCTTCAATTTTTTTTAATATTGGTTGCTCTGGTGATAATAGTGATGCATACATTTTCGAATCTCTTCAATTTTTCTAATGTTAGTTGCTCTCGTTATAAAATAATTTTAAAAAAAACCACATTTGTACATAATTTCAAATTGTTTTAACCACAAGTAATGGAATCACAATCATAGGTTTGTTCCATCTCAACTTGGGCATGCAAAAATTGATTCTAATTCTTGAAACACATGTTCCATTTCAATCAAACAAAAACTTTAAGTAAAGGCAACGATTATGGTGGCCATATAAAGTCACTGGCATTAGGTTAGAGAAAGCTCTTTAAAAGCATGTAATAAATTAAGTAATCTTGTGATTCCCATGAAAGGATCTCTTCAACTTGCCTCATAAGATAAGCTTCGATTTTGATCCTATAATATACTATGCATTTGTTTTTTCTTTCGTAATACGGTAACGTCCATTTATTTTCATTTTTATAACTTTAAAAAGTGTACGATTTTTATCATTTAAATGACGGTGTACTCTACATACCCATTTTCAGGGAATCTAATTTATTATGATTTATTGTGTTATCGATAATATAAGATTAAACACATACGTGTGTCACTGATCAGAAACATGTCATGCAATAGAAAAGAAATGTATGAAATAAACTCTCTATTCGAGGACAAAAAACGGACGATTGTTCAAACTTTAAGATAAAAAACTGACGCAGCCACATAAAAACACCAACGGCGCGCACTAATCATAGTACATGACCAAAATCGAGATTTTCTCAACCTCATCAACCAATTACAGTTAAATCTCGATAAAGTAATAATTTTGGGACTGAGAAAAAAATATTCATTTAACGAGGTTATTACTTTATCGAACATTATTTTAGTGCAGTGACCCATATCGGAACCGGAATAAATTATTATCTTAGCAAAATTATTACTTTATCGAATATTACTTTATCGAGGTTTAACTGTATTACTTTCAAAATTAAGAAAAAGAATTTCAACATGTAATAATTTCATATTTTGACAGCAGCTGAACAACCCCTCCAAAAACTTGACTTCCATTCCTAACCATGACATTAGTAGAGTTGACAAAATCACATTATATCATTCATACTAAACTACTCCCCTCTATTCACTTCCAATCGCCATGTATATAGCCATGAACCACCCCAACCCACCCCCACCCTCCTCCCTCTCTCTCCTCTCTCCTTTCCCATGAAAGATTTTTGCGAATTCCTCCTGTACTTCAAACTGTCCTTTTTAGTCTTTTCAATGAAACACACTCAAATCTTGCAAGAACACCAAAATACGATGATCATGATCATCCCTCCAACAATCTTGCTATTTACAATCCTATCCTCATCTTCATCCTCCGCCTCGGATTGCGATTCCTACTATATGCATCAGTCCTTAACCCAATCCGATCAAAAATTCGAGCAGAGAAACAACAGATTCTGGGAGTTCAACGAGCAGTCAAATTCATGGACCGAAGTACCCCTCCCCTACGACGTCGTTTCGTGCACCAACAACAACTGCACCGTGGTACACTCAATCAGAGGCGACGGAGGAAGCAAGAGGGAAGAAGAGAGAGACAACAAGTCCCCGCCTCCAGCCCTTAAAAGGCGAACGACGTCGTTGACCCGGATGTCGGACACGTCGGTGTGGGTGATTGGCCAGAGCGGCGCGGTGTACGAGCGGTTCTGGAACGGGGCGCAGTGGGTGATTGCTCCCCATGACCTCCCTCCCTCTGCCGGATGCGCCTCCTCTGTCTTCATGGTGAACCAGAGCATCATTGCTCTGTCCCGGGACGGCCTCTTGTATTTGGTAGTATAAACTGATCGTTTTTCCTTTCCTTTTTTTTCTAAACGCTTTTTTTGATCGTACGATCAAATTCAATACTGAAGATTCTTTGTGGCCGCTTCTTTTGATCGTACGATCAAATTCAATACTGAAGATTCCTTGTGGCTTCAGATGCAGCTGACTGAAGATTCACAGCCCATCTGGGTCGAGTTCGATACGAAAGAAACCGAGATTCGAGCTTCTTTAGGAGTAGTCTCGGAGGATAGAGAGTGAGTGAAGTGGAATGAATTCATTTTCTTGAAATTTTTTTGATCAAGAAAGATTATACCCTTTGTGATTAATCGATGTTGATCAGGAGGATGTATTTCTGCACTAGCAGTGGGCTGCTTCTTGAGCTTCTTGGGATTGATCCTCCAAGGTAAGGGACCGTAAGAGAGAGACAGTGACGGATTTAGGGGCCGTCTGATTTAGGAGGTCGAAATTTAAATTTCTATAATCTTGAGGGCGAAAGTGCAATATTAGAAGAGCGAAATGATAATTTATAAAAAAAAAAAAACATTGTTGAGTAGTTTTTATAAATTTTATAGTAACCTGAGTTATGGTTTTCTCTAACAAAGAGAGGTCCTTGTAAAAATGCATTTCGAACTATCGGGTTTTTATCTAAGCTAAGATTGTGAATTTTTTTTTATATAAATTTGAAATCGAAGTTTTTATCTCATTTACCGAAAGTGTAGATTTGCATTTCGAACTATCGGGTTTCATCCTCTCATGTTAGGTGGAAGAACCATGGACGGCCGCCGGGAGCGAACGTTACAGCAGTAAGTGATGGTGATATAGTTAGGCAAGGCCTTGTACTCATTATTAGGTTGGCTGATCTTGTTCCTTGTGGGTTCTTGATCCATAATGAAATGGATGGATCAGATTTAACTTGTGTTACAGTGCTGCAGGAGATCTTTATGAGTATGATAAGAATTCGAAGCCTCCATGGAAGAAGCATATAAGATCAAGAAAAGATACGTCTTTGGCGTCCTTGAGTCCCTGCAGTGCAGTTGCCCCTCATTCCATCTCCCTTTTCCTCTTGACTAAGGTACAATTGATGTTTCCGTTTTCAAGAAAATTGGATCCGATCAGGATGTGTTTACTTGAAATTACGTTAAACTGCTATACGTTTGTTTTTATGTAGAAAAACTTTGTGTTCTTGAATAATGTCGAATATTTTCGTATGGATACAGAACGGGGAGTTGATCGAGCGGCGCCTGCACCGAAAGAAGTGGAAGTGGGTGGTTCACGGAAGCCCGAAAGACCATCTACTAACCTCAATCACTTGCACCTCGAATCAGAACTCAAACTCATTACTTGTCACGACAGCGTCCGGCTCCGTGTTCGAGTATCGAACTCAAAAAAATGAAGGCATACAAAATTGGACCGACCACAACCACCCCCCAAATGCTAAACTTGCAATTGGCATACCAGGGCTGCATTTGCAAGAGGGAAGAACCATCTTCCCTCTCGATGACGGTCGCCTCGCCGAGCTCCACCTCTCCGGCTTCGGAGGCGAGTCTTTTGGCCCCAACGCCCCGATCACTACCCGGAGGAAGACACATCTCAAGTACGTATGGTCATTTCTTGATGCTCCTGAGAGCGAAGGATGGAACGAAGAGTACTGCAACGAAGAACGCGGACCCCACAACTGCATCGTGGGCACAAAAGACGAGACAACCGAATCATCGGTCTCCCGATGGCGAAAAGACAGTAAGATTCAACAAACCTACTTAACACCACAAGATTCAGGTGGTGGAGACTATAAAGGTGTCCCAGATGAACTCAACCCGAAATTATTTCGCCTACGCCTCATGCAGGGAGGGAAATCATTCTTCCTCATAACGGACAACTACATGACATTCGAGTACTTGAATACTGAGAATGCTTGGTTTTGGCTAAGGCATGAACACTCCACTGGTATACATGGGGCTCTAGGGAACTATAATGGTAGCTTGTTTGTAGTGGATGAGTATGGTAGTTTGATGATTAGAGAAAGAAGTAGTAGTGATCTAGCATGGAACAATTGTACTTCCATGAGGAGGGGGAAGCCCGTGATTGGCGGTCCGCCGTGGGATGGGATACCGGGACAACCGGTAAGAGCCAAGCCTGAGGATGCCATTTTCTTCCTAAGTAGAACTGGGAAGCTCCTACAATTCACAGTAAGTCAGTAAGCTCAAATAAACTGTTGATAAGTTCTCTCCCAAACAGAGCTTAAGTCCATAACCGAACATTTGTCATCCAGGTAGCATTAAGGAAGTTCAAATGGAAAGACTGCAAGAATCCTGCAGGCATCAAGATAGCAAGCATAGTAGATCAAGAAGGCTTCAGAGAAAACATCGTATTCGTAGTAGGCAAGAACGGGCGATTATACCAATACAACAAGGTCACACAAGTGTGGCACCAGCACTACCAATCCCAACACTTGGTCCTATCAAGATCTCCAGGCACCGCAATGAGGCCGTCGATAGGATCACTGAGAGGATCCCTTTTCATGCTATCAGAGGATGGAGGACTAGTCGAGTACCAGTGGAGCCCGACGGATGGATGGAACTGGATAGAGCACGGCACACCACATACTAGTGTGGCTCTGGTTGGAGCTCCGGGGCCTTGCTTCGGAGGGACTCATCTTTTCTTGATAGGATCAAATGGGAATGTCTATTTGAGGTATTTGGAACAAGAGGAGTGGAAATGGAGGCATTGTGGATTCCCTTTTCTGTCAAACAAAGTTGAATGCAAGGATACAGATTGCTTTCACCACATTGAAGAGAAGTCTCAAGCAATGGAGGACCATTGTAACCCCAAGGTTAGAGAGAGAGAGCATACAAGCACACTCCTTTTGCCTTGTGCTTTCATGATCAAGTGCTTTTCCATCTGCAGGTATCACCTACAAGGCCAATTCCATTTTCAGACGATACAGCCATTTTCGAGTTGCAGGATGGAAGAGTAAGTTGCTAGACTGATCCCTGTAGACATAAACACAAGTACAATCAAATAGTTTTGCTAGAGCTATAGCAGTGCTAATACTAAGAAATCTTGGCAGTTGGGAGAAATGCGACGAATGGAGGACAAAAACTGGATGTGGTTGCGTATAATAGGGACTCCGACGAGCTTATGCATGGCCAATTTCTGGACCTCATGGGCTACATAAATGAATGATTCATGCAGAAAGAAAGAATTAGTAAATAGGGCAAAGGTAACATGTTAGAATAGATACAACATCAAGAACAATAAATAGGTAGCATGCACTGCACATACAAGAAACAATAAATACAAAGTTTAAGTATCAACTCTCTTAGATATTCATATACAGTAACAGACTGTATATGCACAAATCAATAACTTCTACGCAAAAGCAGACATTTTTGTGCAATTCAAACACTTCTCTAGGACATAATTTGAAACAGAAAAACCAAAAGACAAGTACAAAGTTGCATTACAATTTACCAGCCACAAGATGATGAGAACAATGAGAAATACGAAAGACGCAGTGGGAAATCTTAGACTAGAGTACTAAACTAGATAAACAGCAAATATGAAGAGCAATCCAAAGATGCCTCACAAACGTTAATACAACCATAAAGAAGTCGATGACAAAATTCTCAACATAGAAATAAAATAGTGCATATATTTTAAAAGTTAACAAAGATTCACATTCGTATCTTCACTCAGAATTTCTCACATCCCACCAAGATCAGAATCTCCTCCTTGGACTCCTGGAACGGTGACCCCGAGGTGATCTGCAGAAGAATTGAGAAACATATATAAATAACCAAAGAAAGTTGTAAGATAGGATTCACGAAAGATAGAGAACTATGTATCTTAAATTAACCTTGGATTTAGGTAGTATGATAATGTTTTCATTCTAACATGACAACTTCCAGTCCAACAAGACAATTCAACATTACTGCCAAAGCGTATATTGGACATTCCTTAAATTCTTTTATAAGATAGTCGACTATGTCATTGAGAGTGACTCACTAAAGGACAGGAATACATGACGATGGCCATCTAACAGCTAGAAATGCAGAAAGATCCTTCAAGGTTGGCATCATAACATTGATTTGCCATGTAGGAATTATAAAACCAAATGAATATCTCCCACATCCTCTTGACATTCCAACATCAAAATTTTCCACTCAATAACAATGATTTATTTGTCTATTTAGATATCAAGTCAAATGTAGCACAATTCCAAAAGGCAGTTTTTTATAAGTTCTGCACCAATGACATATGGGGGCAGTGCGATGCTTGCCCTATGTTCTATCTGCTATGAGCAATGGTAACAAGAATCAAGAATTCGTGTTCGACATTTGCAAAGGAGAGAGACTCTTATTCTCATCACATATGAGAATTTGCTACTACTATTTCGTAGTCCTATATTCTGTCTGATAAGAGCTATTGTAATAACTAATAAGAACCTATAATTTGAGTTTGACATTTGCAAAGGAGAGAGACTATTATTCTTGTCATAGATGAGAATATCAGAACACATACCTCCTCCTCATGTTCCTTCTTCTGAATGGTCCTCTGCTGAATGCCCAGTCCACATTTATGGCCTGGGTTAGGAATTCAGTTCCATCCATTTCACTTATAGCTCTCTGGGCCTCCTCAAACTTCTCAAATTCAATTAGAGCATAGCCCTAGATACCAACATAACAAACATAGTTGGCAAAGGACAAATTATTTCAGACCCAGATATGAGCAACATAGTGCAGGGAAAGATAACTGGACTATTCTCGGAAAAAAAAAGTGAGCGCGTATGGCAGAAAAAGAAACTAACGTGCCAAAATAATGTTTGTGGCAAAGACTTCTTCACAGAAACAAATATGCTATTTAAGGCCATCTAACTTTGAACTAATGAGCTTTTCTTTCGGCCCACCTATTCCTAGATAGTTCCTAAGGATCAAAATGTTCGGCTAGAGCAAAACATTAACCGCTAGGCATGATCATTTGAGTTTACTACTGATACATGTTATAATATCATACGATAGGTCGCAAAAATAACTCCCTCCGTCCATAGAAAGTGTCTCCTTTCTATGGGGCACAGACATTAAGAAACTTGTAGTGTGTGGTGTATATTGTTTGACTTTTGGTTTGTTTATTTTGGTCCACAAATTATTTATTTTTTTTAGAAACAAGACACTTTCTATGGGACAACTCAAAAAGGAAAGCAGGACACTTTCTATGGGACGGAGGAAGTATACACCTTGGTAACATGAGCAGAGGGGTTACTTTATGATTACAATTTATAACTTCTTTAATTCTACAAAGATTAAAAGAGTACTTATGTGTCCTTTCCATTTAGGTAATCAAATAACAGTGCCATGCTGCCATTCCTAGCCGCTAGTAGCTAAAGAACATACCTATTTTAAATTCAACAAAACATAGAATACAAGTATATAACCAAGTGATAAGACCCTGGATGGAATCTCTGTGTGAAGATCATGAAAAAGGAACGTATGCATAACATAAATGCGGAAGAAGCACGTCAATAAAATGATTAACCTAGTAGGAAATAACTAATCGCATAGCAGGGTACTCAGAACAATCAGTAATTAAAACAACCAATTTCTATACCTTGACAAATCCTGTACGACGATCAAGATTCAAGTGTAAATTCTTAATCTCTCCAAAATCGCCAAATGCATTTTGTAGATCATCCTCTTGAGCCTCTTCATGAACTCCAGTGACCAAAACAATCCATCCTTCAATAGCTACAAAGTGTAACAACAATTATTACTCGACTTCGAACCCAGTCATATTACTTTAAATTTTACAGAAGTGAACAAAAACACTTCAATCTAGTCACAGCATGTCTGATGCATCTGCCACTTCAATTTCATAACAGACAACATCACAACAATGTCAAACACTGGCATAAACTCAATTAGTAATACTTCCAGAGCCCACTTCTAGCTCGTACTACCAATAAAGCAATATATAGCTCAATTTCATTCTCAACTTTCTGTGCTAAATCTTCGTAATAATTGAAACTTTCAATTTTTACAATAACAACTGCATTCAATAATATGCGTAAGAGACATAGAGCAGGGTGAAATCCACATAAAAACCCTAAAAATCGATAAAACTAATAATTAGGGTTTTAGATACTAACATCGTTCGGGGCCAGGGCCGCCTTCGGAGTCGACCGTATCGAAGGGGGCCGACATGCGAGACTTTCGGTCGGCTTCAGCAGCAGCCTCGTCGCGGAAGCCACGGCCCTTGGTCCTCCTGGGAGCGGAGGAGGAACCCTCGCCGCCGGTGATGGCGGACCTCAGGCGAGGTAGAGCGGCTCGGTTGGGGGAGCCGTCGCCGATGTCCTCGTCCATGAGATCGTCATCCTCCGGCTCGAAATCGACGGCCTCCGCTTCGGCATTCGCCATTGACGCAGATATTTTTGCTAGGTTCAGATTTGAGATGAGGGGGGAGCGCAAATGAGTAAGTGGGGTGTAGGGAAAAAATCAATTTTATCCATTAAGTTGCCACTTGTCCATTTTTAGTATGTTATGTTGATTAATTTTAATTCGTTAGATTAGTAAATAATCTGATTTTGATCCGTTTTTTTAAATTGAGCAAAATTGTCAAATTTTAATCTTTTTTGTGAAATAACTTAAAAATAAAAATAAAATTAAATCTTACTTGTGAAATGTTTTTTTTTAGTTACATAACATTAAAATATTTTTTTGAAATGTTTTCACGTTAAAATTTATTTATTTTTCCAATTTTTTGAGTGTGTATACGCGCGAAAAAGATCAAAATTGGAAAATTTTATCCAATTTTGCAAAACGGACCAAAATAAGACTATTTACCAACTTAAAGGATGAAAATTAACTTTGATCAACATAACGGACTAAAAGTAGACGGGTACCAATATAATGGATCAAAATTGATTTTTTCTCTAATGTGCATGCGAATTATTTTCATCATATTAAAATATTATTAAATAAATACAATAAAGTATTAAGTTTTCCCTTATTCAATCACAATCCATAAGTTTTATTGTTTTAACTTTTAAATATTAAGATTGAATATTATTTTCGTCTCTTAATATATAAAGTGAATAAAAAAATACTACATTTTTCAACATTGTAGTCTATAGTCTAATTGTCTCATTAATGACCACTAATTTATTTGAAAATTAAAAAAATTATAATCCATAATTTAGATTTTATGCGTCGCGCTAATCATAATTTATGTCCCATAGTAATAATGATTCTGGGAGAAGCAAGTGAGAATACCTAATTCGGAAAGGGAAACTTTCCGATTTAGGAGTAGATAGAAATGGTCATCCAAATTGTATAGAATTTCAATTTCTTCTCAATATCTATCCTCATATGGACGAGGAGGGAATTTTATCAAAGATCGGTCCGGGTTGAAGTCAAAATATGTCAATTAGTCTATATATTTTTGGTGAATTCTAATTTTTTACTCCCTAAGTCCCATTAGAAACGACGCGTTTCTTTTTGGGCATCGGAATCAGGAAAGTGTTGTTATATTCGTGTAGATTGTTTCCCTAATTTTTACCTAATTAAATGGATGAGCAGGGATTTTTACCATCTTAGGAAACGTGTCGTTTTGAAGTGAAAAATGTCAATTAGTCTATATATCGTTTGGTGAATTCTAGATTATTTACTTATTTGTATATTTTCTAAAAAAACTACAAATTAACCCCGTATCGCAATTTTACGCCCTAAATTCTTAATTATTAATCCATCTATAGCGGTTATTAGTGAATAAAATCAAATATTTCTTCAATCTTGCAATCAAGATAATAATGTTATAAGTGGTGTAACTAACACAACATGTATATATATTTTTACATGCATAAAATTAATGGAAACAAATAGAATTTTCATTAAATGTAACCTATGATTTTTATTGTTATGTAACCTATGATTTTTATAAGTAACTCAAATTATTTTTTTTCGCAATTAATACATAATTTTAATTATATTTTTAATAAATATGTAGTTATATTTAATTTAATTATATGATTTAATTGCATTTTAATTTGATCTATAAAGGTAATAAATAAGAATATTTATGGAATATTCCTTTTTTGCTTTAAAATAAAGGAGAATGATTGATGATGAAATATTGATTATATCCTAAAAGAGGGATAGAGCTCCCATAAAATACAAGAAACCTTTGGAGATGCCCTAATAGGTACATCGAAACTGGTTCAATTTGGAATCTGGATAATCTAACCATTGAGAAAGTTTTATGATTTTACATGATGTTATTATATTAATTATAGTTAATATAATAATGTTATATTAGCATGCATATTAATAGCTGACGGCATATTTTTCTGAAAATAAAAGTTGTGTCGATACTAATAGCATCATTAATATTGAAACGGTTCCTCTATTTTACAAAACCCTTAACAAAATCATAAAGATTATTACTCCCTTCGTCCCATAAAAATGTATTATTTTCATTTTCGAGTTATCTCATAAAAAATATCTTGTTTATTAAAAATACAAATAATATGTGAATCAAAATTAACATGTTAAAAAGTCAAATAATATACAACACATAATTTCATCTTCTTAATCTCCGTCCCAAATACTTTCAATGGGAGAGAGGGAGTATTTTATTTAATATTATACTAATATACCCATCTACACTATATCAAATACAAAATTACCCAACTTTATAAAAATTATCCACTATATACCCAAATTTACTAAAATACTCCCACTTTTTCACTTCTCTCACCTAAAAGTGTCAGGTCATGATCTGACATGATCGGACCGTGATCGGAATGTCCAACCGGTCAGACATGACCGATCATGGCCTGATAGTGATCGGGCCACTTTAGAGTAGTGATCGGTCATGCCCTTGGAGTGGTGATCGGCCATGTCCTACCATGGAGTGGTGATCGGCCATGTCATCCACTTTTAGAGTAGTGATCGGGCCCTCTGGTCGGATGTGTCCGATCGGTCGGACCATGATCGAACCGTGATCGGACCCTCTGTTCACCGTGATCGGACCATCCTATAGTAGGGGTATTTTCGTCTTCTTGAATATATAGTATAATTGTGTTTGTCTTTCCTCAAATGGGCATTTTACCGCCGGACTCTATTTTATTTCTCATATCATAAAGATTCAGCATCTCGATAAAGACGTTAATTTAATGATCTTGACGGTCATAATCCCGATAGGTCCTTTCGAATGATACGTAATCGTCACAGCTGCAAAATTCACCAAGAAAAGCGACGTCCCCCGAAATCATGGTTGCAACTAATTGGGCCTCAAATTCAAGTGGGTCGGATCCACAATTTTCAACCTTCCTCTATCCGGGTTCGGGCTGCCGGATATAGTGGCTCGCCCCATTTATATATATATATATATATATATATGGACTGGATCATGTGAGAATCTACTGCGAATCATGCATAATTTTTATATAATTTATATATGATCATTATATATATTTTATGTAAAAATTTTATAATTTACATTTCTGTCCTTCTACATAAAAATATATATAATGTAAAATTATATTCCCTCCATCCCACTATTACAGTCATACTTTTCTAATCGAGTTGTCTCGCTATTACTGTTATCTTTTCTAAAATAGCAAAAACTACGCTTAAACAAAAAATGAAGTGGCCCCTCCTACTTAATACCCATCCCAACATTATCATACATTCTTTCCAAAATCTATCTCTTACACGATTTTCGTTCAACTCCGTACTAGAAATTTATAAATTTTAACTTTTTGAAAACTTTAGATTATTTCTTAAAATACAATATAAAAAAATATATAGAAAAAAATCGATTGCCTCAACTATGCCCTCCAAAATTTTGGATAAAATCTCATTTATTCCCTCAACCACTCCTCGAAAATTGTGATAATTTCTTAATACAATTAAAATTCATAAAATACAAACTTAAACAAAGTTTCTTATCTCCGTGGCGAAACTATATGGGACAATAATAGCGGGACAGAGATAGTATATTTTTTGCGTAAAATATATAACGATTATGAATAAATTATGCAATAATTATGCATAGTTCGCAGTTTTCACATTAAGTGTAAGTTCTCACCAGATCCACACTATATATATATATATATATATATGTAGTGGATCTTGTGAGAACCCTCCCTATTTGTGAGAACTAGGAACTAATCGTGGCCTTAGATTTTGTTAATTTAATGGTCCAGATTTAAATTTTGTTTATAGATATTTTTAAATATAATTTTAGTTTGTATATTTAATGAAGGTTAAGATTGTAATTTTTATATTTATGGATTTATAGATAAGGCAAGTTTCTTAATATCTAATTTAACTTTTAATTACCATATTAATTAATGTGGATAAATATAGCAACAAACGAATTGATTTAAATAACTTCTCATATTATTAATTCCAAAATCATAATTCATTAAAAATCTACCATTTAAAACTGTGTTTTATCTATAAAAATATTCAAAAAAATCTATTTTACTATGCATAAAAGTCTCTTTCATTATGCAAAAAAATCACACATTAAAAGTGTATTCAATTATGCATAACACTTTCTTTCATTATGCATAAATATCTCTTGCATTATGCATAATAGGAACGAATCATGGCCTTAGATTTCATTAATTTAATGGTCCAGATTTAAATTTTGTTTTCAGATATTTTTAAATATAACTTTAGTTTGTTTATTTAATGAAGGATAAAATTATAATTTTATATTTATGAATTTATGGTAATTTACATCATTCGGCAATTACTATACGGTTATTGGCTTATGTGTAATTTTGTCATTTAACATTAATTAAATTAATTCCTTATTTCATGGATCATGAACCGTTTTTCACATTTAAAACCGTTTCCCTTATTTTTCTCTCCCTCATTTTTCCTCAACTATTCACGTTTCTCTCTCTCTCTTTTTTACAATGGGTGAATATATCAATTTAAATGTTATAGAAATATTAATAATTTATTATACAAGCTTCTATATTCATATTAGTTTTTGTTATATACTTAATATTTTATGCATAATTATTAATTGGCTTATGCATATATTATTAGTATGTTATTCGAAACTTTCAAATTAAAATTAGTAATATGCATATGGTAGTTGTCTATTATGCAAAAATATAAACTTAGTTATGCATATATTAGTAATTTGTCTTTACAAGTTTTATGCATATATTAGTTGTCTGTTATGCACAAATATGAACTTGTTATGCATATATTAATAATTTATTTTTACAAATCTATCAATTTTATGTTTGCTTAACATGATTGTAGCAATATGCAAGAGAATATTATGCATAATGCAAGAGATATTTATGCATAATGAACGAAAGTTTTATGCATAATTGAATACACTTTTAATGTGTGATTTTTTGCATAATGAAAGAGACTTTTATGCATAGTAAAATAGATTTTTTGAATATTTTATGGATAAAATACAATTTTAAATGGTAGATTTTTAATGAATTATGATTTTAGAATTAATAATATGGGAAGTTATTTAAATCAATTCGTTTGTTGCTATATTTATCCACATTAATTAACATGTTAATTAAAAGTTAAATTAGATATTAAGAAACTTGCCTTAATTATAAATAATCTTTTAAATTAGACATTAAGAAACTTGCCTTATCTATAAATCATAAATATAAAAATTATAATCTTAACCTTAATTAAATAAACAAACTAAAATCATATTAAAAAATATATGAAAACAAAATAAATCTGGACCATTAAATTAATGAAATCTAAGGCCATGATTAGCTCTTAGTTCTCACAAATAAAAGGGTTTTCACCATACCCACACCCTATATATATATATATTATTAATTTTAAATCGTAAATAACGGGGATCGAACACTAAATTAATTACTTGCTCAAAATTGAAAATACCATCTATACTAGATATTGTTGGTCCGCCCTGGTTAGATAGATAGAGAGAGAATTGGTTATTATTATTCCCTTCATTCGGTTCGAATTATCTAGTATTCCTTTTTAGGAGTCCCACCTTGATTATTCATTTTTTTCTCAGTAAAATAATATTTTACTTTCTCTGTCCGTCCCATAATTTTTGCTCAGCACAATTTTTAAAGAATGTTGTTGGTTACGTGTAAAAATATAGAGTCTTAAATGAAATATTTATAATAATTTATTATTTTTTAAATAAAGCAATAATTGTGAGATAATCCGAAAATGATAGTAGAATGACAATTGTGGGACGGAAATGATGAGTATATAATTTGATGAATCCTGTTACTTTATTACTCATTTCCGCACAATTAATAATTTATTAATTTTTATATCGAAAAAAGAGTGTTTTTGTTCATTAATGGTCCAGTCAAGAAAATTAAATTCACGAGTGTCATCGGAGAAGCGGAAGAAAAAGCAGCATTTTTGGTTCGGTCTTTTCAGAGGTTTTGTCCATTTCCATAAAGACAATCCCCCACTAATATATACAAATATTAGTATTACATTAAATGCAATTGAAATATTAAATTAGATTGGAATGCTTTATAAACAAGGATGGTTATCCAAATGTTATTTTAGTATCAAATATTCTTAGATTATAAGAAGATTAGTATGCCAATTATCCAACTACTACGGTTAAACCTCAATAAAGTAATAATTTCGTTAAAATAATAATTTATTCTGGTGCCAATATGGATCATTGCACTAAAATAATATTCGATAGAATAATAACTTCGTTAAATAAATATTTTTCGATCCCAAACGTTATTATTTTATCGAGGTTTAACTGTACATGTGAATCAAAAAACTCATATACACAAGGATCAAACAAATCATATTTTGATTTGAATATATTATGGTACAATATTAGGATGCGAATGCGTGACTCATTATAGATACAAATTCAATTTGATCATGTAATATGATATTTATTCGTCTTTTATCTTATAATCTGGTTGGTACAATTTTTTTTATTGTGTAATGTGAACCATCATCTAATTGAAATAATATTCAAGCATAATTATTTTCGATTAACTTACCAATAAAACCGACGAAGAAAAATGGTGCATAAAATACATTCTGTCATCGAAAAAAAAATAACATGACCAAAATCGGAATTTTGGTATCCGTCCCATAATTCTTGTCCCTTATTCCTTTTCGGGACGTCCCATAATTCTTGTCTTTTTATCTAAAATAAAGAAATTATTACACACATTTTATTTAAGAGTCCCAACATCTTACTCACAATCAATTACTCTCCTAAATTTTCGTGTTCAAAAGAAAGGGAACAAGAATTGTGGAACGGGGAGAGGGAGTAATATTTAAAGGAGAAGAAAACAATATTCAATTCACTTTTGCTAAAGCCAATGCTGCTGCAACTTACACTGCCACCCAAAAAAACTTGTGGTTCCAACTCCAAGTAAAAAGAACAATTTCCCCCACTCCCTTGACTCTCTCCCCCAATCTCCGGCCACCACCGCCGCCGCCAATCCCAAACTCTGTCCACCGCCATTATTTCCGGAGAGAGAAACACCTCCATGAATACTCCCTTTAATGTTGCATGTCTACCCTAGAGAGCAGTCTCTCTCTCCCCCTTTTAAGGTATCTAATCTATGTAATGCAATTATGACCAAAATATTTGCCCAAACTCATCATTCATTTTAATAATTAATAATTAATAATTAATTAATTAAATAATTAATTAACACAAACCCTTCTCCCATAATTAGTCTCTCTTTAAAAAGTTGCTTCTCTTTTGTAAATTTCTACTTAACTCCCCTGCCCCTTCACCTTCTCTCTCTCTCTCTCTCTCTCTCTCTCTCTCCTGCGTTAAAGAAAAGCCCTCTCTCTCTATGGAGCTTTACTTGTCTAGTATTTTAGTAGAACTGTAGAAAATAGAAAGCCTTAACCTTCCACACAAACACAAACAAAACCGCCATGGATGCTTACGAAGCTACCAAGATAGTGATGTCGAGAATCCAGAATTTGGATCCGGAAAACGCTTCGAAAATCATGGGATACATACTCATACAAGATCGAGGGGAGGAGGAAGTGGTTAGATTGGCTCTAGGGCAAGACTCCCTCTTGCTACCCTGCGTCAATCAAGCGAAGGCTTGTTTGGGACTTTCGTCGAACACCTCCTCTGCAAAATCGTTAAACCCTCTGTCGAATCCTGTGCGGCCGAGCGCCTTTTTCAATTCTCACTCGCCGAGAGTGTTCATTCCGAGCAATGGGTTTCAGTACAGCTACAGCAACCCCTCTTCTCCGGCGGCCGCGCCGCCGCCGTTCCCGCGGAGCAGCCCGAGGCCCATTTCGTACGCCGCCGTGGTTAACGGCGGCGCGAATGCGAACGTCGAGAACAGCGATTTTTATGGCGGGAATGAGGCGGGGGAGGAGTTCCTGAGCGGCGGCGGCGGCGGTAGTGGTGGGGTGGGGCAAGATGACTCTTTGATCTTCCCCTTTGGTGAGGACGGCGGCGGCGCCTCTCCTCACCCCCACCCGTTCCACCGGCGGAGCTGCTCGGTGAATGATGCGGTGTTTCTCTCTCATCTCGAGGAGGGAGGTGTTGGGTGTAGGCCTTGTATGTATTTTGCAAAAGGGTTCTGCAAGAATGGCAGTTCTTGTAAATTCGTGCACAGTGAATTTGGCGGTGGTGGTGACGACGGGGCTGAGCTGGGCTCGCCTGGTGCAGGTGCACCGGGTCTAGACGAGTTCTTGAGGATCAAGGCTCTTCAGCAGCAGAGGTTTGCTCTCATGGCTTCCGGTGGGCATCACCCTTTCTCTCACAACAAGTGCAGCAACTTCCTCAATGAAAACCAGAGGTAGTAATTCCTACTCTCTTAGCTGCCCTTTTTAGTAAATTCACTTTGTTCATAAATTTGTTACCTTATCCATCATGATTCTGCACCTTGTGATTAAGTAGTTTGAACTTTGATGCTGCAAATTGATGCAAGAAATTGTGTTTCTTGGCACAAAAGTTTGTGTGTACCACTTTCGTATACCTTGCGTGTACCACATCACAAGGTTATTCACATGTGGCATTTCTCATTAAATCGTGGGTTATATTTAACACATCTCAATGGTGTAGTCACACAGGTATACGAAGATAGTATACAATGCTTCGGTTTCTTGGCTATTGTTGATCATCTTGAATTTGCATTGATACTGATTATAAGTTATAACGAACCGGCTCAATTCAAGGATAAGCCGACCGATGCCACATTGATTGTTGTTGCATTCCATAAATGTAAATAGGTGTGGTCCTAGGAATGAGTTTTCACAAGTGGGAATGAGTGCTGCAATGGCTTCAAGCTCAAGGCAAATTTACTTGACGTTCCCATCCGACAGTACATTCAAGGAGGACGATGTTTCCGGCTACTTTAGGTAAACGCCCCGAAATGGGAACCCTAGGAAGAAAGATGGATAAATGTGCATGAAACTAATGAATGCTTCTCTTTTCCTTTCCTTGTTTGAAGCATGTTTGGACCGGTGCAAGATGTGAGGATTCCATATCAACAAAAACGGATGTTTGGGTTCGTTACGTTTGTGTACCCGGAGACAGTGAAGCTCATTTTGGCTAAAGGGAACCCTCATTACGTGTGTGATTCTCGCGTGCTTGTGAAACCGTACAAGGAGAAAGGGAAAGTACCCGATAAGTATGTTATTCGCTTTATACTCTCTATTACGTTGATCGTAGCCTTATAATTAGGGTGTGCTTGCAAGAGCTTATTTTAAGCACTTATCTGTTTTTTAACCGCATAAGCAGTTTCTTAATGTTTGTAAAACCTGCTTTCTGCGTTTGCTTCTCTAAAATTAAGCAGCTATTGAGATGTTTTTACTACTTAATGCACCATAATTTTCGAATTTACCTTGATTTTGCTTTAAAATAAATATTTTCAACTTTAAGCAAAAGCAAATAAAAAGTGCTTATAATAAGTAGTTGCAAACACACTCTTAATTGGTTATTGCTTTTAATTTTACTGCATTTAACCGAGTTGATTAAAAACCGTATGGTCGTTTTTTGGTATGTATATTGGACGGTTAACTGAACCGTGCTCATCCCTAATAATTATACATACCCTTTTCTTGAATGGCTATTTGTAGGAAACAATTTCATCAACAAAATCAACATATGGAGAGAGGGGAGTATTCGTCTTGCTTAAGCCCATCTTCGATCGATTCAAAAGAACTCTTCGATCTACCAAACGGTAAGCAATGAGCATATGCATGATTTGCTCTTCATATACGAAAGATTGAGAAAAAAAAAAAAACGGAAATTTCTTTATATTGCCCGTGCAGGATCAAGAATGCTATTCAATTCACAAGAGATGCTTAGGAGACGACTCGAGCATGAGGTGGAGCTACAAAACGCTATCGAACTTCAAGGTCGACGGATGGCGAATCTACAACTAATGGACATGAACTATCAGCAGCCTAATCGATTCCTACCAAATTTTGGCGTCTCAATTCCCTCCCCGAGACAGTCGTCGTTGTTTGTCAATGAAAACGTCGCTGCCCCTTTCAACCGCGCTAATACGGATGCTCTGCAAGGTACTTCAATTTTCTAAATAACTCACAAATGCAGACTATTGTTATCTTTTAAACTTTCCTACTATTTGATGTAGAGTTTGATGATTGGCAAGAAATGTCGAAAGCTGAGCACGGAGAAACCGAATCTTTCTCTTATAACAACATCGCTAATGGCAGCGTAGATCACTACGTAAACGATGATGCCTCGTATCCGCCCGAAAGGTGATCGAATTCTTTCTTGATTTCGCTACACCACTTTCAAAAATTCCGATTTGGCTAAATATGCTTTCACTTGCTTTCGATATGTTGTTTGGTACGAGAGCAGCTTCGAACATATCCTACCGGATACTCTCTTTGCTTCGCCTACAAAATCATCCGCGGAACAAAATCAATCTCCGTTCTCCGTATCAGAAGCGGATAATCCTCTGATCAATACGTTTTCTAACTTATCACCGCGTTACTCCCAAATGACAAGGTAAGTCTTCCCCTCCTTCCCCTCTACCATTTAAGCTTCTAACTAGCTTTTTTTTTTAAATTATTTTTTTAAATTTTTTTGCATGCAGATATTCTGAGTAACATATACAATAGCTGTGTAATGTACATCAAATTAACACCAGCAACAGAAGGTAAAAAAAGAAAAAGTAGAGAGAGAATCTGTAAGCAAGATCTACTTACTACTCAAGACTATTATGATGATGACCATGAAAGAACATACTGCTAGTTGCAACAATATATAATGTACTGCACTACTGTGTAAATGACTGATTTATGAGAGTGGGGTCTCCTCCTTTTTTCCCCTTATCATGTGTACTCTCTCTCTCTCTCTCTTGTTAGCTGTGTGATGGACCACACAACAACTGTAGCATATCACAGACAATTGAAGGCTACTGGTCTAATTTTTACTGTCATTGAACTTCCTTCTATGCTCATTATCACTTTGTCAATCATGCATACAACATGCAAGTTAAGATGAGTTGAGATAAGAGCAAGAGCAAAGAGAGATTGAAGGGAATGCATAAGCTACAACAGTTTTGTAGGGGTGTGATTGGTTCCGCTCCGAACCGCGAAACTGATTGGACCGAATCGAATCAAACCGAAAAATGTGGTTCGGTTCCGTTTCGCTGGTTTGGTTTGGTTTATTTTTTTTAAAAACCGTTTATATTCGGTTCGGTTCACGGTTTCAAGAATTTTTGAACGATTCGAACCGAACCGAACTAATATCCTAATTTTTTATTTTTTATTTAATATTTGTCTTTCTTATATGAAAATATTGTTGGATTTAGATATTAGATTTAAGTTAAGATCAATTATATTCTATACAAATGAAGAAAAATGGGTAACAACTCTATACGTATCGGTTCGGAATGAGTGACATCCTATAAATTATTATTCTTGCATTATTTAGGATTTAAAAAATAAATAAATAAATAAAAAGGTAGACCGATGAATCGAACCAAACCAAACTATTTATAAACAGTTCGGTTCAGTTTCGATATTGAAAAATCGAACCGAATCGAATCATTTCTATGTGTTTGGTTCGGTTCCTAAAATACATAAAAAATCGAACCGAACCGTTACACTCCTAGTTTTGAGAGAATCTAAAAGGTGGGACCGGAATTTGAACCGAATTGTGGACCATATACGCATGGTTCCGATTTTGTTTTTGGTTTCGGTAACCGTGGTGGTATCTCAATCGTTGATTTCTAAAATCAAGCCCAACTGTTAAATTCTAGAATCGGTTCCAATTCCGAACTGTAGAACTGACGGTTTCACTGTTCCGCGATTCCAAAAACTTGGAATTGGAACAGTGGTTAATAGTTCATAACCGCACTGGAATCTCCGGTTCTAATTTTTTTGGATAACACTATATGAGGCGAATACATCTGAAACAGATCTCGTTTCGGTACGAATATAATTATGTAGTTGAGATCCTTTGATTTTGCTTTTGGGGCCCTTTTGTGTTGTAATCATGTTTGTTTGGTACACAAGTGGGATATTGTCCCACTTTTTAGTTTCTCATGTTTATATGCCACTTGTGAACTACTAATAACAAACTAAAACAATAGGCCCTAAAGTTGCAAACCCTTGTTTAACTATGTTCTTGATTCCGGGTTATTGATGAAACGACGTAGTTTTGACACTAAGTGGGACCAGATATGCCATCTACACAAGTGGAACTATGATTATTGAAAAAGTAGGAAAACATGGGAATATGTTTCACTCCTTTTAAGCTGTGATTGTTCCTTGTGCAAATTGGTCCCCATGAGATTGCGTAGCGGTTAAGGTGGGTAGCCCGGAACCGATAGGTCCTGGGTTCAATTCCCACCAAGACCGCTATGTGTTGTCTGTCCCCTAAGGGTGGTTGAACCCTCCTGTGTGGTTTGCAGGCTACTGCACAAGGAGCGTGGTTTACCCAGTGCGCACCGAAAGTAGCGGTTGTGGGTTCCATGAATAAAAAAAAAAATGTTGCTCCAACTCAAGAACACTACTAATCCCTCCCCCCCGCCACCCACCCACCCACCCACCCACCCACCCCCCTAGCTACCCCCCCACAACACCCAAAAAAAAGTTGAGTTGAAAGAAAGTCATTCATTCCTGTTTTTATCATTAAAGCCTACTTTAAAGGACTATTTTGTCTCATTTTGTGGTTTCCTTTAAGGTTGAGGGGGGTAGGGTGGGTTGGTGGGGTGGGTTGGGGGAGGGCCAGGGTATCACATGGGTGCTGCCTGCATATTTAGTATGAGGGTGTGTACCTAACTATCTTATGGAATAGGGTTTAATTTTGCTTTTGATGTTTGCTTCAATGTATGTATTGATTGTCCAAAGTCTTTCTAGGCATGCACGTGGCATTTAATTTCGGTTCATTTGTTTGAAGATAAATGCAATTTATCACTAAAAGGTGTGACACTATTTGAACTATAAATTAAATTTATCGTGTTCCCTTGAAATGACATATCGGTTAAGGTGGCTAGTCTGCAGTTAGAAGGTCATGAGTTTAAGTGGGTATTTGGATTAGTTGAAACTTATTGATAAGTGTTGAAAGTGGCTGAAAGCTGCTGATTTGATAATTTTTCGGTGTTTGGAAAGAAGTGTTGAAAACTGTTGAAATTGAGAAAAATATTGTTTGGAAAACTGGTGATATCAATAGCTTATTTTAACTTTTTAAATAAAATATTTGTCTTACCTTCAATATTATTAACAATTATAATTTATAATAAATAAAAAAATAAAATTGAGATTTTTTTGCATTATAATTTCGATTTCAGTATTACAAAATATTAAATTAAATTAATTTTATTTTATATAAATTTAACTCTATCATATTAGCATAAACATATATCACACTATTATATTTTAAATATTACTACTTATTTGCATAAATTCATAATAATAATAATACTTTTATAAAATTTTAATAATTACGTAGCTAAGAAATAATTATCATTAAATAAAAATAAAAAAAATATTAATTTAAAAGTCCAAATCCTCAAAACCTACTACTTTAATTAATGTATATTTAATTTTCATAATTATTATTTCATTAAACTTGAAAAATTTATAAATAATATATATAAAATATTTTTTATAAAATTACTAACTACTAATATATTAAAATATAATTATAATTAAATTTGTAACTAATAAAAATATTAATTTTAAAATTAATGATTTTTTGAGAATTATAAAAATATTTAAATGATAAAATAGTCTGATAAATTAGATAAGCTGTAAGCTGCCGCTGAAAGCTGAGTCATAGCATTTTAACAGCTTCTACATCTTGGCTTTATTTGGTAGTGAATAAATATTTCAGTGGCAGCTGAAAGTTGTTCCAAACACCATATAAATGGATGACATAACATTTAAGGTGGCTAGTATGTGCTCAGAAGGTCATGAATTTAAATCCACCAAGACTGCAAACCCACCAAAACTTCAAGGTCATGAGTTTCTCACCTATGGTTAGCTTAGGTGTTTAGCCCTTCCTGTATTGTTAGCAGGTTAGAGCGCACTTCGATAGCGGCAGCGGGCTACCTTCCGTCGTAACAAAAAAAAACTTATCATTATGTTCTTTTCTTTTTTTCTAACCCATTCGTGTTTTTTCTTGGACAAACTTACAATGAAAGATTTAACACCTCGACCTTCAAGATCGGAGCGTTATGGAACATCCGATCAAATAACATTCGATTTAATTGGAACGATACAGAGAATATTAACATGACCCAACAAACATACATAAACTACTAAGGAGTACTTATACCAAAGAAACTGGGCTTTAGTGAGACAAATTAAGAAATACTATAAATAGGCCCTTCAGCCCATCTAATATATGCGAAGACCGAAGAGATTTTTTATATGAAATATTTTCTCCATTAAAGCTTTATTCAGTTGAGTTCGTTTAGCCATTATAGATTTTTTAATTTATAGATTTTTCTCCCTCTCATTGAGTTTGTCTCTTTTCTTTTTAACACGTATATTAATTAGAATTGTTAGGAGTGGGTCCCACGAAAAAAAAATAATTAATTGTGTGAAGAAAAGTTGTCATTTTTGGAATGAGACAACTTGAAAAGAAAAGTAAAACAAGATGAATGAAATAGAAATGATACTTTTTTTCTGATGCAAAATAAAATTTTGGATTTTTACTAGTTTTAATGAGGGAAAAATCTGTTGCTAAATTTTAAATATTAATATAGGAGTATTCATTAATTTTTATTAGTTAGAGACAAATTGTATTTAAGAAATCCACTAATTATATTTTATGTTACCCTTATATCCAGAATCAATAATTCAATAATTAATACCGTATTTAGCAATCAAAATTTGATTTACCACCGGCTTGGGAAACAAAATAAATCAGATAATTTTATTTTCTTTCATAAATTCATATTTTAGATCACAACAAATTTCAGGTCTTATAATTCTAAACTCGAAAAGGATTTGGAAATCACCATCGTTATCTATAACCGAGTTCCCAACTTCCCCCCCTCTCTCTCTCTATATATATATCTCTACTGCATAGAATAGAAGCTTTACTTTCTCATCAATACACACACGTATATATACAGACGATAAGTTTCCGTTGCTAAATCCGTCGCTAATTCTTAGAATCCGATAATGGGGAAAAGAGGAGGAGCAGTACGACGTAGTTTTGAGAGGTTGATATCGCCATGCATGCAGCGTCCCAAGAACCAGAATTCACAAAATCGTACGTCACCTTTTTTTTTTGTTTCTAATTTTATTTACTTTGACGAGGAAAACCCGCAATCCATTTCTTCAAAAATAACAAACATATGTTATAATTTGCAGTGATTTTGGTGCCCAAAATACCCTCGTGGGAGAAAGAATTCATCCTCAAAGTAGGGCTATTCAAGTGGAAGGATTTCTTGGAAGCCAAGAAAGGGACAAGATTTTGTACGAGGATCTTGGAGTGGAACGACGTCGCAGCGGAGGAGGCTTTCTATAGAAGCAAGAAGAGTTTTCTTGCTAACGAATCTTGTTCTATGAGCCCGGATTTATACATCGACGACGTGGATTGGGAGGGTGAAGATGAAGCGAGTTTGGCGATTTACGACGGGTTGGAATCGGGCAAACTTCGAGAACGAAAAGAGCTACGAGAAGAAGATCGGAAGGCGTATGTGCCGGATTCCGGCAACGTACGGATTAAGGATGTAATGGCGTGTCTTTATGAAGGGTTAAGAGATTTTTTGTAATTAATGGATCAAATGGTGAATTATTTTTCTTGTACAAGTGTTGAATTAATGACAGGTTGTGTTAGTTTGATAATAATGAACTTGAATTTGATGATAGTTAGGGCTGGTTGGATAATACCCTTAATTTTATGATTGCGGATGAGATAATCTATCTAATAGATTTTGCCTAATTGATGTCCGATTTAAAACGACATAGTTTTATATTGAAAAACTACAAATTAAAAAGATAAGATTGAAAAAATGATTTTTTTAATAATTAAATGATGCATTTTTTTCAATACAAAACTACGAAGTTTTAAATCAGACATCAATTGAACATAGATTTATTGGACAAGTGATGTCATCCTTGTAATAGGTTTAAATTGAAGTTTAGATTCACATGCCTTATTAGGTATATATCCAGTTATTTACTGCAAATAATATTTGAAATAGCCACGTGGATAAAACTTCTCGTTGCGTAGCAATCCACGGAAACCTCAATTAATGAACTAAAATAATGTTCGAAAAAGTAATAACCTCAATTAAACGAATATTTTTCTCTGGTACCAATGTTATTATTTTAAAGAGTTTAACTGTATATAGAAACTTAACAACAAAAAATCTCGTCTCTAAAACGTTATGGCCCCTACATGCGTGTGAGAGAGCTTATCGAAATAACTTACAAGCCTCAACCAATATTTTTTAAATTATTTTTATAAGTTAGTATTATTAAATTGGGAACTTATAAGAAACTTTTAAGGAAGTTTTCATATCGAATCCTGATAACTACATTTTCTTAATATTATTTTTTTCCTTTATCAATTAATATTATTGAGTTGCATCAGAACAGAATTAACTTATGAATTTTAGATGCTTATATCATAAGCTCTTATATAATAAGGTAGTGTTTGGAACAACTTAAATAAGCTATTTTTGGGCTTTTTGACCACAAAAACACATTTTTAAAAATTTTTGGAATCAATGCTTCTGCTTTTTAGGACTTAAAATAAACCAGAATAATCAAAAGCTCATAAGCTGGTCAGAGGTGCTTTTTAAAAGCGTAAGCCAAAAAAAACCGAAAACAAAGTTTATAAAGTGTTTGCAAAACTTTTTTTTCTTCTAAAATTAAGCTACTTTTTTTCTACTATTCTAAACACTAACAACTTTTGTTTAACAACAACTTTAAGCAACTTTAAACATAAGCAACTAAAAGCTTCTTATAAAAGGTCTTCCAAACACTACCTATGCCCTTTTATCATAAGTCCTTAATTAACTACAGTTAAACCTCAATAAAGTAATATTCGATAAAGTAATAACCTCGCTAAGATAATAATTTCTTCCGATCCCGATATGGGTCAATGCACTAAAATAATGTTCAATAAAATAATAACATCGTTAAATGAATATTTTTTCTAGGTCCCAAGTTATTACTTTATCGAGGTTTAATATAGTTTTTTAAAAGGCCATAAATCTGTTGGTAATTTAATTGGGGGAAAATCTCTTGCAAATTAAACGTAAGAATTTTTTAAGGGTAATCCATTAATTAGATTTTGTAATACCCACATATCCTAAAAATAGTATTAATTTAAAATCAAAATTAGCCGTATTTATCCACACCTTCTCGAGAAACGTAAAAAATCAGATAAATTTATTTCCTTTCGTATCAAGATCACAACAAATTTCAAAATCTTAACGATTATAATCTCGAATAGATTTGGAAATCTCCATCTTTAGCTATAAACCGCCTTAACCCTACTTCGTCGATATATATATCCATCACATACAATAGAAGCCTTACTTTTCTCATATACATTGTACACATATATCTACTCTACTTTCGTCGACTTTCCGTCGGTAAATTCGTCGCTAATTTTTTCAAATTAGATCGACAATGGGGAACAAAGGAGGAGCAGTCCGACGTCGTTCTGAGTATACAAGATTGCCATGCATGCAGCGTCCGAACAAGGACAATTCACAAAATCGTACGTAACCTTTCACTAATTTCATTTCTATTTTTTTTATAACGAGGAAAACCCGTATTCGATTTTCTTAAAACTAACATATATACGTTATAATTTGCAGTGATTTGGGTGCCTAAAATACCCTCATGGGAGAAAGAATTCGTCCACAAAATAGGGCAATTCACATGGGAGAAATTCTTGGAAGCCAAGAAAGAGACAAGATTTTGCACAAGGATCTTGGAGTGGGACGACGGTGCGGCGGAGGAGGCTTTCCATAGAAGCAAGATGAGTTTTCTTGCTAATGAATCTTGTTCTATGAGTCCGGATTTGTACACTGACGATGTGGTTTGGGAGGAGGAAGATGGAGCGAGTTTGGCGCTTTACGACGAGTTGGAATCGGCCAAACGTAAAGAGCAAGAAGAGGAAGGAGGAGGAGAAGAAGAAGAAGGAAAAGAAGGGAAGGCGTATGTGCCGGATTGGTATAACATACGGATTGAGGATATAAAGCCTACGGGATGGGATTGTGAAGTGGAAGAGTACTCGCCGAGTGGACTCGTGATTTGTTGTTGTTGAGAATATTTTTTTGAATATTTTTTTGGTATATATTAAGAGGGATTTGAATGATTTTTGTGGTATTTTAATCTCTTTTTTAATTGAAGAGATAATTTCATTAAGGGATTTAATGTAATGGTTCGAGTGGTGAATTAATCAAAGGTGGTTAATTGTGTCGATCTGATAATAAAAAAGTTGAAGTTTTTCTTGATTATATTCGGTTGGTCTCATTCCGTTATCTTCACTGTTTTCTCTTAAATACAGTTAAATATCGATAAAGTAATTTTCGATAAAGTAATAATCTCGTCAAGATAATAATTTCTTCCAGTTCTGATATGGTCAATGCACTAAAATAATATCCAATAAAGTAATAACCTCGTTAAATGAATATTTCGGTCCCAAGGTTCGAGGTTTAACTGTAGTCTATTTGACTCGCATTTTTTCTCGATTCCAAGGTTATTACTTTGTTGAGATTTAATTGTAGTCTATTTGACTCGCCTGCAAACCACACAGGAGAGTTAAATCACCATAATGTGACAGCCTTTTTTCTCGATTCCAAGGTTATTACTTTATCGAGGTTTAATTGTAGTCTATTTGACTCGCCTGCAAATCACACAGGAGAGTTAAATCACCCTAATGTGACAGCTTTTTTTCTCGATTCCAATGTTATTACTTTATCGAGGTTTAATTGTAGTCTATTTGACTCGCCTGCAAAACAGAGAGTTAAATCACCCTAGTGTGACAAACATACATAACGTTTCCAGTGGTATTTGTGTCACGCCCCAATTCCCGAAGGAAGACAAATGGGTCGGAGCGCGACCGGGGAGGGGTGAAAGAAGCGGGAAAGAAAGGGGAAGAAATTGAAACATCTGAAATTCAGTAGTACTTGTATTTATATAATTAAGATCCAACTACCTCGGTAGAAATAAGAGAGGTAGAGCATAATATACTTATCGATACAGCGGAAACATCTCAAAATAGACGGAAATTTGTACAATAACACAAACAGATCAACTCAGCACCGTCGCCCCACACTGCCATCTTCAGCCTGGAAAATCATTTTTGAAAATATTTGGGCTGAGCATTAATGTACTCAGTGGGTAATGCAGCTGATAACAAACCTCCGAAAATCCTTTTTAAAACCATGAAATGTTCATGCATTACTGGTATCACATAGACAGTTTTAAAATCGAAAGCAGTCTATGTATACCAAAACTTTCACTTGGCCAAACCTTTCTTCCTCAACTATTGGTGCATCCTATACTTCTCGTTAAACTCAGGGAAACACATTCAGCTGAGAGTAACCTCGTTCCCTTCATTAGGCTTGGGAAAAACAGATTATCACAAGGCTAACTTCGTAACGTTTGGTGTACACTAACCCTGGCTACGTCTAGCTCAGGATCCGATCGTATTCAATACTTATGGGCAGAGCCCAAGTAGATGCACAATTCCAATAGTGAGCGAAGCAAATTTTCATGAACATTCAAAAACTTTAACTTGCATAAATATCAGAGCTTAATAGCTCAAACATAGATTTCTTAATCAAAAATAAAACCCACCTTGTTCTTCTATGCTGACTTGCTTTAAATCTTTTCGGTTTCCTGGGGATCTACTAGCTGCACTGCTGAATTTTCGTATGAAATGGTGGAAGTAATTCAGCAGGGTCATTTACTATTTATAGGGCCATTGAAGCTGCTGAGTCACAAAGCTAGGTATAGGTATAGCTTTGCATGGTATTAAGCTATACCTTCCTTCTGAATCCATGTGGCAGAGCAAACACTCTTTGACTTCTTCCTTCTAGAAGATTATTAACTATGCCCTTTTCACTATATAATAGGTATACGTATCCAATTTTGCTTCTATGACTTCTCTTACTAATATAACTTACGGTTTAAAACCATACACGGATGTCAATTAAACATGTACAATTTCATAATGTCTCAACATCTTATTTAATCTGGCTATGAATCTTCACTTAGGGAATAATCAAAAGTCCTTAAATCATTTCTGAAACTAGGGATATCACAATTTGAACTCAAAATCTTTCGGTTCCAGGTTACCCACCTTCACCGCTATGCCGTCCCACGGTGACAGACCCATTAGAGTTAAAACGTCAAGGTTATTATTTATTAATTAGTAGTAGAATTGCCTTCGGAAAGATTTACAAAATAATAGAATTGTCACGGTAGATAATCAATGGCTTAATGATTTACCGTTTAAATCTTTTTCAAGAAACAATTAATTTATGTCTATTTTTTGATCTAAAAAACTCGGGGTTCGAATCGACTAATTTAACATAAACGAGTCAAGTTTGAACTTCTTATTATTATATGACATGTTAACTCCTATTATTGATTATCCTAAAATAGTATAACTAAAGTTGGTAATTTAATTAATTATGTAGACATGTTAACCCCGTGTAACGTTTGGAAATTTTTTGAACCCTTTTTATATTATTATTAATTTAAATCGATTTTAACGGGAATCGAAAACTAAATAAACTCTAGATCAATCACTTACATAGAAGTGGAAATACCAATTACAGTACATGATCTTATTTTGAATATTGTAGAATTTTAATAAATCTTATTAATAAAATTAAACATTAAAAATTTGAAACAAACTATTCACTTGATAGGTTTTTTTGATGTTCGGGGAGGGCTTGTTATGATCATTTGCAGGGGCGGATCAACGGGGGGTCCGGCGGCGGTCGCCCCCCGATTAATGTCGAAACTCGATTTTTATGTGTAATTTTTAATTTTTTTTTTATATTTTGCCCCACGAAATATACACTTCGTCCTCTTTTCTGTCGAATTTTTCAAATATCGCCCCCCTTCCTTGTAATTCTAGATCCGCCCCTAAATTCATTTGTAAGTCCAATGTTGTTACGTGATGTCGTTACACACGAATTTATCACTCACCGAAGTTCGGGTTTTAGTTTTCGATAATATAAACACACTGGGATTTTCTACACTAAATAGAGATTGATCAACCAAATTTCAACAGATATAGGTATTGTTCATACATAATTCATAATTCTACTGAAGTAGGAGTATTTTATTGTTTAATTCACTAAAATTGTATGTTTATAAAAATATGAAAAATAAAATATTTAAAATTAGCGGATAAGTATTCCAAAGTTAACGGTCATGAACAAGCTGATACTGATTCCGAAGCCAACAGCGCCGCCGTCAACCACCACCACCACCAAATCCCTCAAATGCCTCAATCAACCGCCTCTCCGCCGAAGGCCTCCACCGTCACCTCCATGCTCGAACCCCCCAACGCCACTCCAGACGCCTTCACATGCCCTTCCGTACTCAAGGCCTGCTCATCGCTCCGCCTCTTCTCTCTCGGCCTCTCTCTCCACCAGAAGATCACTGCCAACGGCTTCTCATCGGATCCTTACAACTGGTCAACATCTACGTGAAATCGAAGAACATTGGCTATGCACGGAAGGTGTTCGATAGAATGCCTGAACGAAACATCGTCCCGTGGACCACCATTATTTGGTGCTACTCCCACTCAGGTGATACTAAAAATGCATTTAATTTTTATAGAAACATGCTATTTGATTGGAATTCAACCTAGCCCGGTCGCGATTTTGAATGTGCTATCTGGGGTTTCTGAGAGTGAATACGTCGACGTTTTGCATTCCTGCATTGTTAAAAGTGGTTACGTCTGTGAATTAGCTCTAATGAATTGTCTAATGAGTGTATATGCCATGTGTGGAAGAGTTGAAGATAGTAGGAAGGTGTTTGAATTCTTGGATAAGAAAGATATTGTTTCTTGGAATAGTTTGATTAATGCACTTTCTATGGAAGGCAATCTTGCTGAAGTTCTAAGTCTTTTCTCAAGAATGAGGTTGAACAACTTAGAGCCAGATCAGCAGACTTTTGGATCACTAATCTCTGCCGTAGCTAAGGATGGTTGTATTGAATTGGGAAGAGTTGCTCATGGACAGATCATAGCTTCCGGATTTGAGTTAGACAAGTATGTTTCTACTTCTCTCGTATCTTTGTATTTACGATGCAGGAAGGCGGATGACGCGTTTAAAGTGTTTGAGAGAGGAGGAGATAAAGGTGTGGTTTTTGGGACAGCCATGATCTCCGGGCTTGTGCAGAATGATTATGCAGACAGCGCGTTGAGATTGTTCGAGAAGATGTTGGGTTCGAGTGTGAAGCCGTCTTCCTCAACCATGGCTTGTGTTATTGCAGCTTGTGCACAATTGAACTCTATCAGACTTGGTAAATCAATTTATTGCTACATTTTGAGGCAACAAGTTTCCCTTCTCCAAGCGTGCGCCTCCATTGGTGCACACCATCATGGGAAATGGATACACGCGTATATCCTCCGGAGCCATCTTGGTCCGTGTATACGTATTGGTACAGCTTTAATCAATATGTATGCTAAATGCGGCAACCTAGACTGCGCCCAAAAGTGCTTCGACGTAATGCCAGAGCACGACAGTGTTTCTTAGACCGCTCTCATTGCAGGATACGGTAGCCATGGCAAAGGTGAGTCTGCTTTGCAAGTGTTCGCGGAGTTTCTTCGAAGTGGGATCGCGCCTAATGATGTTATTTTTCTATCTATCCTCTATGCTTGCAATCATAATGGGCTTGTTGATAAAGGGATGGTCTTGTTTGAGTCTATGATACATGATTATAAGATCGAACCGAAGAGAGAACATTTAGCGTGCGTCGTTGATCTTCTTTCCCGAGCTGGGAGGGTAGAGGATGCGTATAGCTTTTACAAAAAGATGTTTGAGAAGCCAATGGTGGAAGTATTGGGTATACTACTCAATGCTTGCCGGGGGAAATCGCCATGAAGAGCTTCGACACACCATTGCCGATGAGATTTCTCAGCTTGAGGTTGGAGATGGTGGTAAGTACAGTTAAACCTCAATAAAGTAATAACCTTGGGACCGAGAAAAAATATTCATTTAGCGAGGTTATTACTTTATCGAACATTATTTTAGTGCATTGACTCATATCGGGACTGAAAGAAATTATTATCTTAACGAGATTATTACTTTATCGAAGTTTAACTGTATGTGCAGTTGGCTCAGAGTTTTGCTTCAATGGCTAGGTGGGATGGGGTTGGAGAGGCTTGGGTTCAAATGAAGTCTCGTGGTTTGAAGAAAGCTCCTGCTTGGAGTATTATTGAGATGCATGGTGTGTTTACTCCTTTCTTCATGCAGCATAGTTCTCATCCTGAGTATGAGACAATTGCCTATACATTGAGAAATCTAACTAATGGTATGAAGAGACTGGCGTTAGCTTCAGAATGTGAAGATACATATTATTAATTTTAAATCGACTTTAACGGGAATTGAACACTCGATCAACTCTAAACTAACCACTTACGCAGAAGTAAGAATATCAACTATACTACATGTTACCTCAATGTTTTTTGAGAAATTGGATGTTCGGTTTCTATGTAAATCTTCTCTCTATTAGAGGTTGAAACCTGGTTACCATGGAAGGCTTGGAAACTTGCTCATATGGATGAAATTCAACAGGTAAAGATGGTGAAGCTACTGCCTTAGGCTCCAAACAAGAGCAAGTCGAGCACTCGAGCTGCCTTCAGGGGTGATGCTCTCAAATTCTTATATATTTATTTCCGTGGTATAGAAAATATTAGGAAAAGATTTGGCAGGCAGTGTTATAAACAATTTTTAGCTATTTATGTTTAAAGTTGTTCAAAATTATTTTAAGTAAAAGTTGTTAGTGTTTCCAATACTAATAAAAAACAGTTTAATTTTAGAAGAATCAGTATTTCAAACATTATGATAAATTGTTTTTCAGTTATATTTGGCTTCTGCTTTAAAAAGTTCCTTCTAACCAGCTTATGAGTTTATGTTCATTCTGACTTATTTTAAGCTCTAAAAAAGCAGAAGTCTATCTTCCAAACATTAAAAAATGTGTTATTTAAGTTGTTCCAAACACTACCTAAACATACTCGTTTAAATACACGGTCTAACATATAATATTTGCATTAACTTAAAAAATCTAATAAATACTCCCACCTTCCCAAATATATGTGCTTACTTTCCTTTTTCGTTTGTCCCAAATTTATATGCCTATTAACAATTTTTTTGTATTTAACTAAATATTTCACCAATTTTAATAGATCTAATTAATATGATAATATATAAAAAGACTATTTTATCCAACTTTTATAATAACAAATACAATTATGACATTAACTTTTTAGTAATTTACTTTAATTTATCCAAATTCCAATACCAACATTTATTTTAACTTTCATATCATTAAATTTTTTCTTAATGTATGTGAAAAAACAAATGTGCATATAAAATAGAGACGGAGGGAGTATTCGACTTTCATTACTATTAAATTAATTTAATAGAAGATGAGAATTTAATCTTGAGTTAATATAATGTAGTAGTAGATATTAATATCAACTGAGCTCAAGGTACAAACACTGAACTCAATAAGGACTCAAACTAAGCATCTAATGCCTACTCACCATCAATCTATACACAAACTAACACACCATGATGATGAACAAGAAATCCAATGTTAAAATCATCCAACATTTCACCTCCTAAATCTCCAAGCAGACACAGAAAAGAGTGGCCTATCTTGCCAACAAATCACCACACTCCCATTCTCATCCTTAATCTTATAACCATCACACTTATAACTCTGCAGCAATCTCTTTGCCTGCAGCATAGCATAGTAGCTCAAAGGGACATTCACAAAGCCAGCAAAATCGAATCTTTGGCTCCATGTTTCGAGCTTTTCGTGCCTCTCCTTCCTCTCCACACCCTCACAAGCTATGATGTTCTTGATCTCCTCACCCAACATCTTCTCCATCTTCATCCTCTCAAAAGACCCTCTTGGCAAACTAGACTCCATACAATCAAACAATGCGGCGTAGAAGTACAATGATTCCGATACCCTCTCCATCAAGTTCCTCCCATTGTGATCACAATCTTGCTCGGTTAGCACCACAACTTTTGGAGATAAACCCCATATAGCACTAAGGAAGGTGTCGAAACTCGGCGAGTTAACCGGTGATGAAGTGGCCGAGTCATTGCTAACCACATCCTTATCAAGAAGGTCCCCTAATGCATTCTGACTCATATGATTAACCCTTTGAGACTTCTTGATTTGATCACCCTCACAAGCTAAAAGTGTATGCATCTGCATAACGGAGCTAATTGCTAAGGCATCCCCTGTTTTCACTCTCAGCTTCTCAAAATCAAGATTCTCAAGCTTGCTTACAATGGAGTTGAACTGAAATGGCAGATCCAACTTCTCAGCTTCTTCACTCAATACATGAGCCATCTGATCCAGTACTTCTTTGTGTTGATGGATCCCGGTTATCCTCAAATGGGGCGGGCCTTCCGGCCGGGCGCTCAAGTCCTGGATCAATGCCCTCCACTGAGTTGGCTCGGCCGCGTTGAGGTCAATCACATGAACCATCTTCTCACCTTCCATGGCTTCAACTATGGCTTGGTTGGTGATCACGAAAGCCACCTTCATGAACGGTAGAAACTCGAAGAACATCTTCCTGGTAACGATTTCTTCCGCGAGGACAGAGACACGTGTCGAATTGAAGGCCTTGTAGACCCCGGGCCACGATCGGAGGATCCGATCGGCTAGGGCTTGGGAGAAGTAGGCGGCGATGCGCTGCATCGTGTCGCCTTCGGGAGAGGCGAGGTGCGAGATCTGATCTAGGGCTAGATTCGCGTTGTCGAGGCTGTTGGATGCGACGTGATTCGCGCAGGTGAAGAGCAAGTGGATCAGGTATAATCCTCTCTCCTCCGGCTTGAGCTCCTTCAGCCATGGATACGGCGAATTGTAGCTCGGCGATGAGGAAGCCATCGGAAACATTTGCAGCGGCGATGAAGTCACTGATGACGATCCGTCCTCTTGAAACATTTGTGCAATCAATTGATCTCTAGGGCTCCAGAAATCAAAGAGAAATTCAAATCAACCACGAATTGTACGGACAATGCCAAATCCCTAATTAAATCACCCCAAAAAACCCAATCAACAGAATCACAACCCCAATCAGTGAAGAATTAACCAAATCACGAATCGGAAACAACACGGAATCAGAAAAAAAAGGTAAAATTAGAACCAAAAAAACTTGCAAATTCGCGACAATTTGCAATTTTCAATAACTCACAAGCAACCAAATAGGGTTGTTTATCAATCCTTCAAAATCACAGGCAATCCTTTTAGAGCTTCGCCGCTGAATGATTCTAGAGAGGGAGAGAGAAGAGCGAGGTGTGGATGGGTTGGATTTGAGGCGGAGAGGTGGAAGATTGAGTGATGGGTTTTTGTCGTGGGTTGAAGGAATATAGAATTTGTGTTTCTTCCTACTTTTTAACTTTTCTTGCTTTGGAAAAAAGTGTCGTCAAATTTGTTCTCATTCTTGTTTGTAGGATGTGACTTGTCACGCTCTCTCTCTCTCTACATTCTCTCTTTACTTTCTCTCTCTTCATGCTAAAGTTGGCGTTTGATACAAAATTATTAATAATGTGGATGGAAATTGAACTCATAACCTATCGATGTCGGACCTCCCACCTTCACCACTACGTCATCACACGGGGACAATTATTTGTCCTTTCTTGTTAGTTCTTTTGGATGCATAAACTTCCTCTTTCGATGATATCTATATTTCCTCCTCATCTGCATATACCACTTTGTTCCTCCTCTTTCTTGCTTCCAAGGAATCTCCAACTTTACTTGCTAAAAAAATACTATTTCGATTTTGGTCGTATAATTTGGTCTATATTCATTTTTTGTCATTCAATAAGTCCTCGCCTTTTTTAGGATGTGTAACTTTTAAAATCATCTATTTTGTGTTATAAAATGTACTTCACAAACAACTTTCATCGCCTAATGTACCGATAATTTATGGTGTCGATAGTAACATCCCACCAAATTTTGAAAGATAATAAAATTTACCATATGGTTTTCGAAATATTACTATTTCACCCTTCATAAACTGCATATTCATACTAAGGACTATGTAAATTCTAAATTTTGCACCCGAAAAGTATATTTCATTTTGGGTTTGTTACTTGTGTGAATATGTTGTTTGAATCATACTCTTTGTCGGAAGACAAAAAACGGACAATTGTTCAAGATAACAAGATAAGATCGGACACAACCAAATCATATGACAAAAATGAAAACGTACCTTATTAGAAAATTAAAATTGAAATTTTCTCATATTAAATCATACTCTTTATTAGAAGACAAAAATCGGACAGTTGTTCAAGATAATAGGATAAGATCGGGCGCAACCAAATCATACGACAAAAATGAAAACGTACATTATTAGAAAATCAAAATTGAACTTTTCTCATATTGAATCATATTCTTTGTCAGAAGACAAAAATCGGACAATTATTCAAGATAACGGGATAAGATCGGACGCAACCAGATCATAAGACAAAAGCGAAAACGTACCTTATTAGAAAATCAAAATTGAAATCTTCTCATATTTTCTAAGTCTTTTTTTGAATAACAACTTTTACAAATAACCAACCGATATAAACAAATTAACACACAAAATTTACGTGGAAAACCAAATCGGGTAGACAAAAACCTCTCTCCCCCTTATCATTAAACTATTTACATTAACGTGACCGTCTTAAACATCGTTCAATCAAGAATATTAATTACAATTAAATTAGATAATCCTCTCTCCTCTCTCTCTCTTAAGTATTGAAATGACTTTATTGTTACGTGATTGTCATGAGATAATGTGGACATGGAATCAACGGCTGTCTAATTTATATTCATATTCTTACGAGCCTCGCTACGCTCCAAACGTGCTCCAACAAAGCCAGACAATCTGCCTCAATTTTGTTGCTTTTAAAATTGCAATACAAAATTTCTTCCACATCCTTCCAAACGCTACTTTTGTTCTCATCTGCTGACTCTTCAAATTAACCAAAAGCAAAACGTCACCAATTTCACTATTTCAAGATTTGCTGCCCATCTCCAAATCTTGAATAGTCTTCACCTTCTCACCCACTTTACTTTTAAAAAAAAACACCATATAGGTCCTGGAAGCAACTTTGTGTGAGCCTGTCACTTTAGGGTGGTTGAACCTCATGTGTGGTTTGCAGGCTACTGCACCGGAGTTGAGGTTTACCCAGAGCGCACCGAAGGTAGCGGCTGCGGGTTCCTCAAATAAAAAAAAAAAAAAAAGAAACACCATATATTAAATATTTATTTATCTTCGTGGGATGGCGTAGTGGTGAAGGTGGATGGTCCGAAATCGAAAGGTCATGGGTTCAAATTTAACTGAAAATGCTACGTGTGTTCGTCACCTTATGACGTTATATGTGTCTGTCACCTTAGGGCCCTATGTGTGTCTGTCACCTTAGGGTGGTTTAACTCTCCTGTATAGTTTACATGCTATTGCACAAGAGCGAGGTTTATTCTGCGTGTATCAAAGGTAGCGGCTGCGAATTCCTCGTAAAAAAAAAAAACACCATATTAAATATTTATTGACCAAGTATACACATGTACAAAAGGGAATCACTTGGGATAATGGTTAGTGGTATACTTAATTGATTTGTTGTCAAATATCGCAAATTCGAATTTCACCGACGTCTATTGCCTAGTTTGCATATCCTATATTTATAAGGGCAATATAATAAGTTAGAAGATTTAATCGATTCTATAATTTCGCAAGGGGTTAAACCGTAAATTTCCCCAAAAATACATTTTTTGAATAAGTGAAATAATAGTTTGATTCTCAAATTATGTTACAGGCTTATTGACTAATAGTAATTATTATTATTATTATATAGATTTTTAAAAAAGAATAGATAAATTTGTATTCAAATTATGGAATTTTTTGTTGGGCTTAGCCTGAAGAGGTAGCCCCATCCGGGAATTATCGACGGCCCAAATCAAGCCCAGGCCGAAGAGATGGATGTTCTCTTTATACTGTTTCTAAATTATCCAAAAACTAATCAAATCAATCACTCCAACAAAAAATACTCGCTCCGTCCCGCCCGACTTGTCTTGTATTCCTTTTCGGGCCGTCTCACTCGATTTTTCTTATTTTTTAAAAAGGAAAGTAATTACTACACAAACTCCCACTTTCTACACATAATCACATACTCATCTATACATAACCATCTACTTACCAAATTATCCGTGCCAAAAACCAAATAAGACAAAGTCTACCGAGATGGAGAGAGAGTAACAAATTTTAAAGTGAAGTCCTTAAATTTAAACAAAAAAATTGACGCTCAAATCTCGAGACCCAAAATTGAGACTAGAAGTTAAAAAATCGTAAAACAAAGATCATATTAAGATCATGAATTTCTAAAACGACGTTGTTTAATTTCTAAAAAGTTTGAGTCGACTCTGAATAGAATTTTCCCGAATTTTTCTTACTGTAAAAATCTAGTTTGTTGGATTGATATATTGTCTGTATTTCTAACTTTTAATCTTGAAAAAAAAAAGGAACCCTAGTTGTGGCCAGAAGATCATCTGGCCTAAAAATAGTGGCCCATTCAGTGGGCCACCAATCACGCTCCGCTACGCGTGCATTGGTGGCCCACCTTTTTAAAATTAAAATATTTTTTTATTGCTAACATGGCCCACCAATGACGCGCGTGGCGATGCCGCGATTGGTGGGCCACCGAACGGCACACCAATTTTGGGCCAGAAGATCCGGATTGCTAGTTGTGTGGCTTTGCTTCCCACAAAGAATGGTGTGGTTGAAAGCCCTTTATCATGTTATCCTTTCCCATAATTTTTGTATGGTGTGTGTAATTAATCGTGTATTTATTTCCCTTTTTTCTCCTTTTTATTTTAAATTACTATTTTTATTACAAATGTCGACCTCATACTTTTGTCCTATCAACAATAAACAAAATATACATATTAATTTATCTTGGATTTTCTGTTTTCAATTCTCTCTTATTCTTCGTATGGAAAAAAAAATAGTGGTCGAGTGGGTTGAATTGTTCGCAAATATAGAATTTACGTAGGATGAATACAAATATATATTATTAATTTAAATTGATTATAATAGGAATTGAACATTAGATTAATTTTAGACATAGAAGAAGTGTAAATACGCTTAAACATCGATAAAGTAATAACATTTGGACTGAGATAAAATATTCATTTAACGAGGTTATTACTTTATCGAACAATATTGTAATGCATTGTTCCATACCGGAACCGAAAGAAATTATTATCTTAGCAAGATTATTATTTTATCGAATATTATTTTATCGAAGTTTTTAACTATATAAAGATTTGGGGTGAATACTAATATAACAAGAGGAGGAGGGTATGACTGCAAAAAAAAAAGGGACAACATTTTATTTTGCTAAAAAATAATTTAAGACAAGAAGTGTGTTCTGAGTTTTCTATGTGTGGTGATGTCAGTCCTCCTCAGCCGCAGGATCGCCATCGGTGTACTTCTTATCCGCCACACGTAAGAATGTGTCCAAAGTGGGACCCACATGATTCGTCTCCCGCCTCTTATAAAATTTTATACTACTCTCTTTCTTATTTCCATCCTTTTAAACTTATTCTCCTCATTTTGGGTATTTTCTCACTGCAGATTTCTTGCTTCCACAAGGTAATACTTGCTCTCTCTTTCTCTCTCTTAATTCATATTCTTGTTTTGATATGAAGGCTTTGTTGATCTTGTCATGCATGATCTTGAGCAAGTTGGATTCACAATAAAATACAGGACGAATCACTATTTGAAATAGAGGATCTCGTGTCTAACTTAATGAAAAATTCGACGTTATTATTCATGATTGTGTGTCTAGTGAATGATGGTACCTTAATTGATCATTTCCACAAACTTTTAAGTTCTAGTCCCACAAACAAGACTCTAGTAGATCAAGAATCTTGAACTCTTGTCCCCTTGGGATGGCGTAGCAGTGAAGGTGGGTGTCCCGAGCTGAAAGGTCATTAGTTTAAATCCCATTGGACCGCTATGTGTGTCTGTCACCTATGGTTAGCCTAGGGCGGTTGAACTTTTCTGTGTGGTTTGCAAGCTATTACACATGAGCGGGGTTCACCCAATGCGCACTTCGGTAGCGGCTGCGGATTACCCTTTCGTAAAAAAAAAAGAATTTTGAACTCCTATGTGATTTTAGGCCTTAAAATTTTACTAATTTTGAAGGGATTTTTAAGAAAGTTAGAGATTTCCTTGGAGTAGAGGAGATGGACTACGTTAATGGACCGGGTAGAAACCACCTCTTTGTTCCGGGACCAGTCAACATCCCGGAACAAGTCCTCCGTGCAATGAACCGGAACAACGAGGACTACCGCGCCCCCGCCATTCCAGCCCTCACCAAAGTCTTGCTTGAGGATGTCAAGCAGATTTTCAAGACCACCTCTGGCACTCCCTTTCTCTTCCCAACCACAGGTAAAAAAAGAAAATGGATTCAAATAGAGTTTTATGGAATGTATCAATAAGCTAGACCCATACTGCGAGTTTCCTCGTTATTAATATGTTTGCTCGCAGAAATTTATGTGGTCGGAATGAGTATTTCTCCTTCAATTTGGATTTTACTGAATTAATGATTGTTGAATTTGAGTTGATTCCTCAATGGAATTGTGAATTGAAAGATTTTCACCTTAATTGTGGTAAAAAGTCGCGATTTTTAAATTAATTTAGATTGGGGTGTTCTAGAAAATATTTAAATGACCGTGTAAGTTATTATTAAATTATTTTGAAAATTTAATAATAATTAATGAATTTGAGATTCCTTGATAGAATTGCGAATTGAAGGATTTTTCATCTTAATTGGGTTATAAAGTCGTGAATTTTAGATTGTGTTTCTCTAGATACTACGCTTAAACTTCGATAAAGTAATTATTTTGAGATCAAAAAAATATTCATTTAACGATGTTAGTACTTTATCGAACATCATTTTAGTGTATTGACCCGTATCGGGACCGTAAGAAATTATTATCTTAGTCAGATTATTACTTTATCGAGGTTTAACTGTAGTCTTAAATGCACGTGGATTATTAAGCTATTTTGAATATTTACTAGCAATATTATTAAAATTTGTTTTATATAATTATGATGTCATTCTGGTCCGATTTCCGAGTAGGGACCGGTGCATGGGAAAGCGCGCTGACCAACACGTTGTCGCCGGGCGACCGGATCGTGTCGTTCTTGATCGGGCAGTTCAGCCTGCTGTGGATCGATCAGCAGCAGCGCCTCAACTTCGACGTTGATGTTGTGGAGAGTGAGTGGGGCCAAGGAGCCAATCTTGATGCCTTGGCCTCAAAGATAGCAGAGGACTCTGCACACACCATCAAGGCCATTTGCATTGTCCACAATGAGACAGCAACTGGGGTTACTAACAATCTCTCCACTGTCCGAAAGATACTCGGTAAGAACGGTTTCGTTCGGATAGTGATTGTTAGATCGCTGCACTCTTTATCAATCTCGTAACATAAGTACATAATTCAGTTTAGTTAAAGAATTTTTTTTAAAAAATATTTTGAAAGATCGACGTTGAGAGTGTTGGATTAAGTATTACACTGACTCGTACAATTGAGAGATTAAAACGAATCTTTGTTTGGTCACCTTTATCAATTTCATGACACAACTCTTTAATTGCTTTATGTTTTTTTAATTCATTTTAGTTATAGAGGTGAGTAATTGGGAAATCGGTTTTTAGAGTGTTAGATCGGGTATAATACTGATTCGTACACTTACGAGATTAAACTAAATTTGTGTTGTATGCTTTCATTAGCATAGTGATTGGTAGATCACCTTTATCAATTTCATAACACTTTAATCGATTTATGTTACTTTAATTATAGAAAACCTCAAAGAGACCGACCTTGAGCGAGTTAGGTTAGGTATTACACTGACTCGTATATTTGCGAGATTATAATTTGTTCATTTCCGCAGATCATTATCAGCACCCTGCACTCTTCCTCGTCGACGGAGTCTCCTCCATCTGCGCGCTCGACTTCCGTATGGACGAATGGGGCGTCGACGTGGCCCTAACCGGCTCACAAAAAGCGCTCTCTCTCCCGACCGGAATCGGGATCGTTTGCGCAAGCCCTAAAGCTCTTGAAGCCTCGAAAACTGCAAAATCGGTCCGAGTCTTCTTCGACTGGAAGGACTACTTGAAGTTCTACAAACTAGGCACTTATTGGCCTTACACTCCCTCCATTCAACTCCTATATGGTCTTAGAGCTGCTCTTGATCTCATCTTCGAGGAAGGATTGGATAATGTGATTGCTAGGCACACTCGCCTCGGCACGGCCACTAGGTAATAACCCTTTCGATTCTCGAGTTAATTAATGAAACGTCATTGATTTTGGTCCTGTAATGCAGACTTGCAGTGGAGGCGTGGGGATTGAAGAATTGCACTCAGAAGGAGGAGTGGTTTAGTGACACGGTCACTGCGGTGGTCGTGCCATCGAACATCGATAGCGGGGAGATTGTACGGAGGGCATGGAAGCGGTACAACTTGAGCTTAGGGTTAGGGCTCAACAAGGTGGCTGGGAAGGTCTTCAGAATAGGCCACCTTGGCAACCTTAATGAGGTTTGCATTTCTTCATCTTTTCATCAATTTTAGTTTTTCGCCAATTTTTTTCTCAATGTTTTTATTTTCAGGTCAATTTTATTTTTCCTTGGATAGCTACATCTAGGCTTTTTTCTAGCTTATTGTCTTGAATTTAAATGAATTTAAAGGTGGGAAAAATAATAAATTTTCCAAAAAATACTCTTAAAAAATTGGATTCGGCATGATTTAGGGGCAACGACTTCCACCGAACCCCATTTGATCTCGGCCGTGTCTATACCGTACTAGGGTTCGAATCCTTTTAACCTACATTATTATAACACAAGATTTTGGGTGTGCAGTTGCAACTGCTGGGGTGTCTTGGTGGGGTGGAGATGGTGCTGAAGGATGTTGGGTACCCAGTGAAGCTGGGAAGTGGAGTTGCTGCTGCTTCAGCATATTTACAGAACACTACTCCTTTGATCCCATCAAGGATCTAATAATGATATTTTACAAATTATAGGGGCCATACTGTAAAAATTGCTTGATTAGGCTTAAGTGTTCTTTAATGCAACTTTTGAATCCACAACTTTGTTCTTCTTGATCTTATGCTTTTTGTGTTTCCATCTTGTTTTTGCTAGATGATCATTGGCAGATACAGGGGAGCGGGTTTGAATCCATCGCATCCCTCGATTTCTAAAAAATTGAAATTTTATCATAGAAAATTCTCATTTTGCCTTCATCCCTAAACAATAAATTATGAAACTCTCACTAATTACAATGCAGACTCTATGATTTATGATTTGGGAGGCATAATTTAGAATTTATGGGTTGTGAGTATACATTTTAGGGTTTAAGTTAGTAGTTTCTCAAAAAAAAAAAAAAGGGTAAAACTTATAATTTCTCTAAATTCTACGTTATCTTTGTAGAGTATAAATTCAATGAGAAGATATAGTTAAATAGGAAGATAGGAAGTATGATATTGCTTATATGTTTTATGAATATTTCTTAATTTTTTATGCATATTTCTTGTAGCTTTTACTTTTTGTCTTTAAGCATAAAACATATAAGGAATATGCTTAAAGAATATTCTAGAGCATATTCAATTCAAACCATCAAATAATGAAATGAATAGTGCAGATTTTTTCCTATTTCTTATTTTAAGTGGGCTTCTTATATGATCCATTCCCTATCTTTGTAATATAATACTCCCTCTGTCCCATTTAACATGATACGTTTTCCTTTTCGAGACGTCCCATTTAACATGACACAGTTTTCTTTAAAAAAATATTACTAAATTATTACTTTTTTTTTATTTTTCTCTTTTACTTTTTTCATTTATTTATCTTAATTTTTCATTAATCTCTCATACTTTATCAGTTAATCTCATACAAACTCATTTATCTTTTCTTTTTTACTTTATCATTTATTTCTCTCTCATATTTTATCATCCACTTTCTTAATTCTCACACCGAAAACAAATTTGTCATGTTAAATGGGACGGAGGGAGTAGGATACAAACACAATTAAAAATCATATTATTTGACTATTGGAAGTAGAATAAGTAAAACGGTGAAACTCGATTTTAATATTTAGTCACAAGACAATCACTTACGGGTATACGATATTCAGATGTTGTTACACTTGTTTAAAATGTTTGATGGAGATACAAAAAGCAACCAAGCATTGTGCACAAAGCAAAGCATATTCCTTAAATCTACATTAATTGCAGAAAAATAAAAATTGAAATTTAAGCGCTAAAATTAAAAATTCCAGAAAATATGGCGTGCTTCCAAATATATTTTTCCTTCAAAGACTAAATTTTTAAAAAAATCTCCCAGGAATATTTGCTGCAATGAAGTTGAAAAGGGTATTAAAGATTAGTGTTAATTAATAGTATTAAAGGAAAGAAAGTTATAGAACTGGGGAGTTAATGCGAGATCAGGAAACAAATAGACGCGGAGAAGGGGATGAAAAATTATTCAAGAAATCGGATAGTACAGAGTAATCGAAGATCGAGATTAAGCAAGAAAGATTTGGAAATCGGAGGAAAGAGATAGCGAATTTGACGACAATCAAACGTAATTATAGTAGCCCAGAAGGATGAAATTTCAATTCTTCAAGTCCTTCTAAGCCATCTCTTTCTTTCTCTCTCTACCACTCTTTCCTATCCCCCTTTCCATCACTCTCCTATTCGGATAATCGTGGATTGACATCTCATGTAGCCTGTTGAGATTCGCTTTCTGAGATTTCCTTGAATTCTCCGCCAAGTTGGGTGGGGGATGCAACGTTGATTGGTCGATTCAGAGAAAGGGAGTGCGGAGTTTAAACCTAACTGGAAAGGGAAATTGAGGAACTGAAGAAAAAAAACTGCGCAGCCATAACCATGGGTGAAGGTATGGATTGATGATTTTTCGATTTTCTTAACGTATCAGATCATGATTGACTTCTGCTGTTGTTGGAAAACTTGATTTAGTTCGATTCGTTATTTAGGGATTTTAGGTTTTTGTTTTTGATTTGGGGGATTCTGGCTGATTTCGTGTTATTTGTTTCTGCAGTTTAATTTCTGAGATTTTTGGGTTTGGATATGATGTTTGCGTTTCGTTGCATTTTCCCCAAATTGTTTTGATTTTAGGGTTTCAGTTTCGATTGTGCGTGAATATCTGTATTTGCCTAACGATGTTCAAGAGATGATTTCAGAACTCTATCATTGCCTTTCTACTGTTGATTAGCTGCAAAACAAATTTGCATTTCTTCGATCGAGATCAACTTTGAGATAATTCAGATGTTTACATGAATTCTTGGCTTTGGGTGTTTATCAATTCGTATTTTGTGTAAAATGGTGATGAACTAGACGATGGATGAACTTGAGCAATCCAGCTTTTCTTCGTCTATGAATGTTCATATATTTTTGTCTGCTTCGTAATGCACTTCCACTATTCAACTATATGAGACTTCTTGTTATGCTGAATCGGAGGATCTATTCATCCATGGGGATCTGAAACTCGAACAATTATAGGATATCGAACTCTATATCAGTTGTAGGAGATGGGAATGTGTGTAAAATATTGTTGCCATTACGATAGCCTTATTGCTCTTTTGAGTTCTAATAGTGCTTCCTATGTACGTATTGGTTAATCGGTTAATGTGAAAAGATAGCAACTAAAGTCCGTAGATGGTGACATTAATTGCACTTTCGTGTACGTAAAAACTCATGTTTACAGATCTTGTGTGCAATTTCTTGGCCTTGTGCTAAATATCAAACATGTATCTTCCTTTGTTGTCGAGGTGTTCGTAAATTAATGTACACGACTGAGATTTATTCCTTTTCTCTTGCAAATAAAGTCCACTATAATGTTCCTTGTCTGGATGTCTGTAAGTTAAATACTACCTCCGTCTCGCTATCTCTGGCACACTTTCCCGAAATGGACGTCCCGCTATTTCTAGCACACTTCCTAATTTGAAAATAACTATCATCTCTCTCATACTTTACCATCTTATCTCTCCTACATTTTCTTACTTTATCATCTTCTCTCTCTTACTTTATCATCTACTCTCCTACTTTATCATCTACCCATATCTCATTCTTAATCATCTATTTTCTTAATTTCCGTGCCGAAATGAAGTGTGCCGGAAATAGCGGGACAGAGGTAGTATAACATAAGTGAATGTTTGCATATATGAGATTTATTCCTTTTATTTTCAAATAACCCGTCGTAATGATTTTTTAGGCCATCTAATCTGTCCCCTTCACACTAGCTCTATACGAGGTTTGTGAATGAATATAAAATTGTTGATTCTCCAATTTTTTGTCTCTTCAATAGTTTCTTTATTTATGAATTGCATGTTAGTTTAAGCCCATATTTGCAATTTTCTTGGTATATATAGTACTATGTATATATGCTTATTCTGTATGGCTTTCAGAATCATGTGAGATGCACCCCGAAGACGATAAAGCTCTTTCAGAGAAGAACAAGAAGCGGATAGTGAAGTCACGTGCTCAGGTCCAAGCATTGGAGACATTTTACAATGGTAATTTACGTATCTCGTCATGAATCTTGATATATCTTTTCCTGCAGTTTTTTTTTGTGAAAATTTTCTATTACGTTATTATTATCTAATCTAAGTGTTGGTATTGTTTTACCAGAACACAAGTACCCTTCAGAATCGATGAAAATACAACTTGCGGAGTCGATAGGTTTGACGGAGAAGCAAGTTTCCGGATGGTTCTGCCATAGGAGGTTGAAGGACAAGAAGTTAATGAACGGAGAAAACATTGCCGCCGTAAAGCAAGATCGGTCGAGCGGAGTCATACAGGACCGTGGCAGCGGTCACAGGCAAGATTCATGTGGTAGCACGAAACAAGGGGATGAAAGGTATCTGGATACGAGGGAAGTTGAAAGCGGAAGGTTGAATTCGAAGGAATTTTCTGCTGCAGACCTTACTTACGAGCACGATGGTAATTACGCTGGAAATTACAATCGTACGGTTGATGGTTCTTCGGGAAGTAGCTCTTCGTTACGGAATATCCCTTCTAGTTACCAAAATGGGGATCCCTCTGATGCTGCCACTTCGAGGTTCCTAATACCAAAATTTCCGACCGATATAAAGGGCATAAAAACAAGGCCTGGCCCATCGGGTTACTTGAAAGTGAAGAGAAAATTAGAAAATCCTGCAATAACTGCAGTCAAGAGGCAGCTGGGAAAGCATTATCTGGAGGAAGGTCCTCCTCTTGGCGTTGAATTCGATCCACTTCCTCCTGGTGCATTTGAATCCTCAACACCGGACCTGATTGAAGGTGTGTTGGAATATTGATTTTTTGAAAATTTAATTTGATAAAGTTGGCTGGTTATTTCAAAAGTTTCCTGTCATCATTTTTTTTTTTTTTAATACTTTGGTGAGTCATGGCTATAATCTTTACAGTTTTATTGCTTAATTTGACTGTTAGTCTTATGGAGTTCGTTAGGAATTTAGGCTTGTAATTCTTGTAATAAACTGTATCTTCGATGATTTTGTCCTACCTTGAGACCTCATATGTATATATGTGTGTGTAACTGCATCTAATTCTGCTCAATTTTGTTTATGATCAGAATTGATGTTCATCATTTTCACTTTTGGTTTTTTCAGAGAACTACCACACCGGAGAAGATGTACGTGGCTCACCGAATGTTCGACAAAATTCCAAGTTTTGCAAGGTTAGTCGAATTTCAAAATTACATTTAGAATTAATTCCATCTATTGCTTATGTCAAATAAAACGTCGCAACCTCAAATTATCTATTACTTGTGTATAGATGAATCTCCAGTAATCATATTAGAAACTCTGAATGATGTGCATGATAAAAGGCAAATAATACATCGGCATGCGTACATAACACACTAGCACTCTATGGAGTATCTTCACATTCTTCCCTTTTAATTTATGAACTCTTATGTTGCAAACTTCTATTGCTAAATGTAAAGTAAGATAGTAGTAAAATAGTAGTGTGAAACAGAAGGCTTTCTTGTCCAGCTATGAGTCCATCTTTAGGGCCATACAGATACTCCCTCCGTCCCGTTAGAAGTGGCCAAAACTTTTCGGTTCGGGAATTAAGAACGTTGTGTTTTGTGTGTGAAGTAGTTTAAAATTAGTGGGCTACTAGATTATACTACCTCTGTCCCGCTATTTTCGGCACACTTCATTTGGGCACGGAAATTAAGAAAGTAGATGATTAAAAATGAGATATGGGTAGATGTTAAAGTAGGAGAGAGAAGATGAGTGAGAGTAGATGATAAAGTAAGAGAGAGAAGATGGTAAAGTAAGAGAGAGAAGATGATAAAATAAGAAAAAGTATGAGAGATAAGATGGTAAAGTATGAAAGAAATGATAGTTATTTCCAAATTAGGAAGTGTGTCAGAAATAGCGGGACGTCCATTTCAGGAAAGTGTGCCAGAAATAGCGGGACGGAGGTAGTATTAGAGTACTATTTTAAAGAATGAGCCACTTATAACGGGACGGTTCAAAAAGGAATACGAACCACTTATAATGGGATGATGGTAGTAATTTATCTTGATTCTTTTTCACTATCAATTTCGGTATTGCCTTAATGGAACTTGGGAGATTATCCTGCAGTGGTTGATTGAAACTTCAATTCTTTCTAATATGATCTATTTTGTTTTCTTCTTATCTAATTCCTTACAGAAATCTGAATGCCCATCCAGCATGGCTTCGTTTAACTCCGACGTTGACGGTACAAACGTCAAAACGAGGAGTGGCTCAGATATTCCTGATAACTGCATTTACCAAAATCCCAGTAGAAAGACTCCTTTCTCCAACAGCGGTTCCTATTACCCGAGGAGTAATTCTTCCTTAGAATTTACGGAAGGTTCTGTTAGAGATATGCCTCGAGTTGTGAGTAGAGATGAGCCCGGTTTCAGGCGCAGACCGGGTGTTGAAGCTACACTCGATACAGTTCACAGCTACTCAAATCTTCAAGCTTATGGTCAGAAATTGAGAGAGAAACAAGTAGAGCCTCCGTCTCACAAGTATAACGATGTGAGGACGAGGGTTTCCCCCGTAGAGAGAACTGAAAATGAGTATTCGCATACGACTGCAAGAAGAAACGAATACCTTAGTTCCGGGGATAAAGGGCTTTACAGAGAAGCTATCAAGGTTATCTTTTAAACTTCCTGCAAATCGTTCTTTTTTTTTTCGCGTTGTTTGCTTCCAAGGCTGATGTTCTGTGCTTTCGCGATGTTTTATGAAGGACGGTAAAGTATACTACAACGATCGGAGGATGACGAACGAACAAGTGAAGATCCATCCCAAGAGTGATACAATTGTAAGTTAATACTTCATCTCTACTAATATGCATACACTCGTACATACACTAATACTCCCTCCGTCCTGGATGAAACGTCTTGCTTCTTTTCGGCGCGGTAATTTATGCATTTGACTTCTGTGTGTTAGGAGAGAGAGTGGTGTGAATGGAGCTCACAAAAAAAGTAACTTCTTGTGAGATAAATTTATTTCCATTTTAGGAAACTAGATATTTGTGTGGGACAACCCGGAATAGAATAGAATACAAGACGTTTCGTATGGGACGGAGGGAGTACAATTATTAAATCACACTCTTTTAAATGCTTCTCTTTTTGCATGTTTCTCTTTATAGGGTAAGAAAAGATTAAGGGAAGAATTACTACATCAGCCTCCAAGAGCAACATTGATGATGGATAGCCTTCCACACAACTATCAACCCATAAGGTTTGGCCGATACGTATTAATCTCCGTCTTTTGGGAAAAGTTTCTATATCCCACAATTCGTTCATTATGTGTGATTCATCTAAAGTGTGACGGCACAAAAGGGTGCGCGATTTGAGATCGAGAAACTTTTTCGATTTTCTTTCTTGTCTTTTCTTTTGATGCTATGATGTGCCAATATGATGCCATGTAATGTGTCCTTGCTTTTGTATGTGTTAGGCCTGCAGCAGAGATGCCATCTAGTTTCAGTGAAGATGATGAAAGTGAAGGAACAAGTTGTTCAGTGGAAGATTAGAAATGCATGCATATGATGTGTGGTACTCTGTGCTGGGAAATATGTACAGTTGTAATATTTATAGCATTGTAACATTGTGTAGCTTGCTGCTGCTCTGCTCTGCTCTGCTCTGATCTTGTAGGAACAAACAAACACCTTCATAATATTGAGGATGGTGATTTTCTCTGGATCATTCTTCTCTCTCCTCAACTGTAATAATATCTTCACTGTGAGAAGTTATTCTGCGTTTTGTCAATTATATACTTTCAGTTTTAATTATAGTTTTTATAAGCAATTTTTAACTATATTTAAAGTTATTTTTAAGCAAAAGGTATTAGTATTTGGAATGATAGCTTAATTTTAAAAAAAATAGTATTTCAAATATTTTTATAATGTGTTTTTCAGTTATTTTTGGCTTATACTTTTAAGAAGCATTCCTGACCATTATGGCGTGAAAAAAGTTCAAAGTCAGCTTCTTATTGAAGTTGTTCTAAACAGTACCTGGAAATTGAGTCAAATTCGTCCATGTTTAGTATTACTAGAACAAAATTAATATGGATTCCAAGAACTCGAGTTTTTTTAGAGAGATTATGAGTGTTAAATTAATTCGAAATGTCGGCTCATAATTTAGGAACCGACAAGTCTAAATACTAAAATACCCCGACTTAATGACCTGACGAGCCAAATAATAGCGGATAGATTTTGGTGTCACACAATTATACTCCATCATATGTCACTTCCACAAATCATTTGACAAGTGGAATACATTTTAATTAAATAATCAAATTAAAATTAATTATGGTGGGCCACATATGCCACATGTCAACACCTTATAAAATATGACATACAAAGGAAAGGAGTATATTGTGTGACATCTTTGTGAAATAATAGGTTTTGGCTTTTATTAATTTCCCCTTTTCCAATTTGTATTTACTCCTAATAGATATATTATTAATTTAAAATCAATTGAAATAAAAATTCAATATTAAATCAATCAACCATTTACTGTAATACATTTCAAAGAAAAAAGATAACTCTTCTTTTTCCTTTCCACGGGACTAGAAGATTGAATCTAACCGTAAGAAGAATGCTTGGTATAAATAACTCACTTTTTGATCTTCGACCCCGTCAATCACTATGAACACCCCCGATGAATGTGTCTATTTATCTATCTCTTGATTCGAAATAACTCTTCTTGACTTTTTTCTTAAATAATTTTTGACCCTCTAATTTGAAGTACTAAGAGTACATGGATTTACATTTATATTCATTAGAGTGTAACTATTTCTTTTTTAATAAAAAAATGAAGCGCTTAAATAAATAAGAGTAAATATAGAAACTCTAATTCAACCTATACCTTCCTAAAATCTCTCCAATGCAGTCACTTTTCTCTCCTTTCTATCTCTCTCATTCTTTTGCGTCCATGCATAGTTCTCTCTCCTCACCTCAAGAAACTTGCCAAAGTTTCTCCCTCTCTGCTCTTCCCCGGGGCGGCCGTTCCTCCCCAATCCAACAAACTCATTCCTGTAATGGGTAACTGCTGCTCTCAGGGCGAGGAAGCCCCCAAGCAGATCCCGCAGCCGCTACCGACAACAATGAGGCGGCCGCGGCCGAGGGGGAGACGGCCGCTCCCGCCTCCCCCTCTCCGATGACGCCTCCGCCCCACGCCACCGCCTCTCCCGATAACGCCCCGCCTGCGAAGCCGCCAGTAGCGGTGGGCCCGGTTCTTAGACGGCCAATGGAGGACGTCGAGGAGTACTACGCGATGGGGAAGGAGCTCGGGCGGGGGCAGTTCGGCGTGACGCACCTCTGCACTGACAAGCAGACAGGGGAGGAGTTCGCGTGCAAGACGATCGCGAAGCGGAAGCTGGCCAACGAGGAGGACGTCGAAGACGTGAGGAGGGAGGTGCAGATCATGCACCACCTCGCCGGGCAGGCGAACATCGTCACCCTCAAGGGCGCGTACGAGGACAAGCACTCGGTCCACCTCGTCATGGAGCTCTGCAAGGGCGGCGAGCTCTTCGACCGGATCATCGCCAAGGGTTACTACTCGGAGCGCGCCGCCGCGTCGCTGATGCGGACCATCGTGCAGATCGTCTACACCTGCCACTCCATGGGGGTTATTCATAGGGATCTCAAGCCGGAGAACTTCTTGCTGTTGAATAAGGACGAGGATTCGCCTCTCAAGGCTACCGATTTCGGCCTCTCCGTCTTCTACAAAGAGGGAGAGCAGTTCAAAGACATAGTAGGAAGTGCTTACTACATTGCTCCTGAGGTGTTGAAAAGAAACTATGGACCAGAAGCAGATATTTGGAGTATAGGAGTCATGCTCTACATTCTTCTTTCTGGGGTTCCTCCATTTTGGGCAGGTATTTTCTCCCTCCTAAATAACAATTCTCTCAACATTTCATAAAAAATAAATCAAACTCTACCTGCAGAATCGGAGACCGGTATATTCAACGCGATCCTGCGAGGGCATGTCGATTTTACCTCGGACCCATGGCCTTCAATTTCAAGTGGAGCGAAGGAGCTAGTGAAGAAGATGCTGCATATAGACCCCAAGCAGAGACTCACAGCATTCCAAGTCCTCAGTATGATGCTTTCTCTCTTTCTTTCTCTTTTCCCCTTGACCATGTCTCGTAAGACGACGGTTTTGTGTTTGCAGACCATCCATGGATTAAGGAGGACGGAGAAGCACCTGATACGCCACTGGACAACGCAGTTTTCAGTAGACTCAAACAATTCAGAGCTATGAATAAGTTCAAGAAAGTTGCATTGAGGGTGAGTGTGAGCAAATAAACATACCTTCTCTGGTCCAAAACTTGCTAAACTTTGATGATTCTTGGACTCCTGCATTCACATAATTCAAATTCATCATTTCAGAGACTAACAAGCAACTATAAGGAAAATTTGAAACCAGACTAACCATCAAGTTTCTGATAAAATAGGTTATTGCCGGCTGCCTGTCCGAGGAAGAAATCATGGGGCTGAAAGAAATGTTCAAAGGCATGGACACGGATAACAGCGGAACAATAACGCTAGAAGAGCTCAAGCAAGGACTGTCCAAGTCAGGAACAAAGCTAACTGAATCCGAAGTCCAACAGTTAATGGAAGCTGCTGATGCTGACGGAAATGGCACCATAGACTATGAAGAATTCATTACAGCAACAATGCAAATGAACAGAATGGATAGAGAAGAGCATCTTTATACAGCATTCCAGTACTTCGACAAAGACAATAGCGGGTAAATATACTCAAGCATCATGCGTTTACACGAGTAAATGTATGACGGGCTGTGATTAAACATGTTTTCTTCCAATCAGGTACATCTCAATAGACGAACTGGAGCAAGCCCTAAAAGAATTTGGCATGGGTACCGACAAGGACATTAAGGAAATCGTCTCCGAAGTTGACTCTGACAATGTAAGAATTCCTAATCTATTGTACAACTAAGCCTCTAAATTTATCATTCTTCAACAGAATTCACTAAACATTCAATAAGTAAATATTGACACTCAATGCATACGCCATATTCCTTTTACAGAACTATAACACAGATTAGAGAATGAAATAATTAAACTCGTAAAATGTGCAGGACGGCCGGATCAACTATGATGAATTTGTTGCCATGATGAGGAAAGGTAATCCAGATTTGGCAGTAAACACCAAGAAGAGAAGAAGTGGTAATTTTGGTAACTAGTCACCAAAAGCTAACTTAAAAGGGGGAGACGAGCTTTATTTGTACAGTCGTGAAACAAATAAATGTCTTACCCACAATTTCTACATGGAGGGGGAGAACTATTCTGGAGATCACATAGATACTAATATGCTAGGCTTTATGTACAAATATACATAAACATAATATGCAGCTTTTTGTATATTGATACATTTAAGTGCTAAATTTTGGAGGGAGTCTACCAGTGACTGTAATTCAGAAAGAAGTGTATAGATAGATATACATCTTCATTTTGATCATGTGCCCTTTTATGATGCATTACTTTCAGCACTCAATTTAGTTTCTAGGAGAACTTACACGCATTAGTACACGAAGAAGAAAAAGAAGTCACAAAATTCTCGACGACATTATGGGCTATCTAATTTACATCCTTGAACTGGAATTACGCTAAGATGCAGATGTAAAACATGTCAACTCACATGAATTATACTAAGATGAAACGATGAATATATGACGACTCTAATTATCAAGACATAATCCATCAAGAGGAAACCATAAAGATTATGGTTTCCTCTTGATGTACCAACAGTAAGTATAACAACCATAAAGATTATATAACTATGCATACTAAAACTTGAGGCACATGATTCCATGTAAATCAGATGAAATAATCACCTGCTCTTTGGTTCCGAGTTGCAAAATATTGAAATCACTCCATGAAGAATGATAAATAAAGAAGCAAAAGAGCAGCAACTAGTCTCAAACTAAGCCAAGGATGAATTATTAACAGAAACTGATTATATATACAACCAAATGAAAGCAAAACACCAGCTGCAAATAAATTCCACAAGTTCTATTAATACCAGAAACATAAGTTTTCACGCCATCTCCATACATCAAACATAATCGGAATAAAACCTCTTCCAGAATACGTGTTTGGAAAATCACATAAACTAAGCTACTTATCTTTGGAGACTGGAGTTCCGATCCCGTACTTCTCCTGGAGCTTCTGAATCTCCTCCTCCTTCTTCTTCTGATCGAACTTCTTCCCCATCTTCGCCTGCTGGTAGTACAGGACAATCAAGTACCGATTGGCGACGTTGAAGCCGGAGAGGTGGTCTACGGCGGTCTTAGCGTCGTAGATGTCCTCGTAGACGACGAAGGCGGTGCCGCGAGTGTCCTTGTTGGTGCCTATGCGGATCTGGCGTATGGCGCCGTACTTGCCGAAGATGTCGTACATCTCCTCGCTCGTGATGTTGAACGGCAGGTTACGGACGTAGAGCACGCGGTTCACCTCCGGCGGGAGGCGGGTGTTCCCCTTGCGGAGGCTGATTGCTGCCATGGATCGAGGGATTTGGGGAATTAGGGTTTGCTGCTGTCGATTTCGGTTCTCTGAGCGGAATTTATTTTAATTTTTAGGCCGCCTTTTAATGTTCGGGATAGATTTATGTAAATAAATTTTGTGGCGTTACCTACATGTATACTGAATAACCTGAAAAACATATACTATAAAATTATAGAGTAAATTATATTTGAGTTTTACTTTAATTACTCAAATATTCCGTATAATTTTGCAAATTAAATAGTGTGTATACCCATTATTATTGTCTACATCAAAAAAAAAAAAATTAATGGATCATAATTAATTAAATAATCACTTTTTTTTATGACAAGGGTAACACAAAAAATTAAATAGTGTGTATCCGTTATTATTGTATTCGTCCAAAAAAAGAAAATAATGTGTGGATCATAATTAATTAAACAACGAATCACTTTTCTTTTTTTTGGATGATGGGGGTAAGCGTAGCCGCTATCGAAGTATGTATTAAACAACTAATAACATTTTTTTTCGATGATGGGGGTTATCGTAGCCGCTATCGAAATACGTATTGAGTACTATAGGTGATAGACTTACACGTAACGGTTTTGGTGGGTTTTAAATTCATGATCTTCCGATCACGCTATCCACCTTAACTGTTATGTCATATCAAGGGGACACAATTCACGCTTTTTACCGACTTTAACATATATTCACCCCACTCTCTTAAATTTTGTGTCGAATATCACCAAAATAAGAATAGCGGTAAAAGGAGTATATAAATTTATAGACTAATTATATTTGACTTTGATTATTCAAATATTTTTTTGCAAACTACATGGAAAACATAATGCGAATATCACATGTTGTCTATATTATGAGATGAGAAACTCATATAACTATTTCCTATCGAATTAAAAAAAAAAAAAGACATTGATGTACTTGTGAATTTATCATACATATATTAGTCTAATCTCAAACAAGTTCATAATTCAATTAACGGCTGCGAATTTTTTATATCGAGTAAAAAAACACGAGCAATGGCCCTAATACATTAATTATCTTATTCAAACATCACATATTCAAATTTAAATAGTCGTCTACAATAATAACCTCAATAAAATAATAATCTTAGGACCGAAAAAAAAATAAAATTTATTTAACGAGATTGTTTCTTTATCGAACATTATTTTACTACATTGACCCATATCAGAACCGGAAAAAATTATTATCTTAATAAAATTATTACTATATCGATATTTAACTATATTTTTCTATTTATTATTTCCATATTAGATTCTGCCATTAAAAATTTAACGTCAAAATCTTGTAATCCTCCTCTCATCACGTATTTTCTAAACAAATTAGTGGTTTTGAAGCCACTTTAATTGATGCTTAATTCTAATCAAAATATATAAAGATCTAAATCCATGTTACTTTTTGTTCGTTCACCATCGCAACAGAGGCAGGGAAATTCTCATCATCAATTCACACAATTCTTCCCCTCTTCTCCGATCTCCTTCCATGGCCACCAACGGGGTAATTCCAAAAATCAATCCCCCCTAATCCAACAGAATTGAAATTTCTGAAATTTACTTTATCAATTTCAACATTCCAAAAAAAAGAAAAAAAACATTAAGATAAATATTCATGTAACCCTAAATCCCCAATTTATACCTGAGACGATCGATTGATCAAATCGACGATGTTAATTTGTTGCAGAAACGGCGGTCGTCGGTGCCCCAATTCGGAGCTTGGGATGGAGCGAGCCAAACGAATTACACAGTCGTGTTTTCAAACGTCCGCGCCGACAAAAAGGAGAAGAAGCAATCAACCGACCGCCACAGCCTGGACGGCGGCGAATCGGTGAAGCAGAAGAAGCGAAGCAGAGATGATTCCCGCCGCCAACCGTTTCCCCCGGTAAGATCGCCGCCGACTCATAATTCCGCCGATTCGTATGCTTAGATGCGCAATTTCGCTTGTATAATTGAGATTAATGTTGATTTGGCTTGTGTATCAGCGGAAATCGAGAATGGAGGAGGAGATCAGGGAGGAGAAGAGGATGAGGAAATGCTACGGTTGGTTATGCAGGGCTTGATTTTGTAACCTTCTCCAGCAAAAACACTGTTAATGGGGTACGGAACCAATGTTTGAATATTTATATTTATAAAAAATATGACGTCATAAATATTTGCATTATTCTTTTAACCTTGAGAATAATTTGTGTGATTCAGTTAATGGACCTAGGCCCAATAATAGACTCAATTTGATTCGTTATGGGCTTAGGCCCAACAACAAATATTGAGCAATTCATTGGAAAAAAATCAATTTTGGTCGATGAGGTTGATTTGAAACTATAAAATAGTTCTAATTTTGATTCGATTTTAGCCCATTAAGCGTGTGTGTACACGAGCCGATTAGTTCAGATGAATTGTCTATAAGCTAGAATCCACTACACCGACACGGGATACGATATGATACGGCACATGACACAGCATGTTCTGAAAAATATAGGACACGACACGTCTGCGAATATATATAAAAATATATAATCACGTCTAAAATAAACTAATCTCGTATATTTTTATTAGAATTAGATATTGTGTTTACTGAAATGTATAGGACACGACAATTTAAGGTGTCGTATCGTGTCGTGTCGAAACGTCCGACATGATACAACTTTTTCGAAGTGTCTGTACAACATAGTCAATAAGTTTATAAGTGTGCATAAGTTTAACAAAATAAAATTGAAAAAAATTAGTCAATTTTATAAAATGAATCAAAATTTAACACTTTTATATTTAAAAGGTTAAAATTTACTGTTAATAAAATAACCGATAAAAGTAACAAAAAAATGAATAAATTTAACCAATAAATACGAGAGAACCAACCTTAAACCCTAAACCCTAAAGTGTTTATAGGTCTAAAAGTATCCACAACTAAAAATAAAGTAATACCCAAAAATGAGGGGGAAAAAAAGGATCCAGACTAAAAATAAATAAACAAATTTACCGACAATTACATATTTTATTATGTCGGAAGAATATTATGGTTTTTTCACTTTGAATTAAAAAAAAATGTGACATCCATTATTGTGAGGACAAAAAGGATGTGCCAAAAGTGGTCACCTCCCATAGACAAAAATAAGACCATATTTATCATTAAATTATAGCATGATGGCAACGTGTGAATAATGTGATTTTGCTTTAGGAGACAATGCCTACAACGATAATAATGCACCTATCAAGTAATCTATATAGGCAAATGATTTATTCCATCTTAGGACATGATTTAATCTTTTGTTATTGGAGAGAGACAAAAAATATATATATTTTTTAATTTTTAATATGTAATACTCCACGTCATATTAATTTGTCTCATTTCTCTTCGTCACTTATATTAAGAAGAATTAATGAGTGGATATAAAGAGAATTGTTAATATTTTGTAGAAAATATGCTATTTTTACAAATAAATAAATAAAGATAAATGGGACGAAAAGAGTACTCCCTCCATCCCGTATAAATGTCTTTTTTTTTCTTCTTTTTGGGCTGTCCCACATAAAGTGTTCTATTTCTGAAAAAAACAAAGATTGTGTGGACCAAAATTAACAATCCAAAAGTCAAACAATATACACCACACAATATAAATTTCTTAATCTCGGTGCCCCATATAAATGAGACACTTTCTATGAGACAGATGAAGTATTATTAATATATTAAAATTTTAAAAGTTGTACTAATAATGAATTTCCTTTAGTACATGTCCATTTGTGTCGTCACTTAAGGTTAATACCCCATACTTTTGAAATAGTATTGAGTAAATTATTAATTTATAAGTGCCACATATTTTATGTACTTTATATGTTTGGGTATATACTATATGGTTCCTCGATTAGTGGAGATAGATGTTAGAAATTTAATTTATAGATTAGGGCACGATTAAATTCGATTATAGTTTTGACTGGCATAATATCGCTTTATTCATAAATTAAGAACAAATTTAATTCGGGATTCATACAAGATGAATCAATGAGTCATTCTAAAATTGAGTTGATGTTATGAATCTTCCAAACAATCGAGTAGCGGTTACGAAATCGATACGTTATAGAATTTCTTTTGGAATTATGTATAAATAATATAATAATAAACATTTTAGCTTTCAAATTTTACATTATTGGTCAAATTTGTTGATGAGATTAGGCCACGTATCACAACATTGTCCACCGATAAACTAGTGCTTCTTCAATTTTGGTGGCACAAATCTTTATTTGAAAAGAAAGTCTTGGATTTTATGGTAAAGAATTAAAATGAAGATATTTACTTTTATTCCCCAAATAGGAAAATAATTCCCATATTGTTAATAATTACGTGATTAGGGAAAAAAACATTTCTCTATTTTAAGGATGTAATAACTTGATGTTATATGTGACGTCAACAAAACAAAAACAAAAAACTAGTAACTTACTATAGATTATTATTATACAAACGGATTACTCAATTCACATCACAAAAAGTATTTTCAAAATCAACCCGAAAAAATTGTATCCCCTCCGTTCTTGCCGACTTGTTTTTATTGAGCCAAACTCTAATTTTAACTTAACTAAATCCCAACTGAACCGATCGGACCAAAGTACAAAATAGGATTCCCTCCGTCCCACCCGACTTGTTTTGTTTGATTTCGGCACGGATATTTTGGCGAGTGGATAGTTGTCTGTAGAGAAGTAGATAATTGTTTGTAGAAAGTGGAAGTTTATGTAGTAATTATTTTTCTTTTTAGGAAACAAGACAAGTCGTGTGGAACGGGCTGTAATACAAGACAAGTCGGGCGGGACGAATGGAGTAATTTTTTTTAGCTTAGTAGTACTTAAATTGATCAACTAGGTGTGAACTACAAACCAAAAAGTGTCCCTTCATTTGTCCAATACTAATAGGCGTGACAAGCATTTGTTATTCCAAATCTTCGAAAATATTTATGCCACCAACCATATCATGCATAAAGTAATTAATTAATATTTATCCTTAACATAGCAAGATATGAGGAAAAATCTATCAAATACAATTAAACCTCAATAAAATAATATTTGATAAAGTAATAATCTCGCTAAAATAATAATTTCTTTCGATCCCGATATGGGTCAATGTATTAAAATAATGTTCGATAAAGTAATAACCTCGTTAAATGAATATTTTTTCTTGGTCCAATTTTATTACTTTATTGAGAATCTCAATCTATTTATATTTTTTTAATACGCTTATATCGAATAATTACCCAATTAATGTGATTCTCGTGACTAGCTAGTAGATTTTTTCGACGTTGTTGGCATGTCACACAATAAATAAATTAAAAATTAAAATGGTTAGATAAAACTCACAGCGGATCGCAATAATTGGAAGGGAATATATTGTGGTTGGTTGCATTTATTAAAGTGACAATAAAATAATTAAAAAAAACTATGGATCACTTGTTTTAATTAACTAAAATAATTAGAAGCTACTATAAGTTGTGTGTGTTTTTTTAATCCAAAGTATATTTTATTCTTTCTTAATAGTTAAATACCCTTTTGATGTGGGTCGGTGCAATTTAATAAGTGTGAAGTGATTTCAATAGATATGGTTGGTAGAGGTGTTCCCAAGATTTGGAAATTATTAAATTGTACCAAATATATTTCGGGTTTTTTTATGACGAAACCACCCTTAATGTGACAGAGTGACAGTCACACACATAGCATTTCCAATGAGATTTGAACTCATGAACTATTAGTTCTGGACCACACCTTCACTGCTATGTCATCACATAGGAACTATATTTCGATTGTTTGATTGATAAGTATGCTTGTTCACCTCAAAATGAGGGGTGATCTAGAATTTACAATAAATAATAGTAGCGGATAATGATTTATTAATTTTGTAAATAATTGGCAGCATATAACTCAATTGATATTTTCTATTTCTACTTAAATAATTGATCGGGTGTTGATTCAGTATTTAATTTTTATTCAGGTTGATTTAATAATAATAATAATCTTACTTGGCTGTTAGTAGGTTTTTGAGTAATGTGTTAAATTTCTCTTTGTAATTTTCAAAATTGAATACATTTTTTAATTTAAATGAAAATAACTAGAAGGCGTTTGATTAGAGGATGTGGAATAAAAAAATTGATATAAATTAATAACCACATATAAATGATTTGTTAATACAACATAATCATAATCAAGTTTTTCAACTTATGTATAAAAATTCGGACTAAGCTGCGAACCAAATACCTTTATCTTTTCAGCTGAAGTAATTATCTTAGGCAGATACAAGTAGAGCATGCGGTTATGGCCGTCATCCCCAATTCACACAAAAACGGGTTTTTCATGTATAATATTTTTTCCGTCCCATTTATATTGATTTTTTTTTCATTTCGATCCGTCCAATTTATATTGACCCTTTTCCAAAAAAATAAAAATAAAATAATGCACTATTTTATATTTTATTATTCCTCTCACCTACTTGATCATCAACTCTCTCGCCATCTCATTCATCTTTTCTTTCTTACTTTATCAGCTACTCTATTTTCTTAATTCTTGTATCGGAAATGCAAGAAACCAATATAAATGGAACGAAGAAACATTTTTAAAAAAAATATATATTTCGCTAATCAAAATTTCCACCATTCTACCCCTCTTAAATAAAATTTCATATTTTGTCCCTTTTTTTCTCTTAGCATTTCTAAATCGGGCACTACTTTTATCTCAAAACAACAGCCAAAAGATGCTCGTGCGTGCGTTAAACCATGGATTTTGTAAGCTTCTCTCGATTCCAATGATCTCGATACGTGTCTAAAGATAACCCTATTTTAATCCCGCTACAATCGTCTGACCCATTTCGGGTGGCCCATTCGGTGGCCCACCAATCACGCCCCGCCACGCGTGCATTGGTGGGCCACCTTTTTATAACTTAAATATTTTTTTATTGTTAACATAGCCCACCAATGCACGCGTGGCGGGACGTGATTGGTGGGCCACCGAAAGGGCCACCCGAAATGGGCCAGAGGAAGCGGATTGTTTTAATCCAAGCAAAGATTTCTCATTTTCGCTAGCTTCTTGCCCGAGCCCCTGAATTTGGGTAAGGTGGGCTTCTCCCTAATCTTCTCTTCGCCAATATAATCCCATTCATCCTCACCACTGTCTGCAACAAAAACACCCACAACAAATCTCCAGTGATTTACTTCAGGTTTTCGCTCAGACATTTACACAAACACATTACACGCGTGTATTTTTGTGCTGCTTAACTTTCTATATATACGTTGTAAAATGCTGTTTTTCTTGATCACTCTCTCCTCCTTTATCTTCATCCTCTTCTCCTTCTCTCTCCCTCTCCAACTCCTCCTCTTATCGGCTTCTGATATGAGACCGCTCTCTCTCTCCTTCTGGAAAAATCTCACCTTTTTCACAAAGTCCCAAAAATTCTCTTTCCTCGGCGCATCTCTATCCCTCCTCATCCCAAGAATGTCGCCTAAAACCATCAACCCAACCGATAAAGTCGAGACTGCGGCGCCGCCGGAGATGTCGGTGCTGGACTTGCCGGACCTAGTTTTCGAGACCATTCTCGAGAAGCTTCCGGCGGAGGGGCTCTGCAGGATGGCGAGCGTTTGCAGCTCGTTGAGAGAGAAGTGTGTGAGCGATCATCTTTGGGAGAAGCACATGGAGGGGAAATGGGGTAGGGTTATTGGCCCTGCTGCGTTTAGGGAATGGCAGGGATGTGATTCTTTGAATGAGGGCAAGCAGAAGGGGTTGATTGGGCATTTGATTGATTTCATTAGGTCTGGGATTAGGAGCGGTGGGAAGAGGAAGAGGTGTTTTCCCACCGTTGATTCGATTATGTATCGCTATCTTGCTCTTGAGTCCGGGGAATTCTGGTTCCCCGCTCAAGTTTACAATCGTGAGGTGTGTTGAGTTTTTGAATTTTGATTTGTTTGGGTGATGAAAAAGATTTGATCTTTGAATTGGGTTTTGTGTTTTCTTGGATTCTGATGAAGAGATTCTGATCTTGTTTGTGGGTTTGATTGTGTCTTGTGCAGAATGGGAATGCTGGGTTTATGTTATCTTGTTATGATGCTATGCTGAGCTACGATAGAAGAACAGACACCTTCAATGCAAGGTGGATTTGATTAAATTAGATATGATGGATTCTTGATTTGTTCTTTTCTAGTTAGTGAAATTAGGGCTAAAGTTTGTAGTTTGTGAATCTTTTTGATGTGTAGATATCCACCTCACGGATCAAGAGCATGTGCAGTAGAGAGTGGTGTGACTTGGGATAGGCTTAGATCCCCCCTTGTCGAAACTTCGCCACACGATCTTCATGTCTCGGATTGCTTGTACGAGCTCCACCCGGGCGATCAGATCGAAATCCAATGGAGAAGAAACAAAGAATTCCCATATGGTATTGTTCCTTATCCAATCTTTCCTTAACTAGTTGTTGTGTAGTTTATTATTCCCTTCAACACATCACACGATAAACACAAAAAAAAAAAAAAAAAAAAAAAGAATTCGTTATCTTTAGTCTTGTATGAAAGATGTGTTGGTAAGAAACTTACAAAGTTTGAAGACCAAGCAAGCCGCCCTTGATTGACTCCCTCCTTATCCAATCTTGCCTTAACTAGTTGTTGTGTAGTTTGTTATTCCCTTCAACACATCACACGATAGACACGAAAAAAAGCGAATTCGTTATCTTTAGTCTTGTATGAAAGATGTGTTGCTAAGAAACTTACAAAGTTTGAAGACCAAGCAAGCCGCCCTTGATTGACTCCCTTTTTTTGTGCACAATGTCAACTAGTAGTCTCTTTACAATTTATAGACCTAACTCGTACAATTGGTCAAATTATGTAGTCTTGGTAAGAAACTTCACAAAGTCGAAAGAATCTCATTTCGACTTTCTTTACGAATTTTATCTATACCCGAAACGTATCGGATAATGTAAGTTGAACGAAAATGTGTTGCGAATGTGTGCAGGTTGGTGGTATGGCGTTGTAGGCCACTTAGAAACATGTGATGGGAGTGCCGGTCACTGCCGGTGTCAAAATAGTGGTGAGTTGCTCTCATCTCTTAAATTCGCGTAAATTCGCATACTATGCATAAACTTTTGAAGATCAACTAAGGTTGTGTGTTGCGAGAGCTTCTTTTAATTGTTTATGCTTTTTGACCGCATAAGTAGGTTTTAGTGTTCTCTAAAATTAAGCAGCAAATTTGGTTTAAATTCATAAGCATCTATTGAGATGCTTTCGGTGCTTAAAGCACCATAATTTCCAGAATTACCATAAATATATGTTTTTAGAAATGAGTAAATAATAAAGTATGAAAGATGAAATAAGTGAGATAGTGAAGGAGTGATAAAATAGGAGAGAAAAATGATAAAGTAGGTGAGAGAAATGATAAAGTATGAAAGAATTTGTAATTTTTTTATAAAGTTATTTCTTTTTTTCGAAAACGTGTTCGCTTCAAAATGGGATGGAGGGAGTATAAAACTATTCTATTCGGTTTCTTTTCCCAAATAATACCTTGTGTTCAGAAATAAGATTGCACGGATCCCCTCCCGTCAAATTTAATTGTGGAAGGGGTTTTCGTATAATATTTTCAAGAACACGAGGTACTTTTTGAAAGAAAAAAAAAAAGGACACAACGTATTTTTATGTTTTTTCACTTGAACATACTGTAGTTTTTGAAATTTAGCTATATAAATAAAGGGTAGAAATGTGATTTGATTGAAAAGTCGACGGAATAAAAGAGTTTGAGCATTTGAGATTCGCACGCGGTTCAATTTGACTGAAGGGTATTTTTTGCAAAAACTAATTAAATAATGAATATAATAGTTTTATACATTTTTACATAAATATGATAATATACTCAATATACCCTATTTCACTTTTACGACTACAAAATTATTCAATTTTATAAAAAACTATCCACTATATACCTAAATTTACTAAAATTATCTCTCATCTTTTCATTCTCTCTCATAAAAGTGTCAATGATCGGAGGATGTATATGTTGGACCGATAATTTATAATTTTTTTAGAAAGTTATTTTTTTTTCGAAACGTGTCGCATGAAGGGGATGATAGAGGCATAAAAACTACTCTATAGGGCTGGTTTCTTTCCCAAATTTAACTGTGGAAGGAGTATTCGTATAATACTTTCAAGAACACGAGGTAATTTTTGCCAAAAAAAAAATGGACACAACGTATTTTTATGTTTTTTCACTTGAATATACTGTAGTTTTTGAAATTTAGCTATATAAATAAAGGGTAGAAATGTGATTTGATTGAAAAGTTGAGATTCGCACGCGGTTCAATTTGACAGAAGGGTATTTTTTGCAAAATTTAATTAAATAACGAATACAATAGTTTTATGCAATTTTACATAAATAAAATGTACTCCTTCCTTTCCATTTAGCATGACACGTTTTTCTTTTTCGGGACGTCCCACTCTTTTCTTTAAAAGGAAACAACTTTAAAATATATTACTAAATTATCTCTTACTTTTTTATTTATTTTTCCTACTTTTTTATTTATTTATCTTATTTTATCATTTTTCTCTCGTACTTTATCATTTACTATCTTACAAACTTATTTATCTTTTTTCTCTTACTTTATTATTTATTCATCTCTCATACTTTATCATCCACTTTCTTAATTTCCGTGCTGAAAAAAAACGTGAAACGTGTTATGTTAAATGGGACGGAGGGAGTACTTTTTTGCCCTTTTCTCATGTTCTTGAACTAGAGACATTTTTACGCTCAACATGTCCATTTTCATTTGCTTGATCAAGACTAACACTGATGATGGGGTTGCAGAGAGTGTGGTGCTGGAGTTCAAGCAGTACACCCCGGGATCGCGGTGGAGACGAGCAACCGTGAGCAGGAAGGACCACCGCGAAGAGGGGAACGAGGCCGACGGATTTTACGGCGGAATTCAGAAGCTTTATGGGGAAGAAGAGATCTCCATGTGGAGGAAGCTCTGGCCTGCTGAAGTGTTGGAATAGAACAAAGTTTGATGAATTTGAGCTGCAGATGGAAATATAATTGTTGTAGCTTTTATTGAATTCTAAATATTTGTAAGGTACAAAAATACAAAATAGAAAGTTTCATAATCATAATAGTGTTTGGTTGTATGGCCAAAATGATCAAAATGCCCTTATTTCTTTCACTTTTTATGATTGTTTTTTCGTGATAGTTCAGAAGTTCCAATCACAAATAGAGCAAGAAGTCTAAAGCCTCGATGAGATAAGCCACGATTATAGGTCAGAGATCTCTATCATGAAGTCAGAAATCTCAATCGCACAAGTCACTATCATAAGTCAGAAGTCTCGATCATGAAGTTACTATCGATCGATATCGTATAAGAAATTAGATATTACGAAGTTATAAATATCGATAGCATAAACCACTATCATAGGTCAGAAGTCTCGATCATGAAGTTACAATCGACCAAGAAGTCTGAAGTCTCGGTCATATAAGCTACGATTATAGGTCAAAGAGCTCTATCACGAAGTCAGAAACCTCAATCGCACAAGTCACTATCATAGGCCAGAAGTCTTGATCATGAAGTTACTATCAATCGACATTATAGAAAAAATTAGATTTTACGAAGTCAGAAATATCGATCGCACAAACTACTATCATAGACCAAAAGTCTCGATCATAAATTTACAATCGACCAAGAAGTCTGAAGCCTCGATCACATAAGCCACGATTATAGGTCAGATCTCTATCACGAAGTCAGAAACCTCAATTGCACAAGTCACTATCATAGGTTAGAAGTCTCGATCATGAAGTTACTATCGATCGATATCGTAGAAGAAATTAGATTTTACGAAGTTAGAAATAGCGATTGTACAAATCACTATCATAGGCCAAAAGTCTCGATCATGAAGTTATAATCGACCGACATGATACAAGAAATTAGATAAGTCTGCTGTCAACATTACTTTAAAGTCTTAGCACTTTTGCAATTCAAACCAGTATTTTACTCCAACTTAATTATATAATGAATTTGTTATTGCAAATAAAAAGATTAAGTTATTAATAAAATGAAAATAATAGCACAAAAAATATTTAAGATTAATTTTGAAAAGATTCACCGCGCTAGATTCCCCTGCTTACAATTTCTACCATTCCCCAAAACCCTCGTCAAACCGTCGCTCGCATTTCTCCCAAATTCACCAACAATGGCTTGGCGCGGTTCGTTTTCCCGATCGCTCATGTCCACCGCTAGGGCTTCCGCGTTCCGCTCTTCGCCGCCGCTATCCGCCCCACGGCGCCTGCGTAACCCTACCGGTCTCAATTCACGCCGCCTCTCCTTCGCCAATCCCAGGTCCTAAAAATTGTATCTGTGTTCTTACTGTTAATTGCATCAATCGATTTAGGGGAAACGTTACAAATCCAATATCCTGATAAGTTCTGCTACCAGTTTTGGTTGGTTGTGAGAATTATGTTTCGTTTTCGAGAAATTATATGTTCGCCTGACTTGCTAATCTACTTGAAGCTTAATTAAATTATTGCTTAATTGGACGTCAGCGCCTGAAGGCTGTAGCTAAGCTATGATGATTATCATGCCAGTCTTACTGGATTGTATTGTGTAAATAGTTTATTGACTTGCTGGCTCTATACCTGAGGCTTTTAGTTTTGATAATTTGATGCAGCACACTGGGGGAGCTGGGATGTGCCTTATCACTAGTGTCGTTACATAGGACGGTTGCAGGAGCACGATTGACGTCCCATCTGGCTGTTAACGTGCGAGCTTTCTGCGAGCTATCCAATGGTACCTTCTGCCGCTCTTATCATGATTGCTACTAGTTTCTTCGTTGGGAGTTTGATTTATTATAGTCTATTGATGGGAGTGAAATAAGATAGTAATGTTAGCTCACCTTCATATCAATAACAGACAGTACGAACACATTATTTTGAACTTGTGATTAGTAGCTTAGGATATTTTAAGATACTCTCGTTTTTTGGTTCAATAGTAACACACACAGATAAAGTGATGAACATGTCAGTATGACATATCCGATTTCTACATTACGCAAACTGATTATATGTAAAATTGCATTACAAGTTCTAAGATAGTTCTTACTGCATTTTCTACTTCTTTGCATTGTTCCTTTTTCTTTTCAGTTTTTGCTTTTGGATCTAAAGATATAGATTGGTTGTAATTTTAAGTCTTTAACTATTACTCCCTCCGTCCCGCTATTTGTGGCCACATTTTTTTCGGCACTTGAATTAAGAGAATGTATAGATAAAGTATGAGAGAGAGGTAGATGATAAAGTATGAGAGAGAGTAAGATAATGGGAGAGTAGGAGAGAGAGAAGATGACAAAGTATGAGAGAGAATATGATAAAGTAGGAGAGATGATGATAATTATTTACCAAATTCGGAAAGTGACCATTTTTAGTAGGAGATCCCAATCGGGAAAGGTGACCACTTATAGCGGGACGGGGGAGTACATGCAATATCATTAGGGAATTGGAGAAAGAATAACGGTTCTTCATAAATTCGCATGCAACTTGTAAACTTGATGACTCTCTTAGAGAACAACTCGTCCCGAGGTTGAGGGGCATTCACTTGGACTAAACTCCTCCGTTTTGACAATCAGTCTAAGCTTTCTTGAAAATGTTATATTCAGTTTTTTCTGATTTGGGTTAGGCTTAGGCATGTAATTTGGATTGAAATGCTTATTTTTAATCTGTTCTAGTTATATTTAATCTTCTCTTGGTAAGTCAAATACTTGATCATACGTAAAAAAAACATTTCTTTCTTACATTTATTACTACCTCTGTATTACTATTTCTGTCTCACTTCTTTACGGCATGAAAATTGAAGTAAATGATAAAGTATGAGAGAAGGATATATGATAAAGTTGGAGAGAGGAGATGAGTGAGACTAGATGATAAAGTAAGAGAGAAGATGATAAAGTAGGAGAGAGGATGATAGTTATTTTTCCAAATTGGAAAGTGAGACAGAAATAGTGGGACGTCCATTTCGAGAAAGTAAGACAGAAATAGTAGGACGGAGGCAGTAAAAATTGAAATTCCCCTGCCCCTGGATTGGATTCCGGCTTCCTTTTGATACATCGATTCTTACACAATTGCTAGCAGCTCACCATTGAGCCTTGCATAATCAAAGGGAGGATTAAAAAGCACTCCCTCCGCCCCATTAAAAGCGTCCCCTTTTTTCAACACGGAGATCAAGAAAGTGTTGTTGTGTGGTATATATTGTTTCACTTTTGAGTAATTGATTTATGTCCACACATTCTTTACGTGTTTTAGAAAGAGTGCACTTTTAATGGGACAACCTAATTAGCAAATGAGAACGCTTACAATGGGACGGAAGGAGTATGTGACTAGATCAGGAGAATATGGTCTTTCTGAATTATCTTTCGTTCACATCCATCGTTAAAACTTGCCTACTAGTCGGGGCTTAGTTTGTTTCCTTTATGATGTCTCTTCGCTTCCTTTATGATGTCTCTTCGCTCGACTGCACTAGCGATGTCTCTACATTAACATCAAACCTTGCAATGTGGCAGGTACTTGAACACATTGGGTTCAGGAGTGCCATGCTCAATACTTGGACTTGGTTATTTGGTGGTTCTGCAGGAATTCTCTCTGAGAGAAAAGTTGGAAGTATATTCATGCATTTTTCGTATTTTAGGTTTTAGACTGTTTCAGGCAGAGCCTAAATTTAAGACAATTTTTAGCATCTTTATACTTCAATGTTTAGCAGTATAACCGGATCATGAGAGTCAGATTTGTTTACCTCTGAGTTTAGAATTTCAATCATTTTTTTTAAGTTTTCTATAAATTCATTTAAGATTTGCTTGTTTTAGAAATCATTTTTCAGCTTCTATCTATTAGCCTCGAAAGTGGCATACTAAATTTAATTTATTGAGTATCAGTAACTTTTGATTATATATTATAATTAAATTTTAAAATCAAATAGCCCGTCTAGCTCAGTTGGTAGAGCGCAAGGCTCTTAACCTTGTGGTCATGGGTTCGAGCCCCATGGTGGGCGTTCATTTTTATTTTTTACCTATCTTTTTTGGTATTTATTTAGTTTTATATTTATACATTTACACGATTAAAACTGCCCAGTTTTATATGAAAAAAATGGTGTGCCACAAAAATGGGCTGTAAGTGGTTAGCTCCGAACCACGAAATATAATTCGGTTTAGTTTTGTGGTTTGATTCAATTTTTTTTATGAATCATTTATAATCGTTCGGTTTGTGGTTTTAATGATTTTTTCAGGGGTTTTAAGCGAACGAAATTAATATTATATTTATTTTATTTTCTATATCATATTTTTTTCTTATATGAAAATATTGCGGATTTCAATATTAGAAAAATAGGATTTTAAAAAAAATTAATCAACGAAACAAACCAAACCATATCATATATACGGTTTGATTCTGTTGTATAAAATTAAAAAAAAAATAAAAAAAAAATTAATTGATGAACCAAATCGAGCCAAATCATATATAAGTCGGTTCGGCTCGGTTCGTTTCATTTTTGAACTGAATCAAACCAAACTTTGATTACCCTAACCAGAAACCACAACTAATGTTCGGCGATCTTCGCGGCGGCGCCGACAACGAACCCGTGAAGGCGGCTATAGCGTGTCAGGTTTTCCGGTAAGTTATTTTGCTTCCCGAACATAATTGATTCGCGTGGTTGTGATTTGACACCAAGATGAAGATTATCGCAGTTGCACGTAGGAATCTCCTCTGTTTGATTTCTAGCCCTAATTCATCAATCTACACTCCCGTTGTTCATTTCTCCACTTCGAGGCGCAAAACCCTAAACCCTAGCACTGCAATCTACGATCTATTGGTGCATAAACACCGCCTTTCACCTGAAATCGCTTCAATCGCCTCATTACATCTCAATCAAGTCAGAAGCCCCCTAAAAGCCGATTCAATTCTATCATTCCTCGCGGAGAATAGCTTCTCGACTGTTCAGATTGAGAAAGTGATCTCATATAGACCTCGGATCCTACTGCTTAATGTCGAGGACCTCAAGCCCAAGCACAAGGCGTTGCACGATTTAGGGCTTTCTCCCGATGACATTGCTAAAATGATGTCGAGTAGCACGGCGATTTTACATTCAAGGCCGGAAAAGATCCTTCTTTCGTTATCTCTGTTATACAGTGTACTAGGATCCAACCATGAAGTTGCCAGACTCTTGAGAAGATCTTCATGGTTTATAACGGCCAATTTGGAGGAACTTCTTATGCCGAATTTGGAAATCTTGAAGGGATTTGGCGTATCTATGGAACGTATTATTCGCTTTCTCTATCTCTGCCCTAGATCGTTCTTGGTGAAGCCGGACGTTATGAGGAAATCTATAGACAAAACCATAGAAATTGGGATCCCCTGCAGTTCAAAAGCTTTTCTCCATGCTGCCACTGTTTTTGCTTGTACGAGCGAAGGGATGTGGGAAGTCAAGCTGCAAATTTTCCGAGACTCTGGTTTTTCTGATGATGATGTATTGGCAATGTTCAGGAAGGCACCACTTGTCTTCCTTAATTCCACTAAGAAAATGAGGAAAGTGATGGAGCTTTTGCTTGCTACCGGGAAGTACAATGTCTCGAGTATTGTCAATAACCCGACGTCACTTGGGCGCAGCATCGAGAAGAGGTATCAGCCGAGGATGCAGATTTTGGGAATCTTGGAAAGTAGGAATTTGATTGAAGAGTGGCCGTGTCTTTCAAGACTCTATGGTTTTACAGATGATAGGTTTTTTGACACATTTGTTAAGCCTTATTATGATGAGATTGAGAAAGAGTACGCAATGATATACGACAAGGGCATAACCAAATGAAGTGTAGAAGCTCATGCAACTGGTATGTGTAGTACTACCGCGTAGTTATGTTTCTGATTGCTAGAAATTATTTGCTTGGCTATAAAGACATACTATTATGCTTACTTAGCTTAGGTACTATTCTGTTCTTTTCTGTATAAATTTCGGATTCAGATAGAGAAGAAGCCTTTAGCTTTTGTCTTGCGGTGAATCTTCCCTTGTTGGCCAAGTTCTCTCAGCTTGTTGATGCTCTGATTAGCAACATTTTGGTTTGCAGAGTAGGCAAAGCTTACTACCATTCTTCTTTATATTGTTATTACTGGAGTCTTGGAGTAGTGGTTTCTTTACTGCATTGTAATGGATCTACTTTGAAATTGTTGGTGCAAACTCTTCTCTTCTAACCCATGGTTATTCGAATCTTGGCTATGTTTCATCGACGAAGAGTTAGAGCTTCAAGAAGTAGTGAATGGTCTTATCTATAATTGGTGCAAACCCTTCTATTCTAACCCATGGTTATTTGAATCTTGGCTATGTTTTATCGACGAAGAGTTCGAGCTTCGAGAAATAGTGAATGGTCTTATCTATAATTGGTGCAAACCCTTCTGTTCTAACCCATGGTTATTTGAATCTTGGCTATGTTTTATCGACGAAGAGTTAGAGTTTCGAGAAATAGTGAATGGTCTTATCTATAATTGGTGCAAACCCTTCTGTTCTAACCCATGGTTATTTGAATCTTGGCTATGTTTTATCGACGAAGAGTTCGAGCTTCAAGAAATAGTGAATGGTCTTATCTATGAGTTTTTAGAATTTCAGACTTCTTGATCAACTCTTTTTTTGTCTCTAGCTTTACAAATAATTGCATTTGTTGTTTCAGCCTTTCTTTCTTATCTTGGAACTTCAGGTTGATCTGTTTTTTTTTAATATGTTGTGAAATCTCAAGTATATGTTGGTGAATATCTTTTCAAATTTCCAAAATAGGCAGTATTCCATTGACAGGTTATAAGCTTGTGTTTGTATAAGGTGTGTTACATTGATATGATAATGATTTTGGCATGAAGGCAAAACTACTAGCATTTTTCTTTATGTTGTACTCCCTCTCGTCCCGCTTTTTATGGTACATTTCTTTTCGGAACGGAATTAAGCAAGTGGTACTACGTGGTTTGACTTTTTTGCTAGTTAAATTTGTTCCACATAATCTTTTTTTACTTTTTATAATTAAGAATAAGACACTTTTAATGAGACTGTAGTAGTCGATGTGGAGCAGTGTATTTGACACCAATTAGTGGTTTCTTTTATATATGTTGTAATGGATTACATGCACCTTTCGATGCATACGGTTCAAAAAAAATTGCGAAGAAAAGAAGCAATGTATAGATTCCGGTCCCCTTTCTTTTTCGGGTTTTTCTAACTTTTTAATGTTTAATGAAATGGCTTTTTGGTGTTGGTTAATCTTTATATAAAGAGAGAGGTCGAGTTTCAAGAAATAGTGTAGGGTTATATGGTAAATTTTTAGTGAAGGGTCTTATCGACCAAAAATGTAAAATTTTTACTTTAAATCATTTTCATAATACTTTCTCATCAATGGATTCCTTATTTTTTTTTTAATTTTCTTTATATATAATAATCTTACATTTGTTGCAGATGCAACATTCTATCGTTAAACCAAGATATAAAAAATATAATTTCTTTTATAGAAAAAACCGGTCTAACCTATTTAAAAATTGTACGGTTTTCCGTTAGCTTTAAAAACTCCCAAATTATACTAAAAAATTAAGTGTTTTTTCTTGTTACTAATTATAAAATTAAGCTTTTTTAAAAATATATATATAAATATTAACAGCTTTAACTCAAAAGAAACTTTAAAAATAACTAGATAAAAGTTGTTTATTACTCCCTCAGCCCCATTATTAGTGGCGTCTTTCTTTTCGGCACGAGAATTAAGAGAATATGTAATAAAGTAGGAGAGAGGAGTAGATAATAAAGTAGGAGAGAGAGATGAGTGTGATAATGAGAGAGTATGAGAGATAAGATAATAAAGTAGGAGAGAGAAATGAGTATAATAATGAGAGTAGATATAAAGTAAGAGAGATAAAATGATAAAGTAGGAAATAGGGTATTAAATTTTTACTAATTTAGGACGTTGACACTAATAGCGGGACGTCCGAATTAGGAAAGGTGGCCACTAATAATGGGACGGAGGGAGTATATTTTTACAAACACGGCCTAAAAATAATTAAAACCTTTAAGAACTTCTTTTTTCCTTTAGTTAATCACATTATTAAATTGAAATTGATTTTACTTGTTGTCGTAGTCTTGAAATGTAAATTATATAGTTACTCCATCCGTCTAGCACGACTTGTCTTGAATCTTTTACACAAAAATTAAGATGAATGGATTGTTGTATAGAAAAGTATGTACCACAAAGAAAAAGTGAGAATTGATGTAGTCATTATTTTCCTTTTTATGAAACAAAACAAGTCCGGTGAAACGGGCTGAAAATAAATACAAGATAAATTGGACGGGACTGAAATAATCTGTTTTGGATCCTCACTACTTTTAAAGGGTAATAGTGGTTCAAAATAAATTTTGAAAAGATAAATGTTAATTAATTCACATGCAATTAATGTTACTGCAACTTAGGGAAAAAGAGTTTTTTTTTCCCTCCATTTGTTTTTTAAGATAACACATATGTGGTTTACCTAGTTGTATTATGTAAGTATTACGTTGTTGTATAAAAGTAATTTTAATGAAACCAAATAAGGTATTCCCCGTTTCATATGAAACGTCCTATATTCTATTTTTGGTTATCCCACATAAATGTCATGTTTATTAAAAGGGAAATAAGTTTATTTCACAAAAAGTTACTCCCTCCGTCCCATTTAACAAGACACGTTTTTCTTTTTGGGATATCTAACTTAAAATGACGCGTTTTCTTAAAATGAAATAACTTTTAAAAATATTATTAAATTATATCTTACTTTTTTATTTTTATCTCCCACTTTTTCATTTCTCTATCTTACTTTATCATTTACTCTATAACAAACTCATTTATTTTCTCTCTCATACTTTATCAGTTATCAATTTCTCATACTTTATCATCCACTTTCTTAATTCCCGCGCCGAAAAGAAACATATTATGTTAAATAGGACGGAGGGAATATTTTTTTATGGGTCACATTCACATCACTATTTCTCCTAACACGTAAAAGTCCAGTGCATAAATTATCGTGCCGAAAGAAAATAGGACATTTCATTGGGACGGAGGGGAGTCCGGATTTTCTGCCCCAGTGGGTGTCCCACTGGGTGTCCCACCAATAAGGTGGAGACATGTGTGATTTTATTGTAAAGAAGGTGGCCCACCAATGCACGCGTGGCGCCGCGTGATTGGTGGGCCACCTAGTGGTCCACCAAAAACTGGGGCAGAGGATCCTCTGCCGACGGAGGGAGGAGCCCGGATTTTTCGCCATGGGTGTTCCTTGGGTGTCCCACCAATAAGGTGGAGGCATGTGTGATTTTATTGTAAAGAAGGTGGCCACCAATACACGCGCTGGCGCGCAAAAAAACTGCGTAAGGATCCTCTACCCGGAGGGAGGGAGTAGTAAAGTGGTTCAATTCAAGCGTATCAGAAAGATAGTAATAAAAATAATAAATAAAATAATAATAATAAATTTTCACCATCAAAGCAGAAAAGATTACATGAGGATTCCTTGTCATGTTCCCCCTAAATATTTGAAGCTAATAAATTTCCTTTTGCCTCTTTTGTTATTCAATCCCTAATAATTATCATCACTTGACTTCGCAAAATCCAGCAGTCATTGCACCTGATTTGCGTCTGCAATGCAACTTCCTCGCTATTTGTTTCACTAGGGCAAAACCAAAACAGTTGTATCTCCAATTCAACGGTTGCTGCGTTGTTCTGCCGTCGCCCAATATCGAAGGGATTTCCGTTGAGTCAGGTATGATCCCTAGCTCGCCCTATTTGGTTTAGTTATGTGTTTGTCTGCTTTAATTTCATACATGATTTGAAATTTACGGCGAACAATTGATTTTTTAACAAATGGAGCAAACGTGAATTTGGCTTTGTTAGCTTTGATTACTGGAGCTTGAATTTGATTTGCTATGTACAGGGGATCCCAGTGGGTGGTATTGGAGTGGAGGTTGTAGTTAGGGTTTGATGTGGAAAAGGGCTGGGATTTGAAACCCTATGGTTCAGGCGATGGATGAGGATGAGAAGAAATTAGGTTTTAAAAGGAAGCTTAAACGTGTAAGAACATCCGTTAATTCAGGGGATGATGAGCCTATCGGGGCACTGTTAAAGCTCAAAGGCAAAAGGAATTCCAAGAGAAGTAAGGAGGCTCTATATGGCGGTGGGAAAAAAGTTAAAGGGGTGGCTAATGAGGAGGATGAATTAGGTGGTATGGATGAGACGTTGGCGAATTTGAGGAAAAAGTTGAAGGGTCCAAAAAGGGGTGCTGGATCTGCAATAGCGGCTGGGAAAGATCTGACTATGGATGTGTTTGAGCCCTTGTGTGAGTCTCTTGATGAGTCTGTGAAGGACTTGGAATCAGACTCGAAATTGATTTTTGAGGCAAAGAGAAGATGTCTTGGAAATAATGAAGTTGAATCTTCTGGGGTTGCAACTGGCTTGGAGAGTACAAAGGGGAAGACAAAAGTGAAAAATAAGAAGTCCAAGGTCAATCTAGATGCAAAGATAATAGAAAAATACGGATTGAGTGGTTTGGCTTTTAATACATCTGAGAATGATGCGTTGTGGAATGGGAAAGAGGTTCCCTCAGAATTGGGGCGAGAAGGTTTTGAGGATTCACTATCTGTTTTCGTTCAGAAAGTGCAGTCAAGGATGACTGCAAAATCTCGTAATTCTTCTAGATTGAAGATGCAAAAAGAAGCCCAAGTATCAGATGACGGGACAAATATTGGTGCTGGTTCACAGGTTCTTGTTGCGAAACCTGTTTCTACTTCAAAATTAGTCCAGGAATCCCTTATCTCGGATGACAACTGTCGTGCAGCATCCGGTCAAGGTTCCTTGAAACCAACCTTGATTGAGAAGAGTACCGACGATTGTTTACCAGATGACTTGAACTGTAAAATGGGGAATGCAGCTGACTCGAAGCATGATATCTCACCGGAATCCAATCACGTATGGAGGTCCCCTAATTATGAGAATGATTCATCTAGAACATTTATCTTAGAGAACTCATCTTTGTTAACCAGTGTCCAAAATTCTGATTCACGCATGAGGAGTGAAATTGGAGACGGTAAAATAAATTGTGGATCCATTGAGGACCAGCCTGTGTTGGCAAATGCACCTCCTGATTCAAACAATTTGCTCAATAGAAAAAATGATGGGAATGTGAAACTAGATAATTTTCTTGACAATGATTTGGTTCCATCAAATTCTGCCCAAATGCTGCCCCGCTCATCTACCTGTACATCTGACAGCCTGCATAAGGATCATCACTCTGGGGATCATGATGGCCCAGTTACGGTCCCTGGTAAATGCTTTGAAGAAGTAGATCTTCAACCATTTTCTTCAGGAGGGACAGACAATCAGGTACAGGAATATAGGTCATCGCCAGAATCCGATAGTGAAAACCATAAATATGAAATTGTTTTCCGGAAGCATGATGAAGAGTCCCAGAATGTTGTTAGTGAATTAGAACACACTTTAAAACCTTCTCATGTTTTGGTTGAAGGGGAGGGCCCACCGACCGGTGATTATGCTTCTCTGAGTGAAGAGATTAATGAAAACTCTAACTCATCTATTATGCTTGATCATCAAGGAAGTTTTGCTAAAGATAGTGGATGCCTAGATGATCCGGAAACTAAAGACAGTACTTTAACTGTTGGTCAGCGAGCTGCACGGAATGCCAAAAAGCAAAGGCATGGGGACATGGCTTATGAGGGTGATATAGATTGGGATGTTTTAATTCAGAGTCAAGAGTTGTTTGGAAGCTATCGTGTAGATAAAACAAGAGAAAAGCTCGATCCATTATCTACTGTTATGGATGCTGAAAGTGGAAAAACAGCAGCTGTTGCAGCTGGGTTTAAAGCTCGTGCAGTAGGCCCCCTTGAGAAAATCAAATTCAAGGAAGTATTGAAGCGTAAAGGTGGACTTCAGGAGTACTTGGAGTGCAGGTCAGTGTGTTACTAGTTAACTGCCTGCTTTCCCTGAATGCTAACATGATTTACATGGTTCTTTCCAAATGGGGGCACTATTAAGTGCTAGTTTATTGTTTTTTTATTTGATTATCCAAACTCAAAGTTGCTATAGCCTTATAGTTTGCTATTATTTGGGTTCCGAAAATATTTTTGTACTAGTTTCTGGTGTTCCAATGGACTTTTGAATATTTCCTTTACTTCTTTGAGGTGATTGCCTTACTAGGCAGAACATGATGCTTTTCTTCAAGTACACACTCAGGATATAAGAAAGATTGTTAAAGTTAATTTGTCCAATTTATTTTTTAAATGGTTTTTTTCCACTCTTGTAATGGTCGAGAACATGTGAAGATGGTCTACTTTGTTTACTTGAGGTGAAGCATTCGCATTTCACAACTTCTAACTAGAATGTGGTTGTTCAGATCACTGGTGTTATCTCATATGAAATGCTTATCTGCTGCTTTTTCATTGCATTCCGGTGTAGTTTTTTGTTTTGAAGGATAACTCATTTAAATTAATTTTGTGTTTAACTTCTTAGTTTGTGTTAATTTTTCACATGATTAACTGATTTTGTTTATGTGAAAGGTTCTACTTTGCAATTGTACTTGTCGTGACTGAAACATATAGCACCTTTTTAACTTTCGGGGGCTCAATTCTCTGTTGCTCTGCAGGAACAATATATTAAGTGTTTGGAACAAAGATGTTAGCCGGGCTCTGCATCTGTCGGACTTTGGGGTTTTTGATGCTTCTTTGGTTGCTGAAAGTCCACGTGTTTCTCTAATTAGAGATATATTTATCTTTCTTGATCAACGTGTAAGTTTTCATATCCTCACATGCAGGAAGAAAATGCCTTGCATCCCTCACCTATACCTTGAGTTACTCATCTGCTCCCTAGAAATAAACGGTTATTTCTATACTATTTGTATCATTGACCACATGCATGTTTATTTTTATACCAATATAATCAAGAATCTTTGTGCACTTGATTTTAAAGCAAAATCTGGATGGATACATACGCCTATAACTCAGATTGTGTGCTTAGAATAAATAATTGAATTAAACAAAGGAAACAGTTTTGAAGGCACGGGGATTGTGCTGAAAAGAGAAACTACTAGAACCTGTCATTTTACATTTTTGTTTCAATTGCATAAAACATTGTTATGGTCCAATTTGCTTAATCAGTATGTTGTACAACCTGTACTAAATTCAAATGGAATGGGAAGGAATGATCATCACCGTGCTTCTTGCTAAGAAAGATGGATGATACAGGACAGAAATGAATTTACTCAAAATGGTGCAACTTTTTTTTTCTTTTCTTAGTTATAAGAAACAGCAAAAACTGATACAGAAAGAGAAACTATGAGTATAGATTTATATTTAGCTTTTCCTTTAATTTAGCTTTGTGACACCCTTTCTTTCTTGCAATTTTGTTGGTCTTTATATGTTTTCCCGCTCCATTGGTCCTTTCGTGCTTTGTTCATTTGGTAAATTTTCAGGGTAACATAAATTTTGGAGTGACTTCTGAAAAGGAGAAGTCAGCAAGCTGCATCAAACATGACTTGAAACTTCTGACCAAGGAGGAGCATGGAGAAAATCCTGGGCCCCATCTCCTTGATTCTGTCGAAGGAGTTAGCTTTCCTCTTGGGAAGGAAAAAAGTATAGAGACTTGCATAGGGAGAAATAATGAGGATGCATCTGGTGATGGAAACCTAGCAGGCAAAGTCGCATCAGAATATGGCCTTGACAATATTGAGGCCTTGGAATCATCTGTGTCATGTATTCCCGAACAAAGTCCGCATGATGATAGTCATGGAACTAATGCATTTGATCCTAAACCTTTCAAGGAAGCTGCTACTACAGAATCTATGGTTTTGTGCAAAGACGAGGATGAAAGAACAGTTCCTGCTGTCCATCCTGATTTACTTTTCCCTTGCGATCCAGTATCTGCTATACCAATAAAGCTCCCGAGAGGTGGTTCTGCCAGTTCCTCTGATTCCTTTAATTCTGCAAATAGTCATAGATGTAATGATTCTGGACCAAGAAAAAATGTTATAGTAGTAGGAGCTGGTCCTGCTGGCTTAACTGCAGCGCGGCACTTGCAGCGCCAAGGTTTTACTGTTACAGTTCTTGAGGCTAGGAACAGAGTAGGGGGGTCGTGTTTATACTGATCGTGCATCTTTAAGTGTTCCTGTAGACCTTGGAGCTAGCATCATTACAGGTGTTGAAGCAGATGTGGTGTCAGAAAGAAGACCTGATCCTTCTTCCTTGATTTGTTCTCAGTTAGGACTTGAATTGACGATATTGAACAGTGACTGTCCCCTGTATGATACTGTGACCGGTGAGAAAGTTCCTGCTGATCTAGATGAAGCATTGGAAGCAGAGTATAATACCCTACTGGATGACATGGAACTGCTGGCTGCTGAAAAGGGGGAAGATGCCATGAAAATGTCTCTTGAAGAAGGTTTAGAACTTGGCCTTAAGAGCCGTAGTATGGTCCATCATGGACAAGATCATTCGGATATTAGACCCATTGAATCTCTAGATAATTCTGTGGGTGCTGAAAGGATTTCCGCAAATCATGGAAATCATATTTCTCAAGTTTCTAAACAAGAGGGTTTGAGTCCTCTTGAGAGAAGAGTCATGGATTGGCATTTTGCTCACTTAGAGTATGGTTGTGCTGCTTTGCTTAAAGAAGTCTCGCTTCCCAACTGGAATCAGGATGATGTATACGGAGGGTTCGGCGGAGCACATTGTATGATAAAAGGAGGGTACAGCTCTGTTTTTGAATCGCTTGCGGAAGGAATTTGCATTCATTTGGACCATGTTGTTGCAGATATTTCATATTGCCCCAAGGATATGAATAATGAACAGCACAAAAGAGTTAAAGTTTTTACATCAAATGGAAATGAATTTTCAGGAGATGCAGTTCTGGTCACAGTCCCACTTGGGTGTCTGAAAGCAGAAACCATAAAATTCTCACCACCTTTACCCGAATGGAAATATTTATCTATAAAGAGGCTTGGGTTTGGTGTTCTAAATAAGGTGGTAATCGAATTTCCTGAAGCATTTTGGGATGACAGTATTGACTACTTTGGTGCCACTGCTGACTTTACAGATCAACGTGGCAGGTGCTTTATGTTCTGGAATGTCAAGAAAACAGTTGCAGCACCTGTTCTTATAGCTTTGCTTGTTGGTAAGGCTGCCATTGATGGTCAGGGTATTAACTCTTCCAATCATGTCGATCATGCCTTGGTTGTTCTTCGGAAATTATTTGGGGAAGAGAAGGTTCCAGATCCAGTTGCATCTGTTGTGACTGACTGGGGTAGGGATCCTTACAGCTATGGTGCTTACTCCTATGTTGCTGTTGGTTCATCTGGAGAAGACTATGATATTTTGGGAAGTCCAGTGGATAATTGTTTATTTTTTGCTGGTGAAGCAACATGCAAGGAGCATCCTGACACTGTCGGTGGTGCAATGATGAGCGGGCTTCGAGAGGCCGTACGCATAATTGATATACTGAATACAGGAACTGATTACACTGCAGAAGTGGAGGCCATGGAGGCTGCAAGAAGGCATTCAGATATTGGAAGGAATGAAATAAAGGATATTATCAGGAAGCTTGATGCTTGTGATTTCTCTAGTGTATCGTATAGGAAGTCAGTCGCTTCACCTTGGTGCTCAATGGTCAAGGATATGTTCTTCACTGCAAGAACTATGGCTGGGAGGTTACATCTAGCTAAAGCGTTACTAAAACTTCCTGTTGGGTTTTTGAAGGGCTTTGCAAGCACTAAAGAAGGGCTTAGCACCCTTAACTCATGGATTCTGGTAAGTTTTCCATTCTATGCTTTGTTTAATGTTTTAACCCCAAGCTATTCCACATTTTCCAAAAGCTTTTCTGGAGATGAACGAAGATGATTAGTTGTTTCAAATATTGATTTGCGGTTGCAGGATTCAATGGGAAAGGATGGAACCCAGCTTTTGCGCCATTGTGTGCGTTTACTCTTACTCGTTACAAATGATTTGCTTGCTGTACGTTTGTCAGGTGATTGCACAATTTCCTCTGTTCTCTAACCACCCTTCCCATTCTTCTCATTTTGGTTCGTATTTCCTTTGATTTGTTGATTCATTATACGACATAAATATGAAGAATCAGAAAGTCATTTTATTCTTGAATGTTCTTATTTCAAATGTTTTTTAAGATTGAATGAGATCTTAAAGGTCATCCATTCGAATGTTGTTTGTCTTCTGTAGTTACTGCTCTTCACTTTAATGGGGGTTATCACATTAGTATCAAAATAGTTCTTTTGAGCCTTTACATTGGTATCAAAATAGTTGCTCATTTCTCACTACTTTCCTCAGGCATTGGAAAAACTGTGAAAGAGAAAGTTTGTGTACATACTAGTCGTGATATACGTGCCATAGCTAGCCAGCTTGTGAGCGTATGGGTTGAACTTTTCCGTAAGGAGAAGGCTTCTAAAGGGCTGAAATTATATAGACAGTCAACCCTGGATTCAAAGAGCAAATCTGTTGTTTCTGGAAAGCCACCACTTCGCCTACAACATGTTGATACCAAGGGAGTTTTGAAAGTTGCTGCATCTTCTGGACACCAGTTCCCTTCCAGCATAAGCAGTAAGCAACTGATCGATGAGACAGGAACGAACCCAAAGTCAGAAGTTCTGCTCTCAAACGGTTCAAGCAGAAATGTCGTGGAGGAGGAAAGTCGAGATCTTCTCATGTCTGAAGAAGAAAATGCTGCCTTTGCTGCAGCAGAAGCAGCTCGTGCTGCAGCAATTGCTGCTGCAAAGGTTTGCTTCTTTTTCTTGCTTCGACATTCATACTTTTAATTGTGTTTTACTTTGTTATATCAGGTTTTCATATATGTCATTTTCCTTCTAGTGTGCTTATTTTGGAACTATTTATTGGTTCAAATCTGTTTATTAATCTTTAATCCAGCTTTGATCTGCTAAATCATTTTTTAAGTTGTTTTATCTACTCTTGCTAAATAATACTCCCTCTGTTCCATTATTATTGGCTTGTATTCCTTTTTGGGCTGTCCCATTATTGTTGTCTTCTTTCCTAAAATGAATATAATTTGTGGCTACCAATCACTTTAAATACGTGGAGTCCACCACTTTAACACGCTTTCACCCACTTTCTTAATCTCCATGCATGAAACAAACAAGCCAACTATAATGGGACGGAGGGAGTAACACTTTATGTGAAGCTGCATTAAAGGCTATTTGCCTTCAGTATTTTTATTGTTTATTTTGGGTTCTAAGGGTTGTCAACTGTTACAGGTTCCTTGTACACTTCAACAGGCAGGATTTCACATTCCTGTTACTGCAGTTGACATATTATATGGATTGTGGGGCATGGATGTTCTTTGTGTTGGGTGGGGTAGAATTTGCTATATGCTGGGTTGTTAGATACCTTTCTTCTTCTGACATGTACTTATGCCTCTGACCATTTTTACTTTCTGTTGTATGCTGCAGGCATATGCTGCTTCGGGTGCAAAGCACAATGCATCATTGCAGCCTCCCAAGATTCTTTCCTTTCACAAGTTTGCTATGCGTGATCAGCATGTTCAAATCGATGAGTATGACAGTAGAAAGAATTGGTCTGGTGCTGCAATAGGAAGACAAGATTGTTTTTCTGAAATAGATTCTAGAAACTGCAGGGTGAGAGATTGGTCAGTTGATTTCTCTGCTACTGGTGTCAAACTGGAGAGCTCAAAAATGTCTGCCGACAATCGTTCACATCGGAGCCACTCTAATGAAATTGCTAATCAGTTGAATATCAGGGAGCACTCCGGGGAAAGTGTAGCTGTAGATAGCAGCATATTGACAAAAGCATGGGTTGATAATGCCGGTAGCATAGGGAAAGATTACAGTGCTATTGAAAGATGGCAATGCCAGGCAGCAGCTGCTAGCTCGGGCTTCTCTCATGGGGCAATGCACATAACAGATGAGGAGGATTCGAACACGAGTTCAAAGTTTCGTAAGTGGAACCATGAGGCACCGGCAAATGAGAGCTCTGTCTCTCAAGTCACGATAAGTAAAGAATCCAAAGGCAATCAACCTAGAGGAGCAGAACGTATAAAACAGGCTGTTGTGGATTATGTGGCTTCTCTGCTCATGCCCCTTTATAAAGCAAGGAAAGTTGATAGGGAAGGTTACAAGTCAATTATGAAGAAAACTGCAACCAAGGTTATTTAATTTTTCATTCTTTTTTGGTCTCTTTCCTACCGCCAGACATGTCCTATCCATCCCATTACACATTTACACTATATTTCAGGTCATGGAGCAGGCTACTGATGCTGAAAAATCAATGGCTGTTTCTGAATTTCTTGATTTCAAACGTAAAAATAAGGTAGCTATCTCATCGTCTCAACTATAAGGCCATATTTTTAGTGGTATTAAGTTTCTTTTAGTATAAGAACGTTAGCATTATGGGATTTTTCCACGTTGAAATTAACAGAAATGAAAAATATGCAAAAGCTATATTTCAGGACTGAAAACACAGGCATTCGACTCATTCTGTATAATGGCTATGCTGAACTTAGACTAAAAAACATTGAAATGCTCAATTTGATGCTAGTATTTTTTAACTAAAATTATTTATGGTAGTTTGCCATTAGATGCTCATAATTTTCTTGTGTAGGTTTATGTTACCCCTTTGGTGTTTTCTGCACAAGTTTGCCTTTACTCAGTTGTTTTTGGCTCTCTTCTTAGTTGTTTACTTATTTATCTTTATGTGAAGCTTTTTAAAATCTCACTTTATGATGTGGGCAGATCCGTGCATTTGTGGACATGCTAATAGAAAGGCACATGCGATGAAGCCAGGTGCAAAGCTGGTATCTTTGACAGGGATTAAATGGTGTACCTGTACACAGGACTGAGAAGATTGACTATCTCAATCATGGTTCAGTCAGTCTCTTGAGAATTTTGGTTAATACAAAATGAAGCTCCATCAGTAGATGGCACTTGTTACATCTGTCCTGAACGTATATGAAGCTTGGGAAATAGCTAACACTGTTTACCCAGATAGGTCATATTATGACGACTTAGCAAAGGCCTCAAAAGTTTGGATGGGTGTCATCCGGATCTTATATGCAATTTACATCCTTCATTTGAGAAATTGTTTCTATTAACTGGAACTACTCTAGAATTTGTTTCTCATTATTTTAACTTGTATTTTGAGGGTAGGTGGAAAACCCCTAACCTTTTTTCTTAAGGCTTAAAGGAGAGATGAATTATTTTCTGACTTCTGAAATGTGTACAGCTTAGAATTATTTTATGAGAACAAATATACAGAATTCTGTATCAGTAGCATAAATTTCTCTTCTCTTAGCTAGTTTCCAATTTAAATATTCTTTTAAAAAAGTTTACTCTAGTTTCTGTGAAAGGCAAACTACTTACAAGCATGTCTTGGATGTCTCCATTGGTATTTATATTTTGAATTTAGCAAGATCTGATGCCTGGGAGGGATCTCAATCAACTTTTCTTCCCTTTTCCCAAAGGCCGAACGCATAAAAAGGTAATGTTATTGTTGATTTAATTATTAATCATGTTAGTTGCTTATAAAAAGTGAGATGTTCAATTCTTACTATCTCCATATTCTTCATATTAGTTGATAAGAAAAACACAGACCCCCGCCCTCCCTATCTTTTACTGGTGATCTCTTTTGCCCCCTGTACTTTGTTCCTTCGTTTTGCTCCCTGCATTTTCATGATTCTTACATGTTCTCCTTGTACTTCAATTTATACATCTAAATTGGAGGTAAATAGGGCAAACTATGTGATGTTCCTAGTACATATTCATCAGTTTCAGGTTATCTTGTATTTGTCAGAGAAATAATCCTAGACTTTGAACAGGTTTACTATTTGTTGTATTTTCTCATTGTAAAAGATTTGGGGTTGTTTTCGCTGACTTTCTGAATATTTGTGTTTGCTGTTTCATTATTAGCACAAGAACTGATCCTTTCTCCAAGCCCCCACCCGAAATAAGGGAAGGGAAATGCAAAGTGCTTAATCTCACTTCTCAATCTTCATGCTAGTATAACTGGAAATATAATGGTGCAGGTTGAGGTGTTTTGCCTCCAGATATGATGATTTTAGCTCCCTATAAGAGCTGGAATTAGTGAAACCTTTTCTGGCTCCGTCACTGTCAGGTAACTATCTCAGCCTATTAATGCGTGCACTTTCTTTACTTATTGGAGATGGTTTTGTTATATGTCTGATCGTATTCCTGTTATCGAAATGTCGGACAGTAGCCAGAATGATTATTCAGTCTCTGGAGTGACTACTATGCTTGATTGTGTAGTCGGAGGAAGTTGTATCTGCATTCATGGTTCTCTTGCTATATGGTTCATCCGGGGGAGAATAATCAACGGGTCAGTTACTTGCTTTTGCTTATAGTTCGTAGAAACTTGTGATGGATCCATACTTTCCATTTTTAGGTGTCAAGTGCTCACAAAATTTTACTTCCTCCGTCCCACGATTCTTGTTTCATTTCTTTTGAGCGCAGTATTTTAGCAGAGTTGTTAGCTGTATGTTAAGATGTGGGACCCTCAAATAAAGTGTTTTTTATAAATAATTAACCATTTTAGGAAATGGGACAAGAATTGTAGGACGGCTCAAAAAAGAAAGTGGAACAAGAATTGTGAGACGGAGGGAGTATTTATTACTCTTTAAGTTTGATCAGTATCGTACAGAAAGATTGCTTCTTTCTGCATATTGCTCTTATGGAACTGCTTGTGATTTTCGCCTTTCTTCCCTTTTGTTTGTGAGAAATCGCTTCTCTTCGGAATGAGTCCGGTATGACATCTCTCCCTTGATCTCTTAGGTGGAGGGGGAAGTTACACAGAAAGATAATACCATGTGAACTTTGTTTGGGTTATTGTTCTTTCGCCATGTTCTTGTAGCGCGTTGAGTTCGTTCCCCGGGCGGTTCGTTCGAAAGAATGAAGAACAAGTACTGTAACAAAGGTAAAGGGGGAAGGGCAGGAAAAAACTGAGAGATGCATTTTCTGCTTTCTACAACTGTTGTAGTGTTGCTGGCAGCAGAGGTTTATACCAATTTCATCAATTTTGAGGTATGTGTGAAATTTTATGATGCATTTTGTTGGGTAAGTTTAGTTTGTTTTCATGTCCAAATTCATCGTTCGAATTTTCGTATTTAAGTGAGAATATGTAAAAGGGGAATGGATCATGTGAGAATTTGCGTTTAACGTGAGAACTGCGAACCATGCATAATTCTTATATAATTTATGCATAATCGTTATATATTTTATGTCAAATAAATATAATTTTACATTATATATATTTTTATGTAGAAGGGCAAAAGTGTAAAATTATAGGTTTTTTTTGCATAAAATATATAACGATTATGCATAAATTATATAAGAATTATGCATGATTCGTAGTTTTCACGTTAAATGAAGGTTCTAATCAAATCCACACTCTATGTAAAAGTAGTCATTTCCGATAAATATTTAAGTTTTTAGCTACATTTTAAGAATTAAGAGTTTGAATTGTCGAAGATATCAATCTACTAAACTACCACCTTAACCGTAGGTTTTAATAGATTTATAGTTTTCAAAATTCAAAAAGTAGTTAACACAAAATAAGAAATATTGCGTTTTTAAAAAAAAATACAGTTAAACCTATTTGAAGTAATAATATTGGGACCCAAAAATATATTTATTTAACGAGATTATTACTTTATCGAGTATTATTTTGAGTTTGTTAACCTAAGTCAAGACTGAAAGAAATTATTTAAGCGGGATTATTACTCTATTAGATATTATTTTATTGAGATTTGACAGTACTCTCTTTATTTTATAAATTTGATCTCATTTTTTTATATATATAAAGTTGTAGATTCTTGTAAGTTGTGTGAATTATAACCATAAGGTTTTGATATTTTAAAAAAGAAATAAGATTTATGGAATTCTACAAAATAAGATTTATGAAAGGGGGGGAAAGCATAATCAATCTATAAATCTACCGTTATAAGAACAAAACACGAAATTAAATTAGAAAAATTTTTTATTATTCTCTTGATTAATTTATTGAAAAAATTAAATTAAAAATTATGATGAATAAAGACAATACAGTCAAATTAAATTAGATTAATTGTTGTTTTATAAATATGGAAAATAAATACTACTACTACTACTTATCGGATTGGATGCTAAAAAGACACCTGATCCAATATATACATCAAAGCCGTCTAAAATATCAGCCCTCTCTCTCCTCTCTCTCTCTCTCTCTCTCCAACTCTCTGAGATCAGATCTCCGCAGCAATCCAACACGGTAAGCAATGTCGTCGACGTTCAGCGGCGATGAAACCGCTCCCTTCTTCGGCTTCCTCGGCGCCGCCGCCGCCCTCGTCTTCTCCTGTAAGTCGCGCTTCCTCGCTCCACTCCGTTTTTCCAGATCTAGGGTTGTATCCTCACTAAATCTGATCGATTCCGCTGCGCAGGCATGGGAGCGGCATACGGAACGGCGAAGAGCGGAGTAGGCGTGGCGTCGATGGGCGTGATGCGTCCGGAGCTGGTGATGAAGTCTATCGTGCCGGTGGTTATGGCTGGTGTGTTGGGAATTTACGGCTTGATTATTGCTGTGATCATCAGTACCGGTATTAACCCTAAGGCGAAGTCGTACTACTTGTTTGACGGATATGCTCATCTTTCTTCTGGACTCGCCTGCGGCCTTGCTGGTCTTGCTGCCGGCATGGCCATCGGGATCGTCGGAGATGCTGGCGTCAGGTATGGTTTTTTGCTAATTCACTATATTCCGTTGATAATTCAGCATTTTGATTTGATTAGTATTATACAACTCGCGGATTGATAATTGTTCTGGAGATGCTCTGTTTGATCTTCTTATGTTTGTTGATTTGGATTGTGTCAACGGTATCCATGGCTTGTTTCAAATCCTCATGGATTTGATGTATTGTGTATTGATTCTGTTTCTTTGATTTGATCACTCGTTCATTTGTCTCTTTAAGCATTCATTGATTTGTATCTGACTTTGCACTGGTCTTGTGAGTTAGATTCAGCTTTACAGTTTCTCTAGATTTGTTGCTACTACATTGATCGATTTTTACCAAACCCCACCTTCTTTAAACGAATTACTTCGAATTTGCAGGCTATATACGTTCTGTATTTTCTTTAATAGTGGGTTACAATTCTTCATATGCAATTGCCAAGAATTACTTTCCAAGTATAATGAGCAGTTTTTAGTTAGGGCTTGGATACTTTTGAGTTACATTATGAAGTATTATTGCAGATGTAAACAAGTTGAGTTTATTGCCTATTAACCCTTTCTGATTATGAAATCTCTGCATTCTCCATTGGTTTGAACAGTCATTATGTTCTTACATCCTTGTTGAATGCACGGTCTCTTCTTTACTGGATGCAATTACATATTAATCGCCTCCTCGTTTCTTTGGCCAGAGCGAATGCACAACAGCCTAAGCTCTTTGTGGGGATGATTCTTATTCTTATTTTCGCTGAAGCCCTGGCTCTCTACGGTCTCATTGTGGGCATCATCCTCTCTTCTCGCGCGGGTCAGTCTAGAGCTGACTAGAAGAGGTGCATTTTACTCGAATATCGTTTAACAGTTTTTGCTCTCAAGTATGAATTACATAAGTTATGTTGCTGTGGCTAGCATGGTAGTTTGCCCATGACACTGTTTTATGTTCAAGCATTTATGTGTGGCGATTTGTTGGCCATGGAATTTCAGCTGTTGATTTCTGTTGCGTTTATTGTAGATCAGAAGTTTGATTTTTCTATCAATAAAAGCTTATGTTGTTTTATGTTTCTGATAATGTGAGAAACCAGTCTGATTCATGTAAAGCCATAGCCTGTGTGATTGTGGTGAGATATTCCCTCTGTTTCTTACACTTCTCAGTTATATTATACTTGTTGATTAACCGTACATACGAATTAGGGGCGAAATCTACAATTTTGAGAGGCAAAATAAATAATTTTTCAAAAAAACATCCTAAAATAAATAATGCTTTTTGGCACGGTAATTAAGAAATTAAAGTGGATGATAAAGTATGAGTGAGATAGTGAGAGAGTGGATGATAAAGTATGAGAGAGAAATGATAAAATACGAAAGAAAGTAGTACTCTCTCCATCTTATAAATAAGTATTTTATTTTTCTTTTTGGGGTGTCTCGTAGAAAGTGTTTTGTTTCTAAAAAAGAAGTGGATTTTGTATCTTTACCAATTCAAATCAATTCAAAATAATTAATTAATTACATGGATTCTACCTCTTTACCTTATAAATCAGTTTTAAATAATTAATTAATACTACATCCGTCCCGCTATTACTGACACAGTTTCCTTAAATGGACGTCCCGCTATTACTGACACAGTTTCCTTAAATGGACGTCCCGCTATTACTGACACGTTTCCTTTTTTGGAAATACTACCTATCATCTATCTCCTACTTTACCATTTATCTCTCCTACTTTTTCTTACTTTATCATTTTCTCTCTCTTACTTTATCATCTTCTCTCTCTTACTTTATCATCTACTCTCATTCATCTTTTCTTCTACTTTTATCATTTACCCATATCTCAATATTAATCATCTACTTTCTTAATTTCCGCGCCGAAATGAAACGTGCCGGAAATAATGGGACGGAGGTAGTAGTATGGTCCACATCTTTACCCACTAAAATCATTTTTTCTAAAACTCCGTTTTTCATAAAAACAAGACATTTTTTATGAGACGGAAAGAGTAATTTCTTTTTCCTTTTTTGAAAATGAACCATTTCAAATGGAACAAAAGTGAAAAATGGTCATTATCAATGGGGGAGTACAAGTTTTAGGGTTAGCTGCATCAATTGGTCCCTATATTATGTCAATTTAAGTGAAACAAGATATATTGAAATAACAATTTTCATTTTTTTTACACGACTGCGAAAATCACGATGTATATGGAATCTATTGCATGGTATGCAAAAAAGTTTTGACAATTGATAACATATAATGTAGTTGGTATTTTCATTTCTGCGTTAGTGGTTGGTTTAGAGTTGATCTAATCGAGTCGAATATCTTGTTATTCGATTTGTATTCGTTTCGTTATTTGAATATTCATATTCATATTCATTTATTATTCGAATATTAAGTTTGATTCATATTCGATTAATTTATGTTAATTGAATATTCGAATTCAATCGGATATTCATTTTTTATTAGTATTTATAGTATTTTGAGATCCGAAAAGAATATTCAATTTGTTTCGATAGTTAATGATAAATAATCAATTCAATTTATGACTCAATTAAGAAAAAATAATATTCTAAATAATAATTATCAAATTCTGACATCATTAATATTCAAAATATATTATAATATTTCCTTAATTAATTAATTATGACTACATATATATAAATTTTTTGGACTAAATAATTAATATGTTTTATGAATATTTTTTATTAATTGTATTATATGTATTAATTATATTAAAATTTTAATAGGATACTTGTGAATATTGAATCAAGTATCACAAATTTATATTTATATTTAAATACTACTCCCTCCGTCCCAAAATTCTTGTCCAATTTGCTTTTTGTACGATTTTTAAGGAGAGTTGTTAGTTGTGTGTAGATTAGTATAAAGTTGTGGGTCCCACAAAAAAGTTGTGTGTAATAATTTACTAAAAAAGGAAAGTGGACAAGAATTTTGGAACAACCCAAAATGGAATAGCGGACATGAATTTTGAGACGGAGGGAGTAATAGAATTGAATTGAATATGTATATTCAAATTCGAATATCAAAATATAGAAAACTTTTGGATCAAAATGGAAAAGTAAAAAAAGATGGCAAATGTAATTATTAGTTTATATTAAACCGAATGAGCATCCGCCCAAACATTCTGCGAAAGGAAACAAAATCACGTGCAACAACGAATGAAGGAATAGGAGGGTAGACGACGAGAGTCGGAACGACTCTGCACAAACTAATCCAACCAAAAATACGAAAAATCAAAGATGCAGAAGATCGAATTTCACGATTCAGAACAGCATCCCGAACGCCATCGCCGCCACCGAAGCTACCATCGCCGGCACGAGAGCCGCGGAATCGGCTGTGGGGGCCGGCGCCGGCGCCTCCTCCGTCGCCGCTACTTTTTGGACGGCCAACGCCACCACCGCGGCCGCGAACAGAACCTTCATCCTCAATGCTGCTGCTGCTGCCATTCTTCCGGTTGGATCGATCTGAATTGTTCCTCTATTTGATTTGTGTTAATTTGTTTCTTTTCCTGCTTTTCTGCTGCGCAAATTGGTGTGAATTGTTGGCGAATTGGGGGAAGTATTTATACACGAGGGTGTGGAGGTGGTGATTGCTGTTCGCCTTCACTTTCGGGTTTTGAACTTTGAAGAGAGAGAGAGAGAAACATGCTCTGTCGCCAAGGGATGAGTAATAAGTGCAACTGTGCAAGGTTGAGTGGGTCCCACACCATTCATTTTTCCCACTAAAAGTAGTATCTCGTTACAAATTTCTAAGTTAAGCATGTAAGTATGTGACGAATTTTGCATTTATTTTCTTAATAATTTATTATTATTATTATTTTAATATATAAGTCTAGTGATCTACTCCCTCCGTCCCGTTATTTGTGGCTCAATTGGTTTCGGCACGGGAATTAAGAGAGTAAATGATAAAGTATGAGAGAGAGTGTAGATGATAAAGTATGAGAGAGAAGATGAGTAAGATAATGAGAGAGTATGAGAGAAAGATGATAAAGTAGGAGAGATAATGTAATAAAGTAGGAGAGAGAAAATGATAGAGTAGGGGTAATTTTTTACCAAATTAGGAAAGTGGGCACAAATAATGGGACACCCATTTCGGGAAAGTGAGCCACAAATAGTGGGACGGAGGGAGTAATATTTATGTCTCTTATTTACTCCCTCAGTCCCAAATATATATACCTACTTTTATTTTCCGTCTATCCCAAATTTATATGTTTATTAATAATTTTTTGTGTTTAACTAAATTTTTCACTAATTTTAATACGTCTAATTAATGTGATAATATAGAAAAATACTATTTTATTCAACTTTTAAAATAGCAAACACAATTATGACATTAACTTTTTAATAATCTACTTTAATTTACTCAAATTTCAATACCAACATTTATCTAATTTTCATATTATTAATTTGTTTCTTAATCTATGTAAAAAATCAAATGGACATATAAAATAGGGACAGATGGTGTATTGAATATGGTTGAGAAATTAAAAACCCTTTTAATTAGGTGGAGCAAGTTTGAAGATTTGATGCTTATTGAGTTGAAGGTTTAGTTTATCATAGATGTTGTTTTAAAGAGAAAGATTCCAGTTCTAAAGATTAGGGTGAAGAATATTCACCCTCGATTTCAAGTAGAGCTTGGACTTTTTGTTGGTATTCCGATTTGTATTTAATCCCGTTGGTGATTCTACTTAGGAGATAAGGGCATTGCTATTTGATGATAACCCGAGTTTTCGTCAAGGTGGTGAATTATTTAGTTGATGGCTCTTGCATGGATACGAGACACGCGACATGATACAGAGATGGTATATGGTATTTTCTGAAAACTTAGGATATGGCTCGACAATTGGACGCTGCATTTAAAGTGTAAAATAAATTAATTTTATATTTTTCATTAGAATTAGATGCAACGTATACTTAAACATACGGAACACAAAAATTGAAGTGTCTATATCATGAGTATCCGACACGATACATTGACGTTTTCTAAAGTGTTGGTGCAAGAGTAAATTAGTAATATGCCATAAAATAAAGCTTAAGAGCTGAGCTAAACTATTTAAAGTTTGATATCTCAATAACAATATATTGCAAAGTTCAAAAACACAGAAGTTTACAAAATACCTCGACTTTTTTTAGAACAGGTCCGAGTCAAGTAGCAATATTCTATGGAATTCGAACCCGAACTCTAAAAAATCCAATAAAAGAAAAGTAGTAGTATCACATTTCTTGAGAGTGATTCAAGTGGCATCACTTCTGGCTGCTTGAAGCATTTCTACTATCAGTGTCTTCACATCCCTGCAATTAGTACAGAACATAGTGCATAAACCAAATCTCATATTGTAACCACATACTCCCTCCGTCCCAGCTATTTGTAGCTCATTTCTTTTCAATACGGGAATTAAGAAACTGATGTTATGTAGATTGTTTGACATTTCGATAATTAAATTTGGTTCACACAGTCTTTGCCCACTTCTAGCGGGACGGAGGGAGTATTTACTAAGTGAAAATTACGATACTTACTTTCTGTCTGCAGCGCGCCTTGTGAATGGGATTCGGAGCTTGAAAGTGTTCCCTTCACAACCAGCCTGATAACCAACATGCTCCATTAGAATAGAAACAATAGAAATAGCATGAAGCTAGAAATCAGATAAGGATAGGCAGAGTGGAGAACAAAAGGCGAATTTCAGGGGGTGAAACGGCGTAAGAGAGAAAATGAATGAGCTTTTAGAGAGTAGAAGATGCATATAGAACCTTCACATTGAACCCCAGGCTGTCCATGTCCACCATGTAAGCGAAATCGACCTGGAAAAAAGAAAAATGAGTAATGTCTGAATTACACGAACATATGCATATGGCATTCATAGGCTGAGTAATGTAGTGTTTGGAACAGCTTAAATAAGCTGCCTCTGGGCTTTTTTACCGCAAAAACACTTTTTTTAATGTTTGGAATGCGTGCTTCTACTCTTCTTGAGCTTAAAATAAGCCACAATAAGCAGAAGCCCATAAACTGGTCAGGGGTTGCTTATAAAAGTGTTTGCAAAACTGTTTTCTCTAAAATTAAGCTGTTTTTTTCCTACTATTGCAAAACTGCTTTCTCTAAAATTAAACTATCACATGCACTACCAGTAGACATCCTACTTAGGCTGAGTAAGAAAGTTTGCATATTCTCACTTGTTCATAACTGATGCAAGCCAAAATTCCTTATTAATTGAAAAGAAGGGTATCTAAAAACTGATATTTTCGTATGTTGGTGAGAAAACCGAAGAAAAGTATTGCGGTCATACCGGGACAGAAGTAGAGTGCTGCACTATCAGCTTTGTGTCTTCTGAGTGATCTTTATTCATGTGGGACTGTAAGCAAATATTTGAAGCTAGTAAAATTCAGAGACGAACGCCATGCCAAAGAATGAAATAGAACAGTTTACCGTTATAGGCTTTGAGAATTGGTATATGGGATCCACTTTTGCTGTTCTAAATTCCTCGTTTCCGAATTCTGCATACTTGAATAATCACAAACTCATCTCCACATAGAATGGAAAAATAGGATATTTCAGTAACGCTCAAACCTCCAGATCCTAATAAAGCTGTTGCAACGCCGGACACATATCTAACAACCTTAGGTTCAATCCGCAGGAATTGGAAGTCACCAAAGTCGACCTTTTATAAGAGTTTGTCAAAGCTTTCCAACGATATATCACAGTAATGTTGGCTACTAGGGTGTTGAATAACACAAATATATAAGAAAGTTAAGTATTTACCCAAAATGCTTCAGGGTGTCTAGCCAAATACGCACTACGAATAGCATCATTGTCTGATTTAGTAACCTGTATTTACGATAGAAGTCATAAGCTCACGGATAACACAAAGCTGTAAACTAGATGAAAATGTTGATGAAAATGTCACCAAAGCAAACAATTATTTTCTGAATGAAGAGGTAAATTTGATCTCATGGCAAGTTATGCTCACCGGGATAGCATCTCCGTGTACTATAATGACTAGGTCGGTCCTATCCTCGGGGTCTTTCGCCACAAGCAATGAGCATCTGGGATTTGCTAAAAGATCCTGCATAAATAGGAAAATCTCTAATTTAGCCCTGCCAGAGGAAAGCTTGCAAAGATTTTCAGAACTCGATTTTTGGTAGGGAAAGAGAAGCTTGATAGGTGAGAGATCAAACAGAGGATGCGCAACTACTGTAAGAACTAGACAAACCATTTCAGAAATACCAAATTATGAATTCGAGAAAATGACGAACCTTGGTGTGAACAGCCAAACTACTAACTGCTAATATTGGAGATCCATAAGCATCACAAGCAAAGTCCACCATGGACCCTGATGGATACCCTTCATACTTCTGTAAGACATCAACGAAATGGAGATATCAACCACCAACATCAAGGAACCAGCACGAATTCTGAATGCGTATATCAGCAGAATCAATTGATCTAAAATCTAACTAGTCCAAATACTCAATCAAATAAAGAGCTCAGAATACATAAAATAGACAGATTTAGCACAAGCTTTATTCTTGAATTCTGAATGCATATATCAACAGAATCAATTGACATAAAATCGAACAAATAGTCTCAAATACTCATAAATAGGCAGATTTAGCACAAGTTTGAATTCTTCTTATATGCAGCTGCAGAATGTTCATGAAATGACAACATCTAAAGAGCAAAACAAGTCTAGTAAGAGACATATATTTGGAGAGGGAAAGACCATAGAGAAAGTAGAGAGGACTCCGCGTAAGCTGTAATTGAGAAGTGTCTTGATTTCCTCTATAGGAGGCAGCCTTGCAGCTTTTTCCTGACAATTGAAACAACAAATTTGCAAATTGGATTGAATCAACCAACATGAATGAATGCATACACAGAATAGAAAAAAAAAATCAATAAACAAATAGAGTTGTCTTAGCATGAAAATAGAACCTGGTGAGCTTGGATGAGCTGGAAGATATTAAGTTGGGGGTTAGGGTTTACATCAGCGGCAGTGGAAGGATTCTGTACAGAATTACAGTTAAACGGAACTCCAAACTATGAATTTATTCATTCAATCAAAAATGCATAGAACTGAAATTTGAAAAAGAAAAAAAACGAAAAGAGCATCAATATAATTGGCGATGAAAAATCCATACCTGATTGGTGGAAGCCATACGTATAGGAGACCTTGAAGATTTGTATTGGGAGAGAAGTGGAGGAAAACTGCCACCATAATTACTGTTCTTAACAGCAATCGAACGGGAAGAAGAAGAAGACGACGAAGAAGAAGAAGCAGAGAAGGAAGGAGAGAAACGAGGAATCAAGCGGTGAGGGAGGGACGAAGCAACACTCTTCATCTTGTTCAGCTCGTCTACTCCACAACTACAGCTCTTTTTTTTTCTTTTTCTTTTCTTTTTCCTTTTCTTTTATATATTGAAATAGGTTAATAAATTATCCTGCCACCCCAAAATTCTTATCTATTTTATTTTTAGTAAATTATTAAACACAACTTTTTTATGGAACACAAAACTGTATATCACTCTACACACAACTATCAGCTATGGTTATCTTAAGATGGTTAGCCCCTCATATGTTGTTTGAAAGCTAAAGCACATGAGTTGGATTTACCTAATGCACACTTTTGTATTGACTACAGGTTATCCTCGTCATTAAAATAAAATAAAATAATAACTTATGTAAAAAAAATCTCTTGTGTTGTAAATATATTATATATATATACTTACCATATATTGTGTGACCATGTAAACGCTAAAAGCCCATGAGCCCATCTTGTACTCTATAAATAGAGGTCTTCACCCTCATAATAATACACATCTTATTTCTGCTCTCTTTATTTATTCTCTACATTCTCTCTAGTTTATAACACGTTATCAGCACGAAAGCTCTTCTTCGAAAAGAAGATATTGACGGCCGAAGGTACAATTCCTTCCCTCGACACCCATTTTTTTTAAATGATTATAAACATACGTTGTTTGTTTAATTAATAAACAAGTAATCATGATTATAAACATATCGTATCGTATACATTGATAAACATATCGTATTCATTGATAATCATGACTATCAATTAAATACATTCCTTCATTATACGTATGTTTTTTTTTTAATGAGTAATCTTTCTCTTTTATTAAGTTATTACGTGTGGCGATAGCACACACAATATTCATGAAGAATATTACATGCTCCTGAAGAGCAATTGAAAAACATATTTTTTAATTTAACTTGTTGCTCCCGAAGTAGCACAATCAATATTCTTGAAGAATATTACGCTCTTGAAGAGCATTTACAATTAATATTTTTACATACGCTTTAAATATTTATTTATTCAAAATTGTTGCTCTCGAAGTAGCACAATTCATATTCTTGAAGAATATTATATGCTCTTGAAGAGCAATTCCAAAACATATTTTTCTTAAATTGTTGCTCCAGAAGTAGCACAATCAATATTCCCGAAGAATATTACATGCTCTTGAAGAGCATTTATATTACGCTTTTATTTATTTATTTGTTTGTTATTTTTTATTTAATGTTGAATTTAGATTGTTGCTCCTGAAGTAGCACAATTCATATTCCTGAAGAATTTCATATGCTCTTAAAGAGCAATTCAAATTTATTGAAAATAACTCAATTGTTGCTCCATAAGTAGCATAAGTTAATATTCCTGAAGAATATTACATACTCTTAAAGAGTTATTAATATTATCTATGTATTTACTGTATACCTCAATTTTTTTTTGTTACATATTGTATAATATTTATATCTATATATACATACAATCTTAATTTGGTGCTCCTGAAGCAGCACACAATTAATATTTCTGAAAAATATTATGTACTTTTGATGAACAATTCATATAATATGTCTTATTAATGGACGAATCTTGGTTCTTGAATTATTATTATTGTTGCTCCCGAAGTAGCACAATTTATATCCCAAAGAACATTATATGTTCCTAAAGAGCAATTGAGTTTCTAAAAAATATTAGTCTTTCGCCTGAAGTGGTTTAATATAGATTAAAATTGTTGTTCCTGAAGTAGCACAATTTGTATTCCTGAAGAATACTACATGTTCTTGAAGAACAATTCAGGCTTTTAATTTTGACAAATGTTATATGTTCATAACTCTAATTGTTGCTCTTGAAGTAAGCACAATTAACTCTACATGTTCTTGGAACAACTAAAACTTTTCATCATATATCACAATAACATACTTTAGTTGTTGCTTCCTGAAGAAGCACAATTAATATTCTTGATGAATATTACATGTTCATAAAGAACAATGTATATCTAAAGGTATGTTGTAATTTAAAATATTACCTAATTATATGGAGTGGTAGCAAAAGCTTCTCTTTGAATGACAATTGCATCTCCAATATCCTATTGTTGCTTAATTTCTTTTCAAGAATGGATGTGAGATCCAGGTAGATCTCAAAATTTGCAATTCATTGATTTCGCTTATCATGAAACTAAATTGTTGCTATGGAAGTAAGCACAATTACATTCCCGAAGAATGACCGTAATGTGATATAAACATTACCATCACATGTTTGTAGAAATGCCTCAAATATAGTATTTTTATATACTATTTAACTTTTGCTCCTGAAGTAGCATCATTTATATTCTAGAAGAATATATGTTATTCTTGAATGAAAAATATTATTTATGTCTTGTTGACATTAATGCACTCTTGATATCGATGTTCATTTGCCAATAAGGGGGCATGAGAGAGACAATAGAAATGAAGCATCCCAGTAGGATTGCTTAAAGATATAATTGATTGTCCTCCCTAAAACTCGATACGAGTATATGCATCATAAATTGCAAGATTTTCAAATTTAGTGCATCGAAATTATTGAAGGCTTCAGAAGAGCATGTGTCATTTTATCAAATGATATGAAATCAACTATTGAGTTTGCCCTTTACTCTAGTAAGTCTAGAAGAAACTTACTAACTTTGAAGGATATCCATTACAATGGATACCATATTGAAATTATATAAGAAGGTAGTGATTATTTTGCATTTAGCCAGAAGCTAACAAAAGAAAAGTTATCACACTACCACCTTGAATGTATTACACATTCATAAAAATAAGTGAGATAAAACATGTCATGAACAGGAAGTTCAAAAGAGCTCTATGCTTTGACATGATAAGTTTGGACATCTCGCTAGCAACTTTGATGCGCAACATAATTGAAAATTCATATGGGCGCTTGAGAGAGATCCCGAAGAATCTCTTAATTTCCTTGAATGTTCGATTTCTAGAAGAAATCTAGAACTTGTTAGGCTGCAAGTTCAAAAACAATGAGCTCAATTCCTTCAAGCGATTTATCTTGATAAAGCTAGTGAGTTTATTAAACTCTAAGTTCCTCTTGAAGAGGACTTAATATTATATGACTTTGGGATTGAGATTAAATATTTAGTTGCTCATGTCCATCCTCAAAATGAGTTTTGTACGTATAAAAACGCGTCTCACATTAAGATAGTTATTGTGATGAAATAACATTTCCAACATTAGTTGGAACATATGTCACATTGGGATTCCTGAAGTAATCAATGTGAAATCTACATCCAACAAAAAGCACAAGAACAAACTAGTCACATTTGGATTCCAGAAGTAATCAATGTGAACAAGAAGTCAAAAGACTCACTTGCAAAAGATTGCGAATCAACTTCTTGATGCTTTAGTATGTATATAAAATAAGTGACAATGTCATACATTTGCTGCAAATAACCCCAACAAGATTTCATGTCCCTGAAGGACAAGTATAAATGATAGCAAATGCATTAAAAGTTCGTCAAAAATATGGTCGACCAATTGGTTCTAAAAGAAACTTTGTGTCTAAGAAAAGGGGCACAATATATGAACCAAACAATGACGAAAATGATTAATCAATCAAATGAAGTTCTCCCGAAGAACTACAAGCGTCTAAAAATACTGAGATCTCAAAATATTGGAGAGATCAAATATCGTCGTGGACGCACGACATTATTTTCGCCTTTTAATATGACTCTTGAAATGATAAAAGAGGATCCTCAACGACGATCTATAAGAGATTGTCAAGATTGAAATAATTGGCCAAAAAGGAACGAAGTCATATAAGGTGAATTAATATTCCCTAGAAAGCCGGAAATATTTGGACCTGTAGTTCCAAAATCCGGAAAGTATATCCCCGAAGGATATAAATGTGTCTTTGTTACATAGAGAAATGAAAAATTTACGAGTTATAGGGCAATACTCGTAACACAATTTTTCTCTCATAGACCGGGAATTAATTCTGTACTCTCCTATAATAGACGCCATTATATTTGCTTAATCAACTTATGTCACAAAAGGCTTGCTATGCGCCTTATAGATGTAGTAAATATCTATCAATACGATTCACTAGATAGTGATATATATATGAAGATCCCTGGAGGATTTAACTTGCTCAAAGTATGTAAGTCAAAAAGATGTTTTCAATTAGACTGTAAAAGTCATTATAAGGGCTGAAATAGTACAGCCGTATATGATATAATCATAACGACGAGAATTTCTTGACAGAAGGGTACATAAATGATGACTTGAGTTTGATTAAAACTCCTGAAGAGCATAATACTTATATGTATACTCCGTCCTAATGACTTACATAGAGCAAATCATTATGGATTATTTTATTCATTGATATGTTGATTTTAATATCCAACTCACATCCTTGTCGGCATTAGGGGGAGATATGAAATATAAAAATTGAATGCCGCAAATATCTCGTTGGATTAATTATTTAGATTCACGCACTATGAACCAGAAGTTCATCAAATTATTTAGTGCAAAAGGAGTGATTAAAATCTCATATACTTGTTGTATATGCACCATGAACGAACTGAAGTTCCTCATAGAAAATATAAATCAATTGATTCTCATTAGCGCCAGAAGCGTGAGAGATTTATTGGTGCTAAGAGATAAGAAGTCCGCGGAATACAAAATTATAACACATCACTCCAAATTCTCGTTGAAGAGGATATGTGAATTATTATGTACAAAAGTACTTGATGAAATCAACTCATGCCTAAAGACGGAGTTCGAAGCAAAATACTTGGGTTGAACTAATAATTGTCTCGACCTGTAGATCGAGCATCTTTCTGATGGAGTTACGCTAGTAGACCTACCTGAAAGGTCTTTAAAGAGATTTATTGTATTGCATCCACATGCCTATCTAATGGTTGATTCAATCCCTTAAAGTGGATAGAGACTCGTTTAGACCCATAGAAGATAACAAAGATGAGGACCAGGAAGTTCCTTAATTATTTGCAATTGGAGAATTTGAAATGGTATTGACCATCCTTTGTTATTTTCGAGACAAATATGATATTGGTCTATTTACGAGAGTAATGATATATTGACATATTTCATGTTATTATCTATGCTGATAATTAAACTTATGTTGCACATATTAGTGTAGACCTTAAAGCTAACCTTGAAGATTGTTGTCTTGAGGGGGAGTAACAAATTGTAAATAATCATGAAGATTAGATCGACTCCTAAATGTCAAATGACCCGAAGGTCAAATGGTTGTACTCTTTTTTCCTTCCTAAGTTTTTTCCCAAAGGGTTTTCTTAGTCAAGGTTTTTAACGAGGCATCCAATGCAACACATGAGAAAATGAGTCATTGAGATTGATTCATAAAAGAGCCAATGCAACACATGATCTCCAAAAGAGTGGCGGCATCAACATCCAGCAAATTCGCTCTCAAGTGACAACCTAGCAGATTCTTTTACAAAGGCATTACCAACATTCAAGAAGTTGTTATACAAGATCGATATGCGCCGACTCAATGATCAAGAATGATTATATTGAGATGGAGCAACTGTACTCTTTTTTCTTCGTCCAGTTTTTATCCCAATGGGTTTTTCTGGCAAGGTTTTAACGAGTCAGCAGTTTCTTTTAGGGATGGTCAATCAAGGGGGAGTGTTGTAAATATATTATATATATATACTTACCATATATTGTGTGACCATGTAAACCCTAAAAGCCCATGAGCCCATCTTGTACTCTATCAATAGAGGTCTTCACCCTCATAATAATACACATCTTATTTCTGCTCTCTTTATTTATTCTCTACATTCTCTCTAGTTTATAACATCTTGCAAGTTTTAGACAATATTTTGGATTTTTGCTCATGAGAATCCCTTTTAACCTAGTGTTGTATACTACCATATATAGAGTTGTACTCCCTCCGTCCCACTCTATTAATACCATTTATTTTTTGCACAAAGATTAAGACAGTTATTTTTTATGTTTAAAGTAAATTAAAATTGTGAGGTCCATTGAATATGTTAAAGGAATATTTTAATTGAAAAAGGAAATAGAACCAATGAAGTGGGACAACCAAAAAGGGAAAATATGACCAACAAAATGTGACAAAGATAGTATGAAATTGTGGGTCCCTAAAAAAAATATTTGTAATAATTTATTAAAAAAAAAGACTATTTCAATAGAACAACCTGAAAATATATATTGGACTAAACCTATATATAAGAAGCTTTTTTATTGTTTATTTTATACTATTATTTTACACATTTTCAACTTATATACAAATACTATACAGCATAAAACTTAATGGGCCTAAAGAACACAGATTCATGTTATAATGTTATTTAAAAAAAAAAGAGGACAATATAGTAAATTCACATTGATCCACCCTCATTTTAATATCACAGTTTCTCTTTCTACGTCTAAAACATCAGCACTTCCATCACAAACAGAAGATCTTCAGTTCAGCAGATTTATTCGTGTGATTAAACAGCCATTATTGAGATTCCAGATATCCTTTGTCTTCCAAATATGTTACAACCTGCCCAGCCATCTCAACCGGTGTGGGACAGATTCCATCCTTTTGGCTTATCTCAATCTACACAAACCAATATCAATCACTGTTGGATAGACACAATATCATGGGGTAAGAGCAGGGTGAGAAGGGCCTATACAATCCGAAGCACAAACCTCACATTTCGAAGGCGGTTCGTATGGATCGTCTATTCCGGTAAACCCTGCAACATAGTAGACTGCACTCAAGAGATATTCAAGCAAGGGTAGATTCTTCATCTCAATATTTCTTCAGTTTCAGTTTATCAAGGACAAATAAGTAATATGAACCTTTGATCTTCCCGGCCCGGGCAAGCTTGTATAGACCTTTGGGATCCCTTTCTTCACACAATTCTAGAGGCATGTTGAGGAAAACCTAGGGGATTGCATTGGATCAATTATATCTTCCAATCAGTTTGTAGGCAAGAGAGATTTGGTTTTATAATGAAAACCGACGTTTAACAAAGTCTTGCCTCGATAAAGTTTTCAGGTAATAATCCACGACAAGCATCACGATCTTTACGATAAGGAGATATCAAACTAGCAATGCAAATTAACCCGGCATCAGCAAAGAGCTTCGCGACTTCCCCTAAAGAGACGAGGAAAAAAAGGAAAGAAAATAGGACTTATTGCTGTGTAATAACCATCACAGAGATCATTAACCTTGAACTGCAGGGAAGAGCATGCTGTTTTATCAAATTCAATATGGTCAAAAGCTCAGATATATGATAATGCAGCAGCACATCCAGTGCTCAGCCTTATGATACAAAAGGAGTAATAATTATTTGTGATGCCATCCATCCAGCAGTTTAACCTCATGTTAATCACAAGTGGACAAATTGATGTCGTCGTATTCTAGTTTCTTCTACCAATTAACCCCCAAACAGTAGCTACTCGATCGTAGTCTACACCAAGGAGGATGAATGCATGCAGTTGTCACTCTGTCGTGATACGAAATGATTCCAAGTTCTTTATAAGGTTTCTACACCCAAAGAATTACCAACTTTAGGAATATCTTGTGTTTTATTATGATGATAATAACTGAACAAGAGCAAGAAATCCAATGAGCGGGAAATAAAGCAGTACCGTATGAAGCCAACAAAAAAGAAAAAGAGAAACAATAGAGATACATACGTATCAAGGGACTGCTTACTTACCAACTCTACGTATATTTTCAGTCCGATCTTCGGGTGCAAAACCAAGATTTTTGTTTAGGCCATGCCTAAGGTTGTCCCCATCAAGAACATATGAAAGTTTCCCCCGAGAGTGCAAAACTCTACCAAGTGAGCATGCTAGTGTGCTTTTACCTGCAAAGATGGATCAAAAAGGCAATTGGAAAACACAAACAATTAAAAACCCATTAAAATGAAGGTCTAAGTAATACTGCAAGGAAGCCTTCCACAACACCATAGATGTTCATTTCTACCAACTTCATATTCCAAGTAAAAACTCTAATGTCTGATTGCCAACTATCTTAAAAGTGGTGATGGCAATAGAAGAAATGCAATCAAACCTATCAAAGCAAGACGGTTTTGATACGATAAAACAACAAAAGTAGGAAAGATAAGCCTAATGTTGACCTGATCCACTCAAACCAGTAATCCATACAATGCACCCCTGTTGATCGAGCAGCTTCTGCCTGTCAACCTTCCCAACAGGGCATTCATGCCAGAAGATATTTGTTGAGTTGCCCACAGTAGACATGAGGAAAAAAGTCAACCTCTATCCTGTTCAAACAGAGAGGTAATTAGATTCCTCCGGCAACAGAGTATTCAATTGAAGAAATGGATCGAAGAAATCTCTCTCCTAGATTTCAACTCTTTGATAGATAAATTCAGCAGATACATAAAATAACAACATTAACCATATCAATCAAAGCAAACGGCAACCGAGATCCAAATGTAGCAAAAAAAAAATATCATCTTCTGTTCTGAAAGGAAGGAGAATCGGTTTCATAAATCGGCATGCATATAATGTCGAGCAAAAATCAACTGAAATAAGCCACATTCATACGAGAAATCCATAAAATACGATTTCAGATTCACGGAGGAGCGCAATACCTCAAAATATGAGAAGGGGAAAGTAATTGCCTGCGTAATTGAGAGCCGAGGAAAAGGAGGAAGAGTAGTGGAGCAATAAAGAAAAGGATATTGGGAATTTTTGATTGAATGTGGACGTATTTCTAGGTGAGAGAGAGAGAATTGAATTGAATTGAATTGCAGTGAATTGCGAGAGAAAGGAAGAGAGAGAGAGAGAGAGAGAGAGAGAGAGAGAGAGAGAGAGTACGGAATGGTGATGTATTCGACGTTGAATGCTAATTGAGTCTCCTCCCTTTCCGGAAAATACTTAAATGCAAAATTGAATTTTTATTTACGTTAGATAATAAATTAATGAAAATTAAATTCAATATTTCGATAATCAAAATTGGGCAAATGATCTATTTCTTACTTATTTTTTACTTCTATGTACTTTTTTTATTAGTCTCAATTTCATTATTAGTCATGAGAAGTTCGTTTTCCACGAGAATCATAATTAGTAGAAATGAATTGAAATTTAATCAAATTTTAGTAAGTCATGATTGAAGTAATTGACTTTTTTTCCTATTTTTTTAATATTGTAATTGAATAAATAATTTAAAGTTTCCAAAAAGTTAAAAATCATAAATTTCTAAGTTCGGAGTGGAACGAAACGTCTGAGAGATAAAATTTTGAAAAGAGAGAATATAAGAATGTGAGATACGTAATGAATAATAAAGTACCACTTCATTTTAAGATGAAGATTTTTTTTTTTCATTTTAAGAGATGAAAAAAACAATATAAAAATATACTTCATTCGTCCCAAAATTCTTGTCAACTTTAGAAGTGGCACGGTTTTTAAGAATTGTTGTTAGATGTGTATAATATTGACATATTGTACAACTTCCGTCCCACTATTGTTGATCACCTTTTCAAATTAGGACATCCCACCAATAATGTCCACTTTTTGAATTTGATAAATAATTATCATCTTATTTTCTACTTTATCATATTATCTCTTCCACTTTATCATCTTATATCTCTTACTTTATTATCTACTCGCAATCATTTTCTCTCTCCTATTTTATCATCTACCACTCTCATACTTTATCATCTACTCTCTCCGTCTCACATGAAATGTCCTGTATTATATTTTGAGTTGTCTCACACAAATGTCGTATTTCTTAAAAAGGAAAAAAATTATCTTACAAAAAGTCACTTTTTGTGGGTCCCATTCACGTCACTCTTTCTCTTAACACAAAAAAATCCCGTGCCGAAAAGAAATATGACGTTTCATATGGAATGGAGGGAGTACTTTCTTAATTCCCGTGTTGGAAGAAAGTTGCCAACAATAGCGGGACGAAGGTACTATAAAGTTGTCGGTGCTACAAAAAAATTGTATGTAATAATTTGCTGATAAAAGAAAGTGGACAAGAATTTTAGGACAACCCAATAACGTATAGTGGACGAGAATTTTGGGACGGAGGGAGTATAATTGTTTACACTACTAAACTGGACCGGGCCGAAGTGGGCCAACATTTCAATAGGCCCAAATTGAAGGCCCAATTGTTTGACCTATGTAAAGCTCCAATCCCACCTTACTTAAACCCTAATTCCCAAAACCCTATACAACCGAATTGAACTCTGTAAAACTATACAGCAGCATGAGGCCTCCGAGGGGACGCGGCGGCGGCGGATTTAGGGGCGGCAGAGACGGCGGCGGCGGACGTGGATTCCGAGGAGGCGGCGGCGGACGTTTCGGTGGCGGCGGCGGACGTTACCCTCCGCGCGACGAAGGGCCTCCTTCTGAAGTTGTTGGTACGTCTCTCACTCTAAAAGTAGAAAATGTTTGTGAAGTGTAGCGTTATCGTTTCTGTAACGTACGGTTCGATTTTGTGCGCGTAGAGGTGGCGACATTTCTCCATGCTTGTGAGGGTGATGCAGTGACGAAGCTATCTAACGAGAAGATTCCGTACTTTAATGCTCCGATTTACCTTGAGAACAAGACGCAGATCGGTAAAGTAGATGAAATCTTCGGTCCAATCAATGAGTCTGTGAGTTCATTACACCTTTTTTTCTTCATCTTTTGGTTTTGTTTATTCATAGTGTTGGATAAAATGGGTTGTGCTTTCTACTCGATACTGATTAGCTTGTGGTTTCATGTAGTACTTTTCGATTAAGATGATGGAGGGGATTGTTGCGACCTCGTATTCTGCCGGTGATAAGTTCTATATTGATCCGGCTAAGCTTTTGCCACTGGCTAGATTTCTTCCCCAGCCAAAGTATGTTATTTGTTATCTGCTTTCAATTGTCTTTGAGTGATATTTCTTGCTGAAGGTTCATTTTTGCTCAATTTATGTGTGGCAAATTAATTATATTGATGAAAATACTAAAACAATGAAAGATTGAAAATTGGATTAAGGATAGTATATCGCGTTGCTCATATATGCTGCATTGCCCCCAAATGACTTGATTTTTCTCGGAGAATCATTCTTCCTACATGGGACACTGTTTGACAAATATGTAGACATGGAATATAACTGAAAATGAGCTATGGTGTTGGGTTCATTTTTAGATTAAAAGGGTTGCAATACTTTATTGCTATACAGTTGTAATTCGAGCAACCGTGATCATACTTTCGTAATGTGATGTATGTGCTGATTCCTTCCTCCTGTTCTGAAATATTTAGTTTTCCTTCTGTAGCTGCATCTTTAATGTTAAAGAAGTGCAGTATCATTACATTACCTCAGTTCCGGTAGTCTAGTTGTTGCTGCTAGTTATTGAATATGTTGAATTATGTTTTCAGGGGACAATCGGCTAGAGGCGGTGGAGGGTTCCGTGGAGGAAGAGGCGGTGGAAGAGGTGGCCGCGGTGGTGGTGGAGGGTTCCGTGGGAGAGGTGCTCCTAGAGGTAGAGGTGGATTCAGAGGCGGCGGTGGTGGTCGTGGTGGTGGTGGTTTCAGGGGAAGAGGAAGATATTAGAATGCCGACTGAGCTGCCTACATATTCTATTCACTCAATGCCAAGAGAAATCTTCTCTGTGGAATGGAATTAGAATGGTTTTACTTTTCTGTAGGTTTTGTACTCTACTCATTGCTACGTTTTATCAAAACAACTTGTGCTTTGTTCCCTTGGTTAATATATGCACCTTCTTCTTTAAGCCTTCTTGTCATTTTCAAGTGAAGTTTGCAGCATTTCTACCTTTCATGGCAATGCTTTGTTATCCTTGATAGGTTGTGGTTGTGCAAATCAGTTGATTTATGTTTGTTATTTCTTTTTACTCTATTTTAAGGAATGTGGTTTCTGTCGGTTTATCTTGTACTCTGTTCCATTCATCTTGTCTCTACGGGCCGAGGAGAAAAAAGACTCGGAATGTACACGAGAGAAGCAAGGAGATCAACCTCTTTCAATTACTACCTCCGTCCCGCTATTTTCGCCACATTTCATTTCGGCACGGAAATTAAGAAAGTAGATGATTAAGAATGAGATGATAAAGTAGGAGAGAGAAGATGAGTGAGAGTAGATGATAAAGTAAGAGAGAAGATAGTAAAGTAAGAGAGAAAAGATGATAAAGTAAGAAAATGTAGGAGAGATAAGATGGTAAAGTATGAGAGAAGTGATAATTATTTCCAAATTAGGAAGTGTGCCAGAAATAGCGGGACGTCCATTTTGGGAAAGTGTGCCAGAAATAGCGGGACGAAGGTAGTATAAAATACTCTCCCAATAAATATGGTTTGTTTGTCTTTTTTTTTTGTTGATTTGTTAAAGTAGTCACAATAAAAACGGTTTGTTTGCCTTTTTGGGTTGTTCTGTTAAAGTTGGCTTGTTTGCTTCCCAACATAAAACTAATATATAAGATAGTAGAGCCTACAACTTTATACACAACAGACAACTTTCGTAATCACAACGTACTCTATTATATAGGTGAGTTTATTAAAATTTATTTAACGTACTCTATAATTTAAGTAAGAAAAACAAATTTAACAACTTCTTACCAAAAAATCTCATGCACCATATATATGAAATGTTGTTAGCAAACTCCAATATTTGGATTAATCTTTGCAAATATTACAAATTCGAATTTCACTCAACATTTTCTCTCTCAAATTTTAAAAATTTTCAAGTTTTACCTATATCTTTTGGACAATTGTTATCTTGTCCCAAAAATTGCATATTTATAGTATCTATATAGTTGTAAATTCTAAATTTCACACCTCTCCCAAATAAATTTATACATTCATTCCTATCGGTATTTACAGATGAAGTTAATTACACATAATAAAATGGAAATAGGATCCCATCCCACCAAAGATAAATGATCGATCCCAAGGTGTTTGAAAAGGTTGGATCCGCCTCTGACTATCAATCAGTCACTTAGTCTAATATAGTTTGCAATTTTAGTATAGTTTGCAAACTATTTCCACAATAATTGGCTTTACTTAATGTACATTTCGAGTTGGGACAACAAATCTCTTCATGCAATAAAATCTTAAATACTTAAATAAATATAGAAATGATTACTTTGATGTTCATGTTTTTCATAGTTGATCCCGAAAGGAAAGATGGACAATTAGAGTAGGACGGAGGAAGCATGTGTCTAGCAAAGACATGAAGACATCTAAGAAGTATAAACCATATACAATTAAACATCGATAAAGTAATAACCTTGAGACCGAAAAAAAAATATTCATTTAACGAGATTATTACTTTATCGAACATTATTTTACTACATTAACCAATATCGGGACCGAAAAAATTTACTTATCTAAGCGAGATTATTACTCTATCGAATATAACTTTATCGAGGTTGAACCGTAAAACGAAACCATGCCCACCTTTCACAAGTTGAGCAATCTCAAAGAAAGACATCCAATTGCACATAGAAATCAAAGAAAGGAGTTTACACAACACACTGCAAAATCACTGCATTGCAGACTAGTTTTATTGTCTCAAATCCCTTTGTAAAGTAGGAGTTTTAGTGAAGAGAAACAAGAGAGATTGCAGGAGGGAGTACGGTAAACGAATTCGATAACACGATTAGCTCCGCTCCCCTCGAAGGTGAATTCCATCTCAATTTTCCTGCATAGTTTCCACCTGATACAAATCTAGCAAGAATTAGAAACATATCGTAATGGCATTGAACATAATCGAGCAACACGGAACACATTCCGCACCAAAATTGACATTAATAACTCCAAATTGCAAAGATGGTGTTTGCATTTCATCAGAAAACTAGCTAGAATCAGAAACATATAGTAATGGCATTCAACCTAACCAAGCAACATGGAACAAAGAACAAAAGGGTGCACATTTTATCACTAAGGAGAATATAAAGATGATAATATATAAAGATTTTGGTAAATCGAAGTCAAACATAGCGAATTCATAGGGGAACAGAAACGTACAGTCTATTGAGTCCACGCCCGCTAACCTGCATTGTCTTTCATATGGTTTGCAACTGAGAGAAGGAAATTCGGATGGTTGAGCCACCAAGAGATGTAGCATGCTTGCACACAAGGGCTTCTGTAGCCTGCTCCTCATTTTCGAAAAGGACAAGCGCCTGCTTCTTCCCGTTCATCTCAAAGAGTTTCGTACTAGAAATCACTCCATGCTCTTCCAAGTGGTTTACTATTTCTTCTTCAGTCACATCCTGGGGGAGAGTTGAGATGTGGATCATTTTTGTGGGTGAACAACAGTACCTGTAGTTTTTGGCTGCATTTCGGTTGAAACGATTGAGATTTGAATTGGAGTACTCGTGGGTATCAGCTCCAGTCGTAATGTTTGGATGCTTTGAGAAATTCACCTCCAAGCGCTTTCCAAATAACGTAGACCCCTATATGATAAATAGATGTCAGTTACAAGCATAGCCTTCAGATAAGCAATCAAGACATGTGATCACTTTTCTAATGAGGTTTAGAAAAAGTCCAACTGATTCGGCAGGAAAATATGATGAATCTCAAACCAGTCAATCGAATCCACTAAATAAAGAAATGTTTGTGGACCTTCAGAAAGTGTACAGCCAGTTCAGCCTGAAAACCATCACCCATTTGAACCAATGCATGATCTGGTTTGTTCCGGAGAAGTTTAATTCGAACAATGTTCCCATATATCGAGAACAAATTAAACAGCTTATCCTCATCTATTTTCTGCAAAAGGTGAGATGCAAGAGAGACTTAGCACAGTAATAAGAACCACTTCAAAGCAGAAATGACAGGAGATCAAAGCTTGTGCATTTATGCACTGTAAATGTCTCTTGCATGTGCGTGTGTCTGTGTATGAGAGATATACAGAAAATGAGGCGTAAACTTACGTCAGGGTTCAGATTAGACACAAGAACCGTGCACCTATCATTTGTACCGCTTATACCTGGTGGCAGACCACCACCGAATGCAGCAGCAATTGCAGCTGCGTTGCCCATCTACAGTTCAAGCAACAAAATTATACACAAATGAATCATTCTACTACGTAGAATGCCTATCTACAGTAGCATTTTGAACTGAGTTTAGATAATATTATCCACAAATAAATCATTCTTCTACTCTCTTTTCTGACTCTTAACTCCAATTTTGTACCTACAAAGAATTAAGATGGCAACTGGGAAGGGCATCGTCTAAACATTTAATGGGAAAACAAACAGCAGTATTGTTATGCACTTAATAAGAAACCACGGCATGTCCAGCACAATTGTATTGCAGATATAGTTGTACCAAGCGTGTTAAAGAAGAGCACATAAGCTTGCCCCGTTAGACAGCAATGTACGCACCTGGGCAAATCCAACTGAACAGAGAAGACAGGTAGAGAGAGGTTACAAATGGGGAGAGTTAAAAGGAACAGGAAAATAAAAATAAAAATAAAAATAAAAATAAAAATAAAAATAAAAATAATAATAATAATAATAATTTATTATTATTATTATTATTATTATTATTATTATTATTATTATTATTAAAATTAAGCACCTGTATGGGGATACATGCTCACATCTTCATACCCAAGCTGCCATAAAAAGAACAATATTCAATATCCAATCAAAATTTGTAACAACAACAAATAATAAGTACTAGAGAAGAATGCATTTACTTGAGAGGACTTGCCCTTTTGTTCCGATGGCAAGTTAGGGTTGGTAAAATCCCTAGAAAAAGAAAACAAAAACTCTTTAGTCTTATTTGCAGCATAGTTACAAAGAAGCAAATAGACTGTAAGTTGAGTTACAAAATTACCTGGAACGCTCGTTATTGTAATTTACTTGCAATTCGTCAAGGCTGCATGAGAAAAAAATTGCTTGGTAAATGCCTGGAATGATGACAAAGTTGCAGCAGATAGAGGTAAGAAGCAATAAACTTAATTAACTCACTTTGAAAACTGGATGTCTAGCTGACAGCAACCATCATATATATTTCGCCCCTGAAGCAAGACACAAACTGTCTCAGTATTAACAACTTTGTGCAACCTAACAGTTTCATGCCAACGTACCTGAAGAGAGTTCCTAGCTGAAATAGCGCTTTGATGTGATTGATATTGTATTAGAGCTTGAAAACCTGCACGGTTTTCCACATTGGAGTCTGTCAGGTTACTACATAGCTAGAAACCAGCACTTAGTAAATGTTCATAGTACAAGGAATAGGAAAAACTTCAACTCATACACAACGAAGAAATAATGTTAAATAGCAGGACAACAAATTCTGTTCTTTTTCCTCTCGAGAGCAAGGAATCACACACAATCTATATACAGGCATTCTTCATCAAGGGTGGCTCTACATCACCAAATTAAGAAAGAGAGGAAAGAGAAAATATAAAGATGCTGACCAGCCGACTTCTGAAACGTGACGATCTTCTCTACAAATCCGTGGGGAGAAAAAACTTGATGCAGCACTTCCACAGTAATAGGGTATAGCATGTGATGTATTGTAACTAAGAGGATTCGGTTAGGCTGAATATCCAGAGAGAGCCGAACAGCAGACCAGCAGAGAGACAGAAGAGAGAGAAAACCCAACAGCAAAGCAGCAGAGAGACAGCAGAGAGAGAAGAGAAGGGAATGAATAGAAAGAATACAGAAAGACAAACAGAAATCGACATATAGAGCTAAAAAACAAGAAGGCAGTTTACAGCAAATACACAAAAAATTTTATGATTAAAGTCTCGAGCACGTGGAATAACAACTAGTCTTTGCAAAAGTGTCTGACATAACATCACGACAGACTACCTTCATTAAAATGCAACATATGTAGGAAACAGCTTTAAAAGATCTCCAGTCACAGAGAACAATCGTGTTGAACTTCAAGAAAAGTCAAGGAAAATAAATCTTCAGTGTTACAAATGCTAGCATATATCCATGTTGCAAGAATATGTGCCCACAAACAATCTTGGGAATCTAATATCTCTGCATTTGTTTTTCAGTTATCTTGTATATAATTTAGAATGTTTTGATTTCTGTTCATGCTACAGAACATGTGATCATCCCAAGAGAAAACATTCACAGTGCAGAAAGAACCAAGCACAGCCACAGCGTGTGACTATAGTATATAATACGCATCATCACGATATCATCATAACTGTTTAAGTAAACATTTTCATGCTGTACATAATAGTCACCTCTTCTCCTCTTTCTTGAGAATTTTGATCCATAACTGTTAGTTCCTGGTGTGATGAGAATTGAACATAAACATTCCTGCCCCTGAATGGCATAAGGTGTTCGATAAAAGAAAAGAAAATGTTTTACGATGAGGGAGGAGAACTCTATAATCATGTTAGAGATGGAAAAGAGAGGTCATGTAATTTATCCAAATCACCTTATACTTGGTTGGACATTACTGTAGTACTGCAATGCATTTACTGCTGAAGGGACATCTTGCATTTGGAGGAGTGCCTGAAATAGGTTGAAATAACCATATCAGACATGTTTAAATGTAGGCTTGAGGCTATACATATAAATTAAGCAAATATTTCTTGAAAATGACCTGATTCTTGGCTCGGAGCATCACAAGTTTGGTGATGACTCCGAAAGGCTGGAACAGCTGGAGCAGGTCGCTCTGGAAGAGCATAAAAAATATCAGATATTAACTCATAGAGAACTATTTGGTAAAAATGTTTCATTTTCTAGACAAACACTCAAACAGCAGACATACTCTATTATGATACAAGCTAGAGAGTCTAAGCACTATGCTACTGCACATATTCCACTTGCATGATCCAAAAGCTAAGAAGCACGGAAACGGATACGGGGATACGGATACGTTAGGATACGGATACAGAGATACACCATTTTTCAAAGAAGCAAGACACAGATAGGTTTGGAATACGTTTTTCATTTTTTAATATCAAATTCTTGCTAGAACCAGTGGTCCCAGTTTTCCTGCTCACCTCGGGGGATGAATAACGATATAGAACATAAAAATGAGTAAACATTATAAAAAATGTGCTACCATATGTAAGAGTGGACTACAATGTGCAAAAACAAGTATGGTAGACGGAGATGTTTTACCTCAGAGATTTCGTGACCCACATTTCGAACATGAATGACTTTTGAAGGCTCTGCCATTATCAACAACCTGAAACCAAAAATGCAGATTGGCACCAAGATCTCTACAATTGAACTGCAAGGCACTGAAATAATCTATCACTGCTACGAATTTCGACATATATAACCCAACAACTACACACACATTCATGCAATTCATGCTCAAGCCAATAAAGATAAAAAATGCAATCCTCTGAGCTCGGACGAAGGTAAAGATTTTTTAGAGTACCAACAGTATGGCTAAAGAGCACATGTGGCACAATGCATCCCAACAGGTAAAAGCTTTAAAACGCTATCTTGAGCAAAATCAGTAATTGCAATTAGTAATTACCTTATCGGAAATGCTGTCTTGCTATCGAATCAAGCTGTTACAGCGAGTGAACGAGCGTAGCCCGTATTTGAAACCTGCAAAAAGCCACCACGAACAAACACCACATGCTTAAAATTGCGACAAATTCCACCGATCCCTACCTCCATTCACGCCGGTAAAACAAATTGCGATCGATACATCATCAAATTGAGTAGCACAAACACGGAAATAGTAATCCTAGAACGCGGCAAAACAGGAAAAATCACAATTACCTAAGACGAGGGCGAGAGAGGGGAAGAGATTGGATTTCGCCGGTCCCAAGAGAAGTGTTGTACTAGGGTTAGGGTTTTCTCGGCAATCAATTGGCCGTTGGCATCTAGGCCCCAGAGATAACTCGCAAAGGATCAAGGTTGTGCGGTAATAACTAGAAAAGCGCAGGGCTATTTAAGTAATCTCAGTAACAAGCATGCCTATATAATGAGCGGGAGCGGGGTGGTTGGGGCAGACTACTTGATCTTATCTGAGCGTAGTGGCGGCGACGGGGCGGCGGGGAATTGGCGGCCGTCGGACGACGATGCCGCTCTCCGTTACCGGCTGCAGGTGGCTCCTCCGTCTTGGCTCCCCAATTCCGCCGTCTTTTCTCCGCTTCTACTGCGATGAAAACTGCCTGCCTCCGGAGCCTGCAGCCGCCGGCGGTGATGGATCAGCGGGCTTTTCAATTAAAAATCTCGTTTGTGTTTATGCTTTTTTCGATTTTAATTTCCACTCGAAGTTGCTGATTCCTTCGTGCTGATTTGATCTCATTAAATTATTTTCATTAAATTAAGTAATAATAATTTGGTTTCTGTGCGTTACACCATTGTTCTTGTAATCAGTATCAATTGCTGAATTGGAGCTTCTCTTTATTCTGCTTGCCTGAACATGTTTTACTATTTTGATTAATTAGCTTTTAGATGTCAAGACTGCTTTTTTATGAATCTTGTCAAACTCATGGCTGTTAACTATCATTTGTATTGTCCATTGGGATGTTTTCTTGACAACCACCAGAATTTGCAAGAAGCATTTTATTTGCAGATGCTTGAATCTTGAGAGAGAAACTGGGAGAGAGAGAAGCTTGGGCTATATCAGAAGACAAAGCATGAGTTGTTGCTGTTCTTGTGCCACATCTGCAGATCCATTTAGGTTGATGATTTGAAGGATTTGATTTCACTAGTGGCTGATGAGCAGTTTTAGCTTTACAAAATGGTGTATTTATATTTAATTTACTTGAGTTTTTATGCCAAATTCAGTTGATTCCATATTAAATAAATACCCTGTGTATCAATATGGGAGCAAATTAGAATAGGCATTGCTAGTTTTTAAAGGAAACAATACATAAAAAATGTGAAAAAAATGAGCTTGGGGTTGAATTTTATTGATAAATAAATGAATAAAAATTTAAATAATAGTACGAAATTTGTGTTGTGTGATATATATTGTTTGACTTTTGAGTTGTTAATTTTAATTTATTTTCATAAGGCATATCACATTAAAATAATCACAATTTTCATAATTTTTTTTAAAATGTGATTGGGAATCCGACCATGTCTTAAATTGCAAAAAATGAAAGTTTATGCATTAATTCGACACTGTTAAAAGTTCGTGTTAAATATGCAAATCGGTTATATTTCGTGTCTTATTTCACTAATAACTCTAAAATAAATATTCCCTTTCGTCCTATTGAATTTGTTTTGTTTCTTTTCGACATCATAATTAAGGAGATTTGTTAATTATGTGTAAATAAATAGGTCCCATAATATAAAGTGATTGGTTTTTGCTTTATTTCTTTGCCATTTAAAAAAATGAAATAAGTTCATAGGAAAAAAAAGTGAGTATTTTGTAAATCCTTTGAATTTAATATCAATTTTCAATAATTCAAAAAGTAGCAATATAATTGAAAGATGTGTTATTAAAACCGGCTCGATCCGGCCGGTTCAATCGGGATTCGGTAATCTTTTTATTAAAAATGTAAGGCATGATGATCAAACCCTCATCCTCTAAGAATCTTCTACATACTCAGTCACTAGACTAAACAACACTTTTGTTAAATTTTCATAACTAAAATTTACTTGACCTATTCAATACATCTTTCAGCCACGCACTCCGCGAGTTGACCCAGCAGTTCAACCGGTTCGACCGATTGAACCAATAAATTTATATTTTCCGAGTCGATTACTAGGCCGATTATGAGAACATAGATTGAAAGAGTTCAGATAAATAAATTTGAAATCCCTACAATAATGATATTATTTGGGTAGTTCTTTTTTGGATGCAAAATACATGTCTTTTTCTTGGAATTTAATTAGTAGGAATAAATTCCAAAATTAAATTCCAAAAATAGTTGCCCTCCTAAAGCAGGATTTCAAAATAGAACTTTTTCAGACAAAGGCGCGTATAGAGTGGAGTAGCTGCGCCACCGCCGCCAAATCCTCCCTTTCTCATCCAATTCAGATATCACTACCATCAATTCATTCCGATTATGTGACGAATCATCCATCTGTAATCTCAGCTCGAGATCGGAATTTTGACGCTCCAACGAGAAGAAGTCGCGACTTGGTTTCAGGTATGATTTTTCTACTGTAAATGCCCTTGATTCGATTAATACCCAATTTCTTTTCTTGAATCTTAGTTTCTCTTCAATTCCGTCCTTGTTAATTTTTGTTCAAGTGAAATTTGGATAAGGCTATTTCTTGTATGTATAGTCTTCGATTATAGTTGATTACTGTGAGAATTGTGAAACTCCCCATTGAAATCTTGATGCGAATTTGAGTAGTGGATTTCATTCTTACGTTAATGGTTTTATTATCATCTCTCATTTCTGTAATCATGTGGCTTGAAAAGGTTTAGTCAAGAAGAGCAGCTTCTCGACATAGCAGAGCTTCATAATTTTCCTATTCCATTTGAATCTGCATTAGGGTTTCTAGATTTAACCTAAAAGCAAAAGGAAGGTATCTTGGAGATGGGATGCAAGCTAATCCTTTATCTGGTGTTTATGTTTCCTACATTGTAGTAAAATGGGAAGAAGTCTAAGCCCAATGCTGCTTCAAGAGTTAGAGAATCTTGACAAGGATGATGATGATGATAGTAGAAAATCGGTTATGGAAGCGTTGGAATCATACGTGAAAGACATGGATTCCAATGCAATCCCCATCTGTCTTGCTCAAGTTTCTGAAACCAAATAAACTACCCTATCATCTAGTGAACACACAATCTCCCTGTGTGAGGTTCTTGCTCGAGTCCATGTGCCGAAAATTGGTCCTCAAATCGATAACATCCTTAACACCATAGTCAAGACCTTGTCATTGAGTGGAGGAGCCTTAGCCCTTCATCAGGCTTGCTCAAAGGTTGTCCTAACAATAGCAAGGTATGCAATCGACCCGACAACAGCAGAGGAAAGAAAGAGGCATGTGATTCATTGTCTCTGTAAGCCCCTCTCGGATTGTCTTTTGGAGCTGCTCTCTGTCTTCAGGCGCTTGTTGTGTCGGATAATTGGCGATTCGCCTCTACTGAAATGGTAAATGAGGTATGTCAGAGAGTTGCTGGGGCTTTGGAGAAGCATTCGGAGGGCAGCGGCCATATGGCCTTAGTTATTGCTTTGGCTAAATACAATGGGTTGATTGTTGAAGCCTATGCTAGGCTGTTGATACGGTCTGGACTGCAGATTCTTGATAGAGATGGCAATGGATCTTGCACCCAGTCCAGATTCGTGGATTCAGATCCATTTTTTTGGATCTGGATCTTAAAAAATTGGACCCATTGGATCTGGATCGGATCTGGACTAATTTTAGAAAATTACGGATCTGGATCTGGACTTTACGATCTGAGATCCGGATCCGATCCAAATCCGCTAATTTTTATAACTAAAATATTATATTTATATAATTTCTACTTAAAATATCACATTACATTATTTGTTGAGCTTGGAATACTTAACTAGTAATCTAAAGAATAGAAAAGAGGGAGGAGATTGAGTACCCACTGTCCACGAATTTAGAAAATCATAGTTTTATAGATGATTGTAATATTTTTATAATATCATGAGTAGTTTGATTTTTTTTAATGATAGTAATGCTCTTATAGATTATCGTGTTATCATAGAACTAATTAACTTAGTTAAATTTTAATTGATTTAATTTTTTTTTTTAATTTTAGCTAAAAAAATTTATGGATCCGGGTCTAGACCCGAAACCCTGTAGATCTAATGGATTTGGGTTTGGATCTCATTTTTTGAGATCCAATGGATCTGGACCGGATTTGGACCAAAGTAAAAAATCCCGGATCTGAATTTGGACCGAGGAGGATCCGGTCCAAATCCGGTCCATTGCCATCCCTAATTCTTGATGTTGGTTAAGTGGAGGAAGATTCTCATAAACGAGTGTCAGCCATACGTATGGTGAGTTCTTTGCTGAGATATTTGGATCCGAAAAGTATATATTCGGAATTGGAGCTAGTAATCAATGAAATGGAGAAACATAAGTCTGATAGAATGTTGGAATACAAGCAAGAGGGGCACACACCGGATGGTTCCGATCCCCAAGACAAACCAGCCTTGGTATGAGGGAAGGATTGACTCCCAGTTATATACCCTCCACACTTTGCGTGTGGAACCGATGTGGGATGTAAGTCCACATCACAACATAGAATGACATATGTTGCTGGTGCTGCTTTTGAACTACTGCAAATTGCAAAGAGAATATGTAGCGACAGATCGTCGGAATTGGAGAATAATGTATGTTCAGCTACAAAGCCAAGCTTCGGCAGAACAGAGAATCATGGCCATCGAAGTCTCGACTCCTTTGTTGGGTATGATTATGTAACCGAATCGCCAAATTCAACGAATCATGGCCATCGATGTCTCGACTACAGCCATAAGGGTGCCAACCGTAGACTTTGGAGAAGGTGTGGGAATGGGGTTGTGGATGTGTCTCGTAAAGATGGTGTTTCTTCAGACATAGCTCGAGGAAACACTATAATCTCTGAGTATGATGAGATTTATCACAACCATGGGTATTCTTTTGAAAACCTTGCAGGTTTTGTTCAAGAAAGTGCAGAAAACGAAGTAACGGGAAGCAAAAAAACTCCCAGTCCTCAGGTAATTTGTGGCATTTCCCTTGCGTTTTTAGATATTCTGTTGTGATGTGGACTTACATCCCACATCGGTTCCACACGCAAAGTGTGGAGGGTATATAAGTGGGAGTCAATCCTTCCCTCATAACTTGGGTTTTGAGGGAAGTTAGGTCTCTTGCTTTTATTCCAACAATTGGTCCGACCTACCGGATCCGGAGGCTGCGGGGGAAGCGGGCCGCCGGGTGGGTCCGTGGAGGGCCAAGAAGGAGGCTATCTGGTGGGCCCGCGGAGGGGATTGGAACCATCAGGTAAGGTCTCTGGCTGGCTTGTTCCGGGGATCGGAACTATCCGGTATATACCGTCCGTGGTCGTCCGGTTCGAAAGGGGATATATTGTTGTGATGTGGGCTTACATCCCACATCGGTTCCACACGCAAAGTGTGGAAGTTAGACCTCTTGCTTGTATTCCAACATATTCGTTTAAATAGTTTTCGGGAGAAGTATCTAGTTGAATCCCGAAACTCAGAAATTTATGTAATTCACCTGACTTGAATTAAGTTTTCATTGTAAATATTTTTTGGGATGAGTAGCTGAAAATGTGGAGAAATTATAGTATTCATGATGCATGCTAAGTTCTTGTACGGGCTCATAAATCTTACTCCCTCCGTCCCGTTATTTGTGGCTCAATTGGTTTCGGCACGGGAATTAAGAGAGTAGATGATAAAGTATGAGAGAGAGAGTAGATGATAAAGTATGAGAGAGAAGATGAGTAAAATAGTGAGAGAGTATGAGAGAGATGATGATAAAGTAGGAGAGAGAATGTAATAAAGTAAGAGAGAGAAGATGATAGAGTAGAAGATATATAATTTTTTTACCAAATTAGAAAAGTGGCCACAAATAACGGGACACCCCTTTCGGGAAAGTGAGCCACAAATAGCGGGACAGAGGGAGTACTAATCAACACGGGTCGGACTTCAAAAGAACATTTCACCAATTGGATCCTATATTTCTTTCTCAGCAGTCAAACTCTCACATTGAGGTCGATGATGGGACGATGTTCACTACTCCGAGAAAGCTCATTCGCTCGCTTCATGATCTAGACGATCTTGACATATGCTTATCGGAGAAACAACTCGGAAGGCTGAGAAGCCCAATACCGGTGCCAATGCTCGGTGATGACAGGTACCATGCTAGCTCAGAATCTCTTCCCTCCGCAAAAATTATGTCTAATCTTGCTGAAATAGCTCGTATAAATAAGCCTCGACTAAAGAAACATCACAACTCTGCCAAACACCTTGTTCGTGCTCTTTTTGTTGCTTTATTTGCAGTGCTTCTGTTTTTGTTGGTGATAGGCGATCAGGGTGATCACTATGTTGTTATCCCACAATCACTGCGTATTACTTGTCACGTTCTTGTTCTTGCTTGACTTGAGGATCATTATACAATTCTAATCTAGTACAAGTTCTTGAACATATTTTTGTTGTTATACAGTAGGGGTGAAAACGGGTCAAATACGGACGGATAGTGCTCCTCCCATATTTTATCCCATTTTTTTTTTCGGATTCAGAATCGAATACGGGAAGGCCGGATACGAATACAAATTCGGAATATTCGGGATACGAATACAGGGCGAACATATGACGAATTTGAATCGAATTCGAATAACAATAATCGGATAATATGATTTATAAATAACCATCTATTTGTGATTGCAACACATGAAAAAACCACGTATACAATATTTAATAGAAGTTTTAATGCAAACTATAGTTAATATACTATCCATTATGAATAACATAATCGGATATATAGCATCGGCGCGTCGCGGCGGCGAGAGGTGGCACGCCGGCACAGTGAGTTTTGAGGGAGAGACGATCAGAGGAGAGTTTTGGGGGAGAGATGAGGTTTTGAGAGTGAGCTGAGATGATCTTTTTTTTTAATATATTTTCTTAATCTTAATTATTATTATATCAAAAAATTAATTATTAAATAATTTGAATATCCGAATTCATAATCCGAGAAATATCTGATTAAATATGGGAAAGATCGGATACGGGCGAATAATGTGAAATCTGAATTTGAATCCGTACCCGATTTAGTCTATCCAGATTCAAACCCGTATCCGACCGGATACTAGATTTGTTCCTCGAATTTGATCCCGATCGGATCCGGCTCCGGATTGGGGGATAATATCCGATCCATTTTCACCCTCTAGTTATACATGATATATGATAGTGTATAAAATCTTTCTTGAACTTGATTTCGTTGAGACTTTGAGATTGTTAGTGAAGCAAATGCTACATGCAGGGCTATGTCTAGAAAGCTATTCCTTAGAATTGGGATTGAGAAGCTGCACCCCTCCACTCCATTGTCTTTGTGCATTCAAGGTTACTGGTTCAAGCTGTGCAGCATGGCCGATGCAGATATAGGAGTACTTCCCATACCACTCGTGTCCCGATCCCGGACTAAAAACGTACAGTTCTTTAAACCCTTCTCTCCTCACTGTCACCGAGTTTCTCCTTCCCTATTCACAAAACACTAAAGAATCATCAAAAGGTTATGCAACTCATCAAGAGCCAGATTGCACTGACACGGACACGCGACACGATATTTTCTGAAAAACTTGGGACATGATATATACAAGAATATCATGTGTGTATAGTGGTGGGTCCCTCAAACTGTGGATGGATTCTAGCCATACAATCTTGACATTTAAGGAAACAGGACAAGATCTACGGGACACCTTAATTAGAAAAACAAGACAAGATCCATGGGACCGAGGGAGTATAATTAGATGTCATAAACGTATTAGGCACGACAATCAGAGCATCATGTCGTATCAGAGTGTACAACACTAATACATTGATGTTTCTCGAGGTGTCTGTGCAACATAGACCAAGAGACGCGAGTATAAGTAGCCACTTACACGGTCAATGATAGTGAAGCTCCGCGGAGCACTCATGTAAAACCTGCTCATCTTCTTAGTCAAGTGCTTGTAGACTTGTAGTTATCATCCTCTTCGCCCTTCAAATCGCCCGCAGCACCAGGCGTTTCATCTTTGGAGAAGAGCTTATCGAAGGACCATAGCTTCTTAGGAGAGGGGTCGGGCGGGATGATGCTGAAGCTCCCCCCGAATAGCGGCCTGTGAAGTAATCGGAGCCTAGTAGTCCCACTGCATAGGCTGCATCTGGGTGCTCACTGCCAGATGACACACAGTTGAGCCTACTAGATGGATAGGTGAAGGGGTTGTGTTGGAGACTAGTATTTGTGAGTCTTAGAGATCTCTTTGGAGAGTTATGGTTTGCTTCATTTCTACTTCTCCTTGTTCACTTGTGCTCATCAACTCCACCTGCATATGCATATTCAGAATATGAAGAACTGCACATTTTTATTATGGCAGTGCAAATCAAAGGATAGAATATCACCATGTTCTTAAAAAATTGCATAAAACTACAGATAAACCTCAATAAAGTAATATTCGATAAAATAATAATCTCGCTAAATAATAATTTCTTCAGGTCTCGATATGGGTCAATGCACTAAAATAATGTTTGATAAATAATAATCTCGTTCAATGAATATCTTTTTTCGATCCCAAGGTTATTACTTTATCGATGTTTAACTGTACTTGTGTTAGTTTTATTTTTTTGAAAAGTACTATTTGTTCTTAAAAAATGTTGCACGAAAATCTCTCCCATAAAACTTAACTATATGTGCATACCAAACGACATGAGCGATTGGGAACGTTCCTTCTTTTGCTGATGTATATTGTCTCAAATACCCTTAAATTGTACTTCCTCCGTCCAATAATTTTTGTTCCACTTTCCTTTTTTATCTGTCCCACAATTTTTGTCTCATTTCTTAAAATCGTAAATTTTTACACACACTTTAGTTGAGAGCTCCACCATCTTACTCACAATTAACCACTCTCTTAAATTCTCGTGTTCAAAAGAAAGGAGACTATAATTGTGGGACGGAGAGTACAAAATTATAATAAAAAGTTATATGATATGGATTATACTATATTTTTACAAGAAAAGAAAACACATTAATTTTTGATATATACTACTCCCTCCGTTCTGTTATTACCGTCATACTTTCATAATCGGGTTGTCCTGATATTACTGTCCTCTTTCATAAAATAGTAAAAAATTCTCTTAAACAAAAAATGAGGTGGGTTCTTCCTACTTACTACTCATCTCCACTATATCATGCTCTATCTCTCCAAAAATCTACCTCTCACACGATTTTCGTTCCATCCGAACTCAGAAATTTATGATTTTTAATTTTTTTTGAAACTTTAGATTATTTATTAAAATACAATATGAAAAAAGAAAGCAGAAAAAAAAATCGATTGTCTCAACTATACCTTGCAAAAAATTGGATGAATTTTCATTTTTTCCAGTAACTACTTCTCGAAAATTGTATTCATTTATTAATACAATTAAAACTCATAAAATACACACTTTAACAAAGTTTCTTAATCTCCGTGCCGAAACCAAATGGTACAGTAATAGCGGGACGGAAAGAGTATATTTTACAAAGTTAATAAAGGGTAAAGTCGTAATTTTAGAAATATAAAATAATTTTAAGAAAAAAACACGATAATTTTACGTATTTTCAATTAAGTACCGAATATTCTACTTTGTAACCTGAAATGATTGTCGATGATTCCCACTAAGGGTGTGAAGAGCCCATGAATCCGGACTCCATGAAACTCCTACACCATTGATCTGCTGACATCCAAGGGCTAAGGATACTCCTCCTTGTATAACCGCCGCGCCGTTCTTGTTCTGCGGCTGAGACACCGAGGTGTGGAGCAGCTACATGGTGGCGCCGTGCCACATCTGCGGCTTGAACGAAGTCACCAGTCCGCTCGGCACCATCACGTTCGCGGCGGTGCCGTTCTCGAGCTCGATCCTCACCACCGTGCTGCCCCCGATTCCGGTGAACGTGACGCCCTTTCTTCCGAACTTGGTTTGCAATGTCTCCGCGGCGGAATCCTGTATCGTGCTCCCGCATGGGTTATTACGAGTCCGTCGGGGAAAACCCGTAGCTGCTACAATGTTTGAGAAGGGGAAGAGGAGGGATTGCATTTTGGTTGGGGATGGATAGGCTTATTCTTATCCTATCCTTACATGTAAATTTTGGTTGTTTGTGATTGATAGTTGATAGATAGTTTCTTCCACAACTTGCTTTTGATGCCGCCACCGGCGGCGGAGGAGGTGGTGGTGGAGGACTTGGGCCTGTGTATGTGGCCACTTGGTATCTTAAACAACCACCACACTTGAGACAAATAGACCAATCATTTTCACTTTTATAAGAAACGGAAATTTAGGGTTGATACCCAAGTGATTGGTGGTATTAGTTTTGATATCCATATGGGTATCAAAATTATACTTTATTTATTATTTTTTAAAATTGAATTTTAAAATTAAAATTTATTTTATAATATTATTTAATAAGAATAATGATATAAATATATATTTTCAATTTTATAAATAACAAGTATCATTAGTTAGAAATATTTTAGCATGAATATAAAAATATTTTTTATAAAAAAATATATACACCTATGTTTGAAATAACGTAACTTTATAAATATTTATTTATTTTTTGTAAATACTCAAATAAGAGATATTGTATTTTTTTATTAAAATATGTTTGTATTAAATTTCACAAAATAAAAAAAAATCATATTATTATTATTTAAAATATTAAAATATTCACAAGATTATATATTCCCATTGAGGTCTAATTGCAACCGAACATCATATCATACTCATTTACTAGTAAATATCAAACACCATTAAAGGAATCAGTCATACCCATACCTAATCATTCAACTATCATACTCATTCCCATTGCCATACCCAAATTTTTACCAAACGGCTCCATAGTTAAATCTTCGATAGCGGCTGCAGGTTACTCTCGTCATCTAAAAAAACTTACTATAATTCCTCCCTAGCCCTAATTTAGAACAAATTTATATAAGAATTAAATTAACAATCTTTATTCCATTGAGATGACCTAGTGTTTGACTCACTTTGTAGCGAAAATTACGGTTTCTAATCATACTTATGCAGCTTGTCGCACATAATTAATCTACCTCTGCACATACTTATGTACATGAACGATATTCAATCCATTGGCTTTGGATTTGAGGCAAAGCCAGCAGTAGCCAAACAGTATCGGCACAAATACAAATATAGCCCATCACTAAAAAAAACACAAATATAGCCATTTTGTCCTTATACGGCGCAGGGCCGATAAGGGCCGATGGAATCCATAGGCCCTCCAACCTTTAAAAAAAAAAAAAATTAAAAAATTAAACAGGGCCGATGGCCCTAAAAAAAAAAAAAAAAAAAGGGTTAAAAGGGCATCGGCCCCAAGCATTAAAAAAAATAATAATAAAAAAAATAACAGGGCCATCGGCCCCCAAGCAATTAAAAACCCCAAGCATTAAAAAAAAAAAAAAAAAAAAATTATACAGGGCCATCTACTCAATTCTTAAAAAAAAAAAAAATTGAAAATTAAACAGGGCCGATGGACTCCCCCATCGGCCCCCCATCGGCCCTACCATCGGCCACGCCGGATAAAGACAAAATGGCTACTTTTGTGTTTTATTTTAATTATAGGCCAAATTTGTTTTTTATTTTTTGATTTTGGCTAATAGAGTATATTTCCACTTTGGATTTTGACCATCTTACACCAAACTTATCAAGAGTTAAACCACAGTTGCATACTCGTAAACTGTAATGCATATAATACACAAAACCACAAAATGTACATCTCGAATAACGGCCGTTACAATCCACCTCTGCACAAACTCGGATGTCTACCGATTGGCAAAATTAACTACTTAATATATAATTATACAATAAAAAAAAAAGAAGAAGAAGAAGAAATAATGGTTTCTAATTGGAAGAAGAAGTGGAGAGGGTGGTGGCTGAAGAAGATCTTGGAGAATTGGTTGTGTTGGAGTTCTTCAACACCACATTTTGCAGAACCGCCTTCTCTCTCCTCTCTTCCTCTCTCATCAATTCCCCTCCCAAAACCTCCAATTTCTCCATGTTCGTGACCTCCACCAATCTCTTCCCTTCGAATAGTACGGATTCAACATTCTTCTCTCCCAAAATTTCATCAATCGATGCGTTTCTGCTCTGTTTATGGCTTCCTTGGATCCGGACGTAATTACTCCGCCTCCACTCACCGAACGCCATCGATACTGCTTGATCCACCATCTCCGCAGCTCCATCCGCCGCGATTTTGGCTAACGCAGCGGCGGAGGAGGAGTTTGATTCGGCGCTGCCGAGGGAGAGGACTAATAGGTCTTCGAGGCTGTTGCAGAGGGGGAATTCCTGCTTGTTGTTGAGGACGTGAGTGATGGCGGCGGCGGTTGGATTGCTCATCCCCACTCCGCCGCCGACCGCCGCGATCGTGGTGGCGCCGTCGGCGGATTTGAGGCGGACCGCGCGGTTTGCGAACGTGGCCTCGCACAGACCGGACATGTGGAAATCGCAGTCGTCCATCTCCAATGCGTCTGCGCGGGAAAATAGTAACGGTGCGCCCGTGTTGAGGGCGTAGCAGGGGATTAAAACCGCTTTCACCGTGTCTCTCATCGTCGAATCGCCAAACACTTTCTTCAAAACCTTCGCAGCTTTACTCCGGCCGAAACCGAAGATTCCACCTCCCGCCGCCGAATTAGGGTTCAGCCGGCGGCGATTGTCAAGGAGGAACTTCATAGACTGATCGGCGGTGAAGATCGGGGATCCGTCTTCGCCGCGCGTGAAGAGGAGTGCGGCGAGGACGCCTCCGGCGCCGGAACCCGCCGCGACGTCGAAGAAATCGGAGATGTGAGCGGCGGAGTTTCCTGATTTGGCTCTGAGAAAGGATTGGAGGTGGAGGAGAGCGGTGGCGGCGAGGACGGCATCGCCGGCGTCGATGCTCAGAATTCTAACTTTTCCGGCGGAACTGATGGTATTTTTGTAAGTAAGAGATGGTTTTCCGAAGAGGAATTTGTTCTCTAGAATGGAGAATATCTCGTTGGTCAGTTCGTCTTGGAGCATTGGAGAAATCGCCGCCATATCCGCTGCTCAGCTGAGTGAATCAGAGTGAAGAAGAAGATGAGAGAGAGAGAGAATTAATTGAATGAGAGAGAGAGGGAAAGCGGCTATATATAGGCCTTGTTGATAAATTATTTATTTAATTTATATATTTTTATATATTGGATATAGGAAGGAGGGAGGAAATAGAAGGTTTGTATTATTACATTATTTTATAGAAAATAAAATTGAGTTTTTTTTTCTTTATTCAATTTTCTCTTTACCGAAATCCAAATTCTCACGCGTATCTTTTAAAACTTGGTTTAAATCTCTCAAATTGTATATTTCGCTCTATTTACAAAAAATTCAAATTTCATTCGTTCTATCTGAATTGTGAATCCGTCGGTTTTCGAAAAGCTAAAGTGGAAGTTGGTGGTGATGGGAAACAAATTTAAGTAGTGTTTGGAAGAGCTTTTAGTTGTTTATGCTTAAAGTTGCTTAAAATTATTGTTAAGCAAAAGCTATTAGTGTTTGAAATAGTAGAAAATAAGCAGCTTAATTTTAGAAAAAATTGTTTTGCAAACACTGTTATAAGTTGTTTTTCAGTTTCTTTTAGCTTCTACTTTTAAAAAGCACTCTCTGATCAGCTTATGCTTATTCTAGCTTATTTTAAACACAAAAACAGAAATATTTATTCGAAACATTAAAAATTGTGCTTTTACGGTCAAAAAGCCCAAAAACAACTTATTTAAGCTGTTTCAAACACTACCTTACTAAACTACTTATCATTGAGCCTTTTTTGCTAAGGGAATAATCAATGAAGTTGCCCAAATTTTGGCAATTTAGCTACCTAATTATCAATTAAGACACTATTAATGTTATAGATTCTTCACAATTTCCCTCAAAAGTGTAGATTTTTTAGTTAGGAATAGTAAATGTGCTGAAAAAGTGGAAGTAGGCCCTAATCGATAATGAATTTTAGTTAGTAATATATTCGAACGGATGCAAATTTCTCTCCTTAATAATTTATTTATTAAATTAAGGATGATAAACGACTAATGAGTGTGGAGAAAGGGTTGGTCCAAATACATGCAATGGAGGGGATGGATGCATCACCGACAAAAAATAAAATAAATAAATAAAATCCAATTGAATCCAACATGAGAATATATTGTCTAAACATTTTATTAAAATAGAATTAAAAAAAAGGCAGCAGCAGCAAGAAGAAAAAGGACAAAATCAAAAGGTATATTTGTTGGGGGACATGAGCAGTTAATTTAATAAATATGTAGTGGGATTAGGTGGATCTGGATTTATATAGTAGTGAATTTAATTGGCCCAACAAAATATGATGATTTAATTTGGAATCCCTAATCATCGGCTTCCATTTTTAATACTTTCTCTGTCCCGTCTGATTTGTTTTATTTCTTTTCGTCACAGAGATTAAGATGAGTGGGTGATTGTGTCTAAAGAGGTAGGCCACAAAGAAAAAGTGAAAATTTGTGTAATAATTAATTTATATTTTAAAAACAAGACAAGTCAAGCGAAACAACCAAAAAAAACAAAACAAGTCAAGCGGGACTGAGAGATTATTGGTTTGTTATACAATTAAAGGATAATCTTGTTCAACTTTTATTTGGTGGTGTGCCTTTAAGGATAAGTCACAATTAAATATTTCATCATGATATGTATAATTATATAACTGGTTTTAAACTGAAAATAAGGTGTCGATATCATGTTATATTCATATCTAGGCTTAAGCTTTACTTTCTTATACTCGACTGAATTCCACACTTCACTAGCGGATGCGGATTACCTTTATCATGTACTACCTCAGTTCAGCTATTATTGTTCCCTTTGGTTTCGGCACGGAGATTAAGAATTTTTTTTAAGTGTGTATTTTATGAATTTTAATTGTATTAAGAAATTAGCACAATTTTCGATGAGTGATTGGTGGAAGAAATGAAAATTTATCTAAATTTTTGCAGGGCATAGTTGAGGCAATCATTTTTTTTTTCTGTTTTTGTTTTCATGTTGTATTTTAAAAAATAATCTTAAGTTTCCAAAAAGTTAAAAATCATAAATTTCCGAGTACGGAGTGGAACGAAAATCGTATGATAGATAGATTTTTGGAGAGAGAGAGAGTATGATAATGTAGGAATGAGTATTAAGTAGGAGGAGCCCACTTCATTTTTTGTTTAAGAGTAGTTTTTGCTATGTTAGGAAAAAAAAGACAGTAATAGCGGGACAACCCGATTAGAAAAATAGGACAATAATAACGGGACGAATGTAGTATTTTTCATTTCTGACAGACAAAGAAGGTTTGATGACATAATTAGAGGAGGAAACAACCACCAAACTTGTTGATTATAATAATCTATAAACAAAGTTTGAAGGGAATAATTTCATTCAAATCATGCAGAGCACTTTTAATATGGTTTAATTAATCCAATTATTTGTAGCTACTTTTGTTTTTGCACCATATAAAGGTGCTTGGAATAAATGAAAAGAGAATGTGTGTTTGTTTAATTATTTGCAGTGTGTTTTGAATAAGTTAAACAAAAGGGGACAAGGATTATTATCATAAATGTTGTTAGAAATTATTTGACAATTTTAATGATCGTGTCTTCAGCTAATGTAATACTACTACTAATTATATAACATTAAATTATAAAGGCAGTTGTCACAAATTGAGGTTAATTCCCTACCAAATCAACACACACCAACCTGCATATTTTTCGCACGTATGCATGATTTAGGAATTAGATTTGATTGCTTGATTAATTTGATAGCTGTCATTTTTGGCCATTTCTGATTGTGGATTTAACATTGACTTTTAGCCGTGTTTTTAAAACCAGCTCGGCCCGGTCCGACCCGGCCGATTCAATCGATCCAACCGGGAGAATCAGTGATAAATTTAGGGTTGGGCTTGATATAAACCCGTTTTGGTAATTGGCCCGGTGCTCGAACTGTAACACCCCGAAATTTTACCTAATAAATAAATAAATAGATAAATAAACATTTGCATCTCATGCATGATATCTTGTGATTAAGCCTTAGAAGTCGCGCCCTAGAAATTTATTTGGAACTTGAAGCATGAACACGTCTTTTTTTTTATTATTATTTCTTTCGTGACAAATTTATGCAATGCGATTTCATTAATTGTATTGTGTGCTTTTCATTTTTTTTATTTGAGGTTACATGTATTAGGATATTTTAAATAAGTAAATTAAATATAAATTAAACATTAATTATATTTTTCTAAGTGGATAATGGCCTGCGTGGGTGAGTTGGTAAATCATGATATATGAAAAATATTAAATAGTCAACCACTTAGTCCTTAACCGCACATTTCCGTTCAGAAAATCTAGAGATATTTGATCATATCTTAAGCATATAGAAAGGTTGATATACACTTAGATAACCCCCACGTTCATATCACGCCATATTGCCTACGCCTTCCAATTTTATTTTATTTACCAAGACTTTTCTTCGTGGCCATACTCCGTATTATTCATATTACTTTTGGTTGTTGATTACTTCAAATTTCATGCGAAGATCTTGCCACTGAAGGTATTCAAAATCCTTGATTTATGACTTATGTGTACAAGAATTTCGTTTGTCTATGGATTTATATGATTTGTGAACTTGATTCGTTTTAGAAAGGAAAATTAACGATGAATTATCACGGGATAATCGATTAGTAATCTCCTGATAATTGTTAAATGCATGTATTATCAATTTTCCATTAAATGCTTTCTGGAAACTACTTATATTCCATGTTAAAATATTAGATATAAATTTATATGCTAAATGTTATGTAAGTTGTGGACATCAGTTTGAAACTCTTGTATTTCACTATCTTACGTGGAGGATATAGTGCTCAAGTATGTGCATAAGTTCAATTTAAAAATTATATTTTAGATAACTGGATTTATTTATTTTAGAGGTCGGTTTAGAAAAGAATTAGCATGAATCAGTCTTGATTTTTGTTTAATTAGTGATAGTAACTGTTTTTAGGAAAAACGTTAGTATTTGGACAATTATTGAAGCTTATGGTTTTCAATCTAGATTTAGAGTAAGTACTAATTAAGTATTTTAACAAGAGATAGTAATGACTTAATTTATTTTAATGGGTTAACAATATATATTTGCAAATAAGGAGTCTGGATTTAATTCTCCGCTGGCGAGAGTTTCGGGAGTGATAACATGATCATATAATCAAGTACTCCCTCCGTCCCGCTATTACTGTCCTACTTGCCTAATCGGGCTGTCCCGCTATTACTGTCCTCTTTCCTAAAATAGTAAAAATTACTTTTAAACATAAAATGAAGTGGGTCTCCCTTACTCACTACTCAACCCCCATATTCTTATACTCTCTCTCTCTTCAAAAATCTATCTCCCACTCGATTATGTTCCGCTCCGAACTCAGAAAATTATGATTTTTATCTTTTTGAAAACTTTAGATTATTTCTTCAAATACAATATAAAAAAAATATAAAAAATAAAAATCGATTGCCTTTTACTAGCCTTGCAAAAATTTGGATAATTCTCATTTCTTTCCACCGACCACTCCTCGAAAACTGTGTCATTTTCTTTATACAATTAAAACTCATAAAATACAAACTAAACTAAAATTTATTAATCTCCGTGTCGAAGTCAACTGGGACAGAATTAGCGGGACGGAGGGAGTAGTTGTTTTTTTTGTTAATCAAGATCATAATCGGATTGGAAGAAGAGTGAATTGTGGTAGTATTAATTAAGTATGTTTATTTATGTTAGTTTTATCTCAACGATTACTTAAGGAGTAGAGTAGTCATGGAAGAGAGCTTTTCTTTATTTGTTTTTACTTTGCGACGTAAAGGAGGTTAGGCGAAATATAAATTGTTTTCGAAATCAACTTAGAATAGTAATAAAAGGAGTTTGAAAGAGGTACTTTGAATATAATTCTCTTTTGAGAAAATGTTAATTTTACAAAAACAGAAAGGTGAGATTTATTTTTGTCCAATGAAGAGTCACAATTTGTGTTTTATGTATTTGTTACGCTATGAGTGAAAGTATGAGCATAATGTGTTATTGTTTATTTTTTTTAAGAAAATATACATGATGTTCATTGCACATATATTTAAAATTTAGATTAATGTTAGGACGGGCGCGCGAGGCTTAAGCACTTGATATACATCTTTCTTTCACTCAAAGGTTAAGGTGGGGTTTGTTTTTCATTATCCTTATTATACACTATGCTGTTTTTCTCATATGTTATTCGATCAGCAAGACCTTCGGCATTCATAGCGAGAATGACCTTTGGGTGTATCACAACAGTATAACCTTCGGGTTAGCCTTCGGGCAATTCATAGCAGAATGACCTTCGGGTGTATCACAACAGTAAACCTTCGGGTTAAGCCTCCGGGCTAGCATGTCTAATTTCTCATGTTAAATCCTTTATAGTTTATAGTTTGGATAATGGTTAACCCCACTGAGTAGTCGTACTCACCCCTTAATATTTTCACATTTTCAAATCATGGCCCGGCAGATGCTTGAAGTGGCGGATGGTGATGGTCACAGAAAAGAAATTATGAAATTTTTACGTTATTAATTTAGTTTTATCTTGAACTATGCATTTATTTTATTTAATTCCGCGAACTAATAGGTGAACATATTTTGACTCAAGACTTCCGCTATTTTAAAATGTTTTAAAACCTTATTATTTTTATGATTCTATTATTTTAAAAAAATTGAGAAAATTAAATGTTATGCACGAGGTGACGCCCCCCTTAAAAGTTATAAAAATTGGGGCGTTACACGAACCCTCCCATCTAAGGATCTTTTGTATGCCCTAGCCACTAGGCTAAACAACACTTTTGTTAAATTCTAATAACTAAAATTTACTTGACCTATTCGACGCACCCTTCAGCTATACACTCCTCAAGTTGACTCAACGGTTCAACCGATTCGACCAGTAAATTTATGTTTTCCGGGTCGATCACCGGACCGGTTATGAAAACATAGAATTTAAGTGTTGGGTTGAAATAATAATATTTCAATTAATATATAAATTTTTAAAATTCTGTAGGATTTGAGACGATCCTTCTTATTTATTTTGATCCGCCTCAATAAGTATATGTATGACAATCTAAACTGCAGCCCAAGTCTTTTAATGGGCCTATGATTAAAATTGGGCCTCTTGATCCAAATACATCAATAATTTTTTAGTTATTATTACTCATTAAACCAAATTACAAATTACTCTTGTCCAAATCATTTGGACTTTGATGTTTGTTTATACCTCTTAAAATAATGAAAATTAGTACTATATGTAGAAAATGGTGAAAACTCTTGATTCACCAATATGAGATGTAAATAGATTACCTAATCAAATTTGTATATGTAGAAAAAGTACAGAATTGCATCGTAATAATGTTTTTTTTCCCTTCAAAATAGGTCAAATAAATACTCCCTCCGTCCCATTGAAGTTGCCACTTTATTTTCAACGCGGTTTTTAATGTGTGTAGAGTTGTATATAGTTGTGGGTCCCTTAAATAAAGCGTGTAATAATTTGCAAAAAAAGGAAACTGGACAACTTCAATGGGACAGTCCGAAAAGGTATACTGGACAACTTCAATGGGATGGAGGGAGTTTATAAGTTACATTGCGAAATAGCAAAAGATAATTGAGTATAGTGTTAACCAAATTCAAATAGATACCAAACATCGACTTATTAGAAATACAAGACAACTCATTCTCACGAAATCCGAGTTTACGCTTCCCATCCCCTGAGCACCGTGGCCCTAGCCACGCGGTTCAGGGCCAAACTGAACGCACCCATCCTCAGATGGGTGTTGTGCGTCTTACACATCTCTTTAACATCGTTAAAACCTCTGGTCATGTACTTTTTTAACTCTGTGTTCACTTTCTCCTCGTCCCACATGAACCCCTGTATGTTCTGCACCCACTCGAAGTAACTCACCGTTACGCCCCCGGAGTTCGCGTATATGTCGGGAAGAACCACGACCCCCTTCTTCGCGAGTATCTCGTCTGCCTCCGGATCGGTAGGGTGATTCGCCGCTTCGATTATGAATTTAGCTTTGATTTCTTCAGCATTATCTTTGTTGATCACTCCTCCTAAGGCGGCCGGGATGAGAATGTCGCAATCCTCGACCAAGATCGAGTCGGGGTCTATTGCATCCGCTCCAGAGAATCCCTTCACTCCGCGGCTTGCTTTTACGTGTTCGACGAGTCGGGGTATGTCTAATCCGTTCTTGTTCTTGATAGCTCCGGTGATGTCGCTAGCGGCTACTATGATCCCGCCTTGCTCGCTTATGAGCTGAGCCGCCCACGACCCGACGTTCCCGAACCCCTGCACCACCACCCGCTGCCCGGCTATGCCCTTGCCATACTCCTTTAGGAGAGCTTCCGTGGCGTAGAGAACGCCTCTTCCTGTGGCGGCATCTCTTCCGAGAGAGCCTCCAAGATCCTGCCATTCATATTATCAAAATATTTGACTCAAATAGGTGCGGGTCCAAAATTAAGAATTTAAATTTTTTTGGATTGCGAATATGACATTACAAAGGGTAAAATAGTAATTTCAAAAAACAAAGCTAAGATTTGTACTTTATTTAGATGCCAATATAGTATTGAAAAAAGACTTGTGTGTCACATATTATACTCCTTTATATGTCACACTTCGTAAGTTGTTGACATGTAGTATATGTGGTCCACTAAAATTGTTTTGAATTTAATTATTTAACTAAAATATATTCCACATGTCAAATACTATGTGGAGGTGACATAAAATGAAATATAGTTATGTGACACGCAAGTCCATCCGCAATATATTCAATTTCGAGCGGCAAAATAAAGTAGAGGCGCAATGGGCAAAATAGTAAACTTACAATTGGCTTTCCAGTTACGACTGCAGGCGAGTAGCCGTGAAATTTCGAATACTCGTCGAGTATCCAAGCCATGGTCTGCGGGCCGGTGCCCATATCCGGCGCCGGAACGTCGGTGTGGACTCCGATCAGGTCGTGTATCTTCTGAGTGAAGACCCGGGTGAGTCGTTCTAACTCGGACAGACTCAGATCCGATGGATTGCATCCTATCCCTCCTTTAGCGCCGCCGTACGGAATATTGGCCACTGCCGTCTTCCACGTCATCAGTTGGGCCAAGGCGTTCACTTCATCCGGCTCTACCTGCACCGTCCACACACAATCATTCTCTCCCTCTTTATATGAAGTGGCAAATTCAAAATCCACAATTAAGGACATATTTTTTTCAAATTTATAATTTTAGAATAGCGAAATTAAAAAATTGAAAAGATACACAAAAATGAGATAAAATCGCCAAATTTTAAGTGAGCCAAATAGAGAAAATATAAAAAAAAATTATAAATAAAATTCCAAAAAGTACATAATTTGATTGTTTGTGGTCATCTTCTGCCCATTTTTTGAGTCCCACTACATGTCCACCAATTAGGTGGTGTCATGTATGCTTTCAAAATAAAATAATTGATATAATATTAACTACATGTCCCACCAATACACACGTGACACCGCGTGATTGGTGGACCATGTAGTAGGACTCCCAAAAATGGGACAGCGGATGTGTAGCGTCTTCACACAAAGCGCATCTTCTGGCCCATTTTTTGAGTCTCACTACATGGTACACCAATTAATGGTGACATGTATGCTTTTAAAATAAAATAACTGATATAATATTACCTACATGACCCACCAATACACACATAACACCGCATGATTGGTGGGCTATCTAGTGAGACTCCCAAAAATGGGACAGAGGATGTGTAGCGATCTTCACACGTCCCTTAAATTCACCTATAATAATTACCTCGGGATGGTATCTGATGCCTCCTTTCATGGGGCCCCGGGCATTATCGTGCTGAACCCGGAACCCGACGAAGGATGCCAAGGTGCCGTCATCTTTCGGAATCGTACATTCAACCTACGGAAACCAAATAAATCTATTATGCTCGTAGGAATGAGAAATAACAACTAACTAACTGATCGATGAAAGTGTGAAATTTACGGACCTTGATTTCTCGGAAGGGGATTAGTAGACTCCTCTCGAGCTTCGAATCGAGCCCGAGCAGCCGAGCTGCGAGCTTGAAGTTTCTGTTGGTTGCAGCTAATGCATTCATGGTGCTTCCTTCTTCTTCTTCTCCCACTAACACCAAAATCAAGATATGGTTAGAACAGAGATCAAGAAGACGACATATTTATAACACAATTCCCTATCTTATTCATATAGTACTATATATTATAATGTGATCTTGGTCGTTATTATACCCACGTGTGGTCACGATCTAGTCATCTTGATTATCCGTGAAAATTAATCACGTGTTAGGATTTGCTCCGATAATTTGACATAGGAATTGTTAATTATCATAAGCTTTGGGGTGTGGGAAGGGGTGTTACATTAGGACGGATCGAAAATTTATAATTTGGAGATAAAATTTATAATATTCGATAAAACAATAATCTTGTTAAGATAATAATTTTTTCTGGTCCTGATATGGGTCTATGCACTAAAATAATGTTCGAAAAAATAATAACCTAGTTAAATAAATACTTTTTCGGTCCAAAAGTTATTAATTTATCGAGATTTAACTGTATTTGAGCTTTTCGTGTATATATAATATTAAAATTTTGAAACGGTGACTTTTTATTTTTTATTTTTTTAATTTAGTGGCTTCATCTCTTTTTTGGCATTACATAGACTGTAATCGGCGAAGGGAAAAGATGCCACCAATTTCCAAGGCAGAGGTTCAGATTGTGGATAATAAATAATTGGAAAATTATAATTGTGACAGTGGTCAAGTATGGAGGCATGGACTAGCTTATATTTAAAAATGGGACACGTAACTACTAACAAATACTCCATCCGTCCCGCCCGACTTGTCTCCTTCTTTTCGAAGCGGTTATTTTTGCGAGTTGATTTTATATAATAAAAGCGTGAGACCCATGTAATTAAATAATTATTTATAATTGGTATGTGATAGAGGTGTGAGATTCATATAAATATTTAATTGCTTAAAGTTGATTTAATGTGATAAAGGTGTGAGATCCATTTCTATTTTAGGAAATAGGACAAGTCGGATGAGACGGTTCAAAAAGGAATACAAGACAAGTCGGGCGGGACGGAGTGAGTATTATATATTAATAAAAATATGAAATTATATTGGAATCTTGAAATTAAAGTATCTTCCATGAGGCTCTCATTTGAAAGTAACATGATCTGTCGTTTTTAAAAATTAGCACATATATATAAAAGAATGTGTTTATTTCGTAATATAATATTCCTTCCGTCCCGCTCGACTTATCTTATATTCATTTTCAAGCCGTCTCACCCGACTTGTCTTGTTTCATAAGAACTACACAAACTCTTATTTTCTACACACAATCACCTACTCATCTACACACAACCACCCACTCACCAAAATATTCATGCGGAAACCAAACAAAACAAGTCGGCTGAGACGGAGGGAGTACTATAATTGTAAACCACATGAAATGAATAAACGCAATGAGGTGTTGAGGTCATACATACCTTGCAAGCTTGAGTATCAACTCTCTATCTCTAGATCTCTCTCTCTTGAAGGTTAGTAAGTTGTGGTGAATCCAAAGAATTGGGAGGGGCATATATATGTGTACGATGAGGACGAAGATGGTAATTAGTAGGAAGAAAATCCAATTTGTGATTGTGACGTATTATGCCATACAAGAGGAATAAGAACAATCGGATATGATCCCATTACTACGCAAGTGTGTGTTGGCGGATCCAAAATTTAGGATCGAAAGGATAAAATTCATAACTCCGAAACTTTAAATCTCTAATTTAACGAATCTACAATTTCAAAACGAAATTCAGATCTTGAGTTTAGCGATCATACGTCCCATAAATCCGTCACTTGCCACTTAATTTACTTGATACACCATCAAATTAATTCATTACATCATCACTAGGTACATAATTAAATTTTACTTTAATAAAAGTAAAAAAGTGGTAGTATTTCATACGTGTAATCCCCGACTCTTTGTCTCTCAAATTAATTAATACCTGAATCTGACTCGATCCCCACCATTTTCACCCTACATTTCTTGATATTTATTTATTTATAATTAATTTGTAAAATTATATGATTCATAGTTCATTAAATTCCCACACTAATTCATCCAACTTGTAATTGAAGCTCTCATCCACTCTTATATCACCCTTTTTTTATCTTTAGTAATCAAAAAGTGGACGTTGATGATGACTCCCACTTTATACCCTCTAATTACAAAATTAATGCTCGCTCCGTCCTATTGAACTAATGCATTTTCTTTTTGTCGCAATTTTCAAAGATAATAGTTGATGTGTATAGAGTTATGTAAAATTTCGAGTTCCTAAAAAAGAGTGTTTATAATAATTTGTTAAAAAAAGAAACTGAACAACTTCAATGAAATAGCCTGAAAAGATATACTCCCTCCGTCCCGAATGAAACGTCCTATTTCTTTTCGGTGCGGTAATTTATGTGGTGAACTTTTGTGTGTTATGAGAGAGAGAGTGATGTGAATGGAGCCCATAAAAAAGTTATTTTTTATGAGATAAATTTATTTCATTTTTAAGAAATATGACATTTGTGTGAAACAACTCAAAATGAAATATAAGACGTTTTATTCAGGACGGAGGGAGTAATAAACTACTTTAATGAGATGGAGGGAGTAAGATGTATGATCAAATTAAAGTAGTAGTAGTAGTTTTCGTTATTAGAACTAGCAAGTAGCTATTGATGATAGAGAAAATTGAGAGAAATTTTATGATCGATGCTATGAATCTAATTGAGAGATTGTAATCCAAGATGGCTATTTTTCCTCCTTTGATACATACCAATCAAACATTTTTGTCACTCCACACGCTAGCTATCATGCATGCATTTGGAGTTTTTAAGTACCAATCAACAGAAGTGAAAACGAAATCTACGATCAGAAGCCGAGCTTTACCCTAAAATCTATTTTAAATAACAACTGCAAGTTTCTTTTGAAAATCATAAATTTTAAAAAAATTTCACTATACCGAAAAATCAAAATATGACAGTACATGTGATTTGTCACGCTCAAAAGCTAGCTAGTTCTCCATATATCACACGTAACAACTGACTGCACATCTAAGAATAAAGTACTAACGACCGAGAACAGTATTAAGTTCAAAGTAAAATTTTGAATTTGTTAGGTACGACCTTAATACGACAAGGGTAAAGACCGATGAATGAAATAATCGAGTATAAACTTCTTCATTCGAAAGAGAAACAACACGGATCACCCGTTAAACCCTAAATAAACGTTATAAAAGGAAGTAGGGGTGGTTTGCCTTGATTAGTAAGGGTATATTTGAGTTAATATTGCCCAATCATCTTAACAAAGGCTAAAAACCTAAAAGATAAAAAGTGGGCACCCAAACATTATCCTTCATATAAATGCGATTATGAAGGCTTTTGTAGGGAATCTTTGCCTACACGGAATCCTCCTTGGAATCTTTTGGAATCCAACATTGCAAGCATAAAAAATGTTCCCTTTAAATTATGACTCAATTATTTGACTTTAGAATATATATATATATATATTGTAATTCAAATCATAAGAAGTTTATTATCCATTTCATCTAGTAAGTTTAAGTATTTAGTTTAAGGATAATATACTTGAAATGTTTAAAATAAATATTTATTAATTCATACTCCCTCCGTCCTGCTTGACTTGTCTTGTTTTCCTTTTTAGATTGCCCCGCTTGACTTTTCTTATTTCTTAAAATAAAAAATATCTACTACACAAACTCTCACTCACTCATCTACATACAATCACCTACTCATCTTAATCTCCGTACCGAAAAAAAACAAGATAAGTCGGACGGGACGGAGGGAGTATATGTTTAAAATCTAAGAACCGTTTCTCAAAATTAATTAATGAAAAACTCTTTTAAGTATATATATATAGTTAGCTACAAGGTAGAGCTAGGTGGCTTTTGATAATTCTAGAGAAGTAGTGGGCATGTGCCACACAAAAAGTGATGCCTGCGTGCCTAAGCATATGATGTAAGACGAATACCTACAAGTCCACAACATAAGATATATTCTCATTCTTTTCATATAGTTAAACTTTGATAAAGTAGTATTCGATAAAGTAATAATCTCGCTAAGATAATAATTTCTTCCGATCCCGATATGGATCAATGCACTAAAATAACGTTCGATAAAGTAATAACCTTGTTAAATGAATATTTTTTCTCGGTTCCAATGTTATTACTTTATCGAGGTTTAACGGTAAAGAATAAATCTTGCTCTTATGGTACAGTTTGAATCACGTGGAAAATACAAACCGTATTAAATTAATTACGTCTTGAGAGACTCGTCGGCAGTGACGGAACTAGAACTTTTTAACAAGAGGGTCGAAATAAACATAAGAAAGAAATCTTGCCGATCGGAGGGTCGAATGGAGTGAAAAAGCAAAGGTGGAACAAAGAATTTCAATCCATATAAAGACGAAATTCCGACAACCGGGGGGTTGGCCGACCCTCCCGACCCCCCTTAGTTCCGTCCCTGCTCGTCGGTAGTGAACTTTGAAATTACGCCATCCCATGAGAATATATAACTATTAGGAAAAGATATACTATATCTTTTTTAAAGAGATACTACTGAAGTGCGTATTAAGGTAAGACACGGCTCGTAGACAGACCAAATTAGCCAAAATCCATCGAGCTTTTGCTGACCAACCCTAATTATTGTCGGATCGAGCGATTTCGGACCAATTTTGACAGCTCTAACACCAAAACAAGGCCATGTAAGGCCCAATTGAAAGGACAATCTCTCTCCTTATTCACAACAATAATGGCTAGAGTAGGAATTTTGGTTTTCATGGGCCCAAACTGAAAGGCCCGAAATATGGAAACTGGGCCCAATCGGGCCCTAGGAAGATATGTGCCCGCGCAATCGTCTTCTCCGCGAATCCCACAAATTAGGTTTCCATTTAATCGTTCCTCAGCGAGAAAAAGGACAAATACATCAAATTCGTCGTCGCCAACATCTTCGAGATCGAATCGAAATGGTATTCAACGTCCCAGTGATCGCGGCGGTGGCGAAGGTATCGGCGAGCGCGTGCCAATTCATAGCGTGCAACCCGCAGAGGCTGAACGGCGACGAAGTGCTCCACCTCCTCTTCTGCTTGCCGTTTCAGCAGCTCCGCCGCCTCGCCTTCTGCATCTGGACCTTCTTCTGCTTCCCTCCGCGCAACAACCATTATCTCACGTCTTCTTCCTCCTCCTCGTCTTTTTCTTCATCCGATGTTTATGATCTCGACCACGATCTGCACACCGATTGAATTAAAGAGGTTAATTGAAGGAAATTAGGTTATACGCCCTTTTTTGTAATAACGGCTGATTTCTATGATTAATTGTACATAAATTACTTGATTATTGGGATTTGTTGAAGTATAATTGTATATATGTATAGATATCCACTCTTGTTGGTAGGAGTTGTGTAATCTTGTGGTATAATATGAAGTTTCCACCAACTGTTCTTCATTATGTGTTCTTATGGTTCTCAATAAAGCATCTGATTGAATGCTGCGACTCAGTCACAAGTTGTTCATGTGAGTTGAGTTGTGTGTTATTGAGGTTTAACATGAAGTTTCCATAACGGATTGTTGTTATGTTCTATGGTCTTATTAAACATTTGGTTGAATCTTGGGACTGAGTCACTCACCGATTCTTGTTTTTCAATGAAGAGGCTGCTGCTTGGTGGTGAGTACATAGTTTATCACTAGTCTTGGTTGCAGGGGTATCATCAATTTTCCTCTTATGCTGTTAAGCCAAAGTTCTACATTCTAACCGTCCGTTTCCGTAAGTGGTATTCTCTTCCTCCATCATTCAAAGCATAATAATGTGTTCTTGTTAAGAATGGGATCAGCAGGGAAGACTTGCTTATAGTTAGTCTATTTAATCTTTTTGAATATTATGTGCATTTTGTGATGGCCGGCGTGTCATGTTTCTATTGGCTGCCTTTGGCTTGTTAGGTAGTATTTAAAGGTCACTTCAGCTCTTTTGCTCATTAGCTGAAAATTGGTATAGAAACTATTTTGGGTCCGGAGAGTTGCCCTACTCTCGAAAGGGGCTCGACTTTTGTTCGTCAATCTATCTTCTATTTTCTTATTTTTGTTTCTTTGGTTGTCTTTTGTGCTTTCGAGTATCATTTCTGGGTGAATTCCGTTGTTTCAGTAAGTTATCGTAACAGTTCTAGATTTGCCAATTCTGTTTCCAGAGATTACAAGCATACATTTTCTGGTTTGGATGAGAACTTTGCGTCATAGTTTGCGGGGATCATTCTCCGCCTTCTCCAAGGTTTCTTTCTATTTCTCTAACTAGTCTTGTTAATAGATTATCTGGTGGTTGATTGATAAATCTTCACCTAATGCAGGTGCTCCATGGATATCCATTCATGTGGATGATTGACTTTGCTTTTGTTGCTTACGGATCTCCGGTAATACTCCCTCTATCCCATTGATCTTGTCTCCTTTCTTTTCGGCACGTTTATTAAGAAAAGTTGTTAGTTGTGAGTGAAGGGATGGGTCCCACAAAAATAGAGTCGTTAATTGTGTGTAGAGGAGTTGCTATTTTTTGAATGGAACAACCGGAAAATGAAAGCAACACAAGATGAACGGGACGGAGGGATTAGCTTTTACTAGCTTAGTTCATACAGAGGTATATCTAACGCAGTCTGTAACTTTACATTCGAGTTCTCCATATTGCCTTTTCATAAGACAACTTTCATTAGAGTAGGCTTGCTGTATTATCTAGTTTGAGAGTCTATATAACCTTTTATCCGAAATGCTCATTGCTTGGTATGAAATCAGCTCTTATACTAAATGATATAGTCTATGTTGACCGAAAACTCATCGGTCAAGGATCATATCATTTGATATTAGAGCTGGTTTCGTATCATGATTGGTTCTATTACCAAAAACAAGTCATTTATGGATATTATTAGGAGAGCTGTGCAGATCTAGTCTAGTTTCACTTTCGATCCACAAGGATCAAGATCAAATGAGCGCATTCTCGAAAATCTACTTCTAACCTCTTAGGAACGGATGATTATGTCGAGAGGAAAATTATTTACTTTATATATTTTGGATAAAAAAGAAGATAGGATTCCTGATTAGTGTCTATCACGAACTTAAATTCGAGTATTTTAGGGGGGTGTTTGGTACGTGGGTATCGGTACTCTACTATGAGTATCAAACCCATGTGGGTATGGATTTTTTGATACCCAAGTGATTGGTGGGAATGAGTTTTGATACCCATATGGGTATCAAAATTATATTTTATGTATTATTTTTTAAAATTGAAATTTATTTTTATAATATTATTCAATAAGAATAATGATATAAATATATATATTCAATTTTATAAATAATAAGTATCATTAGTTAGAAATATTTTAGCATGAATATAAAAATATTTTTTATAAAAAAAATATATACAATTCTGTTTGAAATAAATAACTTTATAAAAACGTTATTTTATAATTATTAAATAAAACTTAAAATTTATCAAATAATAAACATTATTATTTAAAAATATTTGAACATAATTTATCAAAATGTTTTTAATTTAATAAAAAGTAAATACACTAATCTCATAAAAATATATAATAACATAATAATATTAAATAAAACTTATTTTGTCAAATAATAAACATTTTTGTATAAAAATGTTTTAACATAATTTATAAAAATGTTTTTAATTTTTATTAAAATAAATATTCAATAATCGTAAAAATATGTAGAAAGTATCTTTACAATTATGTTTTAAAATATTATATTATTTTTTTGTAAATAATCAAATAAAAGATAATGTACTTTTTATTAAAATATTCTTGTATTAAATTTCACAAAATATAAAAAAAAACATGCTCATGTCATTATTATTTTTTACGTCAGAATATTAAAAAAATTATCATAATTTTTTTTATATAAAATTATTCAATCTCATTGAAGCCTAAGTAGAATCAAGTAAGTATTATATTTGGTTATCATACTCATTTACTAGCAAATGTCAAATATCATTTACTCATACTCAATCATCCTACTATCATACCCATTCTTCCGAACGCCCCTTAAATTCACCTTAAATGAATACTCTTTATGAAATTACAAAAAAAACCCGGCCGAAATGGAAAGAAAAGAAGACATGATTAGCTAAGAGGGACAACGGGGGCTCCACTAAACCGTTGGTCACAGCTGTAAAGGCATCAATACCCCGCGGGCAGCCCGGGCAGTGCATTTTTAAATTCAGGCAGAGATGGAAGTGGAACCACCTCACGTGGCGCCGGCAACGGTCCTCGGGCAGCCCTGCCCGCCCTAATAAATAAGTATATAAGCAACACAAATCACACTACTCTCGCATACATTCTCTCTCTCTATCTCTCTCTCTCTAAAGCAACAGCGAAATGGCGGCATTGAACGTGAAGGTACTATTGATTGCTGCCGCCGTGGCGTTGATCGGAATTTCAAACGTGGCGGCGCAGGAAGGACCTGCTCCTAGTCCGGCATCCGACGCCGCCGCCTTCATTCCGGCTGCGTTGGCTTCCGTTGGAGCCCTAGCCTTCGGAATGCTTTTCTGAAGGAGGAGATCGGAAATTCGTAATGTTCGTCTCAGTTTGATGGATTGGATTTATCATTTATGTTGATTATTTTGTATAGAGTTTGCTCTCGACTCTTCGATTTTACCTTCTTATGTCTTCCTTCGACGATTCTTTTTCATCAGATTGTGCCACTGTTTCGATTAATATGAATTCGTTTTCTGGTTCTTTATGCGTGTGTAGGTTGATTTGTGGCGATTTTGCAGAAATTGTGGGGGTCTAATTCTAGATTGACAAATTGGCAAAAATAGTCCTCAAACTTCGGATTTTTGCGAATTTTGTCCTCAAATTTTTTTTTTTGTTTTTTTGACCCTCAACTGCTTGTTTTTGCAATTTTAGTCATATCGTTAGATTTTTCGTCAATTCAACCCGTTAATTCAATTTTTTAAAAAAATAAATAAAAAATCAAAAGGGCAAAATCGAAATTTTTATTTGCACGGACCAAAATTGCAAATAAAAAATGATTTGGGACTTATTTAGCAAAATAAAACAGTTTAAGGATTGATTTCACAAATTTTAGACAAATAAGCTAATTGCTTTGTATCGACGAGATTTTGCAATAATTTTTTGATTTTTCATATAACTTTATTGCTTCGTATCAAATATAAGCTAACGAGGATTTCGTACCAATATAAACAACATTTAATTCGAAATGCAAAATAAATATTGTGAATTAATCATTATCACCCAAAAATTTTACTTCAAAATAACAATTTAGCGCATAATATTTACTTCAAAATAACTTGAATACGAGGAGAATTGTGAATCCGCAATTGATGCTCTCGCTGACGAATTGGGAAGGAGGCCGACGGCGAAGAACATTCCCTGGAGCTCGCAGCGGAAGAGGAAGTGGGAGACGAATCCGTCGAAATTGATGAACATGGGGACGAGGTAGATCCAGGCGAGGAAATGGTCGAGTTGATTATCGCGCTGGTAGCGGACGTGAGTTATGGTTACGACCTTCAATGGTAAAATTACGAATTAAATGAAAAATTACGAATTAAATGTTTTTTATAACATATTATTCATCGTAAAATATGAACTGACACATATTTTCCTCGTATTCATGTTATTTTGAAGTAAATATTATGCTCTAAATTGTTATTTTTGAAGTAAAAAAAATTGGGTGATAATAGCTTTATTTTTTAATGGTTAATTCACAGTAATATTTTGCATTTCGAATTAAATGTTGTTTATATTGGTACGAAGTCTTAGTTAGCTTATATTTGATACGAAGCAATAAAGTTATATGAAAAATCAAAAATTTAATGCAAAATCTCGTCGATACGAAGCAATTAACTTATTTGTCTAAAACTTGTGAAGTCAGTCCTTAAACTATTTAATTTTGTTAAATAGGTCTCAAATAATTTTTCATTTGCAATTTTGGTCCATATAAATAAAAATTTCGATTTTGCCCTTTTAATTTTTTAAAATTAAAATTGAATTACCGTTAAAATTGACGGAAAATCTAACGGTAGGACTAAAATCGCAAAAACAAGGAGTTGAGGGTCAAAAAAACAAAAAAAAAATGTTTGAGGACAAAATTCGCAAAAACGCGAAGTTTGAGGACTATTTTTGCCAAATTGCCTTCTAGATTCCGAAAAATGAAGTAATGTGGGTCCCGCGTGTGCTGGTTTTGTTAGACTATCTTTATCGGGAGAAAAAACAACTGGATGGTCGAACGTGGAAATTAAAAAAAATGTGAAATGATTTAAATTAAGTTATGGGACGACCGACCTGTTTGGCAAAGGTGTTGTCGGCAAACACTCACCCACCAAAAGGTCATCCAATGAGATAGCGCCATGTGGCGCTTTCTCATTGGTTGGCTATATTTTTTTTTGTGCAACGGATGAAATCGGGTATATCTTTTACATACTTTCATAAAAAAAATTAAAAATTATACCAAAATTCATGTTTTTTTTTCTCAATTTTGCCATATTTTTTCACACACTCAAATCCTACAATTTCTCTCATTTTGTTATCATTCTACAAAATTTCTGCGTTCTAGCTATGGATTATCTGAATTATCAAGATCCCACAGAATTTATACAAGACGGTGATAGTCAAAGCAATCAACAAAGTGGAGATGGAGAAACAAATAATTTGTTATACTCTACGGATAGGATTGCAAGCCTAAGCAATTATATGAGAAATAGGGACCAAGTTTGGAACAGAGAAGAGTACAAGACTCTTCAAGACGACTTGATCGAGCACATATGGCAAAAATTCGGCAATGATAACTGAACTTTTTCTATTTCGTCATTTGTAATTTCAGTTTTTTGTTGATTTAATTTCGCTTTTCGCTTTCAATTATTGTTGTGTGTTTTATTAATATTAATTTATATGACTTTTACATTTTGTTCTATTAATTTAGTTAATTATTATTATTAAAAAGAATAATATTATAATTACGAAATATAAAATAATTAAAAATATATAATTTTATAATTGAGTATTTGGGTATTTGGGGTGGTCAGGGATAAAAGATAAAAATGGAGGTGGTTGGATTGAGTTAAAATTAGTAGTATATGGAGGAGTGAGAAAGTAATTAAATATTAAGATGATTGATTGGGTGGGGTGTTTGGGGATAAAAGTAGCCTTAGAGAAATTGTGAGGTCGATGGTGGCGGGGCGTCACGTGGGCTTGTTGGACCACCCGACCAGACATAAATTCAATAAGTTAAAAGTGTTCAACTAATATTACTCGTCAGTCCCACTCCATTCATCTCATTTATTTTTCAAAACGAAAATTCAAAAAAATAATTTTGATGTATATAAGATAAAAGTTGTAGGGTGACTAGATATATTAAAATATAATAATTAAGTTAAAAAAGTAAATGAAACTAATAGAGTAGAACAATCAAATAAAAAAAATGGAACCAATGAAGTGCGAAGAAGGATTTATTGAATTTTAATTTTATGAATGATGTCGACCAGTTATTTTGTACTAATTCCGTCCCTCTAGAAACGATACGTTTCTTTTGGGTTCGGGAATTAAGAAAGTGGTATTGTATGTTGTAGATTGTTTGACTTTTCAATAGTTAAATGTGGTTCAAACAATTTTTACCATTTTTAATAACGTGTCATTTGTAGTGGGACGTCATAAAAAAAAACGTGTCATTTCTAATGGGATGGAGGGGTAATATTTTTTAATCTAATCATATAGCTATAAAAAGGTAAAAACTAAAAATTAGTATGATTTTCTCATCGTACTAAAAAGACAATGTGAATTATTTGAACTACATTAGTTTTGGTTTGGGTAGGTCTTCTTTAATAATTGGGCAGAATAATGCAAGAAAAAGTTTCATAGTAAATTGCATGATGGAACTCCAAAAGCATTTTGAATTTGAACGTATAAATTGGATATTGTCTCGAATTCAAAACGAGTCGGGGCCCAATATCAAATTATGAAAATCCGAAAATTATATTTATTTATTCCAAATAAGTAAAGAGTTGATTAAAACTATAATTCACAATTGCCACATTTCGAGTTTGTTGTTTGTTGATAAGGAATTCCCCAAAATCACTTATCTCACCCTCTATTCAACATACACCCTTTAGATCCGCCATTTACTCCCTCCGTCACATTCCTTCTTTTTTTTTTTGTTTTTTTTTTTTAACTTTTGGAGATTAAGAAGTGGGTGGTTGTGTGTAGATGAATGTGTGATTGTGTGTAAAGAGGTAGGCCCCAATGTAAAAGCGGTAGTGTAGAATGATTAGGCTTCCTTTTTTGAAAACCTAAAACAAATCACAGGAAAATATGTCAAAAAAGCGAAACTTCGAATGGCGGGGGGAGTAATTATTTTAAATAAGTAAAGAGTTGACTACAATTATAATTCAAACATACATCGGGATTATTGTGGCTTTTGATAAATGATAAGGAATCCCCAAATCACCCATCTTTCGCTCCATACGACACACGCCTTTTAGATCCGCCGCGGATTATAATAGTTATTTTAGACAATGTAAATAGTTGATTAGAACTGAAATTCACAATTGTCACATGTTGGGATGTTATCATCATTAATAAGGAATTACCACGTAGCACTTATGTCATTCCCAACAATCATATCATATATCACATATTTAGTAACAAAATAATACTCCCTCCGTCACTTTCCTAATCGGATTGTTCCGTTATTACTGTCCTCTTTCCTAAAATAGCAAAAAACTACTATTAAACAAAAAATTTAGTGACCCTCCTACTTAATAGTCATCCCCACATTATCACACATACTCTCTCCAAAAATCTCTCTCACATGATTTGCATTATACTCCGTACTCGAAAATTTATAATTTTTTAACTTTTTAGAAACTTAAAATTATTTCTTAAAATATAATATTAAAAACATATATAAAAAAAATCGATTTCATCAACTATGCCTTGCAAATTTTTTGATAAAATTATCATTTCTTCCACCAACCACTCCTAGAAAATTATGCTCATTTTTAATACAATTAAAACTCATACAATACACACTTTAATAAAGTTTATTAATCTCCGTGCCGAAATCAAAGGGGACAGTAATAGCGGGACTGAGGGAATATTTTCCTATTATCCTACCCCAAAATTATACAAAAATCCCCAATAATTTTCGCGGTGGGATGATTGGGCTTTATATCGGCCCAACCACTATGGCCCAATAAGAAAGCCCAATTAGTAGCCTTTAGAGATCAAAGACGACTCCGTACAAATCCACAATTTTCACTGACCCTTCTTCAACCAGCTTGACTGTAAATAATCTTACAATTCAAACGTTTTTAGAGATAGAGAGAAAGGTAGGGCTTGCAGATGGAACTGGTGACCGGCAAAAAGGAAAACGACGGCAACAATACCGCTCCGACGCCGCACTCCACGTACGAAGAAGACAGAGAACGCGTCGTCCTTGATCTCAAGTCCGGTCTCCATCCGCTCAAAGTTCGTCACCCACCTTTTTCTGTTCGGATTTGATTGTTTACCGCAATGTTTATTGGATTCGATTTCATATGTTTCCGATTATCGTATTCAATCGTTTGCTCCATTGTGCCTAGTTACTGGTTTTGTTATTTGTTGGAGAGAGTGCTGATTTAGGGGTTTTTGATTTTCCCTAAAATCGTGAAGAAATTTTAGATGAGATAATATAGTGAATTTGTGATCTTGATGATAATGTTTAGGCTGGAGATCAGAACAGAAATTGAAGCCATATAATTTTGTTTCCTTCACTTGGAAAAACATATAATTTTGGTTGAATGGTTAAATCAGTTTGAGTATCATGATATAGAATGAGAATTCCTAAAGAATATGCAGTTTTAGGTCCAGTCTAATTAGATATCCACATAGATGATCTGAGTTTTAGTTCCGACAAGGATGGATTCTATATCCTTATAAATCTAAACTACCAACAATGAATTCGTTTATATGTTTCGCTACATCATTAATCAGAATAGTTGTAAACCATCTCAAGGAGTTATTTGCTTGTATTATACGATCATCAATGAACTGCTGCTGAAATGTTGCTTCTCATTTTGACATGCGGATATCGTATTCGTATGATCTTCAGAACAATTTTGTATTTTGGTACACTCGCCGAACTCCTGGAGTCAGAACTCAGACATCATATGAGGATAATATTAAGAAGATTGCGGACTTCAGTACGGTAAGTTAGGAGATTTTTGTGTAAGTTGTAATCTTAACTCCACCTTACTTGAGTTTGTATTCTCTAATGCATCTCGATCCTGTAATGACTGGTTCAGGTGGAAGCTTTCTGGGTCTGCTACTGTCACCTAGCTCGCCCCTCAACGTTACCGAGCCCAACAGATTTGCATCTGTTCAAGGAGGGTATTCGCCCGCTATGGGAGGTAAGTATGGCTCTTCGAGTAGTCTATTGTTCCTTTATCTTTATGGAAGTGAAGTCTATTAACTATGCATCCATTTCTCCTCAGGATTCTGCTAACTGCAATGGCGGAAAATGGATAATCAGATTTAAGAAGGCTGTGTCGGGCCGTTTTTGGGAGGATCTGGTATGGAAACTAAAGACTAATAACAAGATTCAGTATCATCTATTTTAAAAGAATCGTTTTTGTTTCCTGCTCTATTCGATACGTATCTCATTCTTGATTTCGTACAACTCCCACCTTAACTTAAAATCTACCCAAGAATTAATCTACCCAACTGATTGGATTTGGGCATTACCACTTAGCAGTGGTCATTGATACAGAATTTTATTCGGAGCTATTGACTTGCAGGTTCTAGCACTGGTAGGAGATCAACTTGATTATAGCGATAACATATGTGGTGCGGTACTGAGCATCCGTTTTAACGAGGATATATTGAGTGTTTGGAACCGCAATGCATCTGATCATCAGGTTAGTTGTAATCAATACTCACCTTCCTTCCCCCTTGTTCTTTCTATGATGAACATATTAATAAGCTAGTGTGTATCCTTTTGGGGTTTCGATCAGGCTGTGATGGCTTTGAGGGACTCGATCAAACGGCATTTGAAGCTTCCACACAGCTATGTGATGGAATACAAGCCACACACGATGCTTCGCTACGCGACAACTCTTCGTACCGCAACACTTGGTTGAGAGGATAGGAAGTGCCTTAAGGGGGTAACTCTTTCTATCAGTGAGATATAGTTCCTACAGCTTTGATCTTGTGTCTGAATGTTTTATTGCTCTTTGAATGATGAATCTTGTGAATTGGATAGTTGTCATCTCACGTGATCCGACACGAGACATGATATTTTGTAAAAGCTTAAAATACGACACAACAATTGAACACTGAAATCAATTAATTTTGTATTTTTCATTAGAATTAGGTGCAACATATACTTAAAACACATGAGACATGACAATTGAAGCATCATATCGTGTCTGAATGCCCGACACATGTTCGATGCGATACGTTGAGGTTTTTTGAAATGTATCCAAGAACAAAATCAAGTGTACAATTTACAGCAAAGTATCCCATTTATATATGTAGTGGATCTGAAGTTCAGACCATTTACGCTTTGAATACAATGCTTTCTTTCTACATTCCTTTTTAAACAGATGACTGGAGCCCAATTATACCTGCCAAACATGAGAGAGAAAATCATCAGCACCAGAAAAAATATCATCAGTCAAGACCAAATCAATGCAAATCAAAGACACCTACATACTGCAAGTCCATAACCTTGTTGCCCAATAAAATGAAATACCAAGAGATAAAAAGGGCACGAAAGGAAAAGAAGAGTACCACAACCGACTCTTGCACCCGCGTTTCCGGTTGTCTTGCTGAGTTCGTGTCCACCTGTTTCAGCCGAATGATTTGAGAGAAATCAGTGAGAAGGATTTAATGGTTCTGGCTCCTTGCAGGACATTGATTATACCTTTCCCCAGGTCGTCCGGATCAGCATGGATAACAACAGCTCTTCCGAGAATGGAATGTTGACCGTATAGTGGAATCTGGTAATAAGAAACAATGACATTACATGCAGGAGCAATCTCATATACGGTATACCACATCCTCATATAATAACAATGCCATGATCCAAGAACATACAGTTAAACCTCGATAAAGTAATAATCTCGCTAAGATAATAATTTCTTTCGATCCCGATATGGGTCAATGCACTAAAATAATGTTCGATAAAGTAATAACCTCGTCAAATGAATATTTTTCTCGGTCCCAAAGTTATTACTTTATCGAGGTTTACCTGTATTTCCATACTTACAAAAGGCGAAGATGTTAGAAGTCATTATGCTCCAAGAGCATGCTGTTTGTAAGCATCTTAAATGCGTCGATTCCAATAGTAGTTGCTAAACTAAGTGAAACCATTTTATTTGGAACATATATGCTCTCATTGGACAAGAAATATACGCGGGAACTAAATTCTGAACACGATCAATGTGAAAGCCTTGATATTACCTGACTATCGATAATCGAAATTTCAGCAACCCCTGCAATATCAAAAGTTTGCTTACTGAACATACATGGTTATGGACTAGCAAATCTCATGAACAAAAAACATGAGCCAGCCACACACCATCTGAGCCGGCAACAATGTTTCCCAGGTCGCCCGCATGGCGCTCATCATCTAAGGGAGATCCATGATCCTTCTTTAATGGGTTAAAATGAGGTCCTGAAATTGAAATAACTCGACAAACTTGAACTCAAGTTCTCCTAGAGACTGTCATAGTGTCATTAACTACTCCGTCCTTCCATGGATTTAATGGAGTTTACTTTTTCGGACTGTCCCAATGAAATAGTCCAGTTCTCTTTTTTTGGCAAATTATTACAAATACCTTTTTTGAGGGACCCACAACTTTATACAACTCTACACACATCAACAACTCTAATTAAAAAACACGTCGAAAAGAAAGTGGACTAAATGTATGGGACCGAGGGAGTAAAATAGAAGAGAAGATGCATGAATTTGGCTAAAAATTTGCACCGGTTCAGATAAGATAAGCATAACAGTGACAATCTAGCAATATATAGTCGGTTAAGCTTCACAAAGATGCCGATGAAACCGTCCCTTAACTTTAAGAACAAAGACACAGACTTTCGGCCGTGTGATTCAAAACCCCTATGGATAATCAACCTTGTAGCTGTTTGAAAAACTATCTCCATTCAAACACTGAACCATCCTATCCCATTAGTCCATGACAATGAACTGAATGGCTTCGTACGTCGCGATTTATTCAAAAGAACAAACTAATTCTAGTATCAAGCATCAAGATTTTCAAGTTCTGTAAAATCTATTGTAAAATTAAAGCTAAATCCCATTTCCCCTGAACAGCTGAACTAAAATTTTCAAGTTCTATAATATATTTTGATGGTTGTAGATTGAATATACATCGCTACTTACGAATTCACCCAATTGACATATGTTTCATCAATCCGGCATCGGCAGCTAATCAGCTAGTATCACTTTGAAGCTAAGCAACAAACTAACAATGAAAATCAATAAATGATGGAAAATCAGAATAAAACCCTAACCGGTGGAATTGCAGCCGTTGGTGGTGTCGCCGAGAGCATGAACATGAAAAGCATGGAGACCGGGACGCAATCCGCTGATTCTTCCTTGGACGAGGGTACCTGAATAAATTACACAATCACGATTCCGATTCCGATTGGGCTAGTGAGAAGAACAGATGAAATAGCTACCGGAAGTGTGGCGGATGAAGTTGACGACGCCTTTCACATTAGCGTCTCCGCCGGAGATCACCGCCACCGCTTTCACTCCGCCCATTCGATACTCGATATTCCCAATCCACTTCCGATATCATAAATGTAGCCACAAATTCAATTTTTATTTTATTTTATTTAATTTTTATCTAATCAATTTTCGATGACTATTTTACCCTTTAGTGGTAGTTTAGAATAATTATTATAATAACAATTTCAAAGGTGTTAGTCCACAGAATTAGTGGTGGAATTAGCCAAAGGACGGGGTATTTTGGGTAATAACACAAATATAAATAATTATTGCAATCCAATTCGCTCCAAACGATCTTTTGATTTTAGGGTTAGATTTACGTATTTCACTCTTTTATGAATTAATGACTTGATAATTTATGTGACGTGTCACTAAAACGATGTTTTGATTTTAAAATGTGATAGTCTTGACCAGGTGTGAGTCCAATTTAGCCAAACGGCGTTTTTTTTATTTTTTCAACGGCCAGAAAAATTGGGGATCCGAGAATACCTTCAATTACAGAAAATCAAAACTTCGTGCATTAATTCGCCAAAGTTTTAAGTTCGTATTAAAATTACAAATTAACTATATTTCGTGTTTTACTTCATCAATATCATAAATAAAAAAAGACAGCAATCATACAAAACATTACGGCTGTTAATGGGCCATTATTTTTTTTACAGAGGCCCAATGATTTACTGGGCTTTTTTCTCTTGAAAGATTTGAGCCGGACGAGAAGTCCATAAAGAATGATACTGTATGGGCCATAATATTTTACAGGCCCATTATAATTGGGCCTGAATTCTTTAAATGATTTGGGCTAGATGGGCCGTATGGTGGGCCCAATTTCTTAAAATGCCTAATTAAATTTTGTAATTTGAACCATTTTTATAATTGCAGCAGCAGCCATTGATGATGAAAAAGATTCTCCTAACTAAATTATAAATATGATCACGCCATTGTAAGAAATTCCAATTGACTAAGTCAAAATTAGGAATACGGCCAAAATTGCTCTTTTTTATGAAGACTAAAATAGAATGCAAAACCATATGAAGCATCTTCCTTATTCCACTCCCACCAAGATTCCATTCCCACAACAATCACACAATCGAGATAGCGGCTGACGTGAATCACGTACGCCATATCGAAAGAGTGGTATGACAGCGGTATGTAAATTGCTTATATCGAACTTTTGGTATACCGAACTACGGTATACCGAAATTATCGGTACGACAACGGTATGTATTTTTCTATACCGAATATTTTCGGTATGGTATGCATATTATGGAAAAAAATTTACAGTATACCATACCAAATACCCCTAGACGTGATTGTCTTGTTACCGAAGGTCACGAGTTAAAAAAATTCACTAACGTTAACATATTTAATATTGTCATACATGATTAGTCTAGTGTGATTTATATTTTCTGTGTGATTTATAAATTATTACACAGAAATAAAATTTACTTAGTATGCATCTCGAATGACGATTACGGGATTCAGGTTGGCACAAAAGCAACAGCAGCAGCTACTGCACGAAGGATACTAATAAAGTGAACTATTTTATTCAACTTCTTCTTTATCATGTCATTTATCGCTTGTAATTATTAAACCTAATTAGTCTCCTTTGAAGAGCAAGGATCTCTAATTTGCCGCCAAGTGGCAATCTCTCCTTCTCTCCTCCCACTATTCAACTCCAAGACAAACACACCAATCCAAACCAATGACCAACTCCCCCCCCTCTCTCTCTCTCTCTCTCACATCACTTCCTTTCTCTCTCATAAACTTCCCTCACCCGACAAACATCATTAATAAACTTATAATCTTGGCTTTAGTTTACAAGTAGAATGTCTCCCTCATCAACCAATCCACCCTATTTAAACACACCCTCCAACACAAACCAAATTAACCACACTCTCAAATTGGCCTAATGGAGATTCAATTCCAACCCAATCAAAAACCAAAGCTTCCCACCAAGGGAAAAAATTCAAGAAACAAGACAACCGCCTCAACTGCTAACAAATTCATAGGAGTCAGACAACGGCCCTCGGGTAGATGGGTGGCCGAGATCAAAGACACGACCCAGAAGATCCGTATGTGGCTCGGAACCTTCGAGACCGCCGAGGAGGCCGCACGAGCCTATGACGAGGCCGCGTGCCTCCTCCGCGGCTCGAACACGCGCACCAACTTCGCCACCACCGTCTCGGCAAACTCCGCCCTCGCGTCGCGGATCAAAACCCTACTCAACAGCAAGAAAACTAAAGATGCAAAGCCCAAGAAGCAGTTCGAATCGTCGTCATCATCATCGTCATCATTATCGTCGTCGCCCTCGACTAGTCCTTCGGACAGCGGTCGGGTGTTCGACGACGTGTACAAACCGGACTTGAGCGGCTGCGCGGGAGGAGACGATCACGCCTCGTGGGGTTTCAACCACGTCCCGGATCGGTTTTGCTTCGCGCAGGAGCTCCTGGAGCTGCCGAAGAACGTATCGGATACGGATATGTCGGAATTCGAGAGAATGAAAGTCGAGAGGCAGATTTCGGCTTCCCTTTATGCTATAAATGGTGTTCATGAGTATATGGAGGCTGTGTATGATCCAACTGAAGCCTTGTGGGATCTTCCTCCACTATGTCCCTTGTTAAGCTAGACTACATTGATTGGGACTAAATTAATTGTTTTATGCTAATTTTATCCAACTTGACTTAATTTTATCAAATCAAAGAAAATATCTTTGTCAATTATCAACACACCCTTCAATTGTAAGTAATTTATGATATACTCCACGAAACCAATCGATAGATTTTGAAAACTACTCCCTCCGTCCCATTCATTCTGTCGTGTAGGAATTCAACACGAAAATTAAAAAAAATAGTATAAAAGTTAAAGTAGTGGTGTAAAAGTATAAAATAAGAGGGTTCACTTATTTAGATAATTATGGTCCGCTCATTTTATATTATTTTAGGTATGCACAAGGACTATTTTGTCATTTTCATCAAGAAGCTTTCTTTTTAATTTTAAGCCGTAAATAACTAAATATAAATATTAATATAAATTTAAGATATATGGGTCTAATTGTCTATTCCCAATTCCCACTGTAAGAAAAAAAGCCTCATCCCTTACGGCATCCACCGCCGCCTCGCCAATCGCCGCCTCCTTCCGCCGGAATCTCCCACGCTCAATAAAATCTTGAAGGGAAACTAAGTCAGCCAGGTCCATTATTTTTTCTCATTTGTCTTCCAATCCATTCCTTAATTTATGCTTGTTTTAATCAGTTCTCTTGAATCCCAGATGATTTTTCTGTAGCAAAAATGTAAGTTAGAAGGAGGGATTGTTTCAAAAATCCATCTTGACGACAATGAAAAGTTCAATTTTTGTAAATTATTAACTTCTAATTGTAGTTCTGTAAGTGAAAGTGATAAAATTAGACTTATAATATTGATAGCTTGGGGTTACTACAAAACCCTTATTTTCATCATCTTGCAGTTCTTTAATTTATGGCTTAGTGAAGAAATAAATACACTAAAATAGTTGAGTGAAGTTGAAGTGATAAATTAGATTTATAGCTTTCATATTCATAATCTTGCAGTTCTTCAATTTGTGGGATTTTTGTTTGATAACAGGGCTGAGGGTTGAATTCTTGAGAACACCATTTTGTTCTTGTTGATAGAAGCTTAAATTTCTTTGCTTGGAATAATTGTAGAAGCTCGCGGCCTTGAAAAAGACTCGATTTTGAATACTTGTATAGCTTATCTACAAAGGTTGAAACCCTAATAGCCGATCTACTGATCTCTGCTGAAGTTTCTGTGATGAATATCTTATGTTCAACTTCATCTTTCGTCCCGGTTAAACCATTATCTTTACCTTCTCCGCCTCGCTTCAATTCTCTGCCTCTTTCCGGATTAGACTATTGTTCCAAGACTCATGCATGTTACTCTCGTTCAATCAATTTCCCGGCCATTTTCCGTGATCCCTCATGTGCGCGTAAGTTTCCCGTTAGTGCTGCAAGTGCTTCGGATCAAGGGACAGCTTCTTTGGTTCAGTTTGAAGACTTAGTGGAGAAGGATTGGTCGTTTCTTGAGTTTGATGATACGGATGGTGATGGAGAGGATATGCAGAAGATTGATCGTATAATATCTGCAGGAGGCATCGAAGAAACGTCCAAGGTTCTGGTTTGTGTCGGTTCAGAAGCTTTTGTTGATAGAGTTTTTCGCTCTTCCCCTTGTGCGCAGTTACTTGTTGTGCACGAATCCCTTTTAGTCTTAGCATGCATCAAAGAGAGGCATGATGGAATCAAATGCTGGCAAGGGGAACTGATAGATTTATCCGAGAAGTGGACATCTTTCGATGTCGTGTTTCTCTACTTCCTCCCTGCTTTGTCCCCGGATCTTGATCTCATTCTTGCAGCCCTTGCCAAGCGCTGCTTGCCAGGTAATACGTAACGTTTTCTAATTTAGTTTGAATAATTTGGGTACCCGGGTACGTGTATGGGTTCCCCGAGGACCAGAAGTTCTTGTTTAAGAGGATGAATCCGTCAAATTTGATTCGTGCTGCAGGAGCAAGAGTAGTAATGAGTCATCCCCATGGGAGGGGAGGGGTGGCGGAGCTGCAGCAGCAATATCCAGATGTAGTGGTTTCGAGTTTACCGGAGATTGAGAGTTTAGTTAGCGCGGCGGCTAACCATTCCTTTGAAGTGGTGGAGTTTGCAGATGAGTCTGGCTTCTACCTTGCTGTTATGAGATTCAATCAAGATTAGGACAAAGACAAACCCTTTCTGTAGATTTCACTCAAGTTAATGAATTCTTTGGATTGTTAATTTTGTCATTTGATTGGAGATTCTGGATTTTGTTAATTTTGTTGAATAGCCCTAATTTCGTAACAAAGATTCAATTAAACCTCGATAAAGTAATAATCTTGGGACCGAGAAAAAATATTCATCTAATGAGGTTATTACTTTATCGAACATTATTTTAGTGCATTGGAACATATCAGGACCGAAAGAAATTATTATTTTAACGAGATTATTATTTTATCGAATATTAATTTATCGAGGTTTAACTGGTATTGGGATTGGATAAAACAAGCCATATATGATGTATAAAGAGTGAGAAATGAAGTTCATCTTATACATTCAATAATGAAATCTGGATGTTGTAAAAACCACAAAGACAAAAATCAAACAAATCACTGAAAATAAAAATACACAAAACTTTCTCAGCCAAAGATTATTACGCAAGAAAACTACAAACTTCTCGAGCTTGCATCACTCCACAAAGCTTTCCCACAGGAATAAGAAAACTCAGATGAACTCATTGGCATGTGTATATATCTCAAAATATCGAAAACTTTATACCGTTGTTGGCCGCGAACAAGTTGTATTCCTCGATCGAATCCTTCTTATTGCAGGAAAGAGTATCATGTTCAGAATTCAAGGAAGTGTCTCCTCCCATCGTTCCTTCTTCCACAATGACTGGATCAGCTTTAAAACCTGCTGAAAGGGCTATAGGGCCAAAATGGAAAAGGGAGAAACCGTCGTTACCCGTAACCATTTTATCCGGCTTCCCATTTTGTTTTGTGTTGATTACTTCCGGTAGAGGAGGTTGGTTGGATGTAGCTGACTTCAGTGGAATCTTGGAAGGCTCCTTTGTGTTGATGCCGTTGGAAACCGGCTGGAAAAGAGGCGCGTGAGCATGATTGTGCAGTGGTGAGGGAAGATGCTGTAACGTCCCGTACTGCATTAGCCGCGTATTTCCATTCAAGCCGTATCCGAAAGTGTTGGCATATAAGTAGTGGTTGGTGTCAGGATAGGACATCAGCCCATTTGCAGGAGCAACTGGCCAAGAAACTTGATTCTGATGGTAGTAGCCTAGTGATGGAGCCTGAAACAGAGGGTAGTTTATACTTTGATTATGCATCTGAGGGAGGACGCTATGAGGTTGAGTGCTTGCAGTGAGATTCTCTCTCCCATTCTCAGAATATGGAGTTGCTTCCTTCACAAAACCGCCCGGTTTTGCTGCTGCAGAGTTAGGCCTCTCACTTGTGTGAGGTACAGTAGTCCCATTTCCCTCTGAGTTCTGACTAGACTCCTCTGAATCTGATGTGGATGTTGATTCCAAGTTCTGACGATTCGAAGATGTGTTGCTGTCGCCCTCACTGAGGCAGGACGAGCAGTTATCGGAGTTTGAAGAAGTGCTCATCGATGAACCTAATGTTTCAAGTGCAGATCTTGTTGCTACACTTTCCTTTGAGTAACCATTGATTATGTCTCCGCAGCTTTTCGATAAATCTGCTTGATCATTACCCTTATGACTGGTTTGAACTGAATTATCTGTCACTTCATCAGAACAAGAGGAGCAACATTCAAGGAGCTGATCGGATAGAGAAGCTTCGACTTTGGGGGTGGATTTCAAGGTAACATCAGAATCTGAATTACTCCGGGTGCACTTCTTTTGTGAATCTAATGGCTCCCAAACTTTCTTGGTAGTAAGAGAGTTTCCAGCAGCAATCTTGCCTTTAGGCCGTCCGTTAATCTCGTGTGCGCACTGCACTTGGGTATACCTTTTGCTACGAGTATATGGCTTTGAGACGTCAGCTGGAGAGTGCGATCTGTTAACATATTTAGGATCCTTCGCTGCCCTTACGACATGCGATTCGGGCCTTGGTCGATACTCGTGATGGTGTTCACAGCTGCAAGAAGGGGATGCATATTTATCGCATACTCTGCTATTGCTCCACTGGATGCCATTTCTAACATTAGACTTCACAGCATTGTTTCGTACTTGCTTATTGAATCCATTAAAGCTCCTTGTCGATTCAAAACCATCAGCATGATATCTGGATTCGTATTTGCTACCGAGAACCCCATTCTCCGGTGGTGCTGCATCTTTTCTCCTACCAGACAATTTTGAGTTCAAATCCCTATCTGAATCTCTCCGGACTTTCAGCTTTCTGCGAGAATACGTGATGTGATCATATGTATAATACGGTTCCCAATCTCTTGTGTTGCCGATTTCCCCATCCAGAGTATCTTCAGACAGATTATCCATGTTGGAGTATGTGTACCCCATCGAAAGTTGGTCATCCTGAATATCCGGAGACAACGGGCTGGAAGGATTATCTACGCCTCTTTCACTGAGAGACTCTCTACTGCTGACAGTAGTGACCCCCTCACTAATGGGGGGAGGTGTTGGCTCATTCTTTGAAACATCATCAACCACAGGATCTAAATGAGATTCGGCACCTTTCTTTTCCCGGCTCTCTTTCTCTCTTAATCTTTCCTTCCTCCGGAGCTTTTTCTCCCTTTCTTTTGTCCTCCTGCGCTCCTTGCGTTCTTCTTCTTCACGCTTTTCATTTTCTTCTTCTTCAAGAAGTTTCATCTGCAGATCACAATGAAGTGGGATGAGAGATATGCCCTATTTCAGTTCAAATTTGAGGATGCAAACAGCTGCGTCAGAACTATATCAAATTGTTAAGTCACCTGCTTTTCTAATGTAATGATTTCCTTGCAAGCAACATGGACACGTTGTTCCAGCAACTTAAGACCAAGACACACAAAGATGCTATGTGCATTTTGCCGTGCCGTTCCTTCTCTGAAAGCTTTCTCAACCTGCAGAAAAATCACTGCTGCATTAACAATCTAACGTGAACAAGTTCAACTACTGATGAATATGTTAACAAAGACGTTGTCAAAGAGAATGCTCATGCAGAAGGAAAGGAATCCATTTCAATCAAACTACAAAGAGGGAAATTCTAGGTAGTTTCCAAACGGATGCTCATTATTGCAATCTTCAACTCGTCATTACTCATACCTAAACAGGGATTGTCTAATTTCAATTTTGAACATGAGCATTCCCCCCCAAAAAAAAAAAAATTATAAAGAGGGTAATTTGTGATGTAAAAGTAAAGAGGGGAAAACAGAAGAAACATGCCTGTTCTTTGAAAATGACAGTTGCAGCATCTAGGAGAAATTCTCGAGCAAGCTCAGGGCTTTTTGCATGTTTCTGGGGACGAGAGCATTCACCGTCAAATTCAGTCCCATCCTTGTCCATAGAGTCATCATCCTGAGAAGCAGAACGGCAATGGTATGATAAAAATCCCAGGGAGGAGATGTGTAAAAAGGGGTTCCTTATAAAAGGTAGAACTGAAACTGCCACAGTTAACTACCTCTTCTTCCTCAGCCTCCTCTGCATGTTCAAAGAACCTTTTGATACTTTGCCCTCTAGTAATGGTTACAAATCCATCACCAACAACAAACCTACAATGAACACATTGTTGGCCTCGCAAAGCATGAGCTTTCACACGGAGTTCATTGTAGCATCCGTCCATTTTCCAAGCCCGTAGAGTGATATAGCAGGCACTCAGACCATTTAGATCTAGACCATTCACTTGCACCCTCCCACTCAAGCCGACATTTTCAAACTCCAATATATCCGATTTCCCTTCTCCTGTCCCAATAGCCCATTCAAAGTGATGATATGTGCCAAATGAATCCGAAAAGGTCTGATGCCAATCAGCTTGAACTGTATCACGAGAAACCTGATAATTAAGAGAAAAATGCATCACCGTTCTAGCAATATCAACAATATTTATCACTCAACTGGGAACTTTGCTGAGGATCTCAATTTCTAAAATGAGGGGAATCTAATAGCAGACTTAGCAGCACCACCCAAATTACAGACCTCATATTGGAAGGCTGTGTCTGCCACACAAAACCAACTTGTGCATCTAGTTTCCCTTCTCATGCGCTTCAGTTCCTTCAGCTCTTTAAACTCGCGTATAACATTTCTTCTGCAATCTCTGCAAAACCTTTTGCTGTCAAACCTGCAAAGGAGAGATCCATATATCTCAAGCCATACAGAAATTATAAAGATTGAACATCAAAAGACCAGCCTAGTCCTAGATTGAGGGAAAGCCTAAAGTTTATCTACGCTGAGTAAATGGGGAATCTTAGTTATTATACATTATGACAATCGGCTACAGAAAGAGAAGATTTTATATTAGCAAAACACTGAAGAAGCATATTTTTGGCATGAATAACTAATCTATGTAGCTAAATAAAACTTTACACATTGCAACTATCTGAGCATTTACACTGCTAACAATTGGTTAACAAAAAGTCATTTGGATGTTGGTCCGGTGAGCATGATAAGTAAACTTAACCTCCCTCCAACAGCAACATTATATCCTTATTTCGGATCAGTTTCTGCAGTTTGCAATTTATAGTGAAACTAAATAAGAACCGCATGCCATCAAATAGTTTCCTCTAATCGATCATTCGTCCTCCATGGACACTGAGTAATGGTTCTAAAAGATATGCATTCTAGAAACAAGGAGAACAACTCCAATCAGGAGATATTTGATATTAGTATTGATAGAACACGCAATACATATGACAGCAGATATTTCAACTTTCAAGCATAAAATCATTGAAGCTCTGGTCTAACATTGTTCAGTGTCATAAGCTTAACTATCAAGATTAAGCAGCTCTGCCAACACAGTTAGACAGTGCTTAGAACGATTAAAATAGTACATATACTTATACATTTTTGGAACTTTTCTTTTATTTTGAGCGGAGGGATTCAAAAGTACTGAAGGAAAATATCTAGCAAACAGGATGGCGCACCTATACATGAGCCTTTCAATGAAATCCTCTTCTTTCATCCTTAGAAGAGATTGCTGAGTCTCTTCTCCAAGCGCAGACCAGAAGTCCAACCAAAGCATCCACAGACAATCTGGCAGTATGAAGAGCACATGTTTCTCTTGTTCCATGCCCCCTACCATATCCTGTAATTCCTTGGCTTATCCATCCCCGGCCACCCCCTCCACATGCATCAGGATACAGTAGCTCACGCTCCCTTTCCCTTGCACGTGCACTGTCAAACACCTGATTTAAATAGAGCAGGTAAGCCAAAAGTGCTATTGAAAATAGATATGACAATATTGAGATTTACATTTTGAATCCCCTTTAATGATGCTGAATACAGATAACAATCCAAAAGCGTGAGTGTCCCATCCTTGGCAGCAGTTAATCCACCCCATGGATGAAGGGATGGATCTTGAGTGTCTTCATGGCACCCATTGTCCATACACAAATCTCCATCAATTTCATTATCTATGGCTCGAACATTGTAAGAGCCTTCGGCTGCATCCTGCTGTAAAGACTTTCCGTACATAACAATCTGCACAAAATCATCAAGTAACAAACCGTTGCACCTGGAGCAATACATATTCTTACGAGCATGCTCGAAGAGTGTCTGCTTATCTATCCTAAGAAGATTCCGTCGGGCTTGTGGTGTCAGCTCCAACCAAAACTGCACAACAAATAACTCTCCATGAGAACTCCAGTTGGTTTGGTTTGCAGCCTAAATAAAAATTATACATAGACCGAATCATATAAAGAATTCGACCGAACTATAGTTTATAAATGATGCCCTTTTCACTGCTACGATCGGATAAGAAGAAAACCCTTTATATGCACACTAATAAAGTAAACATATACAGGATTTACTTTAATTTGCACTGGGACTCAAACGCTACCCACGGAAATTATGTTCCCCAACCCACCAAATTAGCATATACCATTGAGTTATCAATGGAAGATGGTTCTTAGAATAGAACACACATCAAAATTACTTAAATGCAGTTCCAGTGAACTCATATGGATCTTCTACGTTTAACAACAGTGGAGTAACAATCTTAATATATACTTAACAACAAGAGATCCAAAGTAGACCACAAGCATCCAATCAAACAAATACCCAACACTTCATTTGAGGTAAAACAATCTTAATCAAATCAAAAGTTCATTCTGTCACACAGACATATACATACCTTCTGGAGCTGATTGTAGCTCAAATCACGGTGACGCTGGGACCAGAACCCATTACTAGAAACGGACGAACCATTCAAAGAATACAATGGCGGCGTTCCATTCCCCGTATACGGATTCAGGTAACAAGTACCAGTACCATTATTATCAGAGCTAGTATCGTTATTGATTTTCTGCGCTAACCCTGGCATTTCTTCACTACGCTTTTCAATTTCACCGGCAATCAATCCTCATCTCCAGAAACCACAAGACTCCAATCCAATCTCCGATGCACGCGCAATCAATTCCCCGCAACGAAACGTAGAAACGCGCGATTCTCAGATCGAGAAACGGATGAATTCCAGATCAATAAAAATAGATGATCCAAAAATTAAATCCAAACAAAAATAAAATTAAAACTGCGTGCGCCTCTGATTCACTGGATGAAATCGGATTGAGAATCTGCGTATGAATTTCGTTTGGGGCAGATCGAGAATTTAGAGGGAGGTCGCGGGGGTGAGGGGGGTTTTCGGTGATGAGATTTGTCACTGCGTGTATATATATATATATATATGTATTTGTGTAGAGGAGAGAGAGAGATACAGGTAGGTAAATCAGTAGAAAGAATAAAACATTTAACCGCGGCGACGGACGGGAGGTTAAAAATGGTAACAAGTGTAAAAATATGTTGATAGAATGTCGTTTTATGATGATTGATGTTTTTTTTACACGAGTGAGTAGTAGGAGTTAATTTTTGTAATTACACATTAAATTGCACAAGCACGCGAGACGGAATATAATACGATATGGACACGAGATATAATATTTCTATAAAATTTAGGATATAATACGACAATTAGACACAGTATTAGTGTGTAAAATAAGTTAATTATATATTTATTATTATTATTATTAGATTTAGGTACGACAAGCACTACAACGTATTCAACAATGCAGTTGGAGTGTTGTGTCGGAATGTCTGACGCGATACATTGAGATTTTTGAAGTGTTCGTGACCATCTAAATTCGTAGTTACTATTCAGGGAATTGAGGAGCCGGATGGGCCCTTAGCAGTAGATCGTGCAGAATCTGATTTTGTTATGTATTTTTAAAAAAATATTATTTGGTCCCGAAATTATAGATTTTACCTGTGATCAAATTTTTAGATTGTGCCCCTAATTCATATTCTTGATCTATGTCTAACTCGAGGCGCAAACGAGTAAACTCGTTTTTACACTTAAACTTCATATATTTTAATAATAGTACTTCCTTCGTCCCGCTTGACTTATCTCGTTTTTCTTTTTGGGTTGTCTCATTTGACTTGTCCTGTTCCTAAAAAGGAAAATAATTATTACACAAACTCCCACTTTTTCTTTGTGGGACATACTTTTCTGCATACAATCATTCACTCATCACATAACTACTAATTCATCTTAATCTCCGTGCCGAAAAAAAACAAAATAAATAGGGCGGGACGAAGGGAGTACCATTTTTTTTGTTTATGATAAGATGATATAATATAAAAATTCAATTCAATTCCTATTACAAAAAACTAGTTTTGTTATATTATGTGAATTTTTCAACGTTCTCACTTTGTTAGTCAAATTTAGTAAATAATTATGAGATTACTAAGATAATCACAATAACAGTATAAATAGTTGGTTATCCTATTAAATAGATTAAATATTACTAATGAGAATTGATTTGTATTAATTAATAAATTGTTGTTAATTGAATAGCTATATGAATTGAATATAGTAGAATGACGTTATTTCTTATGATTGGTACATTGATCCTATTACAAAAGAATTAAATATTATTTATTGTTCGTCATATAAATTGAATTTATTCACAAATTATTTTTTAATTTGTACAAGACCAAAATTCATTTTTTATTATTAAATAATATGCAGTACTTAGGACTAATTTTAGCGATTTGTATTTAGTGATCAATCAAAACTATCAAACCACGTTGCATAGACACGTGATACGACATGATACGAACACGAGACCCGATATTTTGTAGAAGTTTATGACATGGCACGACGATAGGATATGGTATTTGTAGTGTAAAATCAATTAATTTTGTATTTTTTATTAGAATTAGATGCAACATATATTTAAACATGTGAGATACGGCAATTTAAGCGTCGTATCGTGTCCGAGTGTCCGACACGATACGTTGAGATTTTTTGAAGCGTCCGTGCAACAGAGCTGTTAAACAATCACCCGTTAATACAACACCGATTCTATTTCACTCTAATTCAAAGCAAATTGCGAGAAAATGAATCTATCGATCTTCTCCTCTTTTCATGTACGACATATTCGATCTATCAAACAAGATTAGTCCATGATGAAGTGACATTTTGTTGTGGTAAGAATGTCGTCATTTTGGATGTTGACTATGTTGTCATTTATAGTAATAGCAACACTTCATTAGGTGTCATTTTGCGAAACTGTAATATGTGGATTTATCGTCGTCAGGATATCGATATGAATATTTTTAATATTAATTGCATTCAATTATATATGCTAATAAATATATACACGTAAATAATATTATTCATTATATAAAACATTAATTATTACTTACATATGATGTATTAATTATTCCATCTATTATATGGAAATCCACGACAGAATTCATCCAAATTCGGTAACAACTACTAAGCATTGCTATTATTTTATTTTTAGATATGAATATTATATTCAAAAGCAATGAACCATTAATTTCAATTAAATTGGAGTATATTTTTATAAAATAAAAATTCAAGGGAGAAGCAAGATTTGCCTTGAAATGAACCATTTCATTTTTAAAATTTGGCGGGCGGAATACTTAGCCACCAATCAATTAATTAGGTGAACATTTTGAAAACTAATACTACCTCCGTCCCGTTATTTCTGTCTCACTTCTTTTTGACACAAAAATTAAGAGAGTATATTATAAAGTATGAGAGATGAGTAAATGATAAAGTAGAAGAGAGAAGATGTGTGAGAGTTTATGATAATAAAGTAAGAGAGAGAGCATGATAAAGTAAGAGAAAGTAGGAGAGAGAAGATGATAAAATATGAGAGAGGATGATAGTTATTTTCTAAATTGAAAAGTGAGACAAAAATAATGGAACATCCATTTCAGAAAAGTGAGACAGTAATAGCGGGACGGATGTAGTGCTACATATGTTCCATTATTTATGTATTTTCTACTCATTTTGTCTCACTAGAAACGACGCGTTTCTTTTATTGTGCCGTCCCACTAGAAACTGCACGTTTCCTAAAATGGTAAAAATTGTGTGAACCACAATTAACTATTAAAAATTCAAACAATCTTATACCACATAACACCACTTTCTTAATTTTCGCGCCCAAAAGAAACGTGTCGTTTCTAGTGGGACGGAAATAATACTATTTTTGACCGCCCATTATTCATGTCTCATATTTAAAAGGAATTAAAATGAAATGAACCATAAATATATAAATAAATGGATCTTATTATTTTATATTTTTATACCATTTGTAATTTGAATCGAGTTGGGCTCAAAATTTACAGGCCCAATGCAGTCAAATGGGCTTTAAGAAGTTCATTAAAAATCTGGGCTTTGAACCCATTAAATAGAGTACACAGTAAGCTTAGCTGATCCGAACCTCATCAGATCAGATCCACCAACACGCAACGTTCTCCTCCCGATGACGTCAGCCCTTCTCGCCGGCCTCAAATACTCCGACAGCCTCACCGTCGTCGGAATCTCGTTCTGCACCGCCGTCGTCTGCGAGATCATCTCATGGCTGCTCATCTACCGCACCGCCTCCTACAAATCGCTCAAATCCACAATCGACAAGGCCTCCAAAAAGCTCGAGACCATGAAGACGACGGACGCCAGCTCCGCCGCCGCCAACATCCTCAAAAAATCGTCCAAAATTAAGAAGATCGACCGCGTGGAGACCTCGTTGAAGGAATCCAGCCGCGATCTGTCGCTGTTCAAGTTCAAATCGGGCGGCGTCGTTGCCCTAGTTCTGTTCATGGTCTTCGGATTCCTCAACAGTTTGTTCGAGGGGAAGCCGGTGGCGAAAGTTCCGTTCGTTCCGATCAGATTGGTGCAGAAGATGAGCCACAGGGGATTGGCGGGGGATGATACGACGGATTGTTCGATGGCGTTTTTGTATTTGCTGTGTTCGATCAGCATTAGGACTAATTTGCAGAAGTTTTTGGGATTCTCGCCGCCGCGTGGAGCTGCCGGCGCCGGCTTGTTCCCCATTCCCGATCCCAAGTCCAATTGAAGACCGTGATTTTGAATTTTGATTATATTTGGGTGTTTTAAGAATTTCTTTTCGACTTATAGATTCATGTATTACTGTTCTTTGTGGGCCGACTTGAAAAATTATACCCTAGATCGGGTCTACAACTTAAGTCGAAGATCTTGTGGTGTAAAATAATGCCGCCTCACTTATTTTTCAAAACAATAAACACTTATAAAATTCGAAATGTGATGTGCCATTGCTCCACACCACAAGGTCTACAACACCTGGTCTAGGGTATAAATTTTCGGCCGACTTGTCCTTAGCTCAAAATGTTGTTCGGGACGAAAATTAAGAAAATTATATTGTTCGAAATGTATGTATATATTGTTTGACTTTTTATTTGTTTCTGCTACATAATTTTAAACTTTGTCAACTATCCACTACTAATATACTAATAATTCCCTTCCTATGAATCCAATGAGTTCAAGATCTTATAATGTTAAAGTAATTCTACTACCGAACTTTATAACCATGCAATTTATCACACAAAAGAAAAGATTTTGCTACGATTGTTATGATCAATTCAGTTTGGTGCCTTAATTCAAGAAACATGGTTTGAGAAAAGTTCGAGTAATTTATGAGTAAAAAGTAATGAGTAAAAAGTAATGGTGATCAGGAACGGAGCTAGAAACTTCGGTTTGGGAGGTCCAATTAATTATACGTTTATAGATGTCATAATTGTCATTTATAGTAGTGAATTTTTGAATTATTTTGTATTTTAATTAGAAAAATAAAGAAAGGAAAAAAAAAATAAAGAAGAAAAAGGGTAGGAGTTTGTAGAAATTGAACCCAAGCCAACAAAATTCTCCCTAACAACTCTTAGCACTATACCAATATATATACTCCCTTCGTCTCTTTCTATGAGGCATGGAAATTTAGAAAATAGGAGTGTGGTGTATATTATTTGATTTTTTGGTTTGTTAATTTTAGTCCACATATTGTTTGTCTTTTTAAGAAATAAGACACTTTCTATCGGACAGTTCGAAAAGAAAAATAAGATACTTTTAATGGGACGGATAGAGAATGATTTACTATATACTCCCTCCGTCCCGCTATTTGTGGCTCACTTTTCCGAAAGGGGTGTCCCGTTATTTGTGCCCACTTTCCTAATTTGGTAAAAAATTATTATCATATCTTCTACTCTATCATCTTTTCTCTCCTACTTTATTACATTCTTTCTCCTACTTTATCATCATTTCTCTCATACTTTCATTATCTTACTCATCTTCTCTCTCATACTTTATCATCTACTCTCTCTCTCATACTTTATCATCTACTCTCTTAATTTTCGTGCCGAAACCAACTGAACCACAAATAACGAGACGGAGGGAGTATACACTAAAAAAAACTTTAACCCAGCGGGCCCACTGCCACCCCGGCCCCATATAATCCACATTTTGGCCTCACTGCGATGGGATGAGAGAAGCTTTAACTTCTGAATTAACTCCAAATCTTACGTGTCCAACCGTCAAAACCCTAAGCTGCATGCAGATTTCACATAATCTTATACTCCCTCCGTCCCATTCAACTTGTCTCTATTTATTTTTTGGGCCGTCCCACTTAACATGTCTTCAACTCAAAAATTAAAGTTTACAAATTGTAAGACACACTTTTACAACTAAAATACACCTTTTAAATTGTAGGACTCACACCTTTACTACTAAATCACATTATTTAAATTGTAGAACTCACACCTTTACCACTAAATTACTTTATTTAAATTGTAGGATCCATAACTTTACTAATAAAATTCACTTCACCTTAATAATCGTGCCGAAAAGCTTGAAGCCAAGTTGAATGGGACGGAGGGAGGGGGTGTTTGCATTAGCTTAAATTTTCTAACTTATAGCTTAATTTAAGGAAAAGCTGTTTTGAGGTGTTTTCAACAGCTTAAATTCGTAAAAATTCTCTACATTTAAATCAAATAAGCTGAAGTTGGTTAAGTTGGTTTTTACCAACTTCTCCAACTTAATGGCATATTTGTAATTTCGGATAAGCTGTGATTTGACATTTTACTTATAAATCACAAAATAAGCTACTACAGTATAAATTTTGCAAACACTATTTTTTCAACTTTTCCTGCTTTTAAGCAGTTTTTGCAAACACACCCCAAATTCTCTAAAAAGCCACTTTTACCAACTTCTCCTTAATTTAAGCACTTAAAAAAAGCTTAAGCTGTTGGAAACACCCCCGGAGTATCATTCAATAAAGGAAATTTGAGCAACTTTTTGCTTTACTCATTTCATAAGAAAAAAATCCATTTTCATGTGAAAATATGTACAAATAGTAAAAAATAAAAAACATTATGTTCACTTATTTTTACAAAAATATGCATTATACTCTTCAAAACTATCGTATGAAAACCTCTCTCGTCAAATTTGAAATGTACAGTCAAATTTGATGTGATAGTTTTCATTGCAATATTTTATTAAAATACTAGATACTTTTGAAAATTATAGGAACACATAGTAATTTTAGGTATCTTTGTCCTTTTTCCCCTTATTCATATAATATAAAGGTATCACTTGTCCAAAATATCTATGTTTAATAGTTGTCCGATTCAAAACGACGTAGTTTTGTATTGAAAAACAACAAATTAAAAAGATAAGATTGAAAAAAAGATTTAATAAATAATTAAAGAGTGCATTGTTTTAATACAAAACTACGTCGTTTTAAATCAGACACCAATTAAACAAGTATTTATTGGACATGTGATCTCATCCGAAAGAAAAAGTTTGCCCACAAACTTATTATTGTAACCTCTCACCACAAAATTACACACTGCATGGCATTACTCATTATTGTCTACAAAGAAACAAAAACCAGCTATAAAAACCTCTCCCACCTCCCTCCCTCCCAACCACCTCTCTCTCTCTCTCTCTCTCTCTCATGGCCAAGAAACGCAAAAATGCACACATCCCTCTTGAGATCTCCACCATCGAAGACGACCCAAGAATTACGATCGAGAAAAAAGAGATGATGAGACTAACGAGAGTGGCCAAGTCATGGGAATTTACTTGCTCCTTCTGCTTCAAGAAGTTTGCTTCCGCTCAAGCAATGGGAGGCCACCAAAACGCCCACCGCAGCGAGCGTTTGGAGGAGAAGAGGCTCTTCGTGAGGGACCCGATCGGGTATCGAAAACGTGCTTTTCTACGAGCCGTGAAGACCGGAGGTGGCTCGAGTGATTCTCGAGAAAGGTGTAAAGATTCTTCGGTGGTTAATATTAACGGTGGAGAGGGCGGTTTTGAGGTGATGAATTTGTTGCCTCCTAAGGAGGTTAGCGTTGGTGACAGTGTAGGTGATGGAATCGATTTGGATTTGACTCTCAAGCTTTAGAGAGAGAGAGAGAGATTAACTTAATTTAGCATGAGAAGAGAGTTTGATGAATTGAATGAAATTGTAGTGTTCTCCAAATGACAAATAATATTTTGCAGGAAATTCATCAATAAGAATTTTCTGTATACAACCATGTTTTTGTTTCCTTAGACATTACTAAATTTCCTTTTTTTTTTTTTTACTACTTTATTGTAATATTTATGAATTAGAATAAGATGGTATTCATTGATTTTTTTTTTTTTTTTGGCGGCTAAAGTAATTCAAATCGCAAGAGAGATACGGCTAAACGGAGATCAAAATAGTGAGATTCTGGAAAAAAGGCGAACACTAGAATTTTAATACTCCCTCCGTCCCAAATATATATGCCTTCTTTCCATTTCAATCTGTCCCAAATTTATATGCCTATTAATAATTTTTTTGTGCCTAATTAAATATTTTACTAATTTCTAGAAGTCTAATTAATATGATAATATAAAAAATCTTTTTCATTTATAATATCAAATAAATTATTTTAACTTTTAATTTTTTAATTTATTCATATTTAAATACTACATTTGTCCCATTTAACTTGACTACATAATTTTTTCTAATGCGTATGAAATATTAAATAACATATATTCATATAAAACAATAACTTAAAAATTATGCCATCTAATTTATTTTTTTTTAAATAAATAATTATATTATCCCAAATGATTAAATTCTTGAACAAATTTTTTTGCTATTAAAGCGGGGTTAGTTTAATAGTAAAAGTATAGATCCTACAATTTAGATAAAGTAATATAATAGTAAAGGTCTGCTACAATTTAATGTAGTGATTAAGCAGTAAAAATGTAGATCCTACAACATAAAAACTTTTATTTTCCGGTTGAAGATAAGTTGAATGGAACGGCCCGAAAAGAAAAAATAGACAAGTGAAATGGAATGGAGAGAATAATTATTTCCATTTTAGAAAACATGACAAATCAAATGGGACGAAGAGAATATTATTTTTTCCACAAATTTGTACATCGCCAGTTCGCATTAGAAGGAAAACTACAACACTCTGTTTGACAATCGAAAAACACCTTCATTTTTACAATCATTCAACAAAAGAAGAAGACAACAATAAACCAGCCAAGAAGATGACTACCACTACACAACCAAGAACTCGCCTCCTCCTACAAACCCACATACAAATGCCTAACTACCATTCTTCAAACTCAATGTCACAACTCGTCGATCTTCAATCCCTCCCTCGACGACTCGTCGTCATCGACTCCTCCTTGACCCTTCTTAAGCTTAGCCACAAGTATCCACATGTTAGCAAGCTCGCTCTCTAGGTAAGCTTCTCTCTGTTTAGACTCTTCCACTTTCCTCTGCAACTCGACTTCGTACTCATCTTTCTCTGCTAGCACGGCTTCCAGTGAATGCTCCCTCTCGCGGCTAATGGCCAACTCTCTCTTCATCTCCGTGGTTAAGACGGAGGAGGGATCGGGCTTTTTATTCGGGTAAGTATCTTTCCGGTTGTTTCTGGTGGGGATGGAAGCGCGTCGCTGAGCTGGGACCTTCTTTTGTGATTCTAGCTCGGCTGCTAGTCTTCCGTTGTGGTTCATTAGCTTCGCGACTTCTTCGGAGAGGGCCTTGAGTTCGACTGCTGCAGCGGATGCTAATCCCTTCGCGTATGAACTCTCCTCGGCGAGTTTTCTGTTGCGTAGCTCTAGCTCGTTCTTTGACTCGGTCAGCTCAGTGAATTTCTTCCTTAGCTCTTCAATCTCACTTGCCTAAGAGGTGTAAGAGAAACACAAGTATGGAGTCAAACCTATTTTATCTCTCGATTCAATAGAAGCTCAAAGAGGTGAATAGGGCCCCCCAAAAAAATTAACGACAGATATGGAAAAAGCAGGTTCGATTACGCCTATTCCTAATCCTAAATGGAATGGAACGACGTAGGGATCCATATGTAAACATAGTATCTATTTAGATACGCTCGAATGACCCCTTGAGAATGTATATAATAACCCTATTCCGGCCTGGTCCGGTATGGAATGAACTTATAATCATGGAATCGACTCAATCATCAGATTATAAGTTCATAACCCTACGAATCTGTTAGTTTAGCTAAATTCTGTCTAATTTCCAAGTAAAACAGCAATGGAATACTAAGTTATATGGTAAACATATAAGTGAAAGGGAAAGGACTGGAACCTGAGCTTGCATAACCAACTTGTCGTTTGAATCGTTCAGCGAATTCTCTCGACCGATTTGAAATCCCATATGCAGGTTTCCACTTTCTGAAAAGCCTTGCAAATGACTGCTGAAGTTGCTCTGTTCAACAGTATCAGTCAGCTCTTGTCTCAATGAAGCAATTGTCTCTTGCAACTCCTCACACTCAGCAATCTGATTAAAGGAAAAGTGTTAAGAGAAAAACAATCTCTCTTCTTAACCAAAATGATAGAAGACTGTCTAGATTAGTTTGGCACCTTTTGGTTCAGCTGATCCTGGATTATCCGATTATCAGCAGTTTTGACCTGGAAAATGCACGAGTTCATCGTGAAAATATCATTACAGTTAAACCTCGATAAAGTAATATTCGATAAAGTAATAATCTCGCTTAGATAATAAAAAAAATCGGTCCCGATATGGGTCAATGCACTAAAATAATGTTCGATAAAGTAATAACCTCGTTAAATGAATATTTTTTTCCGGTCCCAAGGTTATTACTTTATCGAGGTTTAACTGTAAATGATATGTTTTTTCGGATAATCGTAATAGTAAGAAGTACAACTGAACCAACATGGTAAATCCTGCTTCATTATAAATGACTACAGTCAGGCACTGGGAATTGAGGAATAGACGGTTTCTATCTAACTTAGGAAACATTTATCATCTAGTTCCAAAGCTCAACTTAGAAAGAGGACATCGGATTCGACATCAAACTTCATGCCGTAGCATCAAGATAACTTTAAATTTTTGCAGTGTTGTAGATAGGGTGCACAGGTACAAATTAATGTGTACCTCAAGTTCAAGGGTCTTCTCGTTTAACTGTTCCATTAAATCAGCTACTGACTGCGGTGTGAAACAATAGTTAGAATACAGATACGAGTTAAAACGCTTACGACTTGATTAAAAATTGAAAAATCTTAAATATACCAGTGATTCCTCAAGTTTGTCCTTTTCATCAAGAGGGAGGATGGAATCTTGAATTTGCTTCTGCAGTGAAGCAATTTGATTGTTTTTTTCGTGAATTTCTTCTTTTAAATTTCTTATCTCGTCCTGAAATAAAAAAAGAAAGATACGAGTTATACTTTAGATGTCCAAGGAAGAGTTTGAACATGAATAATACATGAGAAAGAAAGTTACATGGATACGGTCGTTCTTAGGGTTTTGAGCAGCCTCCTCGGATAATCGTTTCAAGGCACTCATGTGCAAAGCCACTTCACCTGACAAAATTTTGTGCTGCTCCATCAGTAAGTCAATTTCATCCATAGTCTTCATGCTGTCCTGTTAAGAAGTTCACAATGACAAAAGGCATATTCTTAAGTTACTCAACTTCGCACCATAGAAATGATTTTTTTCAAGTAAAGTGGTGAGGAACTTTGTAAGGCATAAAACTACAACTGCAAGTCTACAAGTTTGTCGCACAGTATCAAAGAATGAATTGCACAATTGTCAGGCAATTAGGAAATTAAGAAGAGTTCCTTATGACATACCAGTGAAGTCTCTTGCCCCAAAAAATTATCATCAGGATCCAATACATCTTTATTATGATTCATATCAGACATGTGGTCAGCAGGAGTGCTATCTGAGGGTACAGAATGTGAATTTCTCGCTTCCATGTGATTATTGGTACTATCGGCTTGAGGGGTTGAAGGACTACTTGTTGACTTGACACCACTTGACTTGTCACTCGAGCTTGCAAAGGCTCCTAAGCCACTATCGCGTTTCTAGTGACCCACAAAGCAAGGTCAGTGATTCAGTCAAGAAGGAACATAAATTTTGGCAAGGAACAAAGAATTGAATGAGAAAACTTATAAGAATGTCAAGAGTAGACGTAAATGGCATCTTACACACCCTAGGCTTTAACCAACTCAGCAATCCATTCTTCTTGATCTTTTTCTCTTCTCTCAGTTTGTCATCGACAATTCCAGCACTACCATCAAGAGAAACATACACGTCCATATTTTCATTTTCCAGGACAATGTCACGTCGTCTATGTGGAAGATAAGCAAGCTGTACATCAAATTAAACGAACACCTTATCACGAAATGACACAGTTGAGTCTAATCACACCACCCACAACCCCAGATGATGAAAAGAAGGGAATGGGGAAGGTACAGAAAACCTCTTCTTCTCCAAAAGAATGCCTTCTCCTCGGCCCAACACGTTGAGCAAGTTTTGGTGATTGGGAAGCTTTGGTAGATACAAGAATCAGTTTTGTCAGCCTTTGTATTCTGCTCATCAATGCAGCTTTGGCTTCTTCTTCTTGTTCCAATCTTGACTGTAGTCGAACTTGACCATCTTCTAGCTTTAGGAGTCAGACCATCACAAAATGTAGTCACAGGTCAATAATTCATAACCTCAATTTATAGAAGATCAAAATATATGCCACTGCATGAGCTTACATAGGTTACAACTCTAACTCAAGAAAAGACTTGTTTAAAGAACATGCATATATAATCCAACTTTCAAGATCAATCCCCAAAAAATATCTGTAAAAGATATTATTCCAGATCAACCTTGGACATAGAGAATCACCTTCTGTTTCAGAAGTAGAATATCGCCATCTGCACTGTCTTTCATTTGTGGAACTGCAAGTATGCCTCTTTTCAATTGTTCCAGTTCTTCCTTCAAACACCGAATTTCGTTTTGGTACTTCTTTATTAATGATTTCTCGTCAATTATCTGCATGTTCACAGGATTGCTTTAACAAGCCATTCTAAAAGGGTGTTGCAATGTGGATATCTTACTGAGCATACCTTGTTTTGCGCTGTCTGAATTTCAATATGTTTTGCTCGATGTGCAAACTTCAATGTGTTGTGTGTCTCCTCAGAATTGCTTGACGAGGGAGTAATATTGCAGATCAGCTGAATCAAATATGTGTAAGATAAATAGAAGAATACTTCTGACTGAAGCTATTAGAAGCGATCACCATATTACTTTAAACTTCACACTGAAGAAGCACAAGACATATCTACAACTTGCACCTTAAAGCTAGACAAAACAGACACATCAATTTATAACAGAAATACAGGCTTGAACTCTTACAGATACACGTCCATGGCCACTGAGTGAGGACTGGAGAAGCCTTGTCAATTTGGAATCCCTATAAGGCACATGTGCAGATTTCCCATCCGTTAATTTGGAAATAACCTATTGCAACCAGAGTACATCGACACTAGCAAACATTAGATTGATTAAACCACCACAACAAATCAGAAGCATTAAAGCTAGAAAAGGTTTATGAATAATGATCGAAAACAAAACCCAAAACATCAATCACCAGAATAAAACCTAGATATCGTGTTGCCTACAATAAATTAGTAAGAAGAAAAACTAAATAAATAATCACCGGAAATAAAAAGGGGCCAGAAAGTCTAGGTTTTAGGCTATCAGAAAAATCAATGGTAAGAAGTTTGAAAAACAAGTATTGAACACACACATAACTCCTTACACCTCTGTCGAGTGCTTTACGGTCATTAAGCATGTGTCTTGATCCCATGTGGTGTGTCTGGGTTGTGTAACTAGGGAGTGCGAGGGAGAGTATTCCAGTTTGACTGATAAAGTTATGTGAGTACAAATGCAAAAGTAAAATACAGTCAGAAAGATCTCGGACTCACAGTTCCAAGAGTTAACAAGCTCTTATTGATGTATGAACCCTCTTTTCTACGTAGGCCAGTCGTTTCAGCCTTTGAACTCTCAGAACCTGCCAAATCGATCAGATTCTACAAGTAGAAGTTAAAAAAAGGAAGAGTTAAACAATCAACAGCATCAGGACAAAGAGCAATTCTGAAAGATCTTCAACCATTTTCTCAAGAAAGGAGATGAAGGAAAATAGAAAAATACCAGTTGTGACAAGTTAACAGCCTCGCCTTCTAGGTTGTCACCACAAGGACTACTTTCTATGGTCTGCGAAGCAAACAGATTTATCATACTGCCAGTTAACAGGAACTAGATTTGCATTTCAGAACTTTTGAGTCAAGCAGCTAATAGCTAAATACCAGTGTGAAGATTGTATGACTTCTACTGCTTTGCAAATTGAAATTAGTTGAGCCCACGTGTCTGTGCTCTGCAGTTTGCAACAAGAACCACAAATTTTTTACTTAGACAAAAGGGATTTCGGAAAAAGAAAAATGGTGATAATGGTAGGAGTAACCACAGACAACAAAGGCCAAATAATGTCAAACCAGCTTTCAGCCCATTATGAGCAGCTACGATAATTAGCTCTTGTATACTCATAAAATAACAACCAGGCAATCTACAAATTTAGCATGTAATACCATAAAGATGCATCCATCCAACGCAATGCTTGAACTATTAAACTAAATAAAAAAGGAATTTGTGTAACCTTCTCCTGCTGCAATAAGGGAGAGGGCATGGGCTGGGGATAATACGACTTCTTCCTTCACTCCTTCAACAAAGGTTCCCTATAACCAATTAGACAAACCAGAACAACTAAGTAAACTACAAAATCAGTAAGAAATAAATCATGAGTAGATACCAAGACAAATATAGAAATAGGATCACAAAATTTTAGACAGTGAATAGTGAAGTACTAAAAAAATCTCAGATTTATATTCTATATTCAATTCATTTTGTCTACAAGAAGAAGCAGGTAACTACAGTAAAATGATGTCATGCACTTAGTATATCAGAAAGGGAACCTCCCTACAACTACAGCGAAATATCGTCAACTATACTCAATAAGATCTCCCAACAAACAATGAAATATCACCTGAGAATCTTCTCGAATTCTCAGATTTTGTCCAGCTGGGTTCAACAAATCATTGACAACCTGTAAACAAAGCATTTCAGAGAACCTAAGGCAATTAGGTAAATTCAAGACAAACTAAAATTTTATAGATAACATATTCATACCAGAAGCATTTAATTTATTATCAATAGAAAAGAGAAAAGAAAGCTAAAAAAGCTTCAGCCATTGGCAACATACAAGTGCAGATGTTACTAAATTCTAATTGCACTGTGGACAAAAATCTTGAAGAGAGTTCTGTAGAAGTAAAGCTCTCTGGAATGAAGCATAAAAAGCTCATATACACAATATATAGATGACAGAAGCCAGGCAAAAGATTTTTTCTTATAACAGAAGTTGGAATACAAGAAATAGCGCATCTGCACATATGGTTGTTGGTTGAAGATGGGTGGGAGGATTGGCGCTTACCATTCCAGAAACTCAGATATCCCGTAAGAAACCATTTTATTTCAAATATTTGCTTTATCATGAACAGTTTCAGAATAGTAAAAGTCAAGCACAGCAAGCAGTGTTCATAAACTCCAGAAAGCTGAAAATTGATTAGAGGTGCACCTCATTGTAGATTTCCAAATAAGAAACGCGAAGGAGAAATTCCCGACTTGGAGTCTGCAGGTGCCACACAAACATAGTAACCAATTACATTGAAACATAATACTTGAAGAAAGCAGTACAGACCAAGTAATCTGAAGTACCTCTTGAATAATGCTGAAAGCATCTTTTACAGCCAAAGGGATGATACCAGGAGACCTCTGATCACCCTATAGAATAACATTTCTATTTCTTAGTTTCTACAGAAAGTGGAGCAAAGAGATGGTGGGTTTTCACATGAAAGCACCTGATGCAGATGATGATACAGTCTAAGTATGAAATAGGAGAAATACTCAGCTAATGGATACATATAGTGCGCTACGGACAAATGGAATGTCATGGGCCGTACATCCAACACAAGGAATATGTAAATAGAAAGGAACAAAGAAAAATCATATACAACATATGCACTTAATTGTCTGTTGCACATGTGAACTCTGTAAAGACTGAAAAAAAAGATCAGGAAGAGCTTACATGCATGGTATGAGTCTTTCCGCTGCTAGTGACTCCATAGGCAAATATAGTACCTGTAATTGAAGAAGAGGAGGAAAATGAAAAAAAGGCTCTCTAAGGACATCAAATCACAAAAATAAAACAAATGCAAAAGGAGCTCTGATATATTCACTATTTCTTCATGAAAACATTTTTCATTTTGCTATGTGAAGTTTAACTAAGGACTCTGAACACTCATCTATCATCCCTTACAACCTCCACATAGCATACACTAAGCTATAAGACGGTATTAAGATTGAATATTTTTTAAGTATTTCACGATGTAAATAAATTGCTATGCATTTTTACAAATTGCACCCTACAAGCTTTGGCAAGCAAGTTTGACCTGTAGTAATAAACAAAAGCCAAGAAGAAAACACTATACTTTGAAGCTCTATTGTCCTGCCATGCAGGATAACCTGTTTTACGGAGACCGTCTTCCTTTTAATGAATATCAGTTCAAATCAAGTAGCCCTTATCTCAATAACAGAGAACAGTACAGTATGTGTCCAAAAGCTAAAAACGATCTCAACCAAACAAGAACATACCATTTATTCCTTCCATTGCACCGTTAACAACATGCTGTGCAGCAACATCATAGACATGCCTCGTTGTGGTCGTAGGACCAAATACTTTATCTGAAATCATTATGCATATTTTTTAGTAAAATTGAAAAATATAATGTCTAATTAGACTTATTGAGGATAATAAACACCATTATTTCAGTAATACACCACAGTGCAAGAGATCTTTGTTTTTAAGGATTATATATTAGAATATTCACAAAACCATAAAGCATATATGAAGTTAAGTGAATCAATTCTGAACCACTTTGACCTAAAATAATCTTTCTTATTTTTTTTTACCATCTAGGCTTGGAACCCTTCGATATGTTTTACCGGGCATCTTCTAACATCTAAAATCCCAGAAACACATCCATGGTGAAGTTATTTTATCAGAAGCACAACTTAGTTTAATCCTTGACACTCATTTCAAATTCTATTAGCAATTCAAGTTTTTATAAATATTTTTATTGCGACCACATTCATACTGTTGTACATATACTGATCCAAGAGAAAATAATATTTGTTTTTACATGAAATCCTAGAGAAAATATTTTTTACCTCCGCAATGATGGAAACTCAGTACCAAATCCTATAATGAAGATAGAATCAGATATGATACAATAATTCAACTAAAAACTTACCATATGCGTAAGCAATTGACGGATTATGCTCATTCCTCACAATAGTTTCCCCATCGGCATACCACGCAATCTCCTCTCCTTGTCGGATTTCCCTCGGACTGCAGAGCAAGAAACCAAAAGGTTCACCACAAAAGCATACTAAAATACAAATAGATATTTTCAACGTAAGCAAATTCGTCTCAATCAATTTACCTGAGTGGGCGAAACCGCACTGTGACCGTAACATTCTCTTTAGATCTCTCAACCTCCGGAACACTTTCCGAGTAAAAGTACTGAGGTTTAGTGGGAGCAGACGACGCCGGCGAACTCAGACCGTCAATGGAAGGCTCCGGAAATTGACGAGATGATGACGTCGTCGATGAAGACGGCGAATAATTAGCTCCTGTACCTCTGTGACTAGGTTTTCGCGGTTTCAATCCTTGTCTAGAAGCCATTAATTTACCCTTCAACAGGTCAAAAACCAGATAACTATCAAAATCAACGCATTTGGCAAATAAAAACTTCCCCAAATTTTGCGAAAAGGAAACTATTCAAGCCGGAACAAACACCGCAGCTCCAGAAAAAATCAGCTCAGCATAAAACACCAAAAACTAAGAACATCTCAGCTCAGGAACAGACATTCAAACACGTAAAAAGCAAAACAACTGTCAATGACTCAATCGACACAAATGCTCACTCCAAATTAAGGAAAAACAGAATAAATACCCAGATCTTCTCGAAAAATCGAGTGAGCTGCTAAGGAAACATCATCACTGCTATCATCAATTACCAACACTCACATTCCGCTCTCCTCTCCGTGCGTGCGATAGATGAACAAAACTAGAAAAATCACCTTTGATTTATTCCTTGCCTTGGAAGCGATGCCCTTTCATGAAAAGCAGGCATCTAGTGCTGAAACAGTTGAACCTCTGACACGAATTGTTGCGATTGTTTTATTGAGGAGGAGAGAATAATTAGGAGAAAGAGAGAGCTGCATACAAAAATGAAGATTAGAGAACTTGGGGAAAATGAGGGTGGAGAGAGGAAGAGAGGAGAGAGAGAGCGGACTTTTGAAGTTTTACCGAGAAAAGAGGGTACAGACAGAGGGCAGACTACAATAGTGCCTGCGTGACTTCAAACTGCCAATGCAGTTGTGGCTGCAAAAGTATTTATACCATGTATTAATTGCGTATAAATGTACGTATTAATTATGCAATTGAATACGGTTTTCCTTTGCGCATTCTAGAAAACACGAACTCCAAAAATCTCAACATATCGAGTTAAATATATAATCCCTCCGTCCCATTATTAATTTCTCAATTATATTTTTTTAGTCTCATTATTTATGTCTCATACCAAATAAGGAAATAGATGAATGAACCACAATCAATCCAAGCAAGTGAACCTTTTACACCACAACTTTACATATTTACCTCCAATATCTTAATTACGGTGCCCAGTTCCAATGGGACATAAATAATGGGACGGAAGGAGTATAAAATAATACTTCAACATGAAATTAAAGTTAAAATTCGATAAAGTAATAACATTGGGATCGAGAAAAAATATATATTTAACGAGGTTATTACTTTATCGAACATTATTTTAATACATTAACCCATATTGAGACCGAAAAATAATTATTTTAACGAAATTATTACTTTATTTTAATAAAGTAATAATTAATAAAGTAATAATTTCTTTATAATTTCTTTATTTTCTCGATTCCAGTGTTATTACTTTTTACTTTATCGAGATTTAACTGTACCACGGTTGTATGTGATAACTGAATATAGTGAATATTGTTTTCATTTGTTAGGAAAAGAACAACATCTTATAAATGTGTAGTAGAAAAACATTAGCTTCGAAAATCTCAATATATTGTATACGTATCACGAACTCCTAACATAATATTCACATTATGTCCAATAACCAAAATGTGTTTTTTTATGTTTGTTATCCATTTATTTTTCTAAGATGATTATATTTGAATTCTATATTAATCTATAAATGGATAATTTATTATTCGTGTAGTATTGATATTCTTAATATTATATTCATTTTACATTTAGTTATATAGAGTGCGAGTAATAATTAGGTCTCATTTTCAAATACTAGTATAATAATCCATCCGTCTCGCTATTAATGTCCTATTTGATTTTGACACGTAGATTAAAAAACTTTGTTTAAATGTGTATTTTATGAATTTTAATTGTGTTAAAAAACGAACACAATTTTACGGAGCATAGTTGAGACAATCGATTTTTTCTGTTTTTTTTTATATTGTATTTTAAGAAATAATTTAAGTTTCCAAAAAGTTAAAAATTATAAATTTCTGAATACGGAATGGAACGAAAATCGTGTGAGAGATAGATTTTTGTAGAGAGAGAGTATAGTTTTGTGGGGATGAGTAATAGCTTAAGAGTAGTTTTTACTATTTTATGAAAAATGAGAGTAATAGCGAGACAAGTCGCTTAGGAAAGTATGACAGTAATAGCGGGACAGAGGGAGTATATGCAAAAGTCTATACATATAAAAAAGAAAAAGGTTGATACTTTACAAACAAAAGAACAAAAGAAAAAGGTGGAAAAGATAAAAAGAACTTTTTGAGGGGTAAAAGAAAATAAAACAATAATTGGATGGTCAACTGGCAAATTATAGAAGACCTTTTCGAAGAATTACGACATAATCTACCCGTAATCTACATGGGGGCGCAATTTTTGGCAGCAATCAGGGCCAGAAGATCATCCGGCCCAAAAATGGTGCTCATTCGGTGGGCCACCAATCACGCCCCGCCACTTATGCATTGATGGGTCATTTTTTTAAAATTAAAATATTTTTTTATTACTAACATGATTCATCAATGCACGCATGGCATGACGTGATTGGTGAGCCACCGAGTGGGACACCAATTTTGGGCCAAAAGATCACAAGAATCTTGTGCTAAATGGGACAGTAGTTTCAGCCAATCATAGCCTCCCACGTGTCCGTTTCAAATTTCTAATGTGACCCTTGATAAGTAATTCAGTCATACAACATAAAACAACTAAGTACAAAAAATAAATAGTTGTTGATTGGGAAAGCTTTAAATCCTCCATATCAATACCCCGTCACATTTAAAACGATCAGTTTTCTTTTTTTGACCGTCCCATCGGAAGCGATCAATTTTCATAAAAGGAGATAACTTTCTAAAAAATTTACTAACTTTTCTCATACTTCATCATTTCTCTCTGTTACTTTTATACATACTCTTATTATATTACTCATTTTCTCTTTCTTATTTTATCATTATATTCTCTCACTCATCTCTCTCTTACTTTATTATCTACTCCCTCCGTCCTATTGATAATCATCATTTTTCCTTTTCGATTCTTTTTTTGAAATGACCAATTTTCCAAAAAAAAAATTACATTCTCTTATATTTTATTATTTCTCTCACCTACTTTATCATTCTATCTCTAACCATCTCACTCATCTTCTCTCTCTTACTTTATCACTTATTCTACTTTCTTAATTTCTGTACCGAAAAACCAAATGATCATTATCAATGGAACAGAGGTAGTACTTTTTTAATTCTCGTATAAAAAAATGGATCACTTCAAAAAAGACAGGGGGAGTATTATATTCGTGTGATTTGCTCATGTATTAAGAAGAATATGTAAATCACTCTTTTTATTATATAATTTGTAGTGGGAGTAAAATTCAGACGTATTCTGATAGAATTGGGGATGAATTACATACACCTTGGACATTAAATTAGGTGTAGGAAGTGCGACATATGTACAAGCCAATTATAATGTAATAATTTGACAAATACCAAATAGCCATTGGTATAATTTAATTATAAGTTGGTGGTGGGGAGTATTTGGTGGATGAATTAAGAGGGCAGATAATTAATGATAAGTTTTAGGTAGTTCTAATTATCAATGGGGCCATATTATTTGCTTTATATCCACCCATAAGTCTAATCCTAACAGAAAAGCAAGAAAATGATTTAATAACTACATGCCATATTCCCTATAGTTGGAATTTATATAACATTATTCATAATAATTAATACATATATAATTATCAAATTTATAATATTATATACTCCCTCCGTCCCACTCATCTTGTAACATTTGGGATTCGATGCAGATTTTAAGATAGTGGGGTAAATGTGTAAAAGAATGGTATAAATCAAAAGATAATGAGATTTACTTATTTAGGATGATTGTAGTCCACTGATTTTTTTCTATTTTAGAAAACGTTACAAAATGAGTGAGATGGACCGAAAAAGAAAATGTTGCAAGGTGAATGAAACGGAGGGAATACATTCATTGGAAATCTTAATGTTTCATTTGTATTAATAACCGATATATTTTCAAGTTTATTTGTAGTAATTTCAAATTTCGTCCCTCTTGGATCTGCCCATAAACATGGAGCAAGTATGAGTGCAAATGAAGTTAATTTTGCAAGTAATGATTTTCACGAGTCTCAATCGTATTGAAACTCATTATTGAAATTGTTAGTGCAAGGATATCCAATTTTTCAAAAAAAAAAAAAAAAAAAGAAGCTTATTCGAAAAACAAAAATAAAATAAAATTATAAATACTCCCTCCGTCCCATTTAAAACGATATTCTTTCCTTTTTGGACGTCCCATTTGAAATGATACGCTTCTTGAAATGACGAAAATTGTGTGAACCACATTTAACTATAAAAAAATTAAATAATCTACACCACATAAAACACTTTCTTAATTCTCGAGCCCAAAAAAAATGTGACATTTCTAATTGGACGGAAAGAGTACTAATAATGCATTTTAAAATAACATAATACAACTCAGAGTGTAACTTAAAAAAACATTTATTAAGTTAGTGTATTAGTTATTAGTAGTACAAAAATGATACCAACCATGTGGGTATTAATATTTAATTCATTCCATTCTCATTCCCATTCCCATATAATTCCTATCGTCCATTCAATTATCATCTACAGTTAAACCTCGATAAAATAATATTCGAAAGAATAATAATCTCGTTTAAATAATTTCTTTTGGTCCCAACATGAATCAATGCACTATAATAATATTCGATAAAATAATAACCTCGTTAAATAAATAATTTTTTTCGATCTCGAGGTTATTATTTTATTAAAGGTTTTAACTATAATTCATTTATTTTTGTAACAAGAAAAAAAATCCGCAAATCGCCACGCTCACTAACTCGTATATTGATGGAACCGAACACATGATCTGTGACCACACGACGAGACATGATTAGTTGTTCATCGTCTTCGTGAACCTCGCCGGTTAACCGACCAAAGCTAAAATCTTGACCGGAACCGGACCAAGTGACCGTTCGTTATCGTTTCAACCGTTGTTTCGCCGTTACCCCCCCGACTATCAAATTTTTTTTTTTTTTAACTTTCTTTCTTTCGTATGTGTAACTCACCTTTCACGACAGACAAAACAGGTAAACAGAGTAAAAATTCTAAAATCAGCATTAATTCATGAACATCAAATCGAAACACAATCTAACTACAAAGAATGACTCCTTCAACGCCAACACCCAGTTGCTGATACATTCCCCATACCCGTCTCACCCCCCCCCCTGTTCCGATGATGTGCGAGGCTTCCAGTTCAATGAATCTTGATTCTTGAATCTTGATGAGAATGACAAAAAGTAAAATTAGATTTAGGGCTTCAAGTCTTCAACTCGTCCAGTCCGATCGAAACTTTCTTTTTTTTTTTTATTTAATTTTAAATAAATATAATTAATTTATTATTTAATTACAAAAATAAATCGTTTGTCGTCCAAAACGAATTTAACCGAATCGAAACCGAAGATTGCAAATTTTACGAACCGAAAATCGAACTTAAGATCGTTCTCATCATTCCCCAAAGTTTGAACAACCCTAGACATGATAACCACGACATTCAATTGGACAAAGCCGTAAAATGTTAACTATGTGCTACATGCTCGACTTTTAATGGAAAAGTTACTAACCACCACTTAAAATTTCTACTAATTGTCACCAAGTGAGAAAGTGAAAGTAATGACAAAAGCAAGAAATAAATCAAAACAAGGCCATGCTAAAACATATCAAACCTAATTGTCTCGATGTTGATGTGCATTTTGATATTATTCTAAAGCTGATACATATCCAATTAGTAATGTGACAAATTAATAATATACTTCACATAATATGACAAAACTTATCAACAGACAAAGATACTGCATCTAACAGGTATTAATAAACAACTACAAATCTACATTAATTATTACATAATTTATCAATATTACATTTACAAACCCAAAACATGAATACAAATATACAATAAACATAGAAATATAGTAATTTATTTGAATAAAAATTATAGAACAAAAAAAAACATACTAAAATAGCCAATTAGGGCGACTTAATTGGTAGAGCGATCGACCTTATACGTAAAATAGTCACGAGTTCAAAACCCGAATCCATAACTAGCAATCATGGTTATTTTAGTCAAAGCAATGGTAAATGTTACTCCCTCTGTCCTATTAGTAGTGTCTTGTATTTCAGAAAGGGATGTCCCGTTAGTAACATATTGTCCCAAGAACGGTAAAGAATTTGTAGCCACAAATTAATTACCCAAAAGTCAAACAACAAACACTATGCAATTGATTTTTCTTAATCTCTGTACTGAAAACAAACCAGACACTACTAATGGAACAGAGAGCGTAACTCTTTTGAAGGCTCAAGAATCTAGCATCCCGTAACATGTCATTACGAGGTCTCTATCTTATATAGAAGTACTCTATTGACTAGTTGTGAAATACCAGATTTTTGTTACTTTCCAAATGTACGAACTCAAGAAGACTGTATCCTAGTTCATGAACAATCAAGCAACTTGTCGAGCCAACATTTAAAGAAGCCCTACATAAAGATGATATATATACTCTATGAAGATACCACTTTTATTGCAATAATCGTACCTTTGGAGAAACTCGGCAATCGTAGCAGCCAAATAAGATCCATCTTCCGTCGTCTCTTCCTCTATTTCAAAATCTGCAGGTGAAGAAGTCACTTGGCAATGGTTCCTTTGAGGAGCATTAGATTTTAATAGGTTTTTTCGTTCCGATATCTGGGCATCCCACAGTCAAGTCTCATCCCATCTCACTTTTTTCATCTTTCGAGCCTTCGCTTTGGCATAAGATAAAAAAGGTCTAGGATCGAGCCGTATGAACAGCTGGAAGTAAGATAGCAGCTAAGACCATTTCTTGGTAGATGATTACTCAAAATATACTTGGGTTGTATTTCTACGAAAAAAGAAAGATGTCAAGACAAAGCTACTGGAACTGCTCATTGAGTTGAGTACTGGGAAAGACATCAAGATAAAAAAGATTCGATTTGACCGAGGAACTGAGTTTATCAACTCACATATCAATGACTATCTTAAGAATAGATCGATACTGCCCAGTTGGAAGATCTTCAGCACCTATCTGTTTTACCAATAGATGAATCATCTCACTCTAAAGTTGCCACTTTGCCACCATGAATCTGTTAATAAGACTCATCATCAGTGACATTTTAATCGAAACTCCTATATGCATCTATTCACTCAAGGACGGCAGCATTTAAACCAGAAGCATTTGATGGTGAAGTTTCTTCTTCTGATTCATGCAAAAGCCTTCAAGTTCGGATGAGAAATATTCCCTCCGTCCCATTATAAGTGGCTCGCTTTCTTATTTGACACGTTCCATTATCAGTGGTTCATTCCAAAAAAAAGCAACTAATGCTTGGAGAGAATTTAACCACCAAAGAGTCAAACAACACACACCATAAAACACAGCTTCCTTAATTCCCGTGTCGAAAAGAAGCGAGCCACTTATAATAGAACGGAGGGAGCATCTAGGAAGAATTAGCTAAAATAGTTGGCTTCTTTTGAAAAAAAACCAAATCAACTATACATGATAGAACTGCTTGCAACCATGAATTCAGCAAAAAAACATATACTCCCTCCGTCCCATTAATATTATCTAGTATTCCTTTTCGAGCATCCCGATAATATTGTCTTGTTTCATTTAATGGAAAAAAACACTCTACATTAAAAAATGAGGTGGGCCTTTCATTACTCACTACCCACCCCATATTCTTATACACTGTCTCTCTCTACAAAAGTTTTTCTCTCATACAATTCCGTTCTATTACGAACTCAGAAAATTATGATTTTTAACTTTTTTTAGAAACTTTAGATTATTTCTTTAATTACAACATGAAAAAAAAACGGAAAAAAAATTCAATTGCGTCAATTATGCCTTAGTCAAATTTGGATGATTTTTCATTCATTCTCACCCACCATTCCTCGAAAACTGTGTTAATTTCTTAATACAATTAAAACACATAAAATATACAACTAAATCAATTTTCTTAATCTCCGTGTCGGAAAGAAACAAGTCGATATTAACGGGACAGAGGGAGTACATAAAATGGCTACAGATCAACAATGAAAGTCTCCTTAGTCGATGTGGTAATTCTTCATCCTATATATCTAAATCAAACCATATTAGTAAATTATAATAAGAAACCATCATCGTGTTTCGCTTCACACAGGCAGCAACAAAGCTCAAGATCTGGCAATACAACAAGCTTCCTCATACAACAGTTTTGACAACAAATCATTTGGAACTCCACATACTCAGTTCAATACTTGATAAATCATAGCTTTCGAGTTATACCACGATGATCTTCAACAAGTAAAAAGCAACAGAATCATATCTGCAGAACAGAAGCCAAATTCCTTCCACGAAACCCTTTTCCTTCTCTTTATTCCACAATCAAACATACAAGCATGGAAATCATGCATAATGAATATAAGGCTTTTCTTACGAGATAGAAATCAACGAACCTGAGCTGAGCAATTGATCAAAATCATCCGCTCCGGTGAAGACGTTGAATTCTTATCCTTCATCACTGAAATCCGAACACAACATTACGATGAGATGAACAACCCAACACAAAACTCAAACGGGAAGAGTGTACAAATTGGAAAATCTCAACAGTAAAAACGCATAAAATTTTGCTGAGAATTGAGAAATCGGAATTCGGGAAATTCCAACAGTAAGAATTGGGGGTTTTCCAGTGAGAGAGTGAGAGACTCTTTGAAGAGTTCATCTAACCACCTTAAACGACGACGGTTTAGATGTTTCAGCAAAATTGATGGGCTGGGTCTATTGGGCCCATTATTTATTTGGGCCTTATATAGATTAATGGATATTACTAAACTATATACTGATTCTTTTATAGGATAATTAAATAAATGACTTAAAAATATTACCTAAATTTCATACTCTTAAATCTAGGAATACAATTATTAATTTATTTTCTAACTCAAAATCTCAATCTTTTTTTCATATGAGTATAATCGAATAGACTTTGGCGCGTCAAATGATAAAGACATTGTTAAGAAAAGATGGCTTTTCCCAGATGAAATGAAAATTGGATTTATGTAATTTCACATCTCCACAAAATATTTGACATTTGGAATATATTTTAATTAAATAATCAAATTAAAATCAATTATGATGGACTACATATGCCACATATCAATACTTTATAAAATTTCAGGTCCCCCCCGATTCATATCGAAACTCGATTTTTTATGTGTGATTTTCAATTTTTTTTGTATTTCGCCCCCTCAAAATCTGTACTTCGTCCTCTTTTCAATCGAATTCTCAAATTTCGCCCCCTCCTTCCTCGTAATCCTAGATCCGCCCCTGCTAATCTCGTCATCAGTCATATTCAGGGACGGATACATGACAAAGAAATAAAATTTTCAAAAATACCTTCCAATAATCGAAGTTATATCTATTATATTCTATAGGAAGATCCATACTTACAACCACCTAAGCAAGGAAAACCAAAAATCCCAAAAGTGGAAACATCTTATATTTTTTCTTAGATCTCTACAATAACAATGTTAATAAGTAGAAACCTTGTAACAGAATCCTAGGTTTCCCTAATTAGTTAGTACTCGTTTATGTACTATACCAATCGTCACATTACATAATTAGAATTTTAGAACCAACAACGTACTACAATCATAAACAATGTGTCACAGTCTAGTGGTTGTAGTGGCTTTTTCATTACCTCATAAATAAATTAAAATTGAATCTGAAAACACAAACATAGAAATTTATTAATTTGAAGAATATATAGTTCTTGATGATGAGTAGTTGATTCATGGACCACTTGAAATAAAGTAGGAAAGTCATATGGAGTGGGCACTTCCCATCTCTCTCTCTCTGCTCTCATTGTTAGCACAACGGAACCACCGCCAACCGCGTAAATAAAACCCGCCCCCATACGAGCGGGGCGGTTCCGCGACCCGACCACGTGCCGGTCCGGGCGGTCCGGTTCCGCCCGACCCGCCCCGCCCCGTGTAGACCCGCCCGTCCGGACCCATCCCGGACCCGCTCCGACCCGCCCCGTAATAAATTATAATTTAAAGTGTAAAAATGTTACTTAGTGAGATTCGAACCCGCATCAATAAATTCTTTACACGCACTTATACCGTTTGAGCTAATATTCACCTTTGTTAATATTTTTTATATATATATATATATATATAGTTATATATAAGAATATGATATACTAAAATTAAAAAAATTAATACACCTAACAAAAATTAACTTATAAAATATAAATATTAATTTTCTAGATTTCAATATACTATATTCAAATTGTAATTACGGGCATGTATTCGAAAATGAAATTAATATTTTTATTTTCAAAATTTAAATTTAAATTTAAAATTATTTTTAATTTTTAATTTTCTATTCTTTAATTGAAATGGATTATATGTATAAATACAATTATGATTAATGAACAATTACAATTAAAAACTTTTTATAACAAGTAAAAATACATCTAATAAAAATACAATAAATATTAACTTTCTAGATTTCAATATTATATTTAAATTTCTAATTTCTAATTAAGAAAATGTATTTCGAAAATGAGATTAACATTATCTACATTAAAAATAAGTATTCATGAACTAATGAACTTATGAAAAATTATAAATTCACAATTTATAAATTCTTTATGCCCATAATGCAAAAATTACAAATGTTACAATTGAGTTTTTTTTTATAACAAATCCAAAAACTACGGTCCTTATTATTCATGAACTCGCAATTCATAAGTTTTTTTTTCATTAATATTTTAATAAGAATCATAACATATGAAAGTATATTTAAAAAATTAAAGAAATATGATGAATAAAAGTTACAAAATATATTTCAAAGATGATTTTATTTTTTGTGGTTTATTTTTATTTTCCACATGAAATATTAGTCATGCTTACTACAATCATTATATTTGATTAAAAGTTACTATATTTTTATTTATGTTTTAAATTAAAATTAATAAAATAATAGTTTAACATTATATATATTTTATGTTTATCTAAATTTAACAAATAAGTTGTTGGTCTATTGGTCAAGAGTATTTATAAATTTTCGGATAACCCGGGTTCGAATCCTTGTGGAAACATAATTTTAAATTTATTAATACCTAAAATATTTGCGGGTCTACACGGGTCCGGGGCGGTCTACCCGACCCGCACGGTCCGGGGGCCGGGTCCTAAAAATCTGGACCCGTGCGGGTCCACGGGGCGGTTCCGGGTCCGTTTTTAAGGGACGGGCGGGTCCGGGTCCCAGGATGATACCCGGCCCCGACCCGTAAAATTGCCATCCCTACTCTCTCTCATTGTTCAAAATTAAAATCAGACTTTAGTAAATGCAATTGCCCAAAATGCAGAAAATGTCATGTCACAATTGTTTACTCTGTAAGTTGATAAGGGAGCAGAAATGATAGCAAAAGGTAGGAGAAAAAAGGGCTTTCACTAGTGGTAGTAAAAAGGTAAAACTTGGTAATTGTGGAGGAAAATCTGTCTTATTAAAACCGGCCCGACCCGATGAGTTCAACTAGGAATCGGTGATAAATTCATACCAGGCTCAATATAAATCACTTTTTGTTAATTGGCCCAGTGTGATCCAAATATTTTTTTTATTTTTTATTAAAAATGTAAGGTGTGAGGATTGAATCATCCCCCCTCTAATGAACTTCTGCATACCCAACCACTAGGCTAAACAACACTTTTGTTAAATTCTCATAATTAAAATTTACTTGACCTATTCGACGCACCCTTCAGCCACACACTCCTCAAATTGATCCAACTGTTCAACCAATTCGACCAATTGAACTAGTAAATTTATGTTTTCCGAGTCAATCACCAAGCCGGTTATGAAAACATAGAGGAAAATTGTATAATTTTACTTAAATTACTATGATTCAAGATTATTTCTAATACCCTTTTCAAGATTGTTATGATTTGTGTCTTGTTCCTATTAGGATGATTTAATTAGCGAAAATAGACTACGTGACTTAATCAGTGGAGCGCACAATATAATTATTCGAAGGTTGCGTTTGAAATATTAAAAAAAAAAAAAAAACTTTTACAACGTGAAGTAAATATCGTGTGGTCCATTTTTTACTAGTGATGTGAAGCATTTGCATTTGCAGCTAAAACAGATATGTTTCGCATGTTAAATCCTTATATAAAAAGTAGTTAAAATAAGCACAAAATATATTTTTTACTTCATAGTAATAAATTAAGCCCCTCTTCGATAATTCATTTTTTCTACACTACCTCATGTAAGTATTTCGATTTTTATGCATTAATTAAATCAATCACAGTACTAGCTAGCTATATGTATACATACCACTATAAATGTATAAAATTGCAATTTGCATATATTTGAGGAGCAAATAGCAAATATATAAGAATGTCCTCTGAATATCCATGAAAATGATATCACAAGGAGTTTTCCACAACATTCATTAAATTAGTAGGTTTCACCATCCTGGGATTCATTCAATTTACAACTTTCCTTAAGTTCTTTTCTATAAATAAATAATTCCATATCCATCATCGAATATGTATATTGAATATGTATATTGAGTAACTTTCGCTCTTGTGTAAATATATGGTATGCAAATTATATAAAAAAATTAAATAATTTTAAACTAATTATGTACGGCACACTCAGCCTAAAAACATCATATGATCGAACTTTTGAGTTTTTAATTTTGTATATTAAATTAGGCGGTTGAAGAAAGGAACATCATTGTCTTATTGTTCCCCCTATCTCTTTCAAGTAAGGTGGATTGAGTGAGATGTTGGGTATGAGAAACTCATTTATACTAACACTCAATCTAGGTTTAGGGGTTTCATATTTTTTACTAATTTATTAGTCTACTTTAATTAGCTATTTTTTATAAATCTATAAAGTCTATAATTACTTTTATTAAAATATAAGTTTTTAATAAGTTTTAAATTTGTTATATACTTATATCTTTGTTGGGCCCACGAGACATAAAAACTTATATATTCAATTCCTACAAAACAAAACCCCTTTTGTTAACCCTTGCCCTACCTTTCAACATGGATGTTAGATTGAGATTGAGACATGACATGCATGTGTTTCACATTACTATGCAAACAAGCCAATTCTAGTACATGTTAGAAAACGGTGGTAGAAAAAAAACATTATTAAATTGGGGCCCACAAGATTCAGCCTATCTTTTGAGGGGATAAATCCAGATTAATTATTAATATTCAAATCAAAATTAAATAGGAATATATTTATTTATTTTCAAAACTTTCGATTAAAACAGTATTATGGAATTATAGTGAACTCTCCTCCATAGAAGATTGGTGGGCACCTATGTTGTCTGGTTTTGGACCACTAGGGGCATCTTTCCAGATGTTACAACTAACCACCCTGCCAATCAATTAATTCCACAATTTCGTCACACCGAACTTGTCCAGTATTTTTTTTGGGCTCTCATTGAATTTGTCAAGTTTCAAAAAAAAAAATAAGTCATACATCTTTAACAACTCAAATCAACTAAAAAATAATATTAATTAATTAAATAGGGTCTCACATCTCTACCTCATAAATCAATTCTAAATTATTAATTAATGTATGAGCCCCACACATTTATCAATCTACACCAACCTTACTAAATTACCGCGCCGAAAAGAAAGTGGACAAGTTCGATGGGGCAGAGGAAGTATTAAATAAGGCACGTGAAAGATAAACTAGACAAAATTGTTCTTAATTTTCTTTGTAATAATTTCTCTTCATACTAATAATAATAATGCATTTTTAGCTGATCAAAAGTCATAAATTCAAACATCATTAACCTTATTATAAGTCGAGTCTATCGCAAGTTAATAGACCCGTCATTACTCTTACTATAGTACTAATGGTCCCCTACTTGTGCCAGTGATTCTTAATGGCAAAGAGGGTTTTGCATGATTGAAAGGTGTCAGTTCAATATAACGGTGCCGTAACTACAACGTTACCAGACCAAATTTTTCTAGTCAAAATGTGGTTTAATATACATAAAATTAAGTGATAATATATCAATATACCCTATTTCACTTTTACAATTATAAAATTATCCAATTTTATAAAAATTATCCACTATATACTCAAATTTACTAAAATACCCCCACTTTTTCACTTCTCTCACCTAAAAAGTGTCAAGCCATGATCGGACGTGATCAGACCATGTCATGTGTCCGACCGATCGGACATGCCCGATCATGGCCTGACAGTGATCGGCCAGGCATGAAGGGGCATGATAGGGCATGACCGATCATGCCCTGTGATAGGGCATGACCGATCATGCCCTATGAATAGTGATCGGCCCTTGTCATAGAATAGTGATAGGCCCTTGGTCGGGCATGTCCGATCGGTCGGACCCTGATCGGACCTCTGTTTATTGATCGGACCATCTCCATAGTAAGGGTATTTTCGTCTTTTTGGGTATATAATGTAGTTAAATATAAGAATTGGGTATAAATGTGTTTCTCTTTTCGTAGATGGGCATTTCACCGCCGGACTCTAAAATTAATATATGAAAATAAACCCTAATTACACAGATAAATCAACCACACTTAAATGTACGTATATAGGAAAATAACAAGTAACAAGTAACAAGACTACTTATTCTTAGGGTCCTTTCTATTCCCAACTTGGAATTGGGTCTGAATCATTTTTCTAAAATTTAAAATGAAATTAAAATATATATTTTGGACAAAACCCACCAAGTTACTAACTTTATAAACAAGATTTTAGTTAAAATTTTGGAACGTGGTGGTTAAATTCTACTGCGGTGATGATACTGTAGGAGAGGTCCTGCGAAAAAAATAGCTCGACGTCGGGATGATAAAAAGCTCAACACTTGTCATTCTTATAAAATTTTCAATGAATAAAATGAAAAATCAAAAGACCTGATGAACCTAATCTAAACACTTTATATGAGTTTTAACTAGCCCATACTATTGGACAGATAATCAATAAGTTTTTTTTTATGACGAGCACTGCGTAAACCACGCTCTTGTGCAACATGAGAGTTCAACCACCCTAGGCTAACCATAGATGACAGGCAACACATACCGATTCCAATGGGATTTGAACCCATGACCTATCGGTCCCGGATTACCCACCTTCACCGCTACGCCATTCAAAGGGAACTCAATAAGTATTTACTCTCATTAGATTGTGTAGTACAAGGAGATATATATTAAGATCTAGCCCATAAGTATACTATGTTAGGACACAGTATATCAGAAGTTGCAGTTAATACAAGTGGTCTTTACCCTAAACAAGAGGCTACTCATTACAAGAGTCCCACTAGCTTAACAGCAGAATTAAATGAAATCCAAAGGACCATTTTCATATATATACATATCATAACATGATGAATATACTATATATATATAGAGTATGCATCTATCTCCATCACTATGTCAGTGTGTTATAAGAGAATGATGAGTACTATTGGCCTTTAATTGCTACAAATAGCACCACCCCAGTTTCCACTCTCTCTCTCTCTCTCAAGTCTCAAACATAGTTGATGCTTATATATTTATGGAAGCAAATAAGGAAAAACTTAGTTTCCTAGAGAGAGAGAGAGAGAGAGGGAGGGTGTAAACTGTAAAGATGATTAGGCACCTCTTTCATTCATGTAATATGGCCAATATATACTAGGACCGCATGATTGTACAGTGGGTCCCAATAACTACCCTTATTACAAGAGAGAGCAGAGAAGTGGCAACAAGTACTTGTACCTGGTCCTCACTCTTTCAGACCTAGCTATCAATTCCTTGGTCCCCTCTACCATTTTTAATTAATTCAACTAAAGCAAATTTTTCCACATTATTGATGCTGCCTACTTAATTAATCAATCAGCCATGATAGCAGCAATCTAGGGAGTGAATTCCTCCCTCAATCCTAAACCCTAAACTCAAATATAATAAAATTATACATCAGAATTATCGACGAAATTTTCATTGATAGTTATGAATTTTTCATATTATTCCACGTAAAGTTAATAAACTTATTTAGTTACACATGGGTCATGTTAGAGCTTATTTTATATATATCAATTATTGATGTAGAAAATGCACCAAAAAAAGAAAAAGACTTCGGTATAGTTGTATAGTACCTGTGATTATTTGTCGAGGTTCTAAGTTTGATCCTCCTATGCTTCTTAGCACTCGTTGTAAGAACACCAACATAATAAGAGACGAAATACCTACAGCAAGAACACCGATATAATTAGCAGTAGAACACTAATTTCGCCGGTAAAGTATGTTACCGATGGAATTCTTGGATATAGTACTATTGTACTTGTGCTTATTTGTCGAGGTTCTGAGTTTGATCCTCTTGTACTACTTAACACCTGTTATAAGAACACCGACATAATTAGCAATGAAATCACTACTGCAAGAATATCGACATAATTAGTGACGAGACTCTAATTTTTAGTCGTGTCGACCGAAAATTTCATTGGTTAAAAAGGGATTTATTTTGTAGCGCAAGTAGCAAACACAGCTATCAGAAAACGACATGGATTAGATGGAGTCATCCTTCTCTTTTATAGCTATCACATAAACACTCAAATCAATAACTATTACTCCCTCCGTCCCATTATTCTTGTCCGCTATTTCATTTTGGGTTGTTCCAAAATTCTTGTCCACTTTCCTTTTTTAGTAAATTATTACACATAACTTTTTTGTGGGACCCACAACTTTATACCAATCTACACACAACTAACAACTCTTCTTAAAAACCGTGCAAAAAACAAATTGGACAAGAATAATGGGACGGAGGGAGTATCTAACTACTAATATGCTTATGGTTTAAAAAAAAAAAAAAACATACGTGCGAAAATCTGTGGCCTTATCTCCACTGCAATCGAACGTTTCATATATTTAACCAAATTCATATCTCACCACTCTATGTTTCATTAGGCCCCACCACCCCTCCTCTCTCAAGTCTCACCCAATATAGAAGAGAAAATTCCCCTACTTTTCCATTCTCTCTCTCTCACACAAGAAAGGTTAATTAACATCTACGTACCTTCAATGGAGAAGCATGAGAGAGAGACTCGAGACTTAAAGAGCGTGGAGTATTTCTCCCAGCTGCCCTTCCTCCGCCCTTCTCCGCCGGCTAAAGAGAAGGGGGGCGGCGCGATTAGGCTCTTCGGCCAAGACTTCACCGGCGCCACCAAAGATCAAGAAAACACCACCGGCGAGGCGAGCAGCCGGAAGTTCGAGTGCCACTACTGCTGCAGAAACTTCCCAACCTCGCAAGCCCTCGGCGGCCATCAAAACGCTCACAAGAGGGAAAGGCAGAACGCCAAGCGCGCCCATCTGCAGTCGGTCGTGGTGCATGGCGGCGTATCCGACGGCCATGATTACCGTTTCATGAACTACGGACGGTTTGGATCAGCTCCCCCTCCTCTTCCTCCCCCTCCGCCGTATCATTCATGGACCAGTAGACCGTACGGCAGCCACGGCTCGTTATACAATGGTCATCACTCACAGCCTATTAACGGCAGCCCCTTAGGCTTGTGGAGGATTCCGGTTGGTCAAACTTCGTCCCCTTTTCATCACGAAGGCGTTTATCGACAGACTCCATTGATAGACCCGAAGGAGGAGCAGTTGAAGCCATTGATATCAAAGCCTGTCATAAGAGATCATGTGAGTTTGGATTTACATCTATGAAGAACATTTGTTTGACATTATGGGACAAACATAGTTTCATTACAAATACATATATATCTCTATGTGATAGTGTAAATTATATCAATTTAATTAATCTCCATGAGTATATACTCTTCAAGACCTGCAAAAAAACTAACCAAGATCAATATTTTACGCTTTGAACAACAGTTCTGCATCAATAGACATTATTCTAAAAGTGGGTCATGAGCAAGTTTAATATCAAGAATAGATCTTTATCTTTCTTGCTTGTGTGGATTAATTTAATGATTTTAGTAACAAACCACCAAGGAGCATAGCAGCAATCAAGGGGAGAATTAATGTAGCAGCTGAGAAGAATAAGTGTGGTGATTGTCGAGCTTTAATGATGTTAAGGCATATCTAGTTGGAGATTTGGGGTACCATCCAACTTCAACTAATGATGTTAAGACACATCTAGATGGAGATCTTGGATGGAACCTTTTACCACAACTCCAACCGAAAGGTGGCATTCTTGAGTCCACTGACTTGTGGTCTCTTGATTTTTGTGTTAAAGTAGGTCCGCTTGTTTCATTGTCGACGTCGACTCATAGGGGTGGATCCAAAATTACGAGCAAACGGTAAAATGAGAAAAACTCAAAAACTACACATGGTGGTGAAAAACTATTTCAATCAGGGCATTAACATAATCCTTCCATAATAATGGTAAGAACAAACTCTTATCCCCATATCCAGATCTGTTATAAAATGAATCTAAAATGGATCTATATTAATTATGTGAAGATATATATAGATTGTTAGGAACTTTGGACCCTCAAAAATGTCTCGGTTGGGTTCCAAAAATTCGTTCGTCACATTTTTTAGGATCCAAAGATCCTAACATAAATGTATACATAAAATATCTTTTCTGTAAGGACACATGCAGAGTTTACACACAGTTCAAGAAAATGTTGACGACTCAGTTTTTAGCAACTAGAATGATGATTCTTATTTACTCTAACTAGATACTTACATTCATCAGATCATGACTTAAATGAAGGTACTTCTGCTTTATGCATGTGATTCTGCAGTTGTATGTTAAAGGTGTTTAATATGTGCATTAATGAATATCAGGTACAAATTTGAGTATTTTAACTTTATACTTCTACTCAAGTTAAAAACAGATTTATTTTAGTAAAGGAACCAATAAAAAGGAAATTCTGAAAATATGGGAAAAGAAAAAAAATAAATACCCTTAAGAAAATGTGTAAAACTATGTATTTTTGCAAAAAAATATTGCAGACAGTTGTTAGATGCACATACGGTTAAATTTGACGGTGTGCAACATTTTTTAAGAACACAGGACATTTTTTTTGCCAAAATACGCACATATATGGTACTTTTACGCATTTTCATCTAAATGTATGGTACTTTTCTGCCTTTCCCCATAAAATATGGGGACATAAAAAGGTTTTACAAAATAATGAAAATAGGAAGGACTTAGCAAACTGATAAATGAAAACCCTTCAACAAAGTGAAAGATTCCAAGGTAGAGTTGGTAGGTGCATATTTTCCATGTCAAGTTTTTTTTTCACTAGAGTATCCTTTGGCAACATAAAGTAACCAAGTTGACTCATGCAAGCATAAACAGAAACTGACAGCAGTGGAAAGTAAGTATATAAGTGTTTACCATATTGCTACTGTGACTGTGATTACACAAGCCAACTATCTCTGGCCCCCCCCACCAGCTGATGGGGGGATAAATATGCAAATGTAGAGAAAAAAGTTGACAAATAAAGGAGCTGATAACAGAGACATATGAAGCACACACAAATGAAACTTAGGACCACAATGCCTCAATCACTCAACCATGGAATTTAAGTAATATTGGTCCACAACCTAAAGCTTCGGAGGAGAGGTCGACAGTTTGAACAGTGCTCCCATGCGGATAAACACGGGTTTTGGGTTGGGAGGGTTATGTGGAATCCGGACAAGAAGGTATACTATAACTAGCTAGTATTGATCATAGTTGATGCCAAATGTATGTATCCAGATATACCTGTATGAGATGAAGCGGTAGATGCTCGTATAGCTCACCTTGACTACACGCGTGTCCTGTACTTGTCTGATGTTCATGGATGAGATGGGGCAAGGCCAGCATAAACCTAGTAAAAATGAGCTGGTGCAATGTTCATATTAGGTGATCATATTTACTAAACAATAAAACCTTCTGGTACATAATTACTGCACAAAACTGCATCAAATAGACAGAGGATTATAAAACTCATTTCCTATGTTTGATGCAACACAGCAATTCCTAAATTGGATTCAATTTTTTCAGTGAGAGTTAAATCCTCAATGAGGTATTTTACATGTACAACACCAGTACTGATGAGACTGCATTTTATTCCAAGTTATATGATATGGCATCAAAATATAAACCATAAATGGAGGTTATAATAAAACTCAATATAGATACAACCCAAGGATATACTTTGAAAAACATACTGTAAGGCATTGCCAACAACTATCCCAGCATATGAGACCGAATATTTGTAGGTTTAATGTAAAAAAAGGGCCTAAATCGTATTTAAAAAGTCATCCAGACCTTTTCTAGAGTGAAACTTCCCTGCATCTCATAATGATGGCTCACTGGCTTTCCCTTCCATAGTAGTAAACCTATAAATTCGGGTGGAACCACATAAGCTTTCAGAGAAGGAGGAAAGGGGATATCATTTTTTCCTACATTTAGATATTAGTATCTTGTGGTGTTTTCTAAAATGAGAAGTAGAAAAACAAGAAACGAACATCAAATTATTTAAGCCTAGGCACACCAATATTGAATGTAATAAGTGGGGTTAAGATAACCATGAAGGTTTGAGTCTATCGTGCGTTATTAGACCCGTCTTTACTCTTACAATAGTACTAATGGTCCCCTACTTCTTGTGCCAGTGATTCTTAATAGCAAAGAGGGCTTTGCAAGAATGAAAGGTGTCAGTTCAATGAAACGGTGCCGTAAATACAACGTTACCAGACCAAATTTTCTAGTCAAAATGTGGTTTAACCATACATAAAATTAATATATGAAAATAATAAACCCTAATTAAAAGATTTACCATGCTTATATTTCCTCTCTTCAACAAGTTTTGTAATGAGCATCTTTCTTAGTAGTGGGGTCGGGGGAAAGAATAGGAAAGGTGATCACAGGTAAATCAACCACAGTTAAATGTGCGTATTTAGGAATACAGTAATAACGTTATTGATGGCTCAATGGCTTTCCCTTCCATAGTAGTAAACCGATAAACTATTCGGGTGGAACCACATAAGTTTTCAGAGAAGGAGGAAAGGGGATATCATTTTTTCCTACATATAGATGTTAGTATCTTGTGGTGTTTTCTAAAATGAGAAGTAGAAAAACAAGCAACAAACATCAAATTATTTAAGCCTAGGCACGCCAATATTGAATGTAATAAGAGGGTTAAGATAACCATGAAGGTTTGAGTAGAAAACAGTTGCTACCATTCATACCCTGATAAGAAATGGAAGCAGCTTTAGGCCTTTCAGATGCTTAGCATGAGGAATTACAGATCAAATATTTACATCATTACTAGAGAACATTGAACAAGAATCATGGTACACACAGTTATACACAAAACTGAACTAAGCATTCCACCAATTTCAAAGTATCATTAAATACATTAGCCAATTGAGAGAAGCAACAGGTACCACAAATATGAATACTAATCGGTTAACACGGAGGGAAATATATTAAGTTCTTCATGGATTGAGCAATGTCAAAAGCAAACACACATCACAGATATGAATATAAATCGGTTAACACAAGGGGAATATAATTCAGAGAAGCAAACTTCCGATTAAAAAAAAATCTCAATCACATTCACGTTCAGCAGTAAAATCAACCAAACAGAAATTATTCTCCGGAATCCTCAATCAGAACTACAAGGAAGCTATGCTTCAACCGAGCTACAACGAAACCGAATCACCCAACAGCCTAAATTAGGAATCCACCACATAAAATTTCTTCACAAAACTCTCAAAAACAAACGTATCTAGTATCAGATGAATCTCTATTCCATTAGAAACAACAGCAAAATTCCAGATACACTAATACCACGAAATGTCGCTCAGACACGATGAAAAACAAACAACGAAACGTAAAATTCATTTTCATTACTGAAGAAACTAAATCAACTCTGAATCAAAACTAAAAATCGACGATCCTCCCGCACATACGTACCAAGGCAATAGCATCGTGTAGACGGATCCGCTTCCGAAATTTCCTCTTTGAACGAAATGTATAAACTTCGCGCCATAGTTTATTACTCCCTCCGTCCCATTATTAGTGATCATCTTTCCTAATTTAGACGTTCCGATATTACTAAAAAATTAACATACTCTTTCCTACTTTATCATTTTATCTCTCTTACTTTATATCTACTCTCATTATTATACTCATTTATCTCTCCTACTTTATTATTTTCTCTCTCCTACTCTATCATTATTACACTCATCTATATCTCCTACTTTATTATCTACTCCTCTCTCCTACTTTATTACATATTCTCTTAATTACCGTGCCAAAAAGAAAGGCGCCACTAATAATAGGACGGAGGGAGTATATAGTAATAAATTATTTGGATTATTATATTTACCCTTTTTGTAGAGAGAGAAAACGATTTTTGTAAAATTATACACTATCAAAATGAATATTTTAATCAATTAGAGAACCAAAAATAAATAATAATTATATTATATTTATAAGACCAAATTAAACTCGTTTAATTATAGTTTGTGTTTCTTATTTGTAATAATGTCAATTTCAAGATTCAACTTACGATTACAATTAAACCTCAATAAAGTAATAACTGAAAGAAAATATTCATTTAATGAGGTTATTACTTTATCGAATATTATTTTAATGTAATAACCTATATTGGGATCGAAGAAAATCAATATATAAGCGAGATTATTACTCCATCGAATATTACTTTATCGAGATTTAACTGAGTATGATTCTCCAAACCATATGATTCCACCATAAAGGGCCAAAATCAAATTTTCTTTTTCACAGTCCATAACAAGCGAAGCACAAAAGCCCAATAAATCCAAATTATCGCCCCGTTTCAATTTGCGTAAAACCCTAATTCTCCTCCGCCGCATATATACGCCGTCTCCCTCCTCCAAACCCTCTCCACCTCCATTTTGCACACACATCACAGAGTGAGGCATCTGAAGAAAACTGCAACATGCCGGCTGGTCACGGTCTGAGGTCGCGCACGAGAGATTCCTTCTCTCGCCCCTTCAGGAAGAAGGGACCCACCCATCTCTCCACGTACCTGAGGATCTTCAAAATCGGCGATTATGTCGATGTGAAGGTGAACGGTTCCATCCACAAGGGTATGCCCCACAAGTTCTACCATGGACGCACTGGCCGCGTCTGGAACGTCACCAAACGCGCTGTTGGTGTCGAAGTGAACAAGCAGGTATGGTGGCTATGAGCTATATCAACCCTAATTTATGATTCCGCGGCTGCATTTATGTGTTTCTGTGGTTATCTGCCGAATGATTTGTTACAGTTTGTGAATCGTGTGCTTCTGGTTTATTGTTTGTGGTGAATTTGTTATTGCGAGTTTGTTCATGTTTTGAATTGAATGAAGATGGAGAGAACAGATTGGTGATACGGTCAAATTGAGCAATGTAACAGTATATAAGCATAGAATTATCAGTATCGTGTTTAGAATTGCGTATTGTAGGCGTATATAACAATAGTTTGGTAGATCAATTGGAATGGTTCATGGACATTAAAGCTATTGATTTTCATGCCGATCTTTGTATACTATGCTAGTATTACACAAGTTTTTCCTAAAGTAATACATTAGGTTTGCAAAATGATGAATTGGATTCATAGTAGGAATTTGGGTGAGCATTTTTCATTTTGAGTTCATTAGGTTCATATTTGTTTTGCAAAATGATAATCGGAAACTTTATATGAGCGTAGAGGAGCAAAGAATGTTAGTTGAATTTGGTAAAAGGAGCATCCAGAATTGTATTTCAACTTGGGAGCAAATAGTTTTCGCATTAACCATCACCATATTATTCGATGGTTTCACGCCAAAACCGTTCTCAAATGCAGATATCGTCCTTTCACTATAGACCTTGTGCATTGATATCTTGCACACTTTAAAAGTTTTCCGCAGTTAATTTAGCCTGTTGCTATTTTGAGTTTACTGCGTTCCCATTAGTTTTTTATATGGGCTTAGAAACACAGAATGTTAGTTGAATTTGGTAAAATGAGCAATTAGAATTGTATTTCAACTTTTGAGCAAATAGTTTTCTCATCCTCCATCACCATATTCGATGGTTTCTCTCTAAAAGCTTTCACGAATCTCTTGCTAATCCTTCTATCTTGTGCAATTGTAAAATTTTCCGCAGTTGTTTTTATCAAATGGACATTCCCTTTTCTTTTAGTGTCTTGTATGGAGCTTTTGCTATCTCATTCTCTGTAGACTTTGTTCAACTGTTTTTCTTGAACTCCATAGGTTTGAATATGTTTGGTTTTTATTGTATAGGTTGGCAACAGAATCATAAGGAAGAGGATCCATGTCCGTGTGGAACACGTTCAGTCCTCAAGGTGCCATGAGGAGATCCAAGAGAGGATCAAGAGGAACGACAAGCTGAAGGCTGAGGCCAAGGCACAAGGCAAAATCATTAGCACCAAGAGGCAGCCGGAGGGACCCAAACCCGGGTTCATGGTCGAGGGAGCGACCCTAGAAACCGTCACTCCCATTCCGTACGATGTGGTTAATGACCTTAAAGGTGGATATTGAGTCCTGCCTGCAGGACTTCTCTTCTTACTTTCTAAGTATTACTCTTGTTTGTGTTTGCTTTTTTACTAAGGTTATGTGATGGACAACGTTAGCATTCAACTAAGACCAATTTTGAATGAAATGTATTGACTTTTAAAGATTTCATTCTATATATTTTGTCTAGCTTTAGTTATATCTAAATTTATTCTCTTTTTTTTTTATGATTTTAAAAGAATATTGCGAATCATGTTTAGATTGAAGATTTTGTAAGGCGCACTTTAGCCATGAAGCAAGGTACATTTAAAATTAGATAAAGTAATATTCGATAGAGTAATAATTTTGTTTAGATAATAATTTCTTTCGGTCTCAACTTGGGTCAATTGATTAAAATAATATTCGATAAAGTAATAACCTCGTTAAGTAAATATTTTTTTAGGCAAAAATTTGTGTGTATCATGTTATACATGCAACATGATCAAATTACTCAATTTTGACCCGTGTTTGACCCGCTGATATCAGCATGACATCATCATTATTATTATTTTTTTGACTTTTTTTAAAAATGTTTTTTCCCCTTTATTTTAAGGACGGACGTATCACTCTTTGCATACGAAAGTGTCAATCGTAACAAACAAAAGTATCAATCGCAACAAACAAATTTTTTTTCATTTTTTTCCTTTTATTTTAAGGACGGACGTGTCACTCTTTGCATATGAAAGTGTCAATCGTAACAAACAAAAGTGTCAATCGTAACAAATAATTTTACTTATTTTTTCTAATTTTTTTGATAAGGAAGGCGTGTCATTTGTAATGAATAAATGTGTCATTTGTTACTTATCCAAAGTATCAATCGTAACAAACAAAAGTGTCATTTGTATTTGAATAAAATGTCATTTATATCATTTATTGAATATCAATTATTTTTTAAAAAAATGGGATTTGTTTCGAAAAAAATATCATTTGTTTATGAAAAAAGTGTCAATTACAACGAACGAAAGTATCATTTATCTTAAAGTGTCAATCACACTGAAGTAAATTGGCACTCAGAATTAAGGAACGTGTCACTTTCATCTACGAATCAATATGAAGCATAATAACCAGAAATGTTACCCAAAGTGTCAATCGTAATAAACAAAAGTGTCAATTGTCCCGAATGAAAGTGTCATTGTTTAAAACAAACAAACAAAAGTGTCATTGTTTAGAACAAACGACACTTTTGTATACAAAGAGTGACACTCTCGTCCTTATAATAAAGGGAAAAAAAGAAAAATATTTTTTGTATTTCAAAACAGAAAAACGAAAAAAAGTGTCGTGTCATTCTTTGTATTTCCGAAAAGACGAAAAAAAAAATGCGAAAAAAGACGAAAAAGGCGAAAAAAAAACTAAAAAACGAAAAAGACAAAAAAAAAAAAAGGCGAAAAAGACGGAAAAAACAAAAAAGGCAAAAAAATGAAAAAAGACGAAAAACATAAAAGGCGAAAAAAATGAAAAAGACAAAAAAACGAAAAAAGGCGAAAAAACGGAAAAAACGAAAAAGGCGAAAAAATGAAAAAAGACGAAAAAACGAAAAAGGCGAAAAAAGCGAAAAATACAAAAAAAGGAAAAAACATAAAAGACGAAAAAAGACAAAAAAAATTAAAAAAACGAAAAAAAAAAAAAAAAGCAAAAGCAAAAAAAAACAAAACAAAAAAAAACAAATATGAAAAAAAAAATAGATGAACACATGAGTCAAAGCGGGTCAACGGATCAAACATGGATCAAAATTGGGCAATTGGATCATGTTGCATGTGCAACATAATGCATACTAGTCCTTTTTTTTTTTTTGTCCCAACGTTATTACTTAAAGAGGTTTAAAATGTAAGTGTTTGCTTACGTGAATGACGAAATGGAGATTGTAAGGGGTTGTTTGTTAAGAGATTTTTTTAATTTAATATATATAGAATGTTTTGAATTTTGGTAAGAGATTGTGATTTGAGATTTCTTAATCATATCTTTAAAGTTGAAAATCCTTGTATGTTGATGCTTTTTTTTTTTTTTCAAAAGCAACAAACTCGCATTCTAAATCTTGTTAATGATTATCAAATTCATCAATTTCTTAGGTTCTGTTTGTAAATGTATTTTTTAAGCATTTATATGCTTGATTACTGCAATTTTAAGCATTTCTATGCTTATTTACTGCAACCAATTAGTGTTTGCAATCTACGTTAGCTTCTTTAAAATTATCGTAAAAATCTACTTTCTACGCTTTTCTAAAATTAAGCAGCTAAACTGATTTTTTACAATTATCTAAAATCCACATAATTTTGCATAAAAAGGAAAATTTGGGGAAGACCGCGATTCACTTTTTTACAATTATCCAAAAACCACCTAATTTCTATGGGTTGTCTCAATTGACTTATCTTATTTTCTAAAAAAGAAAATAATTACTTCACAAAATCTCACTTTTTCTTTGTGGGATCTACATTTATACATACAATCACCCACTCATCTACACATAACCACCCACTCATCTTAATCTCCGTGCCCAAAAGAAATAAGACAAGTCGGGTGAGACGGAAGGAATAAGATTTTTGGGAGGCTTCCGGAGAATTTGGGGGAAGACGGCGATTCAATTTTTGAATGTGAGTTTATAATAGGCTTTGTGGGAGGATACCGGAGCTTAACGATGAACAGATTTTTGATTATAGTGTGTTTTTTCATAATAGGTGTCTTTGTGGAAAACCGTTGCTTGATTGCAAATGATTTGTGTTTGTTGTTATGAATATATATATCGTATTTATTTTTGTTTATTAAGAAATAAAAAAATTATCTATTTTAATTTTAAGAAATAATGGGCGCTATTTGTTGAATAAACTAAACCTCGAGAAATAAGATTAATTGTTTCTTAATAATTAAATGGATTGCTTTGTTTTTACTGAAGCCATTCGATATATATAAGACCATATATTTCTAACTAGATTTAAGTTTTAATTAAGAGGAAATAGGTGATACTAAATTTTCACAAAACTATTTTAGTTATTTTAGTGAATTAAAGATTATTTATTCGTGATCATATTAATTTTTTTAGAGTTTTCAAGTGACATGTTAGTTTAATGTAAGCTAAGCATGAACATGTCATTTTAATCATTTTATGCACTTTGTGATTAATCGCATGATTGATTTGTTTAACTCTTCATCATTGTATTTTGCTAGTAGTTTAATTTTTTTTCAAATATTTGAATTGAGATGGGTGTAGCAGCAGTTATTAGTGTGCTTACTTCGGAAAGATACGGTTCTGGTATTATGAGACATACTCTTGCTAGGGCTCGACTTCTTCTTCGTTAATGTCAGGTTCATTTATCTCATATTCACCGGAAGGGGAACAAGCTGGCAGATTATTTGGCCCGTCTGGGACATCAGACAATACTGCGGTAGAGCTTACATAGATTGATACTACTACAACTTATGTTTCTTCGGATCAACTTGGATATCTTAACTTCAGATCTCGTTCACCTTGAGTTTGTGATGCATTCAACAGTATGATTTCCAATTTAGTAGACCGTTAGCTTGTTGTCCATCTTTTGAGGCCTTTATTTATTATTAGTTGGATTTGGTTGTATTTTTATGGAAAATGTCACTATTGGGCCTTTCCCATCGTTGTACATTTGAGGTTGTATGATATAAAACGTAATTTCTCTCGATATTGATTTTCATGGACGATTGTTTTATGAAATTTATATAAAAATAAAAAAAAGAATTGTCTTTATTTAAAAAAGATAGTTATTTGAAAGACACCATATTGGATTGAATAAGAACAATTAAACACGTGGATTAATGATCTAGTATATAAAATAAAAAATATAACAATTAACAAACGATTCGAACGCACTTGAATCATTATCGTGTGATATTTTATATTGTGGCGTCCACCGAATAATTTGGTCGAGCACGTGATAAACATTGCGCGTCCATTGAGCAATGCCAAAGGCCAAAATCATTTTTATTTTATTTTTAAAAACCTTTTTTAATTAATATATTTGAATTATTAGTTTTATTACCAGATATGAAAGTTGGGGCACTAAGCTATCTTTGTGGACTTGTGGTCCATTCTCCCACAAATTACTACTACTACAAAGGAATCCTAAGTTGTGAATACATCAAACTCTTTTGATCAACTGGTATTCGTACTTCTGCGTAAGTGGTATTTAAAGTTGATTTAATGTTTAATTTTCATTAGGATTGATTTAAGTTAATAATATGAAACTCTATTATTTAAGTAATCTAATACTCAATTTACGGTAGGTTCGATCTAAATTAATACTCCCTACGTTCCATTCCATTAGTCCAGTTTTCCTTTTCGGATCGTTCCACTCCATTAGTCCATTTTTCTTTTTTAACTTAAAATAACACTCTTATACAGGGGTGTAAGTGGTTCCGCTCCGAACCACGAAACCGATCAAACCGAACCGAATCAAACCGAAAAATATGGTTCGGTTCGGCTTCGCGGTTTGGTTCATTTTATTTTTTTAGGAACCGTTCACATTCGGTTCGGTTCGCGGTTTCAAGAATTTTTGAACGGTTTGAACCGAAGCGAACCAATATCTTATTTTTTAATTTTTTAATTTAATATTTGTCTTTATTATATGAGAATGTTATTGGATTTAGATATTAGATTTAAGTTAATATCAATTCTAATCTATACAAAGGAAGAAAAATGAGTAACAACTCTATACTTATGAGTTTGGAACGAGTGACATCCTATAAACTATTATTCTTGCATTATTTAGAATTTAAAAAATAAATAAAAAAATAAAAAGGTAAACCGGTGAACCAAACCGAACCAAACCATTTATAAGCGGTTCGGTTTGGTTCGATTTCGATATTTAAAAGCACATCGAACCGAATCGAACCGAACAATTTCTATGTGTTTGGTTCGGTTCCTAAAATGCATAAGAAACCGAACCGAACCAAACCGTTACACCCCTACTCTTATATATTCTAGTGGACCCCACTACTTTATACTACTTTACACACAACAAATAACTTTCTTAATCTCCGTGCCGAAAAGAAAGTGGACTAATGGAGTGGAATGAAGGGAGTTATAATTATAATCTTTTGATCAGAAAAGTTAAATTTTCAAAGTCAGAGCTACAGTAGTCGTGGCTCACATGAAATCATTAATGCCTTCGTGTACTGCCGGATAATGTTTGCAAAATCGAATACACACCACAAAATAACATCCACTTAATCAATAAAGATAGTGGATTTTTTGTGGCAACGATCCAATCTTTGAACTATGTATATTGTGATTAAATGATATGTGTTCGAATTTTATAAATAATTTTAGATCGAACATGTCATATCATATATAATGCACTGCATAGTTTTATATACTTTAACTTTTGTAAGATGATCACGAATGGATTCAAGATTTAGAATTTGATACGTGTAGATGTTTTGGGATTTACACTTTTAGTTAATGAAATAAAATCTCCAAATTTAAGAAGTGAAAAATATGAAAAAAAGAAATTAAAAAAATTAGAATATACATATAAGATTAAGTAATATACGCAATTTGACGGTCAAACTCACAAATAACAAGTATCCCTAAATCTACCTATGATAATGGGGACAAATATATTCTTATATATATAAGATAAGAAATACTACCAATCAAGATAAAAATTTATGGATATATATACTTCAACCCATTAATAACGTTATTTTTGGTAATTAAAAAAGGCAAATAATGCATTAATAGAGATTAACAACTCAAAAGTTAAATAATATAACCACAAAATATTATTTTTTTAATCTCCGTGTCCAAAAATAAATAGATGTTATTAATGAGACGGAGGAAAATGTACTATAAAAATTGAACTTGTATACACAAATTTCAACACAAAGTTGTTGCAATTCAAACTTAATAAATATAGTTGCACAGACTAGCCTTAACTATATACTCCCTCCGTCCCATTATTTATGTTCCATGTGCACGTAATTAAGATATTGGGTAAAGGTAAAGTTGTGGTGTAAAAGTATAAGGGTTAACTTAGATTGTTTCACTCATTTATTTCCTTATTTGGTATGAGACATAAATAATGGGACAACCAAAAAAGGTAAGTGGGACATTAATAATGGGACGGAGGGAGTACTTATATTGGTGTGATTTCTTAAATACCAAATCGATATTACAAAATTCAAATTTACCGCAATCGTATATTTGCTATACAAAATACTCAATTTTACTTTAAAACCCCTACTTTTCAGACTTGTCAGACTGAGTAAATGATTGAAATCGGATATATTAAGCAGAACACGGAATCCCGCTCACGTCCCGCTCAAATCCCGCTCGCGTCCCGCTCAAATCTCGCTCCGCGCTCAAATCCCGCTCACACCAGCCCAAATCCCGCCAGCCCAAATCCCGCTCATGCACTCAAATCCCGCTCACGCCCAACTCAAATCCCGCTCACGCACTCAAATCCCACTCACGCCTAGCTCAAATTCCCGCTCACGTCTCGGTCCATCCCGCTCGAGAAATCCCGCTCGGAAAATCTCGCTATACATGTCAAGTCCCGCTCGACTTTTTGACTTTTTCATAAAGTTAGGGATAATGTAGGTAAAATTGGGTATTTTGTGTAGTAAATATAAGGATTGGGTAAATTTGAGTTTTGTTATATGAAATTGGGTAAAAGAGAATAATGCCATTATTATATTTTCTCTTATATTCTTAAAGTTGGTGTTCTGTTAGTAATATTTTCTTTTTAAAACGAGTAAAAAATTTATGACTACAAATTAATTATTTAATTGTGAAACAATATATAATACAATAATTACAATATCATTTTCTTAATCTTAGTATAAAAAAAAATTGACTTCTATTGAATGGATGAAGTATTTATTACTCCTTCCGTCCCGTTCGATTTGTCTATATTTTCTTTTTGGATTGTTCTGTTTGACTTGTCTTGTTTTTTGAAATTGTAAAATAATTACTACTCCCTCCGTCCCATTTATATTGACCCCTTGACTTTTTGGTATGGGAATTAAGAAAGTAGAGTAAGTGATAAAGTAAGAGAGAGAAGATGAGTGAAATAGTAAGAGAGTGGATGATAAAATAGGTGAGAAAAATAATAAAATATTTTTTTTAATTTTTGTATCGAAAAAAAAAAAAACAAACGGGATGGTACCGAGGGAGTATATTATTTATACTCTCCTCCGTCCCATTATTAGTGGCTATCTTTCCTAATTTGGACGTCCCGCTATTAGTGACAATATTCTAAATTAGTAAAAAGTTAACACCCTATTTTCTACTTTATCATTTTATCTCTCTTACTTTATATCTACTCTCATTATTATACTTATTTCTCTCTTCTACTTTAATATCTTCTCTCTCCTACTCTCTCATTATTAGACTCATCTCTCTCTTCTACTTTATTATCTGCTCCTCTCTCCTACTTTATTACATATTCTCTTAATTATCGTGCCGAAAAGAAAGGCGCCACTAATAATGGGACGGAGGGAGTAATATATAAACAAGAGTCACCCTATCAAAAACAAATCAAATCAAGAACAAAAAAAATGGGAAATCCCAATCTTTCCATTTTAGTGCTGATCACCATCCTCTTCCTCTCTCTCTCCTCCCTCTCTCTCTCCGAGCGCTGCAACCCAAATGACAAAAAAGCCCTCCTCCAAATCAAAAAAGACCTCAACAACCCCTACGTCCTAATCTCATGGGATCCCCAAACCGACTGCTGCGAATGGTACGTCGTCAAGTGCGACGACAAGACGAACCGAATCACCGTCTTCGCTCTCTCCGCCGCCGATCTCAAGCTCCCGATCCCCGCCTCCATCGCCGGCCTCCCCTACCTCGAAGACCTCGCCTTCCACCGCGCCAACGTCACCGGCCAGATCCCCAAAGCAATCGCCAAATTGACGAATCTCAACTTCCTAGATCTGCGCCAGAATCTTCTCACCGGTCCGGTTCCGTCCTTCCTCGCGCAGCTCAAAAAGCTCACGTACATCGGATTATCGAGGAATAGTCTCACCGGTTCGATTCCGCCGGAGCTCGCGCAGCTGCCGCTGCTCTCCGGTCTCCTCCTAGATCGGAACAATCTCACCGGAGGAATTCCGGAATCGTTCGCGGATTTTAAAATCAAGGATTTCTACCTCTACTTGTCGCACAATCAGCTCTCCGGTCCGATCCCGAGGAGATTGGGGAATTCGAACTTCACGCTCATCGATGTTTCGAGAAACAAGCTGGAAGGCGATATTTCGTTCATGTTCGGGAAGGATAAGAGTTTGAACACGGCGGATTTCTCGAGGAACCAGTTCGAGTTCGATTTCTCGAGTGTGGAGTTTCCGGTGAATCAGATGAATAACTTGGATCTGAACCATAACAAGATCTTTGGGAGCTTGCCGGTTTCATTGAGTAAGATGGAGAATCTGTTTTCGTTCAACGTCAGCTACAACCGGCTCTGCGGCCGGATTCCGGTCGGCGGGAGGATGCAGGGGTATGATGTTACGGCGTATTTTCATAACCGGTGTTTGTGTGGTAATCCGTTGCCGGCATGCAAATGATTCCGTTCCCGGTTTTGAGTCGGTAATCCATTGCCGGAATGCAAATGATTCCGGTTAATCTATCATAAGAAGATATCTTAGTAAAAGATTTCTATAAATAAGCTTTTTATGGATAAATGGTTAAAATTAATTTTAATAAAAAGTGGTTCGTCGTGGGTTAATAGCAAGTAACCCCTTATGGTTTAACCCCCCCCCCCCCCCCCCCCCCCCCCCCCCCCCCCCCCCCCCCCCCCGCCCCCCAGGTGTAAATTACTCCCCCCCTAAAGTTTGACAAGAGCATCAAGTCTTGTGATTTACGCATGAAGTACATTAATAGCTACACTTAAACGCCCTCAGCGATTTTAAATAATCATTTCCTAGGTCCCAAAATTCCCTTTAGCATGTGCAAATTATTCCCCCATTTTGAAATTTGGGTCCCTCAAAAGTGCTTTGTCCACCTTCCCCCCCCCGCTAAAATTGAAGTATTAAAATGCAAATTATTATGAACTATTCAACTAATTAAGTTCAAGCAATCAGTTTTATGGGAATCCCCCCCCCCCCAATTTTTTTTTTCCAACTTTATACCAATCTACACACAACTAACAACCCTCCTTAAAAACCGTCAAACAAAATAAATTGGAAGCTGGAATAATAGAGGGGGGGGGGGGATGACCGGAGCGACGATAGACCGATAAATAATATTCGATAGAGTTAGATAATAAATTTTTTCGGTCCCGATATGGGTTAATGCACTAAAATAATGTTCAATAAAATAATAACCTCGTTAAATAAATATTTTTTTTCTATCCTAAAATTATTACTTTATCGAGCTTTTAACTTTAATTCCTTCATAAATGTATAAATTTACAAGAAATTTTAAAATCACAATTTGTGAGATAAATTGTTCTATTTCAATTGGGCCTTTTGATACGAACCGGGGACTAGGAAAGGCCGAGGAAAAGACGAATATTGGGCCAATGTCTCCACGGTCCAGCCCAAAAGAAGTGGCCCATTAAACTTGGGCTTAGTTAAACCACTTTGGAAGAAATAGTGTAGTTGCCATAGAAATGGTAAAGAGTATAAATAACTAAGTAATTATATACTCATGGAATTATGACCCATTGGACTCCAATACAAAATTAGTATTGATTTTAACAAATAATCCCTCCGTCCCGTTATAGTTGGCCTAATTTTTTCGACACGGAGATTAAGAAAGTTGATTTATGTATGTTAAAGTGATGAGGTCAACTTATTTCCATTTTCGAAAATAGGCCAACAATAATGGAACAGCTCGAAATAAAAAAAATGAAAATAAATTCTTTATCAGTAATTCTACTTCTAGCATTAATGAAGTGTTTTTCTGTCTACCTACATATCTCCTTCATCAAGAAACCAAAAAAAAAAATTCATAAATTTACTAAACATTTTTCAGAAGAAATCCGAAGAGCTAAATTATGTCAGCGCCGCCGTACGTGGCGGCCGGTTTTAGTCCTGAAGGGGCCGCGCCATCCATAGCGAGCTGAGGGCGCGGAGGCGGTGAAAGTATTCGGCGATCGCCAGAAAACACCGCGCGGCTTGCCGGACGGTCAGGATCTGGTGCAGCCGGTGTAGGGTTTGCTGCCTCAGATTATCTGCCTGAAAGTCAAATCAATTTTCTTTAAAATATTAATTATAATTATTTGAACAAAAAAAATTAGAATTAATTGTGTTGCATTCTGCAACTCATCATGATTCATGCATGTCTGTTGACTTTTAAGGTTTTGATTAATCAATTATCAAATATCAACTACACCTGCTGCATATTTTTCTATGTTGACATAATTTAATATTTTAGATTTTTGTGGTAGGTTAAGAATATTGTTCCCTCCGTTCGGCTTGACTTGTCTTGTTTTTCTTTTTGGGTTGTCCCACTTGACTTATCTTGTTTCTTAAAAAGGAAAATAATTACTACACAAACTCCCACTTTTTATTTGTGGGACCTACATTTTTACAGATAATTAATCGCTCACTCTTCTACACACAACCACCCACTCATCTTAATTTCCGTACCGAAAAAAGTAAGACAAGTCGGGCGGGATGGGGGGAGTATATGATTAGTAGATATGATTGTTTATAAATATAATAGATTATAATATATTATATATACGTGTCAAATCATTCTCTCTTCAACTCATGTCCCATTTTCTCTTAATTTAAGCAATTGTTTGCACTCAACACTTATGAAAAAGGCCGGAATAAATCAAAGAAATATACATAGTATAATTATACAATAAGTCAAAAATTAGCGCATATATATCTTTTTTCGTGTAGTAAAAAATCGACTGTATTAAAATAATATATTCAAAAATTGACACGTTGACACGCACGAATATACGTAACAATTACATAACTCTACTCTTCATGTTATTCATACTTCTAAGCAATTTATTTGGTCTAATTATCAATTATTAAAACTATATATTTTGCATAATTACAAAGCATTTAATAGAGTTTTAGGTTTTTTTTTTCATACATTATTTTTAGGCATGGTCAATTTGGCAGCACTTCAAGTCAAAACGGTTAAAAAATGACTTCACATGCACATGCTGGGATCCTAAATACCTGACAGGGATATTTTTGTCCAACTTTATTTTACACTGTCACAACCGTTATATTGGAGTTAGAGCATATGCAGTTTCTACTTTGCCTATTATCCTGCACCCTCTTCCCCTTTCTTGTTCCGTTATTTGTTCACTTTCTTAATTTGGTAAAAAATTATTATCATATCTTCTACTCTATCATCTTCTCTCTCATCTTTATTACATTCTCTCTCCTACTTTACATCTTTCTTCATACTCTTCATTATCTTCTCATATTCTCTCTCATCTTTATCATCTACTCTATCTCATACTTTTCTCTACTCTCTTATTCCCCTATTTCCCTAAACCAATTCTGTTCATGTGCAATAATTAAAAAATTAAAAATTATACTACTTTCTCCGTTCCTGTTTTTGTATGTTCATTTGTTTTTTCACATTGATTAAGAAAAAAATTAATGATATGAAAGTTAGATAAATGTTAGTATTGGAATTTGAGTAAATTAAAGTAAATTACTAAAAAGTTAATGTCATAATTGTGATTGCTATTATAAAAGTTGGATAAAATAATATTTTTCTATATTATCATATTAATTAGATCTACTTCCTCCGTCCCACCAATCTTGCAACATTGGGGTCTCGGCACGAATTTTAAGATAGTGGGTGTAGAGGTAAAGTAGTGGAGTGTAAATGTATAAAGTAGTGGTATAAAGTTAAAAATAGTGGGGTCCACTCATTTTATCTCTATTTTATGTAATGTTGCAAGATTGGTGGGACAGCCTGAAAATGAAATGTTGCAAGATTGGTGGGACGGAGGAAGTATTAAAGTTGGTGAAAGATTTAATTAGATACAAAAAAAAATTGTTAATATGCATATAGATTTGGGACAGACAAAAAAAGAAAGTAGACACGTATATTTGGGACGGAGGGAGTACTATATACTCATTATGTCCCAATGCTCATTTTCTTTAAATAGATGTTTCAATATTTGTAGCTCACTTTTAAAAAATGTAATGATTGTATGAACCAAAATTAATTATCAAAAAGTGAAACAATCTACACTACATACTACCACTTCCTAAATTCTTGTGTCGAACCAATTGAGCCACAAATATTGGGACGGAGGGAGTATATTTCTAATAGGATGATGGGCTCGACTTTAAAAAGGTCGTAGTCGATGGACTTTAGGTATATTCTCTTTGTGTATAATTAATCATAAAAGTGACGTGTAAGTAAGATTTAGGGTTTTAACGGCGTACCTGTCGTACGAACCCTTCGAGGGTCGATAGCTTGTTGATCGCTAGGGCCATCTGAGCCATGTAGTTGTTCATGTTCGGGGGGACGGTGAGCGAGTCGGAAGCTAGGGTTTCGGAGAGGGAGTTAGTGAGAGACTGGAGGCCCTGAGATAGAGCCTCTTCTGCCTCGTGAGTTGATTGTTGAACTCCACATATTGCTAGGAGTTGTTGCTCGGTTAATGGCTCAATTTGGCTCAATGTTATCTGCATATAGAAAGTATAAATAAAGTTATCAAGATGAGAATTAGGGTTGGTAGTTTTGTTAACCGAAAATACGGTTATCTACTTGCATAAGATGAATACGAAATTGAATTTTTCGGTATAGTTTCGATTTTAACTGAAATTCTTGAAGACAAAAATGGAAAAGAGAGTACATGAAATATACTAGAGTCAATTGTCAAAATAACACTCCAAAAAAAAAAAAATCCCAAAATAACACTCTTTAAAAAAAAAATTCCCAAACTAACATATTTTCTTGCCACCTAATCATTTTTTCCCACGTAAACAATGATTAATTCTTCTTATTTTTGTATATTCAAATTTACTATACTTGCATTATGGGGAATAAAATAAATAAAAAGTATTTATATATTTTTTAAATTTTATTCATAATGCTAATATAATAAAACTGAATAGAAAATCAAAAATATCTTTCCATGTAGATGTTTATGCGGCAAAAAATGAGTAGGTGGCAAGAAAAATGTTAGTTTGGGGATTTTTATGGAAAATAATGTTTGTTGAGAAAAATATTATTGTGGCAATAATATTTTTTGAGAGTGTTATTTTGACAATTGACTCTACTACTGTCACACAATAGATGGTCACATGTTTTCTAAAGTTCCAAAAATGCATTTAATTAAACCAATATAAAAAACTCTCTACCGACAACTAATGACAACAAAAATTAATTAGGGTAAATTGTTTTACTACTTAAAACTCTTTTTTCAATAAAACAAATTCAAGAAATATTTAAAATATTTGTGGGTTGTGGTTAACCAATAGATGAACCGAAAATTGTAAAATAGAAACTCAAATACTAAATATCGAACCGTTGGATTCGATTTAGTAAGAAAATTTCGATTGGGTTCGATTCGATCGATTATCCGAATGAATTCAATGCCTTAATGAGAATAGAGTGGGTGGTTGTGGGGTTTGAAGGAAAGCGTATGATGAAAGAAAGGGAAATAATGCGTGCAAGTATAAAACACACGCCGAATCCAAAATCAGTAGCAACAGACATAAGCTTTATAGCCTAGTTGTGAATAAAACCAAACCATTACCTAAATTTGGCCAATTAATTTCGTCATTATTTAAATTCACACACATTTCCACGTCATAATTATTTCCCTCCAATTAATCCATGCAATTAACACAACATGTTAAAATAATTCAATTATTAGGGTTTTTGATTCAAGTATTAGGGTTTCCCCTTTCGTTTTAGTTTAATGATTAGGGTTTCGAAATGACGAACCTTCACGACCTCCGATGGCCGGAACCCGCCCATCCACATGAAGCATCGCTCGGCCGGCGTCTTCCACGCACCGGAGACGAGGTGGAAGACATCGGAATTCGCCACCATGCTCTTCAAGTTGATCACTTGATTGTAATGCGCCAAGCAGTTGTCGACGAAGAGGCGGAGCTCGTTCTCCGGCAAGTGGTCATGCACCGCGCTCCGGAGCTCCACCATGAGGCGGTGGTGCTCCTCCAGCCACCGCGCGTACTCCATGTCGAACACCGCCGCCGTCTCTACAATAATGGAATAATTCCATATAAAAATTTTAAAACTAGTATTATTGTTATTTTTAAATTATAAATAATGAATTTTTAAATTAATGTACCTGAAATTGTGTTGCTCATAGCAACGGTGACGCCTTGATCTAAAACAAATCCCTAATAAAGACATAATTATTACGGGAAGCATGATTAATTAATTAATCTTAGATGAAAATTATTATCACAAATTATATCGATTAATTAATATCTCACTTGGGGTCTTGCTCTTTGTATTTCTTGCTCTAATTGAGTGAGCCTCACCCTACTTGATTCCAGCTGCTGAACATAAGCCTGAAATAAACATTAAATATACTCAAAATCCATTATTTAATTTACATAATTACAATATATAAAAATTAAATTCTTGACTAATTAATCACTAATTATTGTAAAAACTTGCCTTTTTCCTAAGCCTGCTTTTCCTAGCTGCTTCTCTATTCTGAGCAAGCCTTCTCAATGTCTGCTTATGAAGAAAATTAAGCGATACCGGTTATGCATTTTACACGGTGTAACATCTACGAGACCGATCGAGTACGGATTTCCTTAAAAAGGCAATAAAAATAACCTTGGGATCCGGTGTTTTCGGTCCTTCGTGCTCCGAACTTGAGGTAGGCCCTCTTCGGTTTCCCCCACGCTAAAAAAATAATTAAAAAATAATTGAGAAAAACTATATTAAGTACAAAATCTCAGTTAACAAGAATCTTTTGCTATATTTATATTTTATTACTAAATTCTAACAAATGTAATATTTTATGTACTAATCTTAACTGCTTTGGCCGGTCCGGAAGCCGAAGCGACGTCGTTTTTGCTTTTAGGGTTGGATAACTCCATCGACGGTTCAGATGATCTCTTGGAGCCGCTTGTGGATGGAGAGAGTAATCCTGTGCTGCTCGGCTACCAAACACCAAATTTAACAAACCCATTAGCTATTAATCATTATATTTATAAATATTTTAGAGAGAGAGGAAAAAAAATGTATCTTACCTTTGATGTAGTAGCTAATGGCTCTACATGCATTGGCTGTGATGGGAAAATGTTGAGAGTGGGTGGCCTCATACCAGAATTTTCTGCAAATTAAAATAAATAAATAAATAATTATTAGGTAAAAGTTAAAGATTTAAGGTTTCTCTCTCTAGAAAGAATTATGAATTTCTGACATGGTAATAATAGTGGAGAGGAAAATTCATGAGGAGGGGAGATGGAGAGATGGAAAAGGCATGCAAACGAAGTGAGAAAAAGGGAAACTAGAGAGAGAAAGTGCAGAGAGAGAAAAGATGAAACAAAGAAACCTAATCTGTGTTTGGTACTGCCATTTGTAGTACAATCTGGCTTCGCAGAAATTCATGTATCAGAAGTTTGTTACATGCCGTGGACCCTCTCGTAGAAGATTATTTCTCTGAATTTTTATTTTAATTTTCAATAATTATTTTGGAAAAGTAAAATGAAATTGAGAATCAAAAATTTTACGTTTGTTATCTTGAGGGGAGTGATCTTGGCCGTCGAGGTACAGGAAGAGGGCTTGATCGAGCTCGCCCAAGTCGTAGGTGGCGGAATCATTGCTTCTGTTATCGGAATACAAAATTAGAAATACGAGATGAGTATTTAGGGCAAAAAAAAAAAAAAGTAAAAAAGTAAATTGAAGGAAGGAGGAGAAATTGTTACAAGTTGAAGCTTGGTGGGATTGTTGAGGATGAAGATGAGCCAAAGGATATGTGATTACTCTGCCCTATTTCTTTGTTAGTGAAGCTTCTTTTGTTGGATTCCATTGGAGGATTGTAAACTTAGAGAGAGAAAGTGAGAGAAACTTCCTTGTGATCATCAAAGCTTCATCAAATTCATATATCACCACTTCTATAAGAAAAATCCCACTTCATATAAAAAACCCGGATCTCCATAATCGAGAGAGAGAGAGAGAGAGAGAGAGAGAGAGAGAGAGAGGAGAGAGGGAGGGTTTAGTCGGTTATGGAGGAGGGGTGAGAGAGAGGATAGAAATGAAAGAATTGAATGCAAAAGACAAAGACTATATTAAGGTCTCTCCCTCCTCTCTCTCCTCTCTCTCTCTCTCAAATTCATGAAGAAGACTTTCTGCAAAGAAAAAAGAAGTTTTTCTAGTCTTCTTTCAATGAGTTTTGGTGGGTTATAGATAAAGCTATTGCAAGCGGTCTTATGAAATCCAAGAAGTCCAACATCTCTCTCTCTCTAACTTGGTTTCTCTCTCTAAAACTGTTCCACTCGGTGAAGCCATTGAAAAAGAGCTCGCCGCTATTGAGTGCCTTGTCCGCCTCTCTAACGGGGTAGAGTTGTACGACGTGGACGAATATGCCCTTCATTTTAGTGTTGGCATTTTCATGCAGATTTTCAAACGTACAACTGCCAGTGGAAGAAAAGGACTTGCTTGCTCTCGGCAGTTTCTTTCAAGAAGATACCCAATACTCCTACACAAACTTCATAAAGTGAAATGGGAGTATTGAGGGTATATTTGGAAAAAATGGAATAATTCATTAATTTGTTTATATATATTATTATATTAAGCAATGGGTGTGACGTATAAGATGACAAATTATGAGATATAAATTTTTTTCGATAACTTATGTAAATATTTCGATGTGGTCAAGATTTATTACATTATGGATTTGAAATTGCAAGAACATCACATCTATATGATATATTCATTTTGGAAAACCAAGATACGTAGTTCATTTTTATGCAAATATATATTGGATGGGACTCGAAAATATTCAAATTAATGCATTCGCTTGTAATTATCAAACTATCAATCTTGATATGATTGAGGTGTCCCAATACAAATATTCAATTTCTAATAAAATAATAAATGAGTGGATAAGAATCAACCACTCAAAAATTAAATAACGTACTACATTATTTTTTTAATAATCATACCGAAAAGGAATAAAATATTACTAATGGGATGGAGGGAATACTTCTATTTTATGAAGGGAAGAAAACATTAAGCCACTATTCGATATGCATACGTAATAAATTTCATCTTGTATAGAATCATACATGAAATTGAAATAGAAACACTACTAGCTAAACCATATGTGACCCCTAACGTTGGGATAAGATCACCTGTCCAAAAAATTTCTGTCCAATTGTTGTCCGATTCAAAATGACGTAGTTTTGTATTGAAAAACAACATATTAAAAGGATAAGATCGAAAAAAGAATTTAATAAATAATTAAAGAGTGCATTTTTTAATACAAAACTACGTCGTTTTAAATCAGACACCAATGAACATTGATTTATTGGACATGTGATCTCATCCCCTAATGTTTGTTCTACTTCTTGTATTAATTAATATTGTAAAAAATGAATACAAAAAATAAAGAAATAAATATATATCTAATATGATTCAAACCTTGTTTTATGCTAGTTGCTTCACCGCAGGTAACCTCCTCCTGTCTTTCAGGTAGGACCTTATCTTGAATAATCATTAAAATTATGTCGGAATTATTTTGGATTAGGTAACTGTACCTATTTGATTATTTAAGAATGCAATTATTTAGTTTGAAGAAATTAGGTCCTCTATTGTTAAATCAAACAACTATAATAGTTTTGTTATGTGGCAAATACGATTTGCTAAATACATGAATTTTCAATTTGTTAAAATTTGTAGTTCGGTAAAAATTTCGATTGAGTGAATTAGTTCACGTAGAGAGAGAGAGAGATGTGGCGAAATAGTAAGAGAGAGATAGAGAAGAGAGAGAGAGAGAGAGAGTATGGTGTATATTGCTTGACTTTTTACTTGTTAATTTTGGTTCACATATTGTTTGTCTTTTAAAGAAACAAAATACTTCCTATGAGACGACTCGAAAAGGAAAACAAGACACTTTCTATGGGACGGAGGGAATAATAATTTTACAAAACATGCTCGCGTGATGAAAATGACCCTATAAATATGTGCCTCTACTTTGACTAAAAACACCATATATTTAACTAAATGTGAAGGTAAATTAGTTTTTTAAGCCTACATAATCTCTATAATATTTTTAGGTCACCAAATCTTTTTTGTGTTTAAAGAAACCTTCCATCTATATATTTAGTCAAACACTACGAATCATTTGTGTTGGAGAATCCAAGTATATAATAAATACATTAGGTAAAACATTTAATAAGGGTAAATTTTAATTAAAGTAAATAATAAGGTGTAATAAAGTCAAATTTCTCTATATCGAAATTCTCCAGTCAAAAATGTGTGAAAGTGACTGGGAAAAAAGTACACCATTTGATGCTATTAACTGCTATAATAATTACTCCCGCCGTTCCAAATATATGTCCCATTTTTATTTTCGTCTGTTATAAATTTATATGCCGATTAACAATTTTTTTGTGCCTAATTAAATATTTCACTAATTTCTAGAAGTCTAATTAATATGATAATATAGAAAAATATCATTTTATCCAACTTTTATAATAGCAAATACAATTATTTTATTAACTTTTTAGTAATTTATTTTAATTTACTCATATTTCAATACCAACATTTATCTAACTTTCATATCATTAATTTTTTTCTTAATATGTGTGAAAAGTCAAATAGGCATATGTATTAGGGAGTATATAAATGTGAAATATTGAGATTCAATGAATCAAATTAACTCTTTTAATTTTAATGATTTTTTTTTATGAATTCATTTTTCTAACTATAATTGGCTTGATGTCAACTGTTGACACAAGTTGTTTAATTAATTACCAAATATATTTAATTCATTTTGGACTTTGATTGTTTCTCCTTAGCACGAAACTTTTTAACTAGAAACAAACATATTAATCGTCAAAACATATGACGAAATTACAAATTAAAATCTTAAAAAAATATATTCAAAAATATAAAAAACACAAAACAGTATACACAAAATAGAAAAAAACACGATCTCGATCGAAGGGTGAAGGAATTTGGTCAAGAAAATGTCGAACATCAAGCTACATGTGTTATTCGTTTATGCATAAAGACTTCACTCCCACGCCAAAATCCGAAAATCTACAGACACGATGTTTTTAATTTGTTTGAACATTTAATACTAGATTATTCAAAATTTTAACAACACTAATATACACACAATATATACCCTCACTAAAAAAACAAATGTACCTTTTGCCTTATACCACCACATACCATAAATCCATACCCTCCAATTAAAAAAAAAAAAATTAAATTAAATTGAAAGCATCCTGAACATGCCCTCTATCATCTTTTTTTTTTTTTTTTTTTTCTTGACTCCCTCATATGTATACAAATTTAAAAAAAAAATTACTAAGAAACCCTCTATATATTCAAATTTAAAAAAATATTAAGAAAAAATAATCATACAAAAAAAAAAAAAAAAAAAAAAAAAACATCCCTCAAAAAAAAAAAAAAATAACAAAAAAAAATACAAAACCAATCCACCCCCCCATCAAAAAAAACTACTTTTTTTTTTTAGTTTTTTTTTTTTTTTTTTCTTTTTTGTATTCATTTATTCAATCCTATCTTTTCAAATATCAAATATCCATCGACAAGACATAACAACAACTCAAGAATCTTGAGAGATGAGACATGGAGTTGATTGGTGGTTGGTGAGTGTAAAATCTTAGGCTAAATTTAGCAAAAAGAACCCTAATTTTGTGTAATACGATATGGGCCCCAAATTGTCCCTATTTCTAAAGATTCCAAAGATGGGCCTTGCTTATATTTATTCTCAGAAACGCAATACGAATTTGAAAAAAAATTAGGGCAGAAATGTGGGGCCCATGAGCCCTCTTTTCTTGGTTTCTATTTTTGGAAAATCTTGAAATTGTTGGAAGAGCTTTTGGCCATGGGAATTGTGGCATTGAGAGTCTTGTCTAAACTCCAATCAATGTGCAATTTCTTGGGGTGACATGACCATTCTTCCCATACATGTCTCCCTTCAAATATATTCATCCCTCCGTCCCGTTTAAAGCAAAGCGTTTCTTTTTGGAGCGAGAATTAAGAAAGTGGATGATAAAGTATGAGAAATGAATAAATGATAAAGTAAGAGAAAGAAGATGATTGAGATTGTGAGAAAGTAAATGATAAAGTATGAGAGAGAAATGATAAATAAATGGTAAAGTTGGAAGAGATAAATGATAAAGTAGAAGATAATTTATAGTATTTTTTTGAAAAGTTATTTCCTTTTTAGGAAACATGTCACTTCAAATGGGACACCCCAAAAGAAAAATGTGCCGCTTCAAACGGGACGGAGGGAGTATTATTATTAAATTAAAAATTATATAGAAGTAAAATTGTATTTAGTGTCTGTATCCAATAGCTATTACTCCCTCCGTCCCGCCCGACTTGTCTTGTTTCTTTTGGGTGGTTGTGTGTAGATGAGTGAGTGATTGTGTGTAAAAAGGTAGGTCCACAAAGAAAAAAATGGGAGTTTGTATAATAATTATTTTCTTTTTTAGGAAACAAGACAAGTCAAGTGGGACAACCCAAAAAGAAAAATAAGACAAGTCAAGCGGGACAGAGGGAGTACGTGTTTTCTAACAATAAAAGAGCCAATGGTTTATATGTTGAAACTCATCAAACTTGGGCCCTTGATCTTTGCCCAAACTAATAATTTGAATCTTGGCCATACTTTTAGCATTAGTGGCCTAAGTTGTTTTTTCTACTCCAAATTTTTCTTGGCATATAACACAAATATGAATCATTTGAATGATATGCAATCTGAAGATTTTAGGGCCCAACTGATTTTGGGTTACATGGGCCTTATAAACTCAATGCCTCATTGCTTATTTATTTATATATTATTATTATTATATGAGGAAAAATCGTGGATGTTGGATCCTTAGGAACTGAACATATCTCTTCGTATTCTTACAACATATCTTCTGGCTGATGTGACAAAGAGAAAGAAGAAGAAGAAGATTGATTCTACTGCATACTCCCTTCTATCTATAACCTTCTCTCCTTTTTTTTCCCCTTCTATCTATAGCTAAAGAAACACGGAAACGGATACGGGGATACGAATACATTAGGATAGGGATACGGCGATACGTCATTGTTCAAAAAAGCATGATACGAATATGTTTATGGTACTTTTTTTTTTTTTTTGAAAATTATTTTAATAATATAATTTATTTTACATTTAATTAGTTAATTTCATAGTCTACCCACTGCCTATCCATTACATTTAATTAACTAATTTCATCAAGATCATAAATAATATTAAATTAAATGGAGGCTAAAGAAATAAAAAATAAAATCAAAACTTTTTTCACACGTTTCCTAATATTAAAAATAATTTACAAAGAAATAGGAAAATACAATACGTTGTGTCGGAAACGTCTTGGATATGGATACGCTGCCAAGACAAACGTATTCGTGCTTCTTAGATCTATAGGGTTCTGTTCTATAACAGTAATAACCTCGTTAAATGAATATTTTTTTCTCGGTCTCTAGATTATTATTTTATCGAGGTTTAACTGTATGTTGTAGTTGTAATCGTTGTCAGATTCGTGCTATCAACAAGGAGATCGATCCTTTGACACCGTTCCACAAGAGGAGTGAAAAATGTAAAAATATCTTCTATCCTCTTTTAGCTCATCCATTTTCTTGTTGCAATACTGGAATAGGCAAAAGCTGCTGTAGAACTGCAATTTCTGTTCAATGAAAGGATCGTATCACTTGAAAAAATTACACTTCTCCATGTATTTCTATTTCATTGTGGTGTTGAAATACTTCTCAGGTTCAAAATCGAAGTTCTACCAATTTACATGAAGGCACAATGCTAGCAGCATCAGCTTGAAAGGAAAGGCTGGAACAACTTCTCTGCTTGGTCTGGGAAGAAGGTAATGAACAGAAATGCACCTGATGCAAAAGCAAATGCAGCATGAGACACGAGACATAACACGAAAATACGACTCGAGCTGCAGTTTTTGTTAGTACTCACAGATGAGAAAAGTCCCCAGTACTGCTGAGATCTTGCCTTGAACTTGAATCAAACCAGCCTTCCCTGCATTTTGCAGCTCGGTTGATCCAACGGTGTCGAACGCCCCTGCGGAGTCGCCATACCAGTTACTCTTTTGGTAAATTTGTTTGGGTTGAATGCATTAAACTCCGTACGCTATTAGCTTTTTACATTTGCCCCCTGAATTATGAAAATGTGCATTTTGCCTCCCGGATTATTGGTTTTGTGTGATTTGCCCCTGAACTATCTAATTTGTTGTAGAACAGTAAATTTTGAGACACACGTGCAAAGTCAGGGATAATTTCATCTTGGATTATCATAGAAATTATTCCATGACAAAACTAATAATCCATGGTGGCATTACCCCTTAATTTTGCACGTATGATAGGGAATTTTTTTTCCGATTTTGTTTTTTTAAGAAATTAGATTGTTCAAAAGCAAATTGTACGTTTTCATAATTTATGGGGCAAAAAACTAACAATCTTGGGGTTTTATGCATTTAACCCAATTTATTTTCACATCATTAAATAGAAGTGGGATTTGAAGATGGTTTACCTGGCTGTACAGATTGGAGTCCAGAAGTTATGCAGGCTATATTTTCATACCCAGCTTTCTCCAATTTGTCTGCAGCAGCAGCAGACCTTAGACCCTCTTGACGAACAAGCAACATCTTGCTTTCAGGTGAGAACTGGCTCTTCACATTCTTCACGAATTCCGGGTTGGGCTTCGTGAAGGGCAAGCCGAAGAACAAGCCGGAGAAGTTGTTATGAACTGTCCTCTTTATTATAGTCCCTGCAGATGGTATGAAGCTAGTTCTGATTTGTGAAGTGTTTTATTTTTATTATGGAAATTAGATTATTAAATTAATTAATTGAAAGGATGCGTTGGTTCTTAGATAAATGGACATGTTACTTCGTGGAATGGACATATTATTTCATAAATTAAATGATGAACGAATGTGTTGATTCATGAAGAGATATATTGGTTCATGTCAAGAGGTACTTGGAAGTTGAACAAATGCAACCATTCACAATTCATCTTATTGTGAAGAATTGTGTCCATTGTGTCCATTACGAAAAGTTGCGACCTTTGTGAAGAGTTATGTCTTTTATGAATGGGTGCTTCAAATCTATAAATAGACCATTTCATCCGATTATTATCAATCAATTTTCCAATTTATTTGTGTTTCCTTTCATCACATACTTTCATTTCCTTAGTCCCAAATATCAAGTAGTTCGCCGGAATTACGAGAAGTAGTGCAACTACTCGTAATTGAAAAACCGTTGTATCTTGGAGACGAGTGCTATAGACCGCTTGCACCGAGTAGTGGATCATTATCGTCTTGCGGAGAGAGAGTCTAACTCTCGCCTCGGTTTGCATTTCGTTATTTTCGCTAATCTATTCTCATATATTGTTTGTTATATTGTTGTAGTATTTATACTAACATTTGGTTTATTGTCGCTACATTTCTTCACACCTAATTTTTAATAACAATCGCAAGACGATAATTCGTGTTGAAGAAATGATGACAAGTAGTAGTAACGTGCTGCCGAACTTTACAACAGCAACGAACAACCAAATTCACGCGGAAAGGATCCCTGTTCATGCGGAAAGGATCCGACCGTCGCTCTTTGACGAAAATTCACGTTTAGGTTCTGCCCCAGGAGGGCTTCAAGTTCGTAGAAGTAAGCTTTCTGATCGGGCGTCGTTACGATAATTAAAATGGCCTCCAAACTTGAGTCAGCGAGTTTGTGGCAGTTCTGCCAGCTGTACTTCGCGGGCTTGTATCTTCTTCGTCTGAACTCCATTTTATGCGTCGAGCATAGTTTTGGAAAGCCAACGAACTCAGCTTTCTATCGGTATAAGAATCGGTGAGTTTTGAGAAGGGACGAAGCTCCTAAGCTATTCTAAAGTTGGGGGTTCGGCACATCCCAAGGAGGATGGCGTTTCGGTAGTGCCTTTTCGTAGATCCGTAACTTCTTGATACGATCTCCCAATGGCGAACGGAAAAGTTCTGGAGATCCTTTGAATGACAAGGTTCGATACGATATAGGACTTGGGGTTTCCAGATTTGAGGTCTGTTCACAAAATATCTCTCAAAATGGGTGGAGCTAAGCCTCATTTCAATAATTAGAATTTTCTGGGTGTGGCATTTAATCAAACAGCTTCTGGGCGACATTCGAGCAGACGTATCTCAGCGGTCGGGACTCTGTTTTACGATCAAAGATATGCTCTGGAATCCTTGTTTATCAAGGTTTGTGTGTATGTCAGTTTTCTAGAATTATGAGTTCGATTGGGTCATGAAAATCGGGTCGAAACTTCGCTGCTCGCGCTTCTCGCCAGTTTGGTGTTTTGAGTAGGCTTTTTTTGAGGGGTATAACATTCTGGTCCGAACTCCAAATAACGAGAGGCAAGTTGCGTTGGAAAGCCTGTAGTCGTGGCTTTACAACGGTATGGGTTTCAAGGGGTTTTCGGACAAATAAATAGTGTGTTGGAAATGCCCGGAACATGCTGCTCCGCAGCTTGAAAATCAGTAGGTAGTGCAGCGAGCCTTCTTCGACGGCGAATAATTCCTTGGTCCGATCTCCGTTTCACGAACCGATAGGTGTGTTGAATAGCTAAAAGTACAAGGTTTGCAATGGTATAGACTTTGGGCATTGTTTTTCATTACTCCGGTCGGAAATTGCGATGCAAGTTCGCAAGATGAACAGTTTTTCTTTCGCAAGAAAAATCTGGGTTTAGTGATGATTTTGGGCAGTTTAACGGGGTGTAACTCCTAAATCGAGAGTCCGTTTATCGAACTGCGAGATGCGTTGGAAAGCCTATACAAGTGGCTTTCCAGAGGTATGAGTTTCGATAGGTGTTAGTTGGTTTTGAGTGATCGGGAGTTGTTTGAACATAGCCGGTTCACTGCCTGTGGCACCGAGGCAGTTCGGAGTGCCATCTTCGGCAGCGGATAACTTCGGGGTTCGAGGTCCGATTTACGAACAGTTTGCGGCGTTGCAAAGTTCGTATTATAAGGGATTATCTGAGGAAAGACCCGATATCCAAAGTTGAAAAGGGTACTCTGAGTAACGGTTCGAGACCTTAGATGAAATTGGATCCGACGAGGATACGTTCCGAGATCGCAATAAAAGTGGATCCAACGAGGATGTGTTCCGGGATCGCAAGAGTAACTAAAAGAACGCGCTAGGATTGACTATCTAAAATGTTATTTTATTTAACTACTTTGAATCTGTCTCGATTCTTGAAAGAGACACCTCCAATTGTGGGGGAAGATGAAAAAGATGAGCAAAAACGCATAGCGTATGATGCATGACATCATAACGATTACATACGAAGAAGCCGAATGACTACGGAACTTCTTAGAGGATATTCCTTGTTGGGAAAAATCCGTGTCTCCCGTCTTGATACATTGTGATAGTATGTATGCAATAGGGAGAACACAAAGTAGTATGTATGATGGTAAGTCTCGACATATTCGTCGAAGACATAATACCGTTAAACAATTGATCACTAGTGGAATAATAGGTATTGACTATGTGAAGTCAAAAGACAATATTGCGAATCCGTTTACTAAAGGTATTAACCGTGATCAATTGTCAATGCAGTTAGGGGAATGGGATTAAAATCCACACTAAAAGAACACTCTTAATGGTAACTCTACCATGATAATTGGAGATCCCATGAACATGGTTCAAAGAGACAACTAAGTTAAGAATGTTCAAGTTGTGCACTTGAAAACACAACTAAAAATCCATTCTCAAAGCTGCCCCAAGTGCAAACCTGTAGCTTGTGGTAAAAGGGTAAGCTTATAAGCTTTTAATGATTCCTATAGCCTTATTGGTGGAGTATGTCAGGATACTCTTTATAGGAGATAACCTATATAAGTGAGAAGTGTGGCCGGTTCAAATAGAAAAACACTTATGAATCCAAGATATGGTCCAAGGCCAAAATGGACACAACGTGAGAACGAAAGATATTGTATCTATTATTGTGTATATGTTATTGTCTTGGTTTACACAAAAAGCTGACCGGTTCAAGACATCGCGTTCACCGAGCAGCGAGTAAATCCGATAACATTATACTAAGGAAGGTTCAAAGTAAAAAACTACCTATCCTGATGCAATAATAGGTCATTGGGACTTTGGTTTGCATAACATTTTGCATTTGCATATGCATTTAATAATCTAACTTCCATGTGGGGGATTGTTAGATTTTTATTATGAAAATTAGATTATTAAATTAATTAATTGAAAGGATGCGTTGGTTCCTAGATGAATGGACATGTTACTTCGTGTAATGGACATATTATTTCATAAATTAAATGATGAACGAATGTGTTGATTCATGAAGAGATATATTGGTTCATGCCAAGAGGTACTTGGAAGTTGAACAAATGCAACCATTCACAATTCATCTTATTGTGAAGAATTGTGTACATTGTGTCCATTACGAAAAGTTGCGACCTTTGTAAAGAGTTATGTCTTTTATGAATGGGTGCTTCAAATCTATAAATAGACCATTCCATCCGATTATTATCAATCAATTTTCCAATTTATTTGTGTTTTCTTTCATCACATACTTTCATTTCCTTAGTCCCAAATATCAAGTAGTTCGCCGGAATTACGAGAAGTAGTGCAACTACTCGTAATTGAAAAACCGTTGTATCTTGGAGACGAGTGCTATAGACCGCTTGCACCGAGTAGTGGAGCATTATCGTCTTGCGGAGAGAGAGTCTAACTCTCGCCTCGGTTTGCATTTCGTTATTTTCGCTAATCTATTCTCATATATTGTTTGTTAGTTTGTTAATGGTGGAAAATTTGGTAGCTTTACATTTCTTTTTTTGAATGACGAGGGTAACCCGCAGCCGAGGTGACAGACACATATAGCGTTTTCAGTGAAATTTGAACTCATAACCTATCGGTCCTGAGCCACCCACCTTCACCAACGCAAGCCCCTCCTCGGGCGGATTCCTCCTTTTGCCATCTCAAGGGGACAACTTTTCATTTCTTTTCAAGAATGAGAGTTGAAGCTAAAGCAAACCAAACTTAACCCATAAAGTGGGGAGAGTTTTGATTATCCAAGTGAGATAAGGCCAAGAAATTATATAAATATGACCAAATTCAAGCAAGGGTTGCAGAATTTAATTTTAAATGCAGAAAAATAGTAGAAATTGCTTAACAATGAGTTTCATTTTTGGTAGCATAATTTGGTTGTTGAAGATAAAGAAGTGTTGGTGAAAGTACCTACTAGAGGAGAGTGCTGAGGAGTAACAGCAAGGTATCCCTGCCATATCTGCTAACTTCTCTCACTCTACTCTCTCTCTCTAGGAAGATCAAGATTTGCTTATTCATGTAGTTTGCTGTAGGTGGGCCAGCAAAATTTAGGACTGTGAATGGGTTTCCGACACGTGGCATAAAGGGTGTAATAAGATTGGATAACTTTTCCATTAAAAGCCAATATCTTTACAGTCCCCTATATATTTTTATTTATCTCAAATTTTGAATTTTTATATTGTCAAGTTGGCAATATTTGTATAAAACAGGAAATAACACTTTAATGTGTGAGTTTGTTTCCTATTGTTTGTCTAGGTGGTTGAACTTTTATGTGTTGTTCGCAGGTTAGAGTACAGAAACGGAGTTTACTCATTGCACACTTCGGTAGCGGCTGCGAGTTATCCTCGTTATCCAAAAAAAAAGAAATAAAATCTTTACACCAACAGGGCGCTATGTATGAGTGTATGTATTGTTTGCAAGCTAGAGTACATGAGTGAAATTTACTCAATACGCACTTCGGGCCTAGTAATTAAAAAAAAAACCTTAACTATCGAAATCTGTATCTAATATCAAGTTCTAATACTACCTCCGTCCCATTATTTCCGACACGTTTCATTTCGGCGCGGAAATTAAGAAAGTAGATGATTAATATTGAGATATGGGTAAATGATAAAGTAGGAGAGAGAAGATGAATGAGAGTAGATGATAAAGTAAGAGAGAGAAGATGATAAAGTAAGAGAGAAAAAATGATAAAGTAAGAAAAAGTAGGAGAGATAAATGGTAAAGTAGGAGAGAGATGATAGGTAGTATTTCCAAAAAAGGAAATGTGCCAGTAATAGCGGGACGTCCATTTAAGAAAACTGTGTCAGTAATAGCGGGACGGAGGTAGTATTTGATAATGGGGCAAAAATTGACTGCAGTCTTGTTGGGCTTATATATATATATATATATGTTGTATATATAACAATTGAGGTTTAGGGCTTTGTAAAGCCCTATTGCTGGCAAGCCCAAGTAGATTTGCTAGCAATGGTGAAAATAACGAAGCTTGAAACGGAACTGTGAAACTCTCCAGAGCGAAATCAATTCCGAAATCTGCAACGTGTTTTTTTAGCAGGTAAACGCTTCGTTGAAATCATAATCTTCGGTTTAAGGAAATGCAGAATCAAGACGAAATTCGGAACCTCCCGATTGACATCGCTTTTGCTCGTCTCGGAGGTAAAATCATCAGTTTATGTTCAACATATTAGTTTAAGAAGAATTAATGATTTGATGTTTCGGTTGAATTGAAGAATGGCTGGTGGATCGGAAGAGGATACCGGCGGATTGGAGGAAGCGGATGGCGGCTGTGAGGGCGAAGATTGCGACGTCGTTTGCTGCGCTGCCCAAAGACATTGATCCTTTTTTCCAAATCCTCGACCCCGAAGGTTTTCGACTAATTCTCAGTTATTTAGTTGTTTTCTGCATTTACTACCTCTGATTCATCAGTATTTGTTTGATATCAATCTTCTAGTTGTGCTTCTGAAGAGGATAAGTGAATGATGCATGGAAAATCCAATCTATTGGAAAATTACTGAGAAAACTGATTTATCCAATGAATTAATTTATGTTTAATCAAGGTTTATATGTGAGATAAAGATTAGTTTGATCTACATAGGAGTTGAAGTTTGTTTGCTTGAGGTGGGAGTATCTATGCAGGTTAAGAGATTTAGGAACTTTGTTTTATTTAAAATCTTGATTTTGTTAATTACAGTGGTGACTCTCCATCTTGTTTCTATTGTAACTGCTATTCAGGGATAAGCTACTTGGAAGCAAAGAAAATCTATGAGATTCTCTTGAAGTCCACTCCAGAAAGCCGTAACATATTTGGTCGGCTTTCAGGTGCTGCTGTAAGATATCTATAGACATTCTCTTTGAATATCAGTCTCCTTTTGCGGAATCTTTTTCAACAGTTTGTCGCATATCCCCCAATTTGACAGGGAGATTGGGAGACGATAGTGCGTGCTTACGAGAAGGATCATATTTTTCTCGGTGAGGCTGCTCAGATAATGGTCCAGAATGTGAACTACGAAATGTGAGAAAAGTTTGTGGTTTCTGTTACAAAATCGTAGCTTGAATCTGCAGCCTACTTTATAATTATAACATATTCCATCTTAATGTTTTTCATCTTAAAGCCCATATCAGAAGAAGCAAGTCCAAAAGAGTCAACAACAGCTTGTAGAACTAGAGCGAAAGGAAACTGATACAAAGAGAAATGCAGCTCTTTCAGCGGCAAAATTTGCAGAGGCTTGTCACGAGCTAGGGTTGCAGGTCTTGCTTTTGGTTCACACTCTTTATATTTCCTCTTTTCATTCGGAAGTGATCTATCCCGATATTAAGGGTGTGTGCGCAAGAGCTTATTTTAAGCATTTATCTGCTTTTTGATCGCATAAGCAGTTTTTTAATGTTTGCAAAATCTGCTTTCTGCGTTTGCTTTTCTAAAATTAAACAGCTAAACTGCTTAAAACATCATAATTTTCGGATTTACCAAAAATATCTGTTTTTTAAAATCAATTCTGAAAACTCCATGATTTTGCTTAAAAACAATTATTTTCAACTTTAAGCAAAAGCAAATAAGAAATGCTTATAATAAGCCGTTGCAAACACACCATAATACATAAACAACGGTCTGGATCTGCAGGGTATTAATGTTAGGTCAGAGTTGTTGGAAACAGCTATAACATCTCTTCCATCTACTTTTAGTGAGATGCTAGAAGTGTTGAACAGTGACTCTGTATCAACGGCCATCGAATTCTACTCAGCATTTGTTAAAGATGCTCATACCGAGAAGGATGTAAGCGTTTCTTTCGGGTTGTTTTATTATCGATCAGATTTCAAATTATCATTTGATTAATCTCATTCTGTCTTTGCAGAAAACTCCTGACCCCGTGTTGCCAAACTTGATTAATATTCGCCTATCTCCTCCTTCTCTTAATGTTTCCGAGAGTCCTGAAGTTTTTGGTGCTGTTACTGCCGAAGCAAGTCATGATGATCCTGAACTCATGGCTGGTGGAGCAGCAGATTTTGCAGCGGACAACATCGACTGGGATATTACTTTGGATAGCAATGAGATTAATTGGGATATTGATACTGCAGAAACAGAAGATAACGGAAATGGATTGGGTCCATATGAAATAGTTAGTGCTAGCGATGCTTTGCCTAATTCTCCTCATAAAGACGGCGTCGAGACTCATGAGGCCTTGGAAAACGTGGAAGGTGCTACGGCTCAAGATGCCTCTCTATCGGATAATTCTTGGGATATAAGTGTTGAGAATATGCAGGTTGGTGAGAATGATGATGCCGGACTAACAATCACTCCCGCCCTATCCGGGTCAACCAATCATCATTCTAAAGCTGCAGCAAGTGGAGGTAGTCAAGAGAGAAGTCAACTCATGGAGACGGAATACCGGAACAAAATCCTTGATGACTTATTTGAGGTTTATACTGATCCATTTTTCCACCTTACTATTTTTATCTTGCTGTTCTTAATATTTTGGTTGATCTTATTCAATGCTGAGATCAGATTAAAGCATTTCTGAACCAACGGTTGCTTGAATTGACAAATGAAGAAACCTTATCTTTGCAACATCAAGTACAAGCAGTAGCTCCCTTTGTGCTCCAGCAGTACGCTCCCGACGCCATCCAGGAGATGCTGTCGAATGTATCTTTAGCCATCTCAAAGTTAACGAATAGGAAAACTCGGGACATGATCATGATACTCAACTCCAAAAGGTATCGATAGTCTAAGCTCCAAACTACTACAGTTAAACCTTGATAAAGTAATATTCGACGGAGTAATAATCTTGCTTAGATAATAATTTTCTCCGGTCCCGATATAGGTTATTGCACTAAAATAATGTTCGATAAAGTAATAACCTCATTAAATGAATATTTTCCTCCAGTCCCAAGATTATTACTTTATCGAGGTTTAACTATATCAATATTGGCTTAATTTAGACTACACGGTATCGTTTCGTTCTCATGGATTCCAATGAACGCAATAAATTGATATCTCACAAAGCTATACTGACCTCAACTGTATTTCGTTAAATTCAGAACTTTTACACGGCCTACTTTTCCTTAGAGTATGCATTTTTTCGATTTTGTAGATTATTGTCGTGCCATCTGTTTTCTTTCACGTACCGTAGCTCTATGATATCATATATAACAGTCGTAATTCTGTACACTATACGAACATCAGGTTTTTGGATCGTTTGGTAACTACACTGGAAGAAAAGAAGCACCACGAGTCTAAGCTAACGGGAGGACTGAAAGACCTCTATGCTAAACGCGTAGAGCTGCAAAACTCACTGTCTTCCTCATGGCCAAAACAAGTAAGTAGTTCATCTTCTGATCTTCTAAGGAGCATCCGAGTACGTGCAGTATGTGTGTGTTTATGTATATATGTATCCTTACGGGGGGAAAATCAAGAAAGAATTATAAGAAACATTTTATTCGCGAGATAATACTCTCTTTCAGACCCTATTTTTCATCCAATTAGTCCCGTAACGCGATCCAAATATTGGGTACGATCACTATTAGAAGCCGATGTGGTTACGAGTTTTTACCGTCTTATTTTGCAGGAAGCAGCTCTGGTGAAAACAAGGGAGTTGAAGCAGGTATGTGAGAGTACGCTTTCGAAGCTTTTCGATGGGAGACCTGTTCATATCATTGGAGAGATTAATGCTTTGTTGAGTAGTGGCTTGAATGTATAAATACTCGTTTGTGGAGTTTGTAAGAATAGTTGCTAACGGATGGTGTTGCGTAGAACTGATGACAAGCAGCATAAGTTGAGGATATTGAAACTATCTTGAGCAGATCAAAATGATGCTATAAATTGTTGTTTTACGTCGATTTGGTACGAGCATCAAGAAATTAACGATACTTCTTTATCTTTTGAGTTGTTCTGCGGATCGGTCGCTCAAGATTCTTTGGTCTTTACCCGGATCCGATGAAAAAAATGGGATCACTTCTTATGGACTCGTAGAGAATGATTCGGATCTAGTTTATGGCCTATTAGAAGTAGAAGACGTTCTGATGGGATCTTCACGGATAGAAAAAGATTGTAGTCCGTTTGATAATGATCGAGTTACATTGCTTCTTCGGCCTGAATCGATGAATCCCTTAGATATGATGCAAAACGGATATTGTTATTTGAATATGAAGTTGAATAGCATCTTCCTTATGGGGCCAACAAAGAATTAGAATTTGATCTAAATTAAATAACTCAAATGTAAAGAGTGGGTAATTACACTCATAGACTTGTTTTATTTCTTAAAAAGAAAATAATTACTCCTCCCTTCTATTTATACTATCTTGTATATTATATTGAGTTGTCTCATTTATATTGTCTTTTTTCCATAAAATGAAATAAAATAATACTACTATCACAAAGAGTCATGTTAGCATGTATCACTTGTACACAAAAATTAATTTTTTTAAATTCCGTGTCAAAACTCTACAGGACAGTATGAACCGGACGGAGAGAGTACTACACAAAATTTCACTTTTTTGTAATGGGACCTGCTCATCTATACACAACGACCACACATATTAATCTCCGTGTCGAAAAGAAATAAAATACTCCCTCCGTCCCGCTCGACTTGTCTTGTTTTTTTTCGGCACGGAGATGAAGATGAGTGGGTGACCGTATGTAGAAATGTAGAAAAAGTGGGAGTTTGCTTATTAATTATTTTCTTTTTTAGGAAACATGGCAAGTCGGGTGGGACGGCACGAAAATAAATACAAGACAAGTCGGGCGGAACGTATGAAGTAAATAAAATGGAATAGAGATAGTACTTGTGGCCATTTTTTTTTGGAGCTATATATGGCAAACAATTTGCATCAAATAACACTATTTTTTTCTTCTTATCGCGTAGAAAATAAATAAAACAATTAGTGAGAATGACCGAAATAGCCCCAAAGGCCGGTAGCTATATGAGACCTTGTATATATGGATTTCATATGTATACGATAATTTTTACTGGTTTTTGAGGATTTACTTCATCATCTTCGTTGGTTTTCACCTTTCAGCTGCAGAAGATCGTTGCTTTACTGTTATATTGGCAGGAATCTCGGAGAATGCGTGTAAAGAATCGTATTTATCAAGCGCACGCAACGTGTTCGACGAATTGTCGCAGTAAGATCTCAGTTAATAAATACCGTTGCAGATGCATAGAAGAATTGTTAGCGATGAGAAAAACAGCAAAATCAAGTGTCCGATTAGCAGCTGCTGATGAATTATCATCGAAGAATTCGTATCAGCTTCTCCTCTCCATTCCGATGTAGAAGTTCCGATTTTGAAGCGTTCGAGGAAGAAGAAAGCGCGCGAAAATGATACAAAAACTGCAGTCAATCCTGAAATCTTCCTCCATCCCTATCAACCGCAGCATCCAGACTGCTGCAAATTCATCATTCCGCAACGAACACCCTTTAAATCTTCAAATAGCCTCCTTGTTGAAGCAGAAGCTTTTCAGAGAAGCTCTCCGCGCCTTCGATGCATTCGAAAAGGAATCAGATTGTTCCGTTGATGCTACCACCTACATCGGTTTGGTCTCCGCTTGCTCGTCTCTGCGATCCGTAGAATACGGAAGGCGAATCCACCGCCACGCCTTGAAGTCCGATTTGCTGCCTCATATGATCCTCGAGAATCATATCATCAACATGTATGGGAAATGTGGATCAACGGTTGACGCAAAGGAAGTGTTCGACGAAATGCCTGAAAGAAACGTGGTCAGTTGGACCGCGTTAATAGCTGGATACACACTGAATAGTCAGAACATCGAAGCAATCAAGTTTTACATCCAAATGCTGGAGTTTGGTATAAAGCCGGATCAATTCACATTCGGAAGTGTGATTAAAGCATTTTTGAGTCTGAATTCGGGGGAACAGTTGCATGCTCAGGTAATTAAATCTGAATTTGGTTCACACTTAATAGCTCAAAATGCTCTTATTACCATGTACAGTAAGTACGGTAAAATTAACAAGGCGTGTAAAGTTTTCTACGGCATCAAGTTAAAGGATTTGATCTCATGGAGTTCAATCATTGCTGCATTTTCAAAGCTTGGTTATGAGTTAGAAGCTTTGAGTTGCTTTAAAGAAATGCTCTCGTTAGGTGACTACCACCCGAACGAGTTTATATTCGGGAGCGTTTTCAGTGCTTGTGGATCACTTTGTCAGCCAGTATACGGTAGGCAGGTACATGGCTTAAGTGTTAAATATGGTTATGAAGGTAATGCCTTTGCAGGATGTGCGGTTACTGATATGTATGCAAGATGTGGTTTCTTGAATTCGGCGAGAACCGCGTTTTACTCGATACGGAATCCTGATTTAGTGTCATGGAATGCATTGATAGCAGGGTTTGCATATGGTGGTGATGCAAATGGAGCCATGTTGTTCTTCTCTCGGATGAGGCATTCGGGATCAAAACCCGACGATATCACGGTCCGTTCCTTGCTTTGTGGGTTCGCGGATCAATCGACGGTTTCTCAAGGGAAACAGGTTCACTCCTTTATTATAAAGATTGCTCTTGATCTAGATATTCCTGTGTGCAACACATTGTTCACAATGTATGCTAATTGCTCGGAGCGTACGGATGCGTATAACATGTTCGATGGTATCCGAGCCAACGCGGATTTAGTCTCGTGGAATTGTATAATCACTATGTGCATGCATCAAAATCAAACTGCAGAAGTTTTTTCTCTATTTAGAACAATGTTGGAGTTTCATGGTAGACCTGATCATATCACTTTAACTAATGTCCTCGGAGCGTGTGGGAGATTCGCCACGTTAGAGGTAGGGGAACAAGTTCACTCCTGCACGGTGAAGAGTGGGCTCGACTCGGATATCATGGTTACGAACGGGCTAATCGATATGTATGTGAAGTGTGGATCGCTTGAAAGAGGTAGGAGGGTCTTCGACCGTACGGTTAACCCGGACGTAGTGTCGTGGAGTAGTTTAATCGTCGGATACGCACAATCCGGCTCGGGAGATGAAGCGTTGAATCTCTTCGACGAAATGAAGAAGCAAGGGGTGAAACCGAACCAAGTCACGTTCGTCGGGGTTTTAACCGCTTGTAGCCATGTCGGTTTAGTAGACGAAGGGATGGAGTTATTTACGTCTATGGAGAAGGAGCACGGCGTAGGGTTTACGAAAGAGCACGTTTCGTGCGTGGTGGACTTGCTTGCACGAGCGGGGCGGATCCGCGATGCGGAGAGTTTGCTGAATCGAGTTGAATTCGAACCGGACGTTGTGATGTGGAAGACTCTGTTGGCCGCATGTAGGAACCGGGGGGACGTTGAGGTGGGAAAGCGCGTTGCGGAGAGGGTTCTACGGATCGATGGTTCGAACTGTGCTGCCCATGTGTTGCTGTGTGATATACATGCTGGTGCTGGGGAGTGGGGGAATGTGGCTTATTTGAGGGGTTTGATGAGGGAGAAGGGAGTGAAGAAGGTTAGAGGGGAGAGCTGGATTGAGGTTAAGAATGGTGTGCATGTTTTTTCTGCAAAAGATGGGTTGCATCCGGAGAGGGAGAAGATATTCTTGATGTTGGAGGAGTTGTGGCTGCAGATTGTGGATGCTGGTTATACTCCCTCCTTAGAGTAGAGGCGAGCCCGCGCCGGCGCGAGTTCGCATCGTGCATGGTTACCTCGGAGCAGTGGCCGATATAGAGGACGTGTAGGGTCAGAAAAAGAGAGCAAGTGGGGTCAATTTTGGGAAATACTAAGTAAAGAGGAAATTGAATGGTGTCAGCTGACCCCACTTGTGTGGGTCGTGACCCCTGAGCTTGCGGAATCTTGATATTGATGTGTAGTTTTTGAATTCTTCTAGTGTCCGCCACTCAAACGGCTATGACTTAGCCATTTGTGGGCAGGGGATCTAGATATTTACGCATTGGATGCTGGTTATACTCCCTCCTTAGTGAGGCGGAGTGGCCGATATAGAGGACGTTAGGGTCGAAAAAGAGAATGTCAATTTTGAAATACCAAGTAAAAAATTAAATGTTGTAGCCCCCTTGTGTGGGTTCGTGCCCCTGGTTGCGGAATCTTGATTTGATTGTATTTTTAATTCTTCTAGTGTCCGCCACTCAAACGGCTATGATTTAGCCATTTGTGGGCAGGAGCGGATCTAGAATTACGAAGAAGGGGGCGAAATTTGAAAATTCGATTGAAAAGATGACGAAGTATAGATTTCGAGAAGGCGAAATACAAAAAATCAAAAATCATACATAAAAAATCAAGTTTCGACATGAATCAGGGAGCAATTTTTGAATTCTTTTAGTCACTAGTTCGGAAGTTTGAATTTTGCATCATTTTTTCAAATTCTTGAAATTGTAAGTTTTACGGTCCTCTTTCTTAATTTTGGATCCATCTCTTTCGATGGATACTGATTCGTTTTTTATACCCTTATCTTTTACTCTGACTATACGAAATCAAAATAATTTTACAAGCGGCATATATCATTTATCTACGAATTGAGATAGATATTGATACATAATTTGAAACATATAATTATTTCCCACCATGGACTATCTAGTAAAATTATTACTTATAGCATATTTTTCGATTTTTAAATATTGGATGTATAAACAAATTCATATATTTTTATTATTTATAGACATGTCATATTTTGGGGGAAATTGATGACTATATTTGATCTGACCTAAATTGACGATTTAGGGTTTAAAGATTTTGCGATTCCCCTATTTTTAATAAGAAACTCACTGCACACCACCTCAATTCTTCCCTCTTATAAGCATAAAATACATATACAAATTTGAAGATTTGAGCATCTCCGAGAGCGAAATTCGAAGTCTTGATGGCGGAAGGAGAAGAAGATGATTACCTCGGAGATCTCTCCCGGTTTCTACCGCCAGATGTTCCTCAACTATCCTCAAAAAAGGTAAATCCATTATGCATTCTGATTTCGCTTTAATTTGCACTTTTTCATTTCTCGAATCCCTTTGATCTTTTTTTCCATCACGGTGCAATTACTTGTTTAGTTTAAAAATTGCAAGTATCACGAGTGCCAAATACGGTGGCGAATTGAATTTGGGAGTTGATTTTGGGTGGATGTTGATTTGGAGGATGGATTCGTTTACCTTATTTGAATTTTTGGTGAAAATTGATTGTTCTTGGTGTTGTGTTCCATTCTATGTACCCAAGTAATGTTTATTCACTTATTCTAGGGTTCTAGTAGTAATCTCGTGGTGCCGAAATCTTCGAGCAAGAAACCGAATTTCCACAACTGGCAGGAGCAGAAAAAGCTCGACCGGAAAAGGAAGCAAATAGAAGAAGATAAGCAAACATTGGACAATTTAGGTTCGGAAATACCACAGTCTAATATCGGGTTCAAGATGTTGAAACAGATGGGCTACACTCCCGGATCTGCATTGGGGAAAGAAGGCTCCGGTAGGGCTGAACCGGTTGGTGTGGAGATCAGACGGGGCCGTGCAGGAATTGGTACAGAGGATCCCGAGATAGCAAAGATGAGGAAAGAGAGGCAGAAAGTGGAGATAGATAGGATGAAGGAGAATGAAATGATGGAGAATTTCGGGAGCCTTCAGAAGGAGCGGTGGAAGGGGAGGAGAATCGTGGTGAACTTTCGGAAGGCAGATGCTGCGCTGGCGCAGCTGGAGAATAGGGAGGTTGTTGATGTGGAGAAGAAGGAAGAGGGAGAGGAGGAAAAGGAAAAGGAAGAGGAGGAAGAAGAAGAAGAAATCACAGAAGAGGTACATTTGTTTCTGGCTTTCTTTACTTGCATTAGGATGATTCTTGATTGTCAATTGTTCGAAAAGTTTTTAATCATGTCTGGCTCGATCAATCTTCTCTCTGATCTAATTTGAAAGTTAAAATGATGCATGTCATCTTCCATCTTTTATGCTATAATTTGGACGGTCGCTACGGCATTATGAACTGATATTACTCTTGAATGGCTGAACCTAAGTCTGTCAAGTCTCTTTAAACAACCTATAATTGACAGTAGACTGATAATCATATTTTTTTCCAATTGAAAAAAAAAAAAAAAAACTCCACAGCTACCTTTGTAGATCATCCAGAGGAATTGAGAAAAACGTCACCGACGTCAAATTATCTAGAAAATCAGAGAGAAACACAAGGCATTAGCAAGATTGGATTAATTCTTCACCTTGGCAACTTTTTGTGCATCATATTAATATCCTAGAGATTTCTAGCAATTCGGAGGCATAACGATTACTATCTATCTTCCTTGGTTTCGTTTTATTAACTGGCTTAAACTCCCTATATATATGTGTTATCAAAGATTAGTGATGCCAAGTGAGCAAGGAAGTATTTCCGAAAGTGTTATTCGCTCTAGATATAAAGTGCAAATCTTTAGTATTATCGTAGGGGGTTGTCTACTTCTAATCAAGTTCAATAGAAAGCCTTGCTTGTTTGTGAGTAGCTCTGTTCCTAACATTCTCTTGATGCAGGACTTACTCAATATCTTGATGAGGCTAAGAAATGAATTCAATTACTGTTTCTTCTGTGGATGTCAGGTAAATGAGATTTTGCTTTAAACATTGGTTTAAATCTTCTCAACATTAATATCAAAATGCTGGTATTTTGGAACTGCATCTTGCTTTTTCACCTTGTACACTTGCCAGTACGAGACAACGGAGGTGCTCGAGTCAAACTGCCCGGGGATTAATGAAGATGACCACTAGACTCCTATATCACACACCTCTCCAGACTTGGCCTACACCGAATTCTTACACTAAAATTCAGTCCCCTATAATGGATTGATCATCTTCCATGAATCGTCGGCTGCTATAATCGGTTCGGAACAGAAATGGGAAGCTAGACTGCTAGAGATGATGCATCCAAGATATCTGCTACTTCCCTTTGGAGCAGAGCCTTCATTGATCTATTTTTGTTTGATTTTTACAAAAGGAAAGATTCATCTACATATCTTACTATGTTCTTCCTGTGTAACCATGTTCAGTTGTATAAAAAGATTTTAGATTTATGTAGTAAAATGTCATTTTCCTTTTAATTCGTTCTTATATAAGAATTAACATGTGGAGTGGATCATGTGAAGAATCTGCATTTAACATGACCATCTATAATCCTTATATAATTTATACATAATCGTTATATATTTTATGCAAAAAATATATAATTTTATACTATACATATTTTTATGTAGAATGACAAAAGTGTAAAATTATAATTTTTTTGCATAAAATATATAACGATTATGCATAAATTATATAAGAATTATGCATAATTCGCAGTTCTACGATAAGTGTGGATTCTCTCTCTCTATATATATATAATTCTCAAACTGCTTGATTCTAGCTATGCTTGCAGATGAGTTGAGTTAGAAACTAGAAACAGAGCATACATTTGTTGAAACTTGCTTGAAATGAAACTCGCAGTTATGAGTCCAAACAATATAATAGAAAATTCGGGATTTTGCACGAATAGGGACAACCAGACCCCTACTAACCCCATTGAGAATTACGATGAACCATAAAAAAACAATAAGAGTTAAAAAATACATTGAAAATTCGGGATTTTGCACGAATAGGGACAACCAGACCCCTACTAACGCCAGAAGATCATCTGGCCCATTTTTGGTGGCCCCTTCGGTGGCCCACCAATCACGCCCCGCCACGTGTGCATTTGTGGACCACCTTTTTTAAAATCAAATATTAATTTAATTGAGTGGGCCCACCAATGCACGCGTGGCGCTGCGTGATTGATGAGCCACCAAGTGTTCCTCCCATTTTGGGACAGAAGATCCGCGTTGCCTACTAACCCCATTGAGAATTACGATGAACCGTAGAAAAACAATAAGAGTTAAAAAATACATTGAAAATTCAGGATTTTGCACGAGTAGGATTCAACCCCTGCTCACCCCGTAGAGAATAAAGACGAACCATAGAAAACCAGTAAGAGTTCAAAAAATACATTAAAAATTCGGGATTTTGCACGATTAGGGTTCTGCCCCCTACTCGCCCCGTTGAGAATTAAGACGAACCGTAGAATACAACAACAATAATCCAAGCCATACCATAGACTACTATTACAAACAAACACCTTCAAGATTTCTCAACCAAAGAGTCGCAATCAGCAAGCAACATTAAAACATCAAATGTTCTACTAGTACTTAGAGAGACCAATGCATATGTTGGAGGGAAGCATCATACCCCCTCGAGCAATCGAGCTCGTTGAAGTGGCCCTCCTCCGGCTGAGCCAATCCGAGCTCTCCGGTGAAGTGGTTGGGAACATGAGAAGTTTGCCCTAGACCAAGATCAGGAGGCATCTCATGCAGAGCAGCAAATTGACCGTGATTGACCGACGGTTGATCGCCAAGAAAGCTGCTCGATCCAAGGCCCGTGGAGCGGGTCGTTCTTGAGCCCCACGGATGTGTTGACAGAAGAGAGAGAGCATAGCTGGAGTCCGAGACCCCTTTAGCTGGAGATGCTAAAGGGGTAGTAGAGTAATTAGACCTAGGGGTAGTTGTTGCTGTACCTTGTAGTAGATCAGACAGTAGGTTGTGTGAATGTGAGTTGCTCTGCAGTGGGATGTTGTGCTTTGCTTGACTCCCCATTCCTCGTTCGGACGATGCGTTCGGCCACGGATGAGAAGGGTACGAGCTGAAGTCCATCACGAAGCCTCCGGTTTTGCTCCGGTCTTCCACAAGAAGGCATGAATCAAGAACGGAGGTTAACAATGGATGAAAAGATCATGAGAGTTTTAAGTATAAGATTTTTTTCTAACCATAGCGTGGATACGAAAGAGACCCCGGTGGTGGCTTCCTCCTACGCTCGTTGTGGCCAGCCAGGCGCCAACGACAACTTCTCTTTCCTTGGTCGAATTCGGCTAAGTTATGAAATCTGGAAGACTAACAAGAAGATATTAGTCCAACACTTGAATCACTAATAGTTAAGCTTACTGTTCTCTTCACTATCATTCCAAATTTCGATGGCTCTTCACGTTTGATTGACTCGAACGAGATGAATACACACGCCTTATCTAACCTACGCGTCTTCTTGGAAACTTTTCTAAAGAGGTGTTATACATACTGTTATTAGCGTCTCCCTATCTGTACTGGCTTCCGATCGAAATTCAATACAACCCGTATCAACACTAAGAAGTAGGGGTGTAAGTGGTTCCGCTTCGAACTGTGAAACCAATCGGACCGAACCGAACCAAACCAAAAAATGTGGTTCGGTTCGGCTTTGCGGTTTGGTTCAGTTTATTTTTTTAGGAACCGTTTACATTCGGTTCGGTTCGCGGTTTCAAGAATTTTTAAACAGTTCGAACCGAACCAAACCAATATCCTATTTTTAAAATTTTTTAGTTAGTATTTATCTTTCTTATATGATAATATTGTTGGATTTATATATTATATTTAAGTTAAGATCAATTCTAATCTATATAAAGGAAAAGAAAGGAGTAACAACACTATACTTATGAGTTCGGAACGAGTGACATCCTATAAACTATTATTCTTGCATTATTTAGGATTTAAAAAATAAATACAAAAATAAAAAGGTGATCCGATAAACCGAACCGAACCAAACCATTTATAATTGGTTCGGTTCGGTTCGGATATTTAAAAACACATTGTTCGATCCGTATCGAACCATTTCTATGTGTTTCTTTCGGTTCCTAAAATACATAAAAAACCGAACCAAACCGCCCACCATATGCTTCCTAATCTGAAGAACTGGCTAATGCATCCTACTTGGATCTAAACCAGTGAGGCAATCAACTTCAAGTAGCCTTCATTCGACATAACTACAAAATCGACCCCAAATACGAACAAGAAAAACAAGATCACATGAGCAGGTACAAGAATCCTCATCTTAAAGAGTTTAATGCCAAACCATTTATGTCCAATTCAATAATGTCACCAATAATACTTGCTGCCAGTTCTACCTACAGTAATGAAAAGGCCTCAAGCAAGCAACGCGGATCTTCTGGCCCATTTATGAAAGACCACTCGGTGGCCCACCAATCACGCAGCGCCACGCGTGCATTGATGGGCCACCCTTGTATTTAAAAAATATTTGAATTATAAAAGGGTGGCCCACCAATGCACGCGTGGCGCCGCGTGATTGGTGAGCCACCAAGTGGTCCACCCATTATGGGCCAGATGATCTTCTGGCTCAAGCAAGTACATTAAAAGAATCTACGACAATTATCGCCTCGACGATAAACGTTATTCGTCGAGTGTTACTTCAAGACATCGCCTCAACTAACTTCTACTCCCTCCGTCCCGCTATTTGTGGCTCACTTTCCCGAAAGGGTGTCCCGTTATTTGTAGTAACTTTCCTAATTTGGTAAAAAATTATTATCATATCTTCTACTTTATCATCTTCTCTCTCCTACTTTATTACATTCTCTCTTCTACTGTATCATCATTTCTCTCATACTTTCTCATTTTCTTACTCATCTTCTCTCTCATACTTTATCATCTACTCTCTCCTTCATACTTTATCATCTACTCTCTCCTTCATACTTTATCATCTACTCTCTTAATTTTCGTGCCGAAAAGAACGTGACCACAAATAGTGGGACGGAGGGAGTATTCATATAGCTGGACATAACCATTCACATAGAATGCTGCAACCAGATTTCACGGAGGGCAGAGGCGAAACTACTCCGATAAGCAAAGTCTAGTTTATTGCTTAGATAATTCAAATATGAAGCTATTGAGACCAACTCTCTACACTGATATGCTAAGCTTAGTGGATATAATTACATAAATTTGGCCACCAATTAGCAATTCCAAACTCTTGATAAAACTTGATTAGTGCAAACCATAACTCATAATCAAGAATAGCTTCAAATACTACCAACGCGTAGCATGCCTCACATAGTTAGTCTAGTGCGTTTTACATCTTTTTTGTGGTTTGCAGGCTATTACACGGGAAAACGAACCGAAGTGCAAATAGGACGAGAAGTTATCTAATCTAATAGTTGAAAGTACAATACCTAAAATCCAACTTCTAGAGTTAGCAAAAGTTGCATTCTTTACAACAATTTGAAAGTACAATTAAACCTAGATAAAGTAATAATCTTGGAACCGAGAAAAAATATTCATTTAACGAAGTTATTATTTTATCGAACATTATTTTAGTGTATTGACTCATATCAGGATCGAAAAAAATTATTATCTTAACGAGATAATTATTAACTTGAAAATGGAAAAGGAAACACCACCATCAAACAGCAAAAGGCTCAATCACAAATCAAGAAAACACACAAGATTATACAAAAATCTCCAAAAAAAAGAACCCACAAGATAAAGAAAAGAACTCTAGCTTTACACCACCAAAACAAGCCTAAAATTCTCCATCTCTGCTCTGTTTTCACACCAAGTTTTGATCTTTTTTCTCAAGAAATAGTAAAAAAGGGACAAAAAGAAAAAAGAAAAAAAAGCTGACCTGCTACACTGCTGACAAAACCTTTGCTCAAGCCCTGCAACAATCACCTTAGGAGATTTTGAATGTATACCACAAACTTTGTGCCTTGAGTAGTAAGCCTTAGCATCACTCAGATCTACCTTACAACCCTCCACCTGGCACCTAGGTGGCTGCCCACTCTGTACGGCCGAGACCCTCCCTTTCTTGGCCGGAGAAGGGAGCGGCGCCGCCTCCGAACCCACGCCCTCAAAGTAGATTTTCTTGCCAAACATCAAGCCATTGAGTGAGTCTGAGGAAGAGGAGGAGACGGAGGAAGAAGAAGAGCCCTTTTCCATTATTGGTCCTTATGACTCTGCCATTGATGTTTTCTTGAAAATCAGATTGAACCCACATGCATTATTTTAGGGGAGAGAGAGGGAATGAGGGAGAGAGAAAGATTGGTTTTTTTTTTTTTTGTATGAAAGTGGGTTCTTTTTGGGTATTCTCCCTCAGCGTACAAATACTTGAAAAAGGTAATTAATAGACACATTATGCTTATGAATACACGCACTGACACACAATGCAGAGGCTTTTAACATATGGTTGGTTGCAAGATTGTGCATAGTAAAAAAAACCTGCAGTAAAAAAAAATTGATGGTGAGAAACAAGGCAGGGGTGTAAAGTGAGGAAGACTGACAAGGCCCACAAGGGGGCAGATTGGGGGTCTGTGTATTTCTGGAGCAGTGCATTGAAGAGACTTGTGCAAAAGGAATGGAGGTCAGAGCTTATGAGGGGGAGAGGGAGAGGGAGAGGGAGAGGGAGAGAGAGAGACTATCTTGGATGGTTTGCACTTGACTTTGTGTCCGTGTGAAAATTAAAATTATTATATCTATATTTCGTAGGGAAAAAATTAATTTCAGTTCATTATATTTCCTCATGTTCATTTTTAATCTGTTATGTTGGTTAGTGTCAATTTTGGTCCATTAATTAAGTAAATAGTTTGATTTTCGTCCGTTTTGCAAAATTGGAAAAAGGTTGTTCAATTTTAGTGTTTTTCGCGCTGTGCACCCAAGAAATTAGAAAAATAAATAAATTCTAACTTATGAAAATTTGAAAAAATTATTCTCATGTTGTAAAATTAAAAAATAAAGTTATTTCACAAATATTTTTTTTTAATTATTGACGCGTGTATATACGCTTGAAAAAAGGACTAAAATTTTATAAAACATATCAAAATCGGACTATTTACCAACCTAACGAACTAAAAGTAGACATACGCTAACGTAATGGACCAAAATTAATTTTATTCCTATTTCACAAGTTTGACCGGAAAGTTTTCGTGTAATATTTCAAGAATACACTTATTTTCCGTAAAAGAAAAACAAACATGGTGAAGTTTTATGTATTTTGTTGAATAATCACCAATTTTTTGTCATTTCTAAATCGAGATTTAGTTATATAAATAAAAGGTAAAAAAACGTAATTTTATTGCTATAGTGAAGAGTCGAGAGAGTATTTGAAATGTTGGCACAGTTCAATATTTCATGGGATGAGTTTTCATGCAACTTTTTTAATAATACGTGGTATATTTTGCCAAAAAATGAACATAATGCGACCATTTATGTATTTTCATCTGAATACGATGTAATTTTTAATTGTTTTGTCATCCACTATTTAGCATAATCACACTAAGTAAATAGTCGATAGTATTTGAAATGCACGCACCATTCGATCTTTCTAAGGAAGGATTAATTTTCGTACTAATTTTTTTTTAAGAATACGAGGTGTATTTTACCAAAAAAACCCAAACATATACAGCTATTTATAGTGCAATTTTTTTATTTATTGAAATAGGCATCCACTATTTTCCATAATAACACCTTGATATATCTGACTTTTAATCGAATAGAATCTTAATTTATTCAAAAGGGATATAAGACCGAATAAGAATAAATAATTTCCCCTTTTAGATATCTTTATAAAAATAGATAATTTAATAATGTAATGTATGATGTGTTTTATTTTACAGTCTACTCCAATATGTAAGGGGTAAATTCCTCTTCTGAACATGGCAACTGACAAGGTTAAAAAAGGTAAATTTAAACCCAAAATGTTGTACCTTTATGACCAATCATTATTCATTGTCAATTTCCCTTGTTATAGCTATTTTCCTCGGTACAACTCATTTGTGCAGACAGAATTTTACCCATATGGGTAAAAAGTTAAAAACAGTGAATAATTGGTGCATGAAGTAACTGTAGGATATTATTTCTATTGATGTGTATTTTAAATATATATTTATTTGAAATAATAATGCTAACAATAAATACCTATCTCAATTCTCAAATAGATAGGGTTATCTAGGTTTGGTTAATCGACCGAACTGAATCGAAGTTTTCTAATTGAAGTGAGAATTTTGAATACAATATTGATTATTGTTCGACTTTTTGTCTTAACTAATCACTTCACGGAACTGAATCGAAAATATTTTAATTAAAAATATTAATTTACTTATGGTTTTTATATTTTGGAATGAATAGTCCTTCATTGTAGATTTTTTTTTAATCTTTTTCTCCTTCGAACTTCAATTAAAATTGAATCGAGCCGAATTTACAGAGAATCGTTGATTCAATTTAACCGAATTAACATCCATAATAGTAAGTATATGAGTGTCCTGCTAGAATAACATAACAGTTGTGGTACTTATTTTATAATCGAATGTTACAGATATGCATGAGTCAGATTATTCATATTTTAAAAATTTATTCAATACGCACTTCCAATAATCGTGGCGAGATTGTGAATTCCCTTTTGTTATACTCTCTCCGTCCCGCTTGACTTGTCTTGTTTTTCTTTTCGGGTCGTCCCACCCGATTTGTCTTGTTTCTAAAAAAGAAAAATAATTACTACACAAACTCCTACTTTTTTGTGGGACCTACTTCTTTATACACAATCACTCATGCATTTACATATAATCACCCACTTATTTTAATTTTCATGCCGAAAAAAAAAATAAAAATCGGACTGGACGTGGAAATAACAAATATAAGTATTTATCATGGCACTAACGAATTAAAACCCAAGATGCAGGGTTGGACGGTGATAAGCATTGATGGGCCTGTTGGCTAGGTCAGGTATCCATCAACTTTTAGTACCCACTATTTAATATCATAACTTAATACCCAATATCTTTCAGACACGTGTCCACATATTTGGGTCTTAAGAAAAAAATCAGTCACAATAATAGAGATTCTACCTCAAATTCAAATAAAAAGAATCTGGCTAAATAATACTACTACTTTCAATTTTTTTTTTTTTATTACTACTGTGAAAATATATAAAATTAGTCATTTAAGATAATGATATTTATTTTTTTAAAAATATAAGTTTTAAATTTATTTTTATGTTAAACTAATAAATTCACTAACTATTACTCTATGTCTAGCTAAAAGCGGCTTACTTTCCTAATTAAGACATCTTACTAAACGTGATTCAATACAAATTTAGCATGTTTTAATACTCTTTCTCCAACTTTATCATCTTCTCTCTCTTATTTATCACTTATTTTTTTTCATTATCTCACTCATTTTTTATTTACTACTTTATTATCTACTTTCTTAATTACATACAAAAAAAAAATGAATCGCTAATAGCGTGACAGAAGGAGTAATATGGAGTTTAGAATTCAGCGTGCCACGCATGATTGATAAATTTTAAAAAATTAGAGAAAATCTTAAATGTTTATAAAAATGGCTATAAAATTTTTCCGCTCATTTAAAGTGACTAGTTTTTCATTTCTCTCAACTCCGCTACGATTTTTTAATAGTATAAATTTTTTAAAAAAATTATATTAAAAATCCGATTTTTTAATATAAATTTATAAAAAATATATTTCTCCCTTTCCAAAATTTCACTTTTCATCCCCCTGTCCTATGTATACACTGGTTACTTTGATGCTGGGGGTGACACTTTTTTCTCTTTCCTTTTTTTACATCTTCAATTCATCTAAACCCCACATTTTTCCTTTTTAACAATTCAATGCCACATGTCGGGAGGTGCTTTCCCACCCCCCATCAAACTTACCGTATACACTCGACTAGCAGACCATATTGTCCGTTACATTACAAGTTGTCCGAAAATTTCTATCCTAGACCAGGTCTTATAGACCTGGTGGTGTACATTACATTTCGAATTTTATAAGTATTTCTAGTTTTGAGAACAAGTGAGGTGGCATTGTTTTCGCCTAGTCTACAATTAAGTCCTAACCGTCTAGGGTAGAATTTTCCAAGTTGTCCAACCTATTTACTGCCGAGAAAATGAAACATCTATTTCCAAACTCATTTCATGCTCCTGAAAAGGCTGATGCTGTAATAATAATATTCGTGCATGTACAAAACATATCTTCCCTCGATGTGGGAAGCTCTTTTTGACTACGTACGTACAATTGTACGAAGTACGTAAACATATTTATATAAGGCATTTTTAGTCTTAGCCAAATAGGTTAAGTTAAATATAAATATAGTCTATCACTATCTAAAAACACAAATATAGCCGGCGAAAAAAGTTTTCAGGGCCGATGGAGGGCCGATCTCCATCGGCTCTCAACATGTTAAAAAAAATAAAAATAAAAATAAATAATAATAATAATAATAATAATAATAATAATAATAATAATAATAATGAAGGGCATCGGCCCTCAATATGTAAAAAAAAATGTTGAGGGCCGATGCATCGGTCATGAGATTGATGCCTCATCGGCCATCCATAAGCCTATTTATTATTATTTATTATTATTATTATTATTATTATTAATTTTCTTTATTTATTTATTTTTTTTTGAACATGTTGAGGGCCGATGGAGATCGGCCCTCCATCGGCCCCTGACAACTTTTTTTTCGCTCAATCATTATGTCTGTCATAAAGTGTACTTTATGACTATATTTATATTTTTAGATAGCAATAGACTATATTTGTGTTTAACTTAACTTATTTAACTAAGTTTGTATATTAACACTATTTATATTTACTATTCGAGTATCTAAGTTTCCAAGATATTGCGACAAAGATATGAGACAAAAGATTTCTTAGTATTACTAAATAGTGATATATACACAAAATTATGAAATTTGTACTATTTGCAGCTCGAATTTCGAATATTGGATTTGGACCGGAGTTTTTCATGAGGAATTGACCGTTTTCGCGGCTAAATTTCGTCGTCTTTAGGGTTAAAATCGCGTTTTTCTATTTTTTTCATACTGATACGCATTTTTCATATTATTGAGGGCCATTTTCGCTTTAATTTTTTATATTGGAGTTTCATATATACGACATTGTATTAGTTTTTCATGCGGAATTGACCGTTTTGTGGCCAAATTGTACGTTTCTCTTTAGGGTCAAAATTGCACGTTTCTGTTTTTTCCGTACTAATTTGCATTTTTCATATTTCGAAGGACCTTTTTCGTTATAATTTTCGATAGTGTTAGTATACAAGCTTAGTCAAATAGGTTAAGTTAAACATTATGTTAACCTTTTATTATCTAAAAACACAAATATAGTCATAAATTACACTTTATGACAGACATAATGATTGGACGAAAAAGTTATTAGAGGCCAACGGAGGGTCGATGTCCATCGGCCCTCAACATGTTTTTTTTTTTAATAAAATAAATAAATTATTGAATAGGCCTCTCCATGTTTGCCGATGCATCAATCTCATGATCGATGCATCGACCCTCAACAATTTTTTTTTTTTTTTTACATTTTGAGGGCTGATGAACCTTCATTAATTAAAAAAAAGAAACATGTTGAGAGCCGATGGGGCCCCCTCACAACTTTTTTGCATGTTGAGGTTTTAAAACATGTTGAGGGCCGATGGGGTTCATCGACCTTCCATCGGCCCCTGACAACTTTTTCGCTCAATCATTATTTCTGTCATAAAGTGTACTTTTATGACTATATTTGTGTTTTTAGATAATAATAAGTTAATATAGTGTTCTACTTAACCTATTTGGATAAAACTAAAAATGCATCTTTTCGATATTAGGGTTTCATATTTAAAGCATTGTGTTATTGGTTGTTGGTTGAATAAATTAAGGGTTTTTTTTTTCCATATATGCTGATTTCTCTATATTATCGTAAAAATCAACAAGATCTTGATTAGTGCTTTCATTCTTTGTCCATGCACATTGTATCGTTTTTTATTGGCGGGTCAAAATTTGCCAGACGGACACCACATTCGGATCTGGATCTGGATCTTGATCCGAACGGTTTTGACCCGAACCTGTGAATTCAATTAACCTATCTTTAAGCTGCATTTTAAGAGTCCCAATCAAGAAAGCAAGACAGCAAAACCACAAAGGGGTAGCAAAGGAGTTTAGAACATATACTCATCTCACCATCTCATACATCTTCATCAACCAAAATCGACTCGAAAATCAAAAGAACGGAGCAGAATCCGAAGCAAGCAAGGCATCGAAACAGAACCATACAATAGAATCAAAGAAAAGAGTCTTAAACTGTGTAATTCATACAAGTTTGAGTCTCTAAACCTTGATCAAATTGCATCTCTCTAACCCTAATCTCTTCAGCAATCAAGAAATTGATTTGAGCAAAGCAAACAAAACCCTAATCCAAATTTTAACCATCATCGTCATCATCATCATCATACAATTGTAGTATAGTGAAAAGTACCTGACTTTCGCGTGTTAGCGGATACTAATGAATTCACGCGTCCACTTCTTCCCCTTGTTCCTGCAACGAATCGATTATAAGGAACAATAATGGATAATTAGCCATATAACTAAAACAGAGCAGCTTCGGCAGATCAAGATCTCAAATCCAAATACTTCAGCCATCTAACCCCAAAAAACTTCTCAACGAATCAAAAACCATCAATTCAAGAATTCTTCCCAACATAAGATCAAAACCATCAAGTCAAAATACCGAAATTAAAGGCCTTCATAAAGGCGAAAAACACAAACTTCATTGGCACTCAACGCCAACTTCCGCAGCCCGTCTAGGCTTGTTTTTCCGCCTACTCCCGTTTGGCCTATACCCAACGGACTTGATCAAGTCACTCGCACTAGCTTTGCCTCCCACGCCGTTGTTTTCCTCTTTCACAGTCTCTGCATATTCCTTTACGACCGGAGCTCTCTTCCTCTTCTTGTCATTCTCATGGTTTCTCTTAGTTTTACTCAATGCTGACTTATTTGTTTCATCCACATCCTCATCTTCCTTCCCTATTACCGTAATTTTATCCTCTTCCTTCGTATCACCTTTCGACGGTTTAAGTGGCCTACCTCTTCTCTTCATAGGCAACTTCTCATCCTCACCACTTGCAGTATCATCATGATCAGCAATTGCAGAGCTTTTCCTTCCTTTTCCTCTCCCTCTACCCATTTTTCAACTCAACAATAATAAATCTGCAGCAAGAAATACAATGCCTAAAGAATTATACAAACATAAATTTTTTAAATCTTTAAGCCTAAAAAGGAAAAGAACAACACAAAAGCTCAAAAACAGTAAACTTAAAGACAGATTAAATTAAATCAGCATAAACAAATTGAGGCATTATAATCATAATATCCACAAAAGCCAGATAAATTTTCACTTACTAAGGAACTAAAAACAACCTAAGTAGATTCAAAATCAATTATGAAACAAATGTAACAAATCTTAGAATTAATCAAGAAACAAATGTAACAAATCTATCATTTTTTCTCCACACATATCTTAGAATTAATCAAGAAACAAACAAACCTCAAGATTGATAAATTTCTTGAAAACTAAATCAGATAATAAACAACTCAAGAAAATTAAAACTCACCAAATCATACACACAAACACTAAATCAATTGAACTTTTCCATACCAAATGAAACTGACCTCGTATCCTCAATCAAAGGAGATATTCTGGAATATAATCGAACCAATCAAGTAGAAAATAAAAATACCCACTAATCAGATTTGGACCTTTTCTACTTGCATGAACAGTTTCAACAGTAATGGAAGTAGGAAAATGAAGTCTTGATGTAAAAATATGGTGGAAAAATTGATCTGACTCGGAAAAACAAATGCCCAGATCACGAAAACACAAGGGAACTGTAATGAGATTCAAGAAATGGAGTGGGTTAAGAAAAGATTAGGTTTTTCCCCCAATTTAAGGTTGTAATTAAACTTAAGCAATGAGTTGAGGGAGGCAAGTCTGCAGCAGGAAAAGGAGAGAAAACAAGGGAAATTTGGAACAACTGTGCAGTTAAAGAAGAAGGGTATTTTTTATCTTATTTTAATTTGGATGGGCTGTCTAGCAAGGAAGGGTATAATGAGCATACCAAATTATTACTCCCTCCGTCCGACTTGTCTTGTTTCTTTTAGGCGCGAAGATTAAAATGAGTTGGTGGTTGTGTGTAGATAAGTGAATGATTATGTGTAAAATGTACTTTCAGAAAAAAAAATGTGACAACCTTAAGAGAAAAACAAGACAACGGATATATTATTATAATTTTATATTTTTATTTATATTAGCACATTTTCTGTAGTGGTATTATTTAAAAAATAGCCACTTATCAAGATTTATCATTATATATTTGTTGGACAGTTTCTAAAAATCTAAATTGGTTGGCATTGGCAAGAGGATTTCTTTGATATCACGCTTAATTAAACTAACATATATTACTTGGTTATTTAAGATCATAACTCGTAAGTCAAAAAGACTGACCACCATTTTTTCATAAAAAACATTTTATTTTAGATGAATGTAACAAATTAAGATCGATGTTTTTTTCATTATAAAAATAATTATTATTTATTATTGAAATGTGTATTGAATAAATTATACTTTTACATAGAAGCTACGTTGTTATCTTAGCACTTTATTAATGATATCCCACTTATGCAAATATTTAAAACTTACTTGTATATTTCCATTTTTTTTTTATATAAACATTTCTAAAATGGCTACAATTTATATAGATAAAAATAATATTATCACTTGAGAGTTTAAACCGAAGAGGGACAAAAAGGTAATTTCGCGAATGGCTTCATAATGACCACGACACCTGACACTAACAATATGTATTTGCTTGGTTGTTGAATTCTTACAAACCTAAAAAGAGGATCTTCCATAGTTCTATGATCCAAATCTGTCGAGTGTGAAATTACGAAATTGCCCATCTCACTTTCTTAGTTCAGCCGTGGGCCACATGCCTTACAGCTGGCTGTTTGGGCCCACATATACAGATGGCTCTCTCTCGTGCTTACAATCTTGATTGGCTTCCGCCCTTTGTCATTTTGTCAACACCAAGTTCTAATTTTCGGGATCCCAGTCTTGTTGGGCCGAGAGGCCCAGATAGAACCAAGCCCAAATCCAGGCCCAATATGCAGAAAAGAGGGCCCAATACCAAGATTGAAGCTTTAGATTTTAAAAAATAAATACTCCCACCGTCCCAAAAATAAAGAATGTGCGATCAGAAATTAACTACCCGAAAGTCAAAAAATGTGCATCACACAACACTATTTTCTTAGTTTATCTGACCAAAAGAAACAAAGCGTTACTAATGATACGAAGGGAGTATATTGGAGTCTTAAACAACAATGGTTTTATTTAATAGTTTGAATCGAAAAGTTTATATACACGGTCAAAAAATTAATCGGAAACTCATTTTTACTGTGTAATTTTCGATTTTTTTTAATTTCGCTCCAAAATTTCACGGTTGTTTTACAATATGAGCATGGATAAATCCCTCATACATGCACTTTCCAAAAACTACAAACTATACCCTAGACTAACTATGTGATTCAGACTCATAACTAGCAAGACGAATATGATTCAAACATCATCCGAATCACTAGGCTACCTCAATTAGGGAAATAATATCCCTTCTTTTTCTTTTATCTCACTAAAGGGATGAGAAGTGTAATTACATCTCTAATGTTACACAACTACACATGATACATCTATAGTTTCATTGAATGTCAAGATTCTTGAAAAATGGTTGAGATCAAGTGAATATCTAAATGAAAGGAAACAAAATTGGCATAGAACAAAAGCTACTTCACATTCATGACTAAATCTTGTGTCTTTCAAATAACATTCTTTTCCTTTAGTGTGATCAGGGGCGGATTTAGGATTACGAGGGAGGGGCGAAACTTAAAAATTCGATATAGAAGAAGGTGAAGTGTAAATTCGAGGGGCGAAATACGAAATTTCTTAAAAATTACATATATAAAATCGCGTTTCGACACGAGTTCGGGGGGGCCGCCGCCGCCGCTGCCGGGCGCCCCCCTTGGATCCGCCACTGAGTGTGACTCCATTTTTTCCTCAACTTTATCATTTATGGATGAAATTGAAAATATAATTTTTTTTTTTTCCGTTTCCCCTCCTAACTTATCTTGGATGGAAACACCATCTCATCATCCGAACCATCCAACACAAGAACCGCATTATTTCCATCCACATCGTGTTTACTTGGGTTCTTTTCACGAACGCAATGTCGATAAATCCGCTGAGTCTAGAAATTCATTTCGGCCAATATCAACCACTTGACGTCCATCCGATGGATCTGTTATGGTTATTTCATATGTTTACTTTCTTTGATACATGTTGTTGTCTTTTGTTGCTGATCAAACATCATCTTCAACTGCTTGCTCTGTTCTTCAATCCTCAGCTGCAAGCTCCTCTGTATCTGCATCATAACAACATGCAAAAAAAATATAAATAAATAAATAAATTCTATCTATTAATCTTTTTTTCTTCATTCAATCCCATTTACAGAAAATATTTTGAGCTACAGTTAAACCTCGATAAAGTAATAGCCTTGGGACCGGAAGAAAATATTCATTTAACGAGGTTATTACTTTATCGAACATTATTTTAGTATATTTACCTATATTGGGACCAGAAAAAATTATTATCTAAACGAGATTATTACTCTATCGAATATTACTTTATCGACATTTAACTGTACCTCTAATTGTTCGTGTAGGCGCCTTTGGACGTCGAGCTGCAGCTGCAGAGCCTCCTTCAATTGCACACCACTGCAAGAAAATCAAAGTCACAAGCTGTTTGTAAGAAACAATTGAAATGATTATGGATGTAATGCAACATGTTGTAATAAGATGGAAGTTTTATTACTTTTTTATATCAAGCTGTGCTGCATTATTAGTACTAATCTCCTTCTCAGACTTTGCTGCAGAAAAATGAAGAAAAATTTAGATGAATTTCAACAAAGATTCAATCTTTTTTGTGAGGGCTAATTAGTAATTTTACCTTCTATGGCTTCTGGTATGTACTTGGCATTTCTGTACTTCTGCAAATGGCTCTTAACGTGAAAGATTGTGAGCCCCTCTGTATCCATCAACTTCAGCACTTGCTTTGGTGTTGCTTCTGCAACAACATCAATAGTGTTTCGAATTTCAATCCATATGAAAATGTATGAACATGAATCAGGGAAAAAATCATTTTTGGTCCCGTGATGTTGGCGTCCGATTCACTTTGGCCCAATATTTTGGTCGAGTTCAGTTTTAGTCCATTAATTTGGCAAATTCTCCATTTTTAGTCCGTTTTACAAAATTAGTCAAATTTGTTCAAGTTTAGTCCGTTGGGTTAATAATAAAAAATTTAAAAAAAAACTTTTTTAAATATTAGAACATATTTGTAATATCGATTTCGTCTTTTATTTTATAAATGTCCAGTTTTAACTCTTTTTTTTTTTAAATAAAAAATGAGGTTGATTATTTTTCTTAATATTTATTATTTTTAAAATCTTCTTAATTATCAGGGTCTATCTTCGAGCAAGATTTTCTTAAATTGTTCGACAAACCGGATAAGCAATGTTAAGAAAAATAATCAACCCCAATTTTGAATTATTTAAAAATATAATAGGTTAAAACTAAACATTTATAACATAAAAGAATATTATAAATATATACTAATATTAAAAAAATATGATTTTTAATTATTTTTTATTAATCTAAATGATTAAAATTGGACGAATTTGGCTAATTTTGTAAAACGGATTAAAAACGGACAATTTGTCAAATCAAAAGACTAAAATTGGATCCGTCCAAAATAACGGACCAAAGTGAGTCGGACGCCAAAATAACGGGCAAAAATGATATTTTCCCAATAAATCACTTACTTTCGGCCCCACCGAGGCGGTTCACACACTCCACAAACCGGTCATGAAGATCTGGAGTCCACCTGATCCTTGTCTTGTGGGAAGAAACTGAAGCAGGGGAAACAGAGTTGTTCATCGTTGATGTCGAAAGGCATCCGGGAGGCCTTCCAAATTGCTTCATTTGCATGACATGTGGTGTGTATAGAATTTGTGAGGCCTAAATTTGAACATAATTGTAAAAATAATAATAATAATAATAATAAATAAAAATAAAAAATCAATGAACTTATCCTTTAATTGAAGAAGTGTGAAATGGGATGAAAGATTAGGGTATACTTACTTCAAGATCTTGATTCGAGTCGAATTGAAGAGACGGGCTTCGCCTATTTTGATCATCAAGATCCCCTAACAACTTGTTCTTGAGGTGCATGATTTGTTCCCTCTCGGAAAGGCTACTAAACTGGCTTCTATTACTATAAGGCCCTTCACTTCTTAGGTATTGGTAGTTTTGTTGTGAGTTGAACTCTGCTTCGCTTCTAGCCGTGGATTCTTTGAAAAGTGCGTTTACCGGGTTCAGAAAAGGGTTCTTGGATTCATGCTGAGATGATAATCCCATGGCTATTTCAGTGGCACAGAAAGCAGCAGCAGGGGAGCCTATCCGGGCTATAATCGTGCCCGAATTCGCGTGCCAGGAAGTGTTTTCTCGTAAGGCTGTTGATGGGGATGGTTGATTTGAGCTTGCCATTGATGATGGATTGTGTTGAGCAGCATGACTTTGTTGGGAGAGATCAAGAAACTCGGAAGGGGATGCATAGTTGTGGTGTATGCCCTTCATTTTGGAAAGGCAAAGCAGAGTATTTTGTGTTTGATATTCAAGATTTATAAGAGGGGGTGATCTTATTGGTTGGGACTGCGCCGGACACGTGGCGACCGGAGAGGAGGAGGATGGGCAGGGATGAAAAATTATGAAATATAGTTAAGCCTCGATAAAGTATTAACTTTGAGACCGATGAAAAATATTTATTTAACGAGGTTATTACTTTATCGAACATTATTTTAGTGCATTGACCCAGATCGGGACCGGAATAAATTATTATATAAACGAGATTTTTACTTTATTGAATATTAATTTATCGAGGTTTAACTGTAGTGTTTTAGTATTTGTGATTTAATTTCAAGAATCTTGAAATGGGAAAATGTTGCTGCAAATCTTGATGTGTAAGAATGGATATGTTAATTAGAAATTGTTATTCCTTAACTGGATAAGAATGAAACATTGATCTTGACAAAAACAATGTTGTTCTGCAGCTTTGTCCAAACCATCATCCAATTTAAAAAAAGAACCTTGTTTTAATTTCTCTCTCTCTAGAGAATGAATATTTGATTCCCATGTGATTTCATGGCATCTTTAACTAATTAGGAATACTAAAGGGACCAGGGTATATATTCATTATCTATAGTAAATGAAATTTTGTCTAATAAAAAAAATTATTACACGAGATTTTTGGATAATTACGAGACTATATATAATACGTAAATATATACGTATATATCAGATATAATATTTTAAGATGATGGATTTTGGTAAAAATCTCTCTACACCTATCATAATTTAAAATAATTTCAGTTAAACTTCGATAAAGTAATAATCTTGGGATCGAGAAAAAATATTCATTTAACGAGATTACTACTTTATCGAACATTATTTTAGTGCATTGACTCATATCGGAATCGGAATAAATTATTATCTTAGCGAGATTATTACTTTATCGAGGTTTAACTCTACTCGTTAATCTTTAGTTTTGCAAAATTACCAAACTTTTGTCATGGATAGTGAAACTGCCTAACAACATCTTGAATCTAACAAAACCCTTTTCCAAATCAAATTAACCAGGAAAAAAAATCCCTCCTGCAATATATTTTTCCTTCAAGATCTTGAAAAGATTCTTCTTAAAGACTAAAGCACAAAAGAAAAAGGTTGAGGAATTCTTTTTTTTTTTTTTCATACACGTTAGATAAAAAGGGCCTCAAACAAACTTGTCACTGTCTTGTTCTGTATTCGTTTACCGGTGAGGTGGTGATACATGTATTTTTAATTCAAGAAAATTATTAAATTAATATAATTAACTTAATTTTAACATACATGCAATTATGATAAAAATACTGACGTCACCACTTCATCGGTGGGACATGAATGGAATAGATGATCTTTAGTGATCCGTATGCGGCCGCGCAGTCGATTCTCTTGGCTGCTATGCTAAGACAAAGCCCTTCAAGATTTCTGTCATATATATGTTGATAATTCAGGCAACATATGAATCCAAACACATATTCGGAACATCCGATGAGGCTGAGCCGTTTGGTTAGAATCCAAATATTTCCAGACAGCTAGCAGTTATGCATGTAACAAACAACTGGTTAATAATTAGGTCATTTGTATAGATAATACCGCAAGCATTTAAATAATGCATATTTTTTTCAAGAAAAATGTTTTAAATTAATGTTATTGCATAACCAGTGACGAAACTACAACTTTTAGTTGGAGGGTCGAAATAGACATAAGAAAGAAATCATGCCGATTGAAGGGTCGAATGAAGTGAAAAAACAAAGGCGGAACAAAGAATTTCAACTCCTATAAAGGCGAAATTCCGGCAGCCGGGTGGTCGGCCGACCCTCTCAATCCCCCTTTATTCCGTCCCTGTGCATAACTACTAGCTGTCCACTTCTATTGCACACGGTTGATAAAGATAAGTTCAAGTTAGGATGCTTTGAATAAATCAAAGAATCAGACGGCGAACAATTTCGTATAGCTAGTCAAAAAGAGCTCCCCTTGCTTAATTAGGGTTTGCCTTTTTATCGTAAAGAGAAATAACGTCATAATTGAAACACGAGATGTAAGACGAAAAACCGAAGGCGGGTTAGGGTTGCGTGACTTGAGAGGGTCTAATTCATGAATGATGGTAAAAAGGTATCAAGAACTGTTCAATTTTTATGGAAACAACTTTGACAAAAAAAAAATTTGAAAAGTTAAGAGTTTGATTTTGGCCTAATTTTTTGGATTATTAGTATATTGATTATTGCATGCAAGGGATGGTGGGCTTATATTTATGATAATTCATTCAATATAAAAATTAAATAAAAAAATAAAAAATTAAGGAACTACAAGTAGGGATTCTTGCAAATGGGCATGCATGAAAAGTTTTGGAAATTTGAAATGGATAAGATGTGGAAAATGGAAAAAGAAGAAATAAAATATACAATTAAACCTCGATAAAGTAATATTCGATAAAGTAATAGTCTCGTTAAAATAATAATTTTTTTCGGTCCCGATATGAGTCAATGCACTAAAATAATATTCGATAAAATAATAACCTCGTTAATTAAATGAATATTTTTTCTCGGTTCCAAAATTATTACTTTATCAAGGTTTAACTGTAAGTCTTATTGTCTAAGAATATAATATCATCAACTTTCTAGAACTGCAGAAAATAATGGTTATTCATGAATACAAAAGACATATGTCTGTTAGGTCAGAATAGCATACTTAATTATAATATTTGGCCCTTACATTTCTCAAAGGACATATATTTAAATGAGCCAAAAAGCGATTTTAGTCTTTTATTATTAGGCTTTCATTTACTTTTCTTTTTTGTGATCGATGAAACCGACAATTCCTTATATTCAATAAACGGATCTAGACTAGAGAGCATATGCGGTCACTATTCCTCAATAATTATTATTTCGACCTTCGAAATTACAGATTTTATCACCCTAATTATGAATCATGCATGCAGTAGTAGAGCCAACATAAGGCTAAGGAGTGATTATATATATATATATATATATATCTTGCCATTTTGATAATATTATAAATAGTAGTTCAGTTGGTTCGCCCCCTTTGACTAAATAGTGAGGCCTTTGGTTCCATCCTCACTAGTAACATTTTTTAGTTATTTTATTTATTATTAGTTATTTTAATTCTAAATTCTTAATTATTCAATTTTCATTATTATCATTCATTAGTGAATTCTAAATCCAATTATCATATAATTCCTTATTTTTCTTTCTCAAAAAACTTATTGAACATTAATGCTATTGTATTCTTTATTTAAAAAAAAAAAATCTTATTCATCTTTAATTAAGTTTTTCTCTATAAATCTTTCATTACATGTAATAGAGAAAATGAAAATTATAAATATAATTTTAGTTTTTATCATTTGTTCGTCGTATAGTATCTAAAAACATTTTATACAATTATTAAATATTAGCATCATATGTGTTAGTATCAACTCGTCATCTAGCCCCCAATATGTAGCACCCGTGAAAATAAAATTCTAGCTCCGCCACTGCATGCATGTATCCGTCATTGCAACCCTCAATATTCACTATTTGAAGATAAATATTTGTGTGTGAAAGAATAAGCTTGGAATCGTGGGAACGATCAACCCCATTACAAGATCCAAAAGTTTCATTTCTTTATTGATTTGTTTGTATTGGGAAAGAATTGGCACAACAGGTGTCGGAATAGGATGCTTTTATCTTGAGATTTCTTTGAAAGACCTTGGACTGTCTCTATAGCTAGTGGATATCCATTTTCTGCGCGACCTTTGTAATGATGGAACCATTAACTTAGTGTTTTGTAAGAGTGAAGATCAGGTGGCAGACATTTTCACGAAACCACTCAAGCACGATTTCTTTGAAAGACTCAGAAGCATGCTTGGAATATGCTCATCAAAGATCGTTGCTGCACTTTAAACTGATTTTTTTTTTTTTTTGCATAAATTCAGCTTAAGGGGGGATGTTGAGAGTTATTGGGAGTTATTGTTTTGATAATGTCTAGAGTGGTTTCTTACCGTTGCATATTGAGCATTAATTTAGAATAATTAGCTGTCTTAAATGATTAGAATAATTAGCTATTTTTCGGTTACTTTATGTTACAACTTTGTAATGCCTATACATAGGCTGCTTCTATATTTATCAAGTGTGTGTTTTACTCCATATATATGTGTTCATCTACTATTATCTATCAATTTCAAGTTATTATATATACACGAGTATAGAACAATAAAGAGAAGTATAGAACAATAAAGAGAGCGAAAAATAGATGTGTATTATTATGAGACATTCAATGTAACACACGGGTAAATGAATCATTGAGATTGATTCACAAAAGAGTCAACACATGATCTCCAAAAGAGTGGCTCGTGAGCCTCATTTGAGAGGTTTTATCGTGCTGATAACGTGTTATAAACTAGAGAGAAGTAGAGAATAATAGAGAGCGGAAAAATAGATGTGTATTATTATGAGGATTTAGATCTCTATTTATAGAGTACAAAATAGGCTCATGGGCTTTTAGGGTTTACATGGTCATCACAATATATGATAAGTATATATATAAAATATATTTGCAACAGTTTCTAATTTATACGTTTTTTTTGAAATATCATTATTTTGCTTTTTAAATTGAAGAATTTACCTCTTCTACCGAAACTACAAATTTTGTTTCCTAATTATGAATCCATATATGAACTAATATACAAGAAAAATCCCCTTTTCAATTATTTTCAGTTGCGAGAATAAATTGATGCATTTAAACTTTGACACGCATAATAAAATAGTGCAAGCCACGTTGGTGATTATTAAATTATTTCTAATTGAATAATTCATCACTAAAAGAGAATCTCAAATTCTGCCCACTACTAGTGTAAGATTTCAACATGTTAATGGAATTTCTTATTTCGATTATGATGTCTAAAAGAGTTATAGACAGAATATATTCATTTGTAGGGTCTTCAATTAATGGCCATCCACACTTCATGGAAGAACAATTCCATTATAAAATTTATAATGTCCTTCAAGTTAGAAAAGAATTTTCACATTTTCTATGATGGTATTACATTTTTTAGAAAATAAAATAAAATCCTTATCTATGAAACCCTAATCATGATGCAAAATGCATGTGATCAGATTCTTGAAAAGATTGGATATTGACATGTATATGTATCCTCGATTCGCCGGTGGATCGATCAATGACTAAAAATTAGGGAAGCAAAATCTGCAATATGTTGGGATTTTTTTTTTTTAAATTACAACAGAAATTCAAGATTCTGCACAATTTGAGAGCAACCGCCGTACCAACCCTTGGATCGACCCCGGTATAGTCGAGCCAAAAGAGTAGATGAGATGATAATTTTTAGATTTTTGGTCATTCCGAGTTGTATTAATTTATGTTTGTTTTAGTTAAAGGTCTTGGTACTAGATGCATGATCATTGTTTAATTATGCTTTATATATTACTACTAGATGTTTACATTCTTTATTAAATTAGTGTCACTTTGGCCATTATTTGATTTTACATTAAGGCCCACATAATTTTTTATTAAGGATTTCATATGTGACATCAACTCATTTTCTTCACTATTGTAAATTCAAATTCTTGAATTTATAATTATAGTATAAAGAATCATTTATGAGAGGGTGATTCGTATCAAGCATTTGATATGAACCCTTACTTTGAAAAGTTATTCTTTTTATCTACGAGGATTTTGGACCACCTAAAATAATCCCAAGGCTAATAGAAAAGAAAACTAGAGTAATAGACCATGTTTTTGGTGTTCTTTAGGTCAGGGGCGGATTCAAGGGGGGCACCCGGCGGCGGTAGCCCCCCGATTCATGTCGAAACTCGATTTTTTATATGTGATTTTCAGAATATTTTTTATTTCGCCCTTTCAAAATCTATACTTCGTCATCTTTTTAATTGAATTTTCAAATTTCGCCACCCTTTCTTCGTAATCCTAAATCCGTCCCTGCTTTAGGTCCCGAATTTCATCGATATTATGTTGAATAAATAATGACATTATGCTCGATGATAATGTTATATTTACATTCTCGGTGAAATTCGAACTTAAAACAATAAATCATAAAACTATCTAAACTCAAATTTTATAGGATTTGGACTTGTAACATTTGGGATCATACGGTATTGGGCTCATTGCTTTTACTCAATGAGCCTTGAGTATCGGGATGGGCCCAATGGGCCCACAACCTTAGGCCCAATGCTTTCTTCTTGCTGGGCTTTCTACTCCCAACTATAAATTCAAAGTACAAAAATTTGAACACCCTTCAAACTGTCGCTGCATCGCCGGCGGCGGCGCTATCGCATCTCCGATCAGCGCGACCACGGCGACTCTCGGAGAATAGCTCCATTTTTCCGGCTGCCACGTCGGACCTTAAATCACTCAAAGCTTGCTCAGCAGCCCATTGTCAGCTCGAATCGCCTCGAGCTTTTTCTTTACCTCCAAACACGTTCGAGCCACGTCATCGAGAGTGGGGCCCGCTTTCTCCCTCTTCGATTTGGATTTCGCCACGTGTTCGATCCCGATTTTATCCATCACCAGGAGGGGGAAGCTAATCCCAACCATCCGATCACTCGCCTTCCCGACCAACACCGCATCGATTTCCTTTGCCGCCGCCTTCCACGGCGGAACCCTAAACCCCATCTCAGATTCACCACCGCGAAACCACGCAACGGATCGCCGTCCTCGCGGTCAGATCTGCGCCTTTCAACAGTCCGTCCATCACCATCCCCGCCTTCTTAGAATCCGTCGCCGGGAGAAAACCGTTCCCCTTGAAACACCCATTCTTAACAAATTCCTCTTCGCCGAAGTTCAATTTCTCCCCCAGACTCTTCACCGAAGCCGAAGAATGCGACCTTTTCAGCGAGAAATTGCCGAGATAAGGCTTGAAATGGATGAAAAACTTAGGGTTTTAATCCCCGACTAGATTGAATTCAGCGCTCATCACGAGAGGACTCCTATTCAGAGATCCGAAATGCCCAATCCCGGTCTTCAAAACGAAGCTGAAAGGATTTCGCGAATCATTCGGACGGTATGAGAATTTGAGCGAGGGGCCAGAATCGAGAAAAGTCGCGAGGTTTAGAGACAATTCCTTCGAATCGCCGGCGGATATGCCGGATTGGAAAGGGAAGCTCATGATGCTCAGTGGGATTTTAGCTCTGAGCAACGGCGCCTGCTCATCCCTAAATTTGATTGAAGCCTTCATCTTTGAAGAATAATTTATCTACTGAGTGATGCTTTGTGTGATTTGGTAGGTGGTGGTGGTGGAGAGATTTATAGAGGGAGGAGATGCGGCGGAGATGCGGCTGAAGACTGGCCGGCGGGCTGACGTGGAGCCTGGTTTTTTTGGCGTGTGTTGGGAATGACGAAATGACGATTCTGGTGCTCGGATTTTGTTAAGGCTTATTGGAGTTGCTTGAAATTATTCTGGGGGTACAAGCGTAATGTGAAGCCTAAATGGGCCCGCCCGATGGGCTGACGGGCCGATTAACGTTTGGGCCGAGACAAAAAAGCCCACATATAAACTCACGTGCTTTGTCATCTCATCAACAGAGAGCACGTGACATCGAGCTTCCAGAAAGCCCTAGCTAGATTCAGATCTGGGTTTGGACTTGTACTACATTCTGCTTCGTTTTCGAATTGAATGTTGGCGAATTTTCTTCTTTGATCCTTGGTTTTGAGCTTCAATCTGCGAGCTTTGGAAGTATGGATATTCGCAAGAGAGGTCGAGGTGAATTCGACGCGAGTGTTAATGGTGGTTGGAAGAGATCAAAACCAGGTTTGATGAGTTTTTATGAATTAAGCTTAATTGCATTTGATGCATTTTAATCTCATGATTTTGTGTGCAAGGACTCGATCGATTGATGTGTTTACAATGATCTTGTTTGTTGTTCGTGGTTTGATACAACTTACGAGATAATTAATTATAAATCTTTATTAATCCCTAGGGTTCCTTTAAACAACTTGACTGTTGGATTTTTCAGCAATAAAATATTTTCTCAGAAGAATTGAGTTAGTTATCTTGCTACACAAGTCGGGGAAGATAGATTGTAATTTGGTGTTCTTTTTTCGAAAGGAACGGTTTTGATCGAAAATACATCGTCAAGAATTCTTGTTTGATGTTTCTTGAGGTTATGCTTCCTTCTGGCGTGTAGTTTGCCTTTGAAACTTCACCAGTAATGGTGGTTGAGTTTGTAGTGAATTTTTTTGTTATTAATCAGCATAATTTATCATAGAAACTTATGTGAACAATGATAAGAATAGAATAAAAGTTTAACTGAGAACAAATAATTAATGTCTTGCAACAGAAATCGACTCCTTATCAGGTGGTATAGGAAGCAAATCAAAGCCTTGCACGAAGTTCTTCAGGTTCAAATCTCAACCTACCTAATGTAAAATTCGAATATAAAGTTCATTGGCATGCATCAACTAATGATGTAGAGATTGTTCTATTGTGTTCTTGAAATATATTTCTAACAAATAACAATGGGGTTACAAGTTACAACCCAACATGACTGAGCGTTGTAAGTTCATTGTGTTTCCGAAGTTATTTTGGATAAAATAACCATATGTACTGCACTCCTTTAGTGGTTATTTTGTTTTTATCATTTAGGTTCATCCGTGCGATTAAATCTTTCATAATATATGCGCTAATGTTCATGAAGAGATGCACGTTTGAGAATCTCGTTTTGAAATTTGGAAGAGGATAGAACTGGCTTCTTCATTGTGCTTATCCTTCGAATAATTCAATTGCTATAAGCTTCAAGCATAAACTATACTGTATTTTTAACTGATGATAGCAAGATCTGTTTGAATGATTGGGGATTTTGTATATGGGGCCATCATCTGTCACTGAAGACTTGATTGGGACCTTCTTGTTCTTCAATTTTCCTAGTACTTTTCTTCTCTATCTCGAAATCATTTCACACACTCGTGGAACGTGGAGTAGTGTGTCATTGGTATCTTGTGAAAAAACAGACTACCTATGCTTGATCACTTCGGGTTATCGGGACTCTCCATGTCCCAAGTATACGAACCATGGGGATTTCTTCTCCACTATAAAACTCTTTCTAGTGTTCTGCAATAAACATTGTGTGCAGCAGTTTTATGACAATTCTTTTTATGCAGCATGGCTGGCTGCCCATTTGGTGAGAATTGCCACTTCCTTCACTACGTCCCCGGTGGCTATAAAGCCATAGCCCAGATGACGAATCTCGCTCCTCCCTCAAGAACACCAGCAGCGCCACTGCAAATCCAAAATGGTTCAGCTCCAGTTGCTGCCAAAACCAAGCTGTGCAACAAATACAACACAGCAGAAGGCTGCAAATTCAACGACAAATGCCACTTCGCTCACGGAGAGATCGAACTCCGTAGTAAACCCATCACATACACCGTGGACGATCCACGTGCAGCCGTACCTCTTCCGTCCCACTTCCTTCCTCAAGCTGAACCACCCGTACAAAGAATTGCGGCCAGCTTCGGCGCCTCAGCCACAGCCAAAATCAGTGTTGATGCTTCCTTAGCTGGTGCCATAATCGGCAAAGCTGGAGTCAATTCCAAACAAATCTGCAGACAGACCGGAGCCAAGCTATCCATCCGGGACCATGAGACGGATCCAGGATTGAGAAACATCGAGCTTGAGGGTTCGTTCGAGCAGATAAATCAAGCGAGTGCAATGGTGAGAGAGCTCATTGTTAACATTGGAGCTGGTAGTGGCCAAGTGAAGACATTTGGAGGCAGTGGAGGGCCTCCTACTCCTACTCCAGCTTACAACTTCAAGACTAAGCTCTGTGAGAATTTTGCTAAAGGCTCTTGCACTTTTGGAGAGAGATGCCATTTTGCTCATGGGGCGGCTGAACAACGCAAAGCAGGTTTTTGATTTTTGAATTGTTTTAGTAATCTTGTGTTTATTCTGGTTTTTGTTCGGAATGATGATGAAATGGGTGAATGATGTGAAAATTGATTTGGTTTTTGTTTGGTATCACCATAAGAAAATTTTTTTTTTTCGGATTTTTCTAGATGATTGACACGTGGCATAAGCAAAGTCATTAGTAGGGGTGTGAGCGAGCGGGTTTGGACTGGTTTAGACATAGAAAAACGACCCACCTATATATAGGCGGGTTACGAGAATTATAAACCGTGGCGGTTTAGTTTTTTTTTTGAAATCGTGGTGGGTCGGGTAAGCGGGTTGGCGGACGGTTGTGGGGTGGTTTGGCGGATTGTTACTTCTCTAAATTATGTTAATAGAATTAATCATTCGATGTCAATAAGAGGTGTCCAATGCAGAAAATAAAATAATAATAAAGAATAAATATGATATAGTAAATTTTGATGAACATAATTAAAATCCTACAATTCGAAAATTAAAGTTCCTCGAGTAATCTTGAAATTGTATTCTGCAATCTATGGAACATAGAAAGGAAATAAACTACGAAAAAGAATATGAAATGAACTTGAATTGAAGGCGAAAAATGAATTTTAAAAAGTTAGAATTTAGAATGAAAGAGGAATGCAAAAGGAAAATAAGAATGAACTAATTTTTTATATTTAACTAAATTCTGTAAGACACATACACTTACTATATTTTTATTATTTATGTATTTAAGTATTATATTTTAGCATAAAAAATTAAAATAAATAAGATGCGGGCGGATCGGGTGCCCTCAACTCGTAATCGCCACCCACCCGCCAATTGGCGGTTTGTTTAAATTTCAAACCGCTGTTCATTTTAAGAAAATCTCAAACAACGGGTATAGGTTGGAACGAGCGATTTAAGCGAGCAGATAGCGGTTTGCGGTTTTTTTGCATACCCCTAGTCATTAGGTTTATAAGTTGTAGAACATAGAAATTTTTCCTCAATTTTGTGACTAGGTTCCTCGAGTTTGTTGCAAGAAATCGCAAGAGAGAGAAATGATAAAGATTGATAAACGCAAGAGAAAGAAATGATAAAGATTGAAACCCGTTGATTCCTTATAACGTCGGAAGACGTTTATAAAGATAGATCAAATTTTGTTGTTCCGCGCATGAATATGAATATCGACATAGAAAACTCTAAAATTCTAAAGGCCCAAAAGCGCCCGCCGACGTGCACGGCGGTCGTCGGCCTAATGACCTGATTTGGCCGTCTCCTTGGCGGCGCAGTTATGCTCGTGAGCCTCTTGCTTGCGCGCTTCTGCATTGTTCTTCCTCTCATCCTTCTTCTCTGTTGCCATCTGCTTCTCCATATCATTGTGCGCAACCACCTTCTCCGCCTATATAACGGAACGAAATATGAAATTTCGAGATGTAAATTATTTTTTTTAAAAATAAGATAAATGTAAAATTTGAAAACCTTTTCTTGAGCTGTGGCCTTGGTTTTCTCCATGCCGGATTTGGCCGAAGCGGCGACGTTTTGAGCTTTCTCTTTCACGGCATGCATTTTTACACTACTTTTTTTCCCTTGTTAAAATTCACTAAAAGATATGTATGAATTATGATCAACAAATAATAAGAAATATATTTCAACCATAGTCGATAATTACGACACGTGTACTGCTAACAATGGCTACTTCCATGGCTTCCGAGTTTAGAGGTAGTAATATTTGTCATGAGATTGTTGGATTAGATAATTTAATTAATGTTGTAACATGTATAATATTATAAATTTATTCTCATGCATGTCATTTATATAATACGGTGACATGCTATAGTACATTTTAATATGTACTATTATACTCTCTCCGTCGGTCCGTCCCAATTATAATGTCTATTTTGCTTTTTGCACGGTTTTTAAGGAGAGTTGTTAAAGTGAGTATAGATATGTAAATGCGTGGGTCATACAAAAATTTTTTGTATAATAATTTGCTAAAAATAAAAACTAAACATTATATTTGAAACCGTCGAAATGGTAAACTGAACATTATAATTTAGACGAAGGGAGTACAACGATTTACTAAAGCACGCACTACAAATTCAATAGCAGTTTCGAATTTCTCTCGATTACTTGAGAAGAACAATAAATTAATTAAAATGCATGTGTTAGAAGATCATAAAATAAAAACTTTATTTTAATTCACATATCACTCCAATTCCATAAATAAAACAAGACCATTAATTTGACAAAAGGAGTTAATACAAAAGAGTGATTAAGTAAATTTAAGCATTATTTTTTTGCCAATCAAGTAGTGGTGTTGCCCGACCCGGACCCGGTCGTGGCACCACCGCCAGCATCCGGATCTTCTTCTCCGCCGTGGACTCTGTACGGGTAAGGGTAATATGGTCTTTTACTATCAGCTAAGTAATCGGCACCAGTAGTCGAGTTAACGCCGGATGTTCCGCCACCCGCCGCCGCGCTAGCTGCGCCGTTACCACCGCCCTCCGCCTCTTGTATTTTCTCCTCATCTTTCTTCTCCAAACCCACTGTCCTTGCCTGCTAATTAATGTCATTAGATTTATTTTATTTTTTAAATACGAAATATATCTTCACAAAAAAATACTTCATCGTCCTGCTTTACTTGTCTTGTTTTCTTTTTTGGATTGTCCCGCTTAATTTATCTTATTTTTTAAAATAAAAAATAATTGTTACACAAATTCCTACTTTTTCTTTGTGGGCTTGTCTCTATACACATAATTACTCACTTATCTATACACAACCATCCACTTATCTTAATCTCCGTGCCGAAAAAAAATAAGATAAGTCAAGCGGGACGGAATGAGAAAAACTTAATTATGCAAGGCCGAACATTATGATAATTTAAACTCACGAAAAAACTATTACACGAACCTTTTTGTCGGCCGCCTGCATTGCCGATCGAATGATTTAATCGTCTTTTGTCGATCGCTTTAAACTTCATTTTACATTACGATGTGAGATAATTATATAAATATTTGAAGGCTAGAGACGTGTGAAATTAGATTTCTTGTTAATAAATATTTACTCTTTTTAGATGATATCGTAAATATATATTGTAACATATGCTGGTAGAATAATCATGTAATGTATACTCAATTAGTCTCATTTAGTAGTGTTTGATTTCTTTGTCACACGAAAATTAGGAAAATAATATTGTGTAATGTGTATGTTATTTGAATTTTGAATAATTAATTTATGGTCATAAATTATTTGCTTTTTTAAAAAAAATAAGACATTACAAATAAAACATTCATTTTGAGAATACAAGACACTAACGTAACAAAAATATAGGAATTGTCCCATTGGGATGACATAGCGGTTAAGGTGGGTAGTATGTGGTCGAAAGATCATGAATTCAAAACTCTCCAAGACCGCTATGCGTGAGCCTGTCACATATGATTAGCCTAGAGTGGTTGAACCCTCATATATTATTTGCAGGCTAGAACACAAGAATGGGGTTAACCCAGTGCAGACTTGAGTAGTTAGTGGCTGCGGGTACTCTCATCATCAAAAAAAAAAAAAAAAAAATATAGGAGTTGCCAATTGTCATGGCAATCGAGTGAAAGTCCTTTTCTTGTATTCTCCAAACGTAACCAACATGCAACTGATCTAAACTTGTAGGGATTAAACATTTCTAGTTTTATAAAGTTTTTTTTAATATGAAATTGTATTTAGATTGCCATTCTAACAATCGATATAATGAAGTTTTAATGGAGGAGGAACCCTAACATCAACATGCCAAATCCAAATTGTGAGGAGGGGCAGACCCCAGATTTCGAAATACTCCCTCCGTTCCAGCCGACTTGTCTTGTTTGGTTTCGACACGGATATTTTGGTAAATAGGTGGTTGTGTGTAGAGGAGTAGGTGATTATGTGTAGAAAGTGAGAATTTGTGTAGTAATTATTTTCTTTTTTAAGAAACAAGGAGTGGGACTACTCGAAAAGGAATACAAGAGGGAGTAGAAGAAATCTACAAAAACTCGACGGTGAAATAAAAAGAATAAAAAATCACCGCAAAAATCAGAATTCCGCACGATTTCAAAGCTTACACGCCCCTTATATCCAATTACCGTACCGAAGAAACCATGGTTGTTTCGTGCTTATTTTACCTACCCACGTCTATCACACAAGCTTCTACTATTAACTTATGAAAACAAGTTTTTTTTAAAAAAAAAGTTAACTATTTCGATATACACTCTCAAACGTCCACATAATCTCAAATAAAACCGCTGATAAGCTCTCTCAAACGGAGTCGTAAAGTTTATTTTCCCTCTCCCAACTCAAAACAACAAAAAAGGGGGAAAATACATTAGTGAGAATTACAACTGAAACCCTATTTCGTGAAATAAATTCTTGTTAATTTATCCTACAAGACTATAGTCTCCATATATATATATAAAGTACACTTCATTCCAAATTAATGTAGGGCCAGTTTATCACAAAGAGACTGATATGCTGCACTGCATACCTTGAACTTCTCTTCTGCACCAACCTGCAAACACCTTCAACTACTTAATTTCCACAAAATCTAATACTATTACTCCCTCCGTCCCGCTCGACTTGTCTTGTTTCTTTTGGATACGGATATTAAGATGAATGAGTAGTTGTGTGTACAAAGATAGGTCCCACAAAGAAGAAGTGAGAGTTTGTATAGTAATTATTTTCTTTTTTAGGAAACAAGACAAGTCAAGTGGGACAACTCGAAAAGGAAAACAAGACAAGTGAAGCAGGACGGAGGGAGTATTTAGTATTCCCTCCGTCCCATAAAAAACGTCTTGTTTTCCTTTTTGAGGTGTCCCATAGAAAGTGTCATGTTTCTATAAAAAAAAAAAATGAGTCTCACACCTTCACCAACTCAAATTAATTCAAAAATATTAATTAATTATGAGAGTCCCACCGCTTTATCTTACAAACCAATTCTAAATAATTAATTAACTGCATGTGTCCCACATTTTTACTAACCAAAATCAACTCTCCTAAATTACCGTGCCGAAAAGAAACAAGACACATTCTATAGGACGGAGGTAGTATAAATCTCAAACCAACTCAAGAAACAGAACTCAAAGATCATCCACACCACTCATTGATCATGCATTAAGTGATTGATGTTAGTGTAAACATGGCCATGAAAGAGTACCTTGGAAGAGCCCTCGTGGCGATCCGGATGCCATTTCAACGCACAAACTCGATATCTGAAAACGAGCTACACATTAGAATCATAGGGGAGCCTGGTGTTACACCGTCTAACATCGCTAGGTGAAGGTGGGAATCTTACGCGCTTTTAACATCTTCTAGTTTTAACGGGCCGCGCAGATTGAGTCCCAAAGCGAGCCTATCGGAGAAATCATCTACGGGTCTCTCATACCGCGATGATGAAGTGTATTCTTCGTATTCCTCATCAAATTGACATTTCCCACCACTAGAAGCTCTAGAGTTGCTAGAGTAACTTGATGAGCTCCAAGAGTGTGGTTCATAGTCCATTGTGAAGGACCAATGGAAGGACAGGTTTGCACCGAATTTTGAACGGAAGATGTTGTCGAACTCAACATCATCACTGCCATCACAAAACTCAACACGTCCTAGGAAGACGAGATTATATTCAAATGAGAGAGTTCTGCTGCTGAAATGATGCATTGTTTAGATAAGGGGTATACATACTCTTAAATCCTTGCGATGCTCTATTTGTTGACTTGCCCTTTTTGTACGCGTCATGCCTCAGACTCGGTCTGAACCATGAATGATTTGTATGTGTAGATTGATCGTCCTCAACCCTATCCGAGTCCCAGCTCTGTTTAACAGAAATCACATGAAAAAACAAGTACACTAACATAAGGAAGTTTGGGGGTCCATTATCTTCGAATAGATATAAACCGAACCAAAAACATGTAGCACCATTCGAAAAATAAGTGATTCTCCTCTTACTAATAGCAATTTTCATTCGAGAACAGAATACGATATGAAAGGAAACTGAGAACGAAATGTCCATAACCTGAAATAGACGTTCTGCAAATTCATTGACATCACGCAACATGGTCTGTCTCTTGAGCCTTTTATGATACTGGTTAAATTTCTGCGTATAAATGTTGCAGAAAATACGTGATTCAACGCATTAAGCATACTTAAAAGTAATACGAATATACTTAAAAACACAAAAGAATTCTACCATACGAGGAGACAAATATAAACAAACGTATTGTTAGGAAGTAGGAAGTAGGAACACCACAACTCATTAGAAACTGTTGGAAATGCATTTGGATACTAATACCACAGAAGTAATTATATGATGATCTTGAAGATGTGCCAGAGCTCGTACAAGCTTTTCAAAACTTGTCTCGAAAAGAAGGTGACTATACATAAGTTTGTCTCAACTTAAGTAACATTCTCTCAAGCTCATGCCACTGGAAAAATTGATTTCGGAAGGCAAATCGGTTATCATAATTTCTATGAAATACAGTTTCTAAATTATATCTCGGAACGCTCATGGAAGAGATAAGAAAAGGTATAACGTTGAGTCAATTTAGGCCAGACAAACTCTAGACTTAGCATTGAGTCCAACCTAAAATCATTTCCAACCAAAAGCAACCAGGAAAGAAGGAAACTAACAAGACTTCTGCAGACTAAATCAGATGAAAACCGCAATAATCGAGCAACCTCGCCTTAAGTGACTCGAATGCAGAATAACTACTTGTTCATGTACTAATAGCATTCACAATAATAGATCGTCACAATACATTGAAAAGATTGAATCTACATTTGATTTCTTCTCTCATCTTGTTCTTAACAACATCAATTCTTTCTCCGACAACAAACTAATATATTCCATCTTATACACAGCTAATGTAATACTCAAAGTAAAATGCTCCAATTATCATCATCACAATTCTTCACAAAAACACCCAAAATCAAAACAAGCAAACCAAATGTTAAATTAATGTTTATATCAATATATCATAAACAATTCTTCAACGTGCCTTGAAGAATCAAACAAATTGAGAGGGGGGGATCAACTCACCTTTGGAGAGCCCCTATAGAAACTGGTCTGCACATAAGCAAACAACAAATCAATACAATTACGCAGCAATATTCCATAATCTCTACACAATAACTATCCAAAATTTACACAATAGCTACTCGAATTTGAAGAAGAAATTAAGGAGCGTACGGCATCGTAATCCGCGCGTCTCCTCCGCTCGGAAACTGGAGTGCAATGAAAAAGACGAGCTCTGAGCTGGAAATGGTTGGCTTGCGAATTGATCGCTGCTGCTACTCTTCTGGCTTTGTTCATTCTCAGTATCATCGACAATTTAGTGCGATTTTTATCCGATTTTTTCTTCTTCTCTCGTAGATTCATTCCATGTTTTTAGAGAGTAGCGGCCCTGAAAATGGAAGGCGATTCAGAGATCTTGGGCCGAGTCTCAAGCCCATGGGCCGTGATTCGGATATACTCTAAAATGATTGGATAAATACTTTTTGACATGATAATCCGTAATCATTATTCGATATAGTTAATTGAGAATTTTCGTCGGAAAATTCTTGTTTTCTACTCCCTCCGTCCCATCGAGCTTGTCCATTTTCTTTTCGGTACAGTAATTTTAGAAAGTTGGTGTGATACATGTGACTTATTTGACTTCAATAGGTTTTAGACATTAAACTAATGTGACGTAAGTTATATTCTATTTTGATCAATCTCGTATCTAGCATTTTAGTTTGGATTAAATTATTTTATTCATTTAAAATTGTTAATAAGTTATTACAAATTTATCTCGTAAAATGGTGGCTTCATTATAGGTGGTTGAATATTCTATTCTACTATGCTGAACCATATCCATTAGTCAATTCAAGGGTCGCCCTTATTTTATGGAAGTCTTATCCTTATTTAGCGGCAAAAACAGTGTTTTGTTTTCAACGATTTTTCATATAAAAAGGAATATTTTATAATATATATATTTATATATTTTTTTTACTTTTACAAATTAAATTAAAATGTAATTATATAATTAAATTAAACATAATAATATATTTATTGCAAAAATGATAATTTAAATCACTTAAATAAAAATCATACCTCACATAATAATATCAAAAAACGAATATTCATTCCACAAATGATCAATTAGTGCATTTCGATGCATGAAATGAGTATATGTGTCTTTAATTTCACCAAACCAAGAAACAAAGCTTATAAATCTATCAGGTTGATGTTCTTCAAATTCAAAATCCGTGGCTGACACATCTCTTTCAATTTCAGTTGGAGCTTCAAGGTCTCAGTCATCATCAGTGATCATATTATGCATTATTACGTATTAAGTTGTAATACATGAAGTCCAACCACGCAGCCGCCACTCTTGTGCCAATCTTCAATTTTATTCCAATTAAAATTAATACTAAAATATGGATAGGGCAGAGACAATTTCTCCCTCGAATGAATGTAGGGGATAAATCTTATATCTCCTAAAATTGGGGAAGGTATATGGGATAGTTAGGGAGAATAAAGTAGGAAAAATGAGAGAATCCCCATTTTAAGGGACACTTGAAGATGATAATAATATCCAAATTGCAAAGTGTTTATGTTTAGACAAATAATAATGTATTCATTACTATTCTTTTTATTTTTTATGACGAGAATACACGGCGTTAAATATGGAAATTATGCATTTGTGTCATTCCTATATTTAAAAAATTAATTTATCCGTCGTAACCTTAACGTTATGAAATCCTTTCATAGTACGGTGATGTGCACTTCATGTTAACGTCGGACAGTTGACTGGAAACACCAGTCACGGCCACAAGCTTGGGTGGGGCGGAGACGGACACGTGGCGGTATAAAGGAATGTCGTCGCACGTGGACGACATGGTCTCCAGACTGTTGGAAGCGGAATGCTGAGCTGGAAGCTGCACGATCTTTGCTCTCTCTCTCTCTCTCATAAAGAAAAAGCAATCAGGGGAGAGAGAAAGGTTCACATAAAGGATTGTGGGAAATTTGATTCTTTTGTTTGGTGACTTTTTTTGACTGGACAAATCTGCCCCTCTGGTGTACAAAAGGTTGCCATGTCCTTTTGGGAATTTGAGATTTAATTAATACTTTTTCCGTCCCGTCCGACTTGTATTATAATTCTTTTGCGGATCGTTCCACCCATCTTGTCTTGTTTCTTAAAATAGAAATATGTCTCACACCTTTATCACATTAAATTAATTTTAAATAATTAAATATCTATATGAATCCCACACTTCTACTCACATATCAATTTTAAACCATTAGTTAATTACATGGGATCATATTTTTATTATTTAAAATTAACTCACAAAAACAACCGTTCGAAAAGAATGATATAAGTCGGACGGGACAAAGGGATAGTTTCTATTGAGATAGTATTATTATATATTTTCTTGTAGGGAACAAAAATCTAATTAAAAGATTCCCATAGGCCAACTCCTAAGACATAATTGTTGAAAATTAATATATTTGGTAGGTTTGTATGTATTTTTCAATGCTTTTTTCTTTTGACAACACAAATATTTAATAATATTCATTGGACAACATTATTTCATTGACTTTTTATGGCTTGTTTGATTGAAAATATTGATTTCATTGTCTTGTTTTACATTTGGTATTATATGTATTCCATGTTGCTCTATAAACGTGGGAAACTCGTATCCGCTACATATATTGAGTGCAAATGGGGGAGGGGACACTTGTTTCAAATTTATGTGTAATTCTGAATATTCGTTAATGTTCTTTGTATGCTTTTAAAAAGTTATTGTTTCTCATCCGGTAGTACGCCCTTCATTGAAATTTTACATTAACTTCCTAAAATTGCAGATCACGCCCGTTCATCGAAATTCTGGATCCGTCCTTAATTACATAATAATTTATTGAAAGTTGTCATCAAATTGAATGTTATACTAGTAGTTATTAATTCTCATTCACGAGCATCCACACTCCTCCACCATTTAAACATTCATCCATCACATTCTCTCTCCGTCACATCAGCTTTTTTTTAAACACTCAACTACATTCCTTCATCCATACATATAAATAATTTTTACTTTATTGGGTCCTACTACTTTAATTTTTTTCAAATATTATATTTTAATAACAACAAGTATATAATAATATTATTATTATTCAACAAATAAATTAATAATTATAAAATAAAAAAATTACTAATTAATTTAGATAAATTCATTAAACAATAAATACTAAGAAGGTAAAAAAAAATTTAAAACTTGTAATAACATGAAAAATTAAAAGTGAAATTGCTATTTTTTCCATTTCGGATAAAAAAAATTACCAATTGATTGAAAAATAAAGTGAAATTGAAATAATATAGAGAAATAATAATATTTTAGCAAAGATATGAGAATGTAAGATTGTGCGATTTTTATTTTCAATATTTACTATATATAAGAATTTTATAACGGCTAAATAATTTGTAATGGAAAATTGAGATTGAAATAATACTCTCTCTCCTACCTCACTCCACCAAATTTTCAATCACATAGCCCACCATAAAAATTTTCTCCCCTCCATCCAAAGTTTTAAATACTACATCTTCTCTCTCCGTCCAAAAGTAAACTGCATCGCTGTCTTTCATTCATCAATAATTATGGATGAGTTAAAAATACTGCAGTGTGGATGCTCCAAACTGGTGATTAGACACAAAGTTGTAAACTTAAAGTTTGATATTCTAATTTGAGTTACTTTCCAACTTAAGCCATCTCGCAATGAAATTTGAAACCTTTTCCCACTAATTTCACTATCAATCATTCAAATGCAACACAAAAATAAACATCATCAACATAAAAAGAATTATTGAACGTCCGAAATTGCCCTCCAAAAGTTCAGAAGGCCCAGATGGGAATGAGCTGAAAAGTGAAGGGCATATCCGTCCACACAGAGAAAAAAGGCAGCCAGCTAAAATCCACGATCGCTATGATGCTAATCGTGGGTACCACCACAGCCCACACACTGAAATCATAGCAATCCAACGGCTCCGATCTTCGCAATCATGAATTTGATGTGCATTTGAGATGAATTTCATCTCGGGCTCGGTTGTTTTTAAAACAAGAGGGCGGGCGCACTTCACACACATTTGTCGTGAAGAGAGAGAGAGAGAGTGAGAATAGGAGAGAGAAAGTCGAACGACCCATTTACTCCAAGGCCTCAAAGGTACAATCTTTGCCTTCAATTACGCTTTCTCAGTCCAAAGATTCTGTTTTTACTTCGTTTCAGAGAGATTCTTGGTATGCCTTTTTTTTTTTTTTTGCTAATATTTCAAGACTAAGGGCGGATAGGAAGCCTCCTGGCGGTCCCCCGAACTCATGTCAAAACGTGATTTTATACATATAATTTAAAAAAAAATTTGTATTTTCCCCTCGAATGTACACTTCACTTTTTTTTTCTATTGAATTTTTTAGTTTCGCCCTCCCTCCTTCGTAATCTTGATCCGCCCATGTTCAAGACTATCTTGATCTGTTCAATAAGTTCCACTTTGGCTTGGTTTGTGGTGAGATCAAGCTATTTATGGTTCTAATTCATCTTCATATGTGGATCTGTAAATGGGTCAATTGAATTATGCTTAGATATAAGAATTTTGATTAAAAAATTCAATTTTTTACTTGGTTTGAGAAAGAATTTCTGTATGCCTTTCTTTTGGGTCGATTCTTGATTCGTTGACTCGCTTTCTTATTTGGGACGTTTTATTATAAGTGGCTCATTTTCAGAACATTAAAGAACGTGTAAACATGATTTAACCACCAAAAAGCCAAACAAATGCACCGCAAATCACAATTTTCTTAATTTCCGTCCTAAAGAGAAGTGAGTCACTTATAATGGAACGGAGTGAGTATCGATTTGTTAGGGGACTGCCAAATATCAGTATAATAATTTGGTGATGTTTTGTTTAATTGGTATACTGATCATTGGTTGAGGAATCTTGTACTTCCTATGTTTCACTAATCAAGTTTCATTTTCTATTTTTTGATATTTTACTAAACAAGTCATATTCCATAAATGGAAAGAAATGAGTGAATCACAACCAATCTAACCAAATGGACATACCACTTTATACTTTTACACCACACATTATCTTTTTTTTCACCCACTTTCTAAATTCTCGTGCCCAAAAGCAATGTGACTTGATTAGTGAAACGGAGGGAATATTTTGTTAAATTTTTTGAAATTCTTGCATTTTTCACCCTAGATGTGGAGAATCTTAGGTTTTGTGTATATTTTTCGAAATTTTCTTATTACGTACCATAATATCAAATCTTGGATCCGCCCCGGACTACATTAACTAGTATTGTTGCTATACTAATCATTGGTTGACTTACATTTACTAATTAGTTGTTGCAGTGTTGTTTATTGATATACTACTTGTAATTGCTTTTGCCTTCTTTTCTAAATTTAAATACATTTAGCATCTTCTCTAGGGAAGAAGATTAAGAGATGGCAGAAGCTGAAGATATCCAACCTCTTGTTTGTGACAATGGAACTGGAATGGTTAAGGTAAACTTCACAATACAGTTAAACCTCGATAAAGTAATATTCGATAAAGTAATATTTCGCTAAGATAATAATTTATTCCGGTCCCGATATAAGTCAATGCACTAAAATAATGTTCGATAAAGTAATAACCTCGTAAATGAATATTTTTTCTCGATTCTAAGGTTGTTACTTTATCGAGGTTTAACTGTATAAATCTACAATAGTACAGCTTCCTCTTGATCAAGATCCTCTTTCATAAGCTTCAATTGTTATTCCTATGATTTTCCAAGATTTTGTTGTTGATGTTGATCTAGGCTGGATTTGCTGGAGATGATGCTCCAAGGGCCGTCTTCCCGAGTATCGTGGGGCGCCCCCGTCACACCGGTGTGATGGTTGGGATGGGGCAGAAAGATGCTTATGTTGGCGACGAGGCTCAATCCAAGAGGGGTATTTTGACACTTAAGTATCCAATTGAGCATGGAATTGTGAGCAATTGGGATGATATGGAGAAGATTTGGCATCACACCTTCTACAACGAGCTCCGTGTGGCCCCGGAGGAGCACCCGATCCTCTTGACCGAAGCCCCTCTTAACCCTAAGGCGAATCGGGAGAAGATGACCCAAATCATGTTTGAGACCTTCAACACGCCCGCCATGTATGTCGCCATTCAAGCCGTTCTATCCCTTTACGCCAGTGGGCGTACGACCGGTAATTGAATACTAACTCATTCTTTGGATTCATATTCAGAGAAAGAATACTGACAACATGTAGTGTAGATGGTGTTTACACTTCTGTGTGAGTGGTTGATTTAGAATTGATCTATTGTTCGATTCTTGTTAGGGTCGATTAAAAATTAATAATATCTGACTCTCGAGTTTTAAAGAAAAATTTGGACTAATGTGTATTTTTGGTTTCATTTCTTGTGCTAGGTATTGTTCTCGACTCCGGTGATGGTGTGAGCCATACTGTCCCCATCTATGAAGGCTACGCCCTCCCACACGCAATCCTCCGTCTTGATCTGGCCGGGCGAGACCTAACCGACAGCCTAATGAAGATCCTCACGGAGCGAGGCTACTCCTTCACAACCACAGCCGAGCGCGAAATCGTGAGGGACATAAAAGAGAAGCTAGCCTACATAGCTCTAGACTATGACCAAGAACTCGAAACAGCCAAGACAAGCTCCGCGGTGGAGAAGAACTACGAGCTGCCGGATGGGCAAGTGATCACCATCGGAGCCGAACGGTTCAGATGCCCGGAGGTTCTCTTCCAGCCATCAATGGTCGGGATGGAAGCTGCGGGTATCCACGAAACGACATACAACTCCATCATGAAGTGCGATGTGGATATCAGGAAGGACCTCTACGGCAACATTGTGCTCAGCGGTGGCTCCACCATGTTCCCCGGCATAGCTGACCGGATGAGCAAGGAGATCACGGCCCTTGCTCCGAGCAGCATGAAGATCAAGGTGGTGGCTCCGCCGGAGAGGAAGTACAGTGTCTGGATCGGAGGGTCGATCTTGGCTTCTCTCAGCACCTTCCAGCAGGTAAAACTTCAAATTCGATACGAACTATTATTATTTTAATATCTACCGTAATAGGGATCGAACCTAGATCAACAATTCACGTAGGATCGAGAAATACTAACTAAGCTATAGGAGTTCAAGAACCCTAACCCTAACCTTAACATTCAAACATCTACAAACACATCTAACTTGCAGCAAGATTGAATCTTTTTCGATTTTACGATTGCAGATGTGGATTTCGAAGGCGGAATATGATGAATCTGGCCCTTCAATTGTGCATAGGAAGTGCTTCTAAGAACAAAGTTGCTTGCTTGGAAAGAGATTCATAACTCATAAGCCATATATGATTGTTGATGTTGATGATGATGCTTTGCCTTCACTTTATCTGAGTCTTTGTTTACTACTGCTATCAGTATTTGATGAATGAGAGAGAAAATAATACCACCCTATCTAAAAAAATTCAATATTTTTTTTTTGCTATTAATTTGTAGAAGAGTTGTGTATTAACTCAAATGGTAATTATGATTTGAGTTTTATTATTTATGTTGGTTTGTTGATTGGTAGTCAGTCTGCTGTAATTTTTATACCAGTTTGTAATGGAAGGTTGAATTTTTAGTGGTTCACAAGACTAAATATTTATTGTAATTAAAATAATTAAAAAATTATATTGGTTAAGTAAATAATACAGAAATTTTTTATAATCTACCAAAATCTTGAATTGTTGAAGTTGATAACGTGTGATTTATACAAATTGATTTACCACCAATATTTGGTTCTCAAATTGACAATACTTCATTTCAAAGATTCACCACCCAATAATACTTACTAAATCTATTACTACTACAATTCATTTTCTATTACGAGTTTGTGATATTTAACTGTAATTTTCTATTAATAATTGAATTGTGCAGCAGTAGGGTAGTTTAATAATTTTTATAGGTAGTGAGTTAAACTCTATGAAGATGTGAATTAGCTTTTTTTTTTTTTTTTTTTTTTTTCTTTTTCGATTCTAATTAACATTTATTTCCCTTATTTATCTTTCTTCCTTACAAATATTTTTCTAAACTTGACCAAGATATAATTTTATATTTATAATAATTATATATTTTCTTAAAAGTTATACATTATTATTTTGAATTTAATCTCACTTTTTTTCTTTTTCTCTTCCTTTTTCTTATAGTTTCCTTATATCATTTTCCCTTTCTTCTTCTTTATCTTTTTTCTTCTCTCATTTTCTATTTTGTCGTCATTTTTTTAATTCATGGTAGACCACAAGTGTGTAATTATTTGGCCCCCACTAATATAAATCTCTAGCTACGCCACTAGATACTTATATTGCGGTCGAATACCCATTTTTAGTCTAATTGTTTTAGAAAATATTTCACCCTCCGAACATTTGAAATTACAAATTATGTATGCACCCTCCTCTTGATTCTTGAAAAATATGTAAAATAAAATGTGGTTTTGTAATATTGTGAATCAAAATTTTAAATGGTATTTTGTACATATATTGATAATCATACTTTTTTAATATAGATAAATGCTATGTGAATTGAGTAATAATTATTGTATAATTTTGGAAATTTGAATTGAGTATACTTTTATATGACCTTTAGCACATAAAATTGTGACAATTTTCAAAAAATTATTACAATAATTGAAATTCTATTACAATCATAATTAATAATAATCCAAACGTCATTAAAGTGGAAAAAAACCCGAATTCAAAAGCCAGCCAGCTACAATGAGTCAATGGCCATCAATTTAATGCTGTCGTGGGTGCCACAAATCCCAGATTGAAATTATGGCAATCGGACGGCCCAGATATCGTAATCTTGAATTTGAGGTTCATTTCATCTGAATTTATTGTGGGGCTGAGATTTCGCTTCTCGTATTTTAAACGAGAAGGGCCGGCATTTCAGACCAAGAGGAGAGCAGACAAGTAAGTCCGCATTATCTCTGGGAGTTTCTCCGAGAGAATTAAGGAAGAATTTCATTACAAGCCAGCTACTCCTCAAAGGTGCGATTCTTGATCGATTTTTTTATCTTCGTTTTTCTTGAAGAAAGTTTTTTTTTTTTTCTGGTTATTTTTTGTTTGGATGAACTTCTATTGATGGATCTGATGATGGGTTCTTCGGATTATGGCTGAACTTTTAGTGATAATGTTCTTATTTTTTCGAGTTCATTCATCATTTGATTGATTGTGTTTATATGGGATGTTGTTTGAAATCTTTACTAGTTATTACAGCTAAAATTTGGTGAGAAATATTTATTTTTCTCAAGTTGTATTCAAGTTCTGTTCTTGAGTCAAATCCAAGTCAATTAGAGTGGATGGTTTTCATTTTTCACCAATTGAATTGTGTTGAGAATTTGAGATTTGCTTATGTTTGTGTATCTTGAATTTGTCAATGGAACCCAATTTGCAAATTCTGAGAATGCACATTGCATTCTATGTCATCAAATACAAAATGACGGCAACATGTAGTGCAGTTGGTATTCAAGTGGTTGATCGATTTAAATTAATAATAATCAAATACGATATGAATCTCTTTTTTTTAAAATCAGATTTGGGCTTTTGATATTCTTGATTTGAGGTAGGGTTGTAAACGAATCGAATTGAATCAAATAACATAGTATTTGATTCGTATTCGAAAATTCATATTCTTATTCGATTCATTCTCGAATATTAAAGCTGATTCGTCTTTGATTCGTTCTTTATATTCGAATTATTCGATTCAATTCGAATATTCGATTCGTTTTTTATTAAATATTTTATAAACAATATTATTCGAATATTCGGTTCGAATTTGATACGTATTTAATATTATTCGATTCAAAATTAATATTTTTAAGAAACAAATTTATAATAAGTTTTATAAAACATATTTAATATATAAATATTTTTATAAATGTATTATATATTTATATTTAATCAAATATTTTTGAATATTGAATCGAATATCATAATTTTGTATTCGTATTTGAATACTAATCGAATCAATCGAATATTTATATTCGAACTCGAATATCAAAAATTCGAATACGAATATCAATATTCGAATACAATCGAATAAAAAATATTTGAGGTGCATCTTGTATGAATACATTGATGGTATTGAACTTGTTGTTTTGTGTTTAGATATTAAATGGCCGAAAGTGACGATATTCAGCCCCTTGTCTGCGACAATGGAACCGGAATGGTGAAGGTAACCCGTTAGCCGTATTCGTTCGACCTAATTAAGCTTGCTTGATGCCAATAATCATTAGCAAGTAAAGATACCTAGAGTCTTGAATCTTGATGTATTTGTGTTATTTGATCTTGAAATCTTTAGGCCGGATTTGCCGGTGATGATGCTCCAAGGGCTGTCTTCCCGAGTATCGTAGGGCGGCCTCGCCACACTGGTGTGATGGTTGGGATGGGGCAGAAAGATGCATATGTTGGCGACGAGGCTCAATCCAAGAGGGGTATTTTGACTCTTAAGTATCCAATTGAGCATGGAATTGTGAGCAATTGGGATGATATGGAGAAGATTTGGCATCATACCTTCTACAACGAGCTTCGTGTGGCCCCGGAGGAGCACCCGATTCTCTTGACCGAAGCCCCTCTCAACCCGAAGGCGAATCGTGAAAAAATGACTCAAATCATGTTTGAGACCTTCAACACCCCGGCCATGTATGTCGCCATTCAAGCCGTTCTCTCCCTTTACGCCAGTGGGCGTACGACCGGTAAGGAGAATAGTAACTTATTCTCGTAACACCTAATCCGACTTGTTCGGGACCAGCAATTTAAGCGACTAATTTCATTGATTGTGCTAGGTATCGTTCTCGACTCCGGTGACGGTGTGAGCCATACGGTACCAATCTACGAAGGATACGCCCTCCCGCACGCAATCCTCCGTCTTGATTTGGCCGGACGTGACCTCACCGACAGCCTCATGAAGATCCTCACGGAGCGAGGCTACTCCTTCACAACTACCGCCGAGCGGGAAATCGTGAGGGACATAAAGGAGAAGCTCGCTTACATAGCTCTCGACTACGAGCAAGAGCTGGAGACGGCGAAGACGAGCTCCGCTGTGGAGAAGAACTACGAGCTCCCGGACGGGCAAGTGATCACTATCGGAGCTGAACGGTTCAGATGCCCGGAGGTCCTCTTCCAGCCATCAATGATCGGAATGGAAGCTGCGGGTATTCACGAAACTACGTACAATTCTATCATGAAGTGCGATGTCGATATCAGGAAGGATCTCTACGGCAACATCGTCCTCAGCGGTGGCTCCACCATGTTCCCCGGCATAGCTGACCGGATGAGCAAGGAGATCACGGCCCTTGCCCCGAGCAGCATGAAGATCAAGGTGGTGGCTCCACCCGAGAGGAAGTACAGTGTTTGGATCGGAGGGTCGATCTTGGCTTCTCTCAGCACCTTCCAGCAGGTAAAGCTGCAAATTCGATACGAACTATCATTGTTTTTAAATCTATAACGGGATTGAATTCTTGATCAATCACTCACGCAGGAGTGAAAAATACCAACTAAGCTATATGTCGTCTGTTCAAATTTGATACGGAAACATTATAGCAGTTTCAAGAACTCCGGTTATTGATGTTTGTCGATCTTTTTCTTGTAGATGTGGATTGCCAAAGCGGAGTATGATGAGTCGGGTCCTTCGATCGTGCACAGGAAGTGCTTCTAAATCGAGCGCTCTTCATTCGGAGCGTCGAAGAGGGTTACTATACACATCACATGATTTGCTCGGGCTGTTTCATTTGGTTTTATGGAGTCTTGTTCTTTCTGGGATTTGGAGTATGAAGTTGGAAATGCTTTCACTTTGTTCTTTTCTTGCTTATTTATATGTTAGTTTGTAGCAAGACTTTTGTTTTCGCAATGGTATTATGATTTTTGAGTCATTTTGTCTTTGTTCCTTATTTATATTATACTCCCTCCGTCCCATGATTCTTGTAACAAAATTTTTCGGTGTGAAAAGGAAAATGTTACAAGAATTGTGGGACGGAGGGAGTATTAGTTTGTGGCAAGACTCGTATTTCTACAGTGGTATTGTGATTTGAGTTTCTTGGGAGTAATTATAATCTTGTTGGTCTTATTAGTTACTGAATTACTCCTTCCGTTTCATCCGACTTGTCTTGTTTCTTTTCGGCATGAAGATTAAGATGAATGGATGGTTGTATGTAGATGAGTGGGTGATTGTGTGTAAAGAGATAGGTCCTACAAAGAAAAAAGTGGGAGTTTGTGTAATAACTATTTCCATTTTCAGAAACAAAACAAGTTAGGTGAGACGGTTCGAAAAGAAAAATATGACAAGTCAAGCAGAATAGAGGGGGTATTTTTTATCCGCAACAACTATTTGAGGAGTCGCGTAGAAATTACTCGTGTTTCTGAATGAAAGGGGATTGATCTTCTTTTCTATTTTTTTACTTCTTAACAAATAAATCGATAATAGAAGACTAATAAAAAACTGAACAGTTAAACCTCGATAAAATAATATTTTAATGCATTGATCCATGTCGGAATCGAAAAAAAATTATTATCTAAATGAAATTATTAATCTATTAAATAGTACTTTATCGGTTTAACTATAGTTTTTCTATAAGTTAAATTAATAATTGTATTTTTTGCAAGGAAATTATAGCAAGCAAGAAACTATAATTATTTATGAGTAATCATGTCTAACTCCAATAATTTCACGAGCAACAACTACGCGATAGCTAATTTCTTTTGAAAGAATTAAAGTATTTCAATCAAGAGTAAGTCGATATAAATGTACAATCTCACTACCTAACACGAGTCGTTTATTAGACGTTTATGCCGGTTGTAGTGCTTCTCCATCAACATCCTCGAAGCTCCTTCCACGGTTCTACGCCAAGTCTACACAAAACAAATCCAATTTTATAATTATACGAATAGGGACGGATCTAGAATTACGAGAGAAATTTTAAATTTTGAAAAAAAGAGGATCAAGTATAATATTTTGGAGGCGGGCCTAAAATAATATTTTTTTTCTTCAAAATTTCACATTATAGTTAAATCTCGATAAAATAATAATCTCGTTAAGATAATAATTTCTTCCGGTCCCGATATGGGTCAATACACTAAAATAATGTTCGATAAAGTGATAACCTCGTTAAATGAATATTTTTTTTTTCGATTCCAAGGTTATTACTTTATCGAGGTTTAACTGTAAAATGTATTTTCAATTGATGCCGCCCAATATAAAGAACAAACAAAGACAAGATTAACCGAAACTAAGGCCTAATTTTTTTTAAAAAAAAAGACAACATTAATTAAAACAAAGGCCCAAATAAATAAATAATATTGACTAATTATTTTCTCTTAACATTAACTAAATCTTGGCCGTACCTTTTCGATGGCAGTGATGATCGATTTGTTCTTGATTTCTCCTGCTTTGATCTTGGCCCTACTGATCCCCAGCCCCCGCATAATCGCCGCAGGCTTGCGTGGCGGCGCCGCCGGGAGAAGCGATTTCCTCTCCGCTAAGGCAGAAGCAGAGCTCTTAGCATTATTATTACCCCCAGTTTCTTGATTTCTCTTCACTCTCTTCGCCACTCGCAAATCTTTAGCCGGAGATTTTCCGGCGCCGCCGCCGCCCACCTCGGCGAACTTCCTCAGAAGCTGATCGGAGGACGCTTTCGCCACGTGCTGGACTTTAGTAACATTAGGATCAACATTCTCCATTGAGAGAGAGAGAGAGAGAGAGAGAGAGAGAGAGGGGAGGGGTGTGAAGAATTTGTGAGAATTATTATGTGAGTTTGTAATGAAGAAGAGAGGGAAAATTAAAGGGAAAATTTAATGAGAGTTAGGTAAATGAGCGGAGGAGAAATGGACCGTTAAAAGGGCGGTGGGGGGTTTGATTTGATTAAATAAACAATATAGCCGTTGGAGTAATATGCATTGCATGTGGAGGGCATTATCGTCCTATCACATGATCTCTTTTCCGACAACTTTTTACAACTAAAAAAGTCGCTTCTCTATTTTCTTACTCCCTCCGTCCCATTCGACTTGTCTAGTTTTCCTTTTTGGGCTGTCCCGCTCGACTTGTCTAGTTTCCAAAAAAGGAAGCCTAATCATTACATAACATACCACTTTTTCTTTGTGGGGCCTACTCTTTACACACAATCACACACTCATCTACAAACAACCACCCACTCTTCTTAATCTCCGTGCCCAAAAGAAACAAGACAAGTGGAATGGGACGGAGGGAGATTTTTTTCTATTTCTCCGGCAATAATCGGAGTTTTTAATGATCAAATTGTTTGTTCTAAAAGATTAAAACGAATGGGAATTATAATCACACATTAATTAAGCAAATTATTTGGGAATTAATATAGGATTCGATCACTCGAAAACACGATAATATGGTCTTTTCGAAGTGTTTTGTTGATCATCTTGCTTTTTATTTGATTCGAAGATAGTGATTACAAGGAGCCTCATGAGCCGTAAATCTTCTGCATAATTTCCTTCGGATTGAGCTGACATCCGTTACGGTCGCCATTTTAATGTATTCCTTGTATATTTACATAAAAAGAAACCAAGAAAAACTTTGGCATGTAGAATTAGGTTTGAATAATACAACCTATATTTAGCACCTAATATTAATTTTTTTCTCACTCCGTCACTAATTAATGCAACGTGTTTAATACTACAATTAGTTATGGTACATTGCTATGATAAAAACTACAGAATGACGTGATGACCAATAAAATTTTATTAATTATCCAATCACACTATATTGGTCAAGTATTACGTTAATATTTCTATTATACTTGAACAAATTAAGGGGAAAAAAAATATTATCGGCCCGTTATCTTGGTGCCCGATTCACTTTGGCATATTATTTTGGTTGAATCCAATTTTTAATATGTTAATTTAGCAACTTATCTGTTTTTAGTCCATTTTACAAAATTGACAAAATTTGTCTGATTTTGATCCGCTGGGTTCTAATATTAAAAATGTGATTTTTAATTTTTTTTTATTAATTTAGCATACTAAAATTGGATAAATTTAATCAATTTCTTAAAATGGACTAAAAACGTACAATTTGCTAAATTAACGAACTAAAACTGAATTCGGCTAAAATAATTGGCCAAAATGAATCGACGCCAAGGGCCAATAATAATATTTATCCACAAATTAATAGAGGAAATTTATTCAAAAGTTTTTTTTTTTGGGAGGAAGACTTGATTAAGAAAGAAAATTTGATATAAGGGAGTTTAGAAATTTCAATTTATTGTAAACATAATTTGCTTATCAAACGAACCTTTTTATTGAAAATTTAATCTTCCACAAATAGTTCGTAAAATTAATTACAACCTTAACTTTTCTTTTAGTTTATTTATCTTTAAATTTGGTAAAATATGTACACTGACGAATTGGTTATTTAAATAGTAAAAAACGTGCAATAGCCTATTGAATTCTCATTGGTGTATAAATTTTGACTTGAAAAATTGTATATTTAAGCGAACGTTTTGAATCTATGCAGAATTCTTGTGTTTATAAGCTAATAACCCGAAAATAATTTATGAAATTCATTTTTAGAATAAATTTGTACTTTATGCTAATAAATTCATTTGTACTTCAAATGATATCACATACAGTTAAACCACGATAAAGTAATATTCGATAAAGTAATAATCTCGTTAATATAATAATTTCTTCCGGTCTAGTCTCGATATGAGTCAATGCACTAGAATAATGTTCGATAAAGTAATAACCTCGTTAAATGAATATTTTTTCTCAGTCCAAAGGTTATTACGTTATCGAGGTTTAACTGTACTTCATCACCATATCAAAATTGATCCGAAATAATCGTATACCCATTATGGATTGCAACTACAATTAAACCTCGATAAAGTAATAATCTTGGGACCAAGAAAAAATATTCATTTAACGAGATTATTACTTTATCGAACATTATTTTAGTGCATTGACCTATATCGGGATCGGAAGAAATTATTATCTTAGCGAGATTATTACTTTATCGAATATTACTTTATCGAGGTTTAACTGTACTACAACAAATTTCTATTGCACAAGATAGAAGATCTTCATAAACTTACCCGACAACAGTTACACATTTCACAACAGTAAAAAACCAAATCCTAAGACAAGGGATGTTGTAATTTCTAAAGATAATAAACTCACTACACCATCATACCTTCTACTCATGAACCAAAATGAGACCCAAAAGTGAGAGCATGGCATTCAAGATTCCTCAAGTTTAACTGCACAAGCAAGGAGTTCGATTTCAATAACAACACGATCACGAACAAGGATATCGATTTTGGTACTGTAATGTATATACCGCTTTCTTGTAGTTTATGTTGTGAGCGTTTCTAAAACTTACCATCACAGCAGTTCCAGTTTCAGCAAATCTTGGAATGCAGACGAGTCTCACCACTTGACCGTCGGGTCCTGCAGTTTCGCGCGGCAAATTGTATTTCTCTTTACTATCTAGCAGAATATAGAAAGAGTTGGAAATGAATCTTACCCTTGATCAAGGTGGAGTCAAATTTGTCTTGATTACCAACAAAGTAGACGTGAGGACACACCTCGAAGAAGAACGGGTCTCGATCCGTAAATGGATAACACCCTGCAGAATTGAAAACAATGCTGGATAAGTGAACTGCATTGACATATTGATGAGTAGATGAATAGGTATAAAGAAAACTCATTCATAGGAGTATAGTTGAAAACTATGAAAATACGACGCCAAGCTCTTCATCAACGTCTTATCGTAACATATGTAAATTGTATTGAACCAGTGGCGGAACTAAAGCTATGAAGTTGGGGGGTCGAAATAGAGGAACAATGGTGGCTGAAGGCAGAGAAAAAATCGAGAGTTGCTAAATATAGTTTTAAATAGTTTGAACACAAACACGATATAAAAGATATAATATATATTATTTCTTGTATTTGTTACGCTGAGAAATATACTTGTAATAAAACTAAAGAAAAAAGAAAACTAGTAGAAAAAAGAGAGAGAAATATTTATAACATGTGAGAGAGTTATGCGAATTAATTATACTTGTAATAAAACTAAAGAAAACTAGAAAATAAATAATTTAAAAGTCTAAAAATAGAAATCAAATGAGTGCATTGGGTTTCAAACATGAGACCTCTCTTAAAAGAGATAACGTCATTAACCAACTGCACTACGAGCAAATAGTTATTTATAATTTTCACTAAGATTATCTATAAGCAATACGAATCCTATACCCTATTTAGTCGAAGTTTCGTCGGCTGGGGGGTCGGTCGACCCTCCCGACCCCCTTCTAGTTCCGCCAATGTATTGAACTAAAGCTTGAGTTCTTTATTAACACCCAAAATTGCACTAAGTAAGGAAATATGGCAGAAAGCAGCATTAACCTAGAGTGTTTGGAGCTGTTGGTGCTAGGTGTCTCCATCTTAATGTCCTTTCGAGGAACTCGAGTTTGCTCTTTGCATCGGAATATTTTGCAAGATCGTCAATGTTCTGACCTGATGTCCCAAGAAACCTGATAAAAAAAAAGAGCATAAAATTATTTACTTACGATAAAGATTTGCTCGAACGGTATATCCTACCTCACGTTGTCTAGCTCGAAGGAATGAGGGTTGGTGCAAGATCTGAAAGTGTTAAAAGCGGCTGATACGGGAAATAGACATCTGTGCAAAGCCTTAATACAAACAAGAGAAAAAAGATTAAAGTTAATATTAATAGCGTACATAAAGAAAGCGGATCGACCAAAGTACGGTTAGTGTAGAAGATACCTGCTGAGGCAACGCAAAATTTGCTGGATCATCTTCTCCCGGCATTATATCGACAGGTACACCAGCAGCAATCTGCGTGTTACATGAGATATTAAAACTTGTAGCTCGCCACAAGTTGTGAATTATAATCAAGGAGATGTGTATGCAATTACCTGAGTGAGTAGGATATCAAGCTCTTTTATGGGCTCGGAGAGTTTCGACTGATCCTTACTAACCAAGTTCTGCAAAAAAATCAAGACGATAAATAATACTCCCTCCGTCCAACTCATCTTGACACGTTTTCCTTTTCGGGACGTCCCACTTAAAATGACACGTTTCCTTAAAAGGAAATAACTTTAAAAAATATTATTAAATTATCTCTTACTTTTTTATTTCTCTCTTACTTTTTCATTTATTTATCTTACTTTATTATTTCTCTCTCATACTTTATAATTCACTCTCTCACAAACTCATTTATCTTCTCTCTCTTACTTTATTCCTCTCTCATACTTTATCATCCACTTTCTTAATTCCCGTGCCGAAAAGAAACGCGTCAAGATGAGTGGGACGGAGGGAGTAATTTACAAAGACAACATTTCACAGGACAATTTACAATAATCCCCATTAACGTCGAAAGAGGTAACCCGTTACCTGACCATTAAGAAGCCGACGAGGAAATTCAACAGAATTCCCAGCAACAATAACTTGAACAATCTGGGCTGCCATTGCTTGTTCCTGATTCAAAGGCAAATCATAGGCTTGTGAAAAAACAGATGGATCATACAGTTATGAATGCGTAGATAGCAGATTCGGGAAGAAATATGCTACCTTTTCATCTCCGAGATGTCCAGTTATATGGTCGACAAAGAGCTGAAAATGGAGAGGATTTGCAGTGCTGCTCCCAACACTTAGTCCCGATACGAAAACAACAAACTTATCTTCACCTGTTACATTAAATTCTATATAAGTTGCATAGACTCATCCTATAGTATTTCAGAAAAGAAGCACCGGCATCTGTCGTGCAAAATTCACAAAGGTTTAATAGAAGAAGACATAATTTTTTCTTCAATTTGTTTGTTATTACTACGTGCCTCTGCGGTGAGTACATCTACGGTTATGATTCCCCCACCCAGCCACTCATCAGAAGCGAAAATCTCAAATATGCATATGGCTTATACAAGTATGATTGTCATGGAAGTAACACGGAAGCGGTGTGGCTTCTACCAGAGTTAAGTGGACGGTCTATCTGGTGAGGAATGCCAGATTCCAAGACATCTTCGACCATAAAATCTCCAGCGCCTGTTTCTTTTCCATGCAGTGCAACCACTAAACCTACAGACATATCATAAAACATAGGTTAATATTTTTAATAAATTACACTCTTCCCTCCAGCAAGCATGCTTATCGAACTAAATTTATACTCGCATCCAACCGACCATCAATTATATAGGCTGAACTGTCTTATATAAAGTTTGAAGTGCAGACTTTGTAAAAGCTCTTTATGAAAATTCCCCACAAAAATTCAAGTTCGTATCCACGATATTTAGCTAAATCCCTGCTGATCTTTTGAATACTGTTCGACAATTATATATTTCTTCTTTTTCCTCTCAGAGGCAATCTCAATAGGATGAAAACAATTAATAAAGTAAATGAAATGATATAAGTCACACCACATAACTTTGAGATTTATTGGCTGCTGCTCTTACCTGTTACATATACGGAAGGCAAAAGAAGTGCCCCACGGAGTTTAACTCTTCCACTCTCGTCTTCAAGAACTAGATAATCATCCGAGTGAATAAAACTGTGGGGTTTCACAAGCGGACTTGCTGATCTCTGTGTGTCATACATTTGAAGCAACATCTCAAGTTAGCTAAAAACTTGATAACTGTTATAAACAGTAACGAATTCGGTACCTCCTTTGAATACTCATCAAGTATGGAAGGCTTTAGCTTCATGTGCTTATAAAGGGTTCCAACAATAACGCAATCCTTTTCGGTTTCTAGTCCTAGCACAGTACAAACTGCAGCAAATGAATGTGAATCATATGTCAATCCGTTAAGCTCGAAACAAAATGAAAACCCTCCGACGAAGGACTAACCCTACTTGTTCGCAAGCAAGCTCCGGTTCCCATATTAAGATGAAATATCTAGACTAGAGATATATAAACAATTCCTAATCACCAATCACAAATATCTAAATCAGTTCATGAAACTCAAGAAAAATAAAAGATGGTCAATTCCAAATGTCGCTTCTATACGTATTTCAACTACTACTTCCGTCCCACTAAAGTTGGCCACATTTCTCAATTGGGAGTTGGGACATCCCACTAAAGTTGGCTACTTTTAAAATTTGGCAAATAATTAATATCATCTCTCGTACTTTATCATCTTCTCTCTCTTAATTTATCATCTAATCTCACTCCTCTCTCTCTCCTACTTTATCATTACTCCTCTCTCCTACTTTATTATCTATTATCTTAATTTTTGTGCCGAAAAGAAAGTAGTCAACTATAGCTGGAGGGAGGTAGTATTACAAACTAAAACGCCCACATAAGCAAAAGCAAGCAAATTTGCAGAAAATAAGAGCTGAAAAACAGCAAAATCACACGAGAAATAGATAAAATCTACGAGAGCAAAAAAATGTACCCGGCAATTGGGGTTTCCAAGTGGGTAGGAGAGAGTAAAGCAGAGTTCTCATAAGGTGGAGCCTTGCAAAGTAAATTTGACTGTATTGTTGCCCTCGGTAAGTCTCCTTCTCTATCAGAAAGCTCTCATCCTGCAATCCAAAATGAAAAACGCGAAAAATTAACTGAAATTGAACCGAAGGAAATTGCCCTAGTTGCAAGGAGAAAAACTAGCAAAAACATTAATTGAAAGGAAGTATTCTTCTTCTCGGATTTACCAAGGATTTGTAGATCGATTGCTTCCTCTGCAGCAATCCATTTTCAGAGTTCACTTCCATGGCGGGAAAATACGCTGCGAAAGTGACGAAGACCCTAGTATATAAAGGAGGAATAGAACTGGGGTAAGAACTGTGAAAAAGGAAAGATAAAGGACCAATTTGTAAATAGTATATTCTTGAGTGGTCATAAAGTAAAACCGTAAAGTTTGGGGGTCAGTCAAGAAATTATTATGTTTGCCCCAAACCGTGGTTTATTCAGTTTACTTTGACTGAGGCGAAACCTCTGCATCTCTGAATTTTCAAGAATGCGCGGATATATGTATGTGTGAGTGATTTACAATCTCGAATTGTGGAGAATTGCAGCGGAGCTCGACGTTTTTCTTGCGTTTGGAGATTGAGAAATGGATAATCAGTCGCGTTTTCCGCAGTCGAAGTACCAAAACGCGGCGTTGGACTATGGTTATTCGCCGAGATCGTACACCGGCGATTTCAGTTTCGGCGAGGGCACGGATCGGCGGTTCGCGTACTTCCGGCAAGCGTCGCTGCGTCAAAACGCTGCCGTCGAGCCGCGCACGCCGCAGCATGAGCTGACGCGCAGTATTTCCAGCATTGATATTCCGCCTGGCAGTTATTTTCCTGATTATCGGTACCCGAGTTCGAAGGAAATCGGTGATGGAATGCCAGCCTTTTCGTTTGTTTCGTTGATTTTGGGAGGATTGAGGTCTGGAAACAAGCAAATGAGGCGGTTGTTCGTGCTGATCTCGCTTAATGTCGCGTATTCTACGGCCGAGCTGTTCATTGGCCTCTTCTCCGGCCGCATTGGTATGCAAGCTGGGCTTTAGTGTATAAATTCGAATGTCGAGTTTTTAGTAAATTGACTTCTTATGCTGTTGCAGTGATTAGGGTTTAATTGATGTTTGAGATAGCAAGATATCAAATCTGACGAAGAAGTGGTTTACAATTAAATTAGTTTTGAATCTTCCTCTTGCTCTGTTTTTAGAAGGCTTTGATATTTCTGAGTTTCAAGTTGTGGATTGTGTGGATTCTAATTGAATTGTATTTGGACTATCATCAAGCAATTGCAACTCATCTATGTTGGTAGTTGGTTCTGGTCGACTCTGTTTCGTGGTTTTCACAACTCATCGCTCACATCGTGCAAATAGCTGGAGCTATTGTTCTGTATATTATACATGAGATGAAGTTCTGTGGAGTTTAATTGGTCCGGATTCTTGTTGCTCGTCGATCAGTTTCTATAGTTTGGTGATTTGTGTTCTGTGTGTGGTTTCAGGCTTGGTATCTGATGCATTTCATTTGACTTTTGGCTGTGGCCTGTTGTCATTTTCATTGTTTGCAATGGCTGCTTCTCGACAAAAGCCAGATTGTGCATACTCATACGGGTACGAGTTTTAATATTTATGTTTTACTCTCAGTTAACATTTTTCTCTATGCAACTTAGAATTGATTCATTGTAGCTAGCTTATCCTCGTACTATATATGGATGACTTGGTCCCATATGACGTTAGATGCATTAGTCATCCTACTATTCAGAATTTTAGTTATGTTGCATCAATGTGAAATACAGATAAACCTCGATAAAATAATATTCGATGGAGTAATAATATCGCTTAGATAATAATTTCCTCCGGTCCCGGTATAGGTTATTGCACTAAAATAATATTCGATAAAGTAATAACCTCGTTAAATGAATATTTTCTTCCGGTCCCAAGGTTATTACTTTATTGAGGTTTAACTGTATGTTCGAAAATCCTGCATTATGAAATTGTACACAGTAGAGGAATAATAATAAAAAAAAGAGTAAATAACTGATGATATCCCGTCTTTATGAAAAGGTACAAAAGACTCGAGGTTTTATCTGCTTTTACCAATGCTGTAAGTGTCTTCTATAATCATTTTCTCAATCTTGTATGTGCATTTCCTTATCTTTGTTTTCCTTTTTCATATTCTGCCGCTCCTCACTCATTTCTATGGTGCTTGTTTAGACAGCTATTTCTTTTATTTATGTCGTTCTCGTTAGCTGTGGAAGCACTTCACGCGTTCATACAAGATGAATCTGAACACAAGTAAGTTTGCCTTTCATTTTACTGCTGGTGTCTTAGGTTTTCATATATTGTAGACTTCATTCAATTATGTGAGAAATTAGAATATTTATTTCACCTATTGTTTCAGTTAATAGGCGATCATCACGCCTCTCATTTTTGTAGACTGCAAATGGTTCAACTCTTACAGCACTTTTTGGAATATCGTTTGACATTTGACGTCGACTTTCTGTACTGCAATTATGTCTATTTACGAGTTTAGCACAAATCACTGAACAAAAGTTATAATTCAACAGCAGTATATTCACTCTGAATTCATGAACTTCTAAACCCTTATTTAGTGTCTTTTTTGCTTGATAATTTCTCCCACATGAGAATCTTGCTACTTCATATAATCATCATCTGCATATTTATATTTATATTTATCCCTGATCTGTATTATTTTTAGGCATTACTTGGTCATCTCAGCTGTTGCTAATCTGCTGGTGAATCTTATTGGCGTTTGGTTCTTCAGGAATTATGCCCGAATCAACATTGGTGAGCTTCTTGTCCATGTTTCCTTTATACAGTTAAACCTCGATAAAATAATAACTTTGGGACCGAGAAAAAATATTCGTTTAACGAGGTTATTACTTTATCGAACTTTATTATAGCGCATTGATCCATGTCGGGACCGGAAGAAATTATTATCTAAGCGAGATTATTACTCTATCGAATATTACTTTATCGAGGTTTAACTGTATCCTTTTTCATTCTTTATTTCTATATCTTTTGTTAAATTCTATGTTGTTTTTTGGAGAACAAGTTACGTAGATGCCTGACTTGCATTTATTTAGCCAACATCAGTTAATTGCTAAAAACTGCAGCTGTTGTTTTTTGATGAGACCTTGAACATCAATTCATGTAGGAAGGCTACTTTTACTTCCAGTTTTATTGATACGATAATTACTATCTCGTGTAACCAATTTGTAGAAAATAAAGGCTTTCGATAACTACCACTAAATATTCTATTTACCATACAGTAATCTCATACTGCAATTTAAACTATCAACTTGATTGAACTATGCTATAAATTTGCAGTCATAGGCTCTTAGCAGTCTATCCTCAATTTAAGAATTATCCCTACCAACGTTTTCTCTTACTAGTATCATCATGAGAATAGTTTTTCGCTTGCTTGTTAAGCTAATTGTGAGCATGAATTAGAAATGTATCGACTTTGGCCTTCTCTTGATAGCTTGGCAATTTTAGTGGGTGTTTGGAACAGCTTACTGAAAGCTGCTTTCAGTTTTAAGCTGGTGTTGGGGTGTTTGGGACTCCCAGCTTAAAGCTGAGATTCTCTAAAATTAGGTCGAAAATAGAAGCAGCTGAAGTTCTAGCTTTCAGCTTATAGCTTATGTATTTTTCGGACAAAATTATCCTTAATAATTTTATCTAATTCCAGAAATATCCCTAACCCTAAAATTATGATATAATTTTATAATATATCATAATTCCAGAAATTTATATATTTAGATTAATTCCAGAAATATATATATTTAGATTAATTTAGTATTTTATAGTATTAGATTGAAATTATAAGGCAAAAAATAAATATTGAATAACAATAATTTCTGAATTTTATTATTTATTATAAATAATAATTATTTAGTAACACTAAGGGCAAAACAAGTATTTCTTTTAAAAAGTAACAATAAGCTACTTCTATCAACAGTATTTTCAAACACTATTTTCCCCACTTTCAGCAGCTTTCAACATTTATTTCCAAACACTAACTGATTTTTAAATAAGCTGCTTTCAGCACTTATCAATAAGGTTCAGCTACTCCAAACACCTCCTTACTGGTTAATAATAGAAAGATTCTTGGTATGTTTATCGGCAGAATATGCTCAAAAATATTTAAATTAAAAAATAAAATAAAATCAAGATTAGGATTTGTCTTATTTGGATAGACACATTCATGTTCAGTATTTCTAATATGTCTATTTATATTTTCAGCTTATAGAATAGCTGAAGATATGAACTATCATTCTGTATGCTTGCATGTTCTAGCTGATTCCATTCGCAGGTACGAGAAAACGTTTCTTTCCACTTCTAGAAAAAAGCCTCGGTTGGTATTTTACTCTTAAACACTAACCTTCCATACATCAATTTTTTGTATCAGTGCAGGGTTGATCCTGGCATCCTGGTTGCTTAGCCTCGGGTAATTTCCTATCAATTCGCAGAAAATACAATTCACTCGTCTTTCATCCTTGCTTTACTGATCTTACGCTCGAAACTCTGTTGCAGGGTTGACAATGCAGAAGTGTTGTGTTTAGGACTAGTTTCAGTCACAGTCTTCATGCTCGTCATGCCACTTTTCAAAGCCTCCGGTGGTGTCCTGCTTCAAATGGCACCACCTAGCATTCCCTCTTCAGCTTTGAGCAAATGCCAGAGACAGGTAAGCTCTAATCAAGTGATCATCATTGTATATATTGCCCTCAGATATCATCTAAATTGCTATTGTGCCATACTTCATTAGGTCAGTTCGCGTGAAGATATTTTAGAGGTCTCTCAAGCTCGGTTTTGGGAATTGGTGCCAGGTTACGTCGTTGGATCCGTTTCACTACAGGTACGGTCTCTGTTTCTTGTGCGCTTGCTTTTTCGTCAATTCTCTTAAGACCCGGATTCATATGTAGGCGAAGCAAGGTGCGGATGATCGCCCGATTCTGCAGTATGTTCACAGTTTGTATCATGAACTTGGAGTGCAGGATTTGACAGTAGAATCTGCAGTATGTTCACAGTTTGTATCATGAACTTGGAGTGCAGGATTTGACAGTAGAAACTGACCATGCTTGAGGCTCATTTTTGTGTTATGATTATGCAAAAATTTAAAGAATTTTATTCCTTGTATAAACAAACTATTCATGTTGTTTAATGATAGCAGTTCTGAATTGTTTTTGTCATGTTAGAAAACCATTCTGTATACAGAAAATGAATACTACAAGAACCTGCAGGTATTCATTACATATATATTTCAAGTGTTATTTAGTCCACAGGAATTGCTACCAACTTCCAAGCCATTTACAATAGAAACAAATCAGATCAAGTTTATTACAGAACAGCCCAACCGGGAGGCGAAAAAACGAAAAAAAACGAATACCGTAGGTGCCTCCTTCGTTCATCTCTTGTCTCACCAAAATCACAAGGATTTCTCACAGTAGATTTGTGCTACTTCTGTCCAAGCTGGCTGTTTAAGAACCCGAGTACTGAAAGGCGCTGCAAACGGAACGCGCTCCATAGTCAAATTAAAGTCGGAGAAGTTCATACTGATAAGATTATGTTGGAGTGGAGGAATCAATAATCATACCCGTTGTTCAAGGCCGACTTCTCCTGAACTTACTGTCAGTGATTCCAACAATTTGATGGCCTCTTGGAAACCAGCGATAGCTGTGTCTTCGTTGCCCAGGTTTCTATCCACGTCCGCAACTTTAGCAAGAGATGTAGCGATGTCTATGACCTGGATATACGAGAGATTAAATGAGAACGTTGGCACCGATACATTACAAGAAGGTAAATCTAGTTAAAGAAACAAGCACCTACAAGAAGACAACCTCAAACCGACAAACTTATGAAGGCAATCGAACTTTTTTCTTGAAATTTGTTTCTCTCGCCTATAGACATAATTGTTCGTTGTGGATATAGCTCTTTCAAGCCCAACTAGACAAATTTCTCGTACGTCTAACCTCACGAGTAATGATATTACAAATCATGAGTGAACAAAGAGATGAAGGAAGTTAGGTGATCATGCTTAAGACCAAGTCACCACCATCTAAGCAGTTTATAATTAGAAGATATTGCTTATTTTGTACTCCCTCCGTTCCATTGATCTTGCAACATTTCATTTTCGGGTTGTCCCATTTATCTTGCAACGTTGCATAAAATATAAAGAAATGAGTGGATCACAATCATCTAAATAAGTGGATCCCACTATTTACACCTACTATCTTAAAATCCGTGCCGGAAGCTACTGTTGCAAGATCAATGGGACGGAGGGAGTAGATTGCAGCTCTATTGCTTAACTTCAAAATGGTGCAACATTAATTTATGGATAACTTAATAGCTGAAACCAATATCCAATTTCAAACTTCTATATATATATAGGTTGCATCCCCAAACCTAGTTTTCATCATTGGAGGAACAAAATCATTAAATAACGATGAGAATGGAGATTGTTGCTTAAGTTGGCTAACCTGAGATGGAACAGTAGAACTATTCTTGATCACGCTGCGGCGAACTTCCAAAGCCTGAGAATAATAGGACCTTGTAGCTTGTAAATCCCCTTCATAGTATTTCAGATCTCCAATTTTATTCAGAGATATGGAAAGTGTATGTTTTATCTGCACAAATGAAAGACGTTCGAGTTAGATTGAGAGGCAGTTTTAAGAAAATAAAGTTAGTTAGAAATTGAATGATTGCATACCTCCAAATCATCCTTCGGGACTTTCATAAGGAAATTTACACTCTCCTCAAAGTATGTAAGTGCAGAACTAGCATCAGCCGTAGCTCGACTAAAAGAAACAGTATCATTCACATATATGTTGCACATCAACTTCTTTCCAAAATAAAAAGCTTCAAAAAGAAGTTCTAACTAGACCAAGGAAATGTTCGAGGAGGAGGACGTACCAGCAATCACCTAGCATACCTAATACAGCACCCAGCTGAGAGCATAACTCGGGTGTATTCCCATTGTTCCGCAATTGCTCTCTAACATCTTCAGCACAAATACTAAGCCTTGATTTTGCACTCTCTATGTTATTGGCACGAAGTGCCTACACATACGAATGCGAACATATAAGAACTGAAATCAGTGGTGTAGCCAGAAATTTCGATCAGTCAGGGCCAACAAAAAAACGACGCTTAAAATTTACGTAAAAAATGGTTAACATAAATAAGAAAAAATGATTTTTTTTTAATCTTAAAGGAGATTTGAGCATTTTTTTTTATCTTAAAGGTGCAAAGGAAAGGTAAAAAAGACAAGGGAAAAGATTCAAGAAAATGATTTTGGGACTTGAACCCAAGACCTGCAGGAAAATAAACACACAACCTAACCAGTCGACCAATTGTACAATTTGTCTCAAGAGTACATACTTAATTGGTTTTGATAGCTCCATGGGGGCACTGGCCCCCACCAACCCCCACGTGGCTACGCCCGTGACTGAAATTGACCTCGTAACATCATCACGTTTTCATGACTATAGAAAGGAACTTAAAAACTCACCCTCATGGCCTGTTGCATCAGAAAAGCTCCTCTTTCAAGTGAGACGTCCTCATAGATTACTGTTTTCTTACCATCTTCTCGTTCCTCCTTGTCGGGGTCGATTTGAGACCTCTTGATCCTTGCATGACCCTCGATGAAGCGATCAACAACGCTCTGAAGATTAGAATCATCCTCAATCTTCTCAATGTCGGCACCACATAGGGGACAGTCTTTAAACCTTGATACACATACTCTGCATTTCATTTAAAGAATCCATCACAACTTTTCATAAACACAAACCAAACACCACTACGTAAAGAGAAAAATCGTCCAATTGATATACGCGACGCTTACTTGCAGAACACGTGTGTACAAGGCACGCATTTGCTGCACTGGAAAAGAAGCGCTTGGCAAATCATGCAGCTGAGAGGGCCCAATTTGAATGTCTGCGAATCGTATCCGAACGGGCATTTTGGTGAAATTGCTCCACCTTGCTGAGACTTGTTATCACTCGCTTTCTGCTGTTCGTTTGGGCATTCACTGTGTTTCTTTGTGGACGCATCATCAGGCCGAGAAGCCTTGATGAAAGGGCAAACGGGCGTCATATTCATCGGATATCCTGCAACAGCAAAACGATCGAAATATTCCGAATTACAATTTGATTTTCCAGATTCTAAACCTAAGGAACTGCAGGAAGAGCAATTCATAACCCAATATATACTTTTTTTTTTCCTAAATAAATCGGTGTTTCTAGGGTTAGCTAGGAACATCACTACGATTCCTCTTCTACGTATAAGAATCTCAAATTGGGAATAGTGCAAAAACAGAGAAGAACCGTACGGAAGTAACGGAACGCATATTTCACCTACAAAATTCCCACACTTCTGAATGAATTGAGCGCTATAGCAATCCAACCCTATCTCTAAATTAAGGCAATCAATGAACCAGACTTAGAAAGCATCGTAATTGCAATAGCGAAATGAAGAACTTTCTCAACCTCGATAGCAATTAGGTCAAAATCAAATAAAGAAGCTAATTGATTCCGAAATTGATTTAAAATCACAGTTAGGTATATGATTCAATTGTTACAGCGGAGAAAGGTGCATCGCTCATACCTGAATTCTTCAATTTTTACTTCAATTTCTGGCCTTATCCAGATTCTTTAATGTCAGATGGAGATGCCGGTATATATTTCCAGAACCGATTAGAAAGGGAATTTTGTAGGAGGGAGAAAAATCACGGAATAAGGAGAAAAATGGTTTTTTATTTTATACTCCCACTTCTCTCACTAAAAAAGACTTTTGGATTGTTAAATTAATAAATTGTTTAATATTTTATTCCTCTCGTTCCAAAATTCTTGTCCAATATTTCATTTTTAGTTGTCCCAAAATTATTATCCATTTTTCTTTTTTAGTAAATTATTAAATATAACTTTTTTTATGGGACCCACAACTATACACCACTCTACACACAATTAATAATTTTTCTTAAAAACCGTGTAAAAAGCAAAGTGGACAAGAATTTTAAGACGGAAGGAATTGTAGTTTAATGTAGTTAACACAATTTTGTAAATTTTAGAAACGTGTCATTTATAAACGTTTCAATAAAGACAGTGCGTCATTTCTGGTGGAACGAAGAAGAAGGTACTCCCTCTGTCCCGCTATTTCTGTCCTACTTGCCTAATCGGGTTGTCCCGCTATTTCTGTCCTCTTTCTTAAAATAGTAAAAATTACTTTTAAACATAAAATGAAGTGAATCCCCCTTACTCACTACTCAACCCCCACATTCTTATACTCTCTCTCTTCAAAATCTATCTCTCATCTCGATTATTTCCGCTCCGAACTCGTAAAATTATGATTTTTATCTTTTTGAAAACTTTAAGATTATTTCTTCAAATACAATATAAAAAATATAAAAATAAAAATCGATTGTCTTTCACTAGCATTGCAAAAATTTGGATAATTTCATTTCTTTCCACCAACCCTCTCGAAAATTGTATCATTTTCTTTATACAATTAAAACTCATAAAATACACACTAAATTAAAATTTCTTAATCTCCGTGCCGAAGTCAACTGGGACGTTTTTAGCGGGACGGAGGGAGTATTATTTTTCTTGAAATTCAAATAAACAATTGTCATTTTTATTATTAATTAAAATTATTGAACACAAATTAAATAAATACGTACACTTTGGAATTGGAGTTTTTGGCAAAAGGCCAGTCGACCCGTAGGCCCATCAGAGCACAGTCCATTTAGGCCCAATTTATTTTGGGCCTTAAGATTTTGAGCCCAATTCAAGCTAAATTACACGTAGGTTGGGTGTTTATCGTGGCAGTGTTTGAAATCATTTTTATAAGCAGCTTTTAATTACTTATATTTAAAGTTATCTAAAAAAAATTAAGAAAAAATCATTCGTGTTTTCAATAAAATAAAAAAAGTTTAGAAGCAGATTATTTAAGCGGTTCCAAACATTACTTAAATCTATACATAAGTTAACATTAGGCCAAGAAATCATCTCTATTTAAGCACAACTTGAGTTAATTGTTTTTATCCGCGATCTAGACATAGCTAACAATCCATTTTATAATTCTTTTTATTCCTTCTCGGAGGAAAATGATCCCACAAGAAAAGAATTGTACAGTACAAAATAACATAAAAATAGATTTATTTGAATTTTTTTTTTATGGCTTTCTATTCCAACTGCATATGAGCAAATTCATGGAAATTAAAGACAAATAATGACAGCCAGGACTACCTATTTGTATTCATTGATACTCCCCATAGTATAATTCATATTACTCATACAAAACAACCTTAAAATACTCACACATACCATCAATGTCTCTTTCAATCATGGAAAAATCAGCCACATTCTGAGAATCCAAGGCAAATTAAAACACAATCACACTCTATTACACTCCAAAAGTCATAAATTGGATCATTAATCATCACAAAGCATCAATCACAACATCAAGAAAAATGGCCAAAATTGAAGGTGAATACCCTCTCCTTCACTTTAGCCACTCCCATCCCTTAACCCTAATCACCTCTTCTCCTCCAAACACAAACACTTGTTCAGCTTGCAATAAACAAGCCTTAGGACTAGTGTACAATTGTGAGCCGTGCAAATACTCTCTCCACAAACTCTGCTCCGAAATGCCCGAGAAATTCGCACACAAGGCTGACCCGAAGCACGCTCTAATCCTACTTCCAGCCCCGGCCTACCCCGATGGAGTGTACAGGTCAGTGGGGGCACACTGGCACTGGCAGTGTCAGTGCCAGTGCCCCCTCTAGGATTTTATTTTCCCTTGGGAATTATTAGATATTTTTTATGAAAAATAATATTCCCTCCCTCCCAATTGAAACCCCCACAAGATTATCTTGACTTTTGCGAGTTAAGATTGCTTCTATTTGGAGAAAAAATTACGTTTCAATTGGAGCGGAGGGAGTGTATAGTTGAGAAATATAGACTATAAGTCTTGAAAATAAAATCTTTAAAAAAAAAATTGTTTGTTAGGTGTAACGCGTGTGGTGTAGTGGGGAGCGGATTCTGCTACCACTGCAGGGAGTGTGAGATCGACTTGCACCCGGCTTGCGCGTTTACGCGCTCGGTCGTGAAGGGCGGTGCACATGATCACCCGCTCTATCTCTGCTTCGAGCCACCTTATGAAAACAAGGGCTTTGTGTGTGATGTGTGCGGCGGGTCCGGGTCGGACCACTGGCTCTACCGGTGCGAGGCGTGTGGCTTCGACGCGCACCTCAAGTGCGGTAAAGCGGAGCGGGTCCGGATCCGGCAACCTAAGATGGATACAAGGGCTCATGAATCTAGACGATCTAGTTCAAGTATGCATGGTGGAGATGGTCAAATGTTTAGGTCAACGCATGTGCTTCATGCAGGACCAAGCTACGTGGGCCCCCATCCGGCACGAAACGACGTCGTGCTGCAAGTTGTTAGTAGTGTGGTTGAAGGAGTAATAGAGGCAGCAGCAGGTCAGCTAGGGCAAGCTTTATTTCAAGGTGCATTGGGGAATTGATAAATTATGTATTGTTAGCTTAATATACAGTTAAACGTCGATAAAGTAATATTCAATAAAGTAATAATCTCGTTAAAATAATAATTTCTTCCGGTCCCGATATGGGTCAATACACTAAAATAATGTTCGATAAAGTAATAACCTCGTTAAATGAATATTTTTTCTAGATCCCAAGGTTATTACTTTATCGAGGTTTAACTGTAGTTTACGTCTTCTGTATATAAATGTGTTTGTAAAGTACGCATCTTAAATAGCGGAGACGGGTTTCTTCGTTTGAACAAAAATAAGAACAAAATACCTAATCCTTGCATTTGTGTACAATTTGTTTTTTTTTCCTCCTTTCAATTGTTTTGATTATTACTTTGAGATTGTGGTTAGTAGTTAGTTACTACGTATATTATTAGTTACTTTACTTATTAATCACCATAAAAAAGAAAAAAGACTACTTGAAAATTGAAATATACGAGTTTTATTCGAATATATAAAAATAAAATAAAAATCCAAAATTTTGCAGTGATGATTGACAAGGCCCAACAAGAACTGATATTGCTAATAGGGCCTAACGAAAATAGACATTTGTAAATGGGCCCAATAAAGATAATCCAAGTAATTAATAAATAATTAAGCAAGTCCTAATCCGGCAATTATAAAGCCGAAGTCTAACTAAAACACAGAATAATTAGCATTAATTACTAATTGAACTTCTAACTAAAAGTTATCTCTTTTGTCGTACAACTAATTAAAATGCTAAATAAACCGAAATTTAGGTTGGTTTTACAATTAACAATCTCAACACCCAAAACATGTGGTTCAGCCAATTGCCAATAAAACTAATTTTAATTTAGTATTAATGCATATTTTATGTTTTACTCTAGCTGATGATTTTTTTATAACGAGCTAAATCATTAACCGTTACCTAACACGTACGGGTAAAAGTCTGCAAATCACAAAAAGTAAGTAAACGATGCTAAGTTGAGTGTGCGGCAGATTCGACCTAAAGATGTTGGTAAGATTCAAACTTATGATATTCGACCACAATTTACCTTAAAGTCTAAATTGGCTAATTGTTGATTTTTTTTTTAGCTCTAGCATGTAGAATTAATTCAGTTGGGGTTGATAATGGAAAAGAGGTTTTAAGACTTTTATATGTGCTACTCGTGATTTATTTCTAGGGTTAACAAAATTAGGACATGATTAGTCAACATTAAATGCCATAATGCAAGCATAATTCGGTAATTAACAAGCCTAAGTGGACACGTAATAATGAGTGGGCCGCTCTTAACGAAACAAGTCAAACTTCGCGGCGTGGGCTGTACTACTTATTTATTGCATATGATAAAGAAAACAATAGGCTATTATAAATTATTAAGATTAACTATAAATGAGTATACTTCATAAGTTATAAAAAAAATAATAATTAAAAAATCAATAGGAAAAATGCACAAGAAATGGATATAATTAAGCAAAATAGACATAGGCCCCGTTTGGAAAAACAACTTAATTAAAGACTAATGACAAAAAACTTATTCTATAAGAACTTATGATATAAGTCCTTAAATTTAATAAGTTAATAATGTTTGGATACATGCAATAATAATGATTTATATAGGCAAAAAAATGAAATTAAACAAATATTGTTGTAGGATTTGATATGGGAACCTCCTTAAAAGTTACTTATAAGTTTCCATAAGTTAATAATATTAACTTATGAAAATAAATTAAAAATAACTTATTATTTATAATAAGTTATTTCGATAAGTTATCTCAAACGCTCGTAAAATGACATATTATTTAGAATAAGTCGAAATAAGTTGTTTATAAACTCTTCCAAACGGGGCCGTAAGGCCTATAAGTGACGATTTTACAACTAAGGGGTTTGTAAATGTTTATTATAACCAATTTTTAATTGCTTTTATTTAAAGTTGAAAATAATTATTTTTAAATAAAAATTGGGAGTTATTGAAATGAGTAAACTTAATTTAGCACCATAATTCCGAAACTACTACGGTAAACAGATTTTTCAGAGAAACTACTACGGTAAGCATATTTTTCAAATACTAAAAACATTTTATAGAATCAATAAGCATATAAGTGCTTAATATAAACAATTACATACACCCCTTAAAAATCATGATATTACTCAATTGTAATTGCTATAAGTATTTCTTAACCAAATAAAATCAAAATAAAGTGATTAATTTGGATTTAGTGAGAAATTATGGTTACCAAACCTTCTCCAATAAAAAAAGTACCAATCACTGCATTTGTTAAGCAATGATCACAAAATGAAGTAGTAATTATCATGAAAAATAATTAATAATCATGAACAAGATTCTTGAAACATTATTAGTCGCAAATAAAATGATCGATCAATATAATCAAGATAAAGTTGATATTAAGTTTTAATTTTTCTTGGATTTTAGGAATTCTTGTCCTCACCTTCTAGCTAGTCACCCATGATTATGATGACATTAGAGATTACGACAATGATGTCAATTAACCAAGTGATTTAAATCATGATTGTTAAGATAAAAATGCTTTGCCTTAAAAGCATGGGAAGTGGAATAAAAGGGTATAGATGGCTGCCCATTAAAAAAAATGTATAAAATTAATTTAAAAATATAAATATATAAAGAGAAGAATGATGAATTATAATAGAACTCACGAGCAAAGGCGTATGTGGTAAGAGAAGTTGGTCAAAAAACAAACTCATCATTGCCAAGAAAAATAATTATTTTCCTTTCATAAGGTTTCAATTATGCAAGAAAAAAAGGTAGGGTTGGAATTTCATCACAATGTTCATTCACCATCAACATTCAATATTAAAAGGGTTTTCATTTTAATTTATTAATTCAGAAAAATCAATATAATTATTGATTACATTTCATAGAGGATTGGGTCGTTCGCCCTTTAGTAAAAGAATAGTCCCCTTGGGATGGCATAGCGGTGAAGGTGGGTGGCCCGAGAACGATAGGTCATGGGTTCAAATGCCATTTGAACTGCTATGTGTTGCCTGTCACCTATGGTTAGCCTAGGGTGGTTGAACTCTCCTGTATAGTTTGCAGGCTATTGCACAGAGCGGGGTTTACCCAGTGCGTACTTCGGTAGCGGCTGCGGGTTACCCTCCTCATCCAAAAAAAAAACGAAAGAATAACTAGCTAGTTAAGTACTCACTATGCAGTTATGTCTCGTCCTTGTCACTAGGTCGAGGAACTCAATTCTCAATGTCATTACAAGTATAATCATATGAGAATGTGATTTAGGAGAAATGCACTTGTCTTAAAGTAAAATGGTAAAAGATTTAATCATGTGGATTAATGATGATTAAATTGTCTTTGGTCATCCTCTCTAAAAGATGATTTAATTATGCATTTTCCCCACAAGGAACCCTAAGTAAAGAGTTATTACTTTTTACACAAGGAAATAGACAAATTATTCATGTTTGCTTTAACACTCATGTAATGATGTTTCTAGCTTGAGTTTGTCAACATTACTAAAGCAAGCTTAAAAAGTTAAAATTCCCCAAGATTTAATTTAAATCATCTAGTGAAGATATTTCATTTGATAAGTAAAAAATGGCAAATAGAGAATAATCAAGTCATAACATAAAACTCTTGATACTTTCAGCTACTGAATTTTCGCCATTTAATGTGACGTATTCATACTAAGATAAAACTCCATCTGTTCCATTTAAATGATGTGTTTTGTTTGACTTGCTAAAAAGTTAAATTTGATCCACATAAATTTTACCATTTTAGTAAACGTCATTTCTATTGGCACATTTCCAAAAAAGAAAACGTGTCTTTAAATGAGAAAGAGAGTAAGTCCCCATGGGACGGCATAACAGTGAAAGTGGGTGGCCCATTATCTATAGGTTATGGGTCCAAATCCCACTGAAAACGCTATGTGTAAGCCTGCAACTAACTCATAACTACATGTAACAAGGACCATTCTCAAGTTACACATGCAACTAGCACTAATAATTATCTGTATAATTTATTTTTTTTGGATAACGAAAGTAACTCGCAGCCGCTACCAAAATACGTACTAGGTAAACCTCATTCCTGTGTTCTAGCATGTAAACAACACAAAAAGATTCAATCACCATAAGCTAATTGAAAAACTTGAAACATAGTGCAATATTTATAGGATTGTTGTCTGTTTCTTTGGCAGCAGGAAATAGCATCCCAGCTCGATTAAAAAGGTAGAAATGCATGCATGTGAATGTGTGATGATGGTAATGATGATTGTAATGATAATGATTACTATATAGTTGTAATAGTCATAATAATAAAAAATTTAAAAAGCATGACAAAACCTCATCATTTTGTCCCAAAGGGAACGAAGGGAGGCTTCTATTGCATAGAAGCTGTCTTTTCTTTAATAATAGAGTTGTCCTACAGAGATAGAATTTATAATTTGCTAAATCTATTCTTCCAATGCAAAAGATGAAGAAAGTAAAAGAAATATCCCTCCCGTCATCTTTCTATAAGGCACGGAGATTAAGAAAATTTATATTATATGATACTCCCTCCGTCCCATGAAGTTTGCTCCATTTGTAGTTCGGCACAGAGTTTAAGATAGTGGGATAATTAGTTGATTTATTGATGGGTATGTGTTAATCCAAAACTAATTTTTCTCTCTCCTCTAATCACCATTTGTATCGATTTTGTTAATCTTTCGAGTAATTATTATACGTTAATTTTTTCGATGTACAAGATGTCATCATTTTCTTCTTATTTACGTAAACTTGACACCATTTAACATAATTAAATGAACGAAACCATTTTTAATAATATTGTTGCTTTTACATTAAACAAATTAAAAACAATCAAAAAGCAGCACATTTTTCTGCTGATCCATGCACACGTTTACATTTGATGTGATCAAAAGTAGAATTTGCCTCCAAAACTAATCCAAAACCAGCAAGTTAAACAAGCATCACAAATTTGAAATTCCCTCCTAACAAGAACTAATTAGAAATATAAGTAGATAGAAGAGGCAGACAACATATTCCAATCTTCCCAAAATGCCTCAAGCTCGTCCAAAAGATCTCACCACCGATGAGCGGAATCGAATTGCGCAACTGCTACTCGTACGCAGCAACAATGGAAGGCCAAGTCGAGGTAAGATCCTTGAATTGTCCATACAATTTGGCCGGTCAAGGCACACGATCATAAGAGTTTGGAAAGCTGCAAAAAAACAAATGGATGAAGGGCAAGTCATTAATCTTGTCTCAGCTAAGAAAACAACCAAAAGAGCCAAAAAAGTTCAAATCGATCTACAATTAATTGAGTCACTGCCGGTGTTGAAAAGAGGAACAATCCGGAGACTAGCTAATGGAATTGGAGCAGCAAAGAGCACAGTTGGTAGATGGTGCAGAGAAGGTCTAATCAAACCTCATACGAATGCTATAAAGCCTTCATTAACTGCCTAATGTAAGCTTCTAAGGTTGCAGTTTTCGCTAGAGGCTTTGGAGTTCGATAGAATACTTAACAGATTAAAGTTCAAGAACATGCATAACACAATTCATATAGATGAGAAATGGTTCTACATGACAAAGTCAAGCCAAAGGATGTATCTCACACCTAGTGAAGTTGAACCACACCGAACATGCCAAAACAAGAAATTTATCACAAAAATAATGTTTATGTGTGCTGTCTGTCGCCCTCTGTTTTCAGAGGACGGTTCAGTGCTATTTGATGGGAAAATAGGCATTTTCCCACTCACAAGAGTTGAGGCAGCATTAAGGAACAACAAGAACGGACAGGCTGGTACCCTAGTTACTAAGCCAATTGAATCTATAACTAAGGAAGTGATCAAAGAATGTTTGATCACAAAGGTATGTAATTAAGCTCAACTTAAAGTAGATTTCAGAATTTAAATTCATCATTATTCTACTGCAATGATTTTACATTAATGCATTTTCTATACTATCATATCATTGGCAATCAGATTATACCAGCAATTAGAGAGAAATGGCCAGAACATGCAAGCAAAGTAATTTTTATACAGCAAGATAATGCAAGACCTCACATCAAAGACTGTGATCCAGATTTCAGAAGGGCTGCAACAAAAGAAGGCTTTGATATAAGAATAGTCCATCAACCACCCAATTCTCCAGACACTAATGTGTTGGATCTTGGGTGGTTTAGAGTCATTCAAAGCATTCAAATCACAACGGATTCATATACATTAGATCAGTTAGTGGCTGCAGTTTGTGCTTCATATGAAGAATTGTCACCACAAACACTTAATAAAGTGTTTGTCAGTTTGCAAGGCTGCATAATGGAAATAATGCGGGTAAAAGGGCAAAATTGCTACAGAATACCTCATATGAACAAGGAAGGGCTAATCAGACAAGGACTACTACCTTATGATTTGGAAGTTCCTTTGGAATTAGTGAAGGAGTGTTTGACTTACATTTTGGAAAATAGAGTGATAGAGGATGTCAACATGTTGAGGCATAGATTGGGGTTTTAAATGTTAGAAAGGCTAAATAGTTTTTGTTATTAAGGGTTAGAAAGGCTAAATAGTTTTTGATAGGCATAGATTGGGGCTGTAAAAGTCTTTTTTGTAAAAGTATTAGGGTAAGGGCTGTAAAAGTTTTTTTGGTAAAAGTATTAAGGCAGCACAAACAGAACCAACAACAACATATATTTCTAAATTATATCAATAACTCAGGATCTAATCATCATTGTTATTGATCCAGCAGTCACACAGGGCAGGCGTCAAAGCATCAAAAGCATCTAAGGCAGCACAAAGACAACTAACAAGAACATGGACAGAATAATTAGCTCAACAACTCAGCATCCACTCATCTTTGTCATTGATCCATCAGTCACACAGGGCAGCCATCAAAGCATCAAAAGCAATTAAGGCAGCACAAAGGCAACTCACAGGAACATGGACAGAATCATTAGCACAACAACTCAGCATGTAATCATCAACTCAGCATGTATCCATTAGCTCAACAACTCAGCATGTAATCATCATTGTCATTGATCCAGCAGTCACACAGGGCAGCTATCAAAGCATCAAAAGCATTTAAGGCAGCACAAAGGAAACTATCATGGAGCAGAGTTTGTACATTAAACATATTGATCCAGCAGTTACACAAGGCAGCCATCAAAGCATGAAAAGCATTTAAGGTAGCACAAAGGCAACTAACATGGACCACAGTTTGTATGAAGAAGGGCAGTTCATATGAGAGGCCAATTTTAAGGCACCACGGTTTTATCATCTTAGAACCTAATTGCCCATCACCAAATACATGCTCCACAAATATTTACAACAATATATTTAAGGCAGAAATTAAAAGGAAAGATCTCACCGCCGATATAATGCAGGGACCAAGATCCGAAGCATTTCATCAATTGATTTTTCCGATTCGCTCATTCCAATCCACTTTTCAACCCAATCATCAGGAGAAATGTCAATAGGTGCGGCTGGAATACGCAAGGTATTCCCGACACAGGACCCCTCCCCGATCTGCCCATCTCGACCAAGCTCGTCGCTCAGTCTCCGCCGTTTCGGCAAGCAGCCAACGGTACGTGTAATATCTAGGGTTGTGCAACGGCCGGTTTGGTCGAAAAACCGGATCGGAAATTCGGTTAACCGATATTTCGGTTTCGCCGAACATCTGACCGAAAACCGAACCGAAAGTGTTCGGTTCGGTCCGGTTTGTTGACCGAAAATTTCGGCCGGTTTCCTGGATTGGCCGAATTGACCGTATTTTTTTTTTAATTGCACAAATTGCGGGCGTGACAATCTGGAAGTAATTACAAATTACAAATTGGCATGACAATCAAGAAGTAATTACAAATGCTGAACTTAATGACAATCAAGAAGTATTCAGATGGAATGTAATCATACCCAAATAGAATCGAGCGTGAGAGACGGGCGCGGGTCGCCGGAGGCGTCGCCGACTCGCCGTGGAGTCCGGGAGTCCGGGGCGCCGCCCGCGCAGCAGACGAAGGCGGCAGAGAGTCAGCAGACTCAGCACGGCAGCAGCAGGCTGCAGAGAGACCAGAGAGGCTGAGGTAGAGAGTCGTTCGTTCGACTCGAGACCGGGAGGGGAAGGGGAAATAGGGTTTTTACTTTTTAATTTATAATATTATGATTTATTTGACTTAATGAAATTATTAAATTATTTTAATATTAATTTCGGTTTTTTCGGTCCGGTCCGGTTTTTTCGGTCAAAAACACCGAATCGACCGAAAACCGAAATAGGTAAAACAAATCGACCGATAACCGGACCGAAAATTTTCGGTTCGGTTCGGGTTCAACCGAATTCATTCGGTTCGGCCGATTTCGGCCGGTTCGACCGAACAGTGCATAGCCCTAGTAATATCTGCTTGAGATTCCCGTCTGGCCAAAGCTTCATCGCGATTCAAGCAGCCGGGAGTTGTCATCGCGACTTTCGACTCGGTGAGAGACCTTCCTTTGTTAGAACTTATCAATCGAGGCTTCTTCACATCGATCAAGCCCGGATCTATAGGATGAGGGCTAGATTTCACTTCGTTGTGAAAAAAATCGGACGCAGTGAGGGTCTCCCAAGGCTCGATTTTCATCATCAACATAAGAGGGAGGGATAGAAGGAGAACCTCAAGATCTCGTTGATCTTGAGGAAGAGAATGCAGCGGCGGGTTTTCGAGTGAGAGATGAGAAGATAAGTTAGATCTAGGGTTTGAAGTGAGAGAAGAGAAGATAAGTTAGATTTAGGGTAGGTGAGATAGATTAAATTAGGTAGGTAAATTAATTAGTGTTGCAATTATTTAGTTAAGTTATTAAGTGTTAATTTAATTAGTTAGTAAGTTAAAAATTTACTTAAAATAGAAACGTTGCAAGATCGGTGGGACGGCCAAAAAAGGAAATGTTGCAAGATTGGTGGGACGGAGGAAGTATTTATTATTTGATTTTTTGATTGTTAATTTTGTTCCACACATTATTATTTTTTTTAAAGTGTGACATTTTCTCTAGGACATGGACAACCCAATAGAAAATTATTTGTCTAAGTCAAAAAAAAAAATTGGATTTTGTATGACATTAAAGGAAAACAAAATATTTGTCTAAGTCAAAAAAAAAACTAGAATCTGTTCACTTTTTTACTTTTAGTAGTGTTTTAGACTAGGTTTTATCAATTAGTGAATGATATTTCTTCCGTCCCAATTATAATGTCCATTTATTTTTTGAAATGTAAGTCTTACAAAAATATGTGTATAATAATTTGCTAAAAAGAAAAACTGAATATTACATTTGAGATAGTCAAAATTGAAAAACTGAACTTTATAATTAGGAGGGAGAGAGTATTACAGTAAAGACACCAATTATAATTTATCATTCTCCTTAAATTTAATAGGCTGCTAGCTGGAAAATCCTCTTTTTTTTCCACATTTATTGCTACAATTATCTTGGTGTGCTAGTGATTATAATTAATATTCTTCAATGGGTTCTAAACTATTGATCATGAATCATGAACCTTTCTAAAATCATTCTTTTTAATTGGATTTTTCTATTAAGAGTTTTTTTTATAAAGATAAAAAAATGTATCGACACATAAACTTTTAATAAGAGGTGGAAGTATATATATACTCCATTTGTCCCACTAGAAACGAAGTATTTTTCTTATTGGACCGTTCCATTAAAAACGATGCGTGCGTTTTTTAAAATGGTAAAAATTGTGTGAACCATAATTAATTATTAAAAAGTCAAATAATGTACATCATATAACATCACTTTATTAATTCCCGCGTCCAGAAAAAACATATCGTTTCTAGTGGATCGAACGGAGTATTATTTATGTGATAGTTTTTGGGATTATATGAAACACGCCTGACAGCAACCGTAAAATCAAATCTTTGAGATCTGACAAAAGCAATAAATATTTGATCATTATAGATTTTGATTAAAGCATTCTTCGATTACCACTCCCTACACATCTATTACTAAAAATATGTAGTGGTAATATATCGATCTACCCTATTTGACTATTACAATTATAAAACTACCTATGCATTTAAAAATTATCCATTATATACCCAAATTTACTAAAATACCCCCACTTTTTCACTTTTTTCTCACTAAAATGTCAGGCCATGATCGGACCAGACCGATCGGACATGCCCGATCATGGCCTGGTAGTGATCGGCCTTGTGATAGGGCATGACCGATCATGCCCAATATTCAGTTTGTGATCGGCCCTTGGTCGGGCGTGTCCGACCGATCGGACCGGTCGGACCCTGATCGGGCCCTCTGTTCACGTGATTGGACCATCCCATAGTAAGGGTATTTTCGTCTTCTTGGATATATAATGTAGTTAAATATAAGAATTGGGTATAAATGTGTTTGTCTTTTCCCAAATAGGCATTTCACCGTCGGACTCAAATATATATACAATTGTAAATTCTCTTACAGATAATCTTGTGAATAAGGCAGCTCAAGGTTCACTTCTATAGAGAGAGAGAAGGGTGATTAATTTGAAGTCCAATCAGAAAATCTTTTGAAATCCTTAAGTAAATACAGTACTAAGAATTAAATAGTGATTTGATGTGAGCCTGCTTTGTTGTTTGGATATATAGACACAAAACCTCATACCAAGAAATCATCTCATTATGACGAGGATCTTTCTAAGTGAATGCTCTTTAGGGTTTCAAGATTTTCTCTCTTTTCTTATTTTGTGATATTTTTTCTTTTTTTAATTAAATTATTTGATGAGGATCTTTCTAAGTAAATGCTCTTTAGGGTTTCAAGATTCTCTCTCTCTTCTTATTTTGTGATATTTTTTCTTTTTTTAATTGAATTATTTCATTAAAAAATGGGTTATATTTATTTCTTTGATGTAATTCTGGGGTTGATGTAAAAAGGAGGTGATGATCATAGTGTTGTACTACTTCCGCCCCGCTATTTCTGGCACACTTTTCCGAAATGGACGTCCCGCTATTTCTGGCACACTTCCTAATTTGGAAATAACTATCATCTCTCTCATACTTTATTATCTTCTTTCTCATACTTTTTCTTACTTTATCATCTTCTCTCTCTTACTTTACTATCTTCTCTCTCTTATCTTATCTCTGCTACTTTATCATCTATTCATATTTCATTCTTAATTATCTACTTTATTAATTTCCGCACACAAATAAAATATATCGAAAATAATGGGACGGAGTTAATAATATTTATTAGTTAAATTGAAATTCATTGGGACATTGATGACAGAAGGGATTGATGCAGTAAGAGAAAAAGACAAGACGATGGAGGATAAACGACCTATCAATCACTTGGCAATTATTGTTCCAAAATATATGATGCTATGTCACCTTATTTATGGCTATCCACTCATACTGCAAATTCAACTACTTTTACTAAAATTAATACTCCCTCTTTCCTATACAAATTGTTTACTTTCTGTCGATATGCACGGAAATTAAAAAATTTAAATTGTGTGGTTTATATTATTTTTTTTTAACTTATTAATTTTAGACGATACATTTTTTATTTTTTCTAGAAACAAGATACTTTCCAAAAGATAGCTTAAAAAGGAAAATATAACATTTTCTATGTGACGGTGGGAGTACTGTAAATTGATTGTGGTGTATAAATTATTTTCATTTTTTTGATGAAGATAAGAATAACGTGAAAGTTGAGATAGGAAATCGGGACAATAACGTAAAATTAATACTGTAAATTGACTTGTTTTGTTTTTTTTCTGGGTCGTCCCACTATAGTTGTCTTGTTTTCAAAAAAGGAAAATAATTACTCCTACATAAACTTCCACTTTTTTTTATGATGTCTACCTCTTTACACATAATTACCACTAATCTTAATCTTCATGTCGAAAATAAACAATACAAATTGGGCAGGACGAAGTGAGTACTACTAATATAATTTTAGTATATACCGTTATTTATGGCTCACTTTTCCAATTAGAATACTCCAATATAAATGGTAACTACCAAAAAATTAAAATAATCTACACCACATAACCATATTTTCATTTTTCAGTGTCGAAAAGAAACAGGCCACATATATCGGGATGGATGGAGTAATTGGTATTAGTACAAATTTAGTCATCTTCGATAAAAAATATTAACAGTAGCTAAAATGAATAAATTATTCTTCTTTTAATTAATCTTTATTTTTCAATTTTCACACTTATTATATTTGACTTAATAATTTCCCTATGTTAAATGCATTTTTATTATATTTGAGGTGTATCATAAAATAAGAAAAAGCCACAAAAGGGATATAATAACTTTTAAGTAAGCCCCCCATACTAATAAGCCAAATCGTATAAAATATATACTCCAATTAAACGTAACAATTGATCTTAAAATTATCAAATTTGAAAAGTCAAAAAGTATGACTATGTTACATGTTTACTCAATTCGACTAATGAACCAATTTTATTTAAATAATTATTTATGAAAAATCACCCTGTAATTTGATTATTAGTTGATTAATGAAGTGTGCATGCAATATGAATACCAGAATGTAGTATTCCCCGTCCCGCTATTAGTGGTTCATTTTTCGGCACATTTATTAAAAAAATAGATGATAAAGTATGAGATAAGTAGTTGATATAGTAGGGGAGGGAAGATGAGTTAGATAATGAGAGAGAAGATGATAAATTATTAGAGTAAAGATAAATGAGATAATAATAAATAAATAATAAAGTAGGAGAGAAGATAACAAAGTAAGAAGAGATACTATTAAAATTTATTAAATTTAGAATGAACCACGTTTAGTTAGACGTCTCAATTCGTAAAGTAAACCAGTAATTGCGGGACTGAAGTAATATTGAAGGTGTAATGTTCACATTACATATTATAGTATGTAATTTATGTTCATATTATATAATTATACAAATTAGACGTGGATTATATCGACGCCCCATTGAAGGTCTCTCTCTCTCTATATCGTTATATCTAGAGAGAGAGAGTGAATGATTAGTGGCGCGGAAATTGTCTGCTTGGGGCGGTGCAGCCGCTGCCCCCATCTCAGTGAATGCCTACCCCCTATAATCCCTATGTTCTTTCCCTGCTCCGCATCGCGCCGGATCCGATCTCTCCACCTCACACGTCTCTCACGTGATACTTAATTTCTTGATTTGAAAACCCTCGCACCAATTACATCAAATTTATGGATTCCCTCTACAATCTAGTGACAATAAAAATTATTCCATTTAATACAATATTATTCCATAATTATGATCTATATTTAAACATCAAAATTTAGGTAAAATGAAATAGAAATTTTGAAGGAAAAGAAATGATTATTCAATTAAGCAAAAGTTATGAGAAGTGATTGATAAACTTGACCAAACGACTTTGTTAGGTAGCATTCTTCAACCCTTATGATTGACAAAACGAGCATAGATGGGAGTATTGATTTCCACTTTCTTGGCATGCCTTTTCAAATTACGGGATCGATGATATCGTGTTCGTAAGGAAAAATACTTATCATTCGTTGGTTATTAGCGACATCTCGAAAATGTCTGGGTCGAAATATGGCTTTCAAACTAAGTTCTGAATTAGTGGATGCTGCCAAAGGGAGTGGCGATGCCATACGCAAAAAGGAAGAGACTCATAAAATGGCAGAGGAAAATAGAGCTCCCAAAAAAGACAATATTTGAACTGTCATCAAAATCTCACTCAAAAGGTGTTGAATTGAAATCACATTCTAAGGATTCTTGTGGTTTGGGAAGTTTCAGCTGCAGGAGAACCAGTTACAAAACTTGTACCCATGAACCAATCCCCTAAAGCAAAATAGGCACAAGGAAAAAGCAATATTTGCCAATTCAGATTGTATTCCGTTGGAATAATGATAAACAAAATGGAAGGGAAAGGTTCATATCCGGTGTGGGCGTTAGAGCATTGAGAGGACCTTTCCCTAGTATGAGAGGACCGGGAAGGACGCACCTTTGGAGTACCAGTTATTGTGCCCATGATAAATGCTAGGTAGTATCATTTTTACGAATTCGGATTTTAGTAGAACGATATACATGAGGAAGATGTAGTAATTATAAATTTGTTTTGATACGAATTTAATTAGTTTAATCAATAGTTGCATAAATGTTGTAGATTTGTAGGGTGTTGGGGTTATGAGTTATGATTAAAGCCTGCATGATTTCAATAATTGCAATTATCCCAAAAGCGTAACACAAGTGACCCGGTCTAGAGAGAGAATGAGATGATATGTGTGCAACTTTTTAATGCCATCTCTCTCTATCTTCAAACAAATACACCCCACGCTTGTGGGACCACCCCCACCTACAACCATCTATACCTAATTGATTTGCTTTAAATATACTAGTACTAGTATTTATTGAATTATTAAAATGACATTAATCATTAAAATCGATCTTATTCGTCGAGTTTCCTATAATTAAATTTAGATATAATATTTTAGAAGGTTTTCGAGTTGAGATATCCAATAATTGTTCGGATTTATGTCCAGGGACGGAACTAAGGGGGTCGGGAGGGTCGGCCGATCCCCCGACCTTTGTAGGGGTTGAAATTCGTCTTTGTAGGGGTTGAAATTCTTTGTTCCGCATTTGTTTTTCACTTCATTAGACCCTCTGATCGACCAGATTTCTTTCTTATATCTAATTGTTCGGGATTTCGTCTTTGTATGGTTGAAATTCTTTGTTCCGCCTTTGTTTTTTCACTTCATTAAACCCTGCGATCGACAAGATTTATTTCTTATATATATTTCGATCCTCCGACTAAAAAGTTATAATTCCGTCACTATTTATGTCCAAAATACTCATGATTTTATTGGAACAAATTGGTAGATAATGAATTTTAAGTGAAAAATAATATTAATAATAAATAACTGGACAAATCTATCATTCATCTTTTTAGTCTTCCATTAATCGATGTGCTTCTCTCTCTACACAAATAAAGTTATGTGGGAGGGCCATAAATAGATTGGTTGCCTTTATTGGATACGGTTTTATAATCCCACGAGGGCAAATTTGTCTTTATCTTTTTGGGCATTCATGCATTATGGATAAACATGTATTATTAATCAAGATTATGAAATTATTTCATTTAATATATAGGAAAAGATTAAATTATAATTCACACTTATATAGAACCATTTAGTTTGCTCGGACAAGAACAAAAATTTACTTGTAAATATCGAATAACCACGGCAGATTATTCTCGTGTTCAGAGGAGATAATAATATACTCCCTCCAGCCAGTTATTACTGTCATACTTTCATAATCGAGTTGTTTCGCTATTACTTCTCTTTTTCCTAAAATAACAAAAATACTTTTTAAAACAAAAATGAAGTGAGTCCCTTCTACTTAATACGCATCCCTACATTATCATATTTTTTCTCTCCAAAAATTATATCTCACACGATTTTCATTTCACTCCGTATTCGAAAATTTATAATATTTAACTTTTTGAAAACTTAAGATTATTTTTAAAAATAAAATATAAAAAAAAGAAAAAAACCGATTGTCTCGACTATGACTTGCAAAAATTTGGATAAATTCTCATTTCTTCCACCAATCACTTCTCGAAAATTATGTTCATTTCTTAATACAATTAAAACTCATAAAACACACACATGAATAAAATTTCTTAATCTTCGTGTCGAAACTAAATGGGACAATAATAGAGGAACAAAAGAGAATACTACATTGGAACAATAGAATGCAATAAGCTTGTCTGGTTTAGTAAGAACATATGGTTGAGTGTTAGTTATAGTCAAATTTCATGTTAATCCGACCAAACTTTCCAAACACTTTCCAAAAGTGCGTGCTTTTGTTTTCTCAATGTTCCTTTTTATTTACTAATTTATTTATTTATCTTCGTTAAAAAATCAAACTTTTTGGCGTTATATTATTTATTTATAATAAATAAATGAATTAAGGAAAAAAAAAACTTTTTGGCTTTGGAGTCAGATTAGGACTGCGAGCAATATTTGCAGGCAACCGTCGATCCGAATCATAGTCAAATCCTTTCCATTCCAGTCAATTAAATATTCTTGTTTTGTCCTAAATAAAAACGCCACAAAGAAATACTATTATTTATTCTGTCCCGCTTGATTTGTCTTATTTTATTTTCGATCTTGTTTTCAAAAAAAAAAAAAATTACTACACAATCTACCATATTTTTCTTTATATAATCTACCTATTTAGTATTTACAGACAATCACCCAATCATCTACACATAATCATATATTCATGTTAATGTTCGTGCCGAAAAAAAATAAAAGTCGGACTGGACTGAGGGAGTAATACAAATAATTAAGTTTGACTAGATAAAGAGTCTGACTCTAATTATTAGGAATTAATTTGAACAGAAATCTTCAGTCAATGTTAATAGTCAATGGATGATGTAGCATAACTAAAATTTCAAACATTATTTTTATTTAAGTTATTAATTTGTTTATTTACTGGTTTTATGTTGACAAATTTCGATTTCATTTGTCACAGAGGAAAATAAAATTTGTAGTTATAGTTTCTTCAAATATATAATTAACTAAACAAGTGTATATTTATATACGTGCCACAACATTTAATATTTCAACTATTACATATGGGCCTATAGTCGAGATCATTTCTAGTATTTGGAATGTAAATTGGGGTTTTGAATAAAATTCATCAATTATATAAATTTTTTACTATATAATTGGGGTTTCTAGTAAGACTTTGATTTTTTTTTATTTTTTTATATAATTTGAAAAACTTGATTCTAATATACTTAATCTATTAATCGAAACACCCTATAGGGTACGCAACAATTTATCAAATCTTGAAATGTTATATTGCTGTAATTATTTAATGCATAGAAAATTAAACCCACAAAAAAAAGTTCATTAATTATGCAAATTAGCAGTCATAACATTATTAACTAGTTAAATGCTAAATAGCCTATTATCTCCCACTATTTTCATCTAATACTAGATATCAAAGAGGAACTTTTAATTATTGTACTTTATTTATCTACAATTAGTCATCACTTTAATTTATATCGCCTTACCCCCTAATCTTAAGCATAGATTTGCCTAACCTAACTACATTTTTATTTATTTATATTCATACATATAGTTTATAATCGAAAAATATATAAATTAAATAAATTACATAATAACATACTCCCACCGTTCTGCTAATCTTGCATTGTTTCATTTTCGAGATCTCCAACTTATCTCACACTGTTTTCTAAACATTATCTAAATAAAAAGAACTCACTGTTTCATACTTTAATACTATTATTTTATACATTTACGTTCATTATCTTAAAAATCGTACCAAAACCTAATGATAGAAGTTTTATCATGCCTTTACACCTACCGAGGAAATATATATCATGAAGATCACACTTGCCGAATGTTTGTCTCCGTGACTATATATTTTAATTAATAATAATACCCACTCATATCAAATATTATCATCATATTTTTTAATTTTACATACACAAAACGATTATATATAAAAATAATAAAAATGATTGCTTCTTCTTGGACAAAATCAAATCCTCTTTCTCTCTCTCACGTGCGCTTTGTTAAAACAAATTTATTTCTTTTTTCTTTTTCTTAAAAAAAAAGCAAATCATATTAAAAGGCCCATTCAAAATTGATCGCCTTTTAAATTTGTTCAGTTTCTTTCAGTACCAGCCATTCTTCTCTCTCCCCAACTTCTATCTCCTTAATCTCTCTCTCCTCTCCCTCTCTCTGTCTCTCTAGTTTTTGGGCCTTTCAATGGAGTTAGCTTTGAGTTTGGGAGATACACCCAAACCGTTTTCATTCATCGAGAGCTCTCAGAAGATACACGGTAAGGATTTAGGTTTCTGCATGGCCGTCGGAAAATTGAGCTCAGACGGTGGCATCTCCGACGCCGATCCGCCGGTTCAGCTCGAGCTTCTCCCGTTCTCTCCGGTTCAACGAACCCAACCATCTTCGCAAAAGATCCCCTTCCCTTGGCTCAACGATAAATGTAAATAAAATCCAAATTAACCCCGTGATTTAATTTCCTCATGCACTAATTTGAAAACTCGTTGTGTGTTGACTCAGTGGGTGGCGACTCGGGAAGAGCGGCGGAGCCGAGTCGCGAGGGCGATCAGGAAGGGGCTTCTCTCTCGTCCCCGAACAGCGCTGCGTCGTCGTTTCAGATGGATTTCTCCATGTTCAGGAGCGCGAGGGGGAAGCGAGATTTCGAGCAGTTTGCGGCGAGTAACGGCGACGGCGAAGCCGATCGAGGCGCTTCTTCGAGAGGAAGCGACGAAGAGGAAAACGGGTCGGCCCGGAAGAAACTCAGACTCACTAAAGAACAGTCCGCTTTCCTTGAAGAGAGCTTCAAAGAACACAACACCCTCAACCCTGTAAGAACTTCTTCTTGTCTGATTCTGTGATTTTTTTTTCGTGCATTTTATCGTGTCGGACGCATCGTAAACACAATTCTAATATAAATGGTAATATATATATATATATTATTTTTAATGCATTTTTTTTTTGTTGAACTGCAGATCTCAATTTGTTAATTTTCACTTTTTTTTTAGTTTATTTCAAATTTTATTTATAAATATTATAGTGAAATCTAGGTTTTCTAAATTAAGTGGTAGTTAATTGAAATATGTTGTCTTTTCTTAAAGAATTAATCTTTTCTTGAATTTTTGTGAGAGAAGATTAAATATTTCATGTGAACTATCTTAGGCTATCTCTATAATCGTGAATAATAAATTACTACTCATATTTCACGATGGGACGCATTAAAATACATCATTCGAGAGGTCATAAGTTCAAATGCAAAATTAAATTCTAATATTCCATCTTTCGAGTTTGACTTGTCTTGTATTCATTTTCGGACCGTTCCACTATACTTGTCTTGTTTTTTTGAAAAGAAAAAATAATTACTTCACAAAATCTCACTTTCTACAAACAATATCTATTTATCTACACACAACCACCCACTTACTAAAATATTCGTACTGAAATCAAACAAGACAAGTCGGCTGGGACGGATGGAGTAATATATTTTGTCTCTATGTCAATAAATCTCATGTTAGATGCCATGGTTAAGTTACGATCGTGAAGAGTCATGAATTCGAAGAGGGTACTAAAACTCGAGTATATTTTGTCTCCACGCAGAAGCAGAAGCTTGCGCTAGCAAAGCAATTAAGCCTCCGTCCTCGGCAAGTGGAAGTATGGTTCCAAAACAGAAGAGCTAGGTACGATAATTAATTTATTAAATTAAAAAAAAGAAAAGAAAATACAATTACTACTTTCTTGATTCTCGTGACGGAATTAAATTAAATGAGACAATTTTTCGATCCCATTTATTTCAGGACGAAATTGAAGCAGACGGAGGTGGATTGCGAGTATTTAAAGAGGTGCTGCGAGACGCTGACGGAGGAGAATAGGAGGCTGCAAAAGGAGCTTCAAGAATTAAGAGCTTTAAAGGCTTCTCAGCCCTTCTACATGCAGCTTCCGGCGACCACCCTCACCATGTGTCCGTCGTGCGAGAGGGTGGTCACCACCGCCTCCGCCGCGGCGCCTAAGGCGGCGTCTTGATGGTGGTGGTGGTGGTGGTGGGTGGAGACTAGGGATAGGCAAAAATATGTAGTATTTTTTTAGTAATTGTTTTTTATTAATTTTGGGTTGAATTGAATTTTTCTAATTGTGTAGATATACTTTGGGTTTTTTTAATTACGATATGAAGTATTTGTTGTTGCTAATGATGATTTTTTGATTTGTAATACTTGACTATTAATGTCTATTAGAGCACTTGTAATTTGACTTTAGTGTGAATTTTCTGAGTATAACGGTTACGGGTTTTCTTCTTGTAAAAAGTGATAGAATAGTGGAACATCATCGTACAGTTAAACTTTGATAAAGTAATAATTTTTAGATCGAGAAAAAATATTTATTTAATGAGGTTATTATTTTATCAAATATTATTTTAATATATTGATTTATATTGGAATCAAAAGAAATTATTATCTTAACGAAATTAATACTTTATCGAGGTTTAATTGTATGATGATTATGTTGAATAAAGTGGGTAATCAAATGAACCCATTATTCTTGTTCAAACATGCAATTTTCACATGAAGCTAGTTATTTTATAATTTGAGGATGTCATTATTGAGAATTTTAAGTATAAAGACTGTTAACAGTCAAGTTAGTGTATGTTTCTGTAATTTATCACATCATGTGTTACTACATTTTAAGTTAGCTAAGGATAATGTAAGTATGAATTTTATTATGTGGTGTAATATTAATATAACAAAGAAATTAAATAGAATTTGCATGTGATAGCATCAAAACCCTAGTACAAAACTATGAAACTTCTCATGACTAGGTTTGCAAGCTACTCACTCCGTTCCACCGAACTTGTCTAGTATTTTTTTTCGGGCGGTCCCACCCAACTTGTTCAGTTTCTAAAAAAAGAAGTAGGTCTCACACTTTTAACAACTCAAATCAACTTATTAATTTACTCATATTTCAATACCAACATTTGTATAACTTTCATATCATTAAATATTTTCTTAATATGTGTGGAAAAACAAATAGACATATATATTCAGGACGGAGGGAGTAATTAATTAAATGGATCCCACATCTTTATCAATCTACACCAACTTTTCTAAATTACCGCGCCGAAAAGAAAGTGGACAAACTCTGTGGGACGGAGGGAGTATTATTTATGAACGGATTTCACCTATTGGGTACACATCGAATTTTTAAAAATTCGAATTTTCTAACTCAGAAGATTTATATGACTATATTAATTATCATAAATGTAGATTACGTACTTTTTTCATCTCATCACCTTAGAGAGAGAGAGAGAGAGAGGGTAGGACATTGTATCTATAAACTTCCTATTTTTGTAATATTTCTTATCAGTTAATTAAGTCAAATTTAAACAAAGCATTTTTTATGGTATAGCATCGACAAATCATCTTATTTCCAAAAAAAGTTATTGCATTATTGGATAAATAATCCGTCAAGATGTATACATCATTTGTTTAAAAATTAATATCCAAACTTAATTTAATTATATCCACAAATATGAGACTACGAATTTGTCACATATATACCAAAATAACTATTTAATATATTATCTTAATTATATTGCTAATCAGGCATGCTTAACATGATGTAATCTTATAGCAGTTCAACGTGGCTCGTTCAATCATTGTGCTTTCGTGACTTGTTTGCAAAGAAATTATTGACACCTATCGGCCAACATTATTTTTAATTAATAATGGTAACATCAATTTTTTATTAAATTATTTGATTATAACGTCAATTGTAATGTCAAATATTTTTTAAAGGAGTGTATAATTAATAATTGTCAGTCAAAACATATTTTTAGACACCCTTTACAAATTTAGTGTATTAAATTAAATTATTGGGGTATTTGAAAGGTCATTACGTACCCTCATCGATTTTGAGGTTATTTAGATGAAATTTACGTCTCTCCATAATGCAGAAATACACAAAAATTTACTCCTTTCATCCCATCCGACTTGTCTTGTATTCCTTTTTAGGTCGTCCAACTCGACTTTTCTTGTTTCCTAAAATAAAAAATAATTGTTACATAAACTCCCACTTTCTACACACAATTACCCACTCCTCTACACACAACCACACACTTATCAAAATATCCGTACCGAAACTAAACAAGACAAGTCGGTTGGGACGGAGGGAATAGTAATTTTATAGTGCACACAAAATAACTAAATTCGACATCGACCAAACCCTTAAATTTTAATATGTAATGATCAAGAAAAATCCACAGTATATTATTCCGATTAAACTCCACTACTCAATTATTCTTCAATTTGGAATATAAAGTGTTAATTTAAGTTCAATATATAGTTAAACCTCGATAAAGTAATAATTTTGGGATTGAGAAAAAATATTCATTTAACGAGATTATTACTTTATCGAACATTATTTTAATGCATTGACCTATATCGGGACTGGAATAAATTATTATCTTAGCGAAATCATTAGTTTATCGAGGTTTAGCTGTAGTAGATAGTTACATAACGTGACTTTGGTCTATACTCAAATACATTCAAATGATGCCAACTTGTTCGTAATTATTAGTAAATTATTACAGTGATGCAGTCCAGAAAACACATGTTCAAGCATTGATACTTGACATTCATTAATTACCACCAAATTAAAGTTGTCTATTACATATTTCGAATGATTTTGTCCGTATTGATATTGTCTCGGCCCATTTGGGCTTCAATTATTCTCAATCATGATGCAGTCAGAAATATAGAGTTTTATATGTAACGGTTTTAATTGAAATAAATTAAATTTATGGATTTTGAAACTGGGCCATAATTTTAAATTAGTAGTTAATTAATAGGATCTATCCATTAAGCCCTTGTATTTCAGAAACAGCCCAGAGAAGATTGAGAATATTTATTATTGAAAACAAAGAAGAGAGGAAATATGAAATTTCGGGTGCAAATTATAGGGATTGAACCATGTGAGAAACTGCATTTAACGTAAGAATTGAGAACCATGCATAATCATTATATGTTTGGTGCATAATCTATATGTTTTTTACGCAAAAAGACTTGTAATTTTACATTATGCATAATCCTTATATTTTTATGTAGAAGATAAAAATATAAAATTACAGGTTTTATGCATCATATATATAATGATTATGCATAAAAAATATAAGATTTATGCAGGATTCGCAATTCTCACATTAAAAATGAGTTCTCACCAGATCGACACACTAGAACTAAAAACCATGCATAATCCCTATATTTTTTATGTAGAAGCTAAAAATATTAAATTTCATGGTTTTTTTACATTAAATATATAACGATTATGCATAAATTATATAAGAATTGTGTATGGTTTGCAGTTCTCACGTAAGTGTGGGTTCTCACCAGATTCATAATTACACATGAAAATCGAATTAAGACACGATTTAGGAAGAGACCCCACACTCACCCGCTCCTTGCATCCGTCATTTGTATCATACATATTCTTGGTGTTTCCAAAGCTCAAGCTAGTTGACGCCTTGGCTTCCTTAATCCATTTTCCATATGTCAATTTGAGGTTCGATATAATTAATGTCACATGTGAAAATTAAGTGCTCAATTATAGGAAATAAAAAAATAGGGCTTGAGAATGAAAAAAAAAGAAATATTTTTTTAGGGTTGGAGGAATTAAAAATAAATAAATTTTGAGGGTTTGAAAGATAAAAAAATACTATATTTATTTGGGGGTAAGAGATATTTTTTGAGGGTTTGAGATAAAAAGAAAATCAATCGATAAAAGCCACCGATTTTTTTATGCTTGCTCATGAAGTAAAAACCGGTCCATTTGCTTATGGATTCAACAACAGTTCGAAAAGTTGCCCTATTCGGGAATCCCCGGATCTGAGAGGATCGTAGTTTGGATTTGCGCCGATTTGAATTTCAAATTGTATTTTTCTAATTTCTCTCATTTATAAAAGTATGGAATCTTGGTCTGAAATAGAACGAGAAAAGTTGAATTTGATTTTTTGATGGTTTGAGGAATAAAGAAAAATAATTTTTGAAGGTTAGAGATATTTTATTGGGGTTGGAGAGAACAATAATTTTTTTTTTCTGGAATTCTTTATCGAAATCATCTATGGACTAATCCCTTTAAAATATTTACTTAATTATCATAATACCAAAAATACCCCTGGCTGTTATTGTTTTTAAGACAAAATCTGTGAGTTATTACATCCTTCAAACATATCAAAGTTTACAAGTGACATGAAATAAAATTCACTCGGAATAAATAAAAATATAAAATATTAATATTAATACAACACGAAAATTCGATAAGTTACAATATCTCCTCATTCTCCACATATAAACATATATATACTCCTCCAATATGTACCAACATATGTATCTACACATATTCTCGTATGAATAAACTCCGCTCCTCTGTAATAATCGGCTAATCAAATGAAAGAAAAAGTGTAATGTCACCTTCTTTAGGCTCATCTCACTCTTTCCTACAAACGCAGTTCCATCTTCATGTACGAGTATTTACTAGGCGTCGAGCCAACTAAACCTAATCTGGCTCGACGCCTAAGCTGGCCGGATCAACGGATAGCGCGACTAACCCTAGTCCTTCGCGTGTTTACCCTATGATTGTTTCTCTTGCTGCTTCATGGCTAGTTTTACCAACAGCTCTGCATACAAGATCTCGTTCCAAGCATCGGGCACGCCCGGTAGGCACCAATGGCTACAGTCTTGAAAGTGTGTCCGCTCTTCCTTCGACATGTGTGGTTTCCGGTACATTGACGGGTGGCCGTCCTTACGGTAGTCCGTCATCCTCGTGATGTTGAGGTAACTCACGCGAGTCTTCATCCCCTTCAACACCTTCTCCACGACGCTCATCTTGGGCGGGTACGGCCTCAGGTACGTCGCGTTCTTGATTGGCTCGGTCTCGTGGTCGCATTGCCCGCCCGAGTTCCACTGGCCACCGCTACAAAAAGATAGTATGATCAGATGTGTAGAATTGAGTCTTTCATCCCCTTAAAAAGAACAAATAAGAACCTCAACACGCCCCGTTACGTGGACCAAACCACCCAAACAAACGGGTCAAACAAACCCTAATCGACTTTGATCTGATCTGATACCACGTCGAATAGTCATTCACCCTCTTAAAAGGGCTCATAAAGGGATGATTATCGAAATTTACACACAAACTACAGAATCAACATCAAGTCGATATGAAACAAATACGAACTTCAACAAGACGGAAAAATGCAACCAAATCTACTAATGAAAAGCATCATTGTTCATAAGCCAACAACTAAACATTTGATCATACTTGCAAACTCTCTAATACCTGAAATGAGAAGCCGAGTAGCCTCTAAAGAACACGAGCGATTTCTTGGGATCGATATTCGCATCGACCCATCTCCCCCACGTCGTTAAAGCTTTCCGAAAAGCCTCAAGAACATTCAGATCATTATACACATGGCTGCCTTCTTGATAGTAGTCCTTCCTAAACACATCCAACATCAATCATTTCACACATTCCAAACAATTTAAACTTATAAAGTGAAGCAAGATCAAAGTAGTAAAATGGCCTTCTCTTTTACCCTAATGAAGTCTTCTCATGAGTCCACCAATGCCCGGTGTTGAAGACGATGATATCCGCATTCTTATACTTACTAGCAGCTCTGGTGACCAAATCAAGGCGAAGCGTTTCCTTCTTCGTCCCATCTTTCCGTACTCCTTCCCATTCTTGAACCAAGAATGGGGCCACGAAGAACTCTACTGTGAACTTGTAGTCCTATAAAGATCAAGTCTTTATAAGTTGGGACTAATCAAAATTTGACAAGAATGAGATCTCTTGAAGATGGGAATCTAACTTACTTCAAAGACGAAGGAATACGAAGCTTCTTGTCGAAAATGATGGCGGCCGTGCTCTTCATAGACCTTCTTCTTGTTCTCAACAGAGTTCCTCAATATGCATATAAGGGACTCCCACATATTCCTATTTAGAGAATCACCAACAAAGACTAATCTCTTCCCCCTCAACATCTCCAACATATGACCTCCATCCAACCTATACAGTTAAATCTCGATAAAGTAATATTCGATAAAGTAATAATATAATTTCTTTCGGTCCCGATATGGTCAATGCACTAAAATAATGTTCTATAAAGTAATAATCTCGTTAAATGAATATTTTTGCTCGGTCCCAAGGTTATTACTTTATCGAGGTTTAACTGCATATCCAACATCAACTCTAAAATTGTTCAAATCACTAAAACAACACTGATTTGTAACTAATGTAAGATCATGTGAGTACTGAAAACATCCAATCCAATCATCCACCTTCTCAATCAAACAAGATAAGGGCAAAAAGAAACATATATACACAGAGAGAAGCAATCTACACATGTTGTTGCAGATTGAAGTAAGAATCATTGGCATTACCTTGGAAGAGTGCAACCCTTTGGCTTCCATTTGAACTTGATGTAGCCGTTATCAGGCCTATCATTGAGGAAGCAGTTGAATTGCTCATCAATCAGAGAGCAAGAGCCAGGCTTGTAGAGTGGATATGAATCATCTTTCACCCAATTCCCATCAAAGAAATCACAATTCATCAAAGATTTTATCAAATCAACCTCCTTGTTCTTCTCCACGGAAGCATTTTTAGTATTACTCTGTTTCTTGACCAATCCCTTCTCCTCAACTCCCTTTTCACCATTTGCAGACGCATTTGTGCTCTGATTTGGCTTCAAGACTTCACCTTTATCTTTAATTTCAGTCTGATTTTGCTTCAAGACTCCAACTTTATCCTGAATTTGAGTATGATTTTGCTTCACTAGTTCACCTTTATCTTCAATTCCAGTCTGATTTTGCTTCAACACTTGATTTTCACCAATGGGCCTCTGATTCAGAGAAGATTTGGTATCATTAATAGGTTTCAAGACTCCATCTTCATGAACCGGGCCTCCTCCCTGAGTGAAATTCTGAGGCAAGAAAGAAGTATTTGCAGATCCAGCATTCTGGGGAGTTGGAGAATTCTTAGATTGCGGCGATGATGATGAGTTGGGGAAGAAGTAACCATAGATTGAGGGGAAATGAGATCCATTAGATTGGAGTGAAGAGGTTGAGTTAGTGGTGGAGGGAAGAGTGAAGATTGATGTGAACCAAGGAGAGGAAGAGTTGGAAGAAGGCGTGAAAGCGAGAAAAATGGTGAAGGCGATGAAGACGAAGAAGAATGCATAAGCGAAGGTTTTGGTCTTTGTTGTTGTGAGGATTGAGAAGTGGGATTTGAAGTCGGAGATCAAATTGCCGCCGTTGATTGGTGCGTACTTTGCTATATCTGCCATGGCGGCAGCCACTAGCTCTGCAGTTTTTGAGCAATTTTGGGAGAAACAAATGGGAATTTTTATGGGGAAGAGAGAGAGAGAGAGAGAGAGAGAGGAGAGAGAGAGAGTTGGGTTTACGTGGGGAGTCTTGTAAGTGTTTGCTTGCGACTAATGTTGTCTCTGCGTGGAGGGAGAGAGAGAGAGAGAGCTGTATGTAGAAAAAAGTGCATGAGCTGATAAAACTAAGTATATAGTTAAAAAGATTATATTTTTATTGATTTAAATCATATTATAATTAATTAAATAAATCAAATAATGGAGGCATCAATCGTAAAAATAAGGAGAAAATAATGGGAAATTCGAGCCGCGCTGTCCGTACATTTTGCCAATTTATCATTTAAAAAAAAAGGTTGATTTAGAGAGACGCGTTGTTTTCACCAAAAAAATGCGACTTAAAAATGAGGTTAATATCATAATTGCCACCACCGTCAGGCTTTGTTTTGAAGACAGACCACTGGAAAGCCTCCACGTGTTCGCACCAACATGGGTTTGGAAAGATCAGGGAATGATGCCAATTCAACATTGTGGATCACACAACCGTCTAATTGTTTAATTTTTTTTTCTTATGTACATGAACTTAATAATAATTACTTCATCCGTTCCACTAATCAAATCACATTATTTTTAACACGAGAATTTAAAAAGTAGATACAAAAGAAAAGATGTAGTGTGAGTATAAGGTGTTAGAACCCAATTATTTAGAGTAATTGTAATTTACTCATTTCTTTCTATTTTTAGAATGAAATTGTTCAGTGAGACAATCCGAAATATAAAATGAAATTTGTTTAGAGGAACGAAAGGAATTGTATACAAGAGTTGGATCATATAGAAATATACATTTAACGTGAGAATTGCGAAACATTCATAATTGTTAATATTTTATGCAAAAAGATTTTATAATTTCATATTATGTATAATCTTTATATATTTTATGTAGAATCGCAAAAGTGTAAAATTAAATTTTTTCTTACATAAAATATATAAATATTATGTATAAAATATATAAAAATTATATATAATTTATAATTTTCACATTTAATGTAAATTCTTACGACCCTATATATTATAAATATACAGTTGACTAATACTAACAAGAAGAACCGAATCATACTTTTACCTTAAATTTTTATTTTTATTTCAGTAACTTAGTGTAACCAAACAGGCCTAAGTTCTAATCAAATAAAATAAATGTAATTATATTTTTACTAATTAAAAATTAGGGGTTTAAATAATCCAAACTTTTTTTTTTCCTCTACATGGGAACACGTCGGTAGTCGTATATATTAATCCACCACTATAATCATAGATGCGACACGTTGCAAATTCTTCATTCCAATCATTTCCGGCCATAGATAATAATAAATGAGAAATCTACGAGCTCAAAATATCGGAAATGAATTATGCAGGAAGACTCCTTAAAATAAAAAATAAAAAGTAATCTGTACTCTTCATTTTATCATCAAGAATATTATGCATATTCCTTATATTTTATGCATAAGAGTAAAAGTGCAAAAGTTATACTACCTCTGTTCCGCTATTACTGTCTCATTTTCTCGAAATGGACGTCCCATTATTTCTGTCTCACTTTCTAATTTGGAAAAAACTATCACCATCTCTCCTACTGTATCATGTTCTCTCTTCTACTTTCTCTTACTTTACCTTATTTCTCTTACTTTATCATTTAATCTCACTCATCTTCTCTCATACTTTATCATCTAATTTCTTAATTTTCGTATCGAAAAGAAGTGAGACATAAATAGTGAGACAAAAGTAGTATATTTCATGCATAAAGAAAATAATAATTATACATAAAAAATAAAAAAGAATATACATACTCTCTACTTTTTATAAAATTGTGTCTTTCTACCAGTTCCCTATCCTCAAAACTATCTAAAATAAAGTTTATTTATAAAAAGGCTAGATTAGAAAATATAACTAAAGGAAGCATTGAAGTGGCATTTAGTTATAGTTTTTGTCAAGGGTGTGATTCCTTTTATTTTTTATAGTGGGTGCATGTGTTGGTTGGACTTAGGGGCATCCATAATTTTCTCTAATTCCATAAATTTTTTTATAAAAATAATATAGTTTCCAGAGGGAAAATAGTATATACTAATGAAATTAAAGTCATTTCCGTGTGGACCAAAATAAAATTGAAAAAATTTAGCCAACATGAGTCGTGTCAACGTATCAAATACAATTGTTTTCATTATTTACACTTTTGATTGCAATTGCATTTGTACAATGAGCGATCAAGAATTCTGGTAAAAGCAGGTGTGGATCTAGGATTACGAGAAAGCAGGGTGAAATTCGAAAATTCGATTCAAACGAGGATGAAGTATAGATTTCGATGGGACGAAATACAAAAAAAATCTAAAAATCACACATAAAAAATTGAGTTTCGACATGAATCGGGAGCGACCGCCGCCGGACGCCCCCCTTGGATCCGCCCCTGGGTACAAGGATTGGAAATATGCAATTTCAATAAGTTCATTTTAAAATTTCGATGGAATGAAAAGAATATGTAATTTTAAAGAACGAAAAAGAATATATAATTTTAAAGGGCGAAAAATCGAAAATTGTACACGTCGGTATAAAGAAGCTGTCTTCATCACTCAATAGGTAATGTGACCCCATTACATGAAGGGACCATTTTAGCAATATTAAAGGAATTAGATGTCACATATTCAAAATTTGAATTGGTCCAAATTTCAGCACATATTGCTTTTATATTTAATTATTTTTGAAAAATATAATCCAGACCCTGGCCTGCTTAGAGTAAGCATACATATCCACTTGGCTTCTGAATAAATGTCCGTCTTGTTTTTTTTAATGATGAGGATAACCCGCAATCGTTATCGAACTGCGCATTGAATAAACTCCACTCTTGTGCTCTAATCTGCAAATATAACCTGCAACCGTTACCGAACTACGCATTAAGTAAACTCCACTCTTGTGCTCTAGTCTGCAAACAATACAGGAAGGTACTGGATATCCGTCTTGTTTTTATTAATCATGAACTGGCAATATTCATAGTGGAAAGTACTTTCTTGCCCTTCATGATAGTCGATATTTTGCACTTGGGCTATGGTGTATTTAAATTATTTTAAAAATAAAATAAATAAAAGGTCAAATCTTAATAATGCCCCTCTCGACATTATTTCCCACTTTCCAACCACTTTATTCCACCACCGAGTCTACATTCCTAATATGAAAACACAATTTGATTTTATGGCATAACAACCAAGGACTTATTTGTCATAGAATATATCACTACTTTGTATTCTATTAAATTGTGATTTATATTATCAGAAAGTATAAATATATGAATTGAATTTAATATTTGACTATTATAGCTAAAGTTTAAATAGGCCATTTGAAAAAACAACTTAAATAGCTAATAAACCACACATATAACAAGTAAGGACAGAGTTGGTCAATACTAAACATAATGGTTTTTCGAATCCCTCCTCGCCCACAACCGGCCCAAAAGGGAAGTACCTTTCCCTCTGGGGGTAGGAAAATCATGATGGGATTGATCGGGATAGCGGACCAAAAGATATGGAACTTGGGTGTGAAACTCTGTGTGAACTAGTGAGAGCCCCTGAGTCCTATGAGATTTTCCGTCTCATTTTCTTGTATCCTATTAATATCTCACTAATATTTTTTGTAAGCATCTAAGTATTTACGATTTGAATTTTAGAGATATTGTAAGCACCTGAGTAAGTGTTTAATGTGAGCGGAATAGAGTTAGAGAGCAATCCGAATCATCTATCCCACTTTCGTATGTCTCACTCATGTCCCACTCACATTTTAACTGTATGCACCTAAATGCTTACGATAACCTTAAAATTCAAAACGTAAGCACCTAAATGCTTACAGTTAAAAATGACAGTAAGACACGAATGAAACACAAGAAAATGGGACAAAACATCCCATGGGGTTAGAGAGAGGATCCGTATTGGATTCGAGTATGGAAGCCTATCCATTACAACATTAATAATATCAAACAATCTATGAACAACAAGAAAATGTTTCATCTTATTCACAAGCCCAAACAAAGAAACAAGAAGCCCATAAAGCTCAATCTTTCTTACATCTCTGTCTTAATTTTGGCATCTCCATTGGGAAGCATGCTTTGTCTTTTGGCCTCCTGCAAAATTTACAAGTTTTAAATAATCACTACCAAAACTTGCTCTTCATGAGTTCACTATATCCATGCTTTACTCAACTACAAAGAATACTTCACAATGATAAAACAAAGAAACACAAAAGATCACATGAAAAGAAATGACCTAGAAAAAGTGTTGACACACATAGATGAAGTCATATTAGTACTCCCTCCGTCCCATTTAAACAGACGCGTTTTTCTTTTCGGAACGTCCCACTTAAAGCGATACGTTTCCTTAAAAGGAAATCACTTAAAAAAATATTATTACATTATTTCTTACTTTTTCATTTCTATCTCTTACTTTATTATTTAGTCTCTCACAATCTCACTCATCTTCTCTCTCTTACTTTATCATTTACCCATCTCTGATAGTTTATCATCCACTTTCTTAATTCATGCACCGAAAAGAAGTGTCGCTTTAAACGGACAGAGGGAGTAATAAATATGAGGGCTTTGATGTGGAAAGAAGAGAAACAAGTGTAGATGTAACTCACAGCTGCAGATGCTGCGCGTATCTCCCGGTAAGTTTCTACTTCGTCGGGAAACGCCTCATCCAATTCTTCAAGCAGGTGCTTTCGCAAGCCCTGCATCATATACAAACATACTTCTAATCAAAACCATCTGAAAGTAAGCAAAAAAACACTAATGAAAATAAGAAAGGGCAAATGCAGAGGAAACAATGAATCAAGACAACCTTAAAACTAGTGAAAGGAAGATAACAAGTAAATAATGAAATCCCATTAGGAGTAGTTCTCTTGATCTCTCCAATAACTACATAATTCAAATATTGGACTAAGCACTAAATAAAAGAACATTCATTTGATTAACTATGGAGTAGTTCTTTCGCAAAATCCACAAGACCAACTGCGTCTGTGCCAAATGATATAACCATGTAACTCGGTAAACTAAAATATCACAAAGAAAACCGACACAAACTTAGAAAGATAGGGATACAAAATAATTCACTTTTGACTTATTGCATCACAATTCACAAGAAACTCGTACGTCCAAAATGAGTTCAGTTCGCAGTTTATAGTTGGCCTGCAAGTCTAAGATGATAAAAACAAACTCCATTTATGTTCATCTAACATCAACTTGATGAAAGAATGGGATGCTTGCCATGAAGTGTTATCTAAGTAAACTCCCATAACCAGCACACATATATGCCAATTGCCAACTACCATATTTTTAGCAAACTAATGGAAAAAGACTGCAGTTTAAAGTTCACCAAATTATCCTGCAACAAGCATATCAACAGCTAGACAATCCATTCCATCCTTCTTAAGTCTTAACCATAAAACTCCAACAATGACACGAACTGCTAAATATTCAGTGACGGAGTATATCAAGTAAAATAATCAATTTGAGAAAATATACATGAATGTTAACTGAGAAACTAACATAAATTAGGAGTCCCATTTTGTAACAATTACACAATGAAATAATAAAATAAACAAATTGAGACAGAAAGGTAATTAAAAGTTTCATATCCATTTTACAAAGGAAGACCAACCTTGAAAGCATCTGTTTTCCCTTTGGTAATCTGGTTCTTGGCAATGCAACCATTCAACATCTCCCGTGTGAATTCATCAGGGTTTTTCCCATCATCTATCAAACTGATACGAAATCATAAAATCAGATGAAACTTAACAAACGAAATCATAAGGAAAATCATGCTACAAAATTAGCTTTCTTACTTTAGAACCTCCATAGGCACCTGAATATTGCACTTCTCTGCTAATCTTGTCATATTATCCAATTCAAGTACTAGATTGTTCCTTCACCACAAGAAGATGGAGCAAATCCCAGTAAAAAAATCTAGGTTAAACAAATGAATGAACAATTATATAGGCAAACAACATCACGAATTGAACAGGAAGTAATTTTCAAGCCTCAATCCCCCAAATTGCAATTCAGTTATAACTCAATCGCAAACCCTAAAAAAACCCTAAATCGAAAATTGTATGAAAAAGTAAAACTATTGCACGGAACCCGATTTACATGCGCTGCAGGAGAGGGAGTTGGGAAGCAACGTTGTAGGAGGAGATGGTGAGGTAGAGCTGGTGGAGGATGCCGAGGGTTTTCTGAATTGAATTTATGACTTGAGGAAGATTCTGTTTCGGATCGTCGATTGGGGTTGCGGCGTTGGTGGCTGAAGAATCCGCCGGCGACGCGTCCGTCGATTGCGAGACCATAATGCTGTTCCCGCCGCCGCCGGCCGCTGCTGCGGCATGTGACGAGTCCATCTCTCTCGAAATTGGATGTAATGTTTTCCGGAAACTTCGTAGATTTACATTTAAATACATACATCCATTTTATCAAGTAAACTAAATTAAACTCTTTTAATAATTATAAAAAAAATAGTGCAACAGTTTAATATTTGATATAATAATAATTTCATTAAGATAATAATTTCTTTCTATCGATATGAATCAATGCATTAAAATAATATTTAATAAAATAATAATTTTGTTAAATAAATATTTTTTCTCTGTTCTAAAATTATTCATTTATTGAGGTTTAACTGTATTAAATATTTTTTTTCTCTGTCCTAAAATTATGATATGATGAGTAATATCATCATTTCACACATTTTGAAGAAAATTTAAAATGTATTCAACATGAAATACAAAAAAAAAGAATATAAAATTAAAAATGGTAATATTAACTTTTAAATACAACTACTTTAGAAGGAATTCTAATTTTATGTGACTTTTCAAAATGCTTGGATAAGTATACGATCTTTCAATAAATTTTTATACTGCTTGAAGAAATAACCTCCAATTTTAATCTGATGTATATCCAAAATATTCTACATTCACAAAGTTATGACAAAATTAATTTTCCACTATTTAAATAATTCTGATACAAAAACGTCATCGTTTCTCAAATAATTAAATCGTCAAAATCTTTATCAGTGTATAAAGTTTAATAAATGAAAAATAAGAGATTTACATAAATATTTTAAAAATAATGTTCAAAATAAAAGTTAATAGGCTAATAATTTTTAAAATTTAATACTTCATCTTGACTTTTGTTTTCTTTTCAAGTTGTTCTATCTGACTTGTTTTATTTTCTAAAATAAAAAATAATTATTACACAAACTCCTACTTTCGTTGTATGGAGTCTACTTATTTACACAATCAACCACTTATTTTAATTTTTGTGACGAAAAAAAATAAGACAAGTTAGATTGGGATGGAGGAAATATATTTTCATTTACTCTTTTTCAAAAATAAAAATAGAAAATGATGGTGGTATTATTGCTTAATACCCATTTTCGTATAACAAAACACAAAAATACTCAATCCTTATATTTACTACACAAAATACCCAACTTTACTTACATTACCCTTACTTTTTCAAAAAGTTGATTGACACCAATCATTTTCAGGTGTTTTACTGAATTCGAGACGAATAATTGAAGAAACAAACAAAAAAACACATGAATTCGATACCAATTAATTCGAAATTTAAATCCCGCTCGATTCCCGCTCAGTCCCGCTCACTTAAATTCAAATCCCGCTCGAAAATAATTACTACGAAAACTCGAATCCCGCTCGTACCCGAACCGGAATCCCGCTCGAACTGTCGTCGAATCCCGCTCGCCGACCGCCCGTCCCGCTCGCAGACAGCCGTCCCGCTCGCAGAATCCCGCCGCGGCAGAATCCCGCTCGGCGGGATCAGAAATCCCGCTCGGCCGCGCAACGGCCGCCTCCCACGTCTCCCCCGTCCCGCTCGGCGGCGGTCCCAATCCCGCTCGGCGAGCGGGATTCTTCTCGAGCGGGATTCTTCCCTTTCTAATCCCGCTCGTCTCCTCAATTTTCCATTCCCTTCGATAATTTTTTCCTCTACGTCGTCGAATCCCGCTCGAGAAAACAATTTCGTAGTTGAATTCGACTCCAAAACACAAGAATGGCCTATCAGGTTAGTCCCGCTCGAATTTTATCCGTTAATTTGGCGCGATTAAGATTCGAATTGTTTTGATAATTTTTTGATAATTTTTGATAATTTTTCGACTGTGAGCATGAATTTTGTTTAATTATTCGAATTTAAGCATGGATTATGTTGAATTGGAGTATGATTTTATCACATTATGTGGAAATTCGTAGCATGATTTTGTGAGTTTCGTAGTATGAATTTAAGTTTCGTAGTATGATTTTGTTTAATTATTATTCAAATTTCGTATCATAAATTTTGTAGAATGAATTAATTAATTATTCGAATTTCGTAGCATGAATTTATGTGGAATTTTATAGCATGAATTTTTGTTTAATTATTCGAATTTCGTAGCATGAATTTTTGAGTTTCGTTGCACGAATTTTATGAATTTTCGTAGCATGAAACAAATCTCGGAAAATAATTCGGCCGGGCAAATCCCGCTCGGCCGAACCGGAATCCCGCTCACGAGCGGAATTCGGTTCGGCCGAGCGGGATTTGCTCGGCCGAATTTTTTTTTTTTTTTTTAATTGTTATTTTTTATCGTTGCAGCCCGTTTTTAAACGAATTGATCTTCTCGATGCGACTCCGAGGATAGACATAGAGTTTTACCCGAAGATATTTGAAATAATTAAAAAAAAATTTAGTGTTTTTGAGGACAATTCTTTAGAAATCGAATTTAGGAATGGGGTTTTCGGTAGCTTTTTGGATTGGAGGGTGGGTAGGAATGCAGCTAGGGCCCTCCATATGTTAATGTGTCATGAGATTGAATCGGCAGGAGATGATTCGGCTATTTGGTTTTATGTGTCCGGGACGACTACCCGCTTTTCTTGTTTCGATTACGCCCTTGTCACGGGTTTGAGGTTTGGATCTACCAATTTTGATCCGCATGCTACCTATGATCCCAGTTCGTCGACTGTGTACAAACAGTTAAATAATTGTACACCAATAACGGGGAGAGATTTGTTGTCAAAGTTCGAAAATGGAGAGTTGAGATTGGACGAGTTGGGCTATTTGAAGCACTATTGTAGTTTTGTTCCGAGAACGGCGGAACAGACGTCAAAGAAATATCATTTTTATGGACCTGTTTGGGCACTACATGTGTGTTTAATAATTTTATTAATTTATTTATTAGAATTATTCATATATATCATGTATTGATCAATATTGATTTTCATTCATTGGTAGATTTGGTCATACGAGGCTATTCCAAATTTTGGAGCGATTTGTGCCGAGAGGTTGTCTACAACCGAATTTCCTCGTTGGAAGAATTGGTACTTCGGTGGAGGACAAGCAAAGAAGCTTAACAGTTTTTGGCATCGTCAGGTAAAAATATTAAATTTAAAGTTGATTTTGTTTAATTTTATTGGCAGTTTGTTTCTAATGGTAATTTTATTTAATGTAATTGCAGTTTGTTGTCCGAGATAGTCTCACACCATCCGATGCGGAGACACAAACTTATTATTGGCAGAGTGTCATTGGCGAAGATCGACTCCATGTGTCCTATATTGCGGTTGAGAATCCATTACATCCGACGATCATAGGGGACCATGGGTACGAGAGCTATACGATTCGGACGGCAGACACAACGTCCGACCAGTTCTAGAGGAACCGGACAGAGGCAACGCCGTTCCACTGAAGGTGGTAAACGGGTTCGAACGGAGACTGGAGAGAGGGAGCCCGAGCAACAACATAGCTTGACCGTCGAAGAAATCCGTACACTGATTAGGGAGGAAAACAAAACCTTGGAGCGAAACTTGGAACGGCAAAGACCGGAACTTGCGACGGGGAAATAGTTCACGATGTGAAGACACTATTTAGGTCGGTGTTTGGTCGATCTAATAGCCGAGGATGGGGTACTACGTCCTCTCATGCGGGTGGTAACCGTACACCACACGGTCTTGTTAGGAGTGAATCGATGTCAATGAGACACCGTCGTGACCGAGATGAGGATATGGGAGATCACTCTCCCGGGGTTGAGGAGGAGAGAGCCACATCGCCCCGTGATTGAGGAGGAGCTAGACGCCACGGTGTACCGGCCCGAGGTTATGGATCTGGATAATGAGGCGGAGCAGCCGGTGATTCCACCGATGCAGGATCGACACAGCGTATACGAGCGTGGAGTTTATGCTCCGGAGTCGGTGAGGAGCATGTTTGACTATGTCGACCCTGTTTATGGAGATTGTCCGCCTCGTCAGAGCTGGTCCTACGGTGCACAGCCAATGCACCCACTTCCTTTCGACGGGGGAAATTGGCGTCAGTATTATCCTCCTATTCAGGAGCAGCCTTCAGCACACCGCCCCGAGATTGGTGCATCGTCTGCGAACCAGATACGGGTCGAGCCAACCTTGGAGGAGGACCATAATTGGTTGGATGATTTTTTTCGTTGATACGAGTGTATCGTGTACCGTATAATATTTTATTTTTCTTTAGTTTACTTTATTAATTATAACATTTTTTAATAAATATCATATAATTTTAAGCTTTGACCTTACCCCGAAATAACCCTTTTGGTGCTCCATCGATGACCGCTCCCATATTAGCTGAAAATTATCGGCAGCATCGTTTATCTGGACTATGGTGCTTTACGATTGCTGCGAACTATCCTATCCCCCCCCCGACTTATTCAGCGACCTCGAGAATCCAAATAAGGAGATGGATCAACAAACCATGGATTTATACATGGCAAAGACCGAGGAAGATGAAGAGCTTCGGGGGTGTTGATGTGTTGGCTACTCCCCACTATCATCACACTTGTGATAGTCGATTCGCTTTTCTTCGTAAGTAATTATATTATGCTTATTAAATAATTGTATTATGCTTATTAAATAATTACCGATTTTTTTCATTTATTTAACGAGAACATTCTTTGCGCCGAATGGAATAAATATATTCCGGATCCGAAATTTGATGTGCACGACGAGGACTCCATCAACTATTCATATTTCTGGAAGCCGATGGAAAGTATAATGGAGTACATTCTCGGTAAAAATTTGACGGAAAATGCGCAAAAGTGGTATAGTGCCAAATACGTAAGTATTTAGTTTAGTCATTTATTTATATTATAAATTATTCATATGGTAATTAATTCTATTTTTTTGAAGCTGTTATTGCCATGTCTCGCTTTGATCACCGGTTACCGTTCGGATTGACCTTGGCCATTGGAAGATTGAAGTGTATGATTCACTTGCGCACAAAGCTGATGAGCATGGCCGAGCACGTAGAATTCGGCAGTTGAGGCCTCTATGGAAGCTGATTGGTCATTTTTTATCGTACGGCAATTACTGGAACAATAATGAGTTTGGATATCGGGATCCTGGAGCGCGGGCGCCCATTGTGCGAATTATGCCTCGAGAGCTGCGGTTGGTGCAACACAGATGATAAGAGCCGTGGACCGATGGCATGCATGGTAGTCGAGAGATTCATTGCCACTTACCCGACAATCAAGTGGGGCAACGAGCCAGGCAATGTAGCTGTGTATCGTCGACTGATGGCTCATAAGATCTTTGACATGTGCTATACGAAGCCGGGTCTATGATGACAATATCCGTATTTATATATTTGTATTTCAATTAAGCTATTTTATTTATATATTTGTATTTAATTCAAATATTTGCTTTATATATTTCGTTAAACGGAAAAAATTGCCTCGTTAAACAAAATATTTTCGAATCGTTAAGACAAGCGGGATTTGCCTCGAAAATTTGCCTCGAGAAGATAAAATTATTAAAAAAATCAAAATTTATCCAGGCAAATCCCGACTACTAAAATTATTAAAAAAATCAAAATTATTAAATGGATTATAGTTTTCGAAGACGGTAATTAAAACAAATAAAAATTACAAAGTAACATAATACATAATACATTATAAATTACGATATACTAAAATGCTTCCGACTCCGGTGATTCCGGCACATCCATTCCCGGACACTTCCTCCTAGTATGCCCAACCACACCACATATGCTGCATTTTTTCGGACCGCGTGTTCTCCCACTAGATGTACCTTCTTCGGCTCCTGAGGGTCGTCTACTATTCTTTGGTCTCCCTGCCTGACGCGTAATTATTGGCGGTAACACGACCATTGAGGCCACATCTTCCGGCACCCGCCAATTACGCATGGGTGCTACCGGATATAATGTTCCGGCATAAATCATCCTCCAATTCTCAGTCTTGTATACATCCGACACGAAATCTAGTAGATTTAGTCCAAGCAACCCTATAGATAAAAATTTTGTTAATACACAAGTCCGAACAACCCTATAGACGGAAAAACAATTATACACGATAGCCGCACAAGCATGCTAACACGGGATCTCATCGAGTTGCCACTCACGACATTCACAAGCGTTTCTGCTGATTTGAACTCTCCATTGATACGTTCCGTCATGAACCTTGAATTTGTCTCCGTTCACTGACACAATAGTGAAACGATGTGAACGGTCCTCCGATGGAGCTAACTTTAGCTCTGCAGCAATTGTAAGCGGATTATCTCGTGCCATGGCTTTTGCTCGACGTTGGTCACACCACTGTTCAACCATGTGACCTATTGCCTCGATCATAGAGCATATCGGCGACGTCGTCTTTGTGAGCGAGTCTCGAGTTGATGGATTCGGCTATGTTTGAGGTGAGTGGCTATGCCGGCGAACGGGAGACTTCGATCTAGACCACTTTTTCGGTCCGATATCCATTAACTTCTCGTATGCCTCAGGATAGGCTTGACGAATTCCTTCCATCGCACGATCGAAATCATACATCGTATAAGCATAGGCAGCATCATGATACATCTTGATAAGCGTCTGACCATATCGTGTAAGCTTATTCGAAGATGATAGTAACAAGTGCCATGAGCCGCTTCGGGATAAACGGCCTCTACCGCGTTAGCTATGCTTCGATGTTGATCGGATATGATTATTAAATTGGTTGGCATCGTAAATGCTTCTACGAGTCGGGACATGAACCACGTCCAAGAGTAATCGTTCTCAATTGGACCCACACCAAAGGCTAGTGGAAATATCTGGTCGTTGCCGTCTATCGTAGCAGCCACAAATAACACTCCTTTATTCATTCCTTTCAAGTGAGTCGCATCGACCACAATCAGATCTCGGAGGTTAATTACCCACGGGGCACGAGAAACATTAAAAGCAACGAATAATTGTTGGAAACGACCTTCTAAATCGACTTCCAGATCAGTCATTGTACCTGGATTCGTTGTTTTCAGTACGTAGAGGTAACTGGGAAGCATCTTGAACGAATCTGAGTGCCCGCCATAAATCATCGCCACAACACAATTACGGGCTCGTAGAGCAACACTATAGCTTGCTTGAATGCCGAATTCACTCTGGATAGATGCCATAATTTCTTTCGGTTTTAGGACAGATTTTTGACGGCGCATTCGTCGAGCAACATAAGCAGCTAGCGCCTTTGCACGAATCCTTCTTGGACCAATTTGTGAAAAATCTCGATTACATGTGTGTTCGGCATGCAAGCAGTTTACAACCCACAACACATCTCTGCGAAACGACGCCCGTAGAAAAAATGGACAGTCACGACTCCGTCCGCATTTATACTCAACCCGACCACCGTCGAACGACCCACCCTAAAATCGAGACCTTGTTCCATGTGTCGAAGTGCAACAAAGCGAAGCAAACAAATCCGCCTTCTCCCAGAATGTCGCACCTTCACGGAGTGGATAGTCCACAACATGATCCAGATCTCGAACTATAGGTGAATCCGATGCATCGAGAGGAACGAGAGGAAGTAAACCGTCATTTACTTCTTCGGTGCCACCATATATTATTTCGTTGGTTGGAAGGGCACGGTTGTCCGGCATGAGCATAGATATCAGTTGATTCACACCACCTTCACGTCGGATCCATGCCGCAAAGTCGCCAAAAGTACATTGATTTAATGCACCTTGGACCTCATCGTTTTCTTCTTCGGATGAAGTATCCAAAATATTTTCTTCATCACCGTCGGATAGAACATGGGTATCCTCTTCGCGAAAAAAGGTTTCTTGTTCGCGAAAATTCTCACCGATTGCTACCACCCGCTTGATCTTCAAAATTGAACCTTGAACCAAATTGTTCAACAACATTGGGTGTATGATAAGGTTGAGCATTAGAGTGCTCGAGAAATAAAGTCGGCTCGATTTGTGTAGTACAAAGACGAATTAGGTCCATATCGGTCGCGAGAATGGACCTAAGCTTGAGACCATGACGAGAAACGTATGTGTAATAAATTTCATAATTTGACGAAAGTGAGAAGGGATTAAGATTGTATTGAATAAAGCTGTCTTAAAATTGGGATACAAATATCGTTCCCGGGAATGCGAGACAACTCTAACCTCACCTCCGATATACTCGGACAAATTGTTAAATTGCCCGTTAAAATGAACAATAACATTATACCAACTATCCATTTTTTTTGTTTATGAAACGAAAATCAAAAGAAAGAGGAGTGAGTGTGTTCGATTTTGAACTTCAATCACGGTATTAATAGATAAAATCACGAGCGGGATTCCGCTCCACGCGAGCGGGATCCCGCTAGCGTGGACCGGATCTCGCTCGTCCGCGTAGAGCAGACAATGAATCCCGCTCGTGTACCTTAAATCCCGCTCTCCGAGCGGGATTTGCCACGTGGCCGAGCGGGATTTCTCCACGGGCGGGTTTCTTCTCCTCGAGCGGGATTTGCCACGTGGCCGAGCGGGATCGGCTCGACTTGCCATGTGGCCGAGCGGGAATCCACGTGGCCGAGCGGGATTCTACGTACACGAGCGGGATTCTGTCAGTTCGTGAGCGGGATTCGGTGTTACTCATTTGCGCACGAAACGAAGCAAAATAACGGTTTTGCAGACTGACATGTCTGAAAAGTGGGGATATTTAAGTAAAGTTGGATATTTTGTGTATGAATTATAAGGAATGGGTAAATTTGCCTTTTCGATTTAAGAAATGGGTATTTAAGAAATTGCCCCAAAATGATGAGTCAAAATTAGGAAGAAATGAAAATATCTAAAAATGGATAAAAGCATAAAAATCTTATCTCTATTTCGGCGGCCTCTGTTTTCCCTTCTCCACTTGAAGAAAAAACAGATCAATAATGATGTCAATTTTGTCACCAAATCCACACATTCTGTGCAGAGAAGTTCACCAGCATCAGTCGTGGAGCTCCGGAAGCGGATCCATCTGGGCCAAATCAAACGGGTTCGGATTCGATCGGAGCAGAAACGGGTGGACGAAACGAGCAAAGAGAGATATAAAGGCTGCTGGGTTTTGGCCGGAGTTGTTTAAGCCTTCTTCCGTGGAGATGGACAACATTCAAGATTGCGAGCAGTTTGATCAGATTTTGGAGACTGCTAAGGAGCTATCACAGCCCGTTATTGTTGATTGGTTCTCTCTCTCTCTCTCTCTCTCTCTCTCTCTCTCTCTCTGCTTTTTCTGTTTCTGTTTCCCATTTGGATTCAAGAATGTATGTATTTTTTCTCTTATTTTACAAAAACACAAGAATTTTCACATCTCTCTCTCTTTCCTCTGTTTTCTGCTAAGGAGCTATCACAGCCTGTTATTGTTCATTGGTCTCTCTCTCTCTCTCTCTCTCTCTCTCTCTCTCTCTCTCTCTCTGCTTTTCCTGTTTCTGCTTCCCATTTGGATTCAAGAATGTATGTATTTTTTCTTTTATTTTACAAAAACACAAGAATTTTCAAGAATCTTTCACATCTCTTTCTCTGTTTCCTCTGTTTTCTGCTTGTATTTGGATTCAAAAATGCATTTTTATTACAAGGGATTTATGATGATCGGTCTCTCTCTCTCTCTCTCTCTCTCTCTCTCCCCTCTCTCTCTGCTTTTTCTGTTTTCTGCTTGCCATTTGGATTCAAGAATACATGTATTTTCTTTTAATTACAAAACACACAATAATTTTCAAGAATTCTTCACCTCTCTCTCTTTTTCCTCTGTTTTTTGCTTGCATTTGGATCCAAGAATGTGTTTTCATTACAAGGGATTTATGATGATTGGGTTATTGCAAGAAATTTATTAAGATTGTGTTGGGAATTTGATAGGATGGCAGCTTGGTGCAGAAAATGCATATATCTCAAGCCAAAGTTGGAGAAATTGGCTGGTGAATATGATAACAAGTAAGCACTCCTCTGTTTCTTTAAATCTAATTATTCTTACAACATTTGAATTAGATTCATTTCAACATTGTAGGGTAAAATTCTTCTGTGTGGACGTCAACAACGTTCCTCAAGCCCTGGTGAAGCGTGGAAACATATCAGTATGTGAAAAATATCATCATTTTTCATCAATCAATTCTCCACAAATTTTACCCTGTTTATAACTCTGCTTCATTTCATGGCTATGGTAACTAATTCTGCCCTCTCGTGAAGAAAATGCCCACCATTCAGGTTAGACATGTTACATATAACTTCTATCGAGTCGAGTCGGGTCGAATCGAATATTTAGTATTGATCTTGAACTGGGCAGTTATGGAAAGATGGGGAGATGAAGGCAGAAGTGATAGGAGGGCACAAGGCATGGCTAGTGATTGAAGAAGTGAGAGAGATGATACAGAAGTCTGGCTAAATCTTGTACTAAGAAAGCATGTAAATTAAATCCAAGACAATTTTCCCACAAAGAAAATGCATCAAATATGAAGTTCAATACAAGTCTCGTCGAAATGTCATCCGTTTTCAATGGAACATAATTTGGGCGAGACGATAATCAAGACATTTTGTGTAGTGAAGTGAAGAAGATGGTAACTTAACTTTTTTCAAATGCCGAAGCCAAAAACCGCGCGGATTTTGTGGAAGATGAGATCCCTCCATCCCCTCTCCGTGTTTTCGACCACAGTTGCGTTGCCGTACCTGCGTTTTTGCAGAGACATCAAGAAACATACTTTGCTTGCTTACCTATACCTTAAAGAAGGGAAATGCAGTAGCCCGTAAACTAACCTGTCTTCCTCCGGTACATCGGCGTGTGTAAGCTTGACAACGGTCACACCCGGTTCAGGCTCATCGAAAGCAAGACTTACCTACGTTGTAATAACATGATCAATTTGCTAATCTAGAAAAACAACATTGTAAAGCTACAATAACAATACCGCGCACGAATCTAAGAGTACCAAGAAACACAAGGAACTCGAGATATTACCAGCCGTTGCTCATTCCGTAACCTATCTATTATCATCACTTGCTAGTGAAAAGCCAAATATGCCAAAGGCACTAACAACTATACCAACTAAACAAACTTTGACAATTGTATGCTAGCAATAATAGAACAAATCCATTTAAGCATAGCTTTTATAGATCATTCTTCTTGCATAAGAAGCCGATCCTCATACAAGAAATCAACCTAATTAGCATCAAAATCAGTTTTGGATCTTCCCAAGGTTTTCATAGAAGCTCAACACAAACGCACTATCTTACCAAACCACATGGAAATTGGCCCAACAAAGTTATCATCTTTGCAGAAACAAACAAGCAAAACACACATACACATAGTCCAAAGAGAAACAACAATCATCAACCATTCATGAGTTAATAGCAACTAACCCCCTGTGGTTTTACTTAAGTGCAAATTGCCCCTATGGTTTCAGGTGCAACAAGCCTCCTTATGGTTTACACAAAAGTGCTATTCACCTCCCCGTTGTTTTGTATAGGTGCAAATTCCCCTCTGCTATTTCACACAGGTGCACTAAATCTCCTTGTGATTTGCAAATCGGTGCAATCCACCCCCTCCCCTTAAATATGCTGAAATACAATTACAAGCCCCCCACATGGTTTAATAAGTTTTATCTTAAAAGAATGTTGTTATAAATAACTCACTTCTTGGTCTTCGATCCCGTAGCCACTATAAACGCCCCGATGGGATGTGTCTATTTTTCTAACTCTTGATTCGAAATAGAAGAAGGTTTGAAAAGGAATCTTAGAATGTCTAGGGTTGGACCAGGAGGGTCTCAACGCCTTCTTTTTTCTTCTCATCGGAGTTATATTGCATCTAACTTGGCATTCATTCACTAATTTAAGGAGATTAAAGCAACTCAAGATTCAAGATTTCACTAATTTAAGGAGATTATAAAGTAAAGATCCAAGATTTCACCAATTTAAAAAGAAGAGCAATTCAAGATTCAAGATTTCACTAATTTAAGGAGACTAAAGCAATTATAAGATTCAAGAATTCACTAATTTAAGGATATTAAAGCAACTCAAGATTTCACTAATTTAAAGAGATTAAAGCAAGTAAAGATCCAAGATTTCACCAATTTAAAAAGATTAGAGCAATTCAAGATTCAATATACCACTAATTTAAGGAGATTAAACCAATTCAAGAACAAGATTTTACAGCCCTATACCGTGGACATAATGCCATCAGGCCAGCTCCCAAATCTCCATTGCTGAACAATCAACTTCCCCTCCTGCAACTCCACGTTCTTCCCTGTCACCGACCCATCAAAAATGCTGAACTCCCCGCCCACCTCCTTACTAATCCTCGCCCTACTCTGCGTAAACCCTCTCCACCTATTCTCGTCCATCAGAATCTCAAACAAATCCCTCGCCCGACAACTGAACTTCTCGCTCATCTCGATCGTCTTAAACCCCTCCGTCTTCGCCTTCTTCCTCATCTCCTTCTTCACCTCATTCAAATTGACAACCGCCGCCGCATTATTAATCGGACCTTGATTCTTGGAAGAAACTTTCTTCACTTCCAAATCCTCCTTAGCAGGACCGCCCTTCGCCATCGCATCCACGTAAGCCCTAATTTTCTCGAACACGAACGGCTTCCCCTTCGCGACAAACGCCTCCTTCAGCGTCTTCCCAATCGGTACGTCGTCTCTAATCGTGATTCTGATGTCCGGATCCTCGCCGGCGTTCTCGTCGGAGATATAGGGAACTTCGACGGAACCCTCGGTTGTCAAAATCACCGACTTTCCGTCCGAGTCTCTGGCCTCCGCCTCGTAAGAGAGAACCAAATTCAGCTCGTAGCCGGGTATAATCTTCCCCTTGCGAACGTTGACGTAGGCCTCCCCGTCGAGCTTCTCGAGTCTCTTCGTTTTGATGAAGAGATTACCCTCGCCGGAGACTAGGGTTTTATCGCACAGAAGGTGTTCGAGGAATTTCCTGGACCAGTCGAGGCAATTCGTTTCGGCCCAGTGCCAATTGTGGACGTTGGTGCCGTCGGGGCGGTCTTCGACGATCCAGCGCTTGTCGCCCTCGCCCAATTTCGCCATTGTTACTGAAATGAGCTGTGTATTGTTCAGACGTGTGTGTGATTGCGTGTGCGTGCGGCGGCGCGTGATTGCGGGGAGAAGAATTTATATAAAGATTTAGTAGAAGGGTCTAGACTTCGTGAATATTTCCACTCATTGTTTCTCTTAGAAAGGTCTAGAAGGAGTCCAAAAATATTAAGAAAAATCATCCAAGCTTTAACAAGCATTATAGAAAGGTCTAGAAGGAGTACAAAACTATTAAGAAAATTCATTCTAATAGGACTAATAATGAGACCAAAAGAGTATTGCACATTATATTGATTAATTATGTGTCAAATAATATTTCATCTATCTCATTAGAAACGACACGTTTGTTTTGGATATGAAAATTAAAAACGTGATGTTATGTAGTGTAGATTGTTTGACTTTTTAGTAGTTAAATGTGGTCTACACAATCTTTGCTATATTAGGAAACGTATCATTTGTAGCGGGACATTCAATAAGGGAAACGTTTCATTTCTAATAAGAGAGAGGGGATACTATGCAAGGAATAAAGTACGAGAAAAAAGAAATCAATTTTCGCACTTAGAAGTTGACCTCGCAAAGTACACAATTCATATTTCCTTTGTTCCATAAATAGTCCCTTCAATTGTTCCATAAATCTTGTCTCATTTTTTTAAAAGTCAAGATTATGTAGTTATAATTTATCCATATTTTGAGAGATCACACATCTACACACAATTAATAATTCTCCTTAAATCTCATGTCAAAAAATTATGTGACAACATTTATAGAACGTAGGGAGTACTACACAACCCAAAATAGAAATAGAAGTTTTCTATTAGATGAGTAGTATAGACTTATAGTTGATAATAAATAATCATAATAATAAATTTGTTGCAAAAACTAGTAAACGAAAAAAATGATAAAATTCCACTACACAACGAGCGGCAAAATCCTCCAGGCCAACAATCAACAAGAGCGCCGTTCTTAGCAGCGCTCGTTCGTCGAAATCAAAATTGACGAAATGAACAAGAGGAGAAGAATTCGAAACCCTAGGAAAGTACTTGCAATCACTAACCCAAACCCAAAATCAAAATCAAAATCAAAATCCAACACCCATAATCAAAGTTATAATTTATTTCATATAGAATTCAAAGTTATAATCTTTCATTTCACTCTTACCTGAATTTAGCGGTGTTAGATTGTGTATGTTTACAAGGACTTTTTTTTATTATTTTTTTTTTTTAATGATGAGGAATCCAAAGGTGACAGATACATAATAGCGTTTTCAGCGGGATTTGAACGAATGATCTTTCGTTCTCGGGATACACCCACCCTCACCGCTACGCCATCTCAAGGGGACGAAAATTTATTTAGCATAGAAGATTAATGTGTAAACAAAATTAGCCTTGGGAAAAAAAAAAAAAAAAGGTGAGATTGTGGGCTACACTTCAACTGCAAATTAAATTTCACCTTTCAATGGTTGAGTTGTACTACAGGCAGATACAAACAATTACAATTGCAACTGCAATCCACGAGTGTCAAGACCCCATAACCAATCAAAAGCATTCATTGATTTCAAGACAAAGCACAAGAATAAGACAATTGCATCTTGCTCATCTCCCTCTCTCCCAACCCAACCCAACACAACCCAACCCAACCCAACCCAGGTAATGAAACATTAATTCCTGCAAAGTCATTGTCTTTTTCTGTGTTCCAAAACTGTAAAAAACTGAACTTGTTGGTGGGTTCTTGAATTTGAGCAGAAAAGGTGTGGAATCTCTAATCTTTAAATGGAAACTATTGTTATTTGCTTTGCTCTGCTCAAGGGCTGACTTTTATTGCTTCATAGAGATACAAAGACTGCAACTTTTTTTGTTTTGAAATGTGGGTTTGGATGGACCATATGGATTTAATCTCAAATCACTCTCCTCTCTCCCCCCCTCTCTCTCTCTCTCTCTTCTTTTGATCTTTTTTTTCCCATTTCTCTGCTTGTGTCGTTTTTGGGTATTTTTAATATTGTGAGATGGGATTGTTGTTCTTATTGTGGTTATATCTCCTATATGCATTTTAGTTTTTTTTATTTTTTTATTTAATATATATTGCTGCACATGGAAAATGTTGTGTTTAACTCCAAATGGAGTGGGAAAGTAGAGATGGAGTGAGGCAATTTGGATTTCTTTCTCTCTCCTCTTTGATGCAAAGAAGTTGAACACAAAGCATAATGTTAGTGAGAGAACCATAATGATTTGGGGATGATAGATGATTGAGATGGAGTAATTTTCTTACTTCCTTCTCTATTTTTTGGTATTTTTGTTTTGATAGTACAAGCTTTTGATGTGAAAAACATGGTATCATCTCATATCAAACATCACTAATCAAAAGTGTGAGCCTTTGGAGAGATGATTATTGTTCATGTCAAGAAAGCAACAAATCTATATTCTTGAAAATGAGAGCCTTCATCTACTTCTGATTTTGAATCAAGGGTTGTTGATAGAATCTAATCTTAATTTAAGTTAGTTTTTTTTATGATCTACCAAACATCACCAAATGCATAGAGAAAGGGTAAAAATGATCATTTAATTGTATATTTTCCAACTATTTAATTAAGTGCATTAAGGTGTACCCTATCTAGGGGTGTTAATCGGTACGGATACGGATTAATTGTAACCGATAATCAGTTATCCGTACCCGAAAAATCACAATTTTAGATACTGGTATCCGTAACCGATCGGGTATCGGTTAACCTGGTACCCGATTGGATTGGTTATCATGTTAACCTTATTGACCGAAATTAACCTTATTGCTAGCAAAATCAAGACTATCATATTTCTCATTTTTCAACTCAATTCAGCAACCTAGCCGTCTTATTCTCTAATCTTGATTGGATTCCTGTTCTTGTTGGCAGGCTAAATATGTTACACATATGTGCAGAATAGTTAGCAAGGTGCTTGACTTGTGCTCGAAAGTCGATTTTTGTATCGCTAATGGCTCAAGGAGGTATTGAATCACATACAAAGCAATCAAATTGTAAAAGGCCTACAATGAAGGCAGAGAGTGGTAGTCTGTTAAGTACAATATCACTGCTGGAAAAACACAGCCTACACGGTGTTCATGCGCTTCTTCAATGCTCGACTTGTGCAGACTCAATGTATCCTCCAATCCATCAGGTTCATAACTCAAATTCTTATTCCTTTGATTAGCCCAAACATCTCTGCAAAAGAACCTTGTTTACTGTCTTAAGAGTTGAGGTTGTTACTTGTAAGTGATACGGGAAAATATTATTTTTGGCCCGTTATGTTTGCGCTTGATTCATTTTCGTCCGTTATTTTGGCCAAGTCCAATTTAAGTTTGTTAATTCTGTTTTTAGTCCGTTTTTTGAAATTGGTCAAATTTGTCCAATTTTAGCTGGGTTAATAAAAATATTTTAAAAAATATTTTTAATATTAGAACATATTTATAATCTTAATTTTTGTCTTCTATGTTATAAATGTCCAGTTTTAGGAAAATCTAAAAGTAGGATTGATTATTTTTCTTAATATTACTTATGATGTTTATCAAACAATTAAAGAAAATCTGGCTCGAAGATAGATCCGGATAATTAAGAAAACTCTAAAAATAAAAAATATTAAGAAAAACAAATCCCATTTTTGATTTTTTTCGAAACATAATGGATTAAAACTGGATTTTTATAATATGAAGGACTAAAATTGATATTACAAATATGTTCTACTCCATCTGTCCCAAAATTCTTGTCCGCTATTCCATTTTGGGTTGTCCCAAAATTCTTGTCCACTTTCCTTTTTTAGTAAATTATTACACACAACTTTTTTGGGCCCACAACTTTTACCAATCTACACACATAAAACTCTCAAACCGAAATGAAGTTTAGGGGGGGGTAATATCTAAAAAGTACTTTTATTTTTTTTATTAACCCAGCAGGCCAAAATTGACCAATTTTGTAAAACGGACTAAAACCGGATAATATGCTAAATTAACAGACTTAAATTGGACTCGGCCAAAATAACAGGCCAAAGTGAATCGAGCGCCAAAATGACGAGCCAAAGATGTTTTTTCCCCTAAGTGATATTATGTTGTAGTAAAATTAGTATACTTACTTGATGCAGTGCCCAAATGGCCACACATTATGTGCAAATTGTTGGGAATATAAGGTGTTTAGCTTTGGAGAAAGTGGCTGAGTCTTTGGAGCTTCCTTGTAGATATCAGAGTTTAGGTTGTCAAGATCTGATTCCGTACTATGAAAAGGTGAAGCACGAAAAGCATTGCTCGTTCCGGCCTTATACCTGCCCTTATGCCAGCTCCGAATGCTGCGTAACGGGTGATGTTCCGTTCCTTGTGGCTCACTTCACAACGGTTGCAGCTTCAACCACAAATACGTGAAGTCGAATCCCCATGAAGTCGAAGACGCTACATGGATGCTAACTGTAAGTACTCGTTTTACGCTTCTATAACGAACGAAAGCATTTATCTGGTTAGAGAATGCATGTACAGGGAGAATCTGTTAGGACCCTTTATGTATCTTGGCCTCAATTTGCTTATTTCTTGTCAAGAATCGAATCCCGTGGTTTCAAGATTCGCCTTCTCGGTTCAGTAGACGTATGAAAGAACTGCAAGTGGAAAACATGTTGCTGGTTAGAGAAAGAATAGAGAGAAGCATTAGTACCCTTTATGAATCTTGAACCTAATACACTATTTAGGACCTCAATTTTGCTTCTTTTGTATTGAAAACCGAATCCCATAAGTCTGAAAATCGCCTTCGATCTCAGTCCAAGTAAGAAAGAACTGCAAGTGAAGATATGAGATAGGGAGAATCGTTAGGACCCTTTATGAATCTTGAACCTAATACACCATTTAGGACCTCAATTTTGCTTCTTTTGTATCAAAATCCGAATCCCATAAGTCCAAAAATCGCCTTTTTCTAAGTAGAGAGCTGCAAGTGAAAACATGTTGATTACATAATACATAGATAGAGAGAATCATTTATGATTCTTGAACCTAATATAGTACTCCTTCCGTCCTATTTAACATGACACGTTTCTTTTCTGCGTGGGAATTAAGAAAGTTGTTGATAATGTATGAGAGAAAGGTAAATGATAAAGTAGGGAGAGAAGATGAATGAGTTTGTGAGAATAAAGGATAAAGTAGGAGAGTGAAATAAAAAATTAAGAAATAATTTAGTAATATTTTTTAAAGTTATTTTTTTTAAGGAAACGTGTCATTTTAGGTGGGACGTCCCGAAAAGAAAAACGTGTCATGTTAAATGGGATAGAGGGGGTATTTAGGGCCTCATTTTGCTACTTTTTGTATCAAGAATCGAACCCCATATTCCAAAAAACGCCTTCTCTCTCTGTAGATGTATGAAAGAACTGCAAGTAAAAACATGAAATCTAGAGAATCATTAGGACCCTTTATGAATCTTAAACCTAATACACTATTTAGTACCTCATTTTTGCTTCTTTTATATCAAGAACCGAATCTCATAATTCTAAAAATCGCCTTCTTTCTCAGTGAAAACATGTTGCTCTTAGGACCCTTTATGAATCTTGAACCTAATATAGCATTAGGGGCCTCATTTCGCTTCTTTTGTATCAAGAACCGAGTCCCGTAATTCCAAAAATCGCCTTCTCTCACCGCACGCAAACTGCAAGTGAAAACTTAACATCTCAATGCAGGTTTTCAACTGCTTCGGGAAACAGTTCTGCTTACACTTCGAGGCCTTCCTACTCGGAACAGCTCCCGCCTACATGGCCTTCGTGCGTTTCATGGGCGAGGACAGCAATGCCAAGAAGTTCAACTACACTTTGGAAGTCGGCGCATTTGGGCGTAAGCTGGTATGGCAAGGCGTCCCGAGAAGCATACGCGACAGCCATAGGGAAGTCCGCGACAGCCAAGACGGACTCATCGTTCCGAAGAGGCTGGCACTCTTCTTCTCTGCTGGTAGTGGTGAAGAGCTCAAGCTGAGGGTGACTGGGAGGATATGGAAAGTGTAGGTTGATTATGTTGTACAGTTTGTATGAAGATTGCTCCTATTAGATCTTGCATGGCCGTACAAGAAAAGCCAATGTTTTGATTCTTGATTAATGTTGAAGTAGCCACGGAATTAAAACTTTTTAGTTGGAGGGTCGAAATAGACATAAGAAAGAAATCATGCCGATCGAAGGGTCGAATGAAGTGAAAAAACAAAGGCGGAACAAAGAATTTCAACCCCTATAAAAGCGAAATTCCGGCAGCCGGGGGGTTGGCCGACCCTCCCGATCCCTCCTTAGTTCTGTCCCTGTGTTGAAGTAATCTTGATATCAATTTTTTTGTTGGATCTTGAGGATGGTTTCAAGTATGAAATGCATATTTCCTTTTGATGGTTGAAGAAATTAATCTTCTTGAAATGCAGCCTTTAATTATTTAATTCATTTCACATTTTAATTTACTTGCATTAAACAACTACTAATATTCAATAAATACTACCAAATAAATTATTAGCCTCTCATTCCAAGGCTTTTGCATGCGCATTTCTCGCCAAAAACAAAACAGAAAACACAAAGTCTTGAATAGACATATTCTCTCCTCTTCTCTCCCTCCACTTTCGCTCATCTTTCTGTCTCTTTACAGGTTCCTCTTTCTTGCTATTCAAGTTTTGGTTATTGGGATTCAATCTTTTTAATTTCATTTTTCTTGTCTGGAAAGATTGTGTTTTTCTTACATATATACATGCATGCATGCATGTTTGATTTGATTTGATTGTAGGGTTATTGCCTAATAAGAGATAGCAAATTTGGGCGTCGATTTGTACGAGGTTTGTGTAAGGAACTACATAGGATTGCTGCCACCTCACATTTGAACAATGTTGTGTTGCGGAGGAGCAAAGGAGGAGCCTTGTCCTCCGCCCAGCCAATACACTGCTCCGCCTAAAGCCGGTGTTCCGTACAGCGGAGGTATGGTTGCTCCGCCTCAATCTCATTCTCATGGTTAAATAACTTATGGTTATGGAAGGGGGCGGATCTAGAATTTATAATTAATGCGGTCAAAATTTTAGAGTTTAGAGTTTTGAAGGGTGCAAATAAGCAATTTCAGAGTAAAATGCTAATTTTTCAAAAAACATTGCAAAGTTTTGGGGTTCAAAAGCAATTTCAGAAGGACAAAATAGTAATTTTATGAAAACATAGGATAAAAATCCGTGCTTGTTAAAATTTGAGGGTGTGGCGGCCCCACGTGCATCTTGGGTCCGCTATGAACTCATGAAATTAGGAGCCGAACTAATGCGCTCAGCATCCTCTGTCCCATATGATGGTGGCCCATATGATGGTCCACCAATCACGCCCCGCCACGCGTACACTGGTGGGCCACCTTTTTATAACTTAAATATTTTTTTATTGCTAACATGGCCCACCAATGCACGCGTGGCATCGCGTGATTGGTGGGCCACCGAAGGGGCCACCGGTTTTGGGCCAGAGGAAGCGGATTGGAACTAATGGTTGTAATTTTGCACCTATACTTTCTTGTAATTTCAATTTAACCCTTTTATTCTGCAAGTCTTTCCGAGGCAACCGGTGCTAATGAACAACTCATCGACGTATAATTTCAATTTAGTTAGCCCTCATCATACTTTCGCGTTATTTACACATTAGCCCTTATATTCTGTAAGTCTTTTCAAGGCAACCCGTACTACTAATCAAGAACTCATCGACCATTTGATGTTTCCTCGAAAATGGTAGGCAATGACAGAGGAGATCCGAGGTCTGGTGCAAGAAATGGACCACCCCAGAAAGTGTTGCCTATTGAGATACCAGCTATGTCATTAGATGAGCTTAATAGACTCACCGGTGCTTTCGGGACGAAAGCGTTGATCGGAGAGGGATCCTACGGCCGCGTGTATTACGCCAAGCTTGCCGATGGCCGGGAAGCAGCCATCAAGAAGCTAGACACCACATCTGCTGAGCCAGATGCTGAGTTCTCAGCCCAGGTGAAGAAAAAGGACTAAAAATGAAATCTTTATGCTTAAGTCATTAGGTTTGAGCAAATAGGCGGATTTAGGAGGGGCACGTTGTGTAATTACACAAACTTTCGGTGTATTCTTTTTAAATTTCTTTGCATTTTGAAATCTTTCCTATTTCGCCCTTTTAAATTTGGAGATTTTTTTTATTTGCTAAAAGTGCAGATTCCATCCCCCTAATAAAGGATAAAAAGGACTAAATATAAAATCTTTACACTTTAGGGCAATATGTTTTAGCCCATATGTGGATTTAGGGGTCGTGTAGGTGCGATCATTCCCAAATTGTGTGATTACCCGAGTTTTACTATATAGTACTACCTCCGTTCCGCTTGACCTATTTTATTTTCCTTTTCGGGATGTCCCACCCGACTTGTCTTCTTTCCATAAAAGGAAAATAATTACTACACAAACTCCCACTTTTTCTTTGTGGGGCATACCTCATCTATACACAATCACCCATTCATCTACACACAACCATCCACTCATCTTAATCTTCGTGCCGAAAAGAAATAAGACAAGTCGGGCGGGACGGATGGAGTATTTTCTTTAATTATTTATTATGAAATTTTCCTATTACGCCCCTAAAGTTTATCATTTGCAGTTATCTTTGGTTTCAAGGCTCAAGAATGAGTACTTTGTGGGGCTGATTGGATACTGCCTTGAAGCAAACAACAGAATCTTGGCCTATGAGTATGCAACAATGGGATCTTTACATGATGTTCTACATGGTAATTCTTGCAATGGGAATGTATTAATTCTTGATTTTTAAGACAAAAAAAAAAAAAACTTATTCTTGTGAATGTTTGCAGGTAGGAAGGGGGTGCAAGGAGCTGAACCCGGTCCAGTTCTAACATGGCATCAGAGAGTGAAGGTTGCATTTGGAGCTGCAAAAGGCCTTGAGTTTCTTCATGAAAAATGCCAGCCTTCCATAGTTCATCGCGATGTTAGGTCGAGCAACGTGCTTCTGTTCGACGGTTTTGTATCCAAGATGGCCGATTTCAGCTTGACGAATCAGTCCTCGGACACAGCAGCGCGGCTGCATTCGACAAGGGTCCTTGGAACGTTCGGCTACCACGCGCCAGAGTCAGTTGAAACACTCTTGAGGGTTGTAATAGGCAAGTTGTCTAGTAGGGCTAATTGAGATTGTTGTTTGTGTTTTAGGTACGCGATGACCGGGCAGATAACTCAGAAGAGCGATGTTTATAGCTTTGGGGTTGTGCTTCTAGAACTTCTCACAGGGAGGAAGCCAGTAGACCACACCATGCCCAAAGGGCAACAGAGTCTCGTCACTTGGGTAAGTCCTTTCTACGGGAAAAAGACAAGAATATAATTTATTCATGTGAAAATACGTAAAACTATTATATGTTTATTAAAAAAAAAACATTTTTTCTTTAAAATGTCGTACGAAAAACCCCTCCCGTCAAGTTTAACAGCGTGTGATTTGGTATTTAGTCATGTGAATAAAGGGCAAAGACATCATTTTGTTGATAGATTAACTGAATTAAAGAGTTGAGAACAGATGATAGTTTTACGCATTTTTGTGAAAAGTTCGTCGATCAAAACCGGGTTTCGACTTTCCACAGGCTACTCCAAGATTGAGTGAAGATAAGGTGAAGCAATGTGTTGATCCCAAGCTAGGTGAAGAATATCCACCCAAGGCTATTGCAAAGGTCTAACCTTTCTTCCTCCCCATGACTCTACATTAGTGTTATAGATTTTAGCTTCATTTACACTTAACAAATTCATCTTCTCTTTCCCTATCCAGATGGCTGCAGTTGCAGCACTCTGCGTGCAATACGAAGCAGACTTCCGACCCAACATGACCATCGTGGTGAAGGCGTTGCAGCCGCTTCTAAACGCCAAACCGGCTGGACCCGAATCTCGTCCATAAACTGTACTACTATGTGTCATGTACTTGTAAGAATCCTATCCTATTGCCATTGTTACAAAAACTTAAAAAGTGTGGTGCAAGAGAGTACAGAAAAACCAACTTCTTTTAGAGGTATGTAGAGTTTATTGTGTGACAGAGGATTCAATGTGTAACCATTAGAATCTCTTCTTTGAAGGGTGGGATTGCCATCACAAAATCAAAGGATTTTTTCTACAATTACTTAATATTCCTAACATAACATACTATTGATAAGAAGTCTTTATTTACCAAGCAGAAAATGAGAGTTTCTACATGCCTTCTACTGCAGCTACTTCAATAAGATATGCACATGCATGGTAAACTAAGTAATCAACACTAGATGGTTTTGATCATCAGGGATGATCAAAAAACTGAGAGAATCCAATCATCAAGAGATGATCAACCATACTTAGACAGTCAGATATTCGATGTCCTCCGACGACCCCCAAATCCTCAAACCTCAACCTTGATTGAAGACATGAATCACATGATGTATGAGGAAAAAACTGTGGAAGAGTTTACCTCATTGACATCAATGTCTTGACCCTTTTCTGCCTTTCAGCTTTCTTAGCAGTTGGGGTTCTCTTTAGCTTATGAAGCTCCTCCATCACCTCTCTTTCGACCGCCTCAATGTTGTCCAAGAGCTTCTTTTGAGGTGTCAAACAAGTTAAGTCTTTTTCACTCTGGTTGGTGATATTGAGCAATATCTTTGGCACTTTGCCTATAGCTGGTGTAGAGTGCCTAGTTTCAGTCTTGGGAAGTTGGGGAGTCGCGTAAAGATCTTGCTCGAGCTGAGCAGCTGATGTAGATACAGATGGATCATGAACTATCTGGTCCTGGAGTATAGGACTCTCGGTTTCTAGGCCTTCCTCAATCTCTTCCCTACGCGCTCTTGTTCTTTCGATTGCCTAAAGCATAGAATCATCTCAAAATTAGTTGAAACATGATATTTTGATGTATCTTTCGCCAAAACCAGCTAAATCGAACTCTGGACTTGGTGCCTAACCCATTGAAGTTCAACATAACACATATTCATGCTCAAAGATCAATGCACATTTTTAGTCTAGTTTTGTATGAAAGGCTAAGCCAAAGAAGATACTGCACTTTGAGATCACAAATACTTGAGAAAAGAATCTTAACAGAATGTTGGTTGACAGTGTTTAGGATAACAGTAGACTAATCTTTGAAATTAGATAGATGGAAAATTGGAAATGGTAATAAATGGCAATATGCTAGCACACTTAATGAGTTACCAGAATTGTCAATAGATTTCTTCTGTCAATTCAATGTGTAACATTTAAGATGACACCATAACAGTTTACTAATCTTCCAACTTAGATAAATGGAAATAGTATTAAAAGGCAATATGCTAGCAAGAAGTCAGTTATGATTTACCAGAATTCTCAGCAGATTTCTATCTGTTAATTAAATGTCAGTCAAAGGAAACACAATACTCAACCTCAACCCTAATATAAATAGCCTAGAGATTGTTTAATCACAAAAAACTCATCTGAAAAGAGCAAATCCAGAGCTAGAGGAGTGAATCAAACTTCAGAAACCAACTTCGAAGTATCACTTTTGACATGATTGAGAAGCTTTTCAAAGAAGAAAATCTGATTCTGTGAGTGGTTGGAGCTCCCATTATCCTATTCTACACATTCAATAGGCAATTTAACACTAAATACACATGATAACAAGAAGTGATGAAAATTAGATCAACTAGAAAATGCTTATAACAGAGAAAAAAATTCAACAAAATGCCAAGACACTAAGAAGATTCAACCGTGAGTGGCATCAATCTACTTCTAAAAGGACTCAATATTTTCTAACCAAATCACAACCAATCAAACACTACCTCCGTCCATCTATTTCTAGCACACTTTTCTAAAATGAATGTCCCACTATTTTCTGGCACACTTTCTAATTTGAAAATAACTATCATCCCTCTCATACTTTACCATCTTAACTCTCCTACTTTTTCTTACTTTAACATCTTCTCTCTCTTACTTTACCATCTTCTCTCTAAAATGGAAGTCCCGCTATTTTTGGCTCACTTCCTAATTTGAAAATAACTATCATCTCTCTCATAATTTACCATCTTATCTCTCCTATTTTTTCTTACTTTATCATCTTCTCTCTCTTACTTTATCATCTACTCTCACTTATCTTCTCTCTCCTACTTTATCATCTACCCATATCTCATTCTTAATCATCTACTTTCTTAATTTCTGTGCCCAAGTGAAGTGTGCCGGGAATAGCAGGACGGAGGTACTAGCATGCTGCATGCATGAGGCAATAACTAGTCTAAACACTAACAACAACACTTGTGACAAAACAATGCAATTACTTTCCAATCAACATAAGCCAATAGAGACAACAAATAATTGATAAAAAAAGAATCCCACATTACCCTCACTACAGCAGTTATGTCCCTGAGCGGTTTCCTTGGATACCAAGAAGGCAAGATGGAGCTTCCTCGCCCTCGTAAACCACCTCTACCACGGCCACTCCCCACAACACGTAGCGTGTTTTCTCGCCCTCGAAACAGCGGTGATAATTGACCGAAGTTGGTGGAACGCCCAATTCTTGGACTTCCAAGGCCACCCCTCCGACGAGCAACTCCCATTGGTCCAGTTGTACCCACCATTGCAGCACCTCTCCATCGGAAGGGAGTCCGATTTGCTTGATCCTCAACCCCACCCTCCATGATTAGGGCTTCCGAGTCTCTGTTCCCACCTCCGATGGTCCGCCTCTGATCGATATGCGCCGCCGTAACGCCGCCTTGCCTTGATATTGTGTCCCTTTCCTCCGGCATTCTATTAAATTCGTCAAGAACACAACACATTGCTTTAATCAGATAATGCATAGTTGTTAAATCGTATCTATAAACAAGTAAACTCTCATCAAGTTAAATCTGCTAATATTGCTCAAACCGAAAACAAAATCGAGCATAACTACGCAATTTCACGAATGCATTTTTCAACAGAAATTCCAAAAACAAAAGTAATCCAGATTTTCAGAGGATAACACGACAGTCCAAGATTCTGATCGAACATACTTTAACCTACACGTCGAAGAAACTAAATCTGCAACTACCATTAGAACACATCAAATAGAACAAACCAGCTACGGATTTAGAAATGAGAAAATCCACATGAGCCGAACTTCCACCGAAACGCAGCTAAACAAACGAAAACGCAGAAACAAAATCAAAATCATTCTTCGTCACCTTGTAGAAAATGTTGTGTGGTAAACTCTTGAGAGGACTTCAATCGTGGAAATGAAGAAGATTTTACATAACAATGGAGTTAGGTTTTCTGCTCTGCGAAGTTCTGCAGTGAGAGAGAGATAAATTTGGTAGGGGAGAGAGAGAGAGAGCTGAACTGGCAATTTTCAAATGAAATTTGGGCGGCATTTAATAGATTTACCAGAATTGAAAATATTCTCAATTTTCAAATTTCACGACTGGGAGAAATTACTATCAGGCCCTTAATAACTTTTTTACTGTTTTTGGATTGGGGCAATTTTTGAATACTTCCGACTTGTCTTGTTTTTTTTCAACACGAAGATTAAGATGAGTGGGTGATTGTGTGTAGATGAGTGAGTGGTTGTATGTAGAATAGTAGACCCCACAAAGAAAAAGTGGGAGTTTGTGTAGTAATTATTTTTCTTTTTAGGAAACAAGACAAGTCGGGTGGGACGGCCCGAAAATAAATACTACAAGACAAGACGGGCGGGACGGAGGGAGTATAATCTTATAATTTCAAGAAAATGATTCAAATTTATTCAAATAAAATAGGCTGAGATTCTACATTTTATTTCATATGTGGTAATGTGAATTATGACTGGATATTTTTGTTTCGAAACTTTTAGAAATAAATTTTTAAACATAAAGTAATTGATTAATAGACTAATTCTGTATCTTGTGTGGCCCTAAATTAATTGCAGATTCTAAAGTAACCTGCTTGATATGTTATTATTATTATTATTATTTTGCTTGATATGATATGCTTATTTTGATTATTGAAGTTGAGCTTTGGGCAAATGAATTCAAATTATTTCTATTTATCATATGGTATTTTTGGTTAGGGCGGATTTATCGGTGTATTATTATTGGGGTTCGGCCCGGAGGGGATTATTATAACATTTTTTACGTAATTGATTATGATTTGCTTTTTTTGTTTATTTAAGAGATTATATTCTTCTTTGACAAATAACGCTATATTATTCATATTTATTCGAAAATATGTACACAATCTTATTTTGTCTCTAAATTTAGTTGGAGAAAATTATGAAGACTAACAATATCTAGCTTAGGAGTTAATTAAGTATTTAAATGATAGTTTATTTACACTTGCTAATTTTAGATCAATCAAGTAATTAAAAAAAACATAATATATTAATTGCATAAAGTTATATATGTAACTCTATTAAAATAGATGTATAGAACTCTAAATTGAACATTGCCACTAAAATAAGTTACACTTAATATACTTTTTTTAAATATTTTTAGAAGTTCGTAGTCACATTAACACTAATTCTTCATTGTTACTTTAGTTTAGGATAATAAATTTAAAATTTTCGGGGTCAAAAATTACGTGAAACATATAAATTCTCGAAATAAACAAAAAAATTCTTAGTAATGCACAAATTGGGGCGTCCCCCCCCCTTGGATCCGCCCTTGCATTTATGTGTTCGTGTTGAGAATCGTAGTGTGTTTAATAAAATAGTTTTTTTTTCCACGAAAAGGAACGTTGTCTAGATTCCGTAATTTAGAAGGCATAGTTATATATGTTCGATTATGTGATATATGAGACGAATAATATGAAAAAAAAATCTCAAAAAAAAACTTATACGTAATTATTTTATATTGAGATTATTCGTGTAGGGTTTGTCGATTTTCTTGTCACATTCAAAAAACAAATGAAATAATATGAAAAAAGAATTTCGTAAAAAAGACATGCGTTTGCCGGGAGTCGAACCCGGGTCTATTGCTTGGAAGGCAATTATCCTAACCGTTGGACTACAAACGCAATGTATCTATTTTATTTCCATTAAAATTATTATCAGCAGGTTTTCCTTTGTGAAAAATAGAAAATAATTATTACATAAACTCTCACTTTTCATTTGTCGGACCTACTTCTCTACACACAACCAACTACTCATCTTAATCTCTGTATCAAAAAGAAACAAGACAAGTCGGACGGAACGGAAAGAGTATTACAAGATGACGATGATTATTGGACATAAACATATAGCCGGAGATAATTTTCCACTCATGTATAATAGTTTGCGAAACATACTAGACTAACGACGATATAACGGTCGTGATGATCCTTGACCTAAACACGAGTTAGATTGCAGTTGCAAAAATGGTGCGTTTAGTTAAACAACAATAGCATCCCCTTGTACCTTCTACCTGCGCCAATCTTCATCCCGGTAGATCAACACCGTATTCCGCCTTCACCTTCCACCATCAAACCGTCGCGCTTCCATACGACCAGCTTCTGCTCCTCATATTCGGAATCATGCTTACCTTCCAAGCAACTCTTCAATTTCAACCTCCGCTCACATGTCAGCTCTACGAGACTACGACCATCAGCTGGCGTATGCAGAGGCTACGGAAGTAGGAACGAAGTATTGATTGTAAGTTAGCGAATCCGTTCAAGAGATTACTCTCTCTAAGATGAAGATATTTCCCTTGTCGTCTCTGCCGATTCTCAATGAATCATCAACATATCTGTAGTCACAACATAAAGAATGGTCAATTTAAAATGCTACGGCCCTATGAAGTTTAGGAAGTACTCCTTCCGTCTCATTAAACATGTCTTGTATTCCTTTTCGGACCGTCTCATTATTATTGTCTTGTTTCTAGAAAAGGAAACAATTTGTGGACCACCACTTTAACACATCTCCATCCACTTTCTTAATCTCCGTGGTTAAAACAAACAAGACATGTTTAATGGGACAGAGGGAGTATATAAGGTTGAGTTACAAGATGGGCATACGTGATCTCAAGCCAGCCGTCTGGATTGAAGATCTGTAGAAGCACGTCATAGTTTTTGCGGAAAACATTCATCAACTGTTGCCAACAAGGAAATAGAATTTACAAGCCAAATTATCAGCTTGGTTGTGAGTAATAACAACTGATTTTGTGGAAACAGAACATGCATAGGATTATCACATGTATCAAGATCATGTCGGGTGGCCGAATTAAGACTTATGGTAAATGATATTTGTTCGTACCTGATCCGGTGTGATCACTGACTTTTGGTAACTGATATCAACTCGCTACATAGAGAGTTTAGACAATGAGAAGAACAGAATTCTCATAGAAAAAAGAATCAAGAAGGTATAAAGCACTCACTGATTTTGAGGCAATCTTGAAAGAAGCTTCAATCGTTAACTGTCCGCTCAGTAGATTCAGACCTTTGGCACTGAACTCGATCACGTTTACCGCTTGACCCTCCAGTTTACATTGTGAAAAATGATGTGTTATTATAATAAGAGGAAACATCCGGACAAGTCAACATTCAACATAAATGTCAAGAACCTGAAGATAAATCAATTAGAAAATTGATACACGAGAAAATAGAAGAAAATATGAGAAGAAATACGACCACCCCCATACAAAGAAACTCATGACACCAACCCGATTCGTAATTCCATCAAGTACTCGTCTACCAAAAATGGGAACAATGTAAGGTATGATGATTCCATCTACTGAATGCAAAATTATCATACTTGGATGTAGCTTCAGAAAAACATTTATATGAACAGTAACAACGTAATATGAATACCTGAGCAACATCTATAATTTGTAAAAAGTCTCCCAAGGTAATAAAATCCCGCAATCCTAGCTTAGTTCTTTTCGAGCCAAGGATAGTAATGGTGCTATAGATGAGCTTCCAGGCTCCAGCTACCTGATGTAATATTTTTTATCAGTAAGTCCACAAAATGAATGCCCCTAAACTAGACTAGAAAGAAGCAAACACCTTCTCTGGGGAGAGAGTTGGTTGAGGAGTGGGATTTTGAGACTCAAGAAGCTCAACCAGGTTTTCGATTTCAGTTCTCTTAGCTGACGTGACTCCAAAAATGCCTCTATTTATGCCTGTAGTATACTCTCTTTCTTCAGAATTCTTAAATAAATAAAATAAAATGAAATGAAGTGTTTATAAGATGAACGAGCAATACGAAAAAAGAAAAACAGCACCTTGTAGAGCAGCAAAGAGGTGTTGTTTAGTTTGTGCAACACTTACAGTCTCTTCTTCTCCTTTTTCTTCCATTTCTTCTTGCGCAATTACCTCATCCGAACTGTTTCCTACAGCTTTGACAGAAGGAAGTAATCCACAAGTGGTGCAGCTTCGACTTTGGCTCTCTCGGAATCTACTGGCCTTGTTATGACGGGCCTTGGACTGGAGTTTGCTATAGCATCAACTTTCATTATCTTTACGGGATCAAAATGAAAGAGGCAGAAAATTGGTTCGGTTCTTTGATAAACTTTGTGCCCATTACTTCAACAATCAAGACATCCTTTCTTTCTGCACCCTACCAGAGTAAATCTTATTCTTTTGTTTACACGCTATTACATTATACATTCTGTTGTCCATTTCAACTACATTTACGTTTTAGCATAAATGAAATATAAACACATTTAATCACCCACGCACATCATCCACCGTAAGGTAGTTCTATTATTTGTTTGTTTCTAAGAGAGTGCACGCAACGGTGATGCAAATTATTCTATTAGTACTCCTAGCCCTTTACTAACTCTTGATCAGATATATCGTCTATTACCAACTGACTGCAATACGCTTCTATTTGGGAAACATTGGAAAAGCCTAAGGTTGACAGTCTATTATGTAATTTTCAGGCACCAGGATAGGGATAGCTAGACATTCTCTATCCTAATGCTTCACCAAGCTCAATGAAGAAAACAATACCTTACCAAACTCACCCAAATTATTCTAATGTGATGTATGAAATGCAAGCAAAATTGCATTTATGGTGAAATTCAGTATCCAGTATGCACCTCCAGATTGCCAACAACAGTTCCGAAATGTTAGAGCTCATTATTATGTCCCACATCGACTTGGTCAATATCCTGACTCTTCTATATAAGCTTGGATATCCCTTCCCTTTATAAGGCCTTTTAAGAGGAATGTGGCCCAATTTATCATGGTATCAGAGCAGGCTCAAGCGATGTTAGTTTGTTTGGTCCCTATGTTGGACCGGTCCTTATGGGCCATTTGTTTCCACGTGTAGTAGTCCGATGTTCATACCACATCGACTTGGTGAATATCCTGACTCTTCTATATAAGTTTGGATATCCCTTCCCTTTACAAGGCCTTTTAAGGGGAATGTGACCCAATTTATCAAGGGATTAATAAGGCCATTTCATTCTTATGTAGTCAACTAGTCATGAAGGATTACCAAAAGGCAAGGATTTAAACCTAACTGATATTAAGCTCTTGAACAATCATATCTTATCCATAAGAGAAAAAAGGAAATAAAACGTTCATACCAAACACAAATTTCACAAACAGAGATGGAAGGTGAGCGATTTACGTGCTACGAGCTGAAAAGAAGGCCAGATCGGACCAGTAAAAGGAACGGCTGCATTTTGCGAATTAGGTGCAATCACACCCAACATTGTTGGTCCAATTGCAGCAGCCATTGGCGCCATTGCTTCAATTTTAAAAAAAAATATATCAATTTTGATATTGTAGGTTTCCATTAACAAAGCTTCAAGTCGAAGTGTACAGATTCTCGCAATTGCTTTAGAATCTCACTTCGCAACAACATCCAAACCAAACGAATAACCAGAAGAGGAAACAAATATCATACGATTAAACACAATTTGATTGCTAATTACATTTTGAGAGATGAAAGAGCGAAGAAATAGGAGAGAGAGATTACCGTAGGGTTATGAAAATCGGCGGCGGATTAAACAGGAAGAGTTTGCGACGGCGGCCGCTGATCACTTCCTTCAAGAGTGTGGTGCGTTGGAAGTTGGTAGTCACATCACATAGATTAATAAATTAAAAATAGAAAATGAAAGTTTTTGTATTAATTATTTTTTTTTATAAAAAATATTCCTCTCCATTATTTCTTTTTTTTTTAGATATGTAAAAGTATGAAGAAGTTAGATAATAAAGGAAGATGAGTGTGATAATGAGAGAATGAAAGATTAAAGAGGAGAAATAAAGATAATAATGAAATAGAGAAAAAGATGAAAAGAAAAGAAACTTTCCAGGAAGAGGGATAGCATACAGGTGGAACGGTTCGGAAAAGAATACAAGACAAGTCGGACGGGACGGGGAGTAAAAAATATTAACCAAACTAACTTTATGATAAATTTATTATAAAGTATTAATCAACTTCGTATTATATTAAAAAACTAATTTAACGACAAGCAATTAGATAAACATGAAACCTAATCACGTTTTAAAATTAAAATTTGCTTTCCTTGATATTTATTTAAATTCTCACCATTCACTCACTATGGATAGTGCAAATTATCTGAAAATTAAATGGAAGATAATGTCTTTGATGTTGGTATATTTTGGGCCAAGTTTATGTAAACTTTCATATGTTTCTTTTTTTTCTTTTTTTTTCTTCTCTTTGTGGGCTTCTCAATAGAAATGAGCCCATCAATTAATTTATTTTGCCGGTCCTTATTTTTTTTCCATTAAGAATTAATTTTGTTTTTTATAAATCCCTATGTACCAAAGATTTTGTGCTGTTTTTTTGGAGAGTTGTTAATTGTTTGTCATTCAAATTATGTGTAAATTATAGTCATAAGATCTTGTTCATTTTAAGAAACGAGGCAGGTCGATATGATACCCAGATTAGAAAAATGGGACAGTATCTATGGGACCAAAGGAGTATAAAAATAATGCTCCCTCCGTCCCGATATTACTGTCTAATTTATTTTTCAGCACGGAGATTAAGAAATATTATTTAAGTGTGTCTATTTTATGAGTTTTAGTTGCATTGATAAATTGACACAATTTTCGAATAATGACCAGTGGGAATGAATGAGAATCCATCCAAATTTTGTTACCGCATAGTTAAGTCATTTGATTTTTTTATTCTTCTATTTTTTCTTGTTGTGGTTGAATAAATAATTAAAAGTTTTAAAAATGTAAAAAGTCATAAATTTCTGAATTTGAAGGGGAACAAATTGTGTGAAAAATAATTTTTTGGATAGTGGTAATATAAAAATGTGGGGTGGATAGTGAGTAAGGAGGAACCCTACTTTATTTTAGGATTAAAAAATATTTTTTTCCATGTTAGAAAGCAAGACAATAATAGTGGAATAAATTGATTAGAAAAACAGAGCAGTAATAACGGGATAGAAGAATAACAAAAATAAAAATAAAAATATGATGAGTGAACAACATCCCTCTACATATTGAATCACGAAGGGAAAAGCATTAGATCTAGAAATCTAGAAGCATTTATATTGCATTATATTATGTCGAGTAATATGATTTTTTTTTTTTTTTTTTGACGAGGAACCCGCAGCCGCTAAGGGTAAACTTGTGCTCCTGTGCAATAGTCTGCAAACCACACAGAAGAGTTAAACCACCCTTAATGTGACAGGGTGACAGACTCACACATAACGTGTCCAGTGATAATTGAACCCATGACCTATCGGTCCCGGGCCACCCACCTTCACCGCTATGCCATCCCATGCGGACGGTATGATGTTTTGTTTGATTTAGGTAGCTTGCAATGCTTATCTTACACTTTTTTAAGGTGGTTCCAACACTCGTCTATCACCCATATAAATCACCTCAAGATGCAATTTCATATTAAAAACAGTATAAAGAAGTCTCAAAAGTCATACAATCAACTTCAATCAATTATTTATATTTATTAGCTTAGTTACAATTACAATTCGCTCTCTTTATTAGTTCAACAATCATGATCATGTAAATCCGATAAAAATAACTCGAATTACTAGTATGATTTTTCCTCGGCACACAAAAATATTGTAACATTAATCCAATTATTATAGTTGGATTTTCATTGTATGGTGTAGCAATGAAGAAGTGTAAGGGTGAAAAAAGGAATAAATGCAGGTGAAAAGCCAGCTACATTCATAATTGCATTATCCAACACCCGGCACATAAAATATGTGATTTTTTATTTTTTTAATTACAATCTCATAGTTATAGATTCAATATAAATTTATATTAATTGTTATAATCCCATAATTATTGTCTTCTTATTTTTTTTTATTCGTCCTATAATTCTTGTATCATTTTCTAAAATAGTACTCCATCTGTCTCACTTCATTAGTCTCATATCATTTTCTTTTTTGTCCCATTACATTAATCATATTTTCTTTTAACTTAAATATTCATCTAACACCTTTAACATACCATACAATATTATCTAACTTAAAAAAAAAAATCTTAATCTCCTTGTTGAAAAGAAATTAGACCAATGGAGCGAGACGGAAAAAGTAAAGTATTACAAATACTTTATAAGTGAATCTTACAACTTTACACACAATAACATTTTTTCTAAATTATCGTGCTTAACTTAAATGAAACAAGAATTATGGCACAAATGGGTGTCGTTTGGTGAAATCACAAGTAAGGTTGTAAACGAATAAAATATTTTTGATTCGATTCGATATTCGTATTCGAATTTTTGATATTCGAGTTCGAATATAAATATTCGATTTGATTCGATTAGTACTCAAATACGAATACAAAATTATGATATTCGATTCGATATTAAAAAATATTCGATTAAATATAAATATATAATACATTTATAAAAATATTTATATATTAAATATTTTTTATAAAAGTTATTATAAATTTGTTTCTAAAAAATATTAATTTTGAATTGAATAGTTTTGAATTGAATTGAATAGTATTAAATACGTACCGAATTCAAACCAAATAATTGAATAATATTGTATATAAAATATTCAATAAAAAACGAATCGAATAATTCAAATATAAATAATGAATCGAATACGAATCAGCTTTAATATTCGAGAATGAATTGAATACGAACACAAATATTTGAATACGAATCGATATCGAATTAAATATTATTTTATTCGATTCGATTCAATTCGTTTACCATTATTAGAAGCATGTTTCCAACAAGCCAACACCACTTGCTATGGGCATTTATGTCATTAGGCTTGCGGCCGATGTAAGTTGGGAAATCTCAGTATGGGTTAGGCCCATAATTGGGCCCACGTCAGAGCTGGCGCATAATGACTGGCCCACGGACTCCAACCCATTTATGAAATACTAACATTTACTCTATCCCCACTCCCCAGCTAGCTTCGAGGAGATACACACACATATACATACAGTATATATATATATATAGAGAGAGAGAGAGAGGAGAGAAATATCTTGCTACTGAATCGTAATATAAATCAGTGAGTTGTAGGAAGAACATTTGTGGAGAGAGAAGATGAGAGAGATCATAAGCCTGCACATAGGGCAAGCGGGGATTCAAGTGGGGAATTCATGCTGGGAGCTCTATTGCCTCGAGCATGGCATTCAGCCCGACGGAATGATGCCGAGGTATTCGAGTGCTTCCTCACTTTCAAATTGTATTCTGTATCGTGAATTGCGCGATAGATCATGTACGGACTGTAATTTGTTAGATGTGATTCTCACGGTGAGAGCGTGATTTTTCCAATGTGCGAAGTGAATTTTACGTAGATTTGAATTGCTTCTGATTTTGAATCCGGCGATTTGCCCCAATATTTTTTGGATTTATGAATTTATTGAAATTTAATTCGATTTTGGCCTGTAGTGACACGTCGGTGGGTGTAGCGAATGATGCTTTCAACACCTTCTTTAGCGAGACTGGATCAGGAAAGCATGTCCCCAGAGCTATATTTGTGGACCTTGAACCCACTGTTATTGATGAAGTTAGAACAGGGAATTATCGCCAGCTCTTCCACCCTGAACAGCTTATCTCTGGAAAGGAAGATGCTGCCAACAACTTCGCCCGAGGGCATTACACCGGTATGTAGCTGTGTTACTGTAATCTATACACTATACTTGTGGAATTTGAGATTATACTATTTGGTAAAAAAATATATATATATATAGTAAATTGCATATCAAGCTTTTCATGGTAGTGTAGTTTGCTTTAAGCTTTTTGAGCTATGTATTTGTTTTCAATTTGTAGATTAGTTACTTGACAGCAATTAACTTGTTGGATTGCTAATATGTCAAGCCATAACTAATGTGGTTCACTATGGGGCTTTATGTGTAGTGGGGAAAGAGATTGTCGATTCGTGTCTTGACAGAGTGAGGAAGTTGGCCGATAACTGCACTGGTCTGCAAGGGTTCTTGATTTTCAATGCTGTATCCTTCACCTCAGGTGCTTCAACTTTCTTTGTAGTTGCATCATTTATCTTTGTGCTGATTCGTATAAGGGTTTATGCTGGAGCAGGGATCTTATGTTTTTAGTCTATCTCAATTTGTAGGTGTCTACTGCAGTGGTTGAACCTTACAACAGTGTTCTATCCACTCATTCCCTTCTCGAACACACAGATGTAGCCGTGCTATTGGACAATGAAGCCATCTATGACATCTGCAGGAGGTCATTAGATATAGAGAGGCCTACATACAACAACCTGAATCGTTTGATATCCCAAATCATATCATCCTTGACTACTTCCCTACGGTTTGATGGGGCCATCAATGTAGATATCACAGAGTTCCAGACCAACCTTGTACCATATCCTCGTATCCATTTCATGTTGTCCTCATACGCACCGGTTATCTCAGCTGAGAAAGCATACCACGAGCAACTCTCAGTCCCCGAGATCACAAATGCAGTGTTTGAGCCCGCTAGCATGATGGCGAAATGTGATCCGCGCCATGGAAAATACATGGCTTGCTGCTTGATGTACCGTGGAGATGTTGTTCCTAAGGATGTCAATGCAGCTGTTGCTACCATCAAGACAAAGCGGACCGTTCAGTTTGTCGATTGGTGAGATATATAACTAATCGAATTTGAACAACCTTATTTAATTGCTGCGTTTTCTTTATCTTTTTTGTTTAAATGCAGGTGCCCAACTGGATTTAAGTGTGGCATCAACTACCAACCGCCCACCGTGGTTCCGGGTGGGGATCTTGCCAAAGTGCAGCGCGCAGTGTGCATGATCAGCAACAACACGGCGGTTGCTGAAGTGTTCTCGCGGATTGACCACAAATTCGATCTCATGTATGCCAAGAGAGCTTTTGTTCATTGGTACGTCGGAGAAGGGATGGAGGAAGGCGAGTTCAGCGAAGCTCGTGAGGATTTGGCTGCCCTTGAGAAGGACTATGAGGAAGTTGGTGCAGAAGGTGTTGATGATGAAGAAGAAGGTGAAGACTATTAATATAGGTGTGTTGAGAATTTGCTAATAAACTGCCCTCCCTTGTTGTATTAATATGCTTCTTGTTTTTTGCTTGTCTTCAACTTTTCATTCAATGTTGTGAGTGAGTCAATTTGTATAATACTTTACATCAATTCTATTCAGACTTAGATGTTCTTGAAATCAAGCTGCCTTACTCAGATTCAGAGTCACTTGAATTGTGTTGATGTACCTGCTGAGAGCCGTTAGAACGGTACATGTGCGGATGCAGGGGCGCGTGGTGAAACTGAAAGCCATTGGAGTGGTGCAGGGGAGGCTGCAGAGAGCCACTGGAGCGGTGCACGATCGGTGGCTGCTGGAAGCTAATGTGCTGCACCGGTGCCTGCTGAAAGCCACTAGAATGATGCACCGGTGGGCTAAGGAGCTGCACCGGTGGCTGCTGAAAGCCACTAGAATGATGCACTGGTGGCTGCTGGAAGCTAATGAGCCACACGGGCGCCTGCAGAGAGCCACCGGGACGCACGTGTAGATGCAAAGGCGGCTGCTGAAAGCTAATGGGCAGCACCGGTGGCTGCTGATAGCCATCCGAATGTGGCACGTACGGATGCACCGGTAGCTGCAGCAACGCTTGTGCCAGCCTCTGGTGATAGCCATTCAATCTTGCCCTTATGGCCATCCTTCTATAGTATACCCTCATGAACACTTGATTAACCCTCTCCCATCGTCTCCATGCGGGGCTGCCTGCAGCGCTTGGCTCCGGCTGAAAGCCGATCACACGGTCCGATTGCTGATAGAAGTTGGAACCAAACACTTGCCTGGGCATCATCAACCTCTGCTGAGGCTGGGAGCTACTTGAATGGTGCTGATCAGAGCCATTAGCAAGCTGCACGAACGGTTGGATACGCCGCTGCTCATTGGAAAGGTCTGCCTCTGGATACTGAGATAGCAATGCAATGACAATACTACCCTCATCATCATCAGTTAACTCCCACCAACTGATCAAATAGCCATGATTAATCAACCTCTACATAATTTGGGAATTCATTTAAAAAATCAAGAAAAGGGCTCTTTGATTCTGCTCTGAACAACATAATGTAAACAAAAAAGGGAGTAATCATCAAGATTCAAGAACTACTGTTTAACTCCCACCAACTGATCAATCGCTTCACTCAAGAAATCAAAAATAGCCGTAGAACAATCATTCAATCTCTACATAACATGGCAACTCATTTCAGAAATCAAGAAAAAGGGCTCTTTGATTTTGATCTCCACAACAAATATAACTTTAAATCAAGTTATATGGCGTGTGGGACGAATTCTATTTTCTGAAAATCTTAATGCAATTGCAGATAGAATTTAAGGGACTACTTCAATCATCATGCAGCTACATGACTACACAAGAGAGAGAGAGAAAACAAGGCAAAAGAAGAAGCTGTTCATATACATTCAATAAATCAAATACTCATAAAACTTGATTCCACTCATTCAACAAAAGGGCTTGTTTCAATACTAATTTTCCCACGATCAATATCAAGAAAGAAAGAAAAAAAAACTCATTAAATTAAGATCAAAGAAGAGAGGAGCCAGTTAAAGACGGCTTCAAGAAAATCCAAGAGAGATAATGCTCGTAAACGTGGTTCCCGTGTAAACAACCCTTATCGTGTGAATGTGTGAACACTGCACTTTAAAGACAAATGTATTGCACTTTCAAGGTAATATACTGCACTTTAATTCTGCACTTTACGTACTGCACTTAAAGACAAATATACTGCACGTTAAGTGTTGCACTTTAAAATGCAGTATCTTTGTCTTTAAAGTGCAGTACATTCAGTAGCGGATCCAAGGGGAACTCGTGTCGAAACGCAATTTTGTATATGTAATTTTTAATAAATTTCGTATTTCGCCCCCCCCCTCCCCCGAATGTACACTTCACCCTTTTCTCTATCGAATTTTTTAGTTTCGCCCCCCTCCCTCGTAAACCTGGATCCGCCTCTGAGTACATTTGTCTTTAAAGTGCAGTGTTCACACGATAAGAGACTGTTCACATTTGAACCTCCTCCTATATATATATATATATATATATATATATATATATATATATATATATATATGTGAATTAGTACAAGGTTAAGCGTAACTAACTAAAAAGTAACTGATTTTGAACAAACCAAATTAACCGTCCTTTTCTATTTAAAAAGATAACATTTATATTATAAATACAATTCAGTCTTGTGGGAATGCATAACTAACTAAAAAAATTACTAATCTTGAACAAACCAAATTACCCACTTTTAATATATAGTTATATATATTTAAAATGAGGCAATTTCTTCATCCTCCACAAGTGGGGTGAAAATCCCAAATACAAACTAAACTAAACTAGTGAGACACATTGGATGAAACATAATCCTTCCTAATATGGCGGCCAATTCTTGATCTAATCAAAAAAAGTTTCTATCTTGGCACTCTTTTCAACTTGGGCAGAACATTTGGCAAAGAGTTTGCATATCCCACATAGCATCACTTGCTTCATTGAAAGTCTCCCAATACTCACTAATCCCATTCATGGCGTAGAGTGAAGCTGAAATCTGCCTCTCAACTCTCATCCTTTCGAAGTCCGGGCAAGGCGCCTCGTTGCCTTGTTGAGGGGGAGCATTGTCGATATCATGTTGACTGAGATGAGGCATGAAGTGGCTGAAATCCGGCTTGTATGCATCCTCAAATGGATTGGAGATCAAAGAAGAAGAGCCCTCAATTTGTTTGTTGGTAAAATTGCTAAAATGATCATAATGGTTGATATTTGAGGTGAAAAAAGAAGAGCCCTCCATTTGGTTAGGGCTATTAGTACTATATTGGAAGCTACTATTAGTACTACTACTACTGCTGCTGCTACTGCTACGAGCAATTGTTTTTGGTGTAGTGGTAGGAGGGGTAGTGTCCTTATTCTGGCTTCTCTTTTGGTTCAAGAGGTTCTTGATCTTCAAAGAGAGGGCCGGGTTGCACGGGTTTGCGTTAAGGAAGTTGGTGCGAGTGTTTGATCCGCGGAGGAGGCATGCAGCCTCGTCGTAGGCCTGAGCTGCCTCCTCGGCCGTGTCGAATGTGCCTAGCCACATCCGGATCTTCTGGGTCGTGTTCTTGATCTCGGCCACCCACTTGCCCGATGGCCTTTGCCTAACCCCGACGAACTTGGTCGTGTTTGGGGTTCGGTTTCGGGGTTTGTATGGTGTGTAGGTGGTAGTGGAGGAGATAGTTTCGAGGTGGAGTTTCATGGTTGTGGTTTGAGAGGCAGGGGAGGAATGTTGGTTCAAGAAACAGGGGAAGGAGTGGATGTTGATTCAAGAAACAGGGGAAGTGCGAATTTATAGGAGGAATTGGCATATTTTACTTGTTTGTTTGCTTGTGTGTTGAATTTGTTCCATTGTGATGAGTTTTGACTTTTTTTTTCAAAGATGAGAGAAGGGGGGTGGGGGGGGGAGTAGTTTATAGTTTTTATTATATTAAATGTTTGTTTTGTTTACATGCTTTGTTTGTATGTTTATGCAAGCCATGCCTTATCCCATTTTGCATATTGCTCAACACGTTCTTGGCCTCCCCCTTTTTCATAATCCTTGAGGGGAAAATGGCATGAAGTTGAGCCTACTACACTCTCACTCGTATTATACACAAATCGTGCAGAACCCCGAATTTTCTATCTGTTTTTTGAGAAATTATCATATTTATCTCTTAGAAATTGGATATCCTTCCCTCCCTTACTTCATAGTTATCTTGTTTTTGGACTTTTTAGTGAGTTAGAAAATAGATTCTTTAGAGAGAGAGTCAAAAGAGGCAAAGACAAGAATATTTGTATAAATACCCAATAATTAAAGCTAGTATATTAAAGAAATAAGACATGGGAGCCATTTGATGCTTAGACTAGACAAGAATGAGACTACTAAACTAATAAAGTCAAATGCAGTGCAGATGAAGACAATTTAGACCTTTTTATCATGGGAGTTGGTGAAAGCTCAACATCTATTATCTTCCTTAATTGGTCAACATAGTTTAGTTTCAAATTACTACAAAATAACCAAAGGCCTGCCAAATGTTTTCTTACAATAAACATTTCAAGAATCTTGGAGCATCTTCCAAGTGATGCCACTTGGATGAACTTGCCAAATTCTTCATTTCTTATTCTACACAAAAAAATAAATACATATTTCCTTTGTGGGAAAAAAAAATATTCCCTCCGTCCCGAATATATATGTCTATCTGATTTTTCACACATATTAAGAAAAACTTTAATGATATGAAAGTAAGATAAATGTTGGTATTGAAATATTAGTAAATTAAAGTAAATTATAAAAAGTTAATGACATAATTGTATTTGTTATTATAAAAGTTGGATAAAATTGTTTTTTTTTTCTTCTATATTATCATATTAATTAGACCTATGAAAAATAGTGCAATATTTGGTTAGACATAAAAAAATTGTTAATAAGCATATAAATTCAGAACAGACATATATATTTGAGATGGAGGGAGTAATAAAAATATTATCCAAGTTTAGGTAGTTGTACACAATCTAGGGAAGCATGCTGCTTCTAGAGAGGAATCTTGATTTCTATAAACCACCAAGATAAAATATTAGGTTTAGTTGTAAGAATTGATTCAATAGAGGAAGACATGATTAGACAATGTAAGAATTAAGTTTCTAAGGTTGTTGGGACGGTTCAACTCCAACCAAATCCTATAAACTTAATTTATCAAAGTATATTACACCTGATTTGATTATTTATCCAATTTTTTTCATATTCAATAGAGTTAAACCTCGATAAAGTAATATTCGATAAAGTAATAATTTCGCTAAGATAATAATTTATTTCGGTCCCGATATGGGTCAATACACTAAAATAATGTTCGATAAAGTAATAAACCTCGTTAAATGAATATTTTTTATCGGTCTCAAAGTTATTACTTTATCGAGGTTTAACTGTTATGTGAAAACCAATGGAAGAGTGATACAAGTATTTATTTAAGGTAATTTTTGAAATTGATTAATCTACGGAAAAAAGTTGTTTTAGATATTTTGAATTAAATGAACGCGTATCATTATTCCGTTAATAGCATAAATCGGGCATGAACTAAGTATGAAAATATTGGACAGCAGATCTCATTCCATATTACACGATACCAAATAATGTAAACCCAAAATCTCATAGTAAAAATATCAAATACCCATAAAACACCTTGGGCCTAGCTTATAAAGCCTTTGGGCTTCTTTTGATAAATAAAATATTCACATTTGGTAATATTGAATTAATTTTTAAGTTATAGAAAAAAAAGCCCAAATAAGAAATGAGAAATAAAAAATTATTTTCAAAGAAAAGTAAAAATAACAATTATGCATTAATATTTCTTGCATTTAAAAATCCAGTCTTTCAGATTCTTATCTGTCTTATCCTATTGAATCTCTCAAGCATTGAGAGAGAATATAGAGAGAGAGTGATGGAGGCAAGTTCCATACTGACCTCCTCCTTCAACCCTCCCAAAGCCCTTTTCAATTTCATTTGCAGAAGCTCTTCCGCTCGCTTTCCTTACGCCAACTCCAATGGCTACGGCAATGGCCGCCGCGAGCTGCTGCTTTCTTGCGCCACTGCCGTTCCTCTCACAATCGACAATCCAATTGGCACCTCGGATTCAAATCACAAAGACAGTTTCCCCAAAATCGACCAGAACGGAAAATTCTGCAGCCCTAGGGCTGCGCGCGAACTTGCTCTGTGCGTAATTTTGCCCTAATTGTTCTATGCATATGCGCGTGTTGTTGCTCTAATTTGGGATTTTTTGTGTTTCTTAGGATGATTCTCTACGCGTCCTGCTTGGAGGGCTCCGACCCGGTTCGCCTTTTCGAGAAGAGGATTAATGAGAGAAAAGGTTTTTTTTTTTTTTCTTTACTGCTATTTGTTATAATAATTCGTTCGCAATATCAATGTAATTTGATTTTTTGATTTTTTGTTATTCATTTGATTTGATTTATTTTGCCATTTCAGAATTTGGGTATGAGATGGATAAGGGTTATTTGATTGAGTATGATCATATGAGCTTTGGAGGGCCTCCATTTGCTACTGAAACTGTTGAAGAAGCCGATGAGATTTCGAGAAGAGATCAGAGGGAGTCTGATATTGGTAATCGAATATCGATTTTAAGTTGATGTTTTACTTCTAAGATACTCCTTTTGGTGTGTTTGAAATTTGCTTCATTTTGTTCTTTTTAATGTAGAAATTGCAAGTATCGCGGTGTTAAGATGTTAAGATGTTAATGGAGATGGTGATGAACAATTATGTAGAGGCCCGGGATATTGATTTTCTTTTCGAAACTGGTTTTACTATACGTAGCTGCAGCATACTTCCTTACCTGCGTTTTCGTTTAGTTTTATGCTATCTTTATAGTATGCATTCTTGATTATTTATGTTTTCATTTTCGAGCGGTGTCAAGCACTATGTGAATCAACTGGACTGTTGAAAGCACATTGGAGTTGATAGAGACAATATCATTATACAATTACTGAGGTTGCGCGATGAAATATGGAATAAATCGTGTTATCTTAGCATAAGTTGTTTGGCTAGCCTTAGCTGATTAGCTATCTTTCATCACTATTCATGCTAACTGATTCGATATGAAATTTTTCCATCACGGTTGGTTTTTGTACGAACGGGCAAAATCTAACTGTCTCAACTTCCTTCTTTCAGAAGCCGAAGTTCTCTCAGCTCATCCCAAATTAGTCTACAGCAAATTGATTTTGCGGTAAGCACCTTTGTTGTCACTTAAGCTCCACTATTCACACGGTCACATGTATAAAACCGTCTACCTACACCAATAAAAAGTCACCCCGTATAATATTTTCCGTGTATTGCAGTTTTGCTCGGAAGCTGTTGGCAGCAGTTGCGGAGAATTGGGACAGTAATGTGCTTGCAATCAATAAAGTAGCACCAGAGAACTGGAAGGTCCGATTTGGCTCTATACGGATCCAAATATGATTCTTCTTCAATTTGAGGGCCCAAATATGATTCTTCTTCAATTTGAGGAATATCGAGCGATATTACAATCTAGTGATTCTGTTATTTTATTTTGGTACAGAACGAACCAGCTAACCGAATCCTGGAGTTTTCCGTACTTCACCTTGCAATGTCGGAGATAGCAGTTCTTGGGACAAGGCACCAAATAGTCATAAACGAGGTTTGGTTATTCATTTCCTTATACCTCCAAAGTCTCAAGAAACAAGCAAATCTGCATGCATTACTCGTTTATTCCAACACGTGGTCCGTATAAACCTTTTGACATTCTTTTAGTTATTAATTGCCTTAGCTTGTTCGATTTGAGTAACATCTTCTTGGAGTTTTTCCTTGAGCTTAAGAAAAGTGTATTTCATATCTTCTTCAAGGCTGTCGACCTTGCTAAGAGGTTCTGCGATGGGGCAGCGCCTCGTGTGATAAATGGGTGCATGAGGACGTTTATGAGGGACCGCAGAGAAAACGGTGAGGCTCAGTCGAAGGATGTTGAGACCGAGTAGTCGGTTTGTCTACATTGTGCTATACTTGTGCGTACAAGTACCGGACCTTGCAAATGGGGATGGCTGGAGTCGTGCTGCTCGACTGAAGTCTAAAGAAAACGAACCACGTCTCACGAACCGGATTGGATGGTTCTTACGGGCTTGTACTATGTTAGGTATGTATATTTATCAGGTTCTTGACCTTGTTAATCTTCGAGATGTATCGCGTCGGACAATCATTGTTATGTTTTAAATCAATGAAGAACCAAAAATTAAAAGAATATCTAAATAACAAAGCAATGTGACACTACACTATGAGCTATTGAAACGGCACACAAACGCCTACTAAGAGCCATTAGACTGGCGTACGTTTCGACGCGTACTTGCTTGCACGGAGCCATTAGATTGTTGTACATGTGGATGCTTAAGCTCTTGCTCGACGTCGTTAGACTGGTTTGCGAGTGGAAGCATGGCCGTTTGCTCAGAGCCATTAGACTGGTTTGCGAGTGGAAGCATGGCCTGCTTGCTTAACGTCGTTAGACTGGTTTGCGAGTGGAAGCATGGCCGTTTGCTCAGAGCCATTAGGCTGGTTTGCGAGTGGAAGCATCGCTGTTTGCTCAGAGCCATTAGACTGGTTTGCGAGTGGAAGCATGGCCGTTTGCTCAGAGCCATTAGACTGGTTTGCGAGTGGAAGCATGGCTGCTTGCTTAACGTCGTTAGACTGGTTTGCGAGTGGAAGCATGGCTGCTTGCTTAACGTCGTTAGACTGGTTTGCGAGTGGAAGCATGGCCGTTTGCTCAGAGCCATTAGTCTGGTTTGCGAGTGGAAGCATGGCCATGCCGCATGTCGCATGCCGCATGCAGACGCGAAACTTGAACACAAATTATATATTCTTGTTAAATATTTTATTTATTGAAAAAAAATAAGATCAGCCTAAATGGCCCGGACAATCAATTACTCTCTCTATTTCATTGATCTTGCAAGATAGTGGATTTATAAGTATAAAATAATAGCTGAAAAATATATAAAATAATGGGATTTCGGAATGGAGTATTATTAAAATATTGGGGTTCATTTCATTTTTAATTTTTGTTCCAAAAATTGGTGCACATTCATCTAAACTGGTGCACTCCACCACTTTGCACGACCATCACTTTATATATTTTTAATATCTTCTTGTTTAATTTAATATGAAAATGAAATAAAGGAGCACTACCTACACAAAAAGAATTCTTAACTACCGATATCTTCAATCACTACCGTTTAAATTAAATCGAGCTCAAGATAAAAATTTGAAAAACCGAAAATGCTGCAGTTATGTAGCCCAATTCTAGTCGATGGCTGGTTGTGGATGTCGTGCATCATGCAGAACTCTATGTATTTCTTCACCTGCGATTTAAAAAAATAAAAAAAATAAAAAAATAAGACTATATAAGAGTAGCTATTGACAAGATTTTAACTCTGAAAATTAACCTGATACACTTCTTCTTTCGTCGGCATCTTCTTGTTTGCAAACTAGAGAAATATGGTGTAGATGAAGTTGAAAGCTGCAGATTGATTACGTGTATATGTAAATTATAATCATGACGAGTTACAGTAGAAGTATAATTCTTACTGGAATCTTAGTGTTCTTCTATTCATATTATGACTCAATTTTGCTAGTTTCTTCTATCAACTAATTTTATATAATTATATATTCTTGTTAAATATTTTATTTATTGAAAAAAAATATAATCAGCCTAAATGGCCCGGACAATCAATTACTCTCTCTATTTCATTGATCTTGCAAGATAGTGGATTTATAAGTATAAAATAATAGCTGAAAAATATATAAAATAATGGGATTCATTTCGGAATGGAATATTATTAAAATATTGGGGTTCATTTCATTTTTAATTTTTGTTCCAAAAATTGGTGCGCATTCATCTAAACTGGTGCACTCCACCACTTTATACCTTTCGACCATCACTTTATACATTTTTAATATCTTCTTGTTTAATTTAATATGAAAATGAAATAAAGGAGCACTGCCTACACAAAAAGAATTCTTAACTACCAATATCTTCATCACTACATCCGTTTAAATTAAATCGAGCCAAGATAAAAATTTGAAAAACCGAAAATTCAGTTATGTAGCCCAATTCTATGCGACTGTTGTGGAGGCTCATGCTTGATGGTGTTTTTAATTTGTTGATAGTATCAGGTTTTAGGTGAAAAAAATAAAATCAGCCTAAATTGCCCAAACGGTTCGATTGCATCATTGCATTTCGGGACCGAGTTTAAGACAATGAATGTAAAAGTATAAAATAATAATGGAAAAATATAAAATAATAGGGTTCATTTGTTTATACTAATATAAGTGGAACACCCTAAAAAAAAACGATACAAGATTAATGAGACGGAAGAGTAATTAATTTGCTTTAAAAATAAATAAAAATAATCTGATTTATCCCCTAACTTTTGGGCCGGGTTGGTCGTCGAAATTTGTAAGGCATTACTAAGTGGGCCCAGTCGCCGTTCATCTTTCCCAAAACCCTAATCTAGAAATCAGATTTCCGAGTCTTCAATTTCATGTTCTAGTTAGTATAAATAACCTCATCATATCTGTGAAATTCATCGTCCGTCCGTTCTTCGTGGTTTGAATCCACTCCTCTTCCTCCGTTTTGATTTTTAAAAATTGGTTCGATCGATATTAAATACTCCTTCCGTCCCATAGAAAATGTCTCCTTTTCCTCTCCTTTTCCTTTTCGGGGTGTCCATAGAAAGTGTCTTTTTTATTAAAAAGGAAATGGACCCTACACCTTTACAAACTCAAATCAATTTAAAATAATTAATTAATTACATGAATCCCACATTTCTAGCTAACAAACCAATTCTAATTAATTTATTAATTATATGAGTCCCACATCTTTATCAATTAAAATCAACTCTCTTAAAACTCCATGCCCCATAAAAAGGAGACACTTTCTATGAAAGGGAGAGAGTAATAAATATGCCGGGTTAATCTGATTTTCCATGTGTTTGGGAAGATTTTTGGTCAACGATCTAACAATCGGATTAAATTTACGATCGTCGAGTTTTCAGATTCACACGTGAACAGAATACGGTAATTACGTATTTGGAGAAAATAAATTATTATTCCTAAGAATGTCAAAAATTAAAAATGAAATTAAAATTTGAATCAAATCTCAGAAAAGTTTGCTGTTTCCCTAAAAACGAAGTATTCCGGTGATAGGAAATTAAGTCGGAAGTAGCTGGTGTTAATCACGGATTAATCATAGGGAATCCATCTGTTTTTCTTCTTCATCCATAATCCACCATCACCAAATACTAACATTTTTACAAAAATCAAAAGCGCAATAATAATTTTTTTTAAGAAAATCAAAACTGCTTCGATCTTGTAATCGGAAATCGGAGCGATAGATAGAAACATTGATCTAACCATACAAAATCAACGATTGGAAATTAAAGGATTTCGGAAAGTAAAGCAAAATTAGCCGAATCAAGTTTAGAAACGAACAAGTGAAGGCGGAGAAGCGGAGGCTCAGACATCCAAGGAAGGAAAGAAGCAGCATACGCTCTCAAGCCCGGCGAAAGGCGAAAGCACTTAGGCGGCCACTGCGAATGTTTGAGAAACAAGCCTTCAGAGTATCATCATCGCCGCCGCAACTCCGATCAAAAATCGATAATTCGGAAAAGAAATAAAAATTGAAAAAGCAGGAGAACGATGAGATTGCAGAGACGATTGGAGAGGAATGCGTGGATGTAGAATTGTGAGATGTGATGATATTATTTATAGTGGAAATACATGAAATTGGAGGCTCTAAATTTGATTTGAAATATTAGGGTTAGGGTTTTGAAGCCACTACTTTCTTAATGGGCTATTGGGCTAACAATAAGAATCAGCCCACTTCGTTATATACTACTCCCTCCCATTATTAGTGACGTCTTTCTTTTCGGCACGGTAATTAAGAGAATATGTAATAAAGTAGGAGAGAGGAGTAGATAATAAAGTAGGAGAGATAGATGAGAGTAGGAGAGAGAAGATATTAAAGTAAGAGAGAGAAATGAGTATAATAATAAGAATAGATATAAAGTAAGAGAGATAAAATGATAAAGTAGGAAAGAGGGTGTTAACTTTTTACTAATTTAGGACGTTGCCACTAATAGCGGGACGTCCAAATTAGGAAAGGTAGTCACTAATAATGGGACGGAGGGAGTATTAATTTATTTTATTATTAAAAACAACTACATCTATTCGTTTAAAAGACGGTGAAACAACTGCGAAAGCATTTGCCAATAATGTTTTCATTAATCAAGAACGAAAGTTGGGGGCTTGAAGACGATCAGATATCGTCCTAGTCTCAACCATAAACGAATATTAATTAGTGCCCTTTGGAAGCTTATCAACAATTTATTTCAACTTATTATAAAAAATGCTCTTTTCATTCTGTTTGATTTGTTTTGTTTCTTTCGAGCACGGAGATTAAGATGAATGAGTGGTTGTGTGTAGATGACTAAGTGATTGTATGTAAATAAGTAGGCCCACAAAAAAATGAGAGTTTGTGTAATAATTATAATCAATTTTAAAAAATAAGACAAGTCAAATGAGATAACCCAAAAAGGAAAATAAGACAAGTCAAGTGGGATGGAGGGAGTAAGTGCTTGTACACACGTTTGGGAGGACTTTTGTAAACAACTTTTGACTTTTTTTCATAAGCCGGTCGAAATAGCTTATGAAAATAAGCAGCTTATGAAAAATAGATCTACATATCAAATTCTTGTGATAATTTTTTAAACTACAATTTATTTTTTTTCTCTATTTAAATGCTTATATATAAATTAATCTAAACGCAACAACTTATTCAATTTAAATTATAAACACTTATATTTTAAGTACTTATTTAAGCTGTTTTTTCCAAACGGGTCTTTACAACAACACCATATAATTTCCATATAATTTCTATAGGTGAAAACAATACCTTATTACTTTTCAAAATTAATAATTTTTTACATTGATACAAGTCAAACTCGAACACAAAATTTTATTTTTGGGACGTTATTAACTTATGGAGGAGTATTACTTTGTAGGAAAAAATACTCCCTCCGTCCCACTCCATTCCAGTTTTTCTTTTCGGGTCGTCCCACTCCATTAGTCCACTTTTCTTTTTTAACTTAATATAACACTCTTATATATTATAGTTGACTCCACTACTTTATATTGCTTTACATACAAGTACAACAAACAACTTTATTAATTTTCGTTCGAAAAGAAAGTGGACTAATGGAGTAGGATGAAGGAGTAATATTTATAGTCCATAAGCAGGAACTTATTGGACCCGGCCCATTAGTCTATTCTAAAGTGGGCCTTATAGCTTCGTGGGCTTTACAAGATACCGAAAATGCCCAAGAAAGTCGGGGGTAGAGAATGAAATCGGAGGTCAATTTCGGAACACTATATAATAGCGGTAGGGTGATATCAGCCCTCCCCAGACCGCCTCATATCTAAGAGCTGTACCCCCCTCCCCTCTTTTCCCACCAGACATCGCAAACTCCCCTTCTTCTCTCCCTCTCTCTCTCTATAAATCCATCCATACTGCATATATATACATAACAAGATCATATAAAAGACTCTCCGTTTCGAATTCTTACCGCTCTTATCCGAATTCAATCCTCGTCTTTCCCTCGCATCTCGAACATCTGTCGGAGGACTGTTTAAAAACCCTAGATCGCACCGAGAAGGTCCGATCTGCGATTTATTTTTATGGATTTGTAGCTGGATGTGTTCCTATGAATTTCTAGCTGCTTTCTCTTGCTTTTGTTTTGATTAATGAACGTAGTTTCGAGATTGTGCGAGTTTGATAATTTAGCAGTGAGATGGGTTTTGTTTCTCTCGATTTATTGGGTTTTTTTTTTGAATTGGAATTTGAAAGGATGTGTGGACCAAGGATCTTGTGTACGAGTTCAATACGATTTAGTTGGTGGCTCCTTGGATTGTTGATTTGTTACTTTTTTATTTCCAGTAATTGGGAGTTGTTGAATATTGGGCAAAGTAGGGATATAGAGCTCGTGATTTGATGGCAGATCCTCAAGGTCTGGAAGGGAGCCAGCCAGTTGATCTCTCTAAGCATCCGTCCGGAATTGTCCCAACTCTCCAGTAAGACCCGGTTAATATTGAAATTCGTTATATTGTTTATTAACTTGATTTATCAATTAGACGCGAGTAGCTCCTACTTGTGAAGCAGTTCAGGTTTGTTTGTGAAAGTGGAGTTGTAGTAATTAGACATAGTTAACAAATGTGAAAATTAACTATCATCCAAGCTTGTAAAAGGGTTTAAACTCTGGAAAATGTGAATTTCTTTGGTTGTGTTTAGGGAAAGGGTTGGGGAAGGCAGGATTTTATAGTTTGTATCCACTACAAGTTTTTGTACCATTTCATATTAAGACCTTCAACATATAGTATTTTGTAATTAATTGCGGAAATTGGACCTATGAAATGGGTTATAGGAACATCTTAAACAAATCTGTGGTGTTTATACCTATGCTGATAACGATTTTATGTATTAAGTTTGTTTCGTACATATTTGACGCATAAGCTAATGTACATTTCTGATTAATTTATTTATCAGAAACATTGTCTCTACTGTCAACTTGGACTGCAAATTGGATCTTAAAGCTATAGCATTGCAGGCTCGTAATGCAGAATACAATCCCAAGGTATGCTATGTCCTGTAGGGTCTACTTTTAGTTGTTATTGCGTTCAGCCTTTAATCGAACTTTGAAGTGTTGCTATTCCACTTATCGTGTAACTTTATGAAAAATACGTCATCTTCCCCATAAGCTTGACGAGTTCACACCTAGTTTTGCAACTCCTTTGTGCTTGGCCTTCTTTTAGCAAAACTTTATGTATAATATATTAATGGCATTTGACACAATTATGCTTCCGTACTATAATGTATTATTAAGCCGTATTATGTTGTCAATTACTCTAAAATTAAAACAAACAATTAACTTTAGATGTAGGCATGTAGATTTAGCAATACTTGCAAGGGATCTTTCAAAGATGAACTCGGAAACTGTTAAATCTAACTTGATTTGTTTTGTTATGCCTTTTCATTTTGTTACTTTCTATTTTCGCGAGGTAGCAGCATTGATTTACATTTGTAGTTGATACTTACATTGTGATGCTTCCAGCGTTTTGCTGCAGTGATTATGAGGATTCGAGAACCTAAAACCACAGCACTAATATTTGCGTCTGGAAAGATGGTAAGTGGTAATTGAGTTCTTGAGATTTTTTGCAACTTTTGGAATTTTTGGCTGGTGGAAGATTTTTTGGTATACCCCTGTCAGAACTGTTTGGGCATTTTTGTTTATATTGCTTAATTTCCTCTTCTTTCTTAAGTCTTAATACATACTTAATTAATTTTCCTCAACTATTCAGGTGTGTACAGGAGCCAAGAGCGAATCACAATCTAAATTGGCTGCCCGTAAGGTATAGCATGTGTTACCGCAAACATGTTACTTTCTTAAATTTCAGCTTAGAAGCTTTCCCAAAACAAAAAAGGCTTCACAGGCCTGTTGACTCAGAACAAAAGCTTAAAGCACCTGAGGACTCTGATGATTTATTTTAGTTTGTAACTTGAAATTATGTAAAGTCATCTGGGTACAATTATCCCATGTTCAAATGATATCCTTTCTCTCACTTTCTGTTTATCCTTCCCTATTTTATTCAGTATGCTAGGATTATTCAGAAGCTTGGTTTCCCTGCAAGATTTAAGGTACTTTCTCTATTCTCATAGGCGTTGGTACTAGTGACATCTATTCACCTGGGTTTTATTTCTCCAGAATGGTTTTGTACTTCAAATTCTTATTTTTCCTTTTGTTTTCCTCAGGATTTCAAGATTCAGAACATAGTCGGTTCTTGTGATGTAAAATTTCCCATTCGACTTGAAGGGCTAGCCTATGCTCATGGTGCCTTTTCCAGCGTGAGTGGTTCATTTACCTGTGTTTTATCATGTCAATGGGATTAAGAGACATTTCAGTCTAGTCTGATCGAGTATTTGTCTTACTATGTGAAAAGTCAGGTGATAGTTTGTATTATAGGGGACCAAACCAATCTTGCCTGCCCTTTGTCCTTTACATTTGCTTGATCTAAGACTGAAACGTTTTTAGTCTATTTCGTACTACATCTTCTGTCAAGATCGCATCAGTATCCAGTTTTTGGATTTTCAACCTTTTCTTTTGGGAGTACTGAACGTACTTTGGGGCTTCAAATTCAATTTCTTTATCCTTTCTGGGACAGTTCCCTTGGGAATCATTTGCTTTTATGAAGACTTTTTTTTTTGCTTTCTTTTACTTATAAGAACATTTTAATATGTAAACATTGTAATGCATACTTTTTTCTTTCTTTCTTTCTATTGTCATCTAACCTGTCATGAGAATTTCAGTTTAAGATAGTAGACATAATAGTATGTCCTATTGTGTGTGTGTGTGTGTGTGTGTGTTTTCCAATTTTTTTACTTTTATTTTTACTTTGTTGGTTGTATAACGGAAACTTGGATTCTCATTCACTTTATATTTCTTGATATTATGTATCCAACTTGACTTTTTTTAATTCTTGAAATGATCTATTAGAATGAGTTTCTATATCATAGTATTGGGTCCCAGCTATTTCTTTTTGTAAATAGTTAATTGGTAGTTTTCTGGGAGAACTTTGGTATTGGGCAAAGATACATTATGCCAGGACTCAAAAGGAATACTACTCTTGAAATACAACTCGTGTTTACTATCTCGGTTTTTCCTCGAAAAGAAGGCACCAACATTCTTGAGTCATCTTGTATGAAGTACCTTCATTGTATTCACCAAATCTTTTATTGGTTCAGTATGAGCCGGAACTGTTCCCTGGATTAATCTACCGGATGAAACAGCCTAAGATAGTGCTGCTTATTTTTGTGTCCGGGAAGATCGTTCTTACTGGAGCTAAGGTAGTACTTCCATCTTTTTTGCTACGCAGATAATTATCAAGTATTATGATATAATACCACTTCTGTTATAACCTTTCCAGGTTAGAGATGAGACTTATACTGCCTTTGAGAATATATACCCAGTGCTCACTGAGTTTCGCAAAGTTCAGCAATGGTATGCCCACAATGGTTTTATGTTGCTTCAATTTTATTTATTTTTGTCAATGGAGTCTGGTAATTTTTCTTTACTTTTGCATTACTCACCTCATGAATGGTTTTATACGTGCCTTATGAGTCTACCGATCGTGTGTTGTTGATGCAATGATCTTTTATCTACGAAAGCTTTTTCTTTATGGTGATTAGATTAGATTTTTGTGGCCATTTGGTCACTTGGAATTGGAAGTTGTTCTTGGGTGTAATATTAACACGAATTCGCGCTTCATTATTTCGAAGTGGCACATAGAGAACTTCTATTCACTATAATATACCAAATCAGATGGTAGTTTTTCATGTTTCTAATGTTCTTAGTCGATTTCCCTTAAAAACTCACACTTGGGACATTCCTTTTCTATGTGATGTCTCTTATGCAGATTCTTCGCGAACTTGGATGTCGACTGTGAACGACACCGGGGGTAGATCAAGACTACATGGGATCATCATCATCACTCCTGCTGGCTTGGATTTGAACTGTAAATATGCTTATGGGATTAGACTGGCTGGTTTGGTAATACTCTTCCATGTAACATGGGGGCTAGTGCTTCTTGTTTTCCTCCCTTTCTTCTTTTGCACTGGCAGGCAACCAAATACTAAATGTGTATTCAGAGAGAGATTAATAAACTGTAGTCTTTTTCTCTTTCCTTCAAACTCATCAAACCATATATGCTTATATTTCTCTTCTTTTGTGCTCATTATGATTCTGTCTGTATACACACATTAGTCTATTTAGTGTTCAAAGAGTATTAAACTAAAACAGAGTATATATACAAACAAATCCGTTTTACAAGTTCGTTATAACGGGTAGTTCCGATGGGCCCGTCCGAGCTTTTACTTGTTCAAGAGCAAAGGAACAATAAAGGGATGCTGACTACAAAGAATCCCACAAAGTATCCCATTCCAAAGGGAGCAACATACCACTTGCTCTCACTCTCATATTCACTATCCCTCTCATCTTCATACTCAACCGTCGTCGTCCAAACCGAGCAGTCTCTCTGTACTACGTACCCGCAGAGTTTCGGATTCCCCTCAAATGAAGCTGCTGGGAACGTGTCGAATTGCCCTCCCCTCGGAATCTCTCCTCGGAGATCATTACCGGCTACACTGAACGAGGACAAGAAACTGAGAGAAGTGAGCGATGGAGGAATCTCGCCGGAGAGACGATTCTCAGACATATCTAATCTCTCTAGATTCACTAGTTTGGAGAGCTGGCTAGGGATGCTTCCATTGAAGTAGTTGTTGTTTAGGTCTAGTAAGTGGAGAAGCTTCAGTTGCCCTAATTCGGAAGGGATTTCTCCGGTTAGATTGTTGTACCCGACCTTCAATCCTCTAGGCAAGTTGAATAGTCTGTTGTACTGCAGGCTATCGAACAAGAACGGTAAAGCTAAGTAGCTCAAATCTGAGCTCGAGTTGTCGGTGATGAGAGCCTGCAGGCTGCCCAACTCACTGGGCAGCCTGCCAGTCAGGGAGTTCTGCGTGAGGTTCAGAACGAACAGGCTCGGCAGACTCCCTAACCAAGTCGGAATAGGGCCGGATATCCGATTGTACGAAAGATTCAAAACTTTAAGTTTCCGAAGTTTCGATATCCACGACGGGATTTCGCCCGAAAGGCTACATCCGCCGAGTGTGAGTATCTGTAGGTTTTGAAATCCGTCGAGGTGGAGGAGGTCGTCATCATCCGGCATCGGCTCGTCGCTAAAGCACCTCGACATGAAGAGCACTGCGAGATCCTCGCAGTGCCTCAGAGTCTTCAACGCCCCGACAACGTTCGACATGAAGTTGTCGGAGATGGAGAAGTGGGCGAGGCCTTTAAGCGACGCCATGCAAGCAGGCACCTCGCCGACGAACCGGTTGTACGCCACCCGGACCGCGGTCAGGGACCGGCACAAGCAGAGGCTCGTCGGTATTTTACCGACGAAGCTGTTGTTCCCCAAATCGATTGCTTCGAGCCTCTGCAGCTGCGAGAAGTCGATAACCGAAATCTCCCCCGTAAAATGGTTATTGCGCAGGAGCAGAGTCTTGAGGGCGGAGCAGTTGGAGAGGGAAGGAGGGAGATTACCAGTTAGATTGTTGGTGTGTAGTTGAAGCTCCTCCAAACTTGATAGCCGTCCGATGTGGGATGGGATCTCACCGTTCAATTCATTGAATTGGAGCTGCAAGATCGTTAGATTGATGAGCAATGACAAACTGTTGTTGATGGGCCCAGAAAGCTTGTTGTTGGGAAGAGCAATCTCCTTCAACGTATTCACACTGTAGAGATCGTAGGGTAGCCAACCGGAGAGAGAGTTCATCCCTGCTCTAAACACTTCAAGCTTCAAGCACTTCCCAAATCCATTCACTACACTCCCACTAAATCCATTATGAGAAAAATCGAGGAATCTGAGTGACGGCGAAGTCCTGCAGATAAAAGAAGGAAGAGGTCCGATGAAGGAGTTGTTGCTGATGTTGAAGCTAATCAAGCTCGAAGCATTAAGAAACCAACCATCGATCGAGCCGTTGAGGTGGTTGCTCGAAAGATCGAGAGATCGTAGCCGACTCAAGTCCCCGAAAAACCCGACCGGAAGAGGGCCGGATAAGTGGTTGTACGATAGGTCGAGGTCGGAGACGAAGGTGAGGTTGGCGAGAGCGGGCGCGATAACTCCGGTGAGGCCCCGCCCGGGTAGGGCGAGACGGGTGACACGGCCGGCCGTGCACGATACTCCCTCCCATCGACAGCAGTCGGGAGCCGACCAATTGAGCGGCGCCGATACGGAGAGGCCGCGGTGGAATGCGGCGAGGGAGTCGCAACCGGATCGGTCGGAGGTGGAGAGTATGAAATGGAAGAAGAGGAAGGCGAGGCAGAGAGGTGGCTGCATTGGATGAAGATTTATGGATTATCGATTTTCGTAATGCATTATTTTAATAGTAGTTGTGAATTTCTCCTCGTTATTTTGATGGACAAATCATAGAAGGTTGGTTTAGTGTAAATGTTAGACCATTTTCCTTCCACGTTTACTTTATTAATTATTTACTTTATTAATATAATAAAGTTCACAAAGGTTTAGTGTATCACAATTGTGTACTATTGTGTGTACCACACTATAAGGGTATCGACATGTGACATTTTTCATTCAAAATAGTGGATCACATTCGCCACATATCGACACTCTTATGGTGTGGTATACACAAGAGTACACAATTGTGGTACACACAAACCGCTCTGAATAAAGTTTGTCCGCAGCGCAAGAAAAGGAAATAATAATATATACCAACAAGGATTAAAAGAAAGGGTTTTCCGATTTGTTTAGCTTGACTTGGAGGTGGTTTGGTTTTGGAGTGTGGAATGTGGTGGCATGTGAATTGTCCAAGTTGTAACCACTGGTCTATTACGCAGTAGAAAAAAATCATATTTATGTGTTATAATCTACAAATCGTATTAAAGAAATCACGTGCTGTAGATTCGATCGTTATTTAATTATTATATATGTATAGTTAAATCTTTTTAAAGTAATATATTTGGGATCGGAAAAAAATATTCATTTAGTTAAGTTAATCATTTATCGATAAATAAATATTTATTACTTTAGAGATAAATTTACGATATAAAACAAATTAAATATGTGAACTTAATTTGTGTAAACATTAGAGAAATTTACTATATAAAATAAGTTAAATATGTGTATTAAACTTAATTTGTTTAATAACTTAATTTGTATAAGCATTACAAAATAAAAATTCTAATATTTACTTTAGTAAAATCATGTTAAAAATGTACACTGAATATACATTAAATGGAAAACAAGTCCAATTATTCAATTTTAGAAAAATTCAATAATTTTATAAAAGAATAAAGTTCATTTAAATAAATAAATATTTGTTTTTTACTTATATTAAAATTATCTTAAAAGTATATTTTTGATATTGCGGAGTATTATCTAAATGAGAAGATTGCTTCGTTGACTTTGAAGTGGAGAGGAATAAACGCGTCAATGTGGGTTCAATGAGGTAATGATAAAGGAGTTAGTATCGAGTCAAGAAAACCAACTACGTTGGATTTATGTAATAATGACGAGGTAGGTACATAGAATTCGGCCTTAAAGTTTGTTTTTAATTCATATCAGATTTTTTTGAAAAAGTTATAAACTAATGGAGTATACAGTTAAATCTCAATAAAGTAATAATTTTGGGATCGAGAGAAAAAAATTTATTTAACGAGGTTATTACTTTATCGAATATTATTTTAATTAATTGACCCATATTGGGATTGAAAGAAATTATTATATTAGCAAGATTATTATTTTATCGAATATTATTTTATCAAGGTTTAACTGAATATGGAATGGATCAAATGTGAAATAAGAAACCCTCAAACTATTTATTTTACAAAAATGTAAAAGACTTTTATTAATAGGCGACATTATTTGCTTAAGGTTAATATTGTAATTTTATGTGTATTTATAATTATTAGATTCTCTAATTATGATATATTAAATATGTGATAAAGATTTTCAAACATAGGTTCTCATTATTCATTATTAAGTAATTGCTTGATTAATTAAATTGTGGGATATTAAGTATCTTATTTTTATGCATTAATATGTATATGCTACAAACTTGAAGGATGTAAGATTCAATTAAATGTTGGATATGATGGTTTATATTGATTCTTATTTACTCCCTCCGTTCTACTATTATTGACTTTTTTTTCATCACATAGATTAAAAAAGTGGGTGAATGTGTGTTAAAATGATGAAGTCCACTTAATTAAAATAATTTTAGTCCATAAATTATTAAACTGTAAGAAACAAGACAACAATAATTGGACAATTAAAAAAATAATATAAGTCAACAATAATGTGACGGATGAAGTATTATTTAAAAGAAAATTTTATTCATAAAGTTTGTTAGTATAAAATTTGAATACTCCCTCCGTCCCATCGAACTTGTCTTATATTCCTTTTCGGACTGTCTCAACGAACTTGTCATGTTTCTAAACAAGGATACATTTATCAACTCAAATTAACTAAAAGACATTAATTTATTAAATGAGTCCTACACTCTTACCTCACAACTCATTCTAAATAATTAATTAATTGTATGAATCTCACATTTTTATCAATCTACACTCACTTTCCTAAATAATCGCATCGAAAAGAAACATGACAAGTTCGGTGGGACGGAGGGAGTAGTATTAATGATGTCAAACAATTAACCTTGCCAAATGGCCCAAATCTCATGTGGGTAAATCTCCACATCTTAATTTTGGGATTGTTATGGTATGCAAACGAAATGGCCTTTTAAATTCGTTGTGGGGCATTCCCAAAGCCCCAATATGCGAATATTTGTCAGCTTAATTACATTATTTTATTTCTTCATCTGTTTATTGGTTGGTTAATTAAATTAGATATACAGATGGAAAAGCATCAACTCTTCCCCCCCTCCCCTCCCCTCTCTCTCTCTCTCTCTCTCTCTCTCTCTCTTTCCTCTCTCTCTCTCTCTCTCTCTTAATCGACATTAAAAAAAGGTCAAATATGAAATGAAAGATGGCCACGTGTCAGAGCGGTAGACTGAATTCAAATAATTTCAATAATTAGACAATTACGAATCAAATCTGCCGTCATTTACATAATTTGCCCTTTTTCTACTTCACCACTTCCACGCACACGCAGTCCAGATTGCGTGTTCGTTGCCTCATTCCTTCGAGATCGATCGATCGGTTAACTGAAGATGGAGATGAACGCGGCGGCGGTTGTGCGGCCGAAGACGAAGATCGTCTGCACGCTGGGGCCGGCGTCCCGCTCGGTCCCCATGGCGGAGAAGCTGCTGCGCGCGGGGATGAACGTAGCTCGGTTCAATTTCTCGCATGGATCGCATGAATACCATCAGGAGACGCTCGATAATCTCCGCAAGGCGATGGAGAACACCGGCATTCTCTGCGCCGTTATGCTCGATACCAAGGTCCTCTTCATTTCCGAACTGCATCTATCCGTATTATTGTCAATTTCTTTCGATTGCATCATGTGATTAGTTTTCTCATGTTATTTTGTGATTCGATTGTTCAATTGTGGATTTTAGGTTCTACCTTCACCTGAATCACATTCACTCTTAAATTTGCGTTTAAATTTAAAATCTGGTGGTCCTCTATGGACTCGGATTCGATGTTGAATCTGTTAATCTTGGATCAGTGTGCTTGGAATTGAGGATTGATGAGATCTTGATTGCGACCTAAACATTATAACAACCCCAGTCTCTTAGGCTTAACATACAAAATCAGACTAAAAATTCTTACATATTGCCAACTAAAATGATTTTATAAGCGTTACATGTATTTCGAAGCTTTTTGGTAGTGATTTCTCTCACAACTAGGTAGTTTAGAGGATTGATATCATGTTCGAATTAGGAATTATTAGTGTCTCAGAGCTATGTTTTCTCAATGCATAGGGAAGTAAATAAGTCTGTTAGCCTTATCTTAGCATTTCATTCAATATTCATACTTGCAGGGTCCAGAAATTCGAACGGGGTTCTTGAAAGACGGGAAGCCTGTTCAGCTGAAACAGGGTCAAGAGATCAATATCTCTACTGACTACACCATCAAGGGCGATGATCAAACGATTTGCATGAGCTACAAAAAGTTGGCTGAAGATGTAAATCCAGGGAGCGTTATACTCTGTGCTGATGGCACAATCTCCTTTACTGTTTTGTCTTGTGACAAAGAAAAAGGTTTGGTGCGATGTCGCTGTGAGAACACTGCTATGCTTGGTGAGAGAAAGAATGTCAATCTTCCTGGAGTCATTGTGGATCTCCCCACTTTGACAGAGAAAGACAAGGAAGATATATTGAAATGGGGTGTTCCTAATAAGATTGACATGATTGCTCTTTCTTTTGTTCGCAAAGGTTCCGACTTGGTGGATGTCCGTAAGTTGCTGGGAGAACATGCCAAAACCATCCTTCTCATGTCTAAGGTATATGACAATCTTTCTCAGCCACTTCAATTGACAAACTTGAAATGATATCATGTTAGTAACCAAGAAAATTATCTTGCTCTATTCTTGCTTGATTTTGACATTAAGGTTGGGTGTGCTGTATGTTTCTCATTAAATTTATCACCATGAAAAATCAAAGTTGCCTCCTGGTTGTACTTGAAGAGATTTGAATTTCATAAACTGATCTTAAGGTCAATGATTAGCTTTCTCTAGTGGGCTCTTGTTATTATCTTATAGTACATATTTCTCCATGATGCATGTACTGATTCTTTTAGCCTTTCTTGTTTGAAGTTTGAGTGCTATGGAAACTAAAACTATGATACACAGAGGCATGAAACAAAATCTTGTTACTTCATATGTGGTGTTCTGTATTAGGTTGAAAACCAGGAAGGGGTGGCGAATCTCGACGAAATTCTTGCCAATTCGGATGCCTTCATGGTGGCAAGAGGTGATCTGGGAATGGAAATACCCATTGAGAAGATATTCTTGGCTCAGAAAGTTATGGTCTACAAGTGCAACATCCAAGGCAAGCCTGTGGTCACAGCCACACAGATGTTGGAGTCCATGATCAAGTCCCCAAGGCCAACTCGAGCAGAAGCCACGGACGTTGCCAACGCTGTCCTCGACGGAACAGACTGTGTGATGCTCAGCGGCGAAACAGCAGCAGGAGCTTACCCAGAGCTCGCTGTACGCACCATGGCCAAGATCTGCTTAGAAGCTGAAAGCACGATCGACTATGCTGATGTGTTCAAGCGGATAATGGCAAACGCCCCGGTTCCCATGAGCCCGTTGGAGAGTCTCGCGTCTTCAGCGGTTCGGACAGCTAACTCCGCGAAAGCTGCTCTCATCTTGGTCCTAACAAGAGGAGGAAGCACAGCCAAGCTGGTGGCTAAGTACAGAGCAGGCATGCCTATATTATCCGTGGTGGTTCCGGAAATAAAGACCGATTCGTTCGATTGGTCTTGCAGCGATGAATCCCCGGCGAGGCACAGCCTTATATTCAGAGGCTTGGTTCCTATTCTCTGTGCAGGATCTGCAAGGGCTTCTCATGAGGAGTCTACTGAGGAAGCTCTGGAGTTTGCTCTCCAGCATGCGAAAACGAAAGGGCTCTGCAACGTCGGAGATGCCATCGTCGCTCTTCACCGGATCGGAACATCGTCTATCATCAAGATTGTCACTGTGAAGTGATTATCACCGGTGAGCAATTACAAACACCAAACTTTCTCATATCTTCTAAATTGTTGCTTGGAAATAAATGTTATTTGATACATTGCACTGTCTGCCCTTATTACACCATTGTTGTTTGAGCAGATTTGTTTAAGCAAATGATGTTTCAGTTAACAGTTTGGAGACCACCAAATGCAGAATGCAAGAAAATAGACAAGCCATAAGGGAAGTAACAAGGTATGTAATATATATATATATGTAGAGAAGAGGCTGAAACTTGCAGTAACAGCCTAATTAACCTATAGTCTATACATTTGACAACAAATACAGATTAGTACATTTACCCATCAATCTGTAACAAGGTAGAAGAAGGGCAATGGCGTCTATCTGCATAAAATATACACAAAGTGCAAACACGAACCGCGAAAAAGCGTCTCAGTTCTCATCCGCACGCGACGTGGCTGATGGTGCATCGGTGAACGATCCCGAAGGTAAAGCCAAGGATGCTTGGGAAGTGGGAGACGCGAACAGATTGTTGAAGGGCCAAAACAGCGGCAGAGACGACCGTCTCCCACTCCCGGCACCTTGGCCGGTAGGGTTACCGGACTCTTCTCCCGGTAGCTGGTAGCGACAGACCGGGCAAGAGCCGTGCAGCTCGAGCCACGACACAATGCAAGCGGTGTGGAACCTATGCTTGCAAGGCATCTCCTTGACCTCATCACCAACATTGCAATCATCCAAGCAAATGCAACATTGTAGCTGCATCGACTCATCAACCCGCACGGTGTTAAGAGCCTCAACCGCTTCTTTCTTGGCCGGAGGGATCCCTTGTCGATCCGGGTCGTTTTCGGTCAAATGCTGGATCAACAAGTCGAGACCGGGTCCGAGGAAGTAGTCTCCAAGGGTCCCGATCGGTCCTCGGGTATTTGGGTCGGTTGAGGTTAAACCCGGACTCGGACTTGGGCTCGGGCTCTGCACGATGATCGTCTGGTTGAAGGGATTGATGAGGATCACGCGCTCTCTGTTTTCGTCCCCGTCGGTACTATCCTGATTCGCGGACTCCAGCATCAACCCGGCTCGGATGCCGTGGAGGAGCTGGAGTATCGCGGCGGAGTTCCTCCTCCTCCTCATCCTCATCAACGAATCGAGCTGTTCTTGATCGGTATTACCATTAGGGTTAGGGTTCGGATCGTTATGATCCTCGCCCTCACCCTCGCCCTCGGCCTCCAATCGTCTGACCGGCGGGTGGCGGATGGGATTCGCCATCATGCCGAGGAGGATTGGGGCCCAGAGGGAGAGGGCGCGGTCGGATTCGGATCCGGCTCCGGACCCGATAAGGTCGAGCGGGGCGGGTTCGGGTGCTGGGGCGGAGGCTGCTTCTTCTATGAAGCCGCTCTCGCAAATGGGGCATTTAATGGCGGCTTCTTCAATCCCCATGATGGGGCTTACTGTTTGTGAGCACACGTGGCACCAGTATCTCGACGCCCCACCCTGCTCCATCTTTGCTGCCTTTATAACCTAACAAACAATCTAAAACAGATTCAAATCCAAATCCAATAGCCGTAAGCAAAGATTCAAATCCAATAGCCGTATTAGTATATTACGTTTTTATCCTTTATCTTCATAACTAAATTCAAATGAGAAAAAGAGCAAAATGTACCATGTAAATGAAAATACGTAAAACTATGCTCGATTTATGTAAATCGATAGAAATTTCGTGCATTATTTAAATAAAGAAATAAATAAAAAACATACAAAGAATCTATGTAAAACTATGCTCGATTTATGTAAATTGATCTCAGCAATTTCGTCCACTTAATTTATTAAGTTTTATCATTTTGATATGGGTAATTAAATTAAGTAAGAAAAAAGCGAAATCCCCACCCCCTTTTTTTCCCATTCCAAACTTTTGATTTTTTAAGAATGAGATAACATTTATGGACAACAAAAAAGTGGCACCTTGGGGGAGGGGTAAACTACCCTCTTTCCCATTATTTCCTCCGCTTTTTTTTTAATTTAAATAAAGTATGATGATTAATATTGAGATAGGGTAAATGATAAAGTAGGAGAGAGATATGAATATGATAATGAAAGTAGAGGATAAATGAGGAGAGATAAAATGTTAACGTAGAAAAGATGTTGATAACTATTTTACTAATTTGAGACGTCCGTCACGTTTATAAGCGTGCGAACATCGGACGAGATATTAAAAAAGTAAGAAATGAGTATAATAATAAAATACGAGACGGAGAGAGAGAGTAACATATAAATGAAAATATATAAAACTACTCTCGATTAATGTAAATCGAGAAAATCTCGTGAAATATGGTTTAAGAATGTGAAATAGTTTTTTACGTATATCTATCTACATTCTTCTCCAACTTGCATCAAAAATCAAATTAAAAAAAAAAGCAGAAATATATAAACATAATATACCTGAGCTTGGAATGGAATGTTTCTGGGCTTTTTCTGGAAAAGAGTTGCCGGACAAGTCACTGACGAGGGCAGCCAGAGACAGTCGCAATCTTTTCCAAATATTTTTGTTTTTTTTTTCGAATTAGATGCAGCTGAAAATACGTTGCTATTAATATTGATTTATATTTTTTCCCCTTTAAGAAAAGGAGAATATGCATCATAATTATTGGATGGTGCTCAAAATTCATAAAAGTTAAACCACTTTTTCACCTATCTTTTATCCCATCCTCCAATCAATAATCATTCTTCAGCACCACCAACAATACTAATATTAGTCATTTACAAAATAATATGTGGTGAAAAGCAGAGCGGCTTGTGTGTACCATAATTATATACCTTTGTATGTATCATACCACAAAGGTGTCGACATGTGGTATATGTGGTTCACTATTTTGAATGAAAAACGTCACATGTCGATACCCTTGTGGTGTGGTACACAATTGTGGTATACCTAAACCTTTGTGGGTGAAAAGATTAATAGTAAACCGTCACATTGACTCTCCACTTTCTCATCGCATTTAACTGAATTCTTCACTTTTTAATTGAGTTATATAAGTCTGAAAATCTTAATTTTGTTTTTGTATTTCTCCACCTCTTCACCTCACCTTCTCTTTCTGTTGATATGACTCACTCGTAACATTAACTCTCTTACTATAACGAAATACAGTTGCTTATTTGATTAGTTTCTTCCTTAAAGCAAGTAACTGAGTTTGATACACAATTTAAAAATTGAGGAAGATGGCAAATGAGATGACGAATATGCCGGACGAAATTATGATATTTAAACTTGCATGACTTAATTAAAAGATAGATGATCAATTTGAATCTTATGCCAAAGGTAGAGGATGACGTGCCGACGAAATTAAGTTATTTAGGCTTTTATAACTTAACTGAAAAAGTGTAGAATCAATATGAATTTTACGAAAAATGTGAACGATCAATTTGACAGTTTACTCAAAGAATAATGCTACGCAACAAATATTTCTCATATTTTTAGCCGCAAAAAAGAATACATGAGTTATAGACTGTACAAGTCTTGCTTTCACCCCATCTATATACCAGACTAGTACTATTCATCGAGTAAGAATGAGAAAATTCAGAAAAAAAATACCCACCAATCTAAAAAAAAATTTGGCAACTCTGAACTGCTGCTGATCAACTTCAAACCGTATGGGAAGTTTTCAAATCTCTCTCATTCTGCAGAGAGACAAAAACAAGATTTTTCAATATTTTGGCCGTATGCAAGAATATGAATTAGGGAGAGCGAGAACTGCAATTTCAAGATAGAAGGGAGTGAGACCTAAAAGGCTAGCAAAGTATTCATTTATAAAGGCCCGACTCCGACTCCGACTCCGCCTCCGACTAGACTTTTATGGTGGAGCATATCAAGATAAGTAGCAAAAACTTACATCTTTAGAATGAAGAGGTCTCCCTGTGGATGGAATCAGAGTAGTAGTTTCGGGGCGTTGGTACGGAGTTGCCGGCTGCATTGAAATGATTTGGACCACCCTGGCATCAAACGGAAGGCAGCCATGTAAATATCAGAAGTCATCTCTAGTATGAATATTTTTAGGACTGCATTTAATCAGAACCAGAATCAAACCACTACAATAGAATATGCAAAGTTCGAAACGAATGGATTCGACACTGCTATTTGATTATGGCTTAGTCAAGCAACCCATGGGCTCATTTTCATGCAACGATATAAATTCGTAATCGGATTGATGGGATGTTAGTGAAACAATACCAAATAAAGCAAACGAACTGTTTATATTATGACCAAAAGATACTAGAGGCTAAAGGCATAAAGTGTGCATACAGTATCTATAGAATACGTACGAGTTACGACTGCATGTAGCTATATATCTATGAAACTCAGATAAAATGGAAACAACTTGCATGAACTAACAGTGGAGATATACTTTCAAGGCGTTTGATTCTTTGTACGAAGGGAGGTCGGTCACACATGGGACCCTGCCTCGGGTATCAATTTAGGTATTCTCATATTCAGTGGAGATAAACAGTCCAAGGAAGTGATGACTGCAAATGAAGAAGTACTGCATAGTATCTTTGAGTTTCTTGGTGGGAGGAATGTTGAAGCATTTATAGTGTTTCTTCCTAGACATTTATCATAGGGTAAGTAGATATCTACATTTATTTAATTAGAAACCGCATTAGGTTGAGATTGTAACCCCAAACTCTACTCATACGATGATGAGTATCGTCGTAATCTTCAGTTGTATCGTATTGACAAAAAAAGCAAGTTAACCTTTTCTATAAGCAAATACACTAGCCATGCTCCCATGGATAACTTTGCAACATGATATTGACGTGAGAAGAGTTAAAGTCATATGTGCTTTGAGGTGCCGAAAACCATCACATCTGATAGAGACCCTATGTTTATATCATATTTTTGGAGGTCATTGGGTAAAAGCTTAGCACATGTCTACAAAAACAACGGCTCCTGCCATCCTCAAATAGATGGACGAATAGAAATAGTCAATCAAAGTATTGGAAACCAATTTGTGATGCTCAGTTAGAGATAATCCAAAAATAGTGGGAAGACGTCTTTGCACAATAGCAAATTACTTATAACTATTCAAAGAACTGGACCACGGGAAAGTCCTTAAGAAATGACGATAACTTCACAAGCTATCTACTTTTTATTGATTTGGCATCAATATCATGTTTATGGACAAGTTAAGGCATAAACTATCGGTCTATCATCTATGGCTGAGGCAGTGTAAGAAATTCATAATGAAATCAACAAATGCAAATAGGAGACACATGGCAATAGGCAAGAAACATTAAGATTTTGGCTAACAGAGCATATATCGATTAACTAAATATCAGTTCAAGCATGCATATTTCCAACAACTACAAGATTGAAGAAGAGGAAGAAGCACAACCATTTCAGAAAACGATGTCTAAATTTCTGTATTTCGGTTGAATGATATTTGTACGGAAAAAGAGCATCTAAACTAGGCAATGCTTCAGATAGAGTGACGGGACCTTACCTCATATACAAAACCATCATCCCTGCTTTCCTCAAAAAGCGATGAATAGTATACCGGATCATATATGGAACCTCCAATCACATCATCAGATCCGGACGAACGTCTAACTATAGGAGTTGTTGGACTGAGAAAACTGTTTCTCATATCAATATCTGTATCTCGAGGAATAGAGCTGTCCACGTAAGAAGCACCTAGTCTGTACATCTGGATCCATAATAGTGAAGACGATAGCCTCACTGAGAAACCAATAATTTGCATTGCGAGTGTGAGCTTCACCGATAAACTAACAAAGGTTCCATCAATCTCAGAAGGAATGTGCCTGCAAGCACAAGATGAAAACTCATCGGAAGACGACGATTATAAACATCAGCCACCTATAGAGCATACTAAGACTGTAATAAGAACATCAAGATTATAATTCAGATAATTACTTGCACTTCACACAAAGCAGAAACCAATATCACTTTATAATTGGAACGAACAACTGCATCTCGAGACCGATTACTTTCTAACAACACTTTCTATCTCACCACCATTTGTTCATTACCAACAATTTCTGCGGACATACCTATCTAGCTTATGTTCATGAAAAGAAGTTGCTATTATTACTGCAGCACTACCTGACTATAACTAAGAGTTGATCATCTCATCATCCTAATTGATATCGAAAAATTACTTGAAACTCCTTTAGAATATTGTCTTAGTCCCTAAAGACTTATCAACTGCAAGTCTCCAACAGTTAATTCAGCACTCCTTCAATATCAGCTTCATCAAGAATCATAAAATCTCAACACAATGAATCAACAAGTAAAGCTTGAAACACAGGAAACTCCAATCTCCAAGTAAACACAATTCAAGAAAAGAAAAAAAGACCGGAACAATACCAGATACGGTGAGAAAAGAGTAAGAACCAACAAAGGTCGAGAAAAATTGAGGAGAAGAGAAGGACGGCGTAAGTCCTCGCGAGGCTCTGGCTGCTGCTCTCAATGGCGACGATGGCGAAGAGAGAAATCCCCAAATTGACGAGCAATACGCCGTTGTAGAGCGCCCCCAACGATCCGATTAAGGCGCAACCAATCTGAGCGTAGATCAATTTCACGGCGAGGCGCTGAATGTTGTCATACTCCCGAATCCAACCCTCAATCTCTCGCCACCTTAATCCGCATCCACCACAACGCATTATATTCACTAAATTCGGTTTCTGCTCGAACTCGAAGCAGCGCCAAGCAGCTCGGCTTGCCTTCACATCGAACTCTACTCACTCACATCTGATTCTGATGTCACTGTTCTTCAATTCAACCAATACTCTCGCTAAAGACCTCTTCTTCTTCCCCAATCGAATCGAACAATGATGTGATGATTTGTGCTTAAGTAAAGATCGGAAAACAACAAAATTAGCAGCAGACTAACTGAAGAAGAAAACCCAAGAATATGATAATTGGGGTTCAAGGCCAACTTTTGGCAGTTTCTATTGATTTTAATTTTTTAAATAATATTATATATATATATCGATTTTAATTTTTTAATTAATAAGTATTATATATATAGCGAGTGGTTCCCGTGCGAACATGTGAACAATGCACTTTAAAGATAAATGTAATGCACTTTCAAGGTAAATATATTGCAATTTAATACTGCACTTTACGTACTGCACATTTATCTTTAAAGTGCACATTTGTAAGTGCAGTGTTCATACGTTCACACGATAACATACTGTTCATCTTTAAGTGCAGTAAGTAAAGTGCAGTATTAAATTACAGTATATTTACCTTGAAAGTGCAGTACATTAGTCTTTAAAGTGCAGTGTTCACATGTTCACATGTAGGGGTGCAAAACGGTTCGCGGTTAATCGGTTAATACCGTTACCGAACCGAAACCGCCGGTTAACGGTAACCGATTAACCATTTTTCGGTTAACGGTATCGGTTTCGGTTAATGGTTACAATCTACAAACGGTTAACGGTAATATTAAAATACTAATATAGTAATATAAATATATTATATATTAATACACTAATATATTGTGATGTGCGTTGCGTGCGTATACGGGCGACTCAAAAGATTGAAATCTTCGAATCTCTCCCTCCGAGCTCCGACCGACGGGGCGACGTCTCCGGCCCTCCAGGTTCTGGACCTCTGGTGTTCATCTAAATGACTGTGTTTGTTGCGATTATTTGTTGGTTTGAGTGAATTCCGTAGAATTTATATATTTTTGTCTTCTTTTTCAACTATTTGTTTCTCATCATTCATCAACCTTAATTGTGTAGGAGTTTACTGTTTTTTTTTTGTGATTTGTTTTCGTTTATCTCTGAGGTAAGTTGATGTTGATCCACTGAGATTTTGTGATTTCATTCGTGAAAGACTCAACAAATAAACATGACTCTGAATGAAGGAAACCAGCAACTTGTGGTGGATCCTCCCTGCTTTAGGAAAATTTGGGAATCGTTCGGTTAAACGGTTAACCGTTTAACCGTTCAGTTATAACCGAACGGTTAATCGATTAACCGCCTATAAGCGGTAACGGTTTCGGTTACCGATTTTTACCCTTTTTCGGTAACGATTAACCGAAAAACGGTAACGGTTAACCGTTTTGCACCCCTATTCACACGATAATGGTCGTTTACACGGGAACCACTCCTATATATATATATACTCCTTTTGTCTAACAAATAATGTCTCATATTTTTCCGATAGGGATTTAAGGATATTGATTAGTGTGAGTAAATGTGGTGAAACCTTGAGAAAGAGTAGTTGATTGTCTGTAATAATTTATTATTTTTTGGAAAGAGATATTATTTGTTGGACGTCGAAAAGAAAAGAGAGACATTATTTATGATACGGACGGAGTATATAATATTTATAACGAACCAATATAGTATCTTTAGTTTTGTTGGATGATTTAACTCCGTTCGAATCTCATCAAGATTATTAGATCGAGTAATATATTTAATTGCGAGTTGTATATTTTCCTCTCCTAAAAAATCAGCATATTGTAAAATTATTATTTGAAGTTGTACGAATTTCTATACGAATCAAGATCGAGAAAAGGAAGTTTTCCAAATGAGCATAATATTTTTCTTAATAAATATAGAACACGACATGATACTATATGTATAAACATAAATAAAAGTAAAACAAAGTGACAATTAAATAACAATACTACATGTGAAATAAAATTATGCAATTTATAAGATTAATATATAGCTTAAAAATAAGAAAAAGATATGAAAATATTTAAACCAAGTTAATTTGGTATTATTTTATTAGAATTATAAGCATGAATGTATCTTGTATGAGTATTGTATTGTATCGGGATGTTCGATACGACATATCGAGATTTTTGAAATACGTGTTTTCTAATTAATACTAAAATCCAATGGGCTTTCCACTTGGACCGGCCCACTCAAATTCATGGCCTATTGGGCTGTGTCTGTTTAACCCGATCCAAGGATTTAAAGTTCAAATAAGAATAGAAATAATAAAAAGAAAAAAAGAAATAATAGAATATAACTTGATCTTCTTCCAACTCTTTGGGCTCTAAACTCTGGATCACTCGTTGTGGCAAATTCGACGTCGAGGGGGAAATCAGCGGAACAATATTCTATCCAATCTCACCACGACGTGGGCGCTGCGATTCCGATTCCTTTGCTTTGGTATATTTCATCAAAATTCATGTTTTGAAATTAATCCTGTTAATTTTCTTCAAATTCTAGTGATATCCGTGTAACCTAATAGAATCTAGATCCAGTTGATCACGCAGCGTTTTGTGGATTGCAATTGGTTCTGATAATCGTTTTATTTCTGATTCGAGATAGATAATTGATTAGTTGAGTTCAGCTCGCAGTCGACGGAGGCGTTGTGATCCGGTGATTTAATCGAATCGCTCGGTGTAGTCGTTGGACTTACAGAATGAGGATGGAGACTGCTTCTTCGGCAATTATGGCGGTTCTTCTTCTCGTCACGGCTCAGCTACATCTGGGGATGGCTTTCTCATCTGTGGCTCCTGCTTTCTTGTGGTCGCCTCATCTAAATGGGTAAATATGTTTCCAATTTCTTCTGATCGGATGTGTTCTCTTTTATTATCCAGCCACTGCTTTAGCTAATTCTTCGGTCATCAATTGACATGGCTTAATTGTGGTGTATTCATTGCTATTTTATGTTTCAAATCCTACTATTATAACTGTTGTTTGTCTCGCTGTTCGGTTTGATTTTGAGGGTCTTTGGCTAGTGAGCTTATAGGTTCTTCAGTTCTTGCATCTTCTAAGATAGTTTTAGAGCTTATTTGAAAATATAAGTCTTTTTGAATGTTTGGATGGTTCAGCTTATAAATATTAGTTTGTAATCACAAAAACTGAAATATAACATGTTTCCTAAAATAAGATATTTCTAAATAGTGATTACCAAGCACTTTGAGGTGCTAACAAGTTATGACCCTAAAACGATTATCCCCTGAGAGATGCTAAACTGTACATCATATAATGTTTGTGCTCTAGAGTGATAAGATATCTCCTATAGTACTCTTATGCTTCGTCTTAGTTAATGAATGATACTCTCTTGAACCTGCTATATCTCATACGTATCCGTGATATTTCAGGTCTCTTCCTTGGTTTTATTTTCTTCTCTTGCTCTGTCCTATTTGTTCTTCAAGTTCTGCACTTTTACATGTACTTCTCTTTCTTCTGCGAATCTGTTTCTACTGAAGTAACTTCTATACAACCTTATAAATCTCTGTGTCTCAAGTTGGAGCTTTAGGGTATGTGGTCTACCAAGTGTCGTTGACTAGTGGTGCTTTTCCATTGTTAATACTTCTTGTGGAAGCACGTATTTAATGTCAATTTTGTTTGAATGCATATTAATGTCGTGGAACTTTGCAGTGGAAGATATTGAATTTAGTTACGTCTGTTTTCCCTCATGTCTGATTTCACTAGTCTGCACCAAATAGATGCAAATATTTGTTTTTAATAGTTACCGCTAACTTCTAAAATGTGACAGGAAGGAAGTTGATTATAGAATTCTCTCTTCTAAGGATTTAGCCAAGTCAATGATGACTGAAGGTGGATGGTCTAAATACTTGGTACATACATATCCTTGGTTTAGATTTTAATAGCAAATATGCCATGGTTTTTGTCCTAACATCTAGATGTCTCTGAATTGTGTAAAATTATGTTTTCTTTGTCTGCAGTGCTCAAGTGAGGAAGTACAAGGATCCAATAATTTTGCCATTCTTTTTGTTGGATCAGAGGTATTGATGTTTCTATTTTTTGTTTGGTGTGTTTGAGAAAATGATTATGTCTCTTTATGCTGATCCTGCTCTTGGAAAGACATATTCTCTTACGAATTATCTGTTGCCTTTTTATGTTAATTGTCTACAAGCATGCTGCATCAGAGAACATAGATGATTAAATCCTCAGTAATATAGTTTTAATGTCAATTTATTCCAGCTCATTTATTGCACTTTGCTTATGGTTGTGGAATACAACACCAATTAAAATTGGGGCTCTTTGTCAAAATCCCAATTATATTATATCTCTGGTTATGTGTTTGCATAAAACAAAAAGGCATGATGATGGAGGCATGAAATTTTAACTGAAAAATTGAGCAATTTTCCAGAATAAAGAAGTTATTTATTTTCTTAAGGAAGCTTTATACACGTATCTCTTTATGCAGTTACAATCTCTGGAAGCCTCAAAACCCTCAAAGACTGATCCAGCACTTACAGACTTGCTCAAGGTTAATTAGTTTGCTTTTCACATTGACGGCTATATTGTTGCTTCATTATGTTAACATAATATCATTTGACAAATCTTGCTAAAGTGTGGATTCTTCATGATAGGACTCCTTTTCAAACTCCAATTCCTCTTTAGCCTTTCCATACGTGGTTTCTGGAGAGGAGAAAGTGTCCATAGAAAACTCGTTGGTTTCAGAGTTTGCTGAGACTTGTGAACATAATCTCGGAATCAACAGTATTACTTTAGTTGGCTCATGCTCTGTGGATGCTGAAAATTCTGATAAACTAAATCATGTTCACTCAGTTAATGTAAGTAATGCCTCCGACAACACAACATGGTACTGCTATTTTTCTGGTCCTACTTTATCACATACTATAATTCACTTGTAGGACTACCTGAACTCAAGGGCTGAAAAGCTATCTGATGGGCATCATACGGATCTGATTGTCTTGTGTCCCGGAGGTTCAGGGTCGTCGCAAGATTCTGATAAACCGAATTCTGAGAGTATGCCATGTTAAAATATATGCTATAATGATTACTGGATTAAATTTATTGTTATTTTGTTGAGTTCTTCATTCTCATCTTCAATGCAGGCAACATTATTTCTCAACTTTTCAATACACTGAATGAGATTGGCGCAAAATATACGTTTCTATACATATCTGATCCATTTAGATCAGCTGAGTACTTCAACCAACGCGGATTAGAAAGATTTCTTGCTGAAGGTACTGTGGGAAACGGATCAGCTAGTTCCACTACCTGTGATGAAGTTTGCCAGATTAAGTCATCTCTTTTAGAGGGACTTCTAGTGGTAAGTATATCCGATTTGACTGACTTCTATAATTTCAAAAAGTACGGTATTCAAGCTTGTATTATTCTGCAGGGGCTTGTCTTGCTTATTATTTTGATATCGGGGCTTTGCTGCATGATGGGAATCGATACTCCTACAAGGTTTGAAACACCCGAAGCATCTTGAATGAGTTGGATACGAAGGATGTATGTTTCCCGGTACGTAGTGAAGTCGGTTATGTGATGTGTAATTTGTTTAGAAGATTTAACCTCATTCATGAGTGAACAAGCAACATTGTGCTTTGTGTGAGGGGATTGAGTATGTTGAATAATAGAAATGGCTTCTGTGAAGTCTCTCTAGCCATGGATCTGTCACACTTTCATTTTGCTGCTGTGTGTAGATGATGATTGTGTTATTTGTTAGCTTATACTTTTTCCAAATATTGTTGCCATTTGATGGTAATTCCTTTTTTCTTTGTCTATCAAGTTTTGTCTACTTTCCACTTAATCATTCAAATCTTGCAAGGTTTTATCCCAAGATGTTCGTATAGTTGATGCTTTTGTGTGTACCACACCATAAGGGTATTGACATGTGTTAAATATGGCCCACTTGATTTAATGAGAAATGCCACATGTTAATACACTTGTGGTGTGGTACACATAAGGGTATACGAAAGTGGTACATACAAGCCGCTCCGTTGTTTAAGAGGCTTAATTATGGAAGAATGTTGGCTTTCCCTTTCCTCTTTTGGGTGGTGAGAGAATAATGTGTATATGTTATTCGAGTTGTATATCGAATATATTTCGTCCATGTACACCATAATAGACTAACTAGTCTTGTTTGATAGATTCCGATCACTAATTTTTACACAACTTTTTCCATCTACATACTACCTCCGTCGCAGCCGACTTGGCTCATACCTTTTCGGCACAGAGATTAAGAAAAGTGGTTGGTTGTGTGTAGAGGAATGAGTCTCACAAAGAAAACATGGGAGTTGATGTAGTAATTATCTTTCTTTTTAGGATATGGGACAAGTAAGTGAGACAATCCGAAAAGGAAAGTGAGACAAGTCAAGCGGGACAGAGTGGAGTAATTTTTTGTACAAATTTTATTTTTAACTCTCAACTTTGTGGCTTTGATAGTTTTATTTACTGTCTTTTTTTTTTTTTTTTTCTTTCTGTTTTTTTTTTTTTTTGGCTTTGATAGTTGACTGTCTGAAATTCATAGTTCTGACAAACTATTCTATAAACTTAATTACAATCTACTGTCCAACTTGGTTCTTTTTCATAAGTAAAAGCAAAAATTCGTGAGGTTGTTCGAAGGGCAACTCTTTGCAAGTCAACGCGACTCAAGAAAGATTGTAAGGTTACTTGACCTTCCGGCATTTAACATGCATCAATTTTCATACATGATCTTACAATTTTGTGAACTCTTATATTTTTATATTTTTAGTAAATATAGTCCAGATCTAATTACCGTGACCCTTTTTTTGGAAGGTACGCTTTCTTCCGAAGCTACGGGGCTATTTGAAGTATCAACAGATAATAATCATACTCCCTCCGTCTCAAATATATATGTCTACTTTCCTTTTTCGTCTGTCCCAGTCCCAAATATATATGTCTATTAACAATTTTTTGTGTATAACCAAATCTTTCACTAACTTTAATATGTCTAATTAATGTGATAATATAGAAAAAGACTATTTTATCCAACTTTTCTAATAACAAATACAATTATATCATTAACTTTTTAGTAATTTACTTTAATTTACTCATATTACAATACCAACATTTATCTAACTTTCATATAATTAAATATTTTCTTAATATGTGTGGAAAAATATGACAAGAATTAAGAAACTCACTCCTTGCCCTCTATTGTCCACTTCCATTATTTGGCCTTAAGGATTGTAATTAAGGTCATAATCCTATTATTAGTCTAATGATTTGTTTAATGGCAGGAGTTGAACAAGTGGGAGAAAAAAGCGGCGGATTTAACGTTAAACTAGAGATGGTCGGAAAATTAGCACAAAATCATGAAACACCACAAAATATTTAAATAACCAAACTGTATAAATAGAGCTTTGCTTTGATGAGTAAATAGGTCTCATTTCCAGCTCCCAATTGCCGGAAGAAGAGAAATCTCCTCTTCTTCTCGGCAAATACTAGAAGTATACGTATAAATATACACACACGTATACATATACATGTAATGCTAGTACGAGCTGAGTAAATCTCGATACAAATAAAACAAAGGCATGGCATTAATAGCGTCAAGAGATATGATTTTGTTGGCGCTATTACTTTGTCTCTCGGTAGGGGCGTTGGCCGAGGACCCCTATGTATTCTACGAGTGGAACGTCACGTATGGTAACATTTCCCCACTCGGAGTTAACCAACGAGGGATCCTCATAAACGGTCAGTTCCCCGGCCCCACCATCAACTGCACCTCGAACAACAACATCGTCGTCAACGTCTTCAACCATCTCGACGAGCCCTTCCTCCTGACGTGGTCCGGGATCCAGCAGAGGAAGAACTCGTGGCAGGATGGTACCCTCGGCACGATGTGTCCCATCATGCCGGGGAAGAACTACACGTATAAGTTTCAAGTCAAGGATCAAATTCGGGACGTATTTCTATTACCCTACCACCGGTCTGCATAAGGCGGCCGGTGGTATGGGCATGATTAACGTGCATAGCCGCGAACTCATCCCTGTGCCGTTTGACAAACCGGCTGATGAGTTCGCGGTTTTGCTCGGGGATTGGTATAAGAAGGACCATGAGGCGCTTAAGGCGACTTTGGACGGTGGGAGGAGCATTGGTCTTCCCGACGGTATTCAGATCAACGGAAACTCCGATGAACCGCTCTTCACCATGGAGGGTGGCAAGACTTATAGGTATAGGGTTTGCAATGTGGGATTTAGAACTTCGATCAACTTTAGATTCCAAAACCATATAATGAAATTGGTTGAGGTTGAAGGGTCCCACACTTTGCAAAATGCTTATGACTATATTGACCTTCATGTTGGCCAGTGTTTGTCAGTTCTAGTCACAGCTGATCAAGAACCTAAAGACTACTATCTAGTAGCTTCTGGAAGATTCTTATCCAAGAAGCATCTAGAAGCCCTAGCCGTCATCCGTTACTCCAACGGTAAAGGCTCTGCATCTCCGGAGCTACCTCCACCTCCTCCCAACAACACCGCCGGAATAGCGTGGTCGATCAACCAGTTCCGCTCATTCCGGTGGAACCTAACCGCCAGTGCCGCTCGCCCCAACCCTCAAGGCTCGTACCACTACGGTCAAATCAACATCACCCGCACGGTCAGGCTAGTCAACGCCCGGTATAATAAAAACTCAAAGTTGAGGTTTGGGATTAACGGAGTGTCCCACGTGGACGGGGACACTCCGTTAAAGCTAGCGGAGTACTACGGAGTAGCGGACAAAGCGTTCGACTATGATCTAGTAAAAGACGAGCCGAGAAACGACGGTAACGTCGAGTTAGCTCCGAGCGTCGTTAACGCAACGTTCAGGAACTTCGTCGAGATCATCTTCGAGAACGAGGAGAACACGATCCAGACGTGGCATCTGGACGGGCACTCGTTCTTCGCAGTGGCGATCGAGGCGGGGAAGTGGGCCCCGGAGAAGAGGAAGAATTACAATCTGCTGGATGCGGTGAGCCGGCACACGGTGCAGGTGTACCCGAAGTCGTGGGCGGCGGTGATGACGACGCTCGACAACGCCGGGATGTGGAGTTTGCGGTCGATGATGCAAGAGAGGGCGTATTTAGGGCAGCAGCTCTACTTCAGCGTGCTCTCGCCGGAGCGGTCGTTGAGGGATGAGTATAGCTTGCCAGAGACGCAGCAGCTTTGTGGAGTTGTGGAGAACTTGCCCAAACCGGCTCCTTATGTTTGAATCTGATGAAGATGATGAGATATTTATTTCGTCGGCATCGATTTGGTATTGATCATGTATGGAACACTAGATGTGATTTTTTTTTTTTTTACGAGGAACCCGCAGCCGCTACTTTGGTGCGCACAGGATAAACCTCGCTCCTGTGCAATAGCCTGCAAACCACACAGAAGAGTTAAACCACCCTTAATGTGACAGGGTGACAGGTTCACACATAGCGTGTCCAGTGAGAATTGAACCCATGACCTATCGGTCCCGGGCCACCCACCTTCACCGCTATGCCTTAAAAATGTGATGTTTGTTCTTGGTGTAGTTGATCTTGGGATGGAGAAATGAATCTTTAATTGCCTTAAAAATGCCTCACTACGTGCGACAAGCAATATTCATAAGAAAAGGAGAATATTAATTATCATAATTCTACGATTTTAAAAGATTTAAAATAAATTAATATCATTAAAATAAAACGTATATATAGAAAAGGTGACACCATTAAGATTTCTTTTCCTAAAATATTTTAAATTTACTAATTTGTTTGAAGGGTACACATGATTGAACGAATTATATTAAACACTATAAGAAAAATAAGAAAATAAAATACTACACTTTCATGGTCATGTAATGGCATAGCGGTCAGTGTAGTTATTTTGGTCAAAGATCATAGCTTTAAATTTCACCAATCGAAGTTTATTAATTAATATGTCCGCATCCAAAATAGTAACTACGGGCTACTCATTATGAAAAAAAAAAGTATTTTTTGGTATATATGAATAATACATCAAACTAGACCAAATGATGCAAATGATTAACACAACACAATTGTCCCAACTCATGTCTTAATTAGCTCTACATTTTTAAATTATTTATTTTCTACAATTTTGATAACTTTTAATTTATTACTCCATTTTGCTACGAACAAAAAAAAAATAAAGTACTTGAAATAAAAAATACTCCATCCGTCCAGCTCCATGTGACACACTTTTCATTTCGGGCGTCCCGTCTCAAGTGACACACTTCCAAAAATAGAAATAATTTTTAAAAAAAATCATAAATTTTCTCCTACTTTATCAATTATCTCTCCTACTTTTTCATTTATCTTTCCTACTTTAATCATTTATCTCTCTTACTTTATCATAAAACTTCTCTCTCATACTTTATCTTCCACCTTCTTAATTCCCGTGCCGGAAACAATTTTGTCACATGAGCTGGGACGGAGGGAGTACTAAACTCGTCAAGCATGTAACTCATATTTTCGTCTACGTACATGCAACTACGAAATACCGCATGTAATTTTGTATCATTCTCAGAGAAATACATCCACCTGCTCTCCCACAAAACCATATGTGGAAGCCATGGAAGCTCTGCAGCCATGCAAATAGCAGAAATGCCACCCACGTGTCGCATGAAAACGACGCCGTCTCCCTCTATAAATACCCACGCTCTCGCCTCACCGCTTCCCAGTACCCCCACTCAAACACATCAGCAATACATTCCCACCATGGCCAAGCTTTCTCTCTGTGTCTTAAGTTTTCTTCTCCTCTTCGGCCTGGGCTTCGCCGCCTCCTGGCAGCAGGGCCAGTGCCAGATCAACAACATCGACGCTCGCGAGCCGTCGTACAGCATCCGATCGGAGGGCGGACAGACCGAGTTCTGGGATTACACTAACGACGAGTTCCAATGCGCCGGCGTCTCCGTCCGTCGCCATAGGATTCAGCAGAGAGGCCTGCTCCTGCCCGTCTATCACAATGCTCCCGTCCTCGTCTACGTTGTCCAAGGTTAATTCCGTCGCTAATTGATTATTTCGTAATTTACTGACGAATTTATTTCTGTCACTAATTATTGTTTTTCTTAATATATTAAAGTTAGCGATGGAATTATATTTACCGACAGATTATAATCGTAAACAGAAGAGATTAATTCTTGAAGTTTTTGACGCATGTAGGAAAGGGTATTTACGGAATTATGACTTCTGGATGCCCGGAGACATTCGAAGCACCTCAACAGGCACAACAATATTCCGAGGAAAGAAGCCAGAGGTTCAGAGACCGCCACCAGAAAGTTGAAGAATTCCGACAAGGTGACATTTTGGCGATCAGAGCTGGCGAGCCTCACTGGGTTTACAACGACGGCAACGAGGAGCTTGTTCTCGTCGTTTTACACGATAACGCGAACAACGCCAACCAACTCGATCTAAAACCAAGGGTAATACTAATACTGACGGACTCTACCCGTCGCTAATTCGCGAGAATTTATAAGGTCGCTAATTGAGTGTCCGTTTTGATTATAACTGCAGTCGTTCTTCCTCGCCGGTAACCCGGAGAGAGAGCAAGAGAGAGAGCAATACCGTTTCCGCGCAAGCCGACGTGGCGAACAATCCCAACAAGAGCTCGGCAACGTTTTCCGAGGGTTCGATGATGAGACGTTGGCGGAGGTGTTCGGTGTCGATGTCGAGACGGCGAGGAAGCTCCGAGGAGAAAACGACGAAAGAGGTCACATTATCATAGCCGAGAGGGGCATTAAGTTCATCCAGCCGCCGCGCCGAAGCGAGGAGGAGAGGTACCACGGCCGTCAGAACGGACTTGAGGAGACATTGTGCGCCGCCAAGGTCAGAGAGAACCTTGATAGGCCTTCACGCGCCGACCTCTACACCCCACAAGCAGGGCGGCTCTCCACCGTGAACAGCTTCACTCTCCCCATCCTCCGCTTCCTCCAAGTCAGCGCCGCCAGAGGGGTCCTTTACAGAGTAAGCACATTATATAAATAATACTAAATACTAATTGCATTTGCACTTTTTCGATTAAATTTCGATTTTGATCTTATAATTTATTATTTATTTTTTTCAATTTTAATGTTTTATTGTGTTCTCTAATGGTCGTATAATTTTAAAAATTATTCATTTTTTATGCTCCAACAGAAAGTTTATTTCATGGATTATTTCATGGAGCAGTATTTTTTAAAATTACAATATAAAAAAACGTAATGGATTATTAATTTATTATGGAGCTAAAATTAAATTTATTACAATTTAGTAATTTAATGTGAATAATAATAATTAATGAGATTTATTTGCACATGCAGAACGCGATCATGTCGCCGTTCTGGTACGTGAACGCGCACAGCGTGATGTACGTGACGCGCGGCGAGGGGCGCGTGCAGATCGTGAACCACAACGGGCAGGCGGTGTTCGACGGGCAGGTCCGGGAAGGGCAGGTGGTGGTGGTCCCACAGAACTTCGCGGTTCTGAAGCAGGCCGGCGAGCAGGGACTCGAGTGGGTGTCGTTCAACACCAACGAGAACGCCATGTTCAACACCTTGAGCGGCCGCACCTCCGCCGTCAGAGGGCTGCCGGTCGACGTCGTCGCCAACATGTATCAGGTCTCGAGGGAGGAGGCGGAGAGGATCAAGTTTTCGAGGGACACGGTGATCTTCAGCCGCGGCCGGAGGTCCGGTAGAGTAGCTGAAGCTTAAAATGAATGTTTAGTGTTGGAGAAAATAATGCACGTGCTGTATATCGGCGATCCAAAATCTCACAATAATAAAACTTGATGCTTTTTTATTTATTTATTTTTGTCTCGTTAGTAATTGCTCCCAAATATGAATTCCTATTATATCAATAGTAGGAGTTAAAATGAACACTATACTGTTAATTATCGTTGATAATGGGATGGGATCACATGTCCGATAAATTACTGCTTAATTGGTGTTTCATTCAAAACTACGTAGTTTTGAATTAAAAATATACTCCCTCCGTTCCACTCCATTAGTCCACTTTCTTTTCGGCACGGAGATTAAGAAAGTTGTTTGTTGTGTGTAAAATAGATAAAGTAGTGGGATCCACTTGAATATATTAGAGTATTATTTTAAGTTAAAAAGGGAAAGTGGACTAATGGAGTGGAACGACCCAAAAAGTAAAAGTGGACTCAATTGGTTTCGGCACGGGAATTAAGAGAGTAGATGATAAAGTATGAGAGAAGGGTAAATGATAAAGTATGAGAGACAAGATGAGTAAGATAATGAGAGAGTACGAGAGAAAGATGATAAAATATGAGAGATAATATAATAAAGTAGGAGAGAGAATATGATAGAGTAGGAGTAATTTTTTACCAAATTAGGAAAGTGGGCAAATAATGGGAACCCTTTAAAGTGAGCAAAATAGGGACGAGGAGTATTTATTTTATCATCTCTCAATCTTATTCTTCGAATATTTTATCCTCCCTCAATCTTATCCTTTGAATCTATAGTTTTTTTATTTTAACACTACGTAATTTTGAAATGGTCATTTTCCAAAAAAAGAAAAAAAACACTAAATTATCTTTATTTTTTTATTTCTTTCATCTATTTTTATCATTCATTCTCTCACCATCTCACTCAGACGGAGAGAGTATAAAATTGTAAGTTCAGTTATAACCTAATGGGCTAATACTTAATCTTCTCTATTTCCATTAATTAATCTAACCATTTGTCAATGTCATAAAGGCTGTAGTATTAATTAAACATATATAATTCATTTGTTTATATATCGTTAGCATATTTAAAATAGTTAATAGATATGACACTAATATATGATTCGATATTCTTATATTCTTACGGTGTTGACACGAACACGATAAATTAATCACTAATTAAAACCCTTGAATTAAAAATTGATTTTAACTATTTCATTAAATTACAAAGAACTAGCTATGATATTTTCTTACTTCATAGGCGGATATAAGTAGCGCGCATAACGACTGCCATCTTCTCGATATTTAAAAAATTAAAAATTTTATTATTAAAAAATTACTACTATTATCCTCACCTAAAAATTGTACATTTATACCTCAAAATTGTACTCACTAAATTTCTAGTTCCCCACCAAAAATCACATGGAAGAAGACAGCTATATTTGCTAGTATATAATGGATCAAGCTGATCACAATCTCTCACTTGCATATAGACAAATATAGAAGACTAGAGAGAGAGAGAGAGAGGAGAGAGATGGAGGGAAGAGAGAGGGGTTTGCTGAGAGCAGGAAACTTAACACAGAACCAAACATACAAGCATGATTTCTCTTCCTCTCAGATGGAGTTATTGACTGCTATATGTGAAGCTCTAATACCTTCTATTCCTCTTCCATCCACTCAAGAATCTTTTCATAATGATAAGCCCCTTTCCTCCTTCTACATCTCTTCAGCTTCTCAGCCTCCATTTCCTGATCAGGTATACTCAGATTTTTCACATTCTTGAAAACAGTCGCACACATAATGGGGTATTCTATACTCCCTCCATCCCTAAATTCTTGCTCCACTTGCCTTTTCGAATTGTCCCACAATTGTTGCTCCATTTCAAAAAATAGAGATTATTACAAACACTTTATTTGAAGGTCCCACGTCGTTACGCACAACTAACAACTCTCGTTAAAAACCGTGCCGGAATATTTTGGAACAATAATTGTGGAACGAAGGGAGTATAATGTCTCTGGTGAAGCTGCTCTCGAGCACGCTTTTGCTTTGTGGGGCACACTATGTTTGGATTGGAGATGGCCATTTTTTCACAAGTTTCCACAGCTATCCATTGAGAAGAGAGAAGCTATACTGCAAAAATGGTCAGGAGGAAGATTTTTGCTCCCTCTCAGAACAGTTTTCTTCCTGCTTAAAGTCAACTGTTTCTACACCTACCTCTCTCTGGTGATCTCTGCTTTCTTCCTTCTCCTACCGAGGCTGAATTATTTAACTCATCACTTAATTTAAGAAAAAGTTATTTTTAAGTGTTTGCAACATCGTATAATTTGTGAAATTCCCTAAATTTAAGGTGAATAAGTAGAAGTTGTTGAAGTTGGTAAAATCCAACTTAACCAGCTTATACGTTGTCATTTTATACGTTGAAATAGGGGTTAATTGGACTTTCGGATACTACTCCTCAAAGTAAGTTGTTACATTGCAAGCACTATTTTCTCAGTTTTTAAGCAATTTTTGCAAATATCCCGTAAATTATGTAAAAACCCACCTTTACCAAATTCTCATTAATTTAAAAACTTAAAAAAAAGTTTAAGAAAAGGTTTAAGTTATTGCAAGCACCCCGTTTCAAAGTTCCAGTTTTAATTTATTTATAAGTTCTAATTTTTTTTTTGATTGCGACATCATACTCATTGTTCATGTTCAAGGGACAGATTCAAAGACAAATGTTATTTTACTTGGTTGTCTCCATCTAGTGGATTTGGCTAGCAGTGGAAGGCTTCTGAAGTAACTGGCGAAAGATTGAATGAAACAAAATACATTAATAAGTCTTTATCGACTTTTGAAGATGTGATCCATGTTCTGACACATAAACTTAGTCATGTACCGTATAGCAACAACAAATTAACTCAAGTTCTTCAGAGCTCTTTAGTTATCTAACCATGCTTCACTACACAAGTTCTTCAGTACGGCAAATGAATATGATTATGTGCTAGAGCATAGATCACATGTTCAAAAGTCGATAAAGAGTTATTAATATATTTTGTTTCATCTAATCTTTTGCCGGTTATTTCAGATTGTCGAAATCTTTGACAGTCAAATTAACTAAATGAAGACAATTATGTAAAGTAGCAATTGTTTCTGAATCTGTACTTTAAACATGAAAAAAGAGTGTCGCGATAGAACTCATAAATAAATAAAAGTGAGAACTTTCATGAACAAATAACATTAAAATATGATACACACTAATGTGGGATCAACTATTGCTTTCATTTAAAGCAGCAACACCTACAACACGATTCATAAAGTCATTATTCATCAGCTTTACTACACCCTTAGCAGAATTTACATGAAACACGGGTAACCGATTTGATTGAGAAGTGTTTCGTATATAAACAATAATCAAGTCAAAGGAAAAACAAGGTCATACCCAAAATAAATAAGGCATTATTGACAAAGAATATTTGCATCTAACTTAATAGCTAATTCATTATGAAAAAGTTGAAATAAATACATGTAATTCATGCATTTCACACACATTATATTGCATCTCCATACCTGATTGATCAAGCATTCATTAATGATTTAAACCAACTAACTCAAGAAATCAAAAATCAATATTTCTATTTCTACTTATCTGTGCAACAGTTCAGATGAATTTATTTAATCATATGCAGCATAACCTGTTAAACCAATCCAATTCATTTAGTACTTCAATTATTTAGCAACAAGCATTTACTCCATGTTTATTCTAATTTATCTAGTACTTATATTCCATATCAATTGGTTTAAAGCAAACAAATATTATGCAAATACTTTTCTAAAGCTGAAACATTGCATGAATTAGCCTTAGATCCTTCTTGAGAGCTTGGTAACAGAATACATGAGGGAGATTTAAACTGAAAAGGGTAGGCTCTTCCCTAACGTATATAAACTACCTCAAAAATAGATCACGTTCTTCTCCCACATGAAGATTGGTGCTTTAGGTCTTCAAGTTCGTTTCTCAGTCAACAATTATGCAATTTATATATTAAGTCGAAGAACATCACTATCGTCATAACAAAAGGAACATTTTATTCTAAAGATTCAAACCACACACTAGTACATAGTAAATTAGTAAGTAACGTGCATTTGTCCAATTTAGTGGGACAACTAACTTCACTATTCAACAAATTGCTGGTTTATCGAGTAAGCCTCACACAAAGATCATAACTCCTGCTGCTAAACGGATAGCCTAACATGCTGAATCTTATTTATAACATAGCAACTCAATTTTTTGACAAAATTGAACAGTTTCGTCAATCATAACATTTGGTAACAATTAGCCTTGTTTTTTAAAATGGAATTCAGTTACAAGGATCCAATCTCCAATTCTAGTAAGGCTATCAAAAAACATAGTTCAGCTGTATTTATATCAACAAGAGGAGTCTCAAACTAATCCATACAGATAGTCTAAGTGATATCATCACTCTAAAGACCCCTACCGCTGCAAAATCAGATCATCTATCCAATACTAAAATGGATAATATTAAATTCACACTGAATTAGTTGCAATATCTAATCTACAATATGAATTTAATGTAATCCATAACATATTGATAAAAGAATCCATACCATTTTTTCGCTACTAGTAATGATCTTGAAGAAACTTAGCTAAGAATTCAACTCCAACTCTGTTCTGTATGATAACACTACGGATTCTCTGCTTTCAGAAACCAGAAAAGAAATCAAAGTTAAATAAATTAGTCTTACGGCAGAATGTATCTGATTTAATCAAGAAAGATCAAGAAAGCCGTAAGAAAACAAGACAAAGAACGAGGATATATGATTTATGGGCTTAAGCTAATAGTTGCATTATTTGGGCCCAGATTGATGACAATTTTTTGTGCCTTTAAAGTTTCAACTGATACAACTCATTAATCTAAAACAAAATATTATTTGGGTTGACATTTTTGCCCTTCAAGACTAGGGAGGGAGAGAGTCCATGCCAACAAACAGAGAGCAGACACAAAGCTCCTTACATTAGATCTTTCTCTTTCATACCATGACAGAAAAAGAATGCATCAAGTATCAATGTCTTAAAAGGTTAGGTTTCATGAGGCGTAAGCTTCGAAACGGTAAATTTCTTTTAGTCATTCTCTTGTAGTTGTAAAATGATAAATACACAAGGTCAACAACACAACAACACTAAATTAAAATTACTAAATACTAAAGTTAAACCTTGATAAAATAATAACCTTGAGACCGAGAAAAAATATTCATTTAACGAGGTTATTACTTTATCGAACATTATTTTAGTGCATTGACCCATATCGGGACCGGAAGAAATTATTATATTAGTGAGATTATTACTTTATCGAATATTACTTTATCGAGGTTTAACTGTACTTACCAACAACAGCAAGATAACAACATAATAACCGCTGTTATCAAATTAAAATTACTACCTATCAAGTTTAGATGTTATTGAGAAAGAATAGGTGTAACAGAGACTACACAAACCAAGTGCTACGAAAAGGGTTTCAGACTCTAATCTTAAGGCTTCATTGAGCTTATTAACATCCATTCCGATAAATAATTCCATTAATATTCTTCCAACATTAATCCTAAACAAATATCCCCAAAGTGTTTTCTTTTTTAGCAATTTTACAAAAATATATTGACCTAATTCACATGATTTCTCCCTAATCCTTCAATTTCCTATTAGATATACTCATAAACAGATAACAAACTTTAAAAATGATAGAATCGTAGAAATAGACAATTTGCCGCAACAAATCAAGAAACAAAAATTGGAGTTATACAGAAAGAAAATCAACCTTGTGTACGGCAGCAAGGGGCATAAGATGATGAGGTAGTCTGGCGCCGTATTCTAATTTGAGAAATTTCGGACTTACACTTGCCGGCGCGAGAAGGCAAAGGGAGAGGGTTGAAGGGCTGCGGGCGACTTAGTGCTTACGGCGTGGCGGAGGGGTCAGGGGAGGGTGGCCAATAGACGGTGCCGCCGTACGCGGGGAGGGTGGGGAGGGGCGGCGGTTCGGGGATGCTGGGGGGAAGGCGAAATCGGGAAGGGTTGCGGTTGCGGCGGGTTGAGACTTGCGAGTGTTTTGTGAATCGGGAAGGGGAATATGTTCCCTAAGTTAATTTTGGTATTTAAATACTCCAATATTAGTATTAAGTTAAAATTTTTATTTTTATATTATTATTTATTATTCACATCAAATTTAACTTTTTAATTTTTAAATAATATTTCTATGTGAACATAATTTAGAATTAGAACTTTAATGGCTCCATAACTTCTTGAACACACTCAGTACTTGTTTTAAAAAAAAGTTGAGTAGTTGTTAGTTTTTTATTCTTGTAAAATTATTTTCTTTTTTATAATTTATGGTTGTAAAATGATTAAAATAAAATATATTTTATAATTATTTTATAAGAGTAAATAGGTGCTTCCATGAGTGAGGGAAGACAATCATTTGTGTTTCATAATTTCACAAGATATGATAAAGTAATATATATATATATAGAGTGGTTTCCATGTGAACAACACTTATCGTGTGAACGTGTGAATACTGTATTTTAAAGACAAACGTATTGCACTTTCAAGATAAATATTCACTATAATACTGCACTATACGTACTGCACTTAAAAATAAATGTACTGCACTTTAAGAATTGCACTTTAAACTACAGTATCTTTGTCTTTAAGTGCCATACATATATTTATATATACGTATATATATATATATATATATATATATATTATAATATATATATATATATATATATATATATATATTAATCATAAAGCATAATGTATTCATTCTCATTATTGTTGTTCTAACATATTTATGGAACAATCGAATAAATTAGAGTATATATTTGTATAGAATTAACTAAAATACTGTAAATTTATGTTGAAAAATAAATTAAATGTTCAATTTAACACACAAATCTTTATGCTTGTATAGATGACAGATAATAAAATGGAATTATCTATTATGAATTGAAAATAAATAAATCAAAAATTTAAAACCTGACAAAATATATCACGAATTTATTTTAAAATAACGTATTTAATATTTTTATTCATCACCTTATAACGCTAGGAGATTCGGTTGCATGCCTACAATTTAATATAAAGCATATCTTTTTAATAGATATCCAAAAGCCTAAACAAATTTAAAATGAATTTGGAGATCTGAAGAATGAGCCAACCGAGGGTTGACTTTCTTCTGAATTCAACGAGGGCACGTGGCGGTAATCGGACGGTTGAACTTAGTGAGATTTATTTAGAATCGAACACGTCTCAATTGCATATGGGTCCCATATCTAGAGCAGCATCCATTCATTAAATTTGTACAATCTCAATATGATTTTGTGAATTTAAGAATTAAAAATTCTATTGATATAGAGGCTTCGAGAATAATCCATTCTAATATGTGTCGGATATATTCTAGCCATGTAATATATTTCATTATTATTACTCCCTCCATTCCGCAGAAAGTATTTTTTTGCTATGGGACACGAAGATTAAGAAAATAGAATTGTGTGGTGTATATTATTTAATTTTTTTGCTTATTAATTTTAGTCCACATATTGTCTATCTTTTTAAAAAATAAAACATTTTTATGAGACGATTCGAAAAGGAAAATAAGATACTTTCTATAGGACGGAGAGAGTAGTTTATTTATGAAACGGGGAGTAACAATCACAACTTAGTTTGTTACTTTATACGTATAACATTATTAATAACTAGAGTACAAAAGTGTAATAGTATGTGACATAGATGGAAACTTCACTCAATTTTATTTGGATTTCCATTATTCCTTCCGTCTCATATAGAGTGTCTTATTTTCCTTTTCGAAAATGTCTTATTTCTTAAAAAGACAAACAATATGTGAACCAAAATTAAAATTAAACAATATACACCACAAAATCTCATTTTCTTAATCTCCGAGACCCATAAAATGGAGGCACTTTCTATGAGACGGAGGGAGTACGTCGAATAAACCCCAAATTTTAGTTTTATATTGCTTACATAATCTAAATATAAATAAATAATATTGTTACATTTATATATATTAATCTTTGACAATCATATTCTGAATCTTAATGCTGTCAATAACCATCTCATCAGATTCTTACTTTAATCTACCTCCAATTAAATCACTACTACTCAATCACATCGAAAATTTATTTCCATATTATATTATATGTATAATATAAAAATAAAGTATTTTAGTAATAAAGACGATTATACCCTCGATTCTTTCCAACAATAACGCAATAACAAAGTTACAAAATGAGTTTGTCGTAAAGAGAAATAACATAACCTCACTGATAGTAGAACACCAAAACCGTCAAACAACAATATATTTTGCAATTTAAACCATACAAATCTCAAACAAACTCATAAATAAAAAAAACAAGATAATAAATAAATAACTAAATTCATAAATAATAATAATAAAAAAAGTTACGACTACAAAAGGCATAAATAAGTGAAAACCGTACACTTAATTTTACACATCATACTCCCTACAGCAGCGATTTCAGCGACCTAGCTTTGATCGGCTTCCTCAACCTCTTCCTCCCATTATCCCTACTCTCCTCCTCCTCCTCCTCCTCGTACTCGAGGAAATCGAAGTCCTCGTCGGCAATGTGGGAGAGCGGCGGCGGCGGCGGCGCCTCCACTTCAATAGCGCCGTCGCTGCTCTTGCGAGTTTCGCCTCTCCGCTTGCTCCACCGCGGCCCGAAGCCGGAATAGTAGTAGAACTCGTACGGATTGGATGATGAGGACGCCGGAGCTTTCTTGCTCCGACGGGTTTCCGCGGCGGGCTTGACGGATTTCTTGGCGGCGAGGCCGGCGCCGTTGTAGCTTTTGACCATGGATAGGTGGTGGCTGCAGAGTGAATTTCCCTCCGCCGCCTCCCTCCGACACTGCCAGCTCTTGCCGTCGGTTTTGCAACACGTAATTACTTCGTTTTTCGCCGCCGGCGGTGGAGTCGTGTCTTCCTCCGACTCCTCCGCGAATTCCATCCCGGCGACGGAATATTCCGATCGCCGCCGCGGCGAACTAACCTCCCTATAATCAATAATCAAACCGGACTCCCGCTAATTTATAGTAGAATAGATTGGGTATAAACAGATGGGGATTAAAATGTATGAGTTTTGGCGGCATTTCAGAAATATATGTCGACGAATAAAAGGGAAAAATTCAAATAATAACATCGGGAGGACGAACCCTAACTAAATTATCAACCAACGATAATCCCCCAAAATGAAGAAGGAAATGCAGAAAACTATTCAAATTCAATCAACAGTAGACGGATTACCTCTCAGTAACTGAAGAACAGCTCCCATTTCCGCCGCGAACATCACTCCCACCCACCTGCAACAAAAAACAACCCGATTTCGACAGACCGCACCACCAAACCGAACAACAACACCGATTAAGAAAAAAGCCTCGCAAAATCACGACTCTCGAGAGCTACACAGACGCAGGAAATCAAACAAATCAACATTCTCTGCAGAACCCTAGCGGTGGCGGTGGAGAAAACCCTAGGAAAAAAAGCCGCGATAGCGGCAGAAATGCGGAGGAGTTGGAAACTATTCCAACCGTGCGTCGGCAGATCCGCCGCAGAAGGAGGAGGAGAGATGCTCGGAGAGGAATTTAACCGACCTGGAGCGGCGGAGGAGGAGACGACGGTGGCGAGAAGGTCATGACGTCCCACGGCGACTGATTGAGTTGACAGACATGAGTTTGGATGACGGCGCCGGGGTTCAGAGACGACGCCGTATAGAGGAGCGGAGAAATCCTGGCGTGCTTGCGTATTCTCATGGCGGCAGCAGCGGGCGGGGGAAGTTTTGAGGGAGGGGGAGGGGCCGTTGAGCACGATGAATTAGATCCAATTGCTTTTGTTTTTGTTATTAGTGTTTTTTTCCCTCTCTCTATATATATACCTACGTGTATGTATATATTGTACGTATATGCGTATTTATTTAGAAATTAAGTTAAAAACACTCATCTGGTCCCACTATCAAATTGGACTTTGCAGTGCACTATTACATTGAAACTATATTTTATTCCATCATCCCGTTATTATTGTCCATTTTTTTTATTTCTGTACGAAGATTAAAAAAATTTATTTAAATGTGTATTTTATGAGTTTTAATTGTATTAAAAAAGAACACTATTTTCGATGAGTGGTTGGTGGAAGAAATGAGAATTTATCTAAATTTTTGCATTGGTATAATTGAGACAATCAATTTTTTTTTCTATTTTTTTTTCATATTGTATTTTAAGAAATAATCTAAAATTTTCAAAAAGTTAAAAATCATAAATTTCCGAGTACGGAGTCGAACGAAAATCGTGTGAGAGATAGGTTTTTGGAGAGAGATGTGGTGATAAGTATTAAGTATGAGGGTCCCACTTCATTTTTTGTTTAATACTAGTAGTTTTTGCTATTTTATAAAAGATGACAATAATAACCCGATTAGAAAAGTATGACAGTAATATCGGGACGAGGGAATATTTTTTTTAAATATACATATAAATATTTAAATTATTGTATAAGCAGATAATTGAGAGTAGGAAAGAGTAATTACAGCAAATTTTCACTTAAATTGAACTTTGTGAATTGTGTTAAAATGAGCATATTACATACCAATACCAAACAATAAGTGGGGGTAAAATTTGTGTAGGTTAACATTTAAATACTTGAGATTCGAGCGTCGTTTTATTGGATGACGACGAAAAGCGTTATTATTATTTGACTATGTATTTTAAGAAAATATGTTAGTTGTACGTAAATTGGGAATACGATATTAAATATCTTTATGTATTCGATATGTAGGATTTGATAAATTTATCAGGCTAATTATATTGATTACTATCTATTTTTCTATCAATGTATTTGCAATTTCAGAAAGAAAAAAGGAAAAAAGCAAGTAAATATATACTAACATAATTCAAATAACTAAATACTTATTAGATAGTCCATTGTGATTGCTACGTATTCACGTGTGCTGTACTGTAAATTCATGCATTATTAAAATTAATTGTTCGATTATTTAAAAACTAAATAATTTAATAATAGGCTAATTTGGTAATTATTGCATGAATCAATATTATGTAAATGCACTTTATAAAATCATGCGTCGAAATCTATATAAAACTAAACAGAAAAAGTCGCAATTGATTTTAGTAGATAAAAATTAACGGTAACTTTAACTACTCATCCGATCCAAAATTATTATCCTTTTTTTTTAAATAACGAGAAACCCGCAGTCGCTCACATGGTAAACCTCACTTCTGTGCAATAGCCCGCAAACCAGGGGCGGATTCAGGATTACGAGAGAGGGGGGCGAAACTTAAAAATTCGATAAAGAAGAGGGTGAAGTGTACATTCGGGGGGGCGAAATACGAAATTTCTTAAAAATTACATATATAAAATTGCGTTTCGACACGAGTTCGGGGGGGCCGTCGCCGCCGGGCGCCCCCCCTTGGATCCGCCCCTGCCGCAAACCACACAGGAGAGTTAAACCACCCTTAAGGTGACAAGGTAACAGACTCATATAGTGTGTCCGGTGGAATTTGAACTCATGACATTTCGATCTCGGGCCACCCACCTTCATCGCTATGTCATCTCATGTGGACTCTTATCCTTTATACTAGGTCCCATTAAAGTTGGTCACATTTCTCGATTGGGACATTATACTAAAGTTGATCACTTTTAGAATTTAACAAATAATGAATACAATTTGTCCTACTTTATATCTTCTCACCCACTTTATCATCTTCTCTATCTTACTTTATGATCTAATCTCACTCATCTTCTATTTCCTACTTTATCATCTATTCATCTCTCGTATTTTATCATCTGTTATATTAATTTTCTCGCCGAAAAAGAAGTTACCAACTATAGCGAGATGGAGGTACTATCATTTTGAGTTGTTCTAAAATTATTGTCCACTTTCACTTTTTAGCAAATTATTACACAACTCTTTTTGTGAGACACATAACTTTTCACATATTAATAATTCTCCTTAAAAAATGCATCAGAAAAAAAAATGAACAAGAATTTTGGAACGGATGGAGGAGGGAATACTTAGTTAAGTACTCTCTCTGTCATAAAATTCTTGTCCACTTTGTTTTTTGCACGGTTTTTAAGAAGAGTTGTTAGTTGTATATAGAGTGGTATAAAGTTGTGAGTCCCATAAAAAAAATGTGTATAATAATTTACTAAGAGAGAAAAATATACAAAAATTTTGGGACAATCCGAAATAGAATAGTGGACAAGAATTTTGGGACGGAGGAGTATAATAATCTTGAACTACATTTATTTTGAAATTTTGAATTTGATGAATTAGGACAATCAGGTTGTGGTTTGGTCCAAAATGAACTCAGCCCATTACATTTGATTTGTCTCTGCAATGAGCTCGAAACCCATAAAGCCCGCGAAATGAATCACCAGTGACTCATCCCCAAACCACCTCTCTCTCTCTCTCTCTCTCTCTCTCAAGCAAGCTCGCATACCCAGAGAGGCGAATTTCGTTCGCTCTGCATCAGTGAACACGTAAGCGTACATATAGTTACTGACTATCTTCAGTTAATCGGATGCCCCGCCTTTTTTTAGGTCTAATAATTATGGTTTATTTGAATCTGATGTTAACTTGGAATGTTGAACTTTAACTTAATTGTTTATTTGTTTGTCAATACTGAAGAGGAATGGGGTTTGATTCGTTTGAATGCTAGCGTTCTTATAGCTGGACGGTTGATGCTTTGTTTGAAACGTGCCACCAACTGTTCGATAAAATGTTTCTTAAGGAAGTTTTTCAGCTTGGTTCGAGATTGATGGACTGTTACTTGTGTATAGCAATCCATATAGAAATCCAGGTGGTAATAACTAAGGAATATGCTACTACTTGTTGGATGATTTGTAAATAGAAAAGGATCATGTTTGGGTTGCAATTTGTGAGTTACTACTTTCATATGCCTTTAGGGATTTGATTAGGAGTCTCATTCTTGGATGTGAACTTCTTGAATTGCCATGATCATACATATGGGGTTAGGTATATGAATAAATGATGGTATTAGTATTCACAATAGGGTTTATCTTTTCCGGTAATCGGAAACCACGTAACCCTAGATGTTGCAGGTATAAGCCTTGCTCATAATTAGAGAAAACCCAACTTTAGTTCCTCTTTCGGTGTCCTTAACTAACTTTTGATCAAGTTAGTTGGCCGGTCTCTTGCCACAATTTGCTCCCCCTGAACCTGCAAAATCAGCTAGTATGATGGACTCGGATGGTGAAGAATGCAGTGAATTGATTCTGCGTTGTTAAGGGGAAGCTAGCCTTGGATTTTGGCATAATAGTTCTGGGGTTGGCACCAATAATGCTAGATGTCTAATTTTACTCTTCTTGCCTTATAGTGACTTGATTAGGAGTCTCATTCTTGGATGTGAACTTCTTGAATGGCCATGATCATACATATGGGGCTATATTCATGATACTGTTTATTTCGGGGTTTATCTTTTTCGGTTATCAGAAACCGCGTAAGCCTAGTAGTCAACCATAGAAGTTGAATGTGTTACAAATCAATAAAGTTACAAGCACTGAAGTCCATTAGAATAGTGGAAAACTAACTGTTGTTCTTTTCTAAGGGACTGTTAGAAAAGAACAGTTAGAAGGGGAATCTTTGTCAAGAATCTGACTAATATTTATTCATAGTACTCAACCAATTTATCACTACAATTTCTTGAAGTTTGAAGTTTCAGTGTCGTTTGCAGTGATTTGCATCACCATTTATTATGTTTGATCTCATCTTAGTCTTTCAGATTGTAATGGGCCAATCACAGAGTTCTTCGGCTGCAGAAGATCAAAAAAACCCAACACCCGCAACTCCCCCTGCAGCAGAGAGTAATTCTGCACAACCTTCACTCGACTCTCTACTTGCTGAAGCTGCAGCCTACGGCGACACAGACAATAATCTCTCGCTCGAAGCAAAGGCCCAAAAAGCACTAGAGTGCCCCTGCATTGCTGACTTGCGAAATGGTCCGTGCGGGGTGCAATTCTCCGATGCTTTCGTCTGCTTTCTCAAGAGCACGGCTGAAGAGAAAGGCTCCGACTGCGTGCATCCTTTCGTAGCTCTGCAGAAGTGCATCAAAGCTAACCCTGATGCATTTTCAAAAGACGTCTTGGAGGATGAGGAGGAGGTCAAGAAAGAGGAGAAACCAACACCGAATTACAGAATTCACCCCCCTCTTTGGTCTGGACAATCAAAGTAAGTTCTATCTTGAAATTGCTGGTCTTTTGAAACTATTTTTGAGGCCCTTGTTGTTTTGTGTTTCATCCAAATAAGTTCTTTTGTAGGTTACATTATACAATTAAACATCGATGAAGTAATAACCTAGGGACCGAGAAAAAATATTCATTTAACGAGGTTATTATTTTATTAAACATTATTTTAGTGCATTGATCCATATCGAGATTATTACTTTATTGAATATTACTATATCGAGGTTTAACTGTACTGTCTTAATTAGTTTTCCTTGGCTATTGACTGAGATTTCTGAAGGAACAATGAATTTTGGATGTGTTCGGCCAACTGTGTATTAAGTATATTAACAGATAAGTCATGCTGTAAGTTAGGCAGGTCATGCAGCCTAGGCTTTTATTACTCCCTCCGTCCCAAGATTTAGTCCAGCATACTTGTTTCGGATTGTCCAAGGGACGGAAGGAATAATGAACTTTACAATTATATTGTTTATAAATTGTCCATTTTAAGTAGTACTCACTCCGTACTAAAATTCTTGTCCACTTTGCTTTCTGTACGGTTTTTAAGGAGAGTTGTTAGTTGTGTTTAGAGTAATGTAAAATTGTGGGTCCCATAAAAAAATTTATGTAATAATTTACTAAAAAGGGAAAATGGACAAAAAATTTTGGACGGAGGGAGTAATTCATAATTAAGAGTTAGATGGAAACACCAAAATTCAATAAATCAATCAAGAAGCACGAATAAATAAATTAAGATATTAAGGCTTTTTCAAAAATAAATCAAGGTATAAAGGCTCTATTTGTCTTCTTCCTTCAAACTTAAAAAATCTAGATCTCAAAAGCATTTTTATATCAATAAATAATGGAGTACGTATTAAAATTAATAATAAAAAAATTGCAAACTCAACCAAACAAATCACAAGCTAAATATCACTTTTTTTTAATGGGATAAACTTGTTATTGCTCTTCGAGATATATAGTTAAACCTCGATTAAGTAATATTCGATAAAGTAATAATCTCGTTAAGATAATAATTTCTTTTGGTCCCGATATGAGTCAATGTATTAAAGTAATATTCGTTAAAGTAATAATCTCGTTAAATAAATATTTTTTCTCGATCCCAAAATTATTATTTTATCGAGATTTAATTGTACATTGGATAAATTCATATTTTTAATACAGTGGAATTTAGAAAATCTGAAAAATATAAAAATCTTGACTCTGATATTGACTGTATAGTTAAATGAATATTTTTTTCCATCCCCACTTAAATTAATGAATTAAAATAATATTCGAGTATGTAATTATTTTATTAAAAAATATTTTTTTGATTCAAATGTTATTAGAGGTTTAAGGGGGTGTTTGAGATAGCTTATCTGAAATCAGCTTATAGCTGAAAGCTGTCTCGGGAAATGAATTTAGTGTTTGGAAAATCCAACTTATAGAGCTGTTGAAAGCTATTTGGGTTCAAGATAGTGAATTTTCGTAAGCTGGTATTGGGCAGCTGATAGCTGATAGCTTATAGCTTTTATAATTTTAATATTTTTAATTAATACATTATATTATAATTTTATAACTATTTTTTTAATTAATGATCGATATTGCTTATTTATATGTATAAATTTTATTTGTCATTTAACAAAGAATAAGTAAATATTTGTTTTATTAATATAATTTATAATCTTTTTTATTCTTGATTTTAATTAATAATATTAATTATACTTAATTTTTTTTCTAATTTTTATTTTAATATTTTTTTTATTAAAATACTATTTTATATGAGTGGAAATAAATTTTAAATTTTATTTGTGTAAAAATTCTAAATTTATTTAATAAGTGAGAAATAAATAACATTTTTATTTTATAAGATACCACTTTATTAATATTTTCAAATATTAATTTTTGTCTTTCAGCACTTTTTGCAAACACTTACAAATTATCAAAATCAGCAGCTTTCAGCTACTTTCAACCACTTTCAGCAGTTTCCAACGACTTTCAACACTTATCGATAAGTGTAGTCGATCTAAATTATCTAAAGTAGCCCCACTAAAGAAAATTATTTATTTACAAGAAAATTAAAGTAATTAATTTAACAGCTGCAACTTTAATCGCTGAAGTCTTCTCTCTCACGATTTCCGTCAAACTCCGTTCCTTGTTTTCAGTTTTCTCCCTCCAAAGAATTTGTTCCATACGAAGTGTCTGCAGAAAGGCTATGCCGAGACATCGGAAAAGACAATTAAAGAAGGAGTGAAAGTGGAAAGCAAAAGTGCAGTTTCGTGGAGCTTTTGATTGATCATTGGAAAATCTGTTTAATTTCTCGTTGTTGGAAAAGGAAATATTTGGAATTTCCAGTGGTGAGATGTGGACTGGTATTAATGAGCCTTGGGCTCTAACATCAGCTGTTCGTGGCGTTGTTTCGATAGCGATAGGTGAGGCAATATCATGTTTATCTTTCAATTGCTGTGTTTTATTTTTCCTCTTTTTCGAAGTTTATGATTAGGTTTTTGATTAAAATCGTTATGATTGGGTGAATTATGGAATTGATTTAGGGAAATGTTTATTGGATCTATTTGGTAAGATTTTCGGTTTCTGAATAATTTGACTATCTTGTTTCTGTTTCAATAATCTCGTTCTAAGAAGCACGGAAATGGATACGGGGATACGGATACGTTAGGATACGAATATGGGGATACACCATTTTTCAAAAAAGTAGGACACTTTGGAATACGTTTTTCATTTTTCGTTTTTCAAAAAAGTATTGGCGAGGTCGACGGCGGCCTGGGTGAGGGCAGAACAACGGCTCGGGGGAGAGAATCCGTATGTGAGTCAGAGTCAGAGTCAAGATTAGATTATTAGGTTATGTATTTTCCCTATATTTCAAATCCGTATCCCGTACAAAGCTTGGCCGTATCCTAAATTAAAAATTTACTAAAAAATTAAATTGGAAACGGGATACGTTTAGAAAACGTTTTTAACCGTATCCAAGCCTTATCCGGGACGTATCCGTATCGGAAACGGCTCGGATACGGATACGCCTTCTTCTCAGACGTGTCCATGCTTCTTAGATCTCGTTTATTGCAAGCTATTACTTTCTCTCTATGATGATACTGCCACATTTTGCAGTGTTTTAACTTCTGGTTATAATATTTTTCTGGAAGAACTGTATCCTGCAGTTTGTGTTGGTTGGTGGTAAATTGGTATTGATTTGTTTCTATGCTTGTTGAGTTTCACCAGGGGTTGAAAAGCTGATCGGAGAAGGAAGGGAGGGAGGAGGGATAGAGTTGGTGCTAAGCTAGGAAAGATAATGCAGTGTCTTTGCTCAAGGGAGCATTTGCTTGGAATTGAAATGGTCCCTTCTTCAGGATCTGTTGCAGGCAAGGATAGTTCAGCTAGTGCCCGTACATCTCGATCTGGAGAAGCCGAGAGGAAGCCTGATAGTGGCAACATTGAAGAAGCTGAAACATCCCTGCGCGAAAGTGGTTCTTTAAACTACGAGGTCTTTTTCTTATTATCTTGATGCAAATCTTTCGTTCTCTTTGATGCTTCTTTCCTTTCGCCCTTCTGTTTAATCATCAAAGTTTGATCATTAATTTAAAGATAGTTGATCTGCTTCTTCAAAATAACTTCATTTGCAATGGTTTTTCTTACTACTTTTTACTATCTCCGTCCCGCTATTTCCGGTACACTTCATTTAGGCACGGAAATTAAGAAAATAGATGATTAAGAATGAGATATGGGTAGATGATAAAGTATGAGAGAGAGGATGAGCGAGAGTAGATGATAAAGTAAGAGATAGAAGATGGTAAAGTAAGAGAGAGAAGATGATAAAGTAAGAAAAAGTAGGAGAGATAAGATGGTAAAGTATGAGGGAGATGATAATTATTTTCAAATTAGGAAGTGTGCCAGAAATAGCGGGACATCCATTTCGGGAAAGTGTGCCAGAAATAGCGGGACGGAGGTAGTACTTTTTATTAGGTTGTAGTTTTATTTACTTCCATAGTGATGTTGTTTTCTTACCTTATGTTATGTTGTTTTTGAGCCAACTTTTTGTTCCTTGTCATTTAAGTACTAGGATTAAAGTCATAGGTATCAGAAAGTGATCAGATGAGTTTAGCATGAAATTTTCTGGGGCAGTATCGTCTTTCTCTTTTTCATTGGGTTCTGTTTATTTCACTTTGGTTTATAATTTTCTCCTATAAACCGTGCTTCTATCACCTTCGCCATAAGCCTTAATCTTCCCCAGGAAGCCAGAGCATTGTTAGGGAGGTATGAGTATCAAAAAGGGAACATGGAAGCAGCCTTACATGTTTTCGAAGGGATTGATATAGCAGCTATAACTCCAAGGATGAAAATCACCCTTTCGATGATGGGAGAAACTCGTAAAAGACAATCACAAAACTATGCAACCCCACCAATGTCAGTACATGCTGTTAGTTTGCTTTTCGAAGCAGTCTTTCTAAAGGCAAAATCATTACAAGGCCTTGGGAGGTATAAAGGTATTGAAGGAATACTGATTGATTCGTTCCATTCTTCTTCGACTTTTATAGTACTCGTTTTGCCATTTTCGTTATTGATTTGCTTTCCTATCATCTTTGCAGAAGCTGCACAATCATGCTCAGTTATTCTGGACATTGTCGAATCTGCATTGCCAGCTGGCTCTCCTGAAAACTTTGGTGCCGACTGTAAATTGCAGGAGACTCTAAATAAGTCTCTCGAGTTGCTTCCAGATTTGTGGAAACTCGCTGATTCTCCTTGTGAAGCAGTCTTGTCATACCGTCGGGCCCTTCTCCATCACTGGAACCTAGAGTCACAAACTACAGCTAGAATCCAAAAGGAGTTTGCCATTTTCCTTTTATACAGCGGAATTGAAGCGGTATCCCCAAACCTGAGATTCCAAATGGACAATGCATTCATACCCAGAAACAATATTGAGGAAGCCATTCTTCTCTTGATGATTCTATTAAGAAAAGTTTCGCTCAAGAGAATTGAGTGGGATCCTTCAGTTTTAGATCACCTTTCGTATGCATTATCCATATCGGGTGGACTTGAAGCTTTAGCTAATCAAATCGAAGAGCTCCTTCCTGGAGTTATAGATCGAAAGGGAAGGTATCATAGTTTAGCTCTATGTTATCATGGAGAAGGTGATGACTTGGGAGCCTTGAATTTATGGAAGAAAGTCTTGAAAACTCAAGTGGATTCGACTTACTTATCAGTTTTGTTATTCCTTTCGAAGATATGTGGGGCGAATCCCAAGCATGCTGAAGGAGGGATTATTTTTTCTCAGAAAGCAATCGACAATTTGAATGGGAAATGTGATCAGTTGATGGGTGTTGCTCATTGCATGTTAGGAATCTCACTATCAACGTATTCTCGTTCTGCTATGACCGATATTGAGAGAGTTCAAAAACAATCCGAGGCACTTAAATCCCTCGAAACAGCTGCGAAAATCACAGAAATGAAGGACCCTATTATCATTCACCATTTAGCCTTGGAGAGTGCTGAGCAGAGAAAGCTGGAAGCAGCGTTTCATCACGCGAAAAACTTGCTTAAATTGGAAAGCGGTTCTAATCTTACCGGATGGATCTTGTTGGCTCGAATATTATCTGCTCAAAAATGCTATTCGGATGCTGAAACTATAATTACTGCGGCTTTAGACCAGAGTGGAATTTGGGATCAGGGAGAACTATTGAGAACTAAAGCTAAGCTCCAGCTTGCTCAAGGTCTTGTGAAGGAGGCAATTGAAACTTACTCTCGTTTGCTTGCCCTCCTTCAAGTTCAACTTAAAAGCGTTGGTTCGGAGAAAAGGTTTAAGGTACGATTTTCTCACTCACTTATTTGCCTTACATGTCACATATTTGATTGTCCTTGCTCTATATGTTATTTGCTGCTAAAAAGGAATAACCCCCCCCCCCCCCTCATTATTCACTATTGAAGAAGACTAATAGTAGCTCAGATGGCATCCAATGCAATAAAGTTGCTCCTTCTAATGAATTGAATTAGGATACAACTCTTATATGGTCATATCGAGCTTATCGGCTTCAACGCGTTCATACTTTACCATATACGGAATCTTCTGCTCTAATCTTGGGTAACCTGGCTTTGTTGTAGAGTTGATATTTGTCCTTAATATAATCTTAGGCCTTCAAAAGAAATTGGGATGTTATGGATTATAAATTGAAGTAACCTTTTCTTATATGTTAGAGAGAGAGAGAGTTGCTTTAATAAGCCCCTTTGTTACCTAATTGACAGGCGAATCAAAACCGTCCCAGCAACCTAGAGGAAGACACATGGCTTGATTTGGCTTCCATCTACATAAACTTGTCCCGTTGGCACGACGCTGAGCTTTGCCTTGCAAAATCCAAAGCCATCAACCCCTTCTCTTCCTCTAGATGGCATGTCACTGGTAAGTAACCAACTACGCCAACTCCTTTCGTTACCGATAGTCCTTTTTAGTGTTTGTGTGAAGTGTACGGCGCTATATAGGTTTGATGCACGAAGCGAAGGGCGATAAGAAAGAAGCGATCAAGGCATATTGGGTAGCTCTTGACGTCGACCCAACGCATGTCCCGAGTCTGGTTTCAAAAGCTAGGGTTATGAGAGAGATGGGTTGTGGATCTCCGGGTATTGTAAGGAGCTTTCTTGCGGAAGCTCTTCGGCTCGACCGGACGAATGCTCCGGCTTGGCATCAGCTCGGCCTACTTCAAATGGAGGGAGGGAGTGGAGGGAGTTTATCTGCTGCTGAATGCTTCCAAGCAGCTGCCTTCTTGGAGGAGACTGAACCATTAGAGGCGTTCAGATGACTAGTAGTTAGTACACTATACTGTTGAGCAAAATCAATTAAAGGTCATACGAGAAAAATCTTTTGATATTCATAGTTTTTTTATTATTATTATTATTATTATTATTATTATTATTATTATTATTATTTACTTTCAATCGGATGTACCTGATTAATAACAGAACATTAAGAATTTCGGTTAAATTTTTCGATTTTTATTATGTAATGTGGTAAGTGATTTTTTGGTCATTTAAGTGTATGATTGCTTCTGTTTTTGGTCTTGTAATGTAAACAATCGTCCATTTTTTGTCCTCCGACTCTAATATATTTTGCATGGCCCCTTTTTATGCCAGACAATATATATTTTTTTTAATAACGAGGGTAAATCATATGTGATAGGCATACATAGCGGTTTTAGTGGGATTCCATGATATTTTGGTCCCGAGTCACTCACTTTCACTGCTACGCCATCTCAAGAGAACATACGATATATTTATGATCACTTATATGTGTGTCTAGTATTATGTGTATAATGTTGTGCTATTATTATATTGAAAAAATCAATAAAAATGAATACTTCTTGAAGTTACATTAGTTAAAAGTTATGTTGCACGGATATTTAAAAAACATCAATGTATCATATCGGACACGATTCAAATATTCAAACACGATACGATATTTTAATTGACGTATTCAATAGATTTATGTATATATAACATCTAATTCTAATAAAAATATACAAAATTAATTTATTTTATATTTGATTTTATATTTTTAAATATATTAGCGTATGTATCCGGTGTTCCATTTCAGTGTCGAGTTGTGTCAGGTGTCTCATATCCATGCAACAATGGACTTGAGTAAAGGAGGGAAAAGACAAAACCGGCATTGGCCGGCAATTGTCTCTCAACGAGCAAATCGAAGCTTTTACCAAACAACAATGGCGGCAGAAAACGACTGCCAGAATAACAAGCTGTTGGTTTTACATATTTGCTTCAGCTTCCAACAGCACTGCATATTCGACAAATACGGTAGCGATCATACCAATGGACTCGACCTCCACGCCGAGATTCCGGTTCAGAGGTCACCGGCAAGAAATAGCAGACGATGAATCGCCGGACGGCCACACCACCGGAGATTCGTCGTCTCTTTCGAGCGACGGAGGCGATGAGCCCGAGGTTCAGTCCATGACTGCTAGGGTAACTTTTCGCATGTTTTCTTCCTGCATTAATTGCTTTTCCCCAAACATTTTATTGAATAATTTCACGCGATGAACAATTTTTTTAGTCGATTAATTTATCTATAATTGATTGTTTTTGTATTTTACTTCGAATCATAGGGTGTTCAGCATCTATGTTCTGAACTTATTGAGCTCAAGCAAGAATCAGATGAGGATTTTCAGAAGAATATATTTTCAAATTACTCTGCATTTCTCGCGTAAGCCCCAAATTAATCTGCCATAATGATGTAGCTTGGTTGAATCTTATTTGTTTCGAACTAGAACCGATTACTTCTTGTTTGCAGGATAATGAAAGACATAGAAGTCTTGCAATGTGAACTATTAGGGTTGAAAAACAAGGCATCTTTGCAAAAGAGGCTTGTTAAAGATGCAAGTGATCGATTTTCTTCAAGTAATCTATTTGAAGAAACTATAGATTTCATGCTTCAAGAAGATTTACTTGTTGAATCATCATCCTCTCCATCTTTGTTGGATTTACACACACAAAATGTATGTGAACTTTTGGACACTCTTTTATCTGAGCATAGATTAGATGATGCATTGGCTGTAGTAGAAATGGAGGGCGAATACGCCCAAAATCTAAGGCCGGATGAGTATTCCTCTGACCAGATGATTTCTTACAATTCTACTATATCTCAAAAGAGGGATATGCTTGTTGAGCAGCTTATATCGGTAGCTAAACACCCGCGTGTTTCTGCAGCCGAGCTGCAGAAGGCACTGCTTGGATTGTGCCAACTCGGAGATAACCTTCTTGCAAACAAGCTAATGCTTCAGTACTATCACTCAAGGATTGCATCCGGTATATTTAACCTGCAATCTTCAACAGGATTCCCAAATGTGTTGTATATTCAAGAATTAGCAAGATTTGTATGCTCAATGATCTCTCAATGTGTGAGGAGTTTTGTGGCGTTGAACGGAGAAACTCATCTTTACTCTTCGGAGCTAACTCAGTGGACACATGAGGAGGTGGAAGTGTTGTCTCTTTGTTTTGTTATGTATATTGAGTCCATCTCTGATATAAGTGGTAGGCTGTCTAGAGCTATTGATGCTTTGCAGATTGTGATGTCGTATTGCTCATTGTTGGAGGGTAGAGGGATCTACTTGCACCCTTCTTTGGTAGAGTTCATTAGCCCTTGCTTAGAGGAAGTCCTCAAACTCCATGCAAACCACTTGACTAAGGTTATTAGTATGGTTTCCTCTACTGATACTTGGGTTTTAGGGAGATATTATGCATCAGGAATCTTGAATGGGAAGAGTTTTGCCATCATTGATCAACAGCCAGAGTGCTTCTTCCTTACTAGCAGTGGGAGGAAGTTTGTGACTCTGTTTCAGGTTTGTCGAACCCCTTACTGTTAACGCGTTTGGTGTTAGGAAAATGGACTAATTAATCAATCATTCATACCAGTCTGTTGCAGTGGAGATTTCACCTTTGATTGCATTTCAAATGGAGGGTTCAGTTCTGAAAGGAATCATTGACTTGCTTACAGCTTATGTTGCTATACTCGAACGTGCCATCACTGGAGACACGGAAGGTACGGAGAAGGAGGGGTTTAGAATCAACTTGCCAGAATCTCCAACTCAAGAAGTTTTCATTCTGGCTAATCTATCAACGGTGATGCAATTCGCCTCGAGCATCATCAGAAATATGTTTGATGGGATTCATCAGCTTGACTTTGAGATTGAAATTCATGCTACAAATGTTGAAGACATTTACAGTAGGGTTAAATCATGCTTTCTTGATCAGTTCATCTCTAACATCTTCACCCCAAATGGTGATCATGAACCAAATCCGGAGATTGGCATTAGCAAGGATGGTTCCAAATATCTTGATCTCATCCCATCTGTTCCATACCTGGTAGTTTCCAATTCTTTAGGTTTAAGCTTCTTCTCTTGTTCATGCATCTCTTAAATCTCATGAAACTCGACATGATCAGGAACTATATTTAGAGCTAAAGAAACTGCAGAAGCTCCATGAAGACAACTGCATAGACATGAGTTGGTTGACGAGTCTGCTGAGGGAGGTGATGGATGCAGCGTTCGAGTGGATTTCAAGTAAACCAGACATTTGGACAGTCACTACAGAGAATGTAGCTGCTAATCAATCGAAATTCATGCAGGTATATATATAACAGAGGAAGTTCAAATGTGAACAGCCTCTTATCGTGTGAACGTGTGAACACTGCACTTTAAAGACAAATGTACTGCACTTTAAAGGCAAACATACTGCATTTTAAAGTGCAATACTTAAAGTGCAGTACATTTGTCTTTAAGTGCAGTTCGTAAAGTGCAGTATTTTTACCTTGAAAGTGCAATACGTTTGTCTTTAAAGTGCAGTGTTCACACGTTCACAAACGATAAGGGTTGTTCACACGGGAACCACTCCCTACATACAGTTTGGTTGTAGATCCCTACACATATCCATGAATTCACATTAAAGAATTTTGTTATACCGGGAGCAGTTCATTTTAGACACACAGTTTCTTGTCGAGATAGCAAGAAGAGGCCTATACCTATCAGACAACGCGATATATGTGTCAAAGGATATCATATCTCGCGTTGAAGCTTCATTGATTTCAGCTGGACTGAGCCATCTAAGGTGAATATGAATATGTTAGTCAAATCATGTATGAAAACTACTTATTGTTACTCAAAAGTGATGGAAATTGGCAGTGATTTGAGCGATGAAGATTGGCCGGAAAACGCGGCTATCCTAGCTCTCCACAAGCTGCAAGAACTTCAAGAAAGTAGATCACTTGAAGAGGAGGATGCAGAGGAAGAGGGATCAAACAATCCGGATGGGGATGATGAGGTGGAATCAGTGCAAGAGAATGTGTTGAGAACAGAAAGCCAAATTGAAGAAGAGGATATTTGAGCAAAATTATGTTATTGCTTTTGTCCTACTAATGATTGAATTGAATTGCATAGGTTAAATGGATTTTATGTTGGAAAATATATTGCAAGGGTATAATGGGAAAAAATATTAACGCCGGATCAAACCCGGGTCACCCGCGTGACAGGCGGGAATACTTACCACTATACTACAACAACTTCATTGTGACATCATCAAAATGTCTACAATAAGAATTTGTTTGCAAATGCTTATTATAAATGCTTCTTATTTGTTTTTGCTTAAAAAGTTGAAATATAATTGTTTTTAAGTAAAAATTGGAAGTTTTTTATCAATAATAAAAAATAGATATATTTGGCAGTTTGGAAAACTATGATGTTTTAAACATTAAAAATATCTTAATGAATTCTTAAAAGATTCTTAAGTAAGTGGTTTAACTGATTAATTTTAGAGAACTACAACAGTCAGCAAATTTTTCAAACACTAAGTCAATACGATCCATTCGTTCGTAGAACTATTTACTCGATCGCAGACATTTCTGGAACACCTCTAGCAGAGGGATAAATAGTCAATTTTTAAAAAACTTATTGTCAATCTCTTTCAGACATGAATCAATAAATTGCATTGCCTTAACGTAATAAGACCCGACTCCGACAAAAGTGCATATAGGATCAATAAGCATTTGCAAACGCCCTAAGTAGACCAATCAAAATCTTATCTTGAGATACTATTGGTTTGTCTTAAAATTCAAAATTGGAATTAATATCTAGTGGGATCCCACCATTATTGCTTTCCACCATATTCAATAACTTACTCTTCGAATATTGCCTTATTGATATCACTCTTTAGTTATAGAACCTTATTATTGATACCAAAATTAACAAATAAATAAATGCCACGTCATGACTTCAAACTCTAACGGTAACTTCCCTTTTAGAAGACAATGATTAAACCCTACCCTATTCCCAAATCGACCGTTTCCACCATCTCTGCAGCTTACCTTTCTCTCTCTCTATTTCTCTGCTGTAAGAGATGAGTTTCTTCCTCTGACCATCTGATCGGGTTCAAACAAGCGAAAGAGACTCTCTAGGATGGGTTGCTTCCTCGGCTGCTTCGGTGGTGAGAAGGTTCAGAAACGCCGCAAACGGAGGGTTAATCGGCCCAGCCCTCAGCGCCAAGTAACGATCCTTTTCTTCTATTGATTCAGTTCCGCTTTCGTTTCTCTTTCATGAAGATGCTGATTGAAGGACGAATTGTTGAATTTTACTTGTGTTCCGTGGTTTAATTGATTTTAGCAGTAGCTTCTGTATTCATCATATTTTAGTTTGTTTACTTGTGGATTATGACCTAATTTTAGTCCTCAGCGCCAAGTAACGATCCTTTTCCTCTATTGATTCAGTTTCCGCTTTCGTAAAGGACGAATTGTTGAATGTTGTTTGTGCTTAGTGGTTTAATTGATCTTGGTAGAAGCTTTTGTATTCATCAGGTGTTAGTTTGTTTACATCTTGGAGTTGATTATTCCCTAATTTTATGAAAATTGTGTGTTGTTCTTCTGATATCTTCGATTCGCGGTTCTTTTTTGTTTGAATAGATACTAATTCTGGTGGAGCTGAACTTGTGAATGAAGAAAGCGTGCGCTTCGTTAAACTAGTCAGATTGCTTATCTTAGAGTGTTCTACCCCTGGCTGAATTGAATTATAAATTTCCATAATGCAGAGAAACAGAAATCAAAATGTTCAGCAGGAAAAGGTTATCACTGCAGAGCATCTAGTCACAGAAAACCCTCCAACCAACTTGATTTCGGAGGTCTCGGAGTTGGGGTGAGCCTTGATTCTTGCTTCAGATATTGGGCTAATTTGGAAATTTTGCTCTCTATTATGAGAGAGTTAATGTTCCATCTTTTGATATATGTGTGTGTGTTTTAATGTTTATGAACAATTTGATATTGGATTAATGTTTTCATTTTGCATTGACCTTTTCTCAAATCAATGAATCTGGAGTGCAGAAACAAACCTGAGGTGGTGGAGCAGCGAAGCCCGAGCCCAAGCCCTAGAAAAAGAGTTACATTCAACTCAAACGTCACAACATACGAGCATGTTCCAGTCCACGATAGCATAGAGTCCTTGCCTGATTGTGCTGCCAATGAGGAAGAAAAGGAGGAAGGCTTGAAATCATCGAGTCATTCACAATCAATGTCGAAAGATGATGATTCCATCACATCCAGCGTTACATCCTACCCTCCGAATCATAGGTACCATAATGCTAGAGAAAGTGATGATGAAGCTGAGGAGGAGTATGGTGATAGCGATTTGGATGATGAAGATGAGTATGAAGATGAAGATTATTACTCCGACGATGAGGAAGATGATAGGTTTCTTGGTCATGAAGTGGTTGTAACTGCATCAATGGAGTCAAGAACTGGCAACTCATCACCACCACAAGAAGTAGAGAGTTTGATGGTGAAGAAAACTAACATAACTAATGCCAGAGAGAGAAGTGATTACATCAATTCCGTACTCAACCCGGTAGAGAATATCACTCAATGGAAGGCTGCAAAGGCGAAAGGGGCGAAACCTCTACTGAAGCCACAGAAGGAAAACTTTGCCACCTCCGAGGCTCCATCAAAGGCGAAGTATCAAGAAATAGCGGTGGATGCAAGCCTTTCGAATTGGTTGGCTTCTCCTAAAGATATTTCAGAAAGCTGTGCTTCTGCAAGGAGCTTTGAAGATAGGCCTATTTTGGGTGCATTGACAGTTGAAGAGGTGAGGCAGATATCGGCAACTCCCTCACCGAGGAAGTCGCCTTGTCGAAGCCCGGACGATATGCCGATTATTGGGAGTGTTGGGAGCTTCTGGAATGACTCAAGTTCAGCAAAGAATTCTGGTTCAAACACAACGAGCAAGTACAGAGTGATGGGTGGTAAATGATTATTGCATTCATTTGTATGAAAGTTTTTTGGCACTTTGATGGAGGTGTGGATGAAGGGTGAGAATGTTTCTTTTGCAGTTTGTTTCTCATGTCTGAGAAGTTTGTTTTCCGTGTGAATTCTTACAGCAACTAGTGTGCTTATTTCATTGATTTTTTTTTATTATAATCTTTTTTGTATGATTGGGTAAAGTCGAAAGGGAATAACAAGTACGAGAGCTCAAGAATGTAAATCTAAAGGTATTAATGGAACGAAAATCTTTAAAGTGCGAGATTCGATTCTAACAAAGAGCTCCAAACATAACTTCGAAATGGAAAATAGTACACCTCCAGGTCAGACTTCCATATTTTGAAGTCCAACTAGCAGAAGCAATTCCAAAGAAGGTAGGAGATGAATTAAATGCAAGAACATAATTTTCTAGCTTGTATTAAAAGTCTTCTCATACTTTCATGGGGCTACTTTAGTCATTTATCTCTCTTATTTTAATATTTGCTAACTAGACCAGAAATTTAATAAATAATTTTCAAGCTACACTAATGCTGTTTTGTTATCAGAAATTGATCTCTCAACTTCTAAGAACCTTTTTGTCCTAATGGAGCAGAATGGAGTATGGATAAAAGTGATAATGGAGTCTATCGAATATTACTTTATCGAGATATAATTATATGAGCAAATTTCCAAAATATTATTTAAAAAAAAAATTTCTCAACTGTTACTCCACAAAAACTAATTCCTAAAATATTACTACTCAAAAAATAATTCTCAATGTATTATCTTTTTGAAAAGAAATATCTTTTAAATGGTTAGGCTTATTTTTTCTAAACAAACTTCCATTTTTATAGAGTAATAGTACTTTGTTAATTATTTTTTTTAAAGTAATATTTTAAAATTTTGCTCGTTGTAATAGTTCATTTTGAATTGGATTTCAAAGATAGTTTTCTGTATTCACTGAATCGTTCTGGTTAATTTGCACTTGGAGATGGCAATGTTTGAGTGAGTTGGGCCTGGAATTAGTGAGTTGGGCCTGCACATAGCAAAAAAGAATCTGGGTCTGTATCTTGATATTGTCAGCCCGGGCGGCGGCGATCAGATCGTTACGGCGGTGGCCGCGGCGTTAAGAGTGTTTTCCGTCTGCAACAACGTACGTGGCTTTGTTCAGCTCGATTTCTATTGTTCTTCTTGATGAGTATGGCGATTTTGCTTGCGGTTACGTTCACGGCGACGGCTGCGGCGGTGGTGGTGGTCATGCAGCCGCAGTCGCCACAGAGGGATTTGGATTGGACTACTGTATTTCTTTTTCCGTTGTCTGTTGGTTCGTTAGGAAGCGCATCAGGTTGATGAATAGGAAATGGAGGAGAGAGAATGCGCGCAAGTGCAAGGAGAGAAGTCTTAAGATGTAGATTGAAGATGATAATATAATATAATATGATTATTTAGCCATTAATTTTAAGTATTTATACTTCGGGTCAGATTATTCGGATTCGGGTCCGAGCTCGATTCGGTTGCACCTAATTGCATCAAAGTTTTGTTGTAATTAATAAGAGCGAAAAACAGCTGTTAGTCAAAGTAGAATATGAATTTATGTTAATACACTAAATACCCCCAAAAAAGAAATTATTCCCACTACAAACAGTGCTCCTACACAGTCTAATTGGTTAGAAAATCTTTTGGTCAAATTGATCTTCCAAAAATTTTATTCCGAAAGTATCATCTTGATATTTTTAATATAAGTTTTAAAATTGCATTAACTAACTGATGGAAAAATTAACGAAAAAAATAATTTTAAAAAAAATATAAATTTTTAAGAAAAATTTTTTTAAAAATTTTTAATTTTTGGAAAATTTTTTTTTTTTGTAAGAAAAAAGAGGAAAAAAAAAAAAAAAAATTTAAAAATTTTTTTTTTTATAAAAAAAAAAAAAAAAAAAGAGAAAAAAAAAAAAAAAAAAAAAAAAAAAAAAAAAAAAAAAAAAAAAAAAAAATAAAAAAAATTTTTTTTTTTTTTTTAAAAAAATTTAAAATTTTTTTTTTGAATTTTAAAAATAGTTTATTTTTTTTTTTTTGGGAAAAGGGGAAAAAATTTTTTTTTTTTTTTTTTTTAAAAAAAAAAAAAATTTTTTTTTTTTTTTTTTTTTTTATTTTTTTTTTTTTTTTTTTTTTTTTTTTTTTTTTTTTTTTTTTTTTTTTTTTTTTTTTTTTTTTTTATTTTTTTTTTTTTATTTTTTTTTTTTTTTCCAAGCTTAGTTTTCTTCAACTTTGTAATATCAATATTCGTCGTTAATATTATAAATGTTAAGTTTATAACCCATTATGTTAAAAAAAATCAAAAATTGAGTTGATTATTTTTCTTATGAAAAATAATTTAAGAATTTAAGAAAAAGACTCAAAAATTGTTTATCGAACAATTTAAGAAAATATGACCCGCAGATAAATCCGAATAACTAAAAAACTCTAAGAATGATAAATATTAAGAAAAATAACCAACTCCATTTTTAGATTTTTTAACAAATATAATGAGTTAAAACTGGATATTTATAATAGAAAGGCATTATGCTCTAATATTAAAATATGTGTTTTTTAATTTTATTTTATTAATCCAACGGGCCAAAATTGGCCAAATTTGATCAATTTGTAAAATGAATAATTTATCAAATTAAATGACTAAAATTGGACTCGATCAATATATCGATTAAAGTGAATCGGGAGCCAAGTTAATGGGCCAAAAATGACATTTTCCCGAAAATATACAAATTATCCACAAAATCTAATTTCGCTACATGTAATAGAATTTCAATATGAAGAAAAATATATGCTTTTGGAAAAAATTAGGTCACAAGCATGAGCCAACGTTAAAACCTCCATACAACAAAAAAGATCCAACTTTTTTTCCACTTATATTTTTTTTTAATTTTTATTTTTTTAATGAACCATTCTTTTCCTCCCACTTATCCTCATCCCACTTATAACAAAAGAATAGAGGATGGGGTTTTTGTTTTTCTTTTTTTTAATTTTCATTCTATCCGATTTTCTAAAGATCAATTAATATATATAGTCCCGGATTTAGAATTTAGATAAAATCAATTCAATAAACAGCAAAAGCAAAAGGCCAAATGTTCATTCAAACCCCATCATGAATCATTGAATTGGAACGCACTATATTCATACTCAAAAGCAATAATCACCCAAATTCTGCAGCAGTTGGGATTACTCAGAAGCCAGCATTTCCGAATCCCGAATTCTCGTAGTTCACAATTCGACCTCCCACGATCAAAGAGGAAAAAGAATCGCAAATGCGAACCCCATGTTCTCACACATGCCTGGCTTTCGTCCTCAAATTTCTGAATTTCCTGCACGCATTTGTGGGCGTAGTGATAATTGTATACTCCGCCTATGTGCTAAATCGATGGCAGAACCATCAATTGAACGAATCCGGATACCCGCCTGGCTCCGGCGTCGTTAACGTTAATCCGAACGATGCGCTTCACTTCAGTTTCAGCTCTCTTCCAGATTTTTGGTACTGAATTTTGCTTTATTTATTATTTTGTTAATTGTTTGCGTTGTTGATGAATTTCCTAGGGATCTTAATTTTGTTGCTCGGTTGTTTTTCCTAGAGGAATTACGGTTTGGGGGGAATGTATTCTGTTTGAAGATGATGCAATAACCCGGTTGATTTATCATCTGCTGTTATGGATAGGTTTACATACGCGCTTATGGGAGTTGGGATTCTGATGTGTTGCATCGGTTTTGTTGGATTCATTGGGGCAGAGGCCATCAATGGATGTTGCCTTTGCTTTGTATCCTTCCGCTCCTTCTAGTATTGTTTTAGATTACTTTTTTTAAGTATTCTGATTCTATTAAACATTGCAAGATCATCTGGTCTGGTAAGGTATGCAGCATTGGTGACATGTGGTTGTGTTGTGTTTTTTCCTTTTTTCGTATGAAGAAACGATGAGAACGGTTGAGAGAAAGAAGATGCAGAAACACTTCCCATGTAAACATTTGCCTAATCATCTAATACTTGTAAATCGTCATTGATGAGATACGTGTTTGATGTATAAACTGCTTGGCAAACTATGAAGGCTCTGCAGGCGTGGAGATTTTTGAGAATGAGAACGAGATGAACTAGGAAATATCAGTATTCTATCAGAGATACAACATACGAGAAAGTATAACCTATTGGTAATATGCATTTAGGAAGGAGAGATCGACAATTCATGCCACTATTGCCATTAACAAGCAGCGTTTCATTGCATAAAATTTTATCATGGGAGGAATATTTGCTATTTTGTTAATATTTACTGAGGTTACTTTAATTTATTCCATTTAGCACCAGTTTCAAAATTTCAATATTTTTTATAGAAATAGAGTTTCTGAGCTAGTCCCATGTTGTGATAAATGTATCCTTGACCATACAAAACCTTAGTATGCTGTCCTCAGTAGCATATTCATTTTATCGGAAGTGGGTTTGGTGACCTTCATTGCCCTTGATAAGAATTGGGAGCAGGTAAAGCCACTATCGTTTGATTGTTGATACTTCTGTCCATCCATTTGCTTACCCATAATGTAAACTTGTTTTTCAGGATATGCCATCGGACACCACCGGAGAACTTTACAGCCTGTGGACATTTATCAAGGAGAATGCTGATGTTTTTATGTGGATTGGTATTGGTATTGTTACAATACAGGCATGTTCAGTCCTCCGTGCGAGCATGCTAGTTGTATATTGTAATTTTATAAATATTTTCCTTTGTGTTGGTGGAGTCTAATCATGAAATATTTGTTTTCGACATTCTTTCTTGGTCTAGTTAGAACTTAGAAGCAATCAATGCTATACAAGCTTATCGCTAGCTGTGTTGGTAGATCCGGTTAACTTAACAAAACTAATGTGTATCGTATATAAAAACCAAGTTGTTTATATGCTTGTTGCTGCTTAGGATCAGTATTGTACGGCCAATTAGTTTCTCAAACTTCATAAGCGGTTTCTCACTTTCTGTCGATTTACCTTAAGAGTCGAGTCGACAGCAGGATCAATTTTTTTGAGTAATAAGTTTGAGCGAACTTAAGAATGTCATTGACACGATGCAATATATTTTTCATACCTATATCTGTTGCTATAGAACTTTTGAATGGTTAATTGCAAAGTGTCTTCCTCTCATGTCAATTATGTTGAATAATTCACGTGATCGTAGAGTAGCTGAGAAAACATGATTTATCTCCTAAGTTCCTGGTGTTCAAGTTGCCACCCCCTTCCTATTTAGGCATTATCAGTAATTTCATATGCAACATTTTATGGTTAACTAGAATTACCAAAATTGTCCATCTTTTTGGATCCATTTCGTTCTTCACCAACTGCTTCTGACTGACTAAATAGAGATTTCTCCAGCATTTACGTGATCAATATATTTTGCAATTCCCTTCTTCCTTTTGTACCTACGGTCATGGCTTCATTGTCGATGCTACACCCCCTCTTATTATGATGGGGACTTTCTAAGTTGGTGCTTTAAAAACGGCCTGCTTCAGGGATATTCGGTAGTCATCGAATATGGAATGTTTGAAATCTCAATATACCTTTTTTCTTTTACAGGTCCTTTCCCTACTTCTGGCGATAGTACTGAAATCCTTGGTGTCGAGTAGCAGTGAAGATGATGACATTGAGGGAGATTACGGCACCAGGGAACCACTGCTTAGTCCGTATTCTGGCCATGCATCTGCTTCAAGTAGAGGTGGTTCTGATATCTGGAGTTCAAGGATGAGAGAAAAGGTCAGCATCTAATACCAAATACATTATGCTAATAATTATATATGAATTAAATCGCATTATCACCATTTCTGTAATCTGCTGGTATTCCTTCCATAAAAAAATTAAGTGCCGATTGCAAGAGTGCATTTTCATTCTCTCTCTTGAGAAAGATTGAAGCACTGAAATTTGAGAGAATTCTAACTTCTTCTGTAGATTTAAGCCGAGTTAATGATACAAAGAATTTTCCGTTTCTCTGCCTGTCTGGTTCTTCGTATCACTGAATGTACAATTCGTATACATGGGATTATCAGAAGCCTTCTCTGAATATCACGTATCCTTGTAAGTATAATCACAGTATCTCTTCGACTAATTGAAGATTTTCCAAAGGGTGGAAATTGATATTTAAAATCGTTGCTGTATATGCTTGTACGTTCTGCTCGTGAAATCTATTTAGGATTATGAAAATGAGAGCTTCAGAGTCATGATTCACTCGAAATGAGACCTTTTTATAGATACTTACTTCGCAATGTTCCTTAAATGCTTACAATGACAAGTGATGGCCCTATATTTCTATTATCTTCGCTTGACTTGCTCTCACCCGTTTTATTCTGGCAGTACGGACTCAATACAAGTGGCGATGCAAAACAACATACGTCGTACGTAAAGCCATGAAGGTGATGTTTCTGAAGTGAGAAATCTGTTGAAGCAAATGAAGGAGCAGTACTGATCATGTGTGTTTCCTCGTCGAGCAGCTTTACGCGCCGTTTGTTCTTTATATGTTCTGGTGGTGGTGTATGTTGATCTAAATATGGTGTGGATATTCACTACAAGATTGTAGAGAAAAGTTTGCAACTTCTGGTATGATGTATGTTTTCACTGATTGATTCTGGGGATTGCTTTTTTTTTTTTTTTCTTTTTTTTCATCTTTTTTACTTTGTTATGCTATCTGTATTTACAGCATCCACTTATGGATTTAACTCAATTTTATGATATTTCATAAGTGTTCAATTTCTTCAACCAATTTTTATCTGCCATTGGAGTATGCAGCATCTTTTCAATCCTGATTCTTTTGTGATCTTTTGGCACTTTTAATTAAGGGGCTTTTAGGAAATTCGATGTTTGTCTTGAAAATCTACTACTCCCTCTGTCCCATAGAAAGTGTCTCCTTTCTATGGGCACGGAGATTAAGAAAATGAGATTGTGTGGTGTATATTACTTGACTGCTTGACTTATGAATTTTGGTCCACATATTATTTGTCTTTTTAAGAAATAAGACACTTTCTATGGGACGGCTCGAAAAGGAAAACAAGATACTTTCTATGGGACGGGGAACACTAAATTAAATATGATTTCAAAATTTTGATTTCAATAAACTCAATTCATACCTATGATATATATATATATATACTTGTGTTAATGGTAAGCTATCATTATAACTATAATTAAATCTCGATAAAGTAATATTCTATATATTAATAATCTTATTTAAATAATAATTTATTTCGATCCCGATATGTGTTGATATCCTAAAATAATATTCGGTAAATAATAATCTCATTAAATAAATATTTTTTTCGAATAATTAAATTATTACTTTATCGTACTTTAAAAATAAACATGTTTTAACATTTAGTATATGTAACTTGGTTGATATTTCTCTTGTGCGAATCTAAATCTCTATTAGAGTAATAATAACAATCTACACTAGAAAATTTTAGACCCAAAATTATTGCAAATTAATATTCTAAGAGGAATCATGAAACCAAAACATACAAAAAAAAATATAGAAAAAATAATAATAATAATAATAAAGTATATGGAGATGACATTATCCAAAAGAATGGGATATGGTGTCCACGTGGCAGCATCCAAATGGCTAAAGCAACATCAATGCTCTCTCTAATTAATCCTAGTCCAGAAAAAAGATATCCCTCCACTCAATACCTCTCAAAATCTTGCCAATTATTTTTTTCTCCTTTGCTTATATCAAATTATACCAAAATTGGTTCTGTAATCAGAAACCAAAGACTTCTAGAGAGAGAAAGAGAAGATGGCAACCAGCAGCATGACATCTGCTGCATGTGGATTTGTGGTGGCCCCAAAAATGGCATCCAGCACCACCACTCTCAAGACCAACATGGTATTCTTCTCCCACAACAACAGCAGAAATTCAAGGCTGGTCGTCCGGGCGGAGGAGGCGGATAAACCCGCCGCCGCCGCCGCCACCGCCGATGCTCCGGCTGAAGCCCCCAAAGCTGCCAAGCCACCACCAATTGGCCCCCCAAGAGGCGCTAAGGTAATTAAAATTAATTAAGTACTTATACTATTTCATTAATTATGTTATAATAAATAACTCACTTATCAAATTAATTAATTATTTTTTCTTTCTTGTAGGTAAGAATCCTTAGGAAGGAATCATACTGGTTTAAGGGCGTGGGTTCAGTTGTTGCTGTTGATCAGGTAATTGATTAATTGTGTTAATTTAAAACTTCTAATTTTTTTAAATTTTCTTTACGGGATTATATAATTTCGCATACGCGATAAATTGATGATATTGTGAATCGGGTGTATAATTAGGACCCGAAGACCCGGTACCCGGTGGTGGTGCGGTTCAACAAAGTGAACTATGCTAATGTATCTACAAACAACTACGCCTTGGATGAAATTGAAGTGGTTACATGAGAATTTACTCCATCATATGACTCTTCGTATTAAAATTTGTACCATTCTTATTTCCTAAATCTTACTTTTAATGTGTTTCGCAATGTCTATGTTCCTTAATTTTATGCTGTACATCACTCATATGTTACACACCTTAATTATGAAAACCATCAAATTGCAGTTAAATCTCGATAAAGTAATAATTTTGGGACCGAAAAAAATATTTATTTAACGAGGTTATTATTTTATCGAATATTATTTTAGTGCAATGACCCATTTGGGACTGGAAGAAATTATTATCTTAGCGATATTATTATTTTATCGAGGTTTAACTGTACGACACACTAAATTTGCATTTGGTTTTGGAATGGGTATTCGCTAAGATTAACTACGAAGAATCCCGTGATTCAAAAAATATAAAGAAAATTCGGGTGAATAACATGATTTAAAGATGCTCGTGGTGGGCTTTGAAGTTTGAACTTACTATTTTCTTCTTTTTCGAAAGCTTTGTAGTAGTAAATATTACTCTGTCTACCCTGTTTGACTTGTCTTGTTTTTTAAAATAGATAATATTCACTACATAAACTCCCTTTTTCTTTATGGGGTCTAAATATTTGCACACAATCACCCATTCATCTACACAAAACTATTTACTCATCTTACTCTTCGTGTCGAAAAGAAACAACACAAGTCGGACGGGACTAATATTTTGTAACTCAAAATCCGTGCCCAAATATTGTAATAGCTCAACCAATACTTATGTAAAGGCCCATTAGTAAATGAGAAGCCCATCAACTAATTGAACCTAATTGGGCCGAAGCCCCAGTGCAACTTCGTTATGATAATTTAATCTTTCTGTTAAGGACTATTATCATTTTATCCATCAATTATATAATCAAAATTGTCCCGCTACGTAGAGGGGATGACAGAGTGGTTGAGGTGAGGTTTCCCGGGACCGACAGGTCATGGGTTCAATCCTCACTGAAGCCATTCTGTGGCTCTGCTGTGTGGTTTGCAGACTATTGCATGGTTTGCAGACTATTGCACAAGAGCGAGGTTTACTCCTGTGTGGTTTGCAGGCTATTGCACAAGATGGATGTTTACCTCTGCGAGGTTTACTCCTACGCGGTTTGCAAGCTATTGTACAGGAGCGAGGTTTACCCCTGTGTGGTTTGCATGCTATTGCATAGGAGCAAGGTTTACCCTGTGCGCACCAAAGGTAGCGGCTGCGGGTTCCTAATCAAAAAAAAAAAAAAAAAGTAAAACCAATTGTGGTGCATACTTGGTTTAATCTCTTGTGTGGTTTGCAGGCTACTGCACAAGGAGTTGAGGTTTACCCAGAGCGCACCGAAGGTAGCGGCTGCGGGTTCCTCAAATCAAAAAAATAATTAAAAAATAATTAAACAGTTTATAGTTATTAATATAATTACCAAGTATATATATTTAATGTAGTTAATATTTCCATTACTACTAAAGGATTGATCTAGAATTAATCTAATATTCAATTCTCATTAGGGACGATTTAAATTAATAATATATGTAAGTCGTACTCGAAAAGGGGTCCACCTAAAATGTTACTACCAGACCATAGTATATTATACACAAATATGGCGGAAATATGACTTTGAGACTTGATTACAAAATTATTGCTTAATCAATTTTAAATTAACATAATATTTCGGGGGAAAATTAAATAGCATAATATAGTACAAATTAACAAGCAACGCCATGTACAGTATAATGTTGCATGAGATGAGAGAATACTAATTTTAATAAAGTATTAGCCATTTCAAAAACAAAATCAAATAGTAAAAAAATAAAAAAGCTGTAAAGACACAACTTTTTTTTTTCCTTGAGAATAAAAAAGAGACAACATTAAATATGCAGTAGTTGCGGAAATAAATCTAGAATTTTAAGAATCCAGACAGAAAATAGACAGACAATTTACCGCGGGAGAACATGTCAGAAATATATTGAAAATTGCCATTGATGCTGCTTCCCAATCTGTGGTTAAGATCTGAATGACTAGTCAGTCTCATCTCTCTCTCTCTCTCTCTCTCTCTCTCAAGTCAATTCATGCATCTTATTTCTCTCACTACACATTTGATTCCTCGATCGCATCAAATCTTTAAACCTCTACCAAAACTGCCTTATATTCTCAAAGAGTTCGGCCAATAATGCAAATGATAGCGTTGTATGATTGGATTATAAGTAGAGGTAACATATGAATTGATACATCAAGAAAATGACATTATCTCGGAGGGCATCTCCAGCTCATTGGCTAGACATCTTGTTTTGGTTCAAGGAAACCTAAATCTTGCACTTGATGTCGTGTCTAAGTGTCTAAGTAGAGCCTATCGTTGTGTTTCGAGAGATTATTCGTCGTAAGAAATTACGAGAGTCCAGCTCTCGCTTCGAGAATAATCTTTGTCGGATTTGTGAAGAATCGTTAACGACCCTACTCGGACATCAGCGGCGAAGCCAAATCCACTTACCTCACTCGAATCGTTCTTTAGAATGTATATATTTTTGACCTCATTTCTTTCTTTTTCTTGATTCCGTTTGCAATCCCGAACCCTTTTGACTCTACTACACAAAATTTATGTCTTTTGGACTTTAGGGTTTCCTAAGGGCACTATTTTGACTAGTGCTTTTCTTTATGTTACACTAATGGGATGTGTAATTAATATTGAGGAAATCATTATTTAATGATTTCTCAATTTCACTTTGTGATTTAAATGTATGTGAATTCAACTTACAAGTTAAATATCGATAAAATAATATTCAATAAAGTATGCATTAAAATACCGTTCGATAAAGTAATAACCTCGTTAAATTAATATTTTCTTTCGGTCCCAAAGTTATTACTTTATTGAGGTTTAACTGTAATTAGAGTACTGCATTCCCTCTTCTTCTTCTTTGGCATCATGAATAGAAAAAACACACGCACACAATTTAAACAGTTGGATTGTGAACAAAATAGTAGACTTTCTAGTAATATTTATTTGATCTCGGACCACGTTTGTATACGTTCGCTTCCGCTCCCGCATCAAGGTAACAATCGAACCATCTATTTATTCCCTCACTTAATTTATACTTCCTCCGTCCCACTCATCCTGCAACATTTTTCTTTTCGAACTGTCTCACTCATTTTGCAACGTTTCTTTAAAATAAAAATGAGTGGATCTCAATTATTCTAAACAAGTGGACCCCATTATCTTTTACTTTACACCACTACTTTACACATTGACTCCACTATCTTAAACTCCGCGCCTAATCTTAAATGTTGCAAGATGAGTGAGACGGAAGGAGTATAAAATTGACAAGAGGAAAGAAATATATATATATATATATATATATATATATATATATATATGCAAGTAAATTTAATTATAATTTAATGTAGGAAGAGGACAATTTAAGTTGCTAGGTTACAAAAATGATGAATTTAATTAAAGAACATGCAAAGACAAGAAGTGGACAATGTATGTCCGAGTTTGTACACAAGTTCTAGGAGGAAACTATAGTGGGTGAAGTAACCATGTGGGAATCTGCAAGCATAATTTGGGATGTCTGGAGAAGCAGCAGCCATCACTATACTAATCAAGAACCATTCACATGAGCCAATCTAGAACAAAGACACACACTATGCAAAATGTTTGAAGTCGAGTCAAGATCAAGGTGGCCCCGGTGGAGTGGCTCAAAGCTCGACACTTCGGGCTCGTGATTGTTTTACAGTCTTTTATGTTTAGAAACTCGATACGTGATTGATCTAGTGTTAGTTTATATTAATCTCTTAAGAGATGGGTGTGATGCTTCGTTTTTCATGATCGACTGTGAGAATTGATCCAGAAATTGAACCTTTTTTATTAATTAATTTTTTTTCTTTCGATATGCCATCAAATCAGAGGATTTTGTGTCATGGTATGGAGAGCCATGTGGGTTGTTTTCTTAAGGATTTGAGGAACAAATATATGGATATGCCAATGCACAAGTTGTACTCAATGGATAATAGTACTCCGTTCGTTCCGCACAACTTGTCCTGTATTCTTTTTCGAGTCATCCCACCCGACTTGTCTTGTTTCCTAAAAAGGAAAATAATTACTACACAAACTCTCATTTTTACCTTTTAACACACAACCACCCACTCATCTACACACAACAACACACTTATCTTAATTTTCGTGCCGAAAAGAAATAAGACAAGTCGGGCTGGACGAAGGGAACATTTGTTTTCTTAAGGTTTCAAACTACTTTTTCAAAAAGAGAATTTCACAATCGCTATTCGAAATATGTTTGATTAAATTTCATTTTTTTTATAATATGCAAACTATTTTAAAAATATAGTGCACCAGATTAGCCATATTAGAGAACACGTGCTGAAAACCTAACTCTCGAATCTTGCTGGTCAAATATGATCCATTAAATACAATGTAAGCATTTTCTTCTTTAATTTATCATAGTAATATAATAAATACGAAAATTAATGTAAAATGGTGTCGTGGTGTAGTTGGTTATCACGTCAGTCTAACACACTGAAGGTCTCCGGTTCGAGTCCGGGCGACGCCAAAACTAGACTTTATTTTAAAAAAAAAAAATTTAATTTTTTTTAATATTTATTTATTGAAGGACGAGAACTTTAAAATCTAATATTAAAAATCTGATATTGGAAAATGTGACTTAAAATATAGTGATAATTAATCCAGCCAGACATCTCAAATTTACTGCTATTTCCAGTGCTTCTGAACGGTAAAAACAATACTTATTTTTTTAATGACGAGGAAACCCGCAGCCGTTATTTCTAGTGGGCATGGGGTAAACTTCGCTGTAAAAACTCTAACTCTATTTATTTTTTTAATGACGAGGAACCCGTTGGTGCGCACAGGGTAAACTTCGCTGTAAAAACTCTAACTCTACTTATTTTTTTAATGACGAGGAACCCGCAGCCTCTACATTTGGTGCGCACAGGTAAACCTCGCTCCCGTGCAATAGTCCGCAAACCACACGGGAGATTAAACCACCCGTAATGTGACCTTTGGTGCGCACAGGGTAAATCTCGCTCCTGTGCAATAGCCTGTAAACCGCACAAGAGAGTTAAACCACCCGTAAGGTGATAGGGCGACAAGCTGATATAGCATGTCCAGTAAAATTTAAACCTATGACCTTTCGATTCCGGACCACCCACCTTTACCACTATGTCATCCCAAATAAACAATAAATAAATAAATAAAAACTCTACTTATTAATTCTCATTATGCGTTACAGTTAAGAGTTCACTGTAAATTTATGGTACTTGAATAATTTGTGATTGTAAGAACAAGTACAGCCACGTTTATTCGAAGAATATACGATTCTTGTTAGAAATGCAGTTATCATTACAACCTCGATCATGATATTTAATCAAAACGAAAACGATGTGGGACAACAATAATCGCTGTAACTGCTGGCAAATGCATGCAAGTTTTGCGATAAAATCCTGGACCATTAAAATGTGGCTCTTCTGCTTTAGAAAGAACGAAAGTCATACTATCGATAATAATTAATGATCTAATTGAATGTGAGTTTTCATTTTAATTTGATTTTGACTTTGAAAACAACTACACTCCAAAATATTCCATTCTTCCTGTTCAATAGCATGATCGTTATCCCTCGTTAATTCCGAATTCAAATTGATTCTATTTCGCTCAAGAGGTTCAAATACGTGTCCTTTTTTCTTTTCTTTTTAATGCATGATGAAATAAAACACGAGATAGTAAAAAAAATCAAGAAAATAATTCTTTTAATTGAAAATTAGCCCATTCGAAATTATAATATGAATTTATTCTTATAAGATTGACAAATACTAACTGAGCTACATGCTTGACTATACGCCCAATTCTAATATAATATTAAAGAAGACTAAAATCGACGATGATTTGTTCAACCCGCGTCAATCACGAGTGAGGTTTTCTGAAGTCGTTGTTTGTTGTTCCACGTCGACTTAGTATTAATTATGTTGTATGATTACGATCTAATTAATACGGGATTTTAAGAAGATGAGTGATTCAATTATAATACACGAGAAGTAATAAAAATCAAGAAAATGGCTTTCATTTCATTGAAAATGATCGGTTAAAATTGTACAAAATCTATATATAGCTAGTCAGTAGTAGTAAAAATAGAGCCTCGTCATCCTTGGAGTATGCTAAAAACGCCCACTAATTTTTTTCTAAATTTGGGTTGTTTTTGGGAGAGGGCTAATCTCTAATGCTATCTGCTGTATACATATTTAGTCAAGATTAGATCGAAGGCGGTTTTGATTTGATCAGAATGTCGAAATGCATCTCCTATGAGTTGGCACTTTCTGCCTCTTCTGCTTCAAATCATCCTTCCAAACCTTGGCAATGTCTTGAGATATTTTTACAGCATCAGCAGAGGCGCCGGAGAGCCCTCTCCTCGTGAACCCGGCGGCGTAGAGTCCGGCGTTGCCCTTCCAGGCGTTCGGGAAGGGCGTTTTGGGGAACCCGTTCTTCGCGAAGAAGTCTGTTTCTTGTAGCCAGTAAGGTACATTGCTGCGGTACCCGGTCGCTAGCACGACCGCGTCGATTTCTAACTTATCGCCGTTGTCCAGCTCGACGGAGCTGCAGGAGAATCTTTTGATTCCCGGCACGACTTGAATCTCACTTGATCGGATCTTTTCGAGGGCCCCGATGTCGAGAACAGGGGTCCGGCCGTAGGATTTCATCTCCAACGGTCCGATTTTGGGCCGTTTTAGTCCGATTTCCTCGGTGTTTCCGAGGTACATCCACGCCGCGAAGAGCATGATCTTGTCGACGAGCCAGAGCGGGAGCCATTTGAGCATGAACATCGCCACCTCGAAGGTCGACTTCCCGAACATCTCCCGCGGTAGCACGTGGACCGCGTTGCGGACGACCATCGCGGGCCTCGCGTCGTGGTTGCATAGGTCGAGCGAGACCTCCATGCCGGAGTTCCCGCACCCGACGACGAGGACCTTCTTGCCCTTGAACTTCTCGCCGGACTTGTAGTCGCGGGCGTGGATGACCTCCCCACCGAAGTCCCTGAGCCCGTCCAGGTCAGGGAGGACGGGCTCGGCGTTCTCGCCAGTGGCCACCACGAGCCACTGGCAGATGTACTCCACCTCGGCTCCGAGGCCGTTGGTGGAGCCCGTCTTCACCCGCCACACGCGGCAGGCCTCATCGTACTTGGCCGACTCCACGCTCTCGTTGAAGTGCGGGTTGATGTCGTGGTGGCGGGTGTAGCTCTCCAAGTAGTCGACGAATTGTTTCCTTGATGGATATTCCGGGTACGACTCGGGAAAGGGGAATTTCGGCAATTGGCAAAATTGCTTAGGGAGGTGTAGCTTTAGCCTATCGTAGGTGCGCTTTTGCCATAAAGAGGCAATGCAATCGGCCCTTTCAATTATGACGTACGGCACTCCTTGCTCTTTGAGGCCGGCCGCTACGGCCAGCCCAGAGGGCCCGGCCCCGACGATCACGGGGCCGTTTACCCACACGCACCGCCGCGAAAACATGTCCATGTCCGTGAGATTAAACATTCTTGAATCGTTATGAAAATGTGGCTTGTGTGAGATTTTTTGCTTGAGGTTTTGATGATGAAGTGATCAGGATTGTGTTGGGGAGAGAGAGAGAGTTGAGGTTGTAAGTTGATGAGAGAGAGGGGAGGGTGAAGGGGTTTAAATAGAGGAACGGAGGAATAGGGTATGATAGAGTGATGAAAATGTATGTGACGGAAGGTGGGAGTTAATGACTTTGAAATGGGGCCACTTCCAAATCATAGTCCAAAGTCTTCTATCTATTATTATAATTCTTTCTACGTTTATTTTATGAAATTCTATATTTAATTGTAGTGTGGATTAAATTAATTCTTGGTGGGGTTACTTTTTTCAGTGTGGAGCTATCGGAATAATCAAGATTTATTTTATTTCATTTTATTATAGATGTTGAAATATGGGAAATATTATTCTCATACTTAGGCGGCACGCTTATTTTTTATATCTTTGATATTAAATATTTTCACAAATATCAAGTGGAAATTGATTCAAAACTCCATGCATAAATAGATGTAAATGTAATTAATAAACGCGGTTCTTCTCCAACAATACGTTGAATTTGAATTTAAGCTTCCATCAAATGCATTTGCAGTGTGAATATCATCAAGTTAAAATAGACAAGTAGACATCGACTTTGAATTTATATTGATCATACAGTTAAACTTCGATAAAGTTTTAGCCTTTGGACCGAAAGAAAATATTTATTTAATAAGGTTATTACTTTATCGATCATTATTTTAGTGTATTTACACATATTGAGACCGGAAAAAATTATTATCTAAGCGAGATTATTACTCTATCGAATATTACTTTATCGAGATTTAACTGTATTTATCGATCGAGTTTATCTCGCATATTTTTTTTTATTATTATGGCTCACGTATTCTACTCACTTCTAACTATTTCACACAAAAAAAAATTCACTCGTAACGAACTATGCTTTAAATAGTAATTGTGAGTTTTTATTGTAATAAAAGAAATGTGGATATTTACTTATTTAGGATGTATGGATGATGACTTGGCAGTAGCAAAAAAGGGGATTGGGAAGGACAGCAGGGTGAGCACGTGGAGTGGAAGCTTAAAAAATAACCTGGAGAGAGACGCCACCCACACCTTAATACCTTGGGATTGTGACTTCTAAGGCTGTTTTGGCTCACTACGCCCATCCCTTGCCAACCCACGGTTCACATTTCATAGTGTCCCTGTGGGTCCCACATTAAAATTTTATCCAAATATTGATCCAAGTCGTTTTCTAACGATTAGACGAAAATCAGAGGCATTTATTCGAAGTGTACACTGAATAAATTCTGCGCATATTCAAATAGATAGTTAAATCATGTTAATAGATGTATTTTCTCTAAATTGTAATTAATTGTATAAAGTTTAAAACCGAGCTTGTGAGACATACCCGAGTATGACGTAGAAATCTTCGTAATTTAGTTCAGTATGTAAATACAAAAGTGGTGGAACAATTAATTGGAAAGTAAAATCTTTGGTGAGATTATTTTACAACGTTGTCATGATGATGGATGAGTTTAGGGTATTAGTTGTTCGCTAATCATAGGTCAATTAAGCAATTAAGTAATTGTTTTAAATTAAGTCGTGGAGGTAGCATAGACTAAACTAGGCATTTAGTAGTACTTATTAAGGGTTTGATTTGTTTAAAATGATTCCTCTTTGGAGTTGTTCAAGAAATGTAAGTTCATGGGGAGCATGTGAAGAATTCTTGGTTTTCATGGCGTCTCTCCTTTTCATGAAAAGAATCGAGAGCTATGAACTTGCCCATTTCTATTTCTATTCCTATCATTTTATTTTATTTTATTTATATAAAAAATATTGATTCAATTTTCAAAATATTCTCCAAATACACGAATCCATAAGGAATGCATAACGTTTTGCGTGATGTATTAAAGGCATAAGTGTAAAAAAATCATGGTGGCAAAATATGTATTTCTCGACGTTTAATTTCTTTCATAGTTCGGAATCGGTTTTAAATTTAGGATCATTTTCAAAACTCAGAATGCAAATTTAATAATTGTTTTCGGGAAAATTCATTACAATTAAACCTCGATAAAGTAATATTCGATAAACTAAATAATCTCGCTAAGATAATATTTTTTTCCGGTCCCGATATGGGTCAATGCACTACAATAATGTTCGATAAAATAATAACCTCGTTAAATGAATATTTTTTCTCGGTCCCAAAGTTATTACTTTATCGAGGTTTAACTGTAGTTACTATGAATTTGAGTGAGTTTATAGATTTGATTCTAAAATTTTAATAGAAATATGAGTTGTATTCAGAATCATGCTGTATATTCCTTTTGGCTGCCAGGTTGAGCCGTTCTGGAGCTTCCACTTTTGGACAAGAAATGGGAATAATTTGAAGTCTCCATTTTATATAATAATATTTCTTTTTAGGGAAATCTTTGGTACTTAAAACTGTGGCCTTCACTATATATACATTTAAATTATGAAAATAATAATTATTTGGGAATGATCAATTAATTAATTCGATTATTATATAGAAAAAGGTGATCGCTATAATAATGACGCGTGAGATATAAAGTTGATTAAAAATGGTTAATTTTTTGAAGTTAATTTTATTTAGGCGGCAGAAAGTTTGCGATTAATATTTAGTTAACTATACAGCTGTGTCTTTAAGTACTAGATACTTTGCATCTATTAAGAATTTTTGTCAGAGAATTTCATTAATGTCTTAATTAGGTGCAAACATTCTGTGTTTCGATATGATTCATCATCATCTTCTTGTTCGAACGAACCTTCTACGTAAGAGCGCATGCAACTACATTAATCTCTCTCTCTCTCTCTCTCTCTGTGAACCGAAAGTGTAGCCACTCTTTTTCATGGATATTGTGTATTATTCACATTCACATGATGTAATATAAATTTTGTTACGAGTTTATGTTGCATTTTTTTGGCTATGAGATTTTAATTTAAACTAAGTCAATATTGATACATTACTACTATTTCTTAAGAACTAGTTTGATTCAATAAATGAATATTCCCATCCGTCACAACAAACTTGTCCATTATTCATTTTCGGGTTGTCCCACCGAACTTGTCAAATTTCTAAAAAATGAAATAGGTCTCACACTTTTAACAACTCAAATCAACTCAAAAATATTAAATAATTAAATGGGTCTCACACTTCTACCTCACAAACCAATTCTAAATTATTAATTAATGTATGAGTCTCACACCTTTATCAATCTACATCAACTTTTCTAAATTACTGTGCCGAAAAGACAGTAGACAAACTCGGTGAGGAGGTTAGAGTAATAATATTCTTAACTTCTTTATAAAAGTGAGGAACGCTTTCATATTTTTCATATTCAAATAGGATACTAATTTTTTTTTAATTAGCCCGGTAATAAATATAAACATTGTAGCTTATCGATATTTCTCACTACGAATAATTATGATTTTATCCCAATCCCTAACCTAAAAAAGAAAAAGTAATTATTTTTTTACTATCACCCAAAAAAAATGGCAAATTGGCAAAAATAGTCCTCAAACTTCGCGTTTTTGCGAATTTTGTCCTCAAACTTCTTTTTTTTTTTGTTTTTTTGACCCTCAACTCCTTGTTTTTGCGATTTTAGTCCTACCGTTAGATTTTCCGTCAATTTAACTGTTAATTCAATTTTTTTTTTTTAAATAAAAAATCAAAAGGGCAAAATCGGAATTTTTATTTGCACGGACCAAAATTGCAAATAAAAAATGATTTGGGACCTATTTAGCAAAATAAAACAGTTTAAAGACTGATTTCACAAATTTTAGACAAATAAGCTAATTGCTTCGTATCGACGAGATTTTGCATTAAATTTTTTATTTTTCATATAACTTTATTGCTTCGTATCAAATATAAGCTAACGAAGATTTCGTACCAATATAAACAACATTTAATTCGAAATGCAAAATATATATTGTGAATTAATCATTAAAAAATAAAGTTATTATCACCCAAAAAATTTACTTCAAAATAACCATTCTTATTATAGTATTTGCAAATAAAACTAATAGTTTCTGTTATTTACGAACTGATACACATTTTCCTCGTATTCTATTATTCATGAAAAATTAAAAATTTAATGCAAAATCTCGTCGATACGAAGCAATTAGCTTATTTGTCTAAAACTTGTGAAATCAGTCCTTAAACTATTTAATTTTGCTAAATAGGTCCCAAATAATTTTTCATTTGCAATTTTGGTCCATATAAATAAAAATTCCGATTTTGCCCTTTAATTTTTTATTTTTTAAAATTAAAATTGAATTACCGTTAAAATTGACGGAAAATCTAACGGTAGGACTAAAATCTCAAAAACAAGGAGTTGAGGGTCAAAAAAACAAAAAAAAAATTGTTTGAGGACAAAATTCGCAAAAACGCAAAGTTTGAGGACTATTTTTGCCAATTTGCCAAAAAATTTAATAAAACAATGACGGCATAGATATGGGATTTTAAGATAAGTCAAGAAAGAAGCCTCCTAGCAATTGCCTTGTCCGAATGTTGGTTACAAAACACTTACTACTACATATGTTAATCCTTTTTCTTAAATCCTTAATTCCTTCGCAGCTGCCAATAACAATCCGCCACGTAGCTGGAGATCGATTACATATATTTAATTAATATCTGACGTGGCCTATATATACACACAACATATATATATATACACGATCTTGCAGTCAACTTGAGGGAATATATCCTCAACTCAAACGAAGTTGTTAAAATCATTGTAATCATTTAGAAATATATATATGCATACACTAAATTATGGAGTTAGGTTCAATTTATGATTGGTAGAGGGACCTATCAGATTTCAAGCCCTTTTTTATAATGATTTGGGAACTTTTATCTCTCTAATTTATACTCCCTTCGTCCCGCTAAAAACTGTTCACTTTCCTTATTGAAACGTTCCGTTAAAAGTAACTTATTCCAAATTTTGTAAAATTATAATACTCTCTCATACTTTATCATTTTGTCTTTCCTACTTTATCATTATCTCACTCATATTCTCTCTCCTACTTTATCATCTACTCTCACATTATTTCACTCATCTTCTATCTTCTACTTTATCACATTCTTATCTCTGATACTTGATCATTTACCCTCTTAATAACCGTACCAAAAAGAAATGAGCCGCTAATAGCAGGATGGAGGGAGTAGTATTTATTTACATATTGTAAGTTGTAACATCCCTCATCTATCAATGTTACACCTTATTTTACATTTATTTCACATCCATCGTCACTTTTGTTATTTGTGTAACAATTAGTCGTATCAATAACCTTTAGTAATTATATAAACAAAGATTTATTTCAAATTAAATAAGGAATAGTTGGAAATTTGATGCTAGAAAAGGTGCACTAGTCTTTCCACCTCCGAATATCTAAATTTGTATGAATTTTGTATTTTAGAATGTCGTATTTAATTTCTAATTAAATTTTGCCGATGCATGATACATATAATCTGAAGATATATTACAAAATATAATAATAGAGTTTTATGTTGATAATTATGGCACATGGCAATAATCATACCTTTGGGAAGAACACAAAATTAACTTATAAAAATAGAAGAAAATCTTGAGAAATCTAACCAGTTACATGGAAGATTTTGCTAGATCCTCAGTATTTAAAGGTTCCCTTACATTATCTCTCTAAAATAATCTGAATATCATATAAAATTTTGCAATCATAAAAACAATATATTAATATGAGTTTAGGTTACTGAAATTTTTGATAATGAAACTATATGCATTCCCCAAATTAATTAAAATATGTTTTTTTTTTCTGCACAACTTTTTCTTCAAAAGGGTGTAATCCCAACTCATTCAACAATTGAGAATTTATTCACCAATAATTATTCGAAATAATTATTGAATCAAGATTTAAAGGAATAATTTTGAAACTGGCAAAAATAAATAAGTCAAGAAAAGTAAATTAAAGTATCAGTTTCTAAGATTTTATTAATTTTATTGAGGAGATTCAAAAAATCCACATGGCAAAGAACATGCAATAATAGGGAGTTATACTTATAAACTGAGATTAATTAATTAATGACGATTTTAATGTGATTAATTAAATCCCCATCTGGGATTCATTTATTACCACGATATTCGATGGCTATGTTGGATGGAGGAGGTCGTAGAATGTAAGAAATATAAATTTAATTATGTACCACATGTTAAAGCTAGAAGCAATGCACCTGGCAAAACCAGGTTCTTTCATGTGGCCCTTTGTAATTAATTTTTTATTATTTCATTTTACACCATACTATATATAATGTTGTTTCCCTTGAACCAAGGTGCCGCCCTCTTCATTGGTTTTACCTCTCTCTCCTCTTTCTCTCACATATAATATATATACAGTTAAACCTCGATAAAGTAATATTTAATGAAGTAATAATTTCGCCTAGATAATAATTTTCTCCGGTCTTGATATAGGTTATTGCATTAAAATAATATTCGTTAAAATAATAACCTCGTTAAATGAATATTTTCTCCCGATCTCAAAATTATTACTTTATCGAGGTTTAACTGTATATAGTGTATCTTGAGCTTTTATAATTTTTGTCCAAATGGCGTTGACACTTTTATGTTAGAATTGCCTTCACTTAGGTGGATTAAATAATATTTTGCCCCATGTGTTCTCTCTTGGTGTTAGGACCTTATTGTGTGTTTCCATACAAATTGATTAATAGTAGGTAAGTATGTATAAGCACAAGGAGAAATCAGACACGTATTTTAATTAATTTTAATTGAATTGTCTAATAGTGCAGTGGGTTGTCTTACGGTTAAAAAGTTACAGTTTCGTCCTACCAATATCATCAATTAAAATGGAGTTTGTTTCACTTGGTTAGTCACCCAATATGATTAATTACTCTCGTGCTTTACAAACTATTGCACATCAGTTAGGTATATATAATACGCGATTCGAATAACAACTGCGAGTTTCTTTTGGAGGTATAATCAAACCCCCAAGGTTAAAAACTAAGTTTTGCAATAGTTAAACATTTAACCCATAATAGTAATAAACACTATTATGATGCGTCCCCATGGGACGGCATAGCGGTGAAGGTAGGTGGCCGGGGACCGATAGATCATGTGTTCAAATGCCACTGGAAACACTATGTGTGTGTCTATCACCCTGTCACATTAAAGGTGGTTTAACTCATATGTATGGTTTACAAGCTATTGCACATGAGCGAGGTTTACCCTGTGCGCACCAAAGATAACGGCTGCGGGTTCCTCATCATCATAATAATAATAATAAAAAAAAATATATTATGATACATCCCTTTCCCTTGGCCATAATTCATGTATTAGTAATAAATATTATGATAAACGACTAGTGTGCATGCATTTTTCGCCCATCAATGACTGCCTCCAAATTCATGCTTTCATCCCTTCGAGATGCTAAGACATGCATGGCACAATTGACAATACCCATCCCCCTTTTTCTCCTTGGAAAACTACATTTAAAATTTTATATAAAACATTTAAATTAATAGTATACGTTGCAATTATAAGCATCATACCTTAATATATGTCGCAATCATAATGAAACTTAACATGTTAGGACGAGGATTGTCAAATGGAAGTCGTATCTTATTTGATATCATGATGAACATAAAAAATCAAAGAGAACTATTAGGTATAAGTCATTGAATTGTAATAAATTGAGATGTCGTAGAATTGCTAGAATTGGAAGATGAATTAAATAAAAGTTAATTAATTATTTTTTGGGATTAATGATATTATAGGAGAATGAAGTAGAGTTAGTTAGTAGGTACCCACATGGGTTGCACTAACTTGCTTTGGTTAATTCCTAATTATCTTAATTGAACCGCCCACCCCTTCCTTTATTATCATTTCTCTACTTAATTGTTACGTGTTTGATCAATTTTTACTCCACCCTTCCTTAATCAACCTCTCTCTCTTAATTTATTATTCTTTCCTAACTATTATCTCAAAATTATAAACCTCCCTTCTTCTCTTAGGGTGTTTGGAGTAGTTGAAACTTATTGATAAGTGCTGAAAGCAGCTTATTTGAAAATCAGTTAGTATTTAAAAATAAATGCTTAAAGTTGCTGAAAGTGGAGAAAATAGTCTTTGAGAATGTTGCTGATAGAAGTAGCTTATTGTTACTTTTTAAATGAAATGTTTGTTTTGCCCTTAATGTTATTAAATAATTATTATTTATAATAAATAATAAAATTCAGAAATTATTGTTATTCAATATTTATTTTTTGCTTTATCATTTCAATCTAATACTATAAAATACTAAATTAATCTAAATATTATATATATTATAAAATTATATCATAATAGAGAGAATAATTGTGATTTTAGCATTTACGTGAAGGAGATTGTGATTTGTGAAGAATTGAGAGAGAGAAGAAAAGAGACGCGACTGGATTGTGACAAAAATGAATTCTCACAAGTACTAGAGTAAGGGATATTTCTGGAATTAGGTAAGATTATTACGGGTAATTTGGTCCGAAAAAAACATAAGCAATAAGCTGAAAGTTAGAAGCTGGGATGGAGCAGCTTCAACTGCTTCTCTATTTTCGACCCAATTTTAGAGAATCTCAACTTCAAGATGGGAATCTCAAACACTCCCACACCAACTTAAAGCTGAAAACAGCTTTCAATAAACTGTTCCAAACACCCATTTAATATTCTTCACTAACAACTATACCATACATGCCCACATATGACTTTACCACATCTACGTAAATGATTAATTTAGAACTGATTTAATATTCAATTTCATTATGGTCGAGTTTTTGTATTTTTGCCATAAAACCCATATTTGATGATGGAATTTGTAAAATAAAAGGTTGTAATAGTTTATGGTGAATATATCATTTTCTAGATGAAAGTCATATCCAGCAAATCATTTTTTCTGCTGCTCCAAATTAAAAATAAATAAAATACCTAATTCTTATTTTCATGGACTCAACTCGAGTAAGGTAATGATCAGTTCGGTCACGTCGGTCAATTTTTTTTTTAAAAATTTGCTATTAATTATATCATATACTATAATGGTGTATTTGTGTGTATGGTTGACTTTTTCCAAATAAAAATATTATTTTCAGAATATACATAATAAACTATAGCATCTCGAAAAAAATACTAACAATATAAGGATATAACTACTATAACTGTCCGGTGCAAATACTTAGGCGCAAGCATATGCTATATGCATTAACTAGTGTAATTCTTTTAATCATCATATTGTATCGATTAAAAGAAACTATATTTAAATAGAATAATAATAATGGTCAAATGCCACGAGTAGGGTTTACTATATAGTTAAACCTCGATAAAATAATATTCGATGGAGTAATAATCTCGCTTAAATAATAATTTCCTCCGGTCCCGATATAGGTTATTGTACTAAAATAATGTTCGATAATGTAATAACCTCGTTAAATTAATATTTTTTCTTGGTCTCAAGGTTATTACTTTATCGAGATTTAACTGTATGTAGCAATCCTACGTTGTAATAAGCATGTTATCCATCCGCAAGTAGAAGATTCTTGTCATATACAACATTTTTTTAGAAAAGGCTAAATTTGAATCTTGTAATGAATTAAGTTTGAATTTAGCAAGAAGAAAAAATTGTGGAAACACATGAGACCACATGGACTATTAGCCTTTTCCTCGGAATGTTATGACCTTCAATTGTAAGAAACTAGTCAAACTATTAAACGAATCTACAAAAAATTAACATAATTATAGCCTACATGTGGATGAAATAATGGTTTACAATTTTAATAATTAATCATGCAATTCAACTACCTCCATCCGATGGTTGAAATTAATTAATTAATGTGTAATTAATTAGTGAATCAGTTCAAAGAATAATGCCATGATTTCTCCATTTTATAGATTATTAATCAGTTGCTAATCAACTATTTTGACCCAAAAGATGCAAGTTGAACCATGGCTAGATAGATACATGAAATTGTTGTTTTTCAATAGTTCTTGATTAATTTCGGCGAGGATTTTGTCAGCTATTTTATAACTCGATTTTATGTAGAGGCTTTTTTTTACATAAATTCATACTCGAATATAATTGAGATTTTGTATGATTTAGGAGATTATACGGCCTCTTATCCGCCATTGCACGATTTTATTATGGTCCATGATAATTAAATTAAAATGTGCATGATGAGTGTTGTAGTTGAGAGGCAAATTTAATTTCACTAAAAAGGAAAGAGAATGAAAACAAGGGATTTGTGAGGGTCTTGTAATGGAAAGAAAGAAGATCAGCTTATGCTGTCTCCATGTAGGAAGCAACAAACTCAAATGCTGATTAATGGAGTTGGTCATAAAAAACAAGAAATTTGTGGTTAATTAATGTTAACGCGTAACACTTAATAATTGATAATAGATTTGTTACAAAATTAATTACGTATTATTTACTATCATTTATGTTTAGTGGGTACCTTCCAATTGTTCATACACGATGTGCCGAAGTTGTAATGAAAGGCTTGATTTATTAGCAATTTAGTATGTACCACTATATACAAATATCTGAACCATGTACAATAGACTCGATCAATAGAATCTCGATATACTACCTTACTCCCTCCGTCATTTAGAATGTGTGTAACTTTTCTTATTAGGGTGTCCCATAAAATGTGTCTTGTTTCAATAAATGGTAAACTACTGTTAAACTTCGATAAAGTAATAACATTGAGACCGAGAAAAATATTCATTTAACGAGGTTATTACTTTATCGAATATTATTTTAGTGCATTGACCCATATTGGGACCGAAATAAATTACTCCATCTTAGTGAGATTATTACTTTATCGAGGTATAACTGTATTACAAACACTTTATTTGTGGAATTCGTCACTTTACACAACCTTCAACTCTCCTTAATTATCGTGGCGAAATAAAATAAGACACATTTTATGGGACGGAAGGAATATTTATTTGGACATGTACACATTTTAAAAAAATGCATAATGCTTTAAGGACCAAAATGTCCAAATCAAGAATGTGGCGTCGAAGGTGAATCACAAAGTGGGTCCAACATATCACTTCTTAAAAAGACCCAAAGACCAAAAATTGACCATATCCCAAACTAAAGCCCAATTACAACATCTTAGCTTAAAAATTAATCGAGCAGTCAATACGAAGGCGAGATTTATTCAATACACATTTATTAATAGCGTCTACATATTACCACGTCATGGCGTATGCATGCAGGAGGCCCAACTCAAATTTGAGCAGTCTAAGTGGGGGACCTTAAAAAGGATGGATGATGGACCAAATTACAGCTTATTATATCTTGACTCAGTCCCCCAAACTTATGATTCCTAACAAGTAATCGTACGTACAACTGCTCTATTCAGTCGGCATATACTTGACTTTTGTAGTTCTCCGAAATGACTAAATACACAAATATTGTATAAAAGTCAATACTAGAGTTGAGACAAAATTGTCACGTATATAGTATAGATAGTTCTATAGGGAGGGCCGAGTTTTGTTCTCTTCATTGTTAGAGTCCATTAGTATGTCCGGGGGGGGCGGGGGGGGGGGGCCCCCCCCCCCCCCCACATCGTTTCCTCACCCCCCCCCTATCGAGTTCGGTGAATATCGGGTGGGTTTGTGGGTTTTGTTTATAAAATATTTTTGTGATTATAATTTATATTTTTTATTTTTTTTTTTGTTAAAAATTTTTTTTGGTTTTGGGTTTTGTTGGGGGGGGGGGGGGTTTTTTTTTTTTTTTTTTTTTTTTTTTTTTTTTTTTTTTTTTTTTTTTTTTTTTGTTTTTTTTTTGGGTTTTTTGGGAGATTTTAGGGGGGGGGGGGGGGGGGGGGGGCCCCCAGGCCCCTTTTTCCCTCTTTTTTTTTTTTTGACTCTTCTATGTAAGTTTGGATATCCGTTCCCTTTACAAGGCCTTTTAAAGGAAATGTAACTCAGTTTATCATGGTATCGGAGCAGACCAAAACGATGTTGATTTGTTTGGTCCCTATGTTGGACCGGTCCTTATGAGCCATTTGTTTTCATATGTAGTAGTCTGATGCTCATACCGACCTACACATGAGGGAGCGGCGTGACACAGTTTATCATTCATGACAAAAGATATTAGTCAAAATGAAGATTCTAATCCTAGTGCAGCCAATCTTGTGTTAGAATCTTGCAAATATGAACAGGTAGGTAGTTGGCAAATGGGGGGTTGGTCAATACTGGTCCTATGTTTTATTAATAATTAATCATACATATATGCAGTGGCGTAGCCAGACTTTCGAATTAGTGGGGGCCAACTACTAACACATCGCACCCTATATTATATGTTTAAAAAATAAAAACCGCACCATTATTTAAACAAATGAGTATATTTTATAAAACATAAACACTATTATATGTTGTAAAAAAATACAAATCGCACTATAATTTAAACAAATGAGCATATTTTATAAAACATAAACACTATTATATGTTGTAAAAAATACAAATCGCACTATTATTTAAACAAATGAGCATATTTTATAAAACATAAACACTAAAATATTTCGAATTTTTATACATTTTAACTAAAAAGAAGAGATAAAGAGGAAATAAAGTGAGACGAAAAAATGGGAGATAAAAATAAATGAAAGAGAATTTATTAAACGCACGCCATATAATTTAGAAGTTTTAGACATTTTTGATAAAAATGAAGATATAAAAAGAAAAAGGGAAAGAAAGAAGCAAAAATAAAAGAAGTAGAGATAAACAAAAAAGAATTGATCTTTATAGAATGGAAATTTAAACTTTGACTTCTGACATGATACTATAGCTCTTAACTACTCAGCCAAAATATCATCATATTATAATTTACTTAGTCAATAAATTCCTTAGTCCAGTGGAGGCAGTGGCCCCCACTGCCCACCCCCTCCCTACGCCACTGCATATATGAAAGATGGTCCAAAAATTAAATATATATGGTGTAAGGTATGGGGTTGTTCAAATGAAGGGTGAGTTCATGTGATCTCCCTCATTACCAACTGGTCCATTTTCCTATCCTTGATTATCAATAGCAACAACCTCCAAATTGAAAATTTTGACTATTTTCCATTATATTATTAATTTTTTTTAGACGACTGGAAGGAAAAATATACACTGATTAGAAAATAATTTCTTTGGAGCCAATTTCGGGTTTGGATAACCAGTATCCAAACCCGAAAAGTTATTAGTATCATTCTTCATGATTATTAATACAATCATACTAATAATTGTATTGAATCTTGGATTCAATAAACCCGTACCCGAATCGATCACCATAGAAAATAAATAAATAATAATAATATAAAGGTGGGGGCTTTTCGTCTTTTACAAATATAGACATGAGTGCGGGGCAATTTATTTAGGCCCATAATAATGATAATAAAAATAAATGAGTCCGTAAAAATGATTCTCTTTAAATATGGGTTTGGGCTGAAAATGGAATTTGAAAAATTAGTGGGCTCATCTGCCACGTGTCTGACAAACATAATTCCCAATTAATTGATTCAATAAAGAGGTTAATTAAATTCAAAAACTAAAATTATCTCTAAATCTCCTAGTTAATGCAATTATTACGGATTCACAGTGTAGAGAAGATTAAAAATGAAAAATCTCTAAATTCGATAAAATATATAAAAAATTACTCCCTCTGTCCTACTTCATGTGACACACTTTCTATTTCGGGATTCCCGTCTCAAGTGACACTTCTAAAAATGGAAATAACTTTTTAAAAAAATCATATTTTTTCCTTATTTATCAATTATCTCTCATAATTTATCATTTCTTTTTTCTACTTTAATCATTTATCTCTTTTTTTATTATTATTTCTCTTTTCTACTCTATCAATTACTCTCTCACAATCTCACTTATCTTCTCTCTCTTACTTTATCATCTACTTCTTTCTCATACTTTATCATCTACTTTCTTAATTTCCGTACCGAAAAGAAATATATCACATAGAGTGGAACGGATGGAGTATTTGAATTTGCGGGGCCCGTTTATATTGAATTATGTAGTTAAGTTATGCAGCAGATAGCAAATAGCATACAAAGTTACAAACAGAAAGGAGGGGAGACAGCTATAGTCCAAGAAGCACAACTAACCAATATCCGTGTTTCATGCGCCTCGTAACGAAAAAGTTTTTATATCCCACAATTTATACGTTAACGTTAACGTTATGCTAATTGAATTAGTAAATGATTTAGTAGTAATTTAGTTGGAAAGGCGTTTTGGAAGGGCATTTATGTCTGTGGTGCAGCAGCAGGAGTAACCTGGGATGACGAGAATGGCTTTGCTTGTTGAATCTCGCTTCCAACGCCTAATCGGATTCTCTGCAGATTCTGTCACGCGCCTTCTGTTCACGAACCTCCATTCACGTGCAGCCCCGTCGCGTCCCACTCACTCTCTCTGCAATCTCTATGGGAAAAGTGAATTTCTTGCTTTTATTATTTTTTTCCAACTTTTTAAAGGATATTTATTAAATTAACTTTTTAGAGGATTTTTATTAAATTTATATCTAAGGAAAAAAGTGAATTTCTTGCTTTTATTATTTTTTGTTTCAACTTTTTAAAGGATTTTTATTAAAATTAAATTTGGCCCATGCAAGTTTCAAACCTGCGACCTTCGCGTTATTAGCACGACGCTCTAACCAACTGAGCTAATAGGCCAATATAAATAAATAAATATGTTCAAGCTAATTTTTACGTGTCTCGTTTATAGTTTGGTAATTTAAATTGCATTTATAACAATATAACTTATTTTTAAAGCGATATGATCTTGTGGGCTTAAGATATGCGTGATCTATTTGGTAACATAATAATTGGATTACAATAAACCCATTATTAAATTCCATATCCAGAATCCAAACTATAATCGTCCAAATTCGCACTTAAATCCCATATCATGTAAACAATTCTAGAGAGAGAGAAAATCTGACAAGACATGCAACGACTAGTAAGGCTTCTTTCTAGATATTCCCGCCATTAAATCCTTTTGTAGCCCAAATGTCACTTAATTATCTGTTGTGCATGCAATCTACCTGATGGATATAAGAATATATGAAACATAATTTTGATTCAAAATCCACTATATTAATTCAAACACACTCTCTCTCTAAACCTCTCTCTCTCCCTCCCCATAAAAAAGTAGTACGTGGGATTACGTGCAAGAAGGCACGCAGAGACAAGGTATGTATTGACAAAATGAGGGTTTAATGGCGATTGGATTTCACGGCCACCCAATCCAACCAACTGACTTGTCTACTCTGCCCTCCCTACTACTAAAGCCAACACCCTATTCTCCCTCACTGCCATTATTCTCATTCCATTTTCTCTCTCTCTCTCTAACTCTCTCAAGACTCAAAAACCAAACTCAGAAAGAATAAGCTACCAATCCCATGCACAGCAACGGCAGAGAAAAGTTGGTGGTGGAGGTGGTGGCGGCCCACAACCTCCTCCCGAAAGACGGAGAGGGCACCTCGTCGCCGTTCGTGGAGGTGGAGTTCGAGAACCAGCGGCGGCGGACGCAGGTGAAGCACCGCATCCTCGACCCGGTCTGGCAGGAGAAGCTCGTCTTCGACGTCGCCGACGTCGCGGACCTCCCCTACCGCAGCATCGAGGTCAACGTCTTCAACGAGCGCCGCTCCAACAACGGCCGCAATTTCCTCGGCAAGGTCAGGATCTCCGGCGCCGCCGTTGCTAGGGAGGGCGAGGAGATACCGCAGCTCCACACCCTCGACAAGAAAAGCCTCTTTTCTCCGGTGAGAGGGGAGTTAACTTTGAAGCTTTATTTGTCTAGTAAGAAGTTTGTCAATGGCTCCGCCGGAGCCGCCTCCGGCGGCGGAGTGGTTGCTGTTCCCGGTGGCGGTGTTGTTACGATGAAAAACAAGAAAATGCAGCAGCAAGGTGGGAGCTTGGTTGTGCCTAAGCAAATGGGCGGTCAAAATGGTGGAAAAATGGGCCTTGGGCTGCAGGGTTCGGGTCAAATAAAGCCCATGGAGCCCGGCCCGGGTGATATCCAGGGAGGCGGAGGCGGAGGAGCTGTGGTGCTACACGGTGGTGGGCTTTTCCGCGGTGGTGGTGTTAGTAATGATTATGCTTTGAAGGAAATGAGTCCACATCTTGGTGGGTTGAGTAAGGATAATAATGCTAAAGCAAATTCCACTTATGATCTTGTGGAGGAAATGCAGTATCTGTTTGTTAGAGTGGTGAAGGCGAGGGAGTTCATGGTGTTCGGCGGCGGCGAGGTGGTGGCGGAGGTGAAGCTCGGGAACTACAAAGGGATTGCGAAGAGGGTTTCTTTAGGCAAGGCGGAGTGGAACCAAGTCTTTGCATTTTCCAAGGACTGCATACACTCATCTGTAGTGGAGGTTTTTGTGAAGGAGAGTAATAAGGATGAGTTCTTAGGGCGTGTTTGGTTCGATTTGAACGACGTTCCGAAAAGGGTCCCCCCGGATAGCCCGTTGGCGCCTCAATGGTATCGGATGGAGGATCGGAAGGGGGAGAGGGCGAAGGCGGTGGAGGTTATGCTTTCAATATGGTTCGGGACTCAAGCGGACGAGGCCTTTTCGGAGGCGTGGCATTCGAAGGCGGCCAATGTGCATTCGGATGGGTTGTCTTCGATTAAGTCTAAGGTTTACTTGTCTCCGAAGTTGTGGTATTTGAGGGTTGGTGTGATTGAAGCTCAAGATGTTGTGTTAGGAGGGTCTAATATGGTTCGGTATCCGGAGCTCTATGCTAATGTGCAAGTGGGGAATCAAATGCTAAGGACTAGAATAGCCTCCCCTGTTGCTACTAGAAGCCTGTCTAACCCTTGTTGGAATGAGGAGTTGATGTTTGTGGTTGCAGAGCCGTTTGAGGACTATCTTGTGATTTCTATTGAGGATAGGCATGCTCCGAATAGGGATGAAGTTAATGGGAGGTTGATCCTTCCGATAGCGGAGATCGAGAGGCGTTTCGATGAGAAGATGGTGGTGTCGAGATGGTTCAATCTTGAAACTCAGTTCGGTAATAAGAGCGAGAGTGTGGCTAGGTTTTCGTCGAGGATCCACCTCCGTGCCTCGCTTGAGGCCGGGTATCATGTCCTCGACGAGGCTACGATGTATAGTAGCGACGTTCGCCCGACGGCTAAACAGCTATGGAAGCCTCACATTGGTGTGGTTGAAGTTGGGATCTTGGGAGCGACGAATTTGGTACCGATGAAGATCAAGGCTGGGAAGGGCGGATGTGTCGATGCGTATTGTGTGGCCAAGTACGGGCAGAAGTGGGTTAGGACTCGGACGGTTGTCGATAGCTGGGCTCCGAGATGGAACGAGCAGTATACGTGGGAGGTTTTCGATCCGTGTACGGTGATCTCTATCGGGTTGTTTGATAACTCGAGTACCGTTGCAGGGAGTGGTAACCGGGATAGTCGGATCGGGAAGGTAATGATCCGGCTATCCGCACTCGAAACGGATCGGGTTTACACGCATGCTTACCCTTTGCTAATGCTGTCCCCTAACGGTGTTAAGAAGATGGGGGAGCTTCATTTGGCAGTGAGGTTTTCTTGTGCTAATATGTTTAACCTACTTCATATGTATGCATTGCCTTTGCTTCCCAAGATGCATTATGTGCAGCCATTGTCTGTTACTCAGTTGGACAGTTTGAGATACCATGCTATCAATGTAGTGGCGGCTCGGCTCAGTAGAGCCGAACCGCCGCTAGGGCGAGAAGTGGTTGAGTACATGCTCGACCACGACTCGCGTATGTGGAGCATGAGGAAGAGCAGAGCCAACTTCCTCCGGCTCACGAATGTCGTGGCGTGGCTCGTGGCTGCAAGCCGGATGCTCGACATGGTTTGCACGTGGCACAAGCCGGTGCATTCGACTCTGTTCATGACACTATTCACCACCCTCGTTCTTCTACCTGAGCTTATCATCCCTTGCATTCTCCTCGCCTTGGCCGGTACGGGTCTATGGCGGTACAAGTCCCGCCCACGCCACCCGCCCCACATGGACATTAGGCTCTCATACGCGGAGAGCGTCCATCCGGACGAGCTGGACGAGGAGCTTGACTCATTCCCCACAAGCCGGAGCCCGGAGATCGTACGGATGAGGTATGACCGGCTAAGGAGTGTGGCCGGGCGGATTCAGACGGTGGTGGGTGACTTGGCAACTCAAGGGGAGAGGTTTCAAGCTTTGCTTAGTTGGAGAGACCCTAGGGCTACGTTCTTGTTCGTGATCGTGTGCTTGTTGGCTGCGTTCGGGTTCTACTTGGTGCCGTTGAGATGGGTGGTGGCGATCAGCGGCGCGTATTACCTCCGGCCGCCGAGGTTTAGGAAGAGGATGCCGTCGAGTGCGGTTAGCTTCTTCAAGAGGCTCCCCACCAACGCTGATAGCATGTTGTAGACTTGTAGTACTAGTTAGGAGTTATGCTTTTATGTATTTGTGGTAGGTTGCTTCCCTCTGTTTCTTAATTGTTTTTGCCAACCTATGGATTAATTGGAAGGATTTCATTTATTTTATTGCCTTCTATTACCTTAATTTTGAGTTTTATAAATTTTCGTTCTCTTTAAAAATACAACCGTAAAGTCTACAACTTAAGTTATCGACGGGAGACCATAATGAAGAATGAAAAACATACCAGATGTTTTGCTCATTGAAGGTGTCAAAACTGGACCAACAGCAATGGATAGCCTGCAAGCATTACCGAACTTCAGCCAAAAGCATAAAAGATGATACAGACCCGTCGTAGTTCAAAAATTAAACAAAAACAACAAATGATGTCGGAAATGGAGCAGAAATCCCAACATAAAGTGATGTTACCTTTTCAGATAAAGCTCGAGTAATAAAGCTACCAATGAACCAGAGAAGTTAAATCAATTTGAAATTTAGAACAATAAACAGTTTAAGTTAACAGATTATCCCTATGTGTTAATGAATTGTAAAGTTAAAACAAAATTAGATGCACAGAAAAACCACTCATCAGTCATCTCCATACCGATCATCGATCCTCAGATGCTGTACATCTCCAAACGTACCCTAAAACGAAGCTTCATGGTTGTGGCCGCCGTTATTCCAAGCATTTCTTGTGAGCAGTCCGCCGTGCTCGCTCGTACTTCCTTGTAATCTATACGAAGATCGGTTGCTCCTTACTGTCCTCAACGGACCGGATCTGTTCCCACCCTCAACCAAACCAGAAGCTGAAAAGACTCTGTTTTCGAGATCTTCAAGAGGGCCAGAACTGTAGTCCATTGTTATGAAAGAGGAAGCCTGTCCGAAGGTCAGTCGGGGAGTTATCGCCCCTGCGTTCCACCAGCTACTATCGGATGGGGCGAGGTCGGCTTTGAAGTCTGAATCATGAGTGGATGAGTCCTTCAGGCTGAAGGCATCAGCAATGGTTTCATCCTTGTCGTTGTAGATGAGCTTGAGTGCTTGCACAACTTCTCCCATGAATGGCCTGTGAGTGACTTCTGGGTGAACACACATTGAAGCGATTGCAGCTACCTTTGCCATGTTATCGAAGTCATAGGTCCCAGCCACGGATGGATCGACTAGCTGCTCCAGACCTTCCCGGTTGGTTAGTAGAGGTCGTGCCCACGTTACAAGGTTTTCTTGTCCGGGAGGTTGTGACATGTCGACCGGTTTCCTACCAGAGAGCAGCTCGAGGAGGACAACTCCGTAGCTGTAGACGTCACTTTTGACGAGTAGATGTCCGGTCATCGCGTATTCTGGCGCGACGTATCTGAAGTTCATGATTTTACGCCCAAACAGAGACATAGAGAGCTGTAAGCATAACAAGAAGCAATGCAACATTACAGAGTACGGGTATAAACGTACCCGAAGGTGCCCATGACTCGAGTAGAGATGTGATCGCTTCCTTCTGTTGCTTCCCTTGCCAAACCGAAATCAGAAACCTTGGGGGGTGAAGTCATCTTCTAGTAAAACATTACTAGATTTAAAGTCTCTGTGAATAACACGCGGATTGGAATCCTCATGAAGGTAAGCTAATCCTCTTGCTGAACCAAGGGCGATTTTTAAACGAGCATCCCAATCAAGAGTTCCTCCACTCGTGGATGTACCTAAAAGAATTCAAGCAAAATCTTCTATAATCACTGACATTGCAATAGACTACTCATCAAGTTACAGCAAATGAAAGGTGTACCATGTAAGTGGGACTCAACACTGCCATTTCGGATAAGCTCATAGACCAAGCAGCGTGTGCGCTGTTCAATGCATATACCAATTAATTTCACCAGGTTTCGGTGATGCAACCGACTTAGCATCTCAACTTCAGCAATGAATTCACGGTCACCATTTTGATTGTTCCCTGTCAGTAATTTTACGGCAACTTCAGTCCCATTTTGCAGGATGCCGTGATAAACACGCCCAAATCCTCCTTCACCCAGCACCTTCCTGGCACTGAATTTTTCTGTGGCTTTCTCAAGCTCTACCAGGGAAAATGTTTTAACAGAAAGAACGGAAGCAGGCATTGCAGAAACCAGAGAAGGTGATCTTGAGCTAAAAGGGCTACTTGACAGCATAGATCCGAATCCTGTATATCATAACATGTGACTATGTGAGGAGATAAGCAACCGAAACACTTGCGCCGTTTCATATACTGTGACAAATGAGGACCATTCTGAACTAGAGATGTAACTAGAGGAGAAATCAGGGTAGTTAGAGAAACTATTCAACAGAAGTTATTAAGTTTCAGGTTCCAACCTTTAGATGAACTAATTCAACCTCTAGGTGGGTGTGAAAAGCATGTAGGCTAATTTCCTAAACGTAAATGCATGTTCAGAAGAAAACATATGCACACAGAAAACAAGAATAATTTATCCTGGAGTTCAAAATAATTCTTTATCTATATAACAGTAACACCATTTGCAAAGAAAATTGTTCCAGTAATTATATTCTTGAAACATGTCTGATAAACAAGTCCCCTCATGTTAGGAATTTCACAACTAAAGCAACTTTTAGGAGTTCATTTGATGAAAAAAAAACAAAATTCTAGTAGATAAGCTACCCACATTACATGAAAAACATGTATGATATTCCTAGTGAATTTTGGAAAAATTGAAGCCATAAAGAGAGCAGGACAAGGTACCGGATCTCTTGTTCATTGACGGAGTGAAAACAGGACCAACAGCATTAGATGGTCTGCGAGCATTCCTGCACTTCAGTAGGACAGCAACTGCAGCACAACAAACCACCAAGAGAACAAAAGCTGATAAAGCAATTATAATGATTATTCGAGGGTTCATTTTCTGACGTTTTCCAACAAAATCGGCAGTAATCGGGTATTGATGGTCTCCAATACTTCCAGTAGGACCTTCACCATACAAAATGCCAGATGGAGGTGAGGAAGGGATCCCTGCATGAGGCTTATTTTAGCATTGAGAGCAGAAAACTGGTAATGACATGACATTGACATTATGATTCTATCATACCTTGATAAGCAATGTACATTACATCATAGTCACCAAAAAGTGTCTTATTCAGAGGCACTTTCTTATGCAAAATTCTTTGATATGTAAGTATAGCAGTCGTTTTATCGAACATCTGCCCCAGAGGAACTAGATTTATATCAATCACTGTCTTTTCTTGATTTTGACTATCAGCACTAGCACCAATTATCGTTACTTGACTTTGTTTGAGATAGGTGCCTGCTGCAAACTCAATCTCCAACTCAGTTACTACCGGGAAGATAGCATAAACCGATACCCCTAGTAGAAGTTTGACTTTCATTGGAAACACGCACATACAGGGTGAACCAAATGGGGTTGAAGTTAGTGGCTCTTCGCAAGTCTGGCCACAACCTGCCACATTAATTCATCAAATGCTTACTGATATAACTAGTAATACCGAGACACACAAAAGGCAGGTTATGCAAATTTGACTCCTGCACCGGCACAGTGCCTATTCAAAACAAACTCATAAGTATATCCTATTATCCATGATTACCATCATGAGTCAAATTAGCATTTTAGCAGGCAATGCCTTCATATCCCAATTTCAGAAAAGCAATAATACATAAGAAAACGGGAAGACCTGGTATTAGAGTCTAAAATCAATATCTATGAGAGGATAAGCCAACTAGATGATTTACCTGGAGTAGCAGAAGGCGAGGGAGAAATTGCAGGACTTCTCATTTTATGATGATGGTGCCCATGCCTATGGAAGGTAGCAGTAGGACTAGCAGTGGGACCTAAGATATAGAGTGGCATCAGAAGAGAAAAAAACTAACGCTTTTCAAATAAGAATTTAAATGATAAGCATCTCAATACCTCGTGACGTTGATGGAGCCGGTGCAGCTGATAAGTTTTTAGAATGGTGTCTTCGGTTACTAAAATATGTTTTAACGGATGTACTTGCTGATTCTGTAATCACTGCAACAAGTAATAAAATCATATTCAATTAGTAAAGGGATGACGCAGATGACAGGGAAGGAATAAAAAAGATAGAACATGACATATTTCTGTACATATGCCAAGAGGTTTGTTCACCTCATAAGGTAGGAATGAGATTTTATAACAATTCAATGGAAAAGTTTAATAAAGACGAGGGGGCAAGTTAAAAGTAAAATAGGAAAAAGTATGTAACTAGCACTTTCTAACTAAATCTTATTTACCATGTTCAGTAGAACTCTTCCCTGCAGATGATGGCAGGGGCAACTTAGATGGAGATAAATATATGGATTCTAAAGGAGTCCCTGTACAAAGAAAAAAGTTCTCTCTCAACGATAAGTTCAATTTGCATATCAAAGTTATTTAAATAGCAGAAGCAACTATGACCTCATTGAATGTTCTTATTAACCGCGTGCAAACTTTGCATCTAACAAAGATCGATCCCACAGTTACATTAGAATAATCCGTCACATTTTCCATGTGAGATCCACATAATAACATTACTGGTTTACAATATGAGCATTCCTACCTGTTCGTCCAGTATATTTAAGAACTTCCGTTCGACAGAGAAGGTGCATTATCCTTCAGATGCCACATACTTTCATGGCCACACGGTTGCAATATTACAGTGATAAACAGAAGGATAGGTGATATTCAAATCTTATCACAAGTTCCAGTAACTGCAGGAAATCTTATCTAGCATAAGATCATTCCACGTACCACAAGTTCATTTCTAGACTTCAGAAAAAAGTTAACGTGTCATAACAAAATGAAAAAGAAGTTCAAATGCAGAAAATCCATCCAACACATTTTGGCACTTCGCAAAGCATGTAAACCAAGTAATGGAGTACATTTTCTAGAAAATTAAGCAAAGAAACGTCTCAAATTACCGAAATTAGTAGCAAGCAGACTGAGCAGAGGAAGCAGAAAAAGGAGCATCTTCTCTCTCCAGGACGCAATTCACGTACATTTTTCTCAAAAAACCAGACTGCCGATAAACATTCTCAGTAGCAGTCTAGGGTTCCGGTGAAGCTCTTCCCGCCGACAAACACTCCGATTTACTTCTTCCCGGTGGTATACAGTTTGCATATCGAGTTTTTGCACACAAAACTAAAAAATTAGCTCAACGAACAAGACAAATGCACTAAACCTAGCTCGGAAGCGGCAATGCCGGTAATTAGAATCCCCGATTATAGATCCACGAACTGCGGCAGAGATCTAAAGCTAAATTTCCAGCAACGAGGAGAATGGTGAAGAGATGTGAATAGCAGTAGCAGAAGTGGACTTCCGGAAAGCAGGATGAAAAGTAAGTAAAAGCGATCTCGAAGCAGTAGAACTTTTAAGAGAGAGAGAGAGAGAGAGAGAGGGAAAAGGGAGGGAAGAGTGAAAGTGAGGGAGGTAGAGAGATTTTAATGACGGTGGAGCCACCACTACACTGCTCTGCTGCTACATATCTTGAGAGTGTCTCCTTCACGAATAATGGGAGCGCGTGTGGTTGACGAGCCAATCAGGGGATGATTTGCTATCAAGAGAAAAACCCCAATTTGTCTTTATCTAGTTGTATGATTTTCGATACTTCCATGATTTGTTTTAACGACGACTATAAGTTTGACGCAAAAGTCAACGAGTGGAGTGGAGGCCCATCAGACCTATGGCCCAAAATATTCAGCCCAGTTTTATGTAAATAGCCCAATTTATATATAGTTTGGTTTATTTATTAAAAAATACAATAATTGCGTGTATCAAATTTAACTACCAAAAAGTTAAATAATTTTCACTAAATAATATTAGTTTCTTAATATTCTCGCAACAAATAAATGAAAAACAAGACGGAGATAATATTACTTAGATCACGTATGAAATCATATTAGACAAATTCGATATGACAGACAAATTCATACATAGAGGCGTGTTAAAATCCAAAAAACTAAATTAAGTTAAATTCAATTAGTTAAAAATTAGATGTCAACATAATTTAAAGACATAAATGTGAGATATTAAAATGTAATTTCTAAGCATAAAGTTTATAGGGTTTATATTTCTAAGCATAAACTTCTTTGTTGAGCTATTAATTTAGTGTATTTTGTCTTTTGGATTATGAAAAAAGGGCAATTTATTCCATGAATCATTTAATTTAACGTAACGAGTGAAACTCCAACAAAAATTCTCAACCGCAAGTGCAAAAGCTTGATGTAATATTGTTTTGAATTATCACAAAACTCATGATGCATGAGACAAATCAGACAAAATTCCTCTTAACATTACGCATGTTGCCGACATTTTACTCCATGAAACAAATTACATAATTCAAGGATCGAGTGCATATATATATATATATATATATATATATATATATATATATATATATATATATATTTTCAAGGATCGAGTGCATTTTTTTTTTGTTTTTTTTGTTTTAAGGAATCACGGCCGCTACCGCCCGGCCTGCAGGTAAACCTCAACTCCTCGCTGTCGGTGCCGCAAACCACATAGGAGATTAAACCACCCTCGAGTGATGAGTGCCACAGAATGGGCCGGTGAGAATTGAACCCATGACCTGTCGGTCCCGGAAAACCTCACCTCAACCACTCTGCCATCCCCTCTACGTAGCGGGACTCGAGTGCATATTTTTAATTTATAGTTCAAGAAGGAAAGCCCAAAAAAAGGCAATCTGTGGACAAATTCCATATTTCATTATTCAAAAGGAAAAAAATGCACATAATTAATAATCAAATAAGTTTTAACCTCTTAGCCCACTATGATCCATAAAGCTCAAAATTCCACGAGTTGGGATTAAGTTTGAAATATTCATCCGTCTCGTCGGACTTGTCTTGTTTCTTTCGAGGACATAGTTTAATGAGTTGGTGATTGTATGTAGATGAGTCTGTGATTATGTGTAGAAAGGTAGGTCCCATAAAAAAAAAGTTGAAATTTATGTAGTAATTATTTTTCTTTTTAGAAAACAAGATAAGTCAAGTGGAACAATACGAAAAAAAAAAACAAGACAAGTCAAGCGAGACGAGAGGAGTATTTATGCATACTTTGTATCGCAGTGTATTTTCCTCGTCAAAGAAAGATTAAAATTACATTTGTAGCCTTTTTTTTTTGGCTTTTAATGATAAAACTATGATGAGTTTGACCAGTCAAAAGAGGCATTTATAGTGCAGTTTGAATGGTAGTGGCATTTTTTAACCTCCCCTTTTATATTTGACCACACTATTAAATTACTTATCCGTTCCAAAAAAACTTAACTTTTAAGAATATTTGTTAATTATCTATAAAGTAAAAATAAAATTTTATATAATAATTTACCAAAATGAAAAAGAGATTAATAATTTTAGAATTGTTTAAAATAATATACCTCCTTAATTTCCACGTCGAAACTAAAACAGACAATAATAGCAGTACGGGTGGAGTAATAGACAAAAATCGGGGAAGCATATCCTTTTCTCTTATATTAAAAATAAATAAATTCAACATTAATTAACATATTCAAAAGCAAACAAAACTCACAACATGTCATCATCCCACTAAAATATCTTCATCATAAAATTAAAATACACTCCCAAATTCATGTGACAATATCTTCAATTATTTATAAAACATTGACGATTTTTTTAATTATGCGCGAATTTTGTCCAAAAAAAAGGACGGGGGGGGATGGGGGAACCATTAAGCTGATGATGGAATCGAGAAAAAGCTTCGAACAAGAAAATTAGGGTTAATTTCTTGAATGAATTCAAGGTTACAGTAAATATGAAAAATTAGGAGTGAGATGATGATGCATCAAACTTGTAGTGCTTATCGACGGCGACGGAGACGTCCCAAGTACAGCTGAGGCCCTTGGGGATGACGACCAGATCTCCGGCGCCGAATTCCACCGCTTCTCCGTCTGTGTTTTTAGGGTAAACTTTCACTTTCCCCCTCACGAGATAGCACGTCTCTCGCTCGTCGAATTTCAGCTGGTATTTCCCCGGCGAGCATCCCCATCTTCCAAATCAAACATAAAATCCACCAATTTTAATATTCCTTACAATTTCAGAGAGAGAGGAGGAGGAGGAGGAGTATCTTACTTGGGCCATGATTTGACGCCGAGATCGGAGAGCTGAGACTCGGGAGGTTTGCTTTGGACTGTGATTTTCAGAGATGGTGAATTTGAGGATTCTGCTGCCATCAATTGAATTAAACCTGATCTACTTGGAAACTTGGGGTTTTTGATGATTGTGTGTTTATTGTGTGTGAATTTTAGTTGTGAGTTGCGTTTTGATGGCGAAGGGTGTTTGATCGACGAGTGCAGATATATAACCAAAAATGCTCTTTTCTCTGTCTGTGGGGGCGAATGCATAAATAGGCAAAAATGTTTTATAATTTGAATGACGAGCAACCCATAACCGCTATTGAAGTGCGAACTGGATGAACTGCCGCTCTCAGAAGGGTTCAATCACCCTATGCTAACCATAGGTGATATATTCACACATATTGATATTTGTGAATTTTGAATCCATGACTTTCCGGCTATAGGCTACCTACCTTAACTGTTATGTCATCCCACGTAGATAAAAATATTTTATAATTGATTAGGGGTCACATGTATATTTTATAACTGTGTTAGTATATGAGAGGTGACAGCTCCAATAATTAAACCGGGAATCGACATAAACATCATGGTTTGAATTAGATTTATTGAAATTAAGACTTTTTAATATTAGATGGATTTTGTTTAAAATTCACAAATAATTCTCATTCAAAATTTTAAATAACGTTCTAGAATTTGATTTCATACTACAGTTAAATTTTGATAATGCAATATTTGATAAAGTAATAATTTAATTAAGATAATAATTTTTTTTAGTCTCGATATGAGTCAATGCACTAAAATAATGTTCGATAAAATAATAGTCTCGTTAAATGAATATTTTTTCTCAATCCCAAGTGTATTACTTTATCGAAGTTTAACTGTACGAACCAAACATCTTCGATATTGATTGGTGGAGATCTATTGGGAGCAACCTTCCCCGGATACAAACTTTGGAGATATCATTGCAAATGTAAATGGAGATGGATAAACCGTGGATAAGATTCCTCCGGTCAAACGGTTGACCGGGTATTTATAAAACACACATGGCACAACGCTACTTGCTGCTGCATGCAAAGGTTTCAGTTCTTTCCTCTGCAAATTTAGAGCAAAATTCGAATTTTGCATTCCAAAAAAACAAAAGTTAAAATTAATAAACTATTCCTAGCTTCGTCTGAGATGTCATGCTTAAATTTGATCATTGGTTCAAAAACCATAAGAGTGTTATATACTTCTTCCGTCCCGCTATTAATTGTTCTATTTTTATAATTGGATTGTCCTGCTATTACTGTCATTTTTCTTAAAATAGCCAAAAATACTCTTAAAAAAAATCAAGTGGGTTTTTCCTACTTAATACTCATCCTCACACACATTATCATACTCTCTTTCTATAAAAATCTATCTCTCACATGATTTTCGTTCCACTCCGTAATCAGAAATTTATGATTTTTAACTTTTTGAAAATTTAAGATTATTTCTTAAAATACAATATGAAAAAATAAACAGGAAAAAAAATCGATTGCATCAACTATGCCCTGCAAAAATTTGGATAAATTATCATTTCTTCCACCAACCACTCATCGAAAATTGTGTTCATTTATTAATACAATTAAAACTCATAAAATACACAGTTAAACAAAGTTTCTTAATCTCCGTGCTGAAACTAAAGGGACAGTAATAGCGGGACGGAGGGAGTATGAGTCTGTCATATACGGTTAGCCTAGGATGGTTAGTTCTCCTATATTATTTGCATGTTAGAGCATAAGAACGGGACGGGGTTTATCCAATGCACACTTCGATAATGACTACGGATTACCTTCGTAAAAAAAAAAGAAGTATTCCAACTCTATTTTACGTTAAGTGTTGATGAAGTCATTCCACTAGAATATTTACTTTCCTTGGAAATCCAGTTTACTACTTGCACCCAATATAAATACATAAATCTTAGTACATATACATAGTATTAATAATCAATCTATATATGATCAAATATGAAAAATTTCTCCCACACAAAACAAAACATGAGCAGCCCAAGCCCTCCGCATATGATGCGAGGCTCCTTCGAGAATGTGACACTAAGCGGTACCAGCGTCGGCGCGTCAATGGCAGCCGGCGGCGCCGGCGAGTCCCCGGGGAGCTGCACCATAAATATATACATCAACAACAACGTAAACGGCATCAACAACTCGGTGTTGGTGGGGAGTGAGGTGAGCATGGGAGATCCAGGTGTCAGCTTGTGGTTGGAGGGATTGAATATGGATCGAGGGTTTCGGCTGGTACGCAAGAACAAGGGATCGGATTCTAATTACTTGATGTTATTGCTTGGGTTTGTCACGCTTGTAGTTTCCGTCTTTGCTTATTTTTCACTCTGATTATTTTGTTACTGGGCTTGGAGATTTGCTTGTTGGGCTAAGAGCCCATGTAAAGCCCATTGAAATGCATTGCTTTATTTATTATTATTTTTTTTTATTATTATTGCATAAATTTAAGAAAATTCATAGATTTTTTTAACAAATATATAAGTGTTTTTGCTCTTCGTTATAATATTAGAGGATATACAGTTAATTAAACCTCGATAAAGTAATAATCTTGGGATTGAGAAAAAATATTCATTTAACGAGGTTATTACTTTATCGAACATTATTTTAGTGTATTGACCCATATGAGGACCGAAAGAAATTATTATCTTAGCGAGATTATTACTTTATCGAGGTTTAACTGTATTTGCACATTATCCCAATTACATAAGTATCTGTCTAAATGTTATTAAATTACTATTCAAAATTTGAAAAAGTTAGAATATTCTTAAAGCTAACCGTTTTGACAAGCTAAATAATTTAGATATGGACGGATTTAGAGAGGCAATAGAGGCTTACCAGTTACCACCACTCAAATTGTATACCTTATTTCGTTTTTCTTCATTTACGTATTTATTTATTTTCAAATTTTGCTATATTGTTATTTTAAAATTGTGTATTTATCCCTTCATAAATTTCACCTCCTAATCCTAATTAATAAAGTTAGTCTTTTCAAATTCAGGGCCGATCCTGAGTATATGCGAGGTGCGCGACTGTTCAAGGCCCAAGAAAAATTAGTTTGATGTAAAATGTAGCTAATATGGATCGAAGCACAAACTTTATGAAAGAGAAGACGTACAAATTCCAATGGACTAAGAATTTTTTTTATATGTTCTATTAAACAAAACATAATATGTAAATATGAGGCCTTAATTTTCTATGTTAGAAGCCCATTTTTTTTTCACACAGGACCCCTATTTTTTCTAATTTTTTAGGACCGGCCTTGTTCAAATTCTAAAAGCAAATGCACTATTCTCCTTTTTTATTTATTTATGATGAGGAACCCGAGTAGGCACACATAGCGTTTTCAATTGAATTTGAACTTATGACCTTTCGGTCCCATAGTCACTCATCTTCACTGCTACGCTTTCCCATTGGGACAAATATTAATCAAACTATGAATGAAGTAGTCACTCATCTTCACCGCTACGTTTTCCCATTGGCACAAATATTAATCAAACTATGAATGAAGTGTAATGGTCAAATATCAAAATAGATTTAAATGAAGCCACCGAATTCCCACATAGCAAAAGGCCAACGTGCGAAAGTTGTGGGTTTCAATCATCATTGATTTTGACATTCGGACCGCATTAATTAAGCAATAAAAATATCTCGTGTATAGATTTACTATTAATTTAATGATATTAATATCGGTTAGTGAGTAAGATAAGAAAGAGTCTTCTCCAATTTTTTATTGGTAATGAATTAACTAAACACTAACGTGGATGTCGCGTATATTAAAAAAAGAGGGAACAGTGAAATCTCGATAAAGTAATATTCGATAAAATAATAATTTTACTTAGATAATAATTTTTTTCGGTTCACAACTTGGATCAATGCACTAAACTCATGTTCGATAAAATCAACTAATTCTATTTTCCCAAGAAAGATTAATAAAACAAGCACTTATAGTATCCTTAAATATGGGGTTTCTCCCATGCACTCAATTGCACAATTATTACAAGACGCACCAATCACAATTATGTAAATGCACCATGACTATTTCGAAGAAAACAAATATACATCCATCTATCTCAAATGAAACGTCTTGTTTATTTTAGATGCTGTAATTTACGCATTTGACTTTTGTATGTTAAGAGATTTAGTAGTGTGAATGAGCCCCACAAAATAGTGAATCTTTTTGTAAAATAATTTTATTTCTGTTTCTAGGGAATAAAATAATTGTGTGAAACAATCTAAAATAGAATACACGATGTTTTAACTGAGACAGATGGAACACTTAATACTACACCTATTTCAGATTTTCGTCCTTACATAATTGCATTAATATGTCACAATAGTAAAAGATTTGGGGTTTTTTGGCATAGAGCCCCCTGTGGTTTGGGCAAGGTGCAAATACCCCATGTGTTTTTAAAAGGTGCATAACACCCCCTTATTGTTTTTAAAAAGGTGAATATTACCCCCGCCCCCCGGTAACCGAGTTTGAAGATCACGCGATAATTGAGACTAGTGTTCTAAAATTCGATTTATTATAGTGGCAAATAACCCCATGTGGTTTTGTGGAAGTGTAAATACCCCCTGTGATTTCCATAGGTGCATATAACCCCCTTGTGGTTTTCAAAGTAGTGCAATAACCTCCTCTTAAAATTCAAGTAGAAAAAAATTAGTGCAGCAGATGATTTTGATTATAAAGCAACGAAAAATATTCATCCGAAAAATGTGTGTTTCCCATACTCTTCTTATGTTCGATATGATGGAAGGTCGATATGATGGAAGGTCGGACCCTGATTTTGATTATAACATTTCTTGAAATTAAGTGTCTGCATCAGCTAAATGCAACAATAATTAGCTTTTTTCTTGAACATTATTGAACTTGCTCTAAGTTCTTATATTAACTTGGAAATACCGCAGACCATTATGTTAGCATGACAACATATGTTAACACAAGATTTACCAACGCGTTTGCCATCCTATCACATTTGAAAATACAAAAGATCATCTTGCAACTAGTAAACAAAAAAAACAATAGATGTTTTAAGCTAGGCGCTTTAAACTTCTTCTTGAGCCAACTAAAAGGCAGCAAAAACGAGTACTTTACGAGCGTTTTCAGAAGCCACCGAAGAGCTGCGAATGTTGAGCTTGAAAACCCTCATGGAGGCTTTCTGGTAGCGAACAGTCAAATGGTGAGCCAAAGAAGAAATTGACGTCTTTGTTATTACTCCCTCCGTCCCGGATGAAACGTCCTCTTTCTTTTCGGCGCGGTAATTTATGCGTTGTACTTTAGAAGTAAAAAATGGTGGTCCACTTGTACTTTAAAAGTAAAGAATGGTAATTTATGGGTATGTGTGTGGTAATGGGTATGTTAGATTTAATGTTGTGGGTCCCACATAAAGTAATTAGATGATTAATTATTTCCAAAAAAGGAATAGGGGACGTTTCATCCGGGACGGAGGGAGTATAATATAGATAGAATAATAATAATAATAATAATATAATGGGGGCGCGTGACACTACACGCAGGACACGAGGGAGGCTGTGTGCTATTACATATAAACCATAGGGAGGTAAACTACACCTTTCTAAATCATAGGGGGGTAAATTGCACCTTCGCGAAACCATAGGGGGGTAAAATTCACCCGACTCAAAAGATTTGCAAACATTATAGAAGTGTATCATTCATCTCACATGTCACATATATAAAATTACGCAATTCGTGTTTAGATAACGGTTACGGATTACTCGAAAAAAAAATTAGTAAAAATTATGCAATTGAAAAAGGAGACCGATTTTCATGCGCGGGATGCATGCTATTAGTGAGGTGGCATCTACCGTGTTTTCATATGCCAGAGCGACAATCGACGTGGGCGATTTTCTGATGATATAAACGGCGTACGCCTCTAACGTACGTCTCATTGATAGCCCTCGCTACAATACGCCTCCTCTCTTTCCTATGCTCCTCTGCTCTGTTTGCAGACGATAAGAATTTAGGAAACACCGAAATTCAGTTTCATTCTTAATTACCGCATGCTGAGTGGTATCAGCTTCGCACATAATCCTTGCCGGTTAGTTCCGCCTTGTTTTGTTTTTTTCCGTTCGATTATTTTGACGTCATTTCGCAATTCTGTTGTTGTCGAAGTTTGCATCTCGAATTTCAATTATAGCTTGTGGTTTAGGGTTTCTGAGCTAGTGATTTTTGTATTTATAATTTTAGTGTATAGTTCGAGTATTTGTGTAGGAGTTGGGGGTTATTTCATAGTTTGTGAGGTTAATTAATTTGTTGTTTATGGGGATTTGATGAGACGCCGCCCAGCGGCAGTAATTCCGGTGGTTGATCTGATGAAGGGGATGTTGGAAAATCGAAAGGTGTTTATATATATTTATATATATATATAAATTAGTTAGTTATTATGGAAAGTTAATTAACATTTATTGCTAATTTGACTTGGGCAAAATTCAGCCCTTTTTCGATCGCACTTTCGAGCCTCGATATTTATCCGATTTATGTTTTGAGATATATGATGTCGATCTACGTTTCGAGTAGATAATTATAGTGTGCTTAATTTCTCGATTCCGATTTTCGGTGAGTGAGAAATAGTGGCTCGAAGTTTGGGGGACAAAACTAATATGTTACCTAAAGTGGAGAAACTCACCTTATTCGGGTTTTGGAGAGTTATTACATTAATCAATGTCCCACATCGATTAATGAATAATGTTTTTGTGTGGTATTTAAGTCTCTACCACATTGTAGGAGATAACTAAGTGACATGTGGTGGGCTTGGGCCACACATGCTCATGCGCGCGAGCCTTTTCGCCGACCGCCTCACACGCGGCGGCGCGGCGCGCCGCGCCGCACCGCGCCCCGCGCCGCGCGCCCGTGCCCCGGCTCCGGCTCCGATTTCGGTCCGTGTCCGTGTCCGTGGACTTGGATCTTGACAATTGGTCCTTTGGGTGGTCTGTCAGGCTTGTTCGTTGGGCTTGGCAGTTGGGCTGGCCCAGTCGTTGGTGTAATGGACCGGCTACACCTGATTACTCTCCGTGATGCAGTGCTCCTCGAGACGTCGTCGTTTTATCTTTGGGGACAAAACACCTTAACCGAGAGCACTACCAGGGCATTTTTCATGTTGCGGAAAGAGGCCTTCCTCGACTCGACGATTCTTTTGTTTGTTTTATTTTTCCAGCTTACGGTTTATTTGTAATAGCAGCTTCTGTTTCCAACAATCGGAAGACGAAAAAATTATCACTTATACTCAAGCTGCTTCAAACCATGTCTTCCTCAAGTGCTGCAATCTCCGACGCTATCGCCGCCGCTGCTTCTGCTGCCACCACCAACCCCGCCGTTTCTGACGTCGTTGCCTCCTCCGCCAACGTAGTTCCACCGGTGTCTGTCCCTACACCTACTCCGGCATTTGCAAATCCAACCATCGCTGCCATGTCCGCCGCCACCGATGCTAGGATAGCACTTAACCGTGCTAATGCCTCTAACACGGCATTCAACTTCAATGCAATGTCCTCTGCCTTGAAGAGCAATGTCCCTTTTGGGAGTGTGAACCACCATGGAGTGGTGGGGGGTTTAAACCCGACCCTGACGGCACCTCTGCACTCGTCTAGAGTGTTGCCCGCTGCCGAGAAGCCGGCCAAGTTTGGTGGAGCTGACTTCAAAAGGTGGCAACAGAAGATGTTGTTCTATTTGACAACATTGGGGTTCACCACTGTGCTGATGGAGAATGCACCTGCCCCTCCAAATAACAACGAAGAGAACTTGGAAGTCCGCATAGCCTATGATAATTGGCTAACTTCTGACTACTTTTGTAAAAACTTCTTGCTTAGTGGACTAGATGATAGTCTGTACAGTGTATATGCAAATGTAAAGACCTCCAAGGCAATTTGGGAGGCACTTGAAAGAAAATACTGTACTGACGATGCAGGTACCAAGAAGTTTGTAGTCGCCAAGTTCTTGGACTACAAAATGGTGGACTCTCGATCGGTCATGGAGCAAGTGCAAGAGTTCCAACTCATTGTCCATGATGTCCACGACGAAGGTATGCTTTTGCCAGATGCTTTTATCGTGGAAACTGTAATTGAGAAGCTTCCCCCGAGCTGGAAGGACTTCAAGAGCTACTTGAAGCACAAGCGAAAGGAAATGACGCTCGAGGACCTTGTGGTCAAGCTCCGCATCGAGACCGACATGAGGACTCGAGATGGGAAGGGCAAAGCACCCATGGAGCCAAGAGTCAACCTTGCTGAGAAAGGTGGGAACTCCAACAATGCAAAGAGAGGGCGTCCGAATAGCAACCCCAAAGGGAAGGGCAAGGTGCAATCCCGCAAGTTTGAAGGGGACTGCTACAACTGTGGCAAGTCCGCCCACATGTCCAAGGACTGCCGAAAGCCGAAGAAGAAGAGGGCTTGTTAAGCCAATATGTTGGAGATTGACCTCACAGAAGCCGACCTTGCGGCCGTTGTCACTGAAGAAGCAAACGTCGTGGAGAATGAGGGGAAGTGGTATATTGATACCGTTGCCACGGCACATGTTTGTGGTGACCGAAGCCGCTTCACCAAGTACAAGAGTTGCCAAGGGAGGAAGCTCAATATGGGTAATCAAGCCTCATCTGAGGTAGTTGGCTATGGTATTGTGGTGCTGAGGTTGAGCTCCGACAAGAACCTTACCCTTGGAGAGGTGTTGCATGTCCCCGATATCCAATAGAATTTGGTGTCCGGCTCTGTACTAGTTAAGAGAGGTTTTAAACTAGTGTTTGAGTTTGACAAGTTTATTTTGTCAAAATTTGGAATGTTCCTAGGAAAAGGCTACCTGTCTGAGGGCCTTTTTAAGTTAAGTGTAATGGCGATTCGCCAAGAGCCCGTTGAGGCTAAGAATAATAATAATGAAGCTGCTTCCTCCTACTTGATTGAGTGTTCCGATTTATGGCATTCTAGATTAGGACATGTTAATCTAAATGCGATAAAAAGACTAGTTAATCTCGATCTACTGAAAGTAAATGAGTTTAACAAAACCAAGTGTGAAGTTTGTGTTGAAGCAAAATTGGCTAAGTTGCCATTTCATTATGTAGAAAGGAATACAAAACCTCTAGAACTCATTCACACTGACGTATGTGACTTAAAGTTTGTACAAACTATAGGTGGGAAAAAGTATTTTATTACTTTTATTGATGACTGCACTAAGTATTGTACTCTTTATCTTTTAAGGAGTAAAGATGAGGCAATTGAAGCTTTTACTAACTTCAAAGCAGAAGCCGAAAACCAACTTGATTGTAAAATCAAAATGGTACGAAGTGATAGAGGTGGAGAGTATGTAGCTCCTTTTGAAGAACTGTGTAAGACAAGTATTATTATTCATCAAACCACTGCCCCTATTCGCCTCAATCAAATTAAATGGTGTAGCTGAAAGGAAGAACCGAACCTTAAAGGAGATGATGAACGCCTTGTTGATAAGTTCTGGACTGCCCCAGAACATGTGGGGGGAAGTCGTTTTGACGGCTAACTACTTATTAAACAAAATACCTCTAAAAGGTAGAGATGTTACTCCTTACGAGTTGTGGAAAGGAAGGAAACCTTCCTATAAATACCTCAAAGTGTGGGGGTGTTTGGCTAAGGTAGAAGTACCTTTGCCTAAGCAAATTACAATCGGACCTAAGACCGTCGATTGTATGTTTATAGGATATGCACTTAATAGTAGTGCATATCGATTTGTCATTCATAAGTCGGCCGTGCCCGATATGAATGTTGGAACTACTATTGAGTCAAGGAATGCTATATTCTTTGAACATATCTATCCTTGTAAAAAGGATGATAAAGTTGAGTCAAACTCTAGTGGTGAAGCAAGAGAAGTTGCTAGTGGTTCTAGAAATGTGGGGGTAGAACCCGATGCACGTAAAAGGCAAACTGACGATCTTGAAACTTTAGAACCAAGACGTAGCACTAGAGCAAGAGTTGCTAAGGACTTTGGTCCTGATTATGTTGTCTTTCTTTTGGATGAAGAACCGCAGTCTATAAAAGAAGCTCTTTCTAGACCCGATGGCCCATTTTGGCAAGAAGCTGTCCAAAGTGAAATTGATTCCATTATGCAGAATCACACTTGGGTCTTAGCAGACTTACCCGAAGGTTGCAAGCCCTTAGGATGTAAATGGATCCTAAAAAGAAAGTATAAGGCAGATGGGTCAATTGACAAATATAAAGCTCGTTTAGTGGTTAAAGGCTTTAAGCAAATTGAAGGATATGATTTCTTCGATACTTATTCGCCTGTAACGAGAATTACGTCTATCTGTGTGCTTCTCGCGATTGCTTCTTTGCACAATCTTGAGATTCACCAAATGGATGTGAAAACTGCCTTTCTAAATGGAGATTTAGAAGAGGAAATTTATATGGAACAACCTGAAGGGTTTGTAGTACCTGGCCAAGAGCGAAAGGTATGTAAGTTGGTGAAATCCCTATATGGGTTGAAACAAGCACCATTACAATGACACTTGAAATTCGACGAGGCTATGTTGTCGAATGACTTTAAGAATAATGAATGTGAGTGTGTTTACATAAAGAACACAAAGAATGGTTTTGTAATTGTTTGTCTTTATGTAGACGACATGTTAATTATGGGACAAAACCTTCAAGTCATAAATGACACCAAGCGTATGCTTAAGAGAACTTTCGATATGAAAGATATGAGAGTTGCTGATGTTATTCTTGGAGTGAAGATTCAAAGAACTTCCAAAGGGATTGTTTTGTCTCAATCTCATTATATTGAGAAAGTGCTTAAGAGGTTTAACGCCTTTGATAGTGCGCCGGCAAAGACTCCTCTAGAAGTTAATGTTCACTTGAGCAAGAATAGGGGTGATCCTGTTGCTCAAGAGGATTATGCTAGAGTTATTGGTTGTCTTATGTACATCACGAATTGTACGAGGTCTGATCTAGCTTGTCCGGTGAACAAACTGAGTCGCTATACTAGTAATCCTAGTAGAGAGCATTGGAAATCTCTTGTAAGAGTTCTGAAGTATTTGAAATACACTCTTAACTTTGGGTTGCACTACTCGAGACATCCCCCAGTACTTGAAGGGTACTGTGATGCAAATTGGATATCCGACACTAAAGATTCGTTGTCTACTAGTGGTTATGTTTTCACTATAGGGGGAGGAGCTGTGTCGCGGAGATCCACGAAACAGACGTGCATAGCCCGATCCACCATGTAATCTGAATTTATTGCTTTAGATAATGCCGGTGAGGAGGCCGAATGGCTACGTAATTTTCTTGAAGATATTCCATGGTGGACGAAACCTGTGCCACATGTGATGATTCACTGTGATAGCCAAGCGGCTATTGGTAGGGCCAAGAGTGGGTTGTATAATGGTAAGTCGAGACATATTCGTCGTCGACATAATACCGTGAGACATTTGATCACGAGTGGGGTTATCTCTGTAGACTATGTGAAGTCTATCGATAACCTAGCGGATCCGCTTACTAAGAGTTTGAATCGAGATCAAATGTATAAGCTCGTAGAGGGAATGGGAGTTAAATCCACAAGTTAAAGACGATTATAGTGGATACCCAACCTTGTAAATTGGAAATCCCATGTACTTGGTTCAATGAGAAAACTAAGTTATATGAGTCTATTGATACCACACTCAAATAGTCTATTTCCTAAAAGAGCTCGAGAGTGTTGGTGACCTGTCAAGTGGTGAGGATAAGTCTTTGATTTTTAATGATTCTTAGATGCCTTGAGAAGGTGGAGTATGACAGGATACTCGAGTAAGAATCACCTATGTAAGTGAGAAGTGAGGGCCGCTTCTATGTAACACTTATGAATCCAAAGAGGTTGTCCATGGCCAGTAAAGGACACAAACGTGAGAACGGACGAGGTTGAGACTTTATAGTGTTGGTGCTATTGTCTAAGTATACACTATGGAGGAATAGTTCAAGGCCACGTGTCCACTAGTCCACCAGTATGCTCGATAGCACTGACTAAGAAAGGTTCAAGGTCACAAGCCACCTACCTTGATGCTTTATTGTCTCTTGAGGACAGAGCTGTGTGTCTGCATGCATGCATTTGGCTATTTTCACTCATGTGGGGGGATTTTTGGAAAATCGAAAGGTGTTTATATATATTTATATATATATAAATTAGTTAGTTATTATGGAAAGTTAATTAGCATTTATTGCTAATTTGACTTGGGCAAAATTCAGCCCTTTTTCGATCGCACTTTCGAGCCTCGATATTTATCCGATTTATATTTTGAGATATATGATGTCGATCTACGTTTCGAGTAGATAATTATAGTGTGCTTAATTTCTCGATTCCGATTTTCGGTAAGTGAGAAATAGTGGCTCGAAGTTTGAGGGGACAAAACTAATATGTTACCTAAAGTGGAGAAACTCACCTTATTCGGGTTTTGGAGAGTTTTTACATTAATCAATGTCCCACATCGATTAATGAATAATATTTTGTGTGGTATTTAAGTCTCTACCACATTGTAGGAGATAACTAAGTGAGATGTGGTGGGCTTGGGCCACACATGATCATGCGCGCGAGCCTTTTCGCCGACCGCCTCACACGCGGCGCGGGCGCGCCGCGCCGCACCGCGCCCGTGCCCATGCCCGTGCCCGTGCTGCCGTGCTCGGCCCCGGCTCCGGCTCCGGTTCGGTCCGTGTCCGTGTCCGTGGACTTGGATCTTGGCAATTGATCATTTGGGTGGTCCGTCGGGCTTGTTCGTTGGGCTTGGCAGTTGGGCTAGGCTATTGGACTGGTGGGCTGGCCCAGTCGTTGGTGTAATGGACCGGCTACACCTGATTACTCTCCGTGATGCAGTGCTCCTGCTGCACCAGAGTGTATCTTTTGGAAGCCTCTGGAATGTGGCTGTAGAAATCTCCAACTCTCAACCTTCCATATCTCCACTCCCCTGAAACTGTCGCCTGCCTTAATTGGTAGGAGTTATTCCTGCAATCAATCACCTGGTGGATCTGCCTATAAATAGGAAGCTTCACATCATTCCAAAGATACATCAACATCTGCAACAACAAGCATTCCTAGCTAGCTCTGCATTTCATACTTAGCTCTTAGCTGTCCAGCTTTTGTCCTCGCCGGAAAAGTCCTGTTCGTCGGAGCTCGAAGATCTTGCGGTGCTGCAATTCTCGAGACGTTGTTTCATCTTTGGGGACGAAACGCCTTAACCGAGAGCACTATCGGGGCGTTTTTCGTCTTGCGGAGAGATGCCTTCCTTGACTCGACGGTTCTTTTGTTTATTTTATTTTTCCGGCTTACGGTTTATTTGTAATAGCAGCTTGTGTTTCCAACAGGGGAATGGGAAAATGCAGCATTCTTGGATTTGTATGTTAGTTGTATTATCGGCTTTCTTTTGGTTATGCTTGTTGTACTTCCATTTTATGGTGCTTGGTGGTGGTGGTGGTGTTACTGATTCTTTTACTCGATTAGAACGATTAGAACCGGTTAGTCGTTCTGAGATTGATGTTGGGATTGAGAGGGAAAGAGTAGTAGAGAGTGTTTCCTATGATCAAACTAGGGTTCAGGAAAAACAGAGAATGGGGAATGAATATAGGCGTACACGTACACCTGAGAGGCCGACGTATCCATTTATGAGGGCATTGAGAACAGTAGAGAACAAGAGTGATCCATGTGGTGGTAGGTATATTTATGTTCACGATCTTCCCCCGAGGTTCAATGAGGATATGCTTAAAGAGTGTAGGAGTCTTAGCCTATGGACTGACATGTGTAAGTTCACCACAAACGCGGGTCTAGGTCCGCCATTAGAGAACACTGAGGGTGTTTTCTCGAATACTGGTTGGTATGCAACCAATCAGTTCGCTGTGGATGTGATTTTTCAGCAACCGGATGAAGCAATACGAATGCTTGACAAATGATTCATCTCTTGCTGCTGCGGTTTTTTGTCCCCTTCTACGCCGGATTTGATATTGCTAGGTATCTTTGGGGGCATAATGTTTCGACTCGAGATGCTGCGTCTCTGGCTGTGGTTGAGTGGCTGATGAAGAGGCCGGAGTGGAGTGTTATGGGAGGGAAGGATCATTTTCTTGTGGCAGGTAGGATAACGTGGGATTTTAGGCGATTGTCCGACCAAGAGTCGGATTGGGGTAACAAGCTCCTCTTCTTGCCGGCTGCAAGAAACATGTCTATGCTTGTTGTGGAGTCGAGCCCTTGGAATCCGAACGATTTTGGGGTTCCGTACCCAACCTACTTCCATCCGGCTAGGGATGGTAATGTGATTGCTTGGCAGGATAGGATGAGGAAGCTTGAGAGGAAGTATTTGTTTTGCTTCGCAGGTGCTCCTCGTCCGGGCAATGTTGAATCCATCCGCGGGCAGATAATCGATCAATGCAAGGATTCGACCTCGTCAGAGCTCACTTTTTTGCTTTCAACCTCAAGGCGATTCGTACACAAGGAGATCAGCGTTCGACTCCATGCTTGCTGGTTGCATACCGGTATTTTCCCATCCGGGCTCTGCTTACATTCAGTACACGTGGCATCTACCGAAGAATTACTCAGTGTATTCGGTTTTCATACCCGAGGATGACATTCACAAGAATGTCAGCATAGAGCAGAGGCTGAGCCAAATCCCTGCAGAGAGGGTGAAGGAAATGAGGGAGGTGGTTATAAACCTCATTCCGCAACTGATATACGCTGACCCTCGGTCCAAGCTTGAGACGTTTAGAGACGCGTTTGATGTAGCTGTCGGTGCAGCTATCAACAAGGTGACTAAGTTGAGGAGAGACATTGTTGAGGGGAGGAGGGATGATGGTTTTGTTGAGGAGATTAGCTGGAAATATGATTTGGTGGATGAAGGTCAAGTTGGGAGACCTCATGAATGGGATCTGTATTTCGCGATACGTAAAAAGGAGGGGAAGGGCGATTCGGAGAGTGGATCTGCTGAAGTAGCTAAGAACTCTTGGAAGAATGAACAAAGATAACAATGATGGGTGCTGGTGAGGTATGGATACTAAGCTTTTCTTGATGATTTATAGGATTAATTTGATTTAGGTTACATAATTATGCTTGTGTAGTATTGTTTATATTGTTCATTTGAATCTCAATGTCCCTTGTTTTCTGTTAGTTAATTGAGTGAGGGAACGATCAATTCTTGATTACATGTGTTTCAAATATTACTTCTTTTGTATTAAATCATACTCCCTCCGTCTCACCCGACTTGTCTTGTTTCTTTAATATCACGTAGATTAAGACGAGTGGGTGGTTGTGTGTATATGAGTAGGTGATTGTGTGTAGAAGAGTAGGTCATACGAAGAAAACGTGGGAACTTGTGTAGTAATTATTTTCCTTTTTAGGAAACAAGATAAGTCGGGTGGGACGGCCCGAAAAAGAATACAAGACAAGTCGGGTGGGACGGAGGGGGTATAGTCTTTCCTTTCACTATCTTGATCTGAGTTGTGACCAATGCTTTTAAATTCAATTAGGATTTGATGATCATCATAACTGAAACTAGTTGTTTTTATTACAACAATAAAAATGAAATCCAATCATACAATCATTGCTATATCTCTTCCTCTACATGTGATGTTTACCCCTAAAACACTTTCCTTCTTCCATTGCTTGATTTGTTTCTAAGCCGTTGCAGAAGCCATGAATCCCTGCTGCAAGAATGGATTACTCTTTGCTGCACTTTCTTCCTCCTCGTCCTCCTCCTCCTCCGCGTCCCATAGAAAGCTAGCGTATGCAGCGTGTATGTGGCTGATACGAAAAATACACGTACTTGTGAAAAACGCATAAAATTAAGATGTATTCTTAAAAAATGTTGCACGAAAAACCCTCTCGTATACCTGCTCTCGGGCGATGCTCGAACCGCTCTTTCGAAACAGTTTGCAGCTCGGTCTCTATCATGATGCACCTCCCAAATTAGCTTAGCGTATTGTGATAGAGTTTCACCATCTTCTTGATCTGCCAAAATTGCCCTCGAGTAGTATTCTTCTGCTGCTCCAACATCTCCCTTCATCTATCCACATTCAATTTCATGATCAGTTGCAGAAATTGGTTTGAATTCATACTCATATTGAAAATCAAAATCAAAATGCGCTACCTGATACAAAAACTGAGCGTAATTTCTGAGGAATAACGGATCGCCGGGATTATCTTCCAGCATTCTCTTGTAGTGCTCCTCCATGCTAACGCCGCGACTGTCGCCGCCGTCCCTATCGAAAGCGACCGGCCGGTAACTACCTCTTCCGCCGCCGCCGTTGTTGCCGTCGCCGTGGGAGAAATCAATACCTAAGGATCCGATTCCAGCTGCGAGACACCTCTTCCCCTCACTATTCGATCTAAAATTGCAATTACCGTTCGCGTTACCCCCAATTTGCTCCAAAACAGAGTTTTCAGCCCTAATTGGACTGTAATCGTAAACATCTTCATCGTTTTCTTCATCTTCTTCGTCGCTATCGCATTCGAAACTAGTCCACAACCGGTGGGTGGAGAGAGAGGGGATCGACTCCAAGGTGCAGCAGGAATTCCTCCGGCCGGATTTCTTCGCGAGGCTGAACTCGTCGACATTATACGAAGCGTCAGCCAGTCCTTCGAGATTCCCATCGGATTGAACACGACGAAATCCACTGCCGCCGCCGCCTTTGAGATCGGTTAACGAAGGGGAAGAATGGAAGAGGGATTTTCTGAACTCTTGAGAGCCTCCATTGCAACATGAGATTTTGGCATGAACTGAATTTGGTGTGTGTTTTTGCCGCTCAGATTGGTGGTGATTGTGGTTGTTGCTGGGGCTTTCCGCGAACGATTGTAGAAGGGATCCAAGAACCGGCGTTGAAGAGCTTCTTAGCAGCATGATTTCTCTTCTGGGTGTTTATGTGTTAGCAAGATAAGAGTGTTGACAAATTCCTGAATTGGTGATTTATTTTAAGTAAATATTGATGATAATGGTTGATTTAATTAAGTTTACCTTCAATTGGGGGAATCTGCAGACTGAAAGAGGAGATGCTGTATTGTAGAATAGGTTTTATGAGAGGAGATTAACCTTTTTATATAAAGGAAGAGAGAGAGAGAGAGAGAGAGAGAGAGAGAGAGAGAGAGAGAAAAGAGAGAGAGAACTACAATTTGCAGACAATTTGGGATGCTAAAAGTATGTTTGAAATTGGTAGAATTATGTGGGGTGGAGAATTGATGAAAGTGGCTGGCAGAGGGAGAAAAATCTGAGCATGCAGTGTATACAACATTCAAATTGACTAAAAAACGTTTTTGTGTTCTAGTAATTGAGCAGATTCCTTCTCATTTCATTTGCCTCTTTTCTCCCATAGAATCTTCTCTCGTATTTTCTTATGTCTCATTCATTTTTCGCTGTCATTTTTAACTATAAGCATTTAAGTGCTTACGATTTAAATTTTAACGTTATCGTAAACACTTAGGTGCTTACAGTTAAAATATAAATGGGACACGAGTGAGATACAAGAAAGTGGGACTGAGGATTCGAATTGCTCTTATAGTTAAAATGTGTGTGGGACACGGCTGGACACAAAAAAGTGGGACAGATGATTCAAATGGTTCTTGTCTACACCTTAACAGCCGTACACGTGTCCTCCGCCTGCCGCTTTTTTTGGTTGTTGAAAGTCGTTAACAATTCACCGGCCAAATTAGAATTGGGCTTACCCGGTGCTGAATTGGGCCGAATTTGAGAGCACAAGAATCGCACCTAGTTGGCCCATCATGAATACCCAGTGGGCCATTAGGGTTTTGGGCTGGAAAGCCCAATGGGCTTTCAGTTCGGTTTAATAAATTTAAAACCCAAATATCTCATACAAAGAAAGGTGGACTAATTCACTATACATTGTAACCCCAGGGCCGGTCTTAAGAGAAAATAGGCTCGGAGCGAAAAAATAAAAGTGGGCCCCTCTATCTATCATCACGAAAACATAATAAGCGCGATACTAATTCATAAATAAAATTCACAAAAAAAAAAAAAAAAATCAAACATTTTTTCTTGCAAAATCATTTAAAACATATTTATTTAGCTAAATTATAAGCTAAAGTATGATATGAAAATAAAAGAATATTGGACACTTGAATTGAGGGATTATAAGACATGTTAATATAGAAATAAAAGTAGAAAATAGTCCAAAAATCCAAAAAAAATGATTCGTGGCCAATCATTTTGAAAAGGCTACACACCACCACCCGCCAATATTATCATCTCCCTCATCTCTCCCTTTCTCTCTCTTATTTCGCCACAATGGCAGCCCTGCAGTCTCTCGCTTTCTCTTCTCCAATCTCTCATTGCTCTCATCAGTCTCGCTGCGCTCCAGGTGTCCCCTTCATCTCTCTCTCTCTCTCTCTCTCTCTCTCTCTCTCTCTCTCTATATATATATATATATATATATATATATATATATATATATACGTGCCAATGTGCGTGCGCTCTTCATTAATCAATTTTAGGTAAATTCGGAATTATATTTGGTTAAATGTCTATGCATTTACAAATTCTACCAGCAGTAGGAGTTGATTCTGTTGTTCAAGAACATGAGCTCATTAAATTAGACTTCTTCTTAGTTTCAAACACGTTTTCTGAAGTCCAATTTGTTCAATTCCGCTTTAAATTGTGTCGAAGATTGGCAATTTAGGAAACTCGCGTCATTAGTTCAGAGAATTAGTTTGAAAGGGGTCAAATTAATGCTTAATTTGCATATTTCTAGCTTGTCCGAAACCCTAGTTTTGAATTTCTTAAGAAAAAATCATTATTTGACTTAAATTATTTTCTTTCTAGCCAATGTAGCTTAGTGTCCTTTTAATAGTTTACTCAATGTAGCTGATGAGGATCTTGGTATTGTGGATTAAGTTCATTATAATCATGCTTCTACAGATTGTCTGATTAATTTAGGATAATGTTAATGCAATCTATCACATTACTAATCATGGTTTTCTTTCATTATGTTAGGCTTGTTGATAGGAACTATTCACTCTAGTGTAAGCTCGTCATTCAATGGTCAGTCTTTACATCTACCACACTCAAATCTGCCCAAACACGGCCGAATAACAGTCACGCGCAAGATGACCGTTATGATGGTGAAGCCTACGATTCAGTTCATTCAGGGGACCGACGAACAGACAATCCCGGATGTGAGGCTAACGAAATCACGGGATGGGACTAATGGCATGGCCATTTTCACATTCTCCGAGCCATCTGTTTTCGACTCATCCAGCGTGGTTGGTGACATTACGGGTTTCTACATGATTGACGAGGAGGGAGTGCTTCAGTCGGTCGATGTGAACGCAAGGTTTGTGAACGGGAAACCTGCTGGGATCGAGGCTAAGTATACGATGCGTACTCCACGAGAGTGGGACAGGTTCATGAGGTTTATGGAGCGGTACGCCAATGCTAATGGTTTGTCATTTGTGAAAAAATGAAGCTCTGCATATATCTTTTCCCTTTGAATTCATTTTTCAGTATTACTTTTGCCGATTGCAATCGTGTCGTTGGAATTAGGTCGAATACGAATATTGAACCGAGAGGTATTGAGAAGGTATGTTTCATTTGATATGATAAGATAATCATGGCTCACTTCATTTCTTTGTCTAGCATTTCTACTTGCTTAAAACTACTTCATGATAAAACATTGCATCCTCATATTGTATTATGAAGTATGAACTTTCTACTGTCCTAATACAGAAATAGGACAGCTTTAAATTACTACAGCAATCTTGTTTAGTAGTGATAAACTAGAGTCTGATACTTATGTTGCTATGTAGATGACCATGTCACGGAAACCGGGCTTCGAACCCTAGTGTTACTTCTTGTATTCACCCATGTTAAATGCCCTTCTGCAAACCTTGCATTCTTCGTTTGAACTCTTCTCTTTGAGATAAACCAAACTCTGTAGCTCAGAGTTTGGTTTGCACGCCTGAACACCAGACGACGTGGTTTAACTCTCACGGTAACTCCCTCGGGAGCCTTCAATTCCAGCGAGTAGATGGAATTAGGGCTGCCCACATTTGTTAGCTTTCTCTTTATCATCTTTCTTGAATCTCCTTTCTTGAATATCACAGAAAATGAGGGATAATTGAGGCTGAAGCCTCTGTTCTTCTTTAAAACGTCGTGGCAAGTCACGTTCCGTTGAGTAATGCTGAGTATTTCTGACCTTGTGTATCTTAGAGTACATAGATGAGTAATGTGGTCGTCTGGTCGGATGTCGTATATCAGTCCCGGATTGATTGCTCGATCCGGACTCACTTGCCCTGCTCCTATAGCAAAGAGGTCAGCAGGCTTATCTCCATCCATTATTGGCTTTCCTTGATGATCATACATATCTGCAGTAGTCATGAGTGCAGATTTTACGGCGGCCGGACTCCATTTGGGATAAGCCGAGTGGATCAGAGCTGCGAGTCCACTTACATGGGGGCATGCCATGGAAGTCCCTGACATGACAGTGAAGTTCACTCTTCTAGAATCTTCCGGAAGGGCGCTGGGGCCGAGGTTTTGAGGCCACGCGGCGATGATGTTGACACCGGGGGCGATCATGTCCGGTTTTAGGATTGAAGGGTCTGTATAACTTGGCCCTCTTGATGAGAATTGTGCTACTGCAGGTGCTCTTGAGTTGCCTATTACTGTCCCTCCGAATATGATTCTTGCTTTAGGCTTCCTTGTTGTGTTTATGTAGCTTTTGAGCTTATACGCCTCGTCGGAGCCGATTAGTGTTGCTGGGAGGAGATGAACATCTACTGAATCTTCCTCTAGGTTAATCTCTGTGTTGGCTAGGATCATTGCAGCACCACCGGCTTGTTTTACTATTTCGCCCTTCTCGGCCCGGCCGTTTATACCGCGGTCGCATACCACCATCTTGCCTTTAACCTTTGCTCTTGGGAGAGAGCCTCTTAAGCAGAACTCACTCCCACTATTGCCTCCGGTGATGTAGACGAGCTCAAGCGTTTTCTCAGCAGAGGTGATGCCCTTACCGGGGTACATTGATTCGCCGTATAGAAGCTTCCGATTGCCTAGCCGGACTACGGCCAGAAATTTTCGGTCGAGTGTGCTAGCGCCTATGGTTGCAATCCATGGAGCCTCATTTGCAACTGAGTTTTGAATGGGACCATTGTTTCCTGCTGCACATATTACTGATATGCCGTGTTCTATCGCTCGGAAGCTTCCGATAGCGATCGTGTCCTCATAGAGCGGGACCGGGAAGCCGCCTAACGAGAGTGAAAGCACGTCGACGCCGTCGCCGATGGCAGCATCCATGGCTGCAAGAATGTCCGAGCTGTAGCACCCACTGGACCAACAGACTTTGTACACAGCAATGTGTGCAGCAGGAGCCAAACCTCGAGCCTCGCCGCCTCCACTTCCCAGGACGTTCGCCCTCGGAACTGGAGCTCCCCCGGCTATGGAGGCCGTGTGGGTTCCGTGGCCATGGGAGTCGCGTGGTGACAGGTATTCGGCTACCGTATCGGAGCCTCGCCCCACACTGTGGCCTTTACTGAAGTATCTGGCACCAATGAGCTTTCTATTACAACTCAAAGCATTGAAGCTCTCCCCTTCTTGGCATATCCCTTTCCATCGATTCGGAACCGGTGGCATCCCGACATCGTCGAAGCTCGGACTCTCCGGCCAGACGCCGGTGTCGAGCACGCCTATGATCGATCCCCTACCGAACTGAGACTTGTTCCACGCGCCGCCTTCTCTCGTAGGAGCCAACCCCAAGAACCTATAAGAGTAAGTAGTGTGGAGCTCAAGCTTCGTATCGGGTCTCACCGATATAACGTCGCGTAAGCTCTTCAACGTCTCGGCCTCCGACGTCGAGAGCCGAGCGGCAAATCCTTCCACGGCGGCGGTGTATGAATACAAGAGGCGTGGCTCCGAATCATCCTCTACATAAACGGAATTTTCGAGGAAAGAGAGGTGCCAGTGAAGGGTGGAGGCGAAATGGGAACGCGACGGCGCGTGTGGGTGGAGCTGAACAATGTAGGTTTGTAGATCATCATGTGCATGTAAAGGAAGGAAGTAGAATGAAAGGAAGATGAGAAGGAGAGAAGCTTTGAGTTCCATTGGAAGAGAGAGAGAGGATAGGGATAGTATTGATGCATGGGGAGAGGGAGGGAGGGAGGGGGTATTTGAAGGGGTGGGAGGGAAGAAGAGACGCTCTGCTACAGAAGGGTGAAGAAGCTCGTGAGTTTGAAGAGCGTTAGCAGAAAGTGAGAGCCTTCGGTTTTTTTACTTGAGTATTTGGATTTTCACGAGTAATTGTTGCTCTAATTTATTGCAGTTATTTTTGAATATTTACCAATATAATCTAAGATTCATTAATTCTTTGTAATTTATACAATTTCTTCCAATATAATCCCTCCATCCTTTTAAAATGTCGTTTCTTTTCGGCACGTAGATTCATCATCCGGGTTACAATCCTCCACGAAAAGCATACAATAAAAAAGATTGATAAAATACAATGTGGTGATCAAATTGCAAACTAGACCACTAACTATTCTTTAGCCTACGAGCTTGCCCCATGAATGCACACAAAAGCTCATAGTATCTCGGCTACGGGTTTATCTCGTCACACGAAAAACTCATGGTATCGAGTCTTATATATCTTACATATCGAATGACCACACCAAAACTGGAAATTAGTCAGTTGCTTCTTCCTCAGTAATAACCGGTGTAATATGAAGAAGGGGGGGCAGCACCAGGAGTTTGCTGGGCTGGAGATGCAGCCACAGCAGGCTGCGCATAAGCCGGCTGGGGATACGCCTGAGGAAAATGGAAATTAATCATACATAATATACAAAAATCTGCCCTATAAATAAATAACAGAAAAAAAATATATATATTCTTCAACCCTATATATTCAATCATAAGGTCGAAATGCTATGGTAACAAAACAATAAACTTTTGTGTTACCTGAGCTGGATAAGTCTGAGGATAAGTTCCATATGCTGTACTTTGGGGAACTGATTGTGCTGCCTGAGGATACGCATAACCGCCATATGCAGCCTATAACCAGAGAGAGAGAGAGAGAGAATTAGTGATACGTATTCTGCAAAAGCACCTTACAAGTAACATATCAAGTTAAGTGGCAATGCATACTTATATGTGCCACGAGTATCGTGTAGTATTTCATAACCACAAGAATATAAAGGTGGTTTACATCATCATTAATCGAGAAAAGGGATTGCATGCTATCAAACAAATAGAAAATACGAACAGGTTTTAGCACTCGACTCACCAATCAAACAATATTTCAAGTTTGCAAGATATCTTCGGAAAAAAGTCGATCTCAACTGATACCCATAAAATCGAAAACAGGAAAGAAAAATGAAACATACCTGCTGTGCATAGCCAAGGTTCCACTGTTGAGGCTGAGTTTGTGAAGCTTGGGGCCAAGCTTGAGGCTGTGCACCATAACCTGCTGGCCACTGATTTTGTGTACTGGGATATGCACCCATCACAGATGGTGCAGAAGTCGAAACAAGCGACTTTGCAAGTTTTGTTCTGTCTGAAGCTAAATAGTCCTCTGCATGACGCTTCTTTGACAGTGCTGTGCTTTTATGGTTCAAGAATAATTTCGAATGTCGATAATCAGCTTTCTTTACAGATTCAGCATCTCCAAATAGATCCAAGAACTGCAAATTTTATTTATAAAATAAGCCAAAACTTGTATGCCCGAGCAAAACATCTATATATTCATACCAACTAGAATCAGAAGCCGCAATTGTAGTTATTACCTCCAAGAAAATGCTCGACAACTCCTCCCTTTCATCAACACTTGCGACATTAGGGTTGTCGTGACTCGGAACGATAAACTTCTCTACCAAGGAATCCAAATATTCTGTTTGCTTTGGAAGAGTTTGAATCGACTCTAAGTGAATCATTGCCTGAAATAAGCTCAAATTAAAATACGAAGACACTTTCACTTTTCACATTGAACGCTGTGTTACGTGACCATTTCCTTTAGTTTTGGATAAGCAAAAGAGAGGTAAGCAAAAGCTAAATTCAGAGCATCGAAAAGTCAGGCAAGTATAAAACCTCCAGCAGCGGTTTTGACAGTGATGCACTCTCCACACCTCGAACAAGAATCTCTCTTGCCTTATCAACATTGCCAGAAACCTTCCATAAGAATTTTAAGGATGCATGAGATGCCACCAGATATTCATAAGTGTAAATGGCTCACAACCTGATTAGAATACAATGAATCGAATCGTACCAAGAATACAAATCGTGAATACTGAGCAAACAACAAAGGCAAAGCCTGTGATTGCTCCTTTCCTTTCTCGATAGCAATTGCCTGCTCATACAAAGAACAAGCATCTTCTAACTTCCCCTGCAAAACGAAAAAACAAAGTGTAAGAAAATGAAGCAGCACGATTAACCAGTTGGAAAAAACCATAGCCAAGAATTATTACAAGTCGCTGTTCCATGTTGGCATGCTTGATTATTGCTTCTAGAAGCCCAGGCGAAATTCCAGTGTGCACAAACTGATAAGCAGATCGGGCTCCGGAAATGTCACCATGCTGCTCTTTAAACCGAGCAGTGAAAAGATGGATCTCTGGTTGCCTCTGTGCATACATTACACAGTACCACATAAAAAAAAGCTTCGGTTAACTAACCAGTAGCCACAATCAATTGATGCAAGTAATCATTTATAACTATAACTATAACTATACTGTACTGCAGCAATGTAATTCATTAAAGAACATCAGCTTGAAATTACACACTTAAAAATATGGTAAATCTTTGAGAGAGATTAAACCCCTTAAAGAATTACATGCGGGAAATTAAAGTGGCATATGTTGAGCATCAAATCCATATTAAAATGAAGGGAAAAGAATAGCGATTAGTCTGCCATAACTGCCACGTTCAAATGAAGGGGAGCGTAGATAAATAAGAAAAGTTCTTAAGCAAAAAAAAAAGAACACTCTAGCATGCTCAAAAATCATTATTTATATTAGCAACAAGAAAGAAAAAAAAGAACGGCACGATTTTGGTCAATTTTGGTCGGGATAAAAAATAATTTGATCAATGCACACAAGTTTGCGAATACATCAAGCACTCCTATTGTACACTTAAGATTATTGAAAATAATTTTTTAGTGAAATTCTTTACTCCGTACCTTAACAAACACTTGAGTAGCACGAGCAAGCGCATTTTCTGCAAGCTCCATACTGCCACTAGCTTCCATACACAAAACATAACGTATCCAGAATTCAGAATACCTAGCACACGCTATTAAACACCTTTCATAGAGCTTAACAACCTGAAAAATGTAGATGAGTTTACGGGTCAACAATTCAAATCCAATGTTATGAAAGGAAGTATCAAAAGAAGTAAAATGGAGAAATGCACAAGGAATACTCCTCGCGGCTGAAAAGGGAGGCCCCTCAAATACGAAAGGAGGGACCCTCCTTGACTGACAGAGAGATGGTTAGGAAGATAAGAACACACCTGCATGCATAACGTTGGAACTTTAAAACAAAAATATTGTATACTACACATCATGAACCCGGGACTCACAAATGAGAGATCGAAGTACTTATCCTTATAGAAAGCAAACGGAACGCCCATGCTTTAGTCCAAGTTCAATATCCCGTAATTAAAGTTGTTTCTCCAACGGTTTAGCCAATAAAGCATATGACGCAGCAGATACTACTTAACTGTAAGTCAATGTATAACAAGGACAACTAAAGCTACAAACCAAGAGAAATTAGAAAAAGTCGGAATATAATAATACTATGCTACCTTGTTGAAGTCATCTCCACCTTCCGTAAAATCAAGATAACTGTGCCAATTTTCAAGCTCGGCAACATTGAGGGGCCGCACATGAAAATAGGGTCTCCTTATTGATGTTTCAAAACCAATGATCTTAGAATCGAAATCTTTAGCTTTCTTATAAATTTCTTCCCTGATTGCAATGTACATCTCCAATTCCTCAGCATTTTTTAAGTTTGTGTTTACAGCCTTAGGTGATTGTTCAGCAGCGCTACGAGGATCCTCTCCCTCATTTTCTTCAGAATTCGCAACAGCAAGGGCAGCTGCTTCCTCAGCAGTCCGCAACTCAGAGAGAGGACGATTGGCAACCAACTCTTTAAACCTGTAAGAACCAGCATACAGACACAAGAGAGAGACTAAACCATCAGTCATGAGGTACAAGCCAACACCTCAAGTATAAATCTACAAGCAAGTCATTATTCCTGCCAACTCTTTCAATCCAGTAAATGAAAATGAAGAATAAAACAAACATAACGAGGTTAAGGGAAATATACTCGGGGGAAAGTGTTAGTCCTGATTCATATTTTGACTGCAATACAGCTACTGATATGGTTGACTTGGAAAATAGAAACAAACATGATCTCAGTATCGATAAGTTCATTTTCATAAATGCAATAGTTAATAAACAGAACCAGTCTAAAGTACAAAATGTTACCCTTCAAAATAACGATCCAGCTGCTGATTTGGAATTGCTAAAACCCTTGTGTAAATTGTAGCGACACGGGGCCAATCTTGTTGTGAAATTTCATACTCAATGTATTTGTCCCACATCGGGAAGCATAGATAATCGGTTCCAACGTATGCTAAAGCTCTTTCAAATAGCCTGAAACACCAGAACAGTAAAATGACTGTAAAACTCAGTAAGGATGCAAGAAACTGACGATCACCCTTAAAGCATAACCTGATGATATAGAGGAAGGAATAATTCACTCAAGAGCTGTTAAAAGTTCTGAACTAACAACCAATGCTATGCATTTACCTTCCTCAAAATAATCTTACACAGCTTGAGAGAGAGGAAGCAAGTCATCTTAACCATACAGTGCAACAGCTTTCATGAAAACATACAATTATAATACAGTTAAACCTCGATAAAGTAATATTAGATAAAATAATAATCTCGCTAAGATAATAATTTCTTCCGGTCCCGATATGGGTCAATGCACTAAAATAATGTTCGATAAAGTAATAACCTCGTTAAATGAATATATTTTTTTTCGGTCCCAAGGTTATCACTTTATCGAGGTTTAACTATAACCCTAGGGAGAAGTAGGAGTGAAAGGGTGATGAAATCATGTTACAACTGAGTTCCAAAACTCAGCTACAAAATAGTCGCAGATAAGAGTTTGCATATCGGGGGGAAAAAAATAGATTATGATATGCAATCCCTACAAATGTTTACACCTCAGACATCAGTAATGGCTATTGCAGATGGCTGAAATCATGTAAGAGTGCGACGAAAGAACATATTTCAACACAATATCACCAAGAATAAGCACATACAGGTTTAAAGGCATAGTAGCTAGGGAATTACCTTCTGATAGTTTCAGGGTCTCCGTAAGTACCAATTGCGAAGACACAGTAGTGCAACCACATGTCCACAGAGTAGGTAACTCCTTGAACTGCTCGTTCATAAATCTCTGCAACTTTGTCCATTGAGCTGAGGCGTGCCTCGTGATCAGCGTACTTCTTCCAGTAGCCATAGCATAGTGGAAATTCCGCTAAAAACATATCATAAACTTTCCGAATCTTCGAAATGTTACCCTAAAGTTGATGAAATGAAAAAACTGAGTTTCATTTGATAGCACTCACAGTGGAACAAGAAGCAAGTAGAGTCTCTGGACCCCATTCAAGAGGCACTTATTACAAAATCGAATTATGTTGCACAGTAACTTGCACCTTGTAATTCCAACCAACAAGCATCATATAAAAGCTGAGGTCATTTAGAAATGAAAACTAGCAACCAATAAAACTGTAAACTTAGAACTACGAGACATACCTCTGACGTCCTCTCTGTTTCGTCTATTAAGGCAGTCCATGCATCGAAGTCCAACGAATTAGTTGACACAATGCTCCATAATCTTTCTTCTTCCGCACTGAGGGCTGCAAGAAAATAGTTCAACACGTGAATCAGCATCCAAAAAAATAGAAACAAATTATACATAATCCCTTGATCTGGTAATCTCGTAGGCATCTCATGATGACGATGTCATTGTGCAAGTCAACAAAAGAGTTAGGATAAATGCATCAAAATGGGCAGGTCACATCCACCTTTGTACAGGAGATTACTACGAAGCATACAAATGCACCATCACATAAAGAAACAAATTATGCCTTTTCGTTAAGTAGACCACTATCAGCACTTTTTGTCAAAAATACAGGTTTATCTACTCAAACTTCACTACTATTCGAACTACAAGAAACATGCTAAAGCCCTGAGGTATTCCATTTTATGAATTCAATTAAAGGAAGACTAATACAAGAACCTAGCAATCCAGTTAAGCAATTCAAGGGTGTCACAATTAGGAAAATTTTAACCTACTACCTTTGAAATGTTAGTTTACATCAAACACCCAATTCTACAAGAATCAGACGATTGGATCGATAAACTAGCAATCAAGTTAAGCTACAAAACGTAACAGATAAATACCAGAATCATCTGTAGGTTGATGCAAAACAGCAGAACCATTACCATCAGCTGAAGCAACCCCATTTTCAGAAATAATACTGGCTGATCCATCCCCTGCCGTGCTAACACCATTGTTCAGTGAAGAATCATATCCGGAAACTTCAGCTGAATGTACCGACGAGTCTGCAAGGCCAGTAAAATTTTCACCAGCCTCACATGCCATTGTAACAGGTGTTTCTAAGGAAGCATTTGGCGCCTCAAAAGTACTCCCAGCATCTTCCATCGCCCCACTGGCGGAAGTAACTACATCTCCACTACTAGATATGGCAGCAGGACCAGAAGTTGCTGAATTTTCATTGGCTGAAAGAGTGGCACCAACAGCCTCAGAAGCAGCAGTAACACCAGCATCATTTTCAGCTACAGAAGATATTTGTTCTGTCATGGTGCTGTTGTCTCCAGAATACCAAGTTGGTGCTCACAAATAACTGCATAAAGTATAAGCAGCTTCGGTTATTAAATCTCAATAACATAAAACTCACATTCCAGTATATAGAAATAAGGCATTCCTTAGAGCTTATAAATGTCTACCATCACGGATAACCAACGAAATAAGTTAAGTGCCTGCATATCTTCTCGTGCCAGCATCCGAGAGAGGTTCCAAATCAACTTAAATGTGGAATTACGCAAAATGTTCTGTTCCATGAAAATGTAGTAAACATCGGCTGAAGTTCCCACAGCCACGGTGAAACGGCATATAAATGCTATATAAATTTCGGCTTCCCAAGACAACAGTCAATACTCTTATCACCCAATTAAGTACTATAACAAACACAATCATAGTCGTACATTTGCGTAATTAGATGCTGATACATGGAGGTGGGTCCGGAAAAGAAAAACTCACATAAGAAATAAAGTAATGAACTTGTAATTTTATACTGGTCCTAGCAAACAAAAGCAAACTATCCTGATTACATCTTAGGTAGCATACATTGTCTCGACAAACCAGGCCCTGATTACTAACAACTTGTGGCTTTTTCAAACCAAACCACCAGAAACCCATAAACTACATAAATAGGGTTTCGCAGTATAGTACCGTAAATGGCCTAATTTCCACAATCTACCATTAAATTAAGCTCAAATACTGAAAACACACAAAAATAAACGAACTGTTCACCGAACTACTCAATTAATTGCAATAAAAAAGCAGCAAAATCATGGATAAATGAGAATAAAAACAAAATGGCATTTCAATAAACCTTAAAGCGAAAGGAGACGAAGACGGAGAACTTCTCCGAAGCTTTCGAAATATCAACTGTATTCAGAAGAGGAATTCGAGGTTTTTGCTCGTGAAGAAAAAGGGGAAATTGGAACGAGAAATGGAAATTAGGGCTTTTAATTGTGCAATTGAATGCAGCTGGTTGTGTTGTGCACGATGAAAAACGGACTCGTTATGGACTGTGAAGTGGGCGTGAGGGCTGAATACTGGGCTTGTATCAGACGGCCCAACAAGTATTTTTGGGGTGATAATTTAAAGTTTAATTGAGAAAATATAACATGGTGACTTTCACAATTTATTAATTATTTTCAGTCAATTGTAGTAATATTATTCCTTTTTTTTAAAAAGAAATTCTATGGTAGTGTTTGGAATAGCTTAAATAAGCTGCTTCTGGACTTTTTCACCGCATAAGCACTTTTTTTAATGTTTGGAATGGAAGTTTTTGTTTTTTTGAAGCTTAAAATAAGTCAGAATAAGCAGAAGCTCATAAGCTGGTCTGGGGGTGCTTTTTAAAAAGCAGAAGCAAAAAAAAAATTGAAAAGCAGCTTATAAGAGTGTTTGCAAAACTGTTTTTTCTAAAATTAAGCTGTTTTTTTTTCTAATATTGCAAACACTAACAACTTTTGCTTAACAACTTTAAGCAATTTTAAGCATAAGCTCCTAAAAGCTACTTATAAAAATTCTTCCAAACACTACCATATCTCACACATTGTGTGTTTGCGTATTTTTCATTTAATGAGTATATCATTAATAAAAATATTGTTTTGTAAACGTCACGAATTCATCTAATGAGTATTACACAAAGACATGCATAATTTGAAAAATAAAAACCTGATGTACGCATCCTAAATTAAAATTTATTTAATAATATGTGAGATAAAATAAAAAATTTATTTAAAAAACTAGTAATCTACTTTTAGAAGCTTTCAACACTTTTTCTACAAACACTTGCAGATTATTAAATTGACAAATTGGCAAATTTGGTCCCCAATGTTCTTGCCACTTTGGATGAATTGGCCCCTAATTTTTTTTAAATTTATTGATCTCCAATGTTTGCTAATTTGGATAAATTGGTCATTCTGTCAAATTTTAAGTTAATTAAGTGTTAATCATAGGGGTATTTATGAAATAAAAGTTTCAGGGACCAATTCATTCAATTTTTAAATAAAACTTTAATTTTTTTAATTTTTTTTAAATTATGATTTTTTTTGGAAAAAAAATTATTTTTTCAAATTATTTTTTATTTTAAAAATTATTTTTTTTCAACTAATTTTTTCTTTTTTTTTTCAAATAATTTTTTTGGTAAACGAAAAAAAATTAATTAATAATAATTTTAGGGACCAATTCATCTAAATAATTTTTTGAATTAACTTTTTTCAATTTTTTTATTTAAATAAAAATTAAGTAAATTTAGATTAACTAATAATTTTGCATTTCACGGTGAAGGAGGGGGGAGGATCAACACAACGGTTGGGGAATGTGTTATGTTCTTCGAGGAGAAGAGCAGCTGGACGACTAGGAGGTGGGAGGCCATAACTGGACGACTAGGAGCGGGTCGTCCAGCTGCTCCTCTCCTCGAAGAACATAACACATTCACCAACCGTTGTGTTGATCCGCTCCCCTCCTTCACCGTGAAATGCAAAATTATTAGTTAATCTAAATTTACTTAATTTTTATTTAAATAAAAAAATTTGAAAAAAAGTTAATTCAAAAAATTATTTAGATGAATTGGTACCTAAAATTATTATTAATTAATTTTTTCGTTTACCAAAAAAACTATTTGAAAAAAAAAAGATAAAAAATTAGTTGAAAAAAGTAATTTTTAAAATAAAAATTATTTGAAAAATTAATTTTTTTCCGAAAAAAATCATAATTTAAAAAAAAATAAAAATAAAAATAAAATTTTATTTAAAAATTGGATGAATTGGTCCCTGAAACTTTTATTCCATAATTACCCCTATGATTAACATTTAATTAACTTAAAATTTGACAGAAGGACCAATTTATTCAAATTAGCAAACATTGGGGACCAATAAACTAAAAAAAATAAATTAGAGACCAATTCATCCAAAGTTGCAAATATTGGGGACTAAATTTACCAATTTGCCTATTAAATTCAACAACTTTTACCAGCTATCAGCCGCTTTCAACATTTATTAATAAGCTTCAATTACTCAAAACAACATGTGACTAAGAACATTTTTGTTTTTTCTTTAAAGAATTAATATTTAATTGTTGCTCTATATATTTAAAAAAAATATCCACAATATATAAAAGTAATACTAGTATAAGAAATTACTTTATAACTTGATGGTACTAATTTCTAAAATTTTCACCACTAACCACAGTCCACAAAAACCCTTCGAATCCACCCTCTCTCACACAAACTCCAGAATGGCCGACGCAGGAATTCTCTCACGCGTCTCCTCCACCGTCTCCGAGTCCCCCATCGTGTACCGAGGCAAGAAAGCAGCTACCGAGACAGCCTTCGTGGCCAAGAAACTCCTCAAGAGCACAGGAAAAGCCGCCTGGATCGTGGGCACAACCTTCCTCGTGCTCGTCGTGCCGCTGATTATCGAGATGGACCGCGAGCAGCAGTTCAACGAGCTCGATTTGCAGCAAGCTAGCTTGCTCGGCTCCCCTAAGTAATTTCATGACATAATAAATTTCTTATTATAGGTTTCAGATCCATGGTTTTGAATGCTGCAGAATTTTACCTTTGTTCAATTAACACGTTCTCAATTTCTGATGGTTGTTGACTGCGGAGAATCATATCATTTCAGAATCCTTGAGTGCATGATTTTTCGATTTAATTTCTGTATATTATCTGGTTCGAGATATTTTCTGTTTTTGTGTGGGGTTTCTCTTAATTCTATATTTAATTGCTGAAACTACTATTGATTATATGAATTTGAAGAGTCCGGATCTTCTATCCACAATTGGTGGACCACTTGGTGGCCACCAATCACGCGGTGTCACGCGTGCATTAGTGGCCCCTCAAGTCAATAAATTAATATTTGAATGTTAAAAAGATGACCCACCAATTGTCGGATAGAGGATCCTTAGGCAATTTGAAGTGTGTGCTTGGCCATGTTCATTGTATATTATTCTGCTTAGGGAAATTACTTTGATGAGGACCAGCAGTCGCTTAGAGCTCTTTGAAACTGTATTCTGACACCGAAAATCAGAGTTAACATGATAGATAGGATCAGATTCCTATTACTTGCTTTTAATTGGTGTTAAAGCTTCTGCTTGAAATGATTTCTTCAAGCTAGCCAGTAGCAGAACTATTCTCTTATGATTAATTCAGGATATAGTGTCTAATTGCCTCATTCATTCTGCATTTGAAGTTTAAAACAATGATAGTGGACGGGTTGATTCTTGATTGTTATGCTTGATCTAGGTTTAAATAGTAAAATGCCACCTCTCGTCGTTCCCTATCAAGCAAGGTTTTAAAAAGCGTAAACGGGTTTCGAGACGTTTTTCAATGGTTTCACGAGGTGTAAGCCTCGAAACGGAACGAGGCGTAAAATTGAGGCGTAAATTTAATTTTTGTCCCCCTAATAAATATATAATAACACACAAGTCCAAAATACTCTCAAATTTAAAATACATGGTATTCAATATTTTCAACAACTAGGATTTTAACTTTTTAGTGAAATACATGGGAATTGGTTGCCAAAATGTCTTTTCTGGAAGAAGAATACAATGAATCTTTACTAGTTCATAGCTAACCTCTTCGTTTTATTAAGTTAAATAATTAATTAAGTTTTATTAAGTTAAATAATTAATTATACCCAGCTATCTAATAAAACTTTAGTCAACTAATCACATAAAGAAATGTCTAATTTAATATAACCTCTTTGTTTCTGGAAGCAACACTAATAACGGGTGTCTGGAAGCAGTATTAATTTCAGGGAGAAGCAGTGGTTTCGGCGGCTGCGGCAGGGAGGAGCAGCGGCTGCGGTTTCGGCGACGGCGGCAGGGAGGAGCGATACGTAGCGGTTTCGGCGACGGCGGCAAAAGGAGCGACGGCGGTTTCGACGACGCCGACAGGGAGGAGCGGCGTGAGAATGCAATTCATGATTTCACGGCGCGAGAATACAATTTCACACGCTGTTTTCTACTCAATTTTGATTCTAATATAAATATTTTGGGTTGGGCTGACTAAAATCTAATTAATGTAATTGGGTTTAAACTCAATTACATTAATTTAATAAGAATTTGAATTATGGCCCGATAAAAAAAGGGACCGCCTCAATGAAAAAATGTCTCTCGCCGGAACGAGGCGCTCAGAAGAAGCGCATGGACTGAGGCGTACGCCTCGCCGTTTCGAGGCGCGCCTCAGTTGAGTTTTTTAAAACCTTGCTATCAAGTAAAAGCAGTTCATGTTATATTACTTGGGGTTTTTAGTTAGTGGTATTGTTGCTCTGGCAGCTGCTCTTTGCAGCAATCTGTTAGTGGATCGATTCTTGAATTTAGGAGCAAGTGATTAAGAGCTTGTATATTACTGTTTCTACTCTTGGCATGCTGTTAGTAGAGACTTCTTAGATGGGACTTCCACATGAAAGGGCTGTTGTCCTTTTCAGAGATTTTCTTCTCGTGTTTCAGACATTCGGTCCTTTTGCACCGGATGGAGGTTCTACCACATATCCGTATTCCTCTTTATCTGCTATTATTATGCTTTTCATGTTTGGACTATTTTTTCTACATTCTAAAGCATTTGAGTGTAAAGTAGTTTAAACTAGTTTTCGGATTCTAAACTTCTATGAGAAGCCTTTCTGGAAATAACTAGATCGTGTGTCGTGGCAGTGCCAAAGGAGGCCGATTAGGGCAAAACTGCTTTAGCTTTGCTTTGCTTAGTGTCTAGGGTTTTATTCACAGCAATCTTGCCTTGAAGATGTATATGTAAAAATGCAATTCTTTGGCTGGAGATGCAATACAGATGCCATGTCATTCTTTCAAGTCTTGCTGTAAATGGAAGCATATTAGAGGGAAGTGCAGGTGTGCACGAACCTATTAGAGGCACTGTTTGTTTTTTTTTGCTACATTTGATGAATTCTCTTTCGAGATATTTCAGTTGATTTCGTATTTCCATCGTAGGTTTTTTACCTTGTTTTCGCTCCGTATGACCACGAAAGAAACACATTTCTCCCTATTTTGCACATAGCTTGTGCATAATGAGCTACTATTGTCTAAACTATGTATCTTCATTCTCTTATTCTAAGTTGTAAAAGTGTATTAGCAATATTGTACCCACATACTACATGCTTAATTGAGCTTTTGTGATGCGGAGATAATTCGAATTGGACTTTTGTGTTGGGTCTTCAATTAGTTAATGGACTTTATTATTCGGGCTTTATGATTTTTTAGTTTCATATTTATATTTGTATAATGAGATGTAATAGAATAGATTTGAAGATTGAAAGAAATCGACGGTGCAACCGTCGTCCTCCATTCCCTTCTGTTAGGCGGTCAGGCTTTGGATGCCGTTATCCTTGGTATTCGTGTGTCGAATCAATGGTTAACGAAGATCAACTTCCGCCATTCGTGCGCGAATCAACGAATTTTGATGAATATTTGTAAATCATCTTCGACATTTCGAGGAAATCAACAGCTTCGATTGATATACCTTTTATCCCATTTATTTATTTATTTATTTCGTTTTACTTTATATTTCCGCTGCATCATTTTGCCAATCTAATCTTAGTTGCCAATTTTCACTCAATCTTTAATCCAAATATATTTCAAGCTTGATTCTCAATATCAAGATCTACTCTTTCCACTCTCTTTTTACGGGTTTTAATTATTCATTCAGAACTAATAACTCTCATTAATATATGTGCCGAAAGAAATGAGACAAGTTCAATATGACGGAGCCACGGAGGGGGTATTATGGTAAAGGACATCCCAATTAACCATCAAGCCTATCAAGTTTGATCACATTTAACCTAAAGAAGAAACAACATTTTTTCCAAATAGTAAAATTCAAATAGCTATTATGAGTTTCGCTTGTTATAGAAAAAAATAATAATTTAATTCGATATATAAACCTAAAAAAGGAATCAAGATTTTAAATTTCTAAAAAAATTGTTTATCTAAATCAATTATGCACGGTTATTTCGTTTACAAGCAATGCCAACGTACAATTGTAAGAAGCTCAATTTTTATTTTTATTTATTTTTATATTTTTATTTTTTGAGTAAAAAATTAAATTCTAAATTATTGTACAAAATGCTCTACAGTTTTCCACTTAACTTCTGAACACACACACAATATAGACCGTTGCTCCGAGCAGTTCCCTTTTCCTTTACCGTAGCTCCACAGCCGCGCTTGCCGCTGACCTACCTCCGCTCCGTCTCAACTCCGGTAGCTGGTAAGCCTCTCTCTCAGCCGCACCGTTTTTTTGTGCGTGAATGTGTTGCAATTTGCAAAGCCACTTGGATTATTTCGTCGCGCTTGCAGCTGCATTCTCTCCTGTTATTTTCAGCATTTTCCACGGATTGTTTTGCTGCGGAATTTAATTTGATTTTATGTTTAATCTGGTCATGTCTGCATAGACTGCATGGAATATGGAAGTTAGAGTTAAAATCGGAGAAATGCGTTGAGAAAGGGCAGATGTGTTGAACCTCTCAACGCGCTAGTGCTTTTTTTCGAAAATTATCTGGCATAGAAGTGCTTATCGGTTCCTAAATTTACCCAGATTTGCAGGAAGATAGAATACGAATTGAAAGAAAATCAATTGCAAGTTTATTGACACTGAAGATTTTTTTTTTTTAATTACGGAAGATTATAAATGTATTGTTCAAAACTTCATGGCTGCTGTTCTTTCCCCAATCTACCTATTGAGATTGAATGAAAAATGGTAAAACAACCAACAAACGGTTTTTTACAGATAGAGTCACATTTTAGCAAATCGACTTCTTCAGTCTTCCTTCTTCAACTGCTTCTTGATTCTTGATTGTAGCATTATCTCCCAACATTTTGCAATTTATTTTTTATCTAAATATTTTTGGGGCTTAGGGTTTATTGACTCCTAGTCATTTAGAAGTATCCGATTTTTTTTGTTGAAAGGAAAGAGAAGCTGAAATTCCCTTTTTGATTAGAATCCTGGACTGCATTAATAGGAAAGACGTTATATTTCTCTTCCGGATGCATTTTTCTTTATTTCTCTTGAACTTGTGAAAATGTATTAACTTGTGCTTCATTCATGTGTCATTCATTACCTTTGGTTGAATTTTGTTAAAAATTGTTTTTCGTTATATTTAGTTTTTTTCTGGTGATGCTGAATAAATATAGAATTTAGTGCTTGTTGATATTTGGCCAATTGTAAATGTGTGATTGTCAGCAACTTAAGCAGATCTACTGTTCTTGTTGCTAATGTGCTAGAAGTATTAGGATTGCTAATAATATGAAGTATTTTAAATCGATTGCAAGATGAAATTCTGATTGTAAGATCCATGGAGATGAGCAAGGAAATAAGAATTAAATATACCAATGCCTTTCGTGCTATGAGAGCTATTCGGTTCAAGGAAGATAAGGTGAAGCCAATGTTGAAGCTTCTGTTGAAATTGTATAATAACAATTGGGCACTTATTGAAGAGGAAAATTATCGAGTCCTTGCCGATTCTCTGATTGAAAGATATCAGAGCAAAGTAAGTACTGCATGCTGAATAATGCCTGTCTTATTTTGAGAGTTTTTCCTACTTATTCATATTTGTGGTTTTTCTTTTTTTAGATGGTACCGCTGCTCTTTTGTTTAATTTATCACTGAACTGATTTTGATCAAACTGAAATGTTAATTCATATTTATCTTTCAATGAAGATGACTGATACTCAAATGATGATTATAAGCTTGAGTTTTTCATGGAAAACAAGAAGTTTTTGCATGATTGATTTAATTTTAAATCTTATAGTTTGACATTATGTAATGGCTTAATTCTCCTTATAGAAAGGAGAGCATTTGGAAGAAGAAGCTCAGGAAGCTGAAGAACCTAAACGGCCTATGAAAAAGTTGAAACAGGGAGGCCTAGATGGCCAAACTTCCTCCTTAAATACATCTAATACAAAGATGTCTAGAGCTCCATTGGTTCACCCTAAAGAAGAACCAGTTAAACTATCTGAAAGACATGGTACCAAACTCAATGGTCCACAAGCTATGGATGAGTTATCTGTGAAAAGTGCTGAACCAACAGTAATGCTGCCATTGGCTGGCACGTCGCAGTCGCTTGGTCAAAGTAAAGGAAAGCAACCTAACTCTTCCAACTCTTTGGCCCATGAGAAGGATGATTCCAGCCATCCCATTAGCATCAATGGAAGTCAGCAAAGTCCACTATTAACAAACGAACCCAGATTAGTTTCTTATAGAAGTAAACTCAGAGACAGAGGTAGAGGAACTGCAGCTCCTCAAACTCTATCCAAGGATAAGAGGTCAGTCCTTAAGAGTTCATCCGATATTGTACAACTTAAGGAGCCTAAGGTTGAACGTGATACCACGTTGTCACCTAAAAAAGAAGAAAACTCCAATTCGTGCTTTAATTAAGCCTAAAGATGAACCAATAACTGAAGATATTCCTAGTTCGGGGTTCCTGTTGTTATGGCTCATATAGGTATGCCCTTCCTTTTCAGGATACACGTTGTTGCCGTGCCAACTAATTATTTTCTTTGATTTACTTGTATGTCAGTCCTAAGCTCAAAACCTCATGTCTTTTGAGTTTCTTTTTAATTTTTTTTTTATTAATTTTCTTTGAAACTATTACATGAATGATAATTGAATTTGTTAAAGTAATTTAAATTAAAAGAATCAAAATGCATTAAGTCTTCAATCATTAGAAAACAAACTGATGACTCCACTTATTGTTATCTCTTGTACAGCTGCTTTCTTTCACTGATGCTGAAGTTTGTCTGCAATGTAATTCTTACATATTCTAGCTCATGAATTACAGATACATCAAATGGAGAGTCAATAATCAAAGATGCAGCTAAATCGTCTGCACGACGTGTTAAAGGTGAAAAAGCCTCAGGTATTAGTTCTTTGAACGGATTGGCTGATTCTCATCCTGGTGATAAGGTCCCTCAGCCAAACGTTAATGTACTTTCTCCATCTTTTAATAACATAAATGGTGGTCCACAACTGAACAAGTTGGTTGCTGGAGATGAAACTGTGATAAAAAGAGAAAACCAGGGGAAGCGTGCTGAAGAAATAGTTGACATTGCCAAGGGACTAGAATTTACCACTATTACTGCGGTCAATGAAGTAAATGATGAGCTTCTTCCATCTTTCTGCTACATTCGCCAAAATGCAGTGTTCCAAAATGCATTTGCACATTTTTGTTTGGCCCGTATTGCTGATAATAATTGTTGTGCTAAATGTTCTGGGGATTGTCTGTCCCCAGAGATGGTCAATGATGAGCTTCCTCCACCTTGTGCATGTTCATACGAAACCGGAGGGGAGTTTGTTTACACCAGAGATGGCCTTGTCAAGGAAGAATTTCTAAAAGAATGCATTTCCATGAATCGTGATCCAGAGAATAATTGTCAGTTTTTCTGTAAGGATTGCCCTCTGGAAAGATCAACTGGTGGTGGTATTATTGAACCTTGCAAAGGGCATCTAGTAAGGAGGTTCATAAAAGAATGCTGGATAAAATGTGGTTGCAATATACAGTGTGGAAACCGAGTGGTACAAAGAGGAATCAGCCGCAAATTACAGGTAGCAAACCATTATAGTTATTAATTTATGAAGTTATGTAATCTCTTTTCTCCTTACCATAAGTTAATTCTATAATTCTATAAAGTTTATACTAAAAAAAGTAATATAATCTCTTTTCTCCTTACCATGCATATAAAGTTAATTCTATAATTCTATAAAATTAGTAATATAATCTCTTTTCTCCTTACTGTGCATGTTAGGTGTTTATGACTCCGGGAGGAAAAGGTTGGGGCCTACGTACACTTGAGGACCTGCCACAGGGTGCATTTGTCTGTGAATACGTTGGAGAAGTTTTAACGAACGCAGAGCTGTTTGAACGTATTTTGAGGAGCCCTGCAGGAGAAAAACATTCATACCCTGTTCTTCTTGATGCTGATTGGTGTGTGGAAGGAGTGCTGAAAGATGAAGAAGCTCTTTGTTTAGATGCTACATATTATGGAAATGTAGCAAGGTTTATTAACCACAAGTAAGTCGATTTTTATATCACGCCATGCATTTTCTTATCTGAAAGATGATAGTTGTAACATCCATATAGTTTTGTTCTGATATCTTGCATTTTGGAACATTCTAGATGTTATGACTCGAATTTAGTGGAGATACCGGTGGAAGTGGAGACTCCTGATCACCACTACTATCATGTATGAATTCACAAGCACTTCCTTTAATGTTTATCTTGTTTCATTTGTTACGTCTGGATTCAAGTTTTCTGTTAGCTAATTAGATCTTGTTCCTCAGCTTGCCTTCTTCACTACTAGAGAAGTTAAAGCCATGGAAGAACTCACTTGGGTAAGTTGGTCTTGAACCTGTGTGGATCTTCTGGCCCACTTTTGGAAGATCACTACATGGCCCACCAATCAGGTGGTGCCATGTGTGTGATGTGGTGCCATCTGATTGGTGGGCCATGTAATGATCCTTCAAAAGTGGGACTGAAGATCCTTAGCCGTCTTGAACACTTAAATCTTAATCATGCTTTGAGAGTATTCTGTTCCTTGACAAGTAATACTGCTGGCAGGATTACGGCATTGATTTTGATGACCGAGAGCACCCGATTAAGGCGTTCCGTTGTCGATGTGGTAGCAAGTTCTGCCGCAACAAAAGACGTTCGAGTAAGTGTATTATGCATGACTGAATCCTTTACTTCAACACCATTCTTGAACCTCAAACGTTATGAATACTACTCCCTCTGTCCCGGAATTTGTGGCCCGTTTCTTCTCATGGAAATTATAAGAAAATGTTGGTATGTTGCGACTTTTAATGGTTAAATTTAATCCACACAGTCTTTGCTTCTTTTAGAATGATCCGAAAAAAAAAAAAAAAAAAAGACGAGCCACTTTTAGCGGGATAGAATCATCAATTTTCCTAACCACCGGCTTTCGTGGTGCAGGGTCTAGAGCCGGTCGGAGATGATCACGGTGGCTGTTGTTGGGGATTTGTTTATTTTAAATTCCAATGGTTTAATGTATTTTATGAAGGATGTAAACGAGAGAACAATATTGATTATGATGAGGATCTTGAAATAAACTAATTTTCATTTTTATTTTTATTTCTATTTTTATTTTTACTTTTACTCTTACTTTTACTTTTACTTTTATTTTTATTTTTAATATTGTATTTGGATTATTACTGAATAACTGTTTAAATTTATCTTGGAAATACTGGAAAAAGAAAAAAAAAAGTCTTATTGGGCCATATTATTCGGGCCCAGACTTAAGAACAAAAAAAACCCTAGCCCACATAAATTTCACGTACAAAACCCTAGCGCCTCCTCTCTCTTCATTTCCTTCTGGTATCAGGAGAGAGAGAATCCGGCAAAATGTCGAAGCGAGGTATGATGAATGGATCAATCAATTCTATAGCTATTCGCTCTATCCAAGTATATGACGCCAGTTTCATGATTTTGTGGTCGCAGGTCGCGGAGGATCCGCTGGTAACAAGTTCAGGATGTCGCTCGGTCTACCGGTGGCGGCGACGGTGAACTGCGCCGACAACACGGGGGCGAAGAACCTGTACATCATTTCGGTGAAGGGGATCAAGGGGCGGCTCAACCGCCTGCCCTCCGCCTGCGTCGGCGATATGGTTATGGCCACCGTTAAGAAGGGGAAGCCCGATCTCCGTAAGAAGGTCATGCCAGCTGTCATCGTCCGCCAGCGGAAGCCGTGGCGCCGAAAGGACGGAGTCTTCATGTACTTCGAAGGTACTAACTTCTATTTCTCTCTCTCCTTTTCTTTTTTATTCCTTTTATCAGTCTCGCAGTGTTTGTTAGGTTGTCTTGTGCCTTGTTAAGTTGCACTTTTGATTTTGCTCATACGTAAACTGATTGGCCTAGTTGCTTATTTCATACCTGTTTAAGATCATGCAATTGGCACTGTATTGCGTTTCAGTTACAATCTATAGCTAATTATGATTCACAAATCAATTGCTTAGTTGTAATTCTGATTATAAACAACTCAAAATGCAGGTTTTAGAATTGGTTCTTATGTTGGGTTTCTTTCTGATGTTTACTTGTACATATCAATGACATTTCCTAAACCGGGCAGGATGGTTTCAATTCATCGTTCGTTATTTGACGATTTCGAGCTTCAGATTTGTTTTAGTTCCAGTATATTCTTCATGTTCTCTAAATTAACTCTTTGTTGGCTTCTAAGTTAGCTGTTTTGAAGCTTAGAGATGACGGTGGTAGTGTAGTAGTATTCATCATTCCTATTTCTTCCACACACTAGTGCTTGTTCATGTTAGTTTTTCTGTTCGGCTCTCTTGTCCGTTGATGTGTGCCAAATTTGTCTTCCGCACATACTTTTGTTAACAATTCAACTTAGAAATGATTTGTTATCTATTCATTCAGATAATGCTGGGGTGATTGTGAATCCGAAGGGAGAAATGAAAGGTATAATGGTTAAAGATTCTTGGATTACAAGTAATTTATCACAATGCCTGTACTACTGTATTTTTCATTATTCTGATGCTTCCTCCTGCACTTGATACTTGAAGGTTCCGCCATCACGGGCCCAATCGGAAAGGAGTGTGCTGATCTATGGCCCAGGATTGCCAGTGCTGCAAACGCCATAGTCTAGAATTTGGTAGTTTCTGTTTCATCCTTATTCTGCTTGTCTGAATATCATCTGTTATATTTAGGACAAAGTTTTGTTTATGAGATTTTTGAAGTGGCTAAACGTTTTTCGTATGCGTATTCTAGCGATATTACTACATGTTCTCGTGTCGAGTACATTGAAATCACTTTTTCTTGCTTTTGTTTGCCCCAAACCTACTAGCTTACTATTAAGAAATGTTCATGTTCGTCCCCCTTGTGATGACATAATGATTAAGGTGGTTAGCTTGTGTTCGAAAGTTCATAGTTTCAAAACCTACCAAGATTGTTACATTGTTCCAGTGCTCACTCCGGTAGCGGTTGTGAGTTATTTACGTCATGAAAAAAATGTTCATGTTCTTATGTCGTTAAGTTTGTGTGAATTACATATGTGGTTTGGTGTCATTTTTTTTGGTTGCAACATAATTATATTGTAGTAAAATTGATTGCTCTTGAAAAATGTATGCTAATTTAAATTATTATTAAAAATGAATAGCTATTGCGACAAATTATATGAAGTACCTTTGTACTTTCTTTGTCCCGGATGAAACGTTTTATATTTTATTTTGGGTTGTTCTAAACAAATGTCATTTAAAAAAAAATCTCTTTAATAAAAAATATTTTTTTTTGGGCTCTATTCACACTGTTTTCTCTCGGAATACCAAAAGTCTACTGTATAAATTAAGACGCAGAAAAAAAATAGGACGTTTCATCGGTTTTATTGGGAGTATTTTGTAATGGTACGATTGTTGGAGATCTGTGGCCGAGATAAAACGACTATTGGGACTTGAACGGTCGTTTTGGAATGGAACTATCAAGTGTGATTTTTAAATTGTGCTATAATAGACGACAACCTTTATTTTGTAACGGTATAAATTAATTTAAAACTCAATTATAATCCATATAAGAAAATTATAACCTGAGATTCCAACCAGTATAATATAATTCAAGTGATTATTGTGTACTACCTGATTGCTAATTAATTAAGTTTTGTAAATAAAACTCACACGTGTCAACCAAGACGAACCTGCGGTTGACAAAACTGCGATCATACAAGAGTGAATCGGGACGTGGGAGAGTCCACATTCATTTTTCCCTCTCATCATTCAGTTCCTACCCGTATATCTGTGTACGATTCATAAATCAAGTGGATCGACTTCTATTATCCATCTCCATCTGCATCTGCCCCTTCACAGAATCGAGCCGGCCTTTCGCAAACCGGCTGCTTACATATATATACACAGCCACCCACATATCTAGAGAGAGAGAAGAGAGAGAGAGTGAAAATGGAGAGTGAATCGAAGAAGAAGATTCCACATAAGACTGAGAAAGATTTGTTTCATGTAATTTACAAAGTTCCTAGTGGTGACGGGCCTTATGTCCGAGCAAAACATGCTCAGGTAATTAAAATAAATATTCTTTTTTTTAATTTTCTATTTTGTTTATTTACTGATAGTAATTACTATTTGTTTCATTTCAGCTTAATTATACTGATTAATTAACTGGCGATTATAGCTTTTAAATGCTTATGAATTATGATGCTAAAACTGAATTGATGAAGCCATGTCTTGTGATATATTCACGTTTTGTATAGTAATTTTGATGTCAAGTAGATTAATTAATGATATGACGAGTATAAACCCATTTTATACCAACTATACAACTCAAAAAAATCTATACGAAATATGCATGATTACATAAACAAGTAGAAGTAATTAAGTTTATAATATTTCAAGTGATTGTATGATAGTAATAGGCTAGGAATACTAGTAATTATGTTAAAGAATACGTACAGTTAAACCTCGATAAAGTAATATTCGATAAAGTAATAATATCGCTAAGATAATAATTTATTTCGATCTCGATATGGGTCAATGCAGTAAAATAATGTTCGATAAAGTAATAACCTCGTTAAATGAATATTTTTTATCGAGGTTTAACTGTATAAGTTTATGATGTGTGACAATTTTTCTATGTGTTGGATTCAGCTTATTGAGAAGGATCCAGAGAGAGCTATATTATGGTTCTGGAAAGCTATAAATGCAGGAGATCGAGTTGAAAGCGCCCTTAAAGACATGGCCATCGTCATGAAGCAGCTCGATCGAGCGGAAGAGGCCATAGAAGCCGTCAAGTCCTTCCGGGGCCTGTGCCCTAGAAACTCCCAAGAATCACTCGACAACATTCTCATCGACTTGTACAAGGTATATCTTTTATGCATAAAATCCTTTTGACGTAATACTTTTGCCCTTTATGCATAAAACATATAAAGATTACGCATAACAGAATCTTCCACAACATAGTCATCTAATAGTAAAATGAAGTGTGCAGATTTGATTCGTAGTTTCTATACAGAATGAAAGTTCTCATTAATTTGATCATCAACTTATAAATAGTTAAACCTCGATAAAATAATAATCTTGGGATCGAGAAAAAATATTCATTTAACAAGATTATTACTTTATCGAACATTATTTTAATGTATTGACCCATATCGGGACCGGAATAAATTATTATCTTAGCGAGATTATTACTTTGTCGAGGTTTAACTGTAGTGATCATTTCGATGCTAAGGAATTTATGATGAAATAATGCAGAAATGTGGGCTAGTTGATGAACAAATTGTGCTTCTAAAGCATAAGTTGAAGTTGATCTACTTAGGGGAGGCTTTCAATGGGAAGCCTACTAAAACGGCTCGTTCTCATGGGAAGAAGTTTCAAGTTTCTATCAAACAAGAAACATCGAGGATACTTGTAAGTCTCATGGGAAAAGTGCAAAAATACTACCCCGTGTTCATTTTTTGCATGAAATACTTTATATCATTAAACAATGTTACATGAAATACCACGTGTTGTTAAACAATGTTGCACGAAATTCACACTACGTTGAATTTTTGTAATAAAAAGGGCAGAAACATAATTTTCTTCACATGGTATTTCATGCAACGTTATTTAAAAGCACAGAGTATTTCGTGAGGAAAAAATAAACACAACGTAGTTTTACGCAATTTTACGTGAGTGGGTTTTTACACTTTCCCTAAATCTCATCATCTTTTTATTTAGGGTTACACAAAGTTGTATCAAAACTTGATGAATTGACAAAAGTTATGATGCATGATTGATGATAGGGAAACTTGGCTTGGGCATATATGCAAAAATCCAACTTGCTAGCAGCCGAAGCTGTATACCGTAAAGCTCAAATGATCGATCCCGATACGAATAAGGCCTTAAACTTGTGCCATTGCCTCATGAAACAGTCTCGATACGACGAGGCTAACTCGGTTCTTCAAGATGTGTTAAATTACAAGCTTCCGGGAGCGAACGACTTGAAATCGAGAAACCGGGCTGAAGAGTTATCGTCCGAACTCGATTCTAAGCTGCGTAGTAACGACTCGTCGTTGTTGAATCTTCCGGGCTTTAGCTTCGAAGACGATTTCGTGGAAGCGTTGGAGAGAGTGATGAATGTGTGGGCGCCTCCTAGGTCGAGGAGGTTGCCGATTTTTGAAGAGATTTCTCAGTTTAGAGATCAGTTGGCTTGTTAGATTTGTTTGTTTTGTTTATGTTTGTGTGGAGTTTGGAATTGTGTATGATGAATAATGGATTGTAGATAAATGGGACAAGTATGTTTGTATTGTTATAAAGTTGCTTTGCCTTCTCAAGTGCCTTCACCTAATTTTATGTACAGTTAAACCTCGATAAAATAATAATCTCCCTAAAATAATAATTTATTCCAATTCTGATATGGGTCAATGCGCTAAAATAATGTTCGATAAAGTAATAACTTCGTTAAATGAATATTTTTTTTCGATCCGAATATTACTTTATCGATATTTAACTGTATGTTATTTTTTAAAAGTATAAAGTTTGAATTTATCGATAGATCGTGGTTGTATAAATAAAACTACACGATCTAATGGTCTAGATTCTTCGACATTAATAACATGGTAATTCTTTAAGGGATGTTCGGTTAGCGGAGGGAAACAAAAACAAATTAAGAAAGGAGAGGAAAGGAAAGACTTAGAATCATTACCCATATGCTCTCGTGTTTGTTTCGGCAGTAGAAAGGGAAACGATTCCTTTTGGTTCGTTTTGTAGCTGTTTGGTTCGAGGAGGGAATCAATCGATTTTTTTTTATATTTTGTTTTCAAATGTATTCCGACTTATCTCCGACAACTAGTTTAGCTAGATACATAAATCTGTAACGGAAACTCTGTTATTTCCATTTCCATTTCCATTTCCTGATTACCCCACCAAACGACATCTTAATACTATATATATAGATCCATTTTTGAAGCATATATTGCCTCCGTCCCACAAATAATATCTTATATTTCTGGCACAGGATTTAAGGAGAGTGGTTGATTGTGAATAAAGGTGGTGGTCTTAAAAAAGAGTGATTGATTGTGTGTAATAATTTACAATTTTTGAAAAGGGAACATTATTTATGAGACATCCCAGAAAGAAAAGAGACGGAGGGAGCATATAACAAACACGTAACACAAATTAAACTATGAGTAATTCTCTAATTAATTAGATAATCTTGGGAAGAATAAATGCAATAAGAAATGGATAATTTGTTCATGGGCAATTTCCCACATCGAACATATACAACGGCAATTAATAAACCAACGGCAATCTGCATCCGATCTTCACAACTCCAGCACAACAACTGTTTTCAAAAATCAAAATCAATCATCAGATTCATAAGCGAAAAACGAAGCAATTCACAGTAAAATCAAACTCATGCGGATGATTAATCAATTCTTACAATCAGAATCAGTGGTGATCCAGTTTCCGGATCTCGCAACGCTGCGATCTCTCACACGCAGAGGCGTGGAGTTCAGCGACGCCGCGTTACCGATCTGATCGCGCCGCAGCGTCGCCGCCGCCGCCGAGATCGTGGAGTAGACGGAGGAGGTGGTGGAGCAGCTCTCCACGTCCCACCGGAAGCTGATCTTCGGAGAGTCGTTGCTCATCTGATCGTCGTCCGGCACCGCCTTCAACCCCGCCGATCTGTTCCTAAAATGCAATACCTGCGCCGTCATCACTCCGTTAGGTTAGTTCTCCGTTACCGTTACTTCCGTACACCCCTAATTTATTTATTTTTAATTAAAAAAAGTTACTTTTCTAGTGATGTATCTCCCTCCTTTCTCAGCCTTGGCTGCCGCCGCCCATTTGAGAAGCTCCTTCATCCGCGTGATGGTGTTTGTTTTGTCGCTTTTCGCCTTCTCCTTCTTGTCGGAATTCGGACATTGAACGTCGAACTTGCTTGATGAAGATGATGATGATGGTTGAGCTGCATCAGTTATAGGTAAAGGTAAGACTTTGTTTCCTACATGAGATGAAGAGTTATCTCCCTTGTGAGCAATGCTTAATCCTCTAGCCATGATTAAGTTTCTAATATTTCCAAATGGTTGATGGAGAATGATTTGAAGATGTGTTTTATATGTGATTCATGTGAGAGATTGTTGAATTTTTAATATTAATTTAAATCGACCCGAAATCGAATACTAGATCAACTAATCATTTATGTAAATGTGGGAATACCAACTAAATTATATGTTGTCGATAGAGATGGTTGAATTTGTTCATGTGCAAGAGAGATTATTTTGATGTTAAAAATTGGGGAGCTAGGTCAGCTGCATGTTACGTACTGTATATTTTGTTTTAAATGATTCCAAAATGTGGATATAGTGAGAGATGATTTGTGTGGTCAAAAGGACAGCACTTTGGAAATCTATCTGTGCTGTCTGTATATTCCAAAGATTCTCTCACTTTCGAATTTTTTTTTTGATGACAAGGATAACCCGCAGCCGCTATCGAAATATGCACTGGGTAAATCTGCTTTTATGTAATAGCCTGCAAATCACACATGAGAGTTCAACCATCCTAGGTTAACCATAAGTGACAAGCACACATAACGGTTTCAGTGGGATTTGAACCCACGACCTTTCGGTCTCGAGCCACCTACCTTCACCGCTAAGCCATTTCAATGGGACGCTTTTGGAAATTTCTTCTCTATGAGAGAGAGGAGAGAGAGAGAGGGGAATTTTATCTATAAATTTAAATGGGTTTTGTTAGTGAGACAACTAGGGAGCTGGTTGGCTTGTGATTTTGGGAGCAAGTGGATTTGTTTTGGTCATGTAACTTATGTGCAATATTATTAATTTCTTCATTTTATTTTTCATGTTTTTTTTTAAAGCTTAAATGAAATGAGCATGTGGGTAATGGTGGACAAGACTTGAGGTAAACACATGTAGTAGATGTGGGAGGCATGTGGGAATTTTGTTCCTAAATTAGATTCCTACATGTGTAGTTTAATTATATTTGTAAGAATTAATTTAGTATTACATTTGTGACTTGTGTAATCGACCACAAAGGTTTGTGTGTACCACTTTTGTACATCTTTGTGTGTACCACACTACAAGGTGCTGACATGTATTAAATATGACCCACATTTTTAATAGGAAATGACACATGCCAATATCCTTGTAGTATGGTACACACAAGAGTATACGAAAGTGATACATACAAGCCACTTCGGTAATTGACGTTGTTTTGATAGAAACATAAATTACACATCAATTTCAAAAGTTACAATCAAGCTTTAAAAGTTATTTTTATCCAACATCGATTTGGTACTGATTTCGTGAATGTATGTATACAAGTTCGAATAACTCCCCTCATTATGAGATCTTTTAAAAGATGAAAAATTCAATTTTACATGCAAATCCTTTGAAGGGCCCAATTTGAATATAATTCACAACATTTCTTACAATAAAATACTTTGGACATGCAAATCACATTTTTAGCAAATAAAGCCCAAATTGGCAAAGATTAAGAGGCCTCGGCCCAACTCAAGACTAAAGAAATTTTATTGAAGTGCCTCCACTTATACATGGGCCTTGGTTTATAGATAGGCCTACTCAAATTTACACAATATATAGCCACTCAAATTCATATTAGGACTTTTTGCCAATTTATAAACATTTGGATTAATGATTTGACTCTTTAAGTAAATTCGTCATTACGTATATGATTGGTCTAATGTAATTTATTCGTTTGACAAATCTAATTTACTAGTAAAATAGGGACTGCAGATTTAATTTGTTGCAAAATATAAAAAAAAACAAATGTGACTTATAATTAGGGTTGTAAACGTATCGAATTGAGTCGAATATCATTGTATTCGATTTGTATTTGTTTCGTTATTCGAGTGTTCGTATTCTTATTCGTTTATTATTTGAATATTAAATCTGATTCGTTTATATTATTCGAATATTCGATTCGATTCGAATAGAATATTTAATTTTTTTTTATTGATATTTTATAGTATTTGAATATTTCATACAAATATTTGATTAATTTTCAATAGTTAATAATAAATATTCAATTCAATTTTCGACTTCATTAAAAAATATCAAATTCAATATAAATAATAGTTTAAGATTAATAAAATACTTTAAAATAAAAAAAATCATTATTAAATCAAATACGTAAATAAGAAAAAACTAATTATGACCAATGTGTTTCATTACTATATTTTATGTATTAAATGTGTTCAAATATTTAATCAAATATTTGTGAATATCGAATCGAATATCATAATTTGATATCGTATTTAAATATTAACTAAATCAAATTATATATGTATATTTGAATTCGAATATCAAAATTTCAAATGCGAATATCGAATTTCAATTACAAATACCGAATCGAATAAAAATATTTGATTCATTTTACAATTCTACCTATAATACCTATACAATTAGAAATAGAAAGATAACTATACAACGAAATGTCAAGAGTCACGTTATGAAAATGGTTGAAAACGACGTTGACATTTTTGACTTGTAATCCACGCGGCAAGAATCGCGTGGAAGTACAGCAATACCCTTTGCAAACCGCTGCGGTTGTCTTTCAGTTAAAGTTTCCAGCGGAGAGCCCACTTTTGAACGTGGTTGTGCTCTCTCTCCTCTCTCTCTCTCTCTCTCTCTCTCTCTCTACTTGCATACATTGCCACACGAACTGTATTTGTTTCCATACATGCACAAAAGTTACCGCAACTGTTTATGGATGATTCCATAGATCTGGATCATCGCCGGACTCCACCGGCGACGGTGGAGTTGCCGGTGGAAAAGGATGGAGGAGAAGCCACCTCTTCTTCGAGCTCCAGTGAGGTCTCCGTCGAGTTGATAAAAGATGTTGATGTCGCTTCTCCGCCTTCCAATGGTGCCAGCAACTGCTCAGGTGATGTTAGGGCTTCTCTTATTAAGTGAAGTGAGAGGTAGAATATTGGTGATTCTGGACGTTTTAGTTAGGAATTGAAGTTGTTGATGAGTTTTATCTTGCCATGATTAGCGATTGTGTATGTTTGGGGTTATATTGCTTCGATCTTTTAAGTTTGATTATATTAAGCTGGAGGAATACGCTTGAATTCAGATTAGATATGATCTGTATTGGCAGGGGGCGGAGAGGCAGTTTTTACTAGAGTAAATACTACACCTGCAAAAATCTTGAATTCTGGGGAATTGGAGTCGCCTTCGGTGTTAGAACGATCAAAGACTGAGGGGCTAAGACGTAATAATATACGCCCCGAAGAGGCTGCTCAGATTTATGACAATCGAATTTCGGTGCAGGAGAAGGTAGTTTTTCTTCTTCCTAAATGGTGCATATAGTGCATAGCTATTGGACTATGTCATTGCAATAAAATTATCAAATTAATCAATAAATTTGCATGTTTAGTGCTTCTGAAAATAGAAAAACTCCAACACTGAAGGCAAGTAGATTCATTTTAGACAGTATGCTTTAGTGGCAAGCTAATACAGATTCTGACCTTGTATAAGAGAATTAAACAATGTTGTCTTCTTTGGATGGTTAGCAGCTGATGTTTCTATGCTAATACATACCTCTTTCTAGAATGTTATTTCTTACTTAAAATTATCTTTGCAGGGTAGAGATTCTTGTATATAGTAATATGAGATATTGATGAACTAGTTTTATGTTTCTGCTAAGTTTCAAACATTCGGGGTTAGCGCATCTGAGATTCTTAAACAAATTTTCATTAAATAATTAAAACACTGCAGCTCAGCTTGTTGAATAGAATAGCTACCGTTAAACATGATGGAACGGTAGAGTTTGAAGTCCCAGCAGATGTTGACACCCAAACTCTTGGAGTTGACACTGAAAGTGTGTACAATGAAGTGGATGAAGAGTGTTTTGATGAAACAGAAATTCAGTATGTTCCCCCACTGCAAATTGTAATGCTTATTGTTGGAACTCGGGGAGATGTACAGCCATTTGTTGCCATTGGAAAGCAACTACAGGTAATGAGCAATTCAAAGTTCAGCTTTATCTAAAAGCAATGGAAAGAGACCTTAAATTATTAAAAACTGAAATTACCTATAATATTAATCCGTGTTCTGTATGAAGTTGTTGATACGTATACTTGGGTGCAGGATTATGGTCATCGTGTTAGGTTGGCTAGTCATTCCAATTACAAAGAATTTGTCTTGGCTTCTGGGTTGGAATTCTACCCTCTTGGTGGTGATCCTAAAGTTCTTGCAGAATGTATGTTCCTAATGCCTTTCTTCTCCTGGCGCTAATTCTGTGATAGAGTGCTTCTCACCATTTTGACAGCATGTTGCTATTCATTAGAGAAAAAAATTGAGAGCCTCAGGGCATGCGTTTGGAAGTTAATTAAAATACTAGTTGCTATTTAAGGTGGTTGCTTGCAAAAATTCCACAGCCTCATGTCGAGGTGGTATTTGAGGCTTACAGCTTTAAAGTTTTTCCCAAACTATGTGTATTATCGACATGCTCCAAAACATTCATTAATTTTATTTTTTCTAGCTAACTTGCTCCTCATTGTGCTACTATTAGGGCTTTATTAAATATCTTTGATTTGCAAGACAAGATTCACATCTGTTCGTGCCTCTCTTCACTTCCCCCTTCAATCTAGTTATGTTTGTTCTTTTCTGTTATCTTATGCAATAGTTTCTAACTTCCTCTCTAGGTATGTGAAGAAACATGTAATTTGAAGTGTCACATTGTAGCTAAAATGGTGCTGATTTAATAATATTTTGTTCAGTGTCTTCTTCACATGATTCTAGGTATACATTTTCCGTACACACAGTTAAAATGAGCTATGAACTTTGAGCTATGAACTTCGATCTATATTCATTTTATGCTTAACAATTAGCTGCAATGTCCGAGTCTGGATGTCTCTTAATGGCTTTGGACAGGTTTGAATCTTTAAAGCATTAATCTACTAACTTAATTCTCATCTCCTGTAGACATGGTAAAAAACAAAGGGTTTTTGCCTTCCGGACCATCTGAAATACCTGTACAAAGAAATCAAATGAAGGAAATCATTTATTCTCTACTTCCAGCATGCAAAGAGCCTGATATGGATTCTGGGATACCTTTCAAAGCAGATGCAATTATCGCTAATCCTCCAGCATATGGTTAGACTGCATGACCTTTAGATCTTCTTTTTTATTTTTCTCTTAGCTAGTTTTTTCTTATTTTTATTCATTTGCTACTTTAGGGTTAGATTTGTAAACTTCTTTGAACTTTCATATGATGGTATGCTGCTCCAGGTTGTGTGGGCTTACAAGCGTGTATCTTGATGAGATGTTTAAGGACTACTTTGATTTTTAGCTAATAATCAGACTTACATTTTTACATATTTATGGTAGACACTAAGATGAAAAATTAGGTTGTAAGGTTACTGCGACTTGTAACCACTTTACTTTATTTACATGCTACTGCGACAAGGCTTATTTTCTTGTTGATTGTTCCTTAGGGAATGGAACGAAATCTTTTAGGATTCTTATGATGTCCCCTACCTAATTAATAACTGCTTCTTCATGTATGTTGACAAGACATTCACTGGAAATTGCTGGCAACACAACAATTCAATCATCATGGAATAAGATGTGAATAATATTTGAAAATGTGTTGGACTGAGCAAATTGGTTTGCATGGCTTGTTTTGGCATGCCATAGTAGTGGTTGATTTTACTAATGCTTTGAGGTAGGTAGTAAATTTGAAATAAAACAAATATTATCCATGTTCTGTGCTTCTCTTCTCCCTTCTCTATTTTCCTCAATTAAGTTCATGAGTTATCACACATTATTCTTTATGCACTCCGAAGTTTATCAAATTCATCTTAAATATCCCACCAAAGGCCCTAACGATTTATGCATATTGGTGTGTTGCTTTAATATTGCATTAGTTGTGCTTAAAGTCTTAGACTGAATATTTCTGTTGATTTATATGATGTCACCTCCGTATATGTCCTATTAATAGATCTCGCTGCTAATATATCTTATACTCCTGTTAAATTGTCGCCTAACATGTTTGTATTTTTTTTCTCCGCATTCCAACATCCTATGCTCTAATAAGTCTTGACCCATTCTAAATCGCTGAAGCATAACCAAAAATACAATCACATTTTTTAAGCAATGAGAATTATGAACTGGTATTCTTGCTGTTAAAGGTCACAATCACGTGCAGAGTTCTTTTTATCCCTAGTTATAACATTATTTACCTTGAGATGATTGCAGGTCACGTTCATGTTGCAGAGGCATTGAAAATACCAATTCATATATTTTTCACAATGCCATGGACGTAAGTCTTCTCCCAATCTTTCTGTCAATTTATATATTTGTTCTTTCCATATTGGGGAAGAAAATAAAATGACAGAAAACTATGCTGAATATTTTCTCCTCAGACACCTTCTCGTCTTTTTAAATGATAGTGTTTTCTGCCAGGCCGACAAGTGCATTCCCCCATCCTTTATCTCGTGTTAAGCAGCAAGCTGGATATAGAGTGAGTCGGGATATTCCTTTCTTTTGTTCTTATTGCATTTTACATTTTGTTAAACATTGTTTTGATTTGCTTTTTAATTTAATGATTTTTATTGAATGATTTTGCAGTTATCTTATCAGATTGTTGACTCCTTGATCTGGCTCGGAATAAGAGACCTGATAAATGATGTTAGGAAAAAAAAGCTGGAGCTACGACCAGTAACATACTTGAGTGGATCGCAAGGGTCTGAATCTGATATTCCACATGGATATATCTGGAGTCCTCATCTTGTTCCTAAACCAAAAGGTGTCATTTTCTCGAAATTATCTCAATTAATAAGATATTTATCTCCTTTCCTAGTGAATCAGCTGTATGTCATATTTAAACTAGAACTTCCAAACTTGTAATATTTTTCCGAACTTCTTTGCAACAGATGAATTCTATTAAATCTGTTACAGACACTTCCAAGCATATCTGCATTAGAGTTGCTAATTGTGCTTTATGGCGATATTATCTGGCAGATTGGGGACCAAAGGTTGATGTGGTTGGATTTTGCTTCCTTGATCTTGCAACAAATTATGAGCCTCCTGAGTCACTTTTAAACTGGCTTAAAGCTGGTCCGAAGCCTATATATATCGGGTTTGGCAGTCTTGTGAGTCTTGAAATCCCATTTTCTGATTTTAATTTATTCTATGATTTCTTTCAATTATTTCTGAATAATTAGATGTTCAATAAGAAGAGTCTATTGGATTTTTTGTTTATTTCAAGGAGCATCTTGATGTATCTGGAGGAGCCTGGTGATATGTGTTAACTGCATCTAGAATATTATTGATCATTATTTGGACTTCCATTTTCGCAGAAGAATTTTTCGGATCTAGAAACCCAACTAAGCAATATTGGAATTATTAATGGAACACATACTACGGACAGCCAATCATGGAACATGACTATGAAGTCTTCGGTTTAAAGAAGTTGGAGGGGAGTGGTTTCTTAAAAATTTCATTGCAGTGAGAATAGTGGTAGAGAGAAAAGGATTGTTGGGTGAAGGGGGATGAAATAGATCCGTATCACAATAGTATATATACCATATAATAAATATGTGTGAGAGAGAGTTTCGAGAAGTTAAATAGTCGTTCTATTATTAGGTCTGTAAATAGTATTGTGAACGCATATTTAGAATTTTATATACAGATTTTCTACTCTACAGTAAGATCTCTTGTTCCTCTTGCTCCACCTTGAAGCATGCTTCCCCTTTATTTGTTTTTACATACACTTTTCTTTTGTTGAGGTTTTATGCTTTAAAATGTGTTATTTCTTGAAAACAATAATGGTGTCTGATTTAACCTTTCGTTTCAACCATTTCAGCCTGTTCAAGATCCACATAAAATGACACAAATAATTGTTGAGGCTTTAGAATTAACTAAACAAAGGGGCATAATTAACAAAGGCTGGGGTGGCCTTGGTAACTGTAAGTCCCTTTATCTTATGCATTTACTAAACTTGATTTCTATTGCACAATTCCTATCTTATTCAGAATCTAATGATTGGTCACAGTGGCAGAAGAGAAGGACTTTGTATATCTGCTGGATAACGTTCCTCATGACTGGCTTTTCTTGCAATGTGCTGCTGTGGTTAGTTATTTAGTGGTTATTTCTCGCATAAGATATTGATTCGTGTAATTGGTTACATTCTTATACAACAATATGAACTGTCTTATAGCCAATCCTGATTATCTGACGTAATTCTCCAACTCCCAGTTTACTTACTACTCCAGTACTCCTCTCCTTAACATTCTTTATACATCAATAGTTTTCTGGTAAATGCTTAACAACAAATTTATTATTATGATAAGAGAGTGAGCACGGAAACTTTAGCAGTGCATTACTTTCAAACTGGCATCTAATTTGTTTTGTATTTCTTACCTCCCAAAGGATAAGGATGCATTATTATGATTGTTTGTTGATGATTTTTTGTTGAGCTAAGAAGGTGACTTGACTCTTCCCTTTTATTTTTGGGATAAGAAGTTACTTCAATTTATTATAGGTGCATCATGGAGGAGCTGGTACAACAGCTGCTGGCCTTAGAGCTGCGGTAAACAATTCACATGAACATATGCTCTTAGACTTTCTGCTTTTGCAACTTAATTATCGAAAAATTAATTGATTTATTTATTTGATATTTGGAAATGCAGTGTCCAACAACTATCATCCCTTTCTTTGGTGACCAACCTTTTTGGGGAGAAAGAGTCCATGCTAGGGGTGTAGGTCCTCCCCCAATTCCAGTCGATGAATTTTCACTCAAAAAGTTGGTCGATGCAATTAACTTTATGCTAGAACCAAAGGTATGCGTGTTTCTATTTTTATTTCGATTTACCAAGAATAATCAACATAAAGGAAACTTTGAAATGAACTAGAATATTCTGAAGTGCCCATATGTAGTGGTGAGGAAAACACGGACATTCGGTTCTGGTTTGGTTTTCTCAAGGAAATTCACACACTCACTCACACCAAGCAATTGACTTCAATTATTTATTATAATGGAGAGAAAAAGGCAGAAAACTTCTGCATGTTAATTTGAGCAATTGAAACAATTTACTCACACATAGGAGAATATGTGTGTGGATCGTATTTGAAAATAAATTTGATTTTATGCAGGTGAAGGAACAGGCCGTTGCACTTGCAAAGGCCATGGAAAATGAAAATGGGGTGAAAGGAGCTGTGAAAGCTTTTCTTAAACACCTTCCACGTAAAAACCTCGAGCCTGATCGGAGACCTGCAAAATCAAGCATGTTCTCTGTACGTACATGCTTTGGTTGTTCATAGATTTTGATTGGTGAAGTATATATATGTATATCCTTCATGTCATCTATTATTATATGATTTTTCTGGGATTACTTTCTCCTACAGCCCAACTTTCTTTTCACCTTTTCCACACCATTGTTTTCCTCGAGTTGTATCAAGTGCTTCTGTGTTTGTAATATCAAGATATTTGGTTAATTCAGGTAGATGCAATACTAGAGATTTGTTATTAAATTCTTGTGATTAGATTTTTTGATAATTGTTGTGGGGAGGTGACACAGTTCGAGAAGTGGTTCCTTAATTATCATGTGTCTGATTGGAAGCTGGTAATGACTGTTCAACCTTAGGAGCATGTTGTGTTTGTGTAAATGGACCACCAACACAAGTAGTAAAAGACTACGGTCTTTGTCCCCTTGGGATGGCGTAGTGGTGAAGGTGGGTAGCCCGAAACCGAGAAGGTCATGGGTTCAATTCCCACCAATACCACTATGTGATTTGCCTGTCACCCTTCACATTAAAGGTGGTTGAACCTCCTGTGTGGTTTGCAGGTTACTGCACAAGGAGCGGGGTTTACTCAGTGCGCACCGAAGGTAGCGTCTGCGGGTTCCACGAATCCAAAAAAAAAAAGACTATGGTCTTTTGGACAGGATGTGGCGGTGGAGAGTCAGGATAAATATGGGGCAACTACTGGACTGCTACACCCATAATCATTTATGAGAGAGAGAGAGAGAGTCCAAATTAAAGTTTATGATATTATGTGGAATGCAGACAAAAAAGCATATATCTAAAAGGGGAGAATATCAAGGAAGTGGGTTAGAAAGAGTTGAAAGAAACAGAAAAGGGTTGTAGAACATGGTATATAGATGAATAGACTGAAACAAGTGTCTTTGATGGGCATATTCTATTTCTACTACAAGCTGCTGCAGATTAATTGAATCTGCATATAAAGTCTAAAATTGAACACAGTTTTCTATAATACCAACTCACTCGTTTCCATTAATCAACTCCAGTTCTAATTCATTCTCAGAAATGGATGTGTTCCTTTTCCCAATCTCTCTCTCTCCTCTCTCTCTCTCTCTCTCTCTCACCCCAATCACTCTCTGTGTTTCGGCGTTCAGAAACCAACACTTGCACTCCCACATTTATCTTTATTTTCTTATCTCTTCTGCTTGGCCCATACATACACCTCTCCTGTCCTGTGCAAAATCCCAATGCAAACTTTCTTATAAATCCTACACACACCTCTTCTCACCACATTCATTCTCAACTCTACCAACTTCCCTTCAAACTTTGATCCGAGAAAAAAAAAAGAAAAAAAAAGTGATTCTTTCTCCCACTATTTCTTTACTTCTAAAGGTTCATATTCTCTCTCTCATACTCATGATGAATATTATTATCTAAAGACTTGATCTTGATCAACTAACTTTTGACATTGCTGTTTAGGAATGGAGCCAAATACAGCAGAGGATGCCACAAAATACTTCCCATGCTCATACTGTTCTAGAAAGTTCCACAGCTCGCAAGCCTTAGGCGGCCACCAAAACGCCCACAAGAAAGAGAGGAGCGCCGCCGGGAAGAGCAAAAGGGCGGTTTCCGACTACGCTCTAATGCCATCTCCATCCCTCATCTTCCCTCCGAACTACCCCATCGGCATCTTCAACGGGAGCAGCCTCTGCGAGCTGCAGAGCATTCAAATGATGGGGTTCGACGACGTCGCTCTGTATCCGTACGGTATGGCGCATGATCAGCAGAGGTATATGAACTGTGAGTCGAGTCATGGATATGCGTATGGGGATTGTGAGAGGCGGCAGAGAGATCAGAAGCTTGATTTGTCTCTGCATTTGTAGGGAGTTTTAAATGGAATATTGAATGAAATGAATAATACATTATTATCACTAATTTGTCACACTTCTTGATTATTACACTCATCTTCAATTGATTAATTGCATGCATGGCTAGGACCAATGATTGAGGATGCCTCTTGAATACATCATTCAATGATACAAGTTCTTGATAAGAATTTACGACGATTCTTTATACTGACACCTAAGGTTCTTCGAACAATTTGATATCTTACATGTAGTAAATCCGTTAAACTCTCCTCCCTCTTACTATACTACACTAAAGAATGTTTTGTGAATCATGAACAATCTTAATCGCATTTGGTCAATTTTAGGTCAGACAGTTTTTTTTTATATATAATTTTATTTTAAATAAAAGTAAAATTCTATGTAGTTTTTTAATTTTAGCATAAAAAGCATTACAAATACAGTTAAACTTCAATAAAGTAATATTCGATAAAATAATAATCACGTTAAGATAATAATTTATTTAGGTTTCGATGGATCAATGCACTAAAATAATGTTCGATAAAGTAATAACTTCTTTAAATGAAATTTTTTTTCTCGGTCTTAAAGTTATTACTTTATCGAGATTCACTGTACATAGATAATATCATATATCATACTCCATTTATTACCGTAAGTGGTGTATAATATAATTATTACAATGTGTTTATAAACCCAAGAAGGCTTAACCGTAATAACCACGCCAAGCCACCTTCAAGTCTATTCAATCCCTCCCATCGACGCCATTAAATTAACAGATCTAATTATTAGCTTCACTTTCAATCACTTTCCCGACCCAAAAACATTCAAAATTCAGTATTATTTCAACTCCATTCCCCAAAATATATAAATTTGGCACCAGAATTGGATATACTCATGGCTTTTGTTTCAGTTCATCAGTTCGCTCCGTGCATCACCTGTCATGCTTGGAGTCCAGATCATTCCAGTAAGCCCCTTTTCGCGGATTCTTTTTTTTTTTTTTTTTTTGGTTTTTATTATGTTTTAGTTGAGCGGTTGTGGATGATTTGAATTGGTTGTGATTTGTCTGATTTTTCGAATGTAGTGATAGCGTTTTGCCCCAATAACAACGAAGTGCATATCTATAAGGCGTTGGAAGGCAAGTGGGAGAAGATCCATGTTCTTCAGAAGGTAAATCGGTAGCGATCCTTATGTTTTTATGTGTCTCTTTACATTGCGTGTGTGTATTTGTGTGTGAGAGAACGTGAGAGGGAGAGAGGAAGGAAGGAGTAATCAATTATCTTCGGTTGAAATTAGATTGGGTGTTCCAACATCCTCATCTGAAAAATTGATGTGTTTTCTGAGGTGAGAGTAAAACCTAGCAAGGGTGCATAGTGGGAGAGGGAATATTGTGTTTTAGTTGTGGAGGTTTAGTCTTAGTAGATCATGTTTAATCTGAAGGATTGGAAATTGACACTCACATGAGGATAGGAAGTAACAGGGAAAATTCCCAATTAGTTTTTTCCTACTCACCGTTTGATTCTGGTTGCAGCATGATCAAATTGTTTCGGGAATAGACTGGAGCAGACGCTCAGACCAAATAGTTACTGTTTCTCATGATCGGAATTCGTAAGTCTCTTTAACTCTCTGTTGTTAAGGTACAATATAGAGCTTTCTTTCGTCCTTCCTTTTATGGTACTAAAAGTCGTCATGCGTTCTTCCTGCTGGTTCATGTAATTGTCATGTTCTTGTTGCACTAGAACTATATACTGACATAACTATTTGTTTAGATATGTTTGGACACAAGAAGCAACAGAATGGGTCCCAACTCTTGTAATCCTCAGGCTAAATCGTGCAGCACTTTGTGTACAATGGAGTCCAAAAGGTATGGAAGTCTACAACCGACTTTTGTGGATGCTACTGATTTCACATGCAATTTTGTATATCTAACTGTCTTGCAATCTGTTTCATATTCAGCCTCTTATCTAAATCTTACACTATAAAAGTAAATCTATAAGATGCGTAGCTGTTATCATGCTACATAATCTTTCATATGTATTAGAGTACCTATAGGGCGAGCCTGGGTTTGCGTGGTACATGCGGCTAGGGGAAGTGTTAAGAAGCTGTTAGTATTCTATGCTGCATGCACAATGTTTTTGTTAGTTTTGCTCTTCTATATTGTGAATTGCAATTAGATATCAGTTTCTATGTACTTATCTATTATACATTTTGGGTTAACTTTCTTTTAGTAAACCTCTGATTCAAAAAGCCGAAGTAGGCAAGTACGGTTTAGAATACATATGAGAAAATATAAAGCTACTTTTGTTGCTAGTACAAGAGGCACCCTCGTTTATAAGTTGTTTCCACCTTAGAGTTGATTTCCCAAAACATCATGACTTACATATTAGCTACTCTTCCTTACTTTTTCGTGGGTTTGCACTTCTCTAAATATGCCCTTGCAACAGGCTTTACACAGACTTGTTGAGACTCATTATGTTGCTTGATTAGACAGTGAGTTCTGAAGTATGTAAAGTTTGAAGATAAGTAATTCTTGAATTAAGCAATTTTTGCTGTGTTTGAGCATGGCTGACAATTCGTAACTGATGAAAGATAGAAGCAACTTGCATTACACAGTATCTTGAGATGGATCTTTAACCTATTAATGCATGATGTGGCTAATCAACATTCTTTTCATGCAGATACAAATTATTCTTTAGTATAAGCTGAATGAATTTCAAAATAATCATGAGAAACACATACAATAACTCTGTGGAATTCACTAACGCCGTCTTGGTTATTCTTTAAAAATATTGTGGAGAATCTAATGCGGTCTTTTATCTGACTGATTGTCTCCCTTTTAGAAAACAAATTTGCTGTCGGAAGTGGAGCTAAAACTGTTTGTATATGCTACTATGAGCAAGAGAATAATTGGTAAGATTTACTAAGTATTATCTCCTGTTCAAAGGCTACATATCTTTCAATAAAATGCACTTGCTGTATCTTCAATACCATGAACTGAATTCAGATAATCTGTTCTATTGTCTTTTACCGTAACAACGGAATTTACCCAGAAACGATATCCATAAAAGCTCAGACGATAACCAAAGACACAAGGATAAGGAAATAGAAGATAGATTGACGAACAAAGTCGAGCCCCTTTCGAGAGGAGGGCAACTCTCCAAAGCCAAAATAGTTTCTACACCAATTTTCAGCTAATGCACAAAAGAGCTGAACTGACCTTTAAATACTACCTAACAAGCCAGACAACCAATAGAAACATGACATGCAGGCCATCACAAAATGCACATAATATTTAAAAAGATTAAACAAACTAATATAGACAAGTCTTCCCTGCTGATCTGCCCAAATTTTCACCTTGTCCTCAAGGTGAATCAAAGCGTCGGAGGCAGGTAGTTGCGGATTGCAGCCGTTGGCCGCAGCCGGTGGCGTGACGGTCGACGCGAGGGTATCGGTGCAACAAGCTTCGCATGGCCGGTTGTAAATCTAGTTGGGCTTCAGTCCGGATTTTTTTCATGGGCCTGCGAAAATCCATTAATTGGAACCCATTTATTTTTAGGCCCTTATTTTTCCTTTCTTGTTGCTCTAAAGACACGGCCCTGAAAATATTAATGAAGGCCCAAACTTGAGAATCGGCCCGATCCCAATTTCTGGAACCCTTGTTAGACAGATTCTTGCATAACTTTCCCCGCCTCACTTTTGGATGGAGGGCGGTGTGTCTTGACGGAATTCCACCGCAACAGACGGCGAGAGAGAAGATCGCTTCAGGTGGTTGGCTACACAAGAACAACGCGACACGCTGCGCTTGAGCCAACAGTTTTGCAGGCTCGACGAGAGCCGGCGGCAGCTCTCTGTCAGGCGGCTTCATAGGCGGCGGCAGATCCCTTTTATCTTCCATTCTTTCTTCAATAGCAACCCCAAGCAACTTCTTATTTAATTTCGATGGGGTCACGTCCATCCAAAGTGTGTCTGGTGGTCTGGCTACGGCGACGGAGAGCGGCGTTGTCAATGGTGGCTGTGACTTTGCAGACATGAGGTTTGGGGAATCTGGATCTTGAAGGAGATCTTGATAAGGGGCGTGCTTTCGACCCAGAACGAGACCGAGAAGATGCAGATCTTGAGCGAGACTTTGAGCGGCGCGACGATTTTCCTTTAGGAGATTTGCTTCTGCTTCTGCTCCGACTGATACTTGGACTTCGGCTGATACATGGATTTCAGTTTGCGGATGAAACGGAGCATGTGGCAGTGGCAACCCTAGCAACCTCCGAATCTCCAAATTGTTTCTCTCTATCACTTTCCACGATTTTTCCAATTTTTCTTGGGACTCTCTCATTAATTCTAGCTGATAAGAAAAATCCCTCAAAGAATCGGTGAAAGTCTGGGTTTGATTCTCAACCAACCCTAGCTCTTTTTCCATAACATCCCTCTCACTATCGACATATCTACTCTCGTTGTAACCATGATTTTTCTTCGTCTCTCCGGATCTAACCGCTCTGAACCACTTGATACGATACCTTACGTAACAACGGAATTTACCCAGAAACGATATCCATAAAAGCTCAGACGATAACCAAAGACACAAGGATAAGGAAATAGAAGATAGATTGACGAACAAAGTCGAGCCCCTTTCGAGAGTAGGGCAACTCTCCAGAGCCAAAATACTTTCTACACCAATTTTCAGCTAATGCACAAAAGAGCTGAACTTACCTTTAAATACTACCTAACAAGCCAGACAACCAATAGAAACATGACATGCAGGCCATCACAAAATGCACATAATATTTAAAAAGATTAAACAAACTAATATAGACAAGTCTTCCCTGCTGATCCCATTCTTAACATCTTTCAATACAATGTACTGATATTAGGAGTATCCGTTCTAGCATTTGTTTAAATTTGATGATAAAAAGTTGAAATGCTTGATATTAGGGAATCATTTGATCATTTTTGCTAACACTAATGTTAGTTTATATACTTCAAAGTACTTCATTAGTTATCTGTTTCTTGGAATAAAGATGATGCTTATTGAGTTATTGTAATCTAATGGCTAAAATAATCCTATGCTTGAGCCTAAAAAATACTTTAGTCATTAATCTGTATTTGAAGTAAATATTACCTTATCTCTTGTTACCTTGTTACCATAGCATGGTTTAGTTGGATCAAGTGAACAGTCATCCCAACAGCCTATAAGGTCTGTGGTTTTATCACTGATCTGGTTTTTATCAGGAATCCCAACTTTCTGATATCCTAGTTCCTTTCCCCTTTTAGCAAGATAAATTAAGAATACCAGATAGGAAATATAACCGAACATGATTATTTTCTAATAGCATCACTATCAATTTAGACGGATCAATTTCCTTAACATCAATATTGGTTAAAGTGCTTTATGATATTTGTAATTGGTATTCACGATTATTAGATGTCCTCTTTGGTTGTGCAAGCATGGCTGTTGATGTCCCAGTGTTGCTCTTTTACACTTCCAACAGGTGGGTCAGTAAAATTATAAGGAAGCGGCATGATTCTTCTGTCACCAGTGTTGCCTGGCATCCTAATAATGTGAAGTTTCTCATCACTATCCCGATTTATATTTGGTTTCTGTTTATGCTTTAGCCCAAAGACACCCTTGCACTTCTCTACATTTTCAAATTAAGTCTAATCTACCATAAGACTACATATAAATATATATGTATATATACGAATATCTAGGAAAATGATATAATGGACACTCTTGAGCATTATGTGAACTTTTTAGTTGGAGATTTATGCTGGGGTTTGTTAAATTGCTAAACTATGAGTTAAATTAATTAGTTGACATCAAGTCACATTTCTAACAATGAGAAAAGCTTGAACAAGCATTGAAAAAGGTCTTGATTTCGTGCATGTATTTTATTTATGTTTATTTTCTTGTATATTAATCATCAGAACATCAATTTGGCATTAAGCCACTGCTCTCTTTACTGAAGTGTCAATCAGTACATTTGAACAGTTCAGTAGTATTTTATATTTCTAATTCAGAAGGCTGATTTACCCCGCTTATTTTTAACACGATCATCTGTTCAGATATATCTTGCAACCACATCAACAGATGGAAAGTGCCGGGTGTTTTCTACTTTCATCAAAGGTGTAGATACCAAGTATGTATCATCGAAGATTCAGAAAACCTTAAGTCATTTGTGTTCCAATATCTCCTCATTTAAAGCTGTCTGCATGCAGGCACTCATCTAGTGGTCCTTCTGATGCAAAATTTGGAGAGGTAAGGATTTCTCCCATTCAATTTTCTTACTATGTAGTAGCCTAGTTGTTGATATGCGAAAATATGTATTCCTTAACTTATAAAGGCTTAGGTACGGTAATATAACAATAAACTGAGGATAAGATTACTGTTGGTTGAAAGTTGAAATGACAATAGTATCAACAGAAAAGTCTTGATACACTAATATTTTGCAGATAATGTAGCTTTTTGATGCAACTGTAGGAGCAGCTGCTAGAATAGATTATTTCCGCAGTCAGCTTTGATTTGCATCTTTGCGCAACAAATTACTATTTTTTGTAAAACAAAATCTAGCAGGTATTTTTGCCATTAGAATTACCCTTAAGAGTTTGGCCTTGATTGATTCTGTTAGAAATCTGTTGATATCAAGTCCTGAAATCTGACACACATGTTATTACCAGGAAGAATTGGCTATAACAACATTCATGAGAAAAATAGATTTCAACTTATGTTTCAATAGCAAAACCCCGATTATTAACATATGACAGTATGACATAACTCCATCATGATTCATGAAGTTCATTAGATAATTAGGGTAAGCTCTTTCAGTTTCCGTTGGCATTTTTAGAAACAAGGTTAAAATACTTTGCTCCATAAGTCATCCTTGTATAGAAGTAATTCGTAAGATGTTCATGTTCTTCAGTAACTCCATGATTTATTATAGGAACGAATAGCAACTTCAAGGTCCAAAAGTATCAGTATTGGAAATAATCGATATCAAACTCCTGCACAACTTTAGAAATAACACATCTGACTATCTTAAATTAGTGCCTGTACATGGATTCAGAATATCGTTTGACATGATGTTTCAACTAGTCAATTCTTGAAACATTATGGTGGCAATTCATTGTTGATTTCATTTGATGTAATATGCCTACATAATTTTGTTTGGTGTCTGATATACCACAATGTTCTGTTATAGTCATACTTGTATATAATTAAAATGCATCCTTTATTGCACTTGGAAAATTGGTTCCTCAACTATATATAAGGAATACAAAATGGTAGTATAGTACTAAATATTGAACCCCCTTATCAGCATCAATAAGAGAATATATTGAAGCACTTGAAGTTATTAAAAATAATAAACTATAGATTTGTTCTCTATGTGGGCATGAGGCGTGATACTAGAGTCAATTCTTCCTAGTTTTATTCTTCAACACATTGTTCTGTATCATTTACAAACTTAATTGTCTCTCTAATATTATTCATCTGTGCAGCAAATCATGCAGCTTGATCTGTCACATAGTTGGACGTTTGGCATCAGATGGTCCCCGAGTGGCAACACTTTAGCCTATGCAGGTCAGACATTGTTGCCAAGAGGGTCTCGCTTGACACTTCATGCATTACACTAATTTATATATTAAAACAAAAAATGAAGAATAGGGTGCTGGAAGATTCAAACCCTGATCTTGCCACATGCTAAGTTAGTTCTTAATGGAAGTTTGAATCGCTGAAAGATCAGTTATCATTTTGTCTACACGTATCTACAGTTCTATCAAACTCTACTTAGCGGCACTTAGAACTTCAAATCAGTGTTCAGAAATATCAGTGTTCAGAAATATATGCTGTCCATCTATGTTCAGGTCACGATTCGATGATCTACTTTGTTGATGATATTGGCCCTTCACCATCTGCTCAAAGTTTAGCATTCCGAGATTTGCCCCTTCGAGATGTGGGTCAGCATCCACTCTAAAACATTATTTGTTTTTCCTCAGGATTTTCTCTATGATGACGGTTTTGATAGAATTTTGGTATAGGTTTTGTTTCTTTCTGAAAGAATGGTTATCGGTGTGGGATATGATTGCAATCCCATGGTTTTTGCAGCAGATGAAAGGGGACTATGGTAGGATGAACTTCTCAGTTAGCTACTCTTATTTTCTGATTTTCATAATTTCTTTCCACTCTTGTAATTGGTTTTGGCTTTGTATTTTAGGAGTTTCTTGAGGTTTCTTGATATGAGGAAACAACCTTCAAATGCAAAATATGGTTCACAGGTATGTGATCATCACACTCTTTTGATTTATGGGCGCTGACTACTGATTCATCTCTGTTCTTATTTAGCAAGCATGCGATAAGGGTACCAAGGCATGCGTATATTTGTAAAACAAGCATGATGCCCGACTTTTAAGTTATTGCTTGCGGGAAAATAGTAACAGTAGTAGACAATTGTGTATTACTACTACATAACACTCTAAAGGTTTCATTTTCTTTTCTTCCCAGTTCTCAGAAACATTTGGGAAACTGTACGGCCAGTCCAAATTTGGCAGCAACGAGACGAACGAGTCTTCAAGAACGCGTGCTCATGAAAACTGTATAACGTATGACCTTAACACCCTTGTTTTTCATAAATCCTTTTCTAACTGTATTTTCTTTCTCCTCTTCACTTCTACCTACAAGTGAAGAAATAATGTGTACCGCCGTCGGTCCTTATCTTTTTTCCTGCTTACATATTCTAGTTCTATTGTGCCTTTGAAGAAAACGAGGGATGCCACAGTTACTACCTTCACCACTGCAGGTTCAAATGAATAAAAGCACTCAAATTTGAACTAATATCCCCCCATATTTTAACAGTCCACAACTATATACCATTGATATTTCATGTTCATCACAGGATTGGATGGCAAGGTAGTCACATGGGATTTGCAGAAGGAGCAAGATCTGTTGGAGTATTTACAGGGATGAAGGTTTTGTCACATTGCATTTACTCCCTCTATGGTTGATGTCTGTTGATCTGTACACAGGTTCATTTACTTCAAATTCTTTATTACCCCATAACTATTATATGCTTGCACTTGCACAGCCTGAATTTCCAATAAACTAATGCTTAGTGTTTTTTAAATTTCCATAAAAGAAATTCATGCATATTATCCATGGATGAGTGATCTGATATTTTTTCTTATCTTCAGATTAAACTGTAAATCCTAAAATTGGTAAGTTGATAATTTCAAGTATGAAAAGTGTTTAGTGTCATGTTATTATTTTGTTCAGTTTTTTTCATAATGAAATCCGTAACTGCTATTTGAGAAGCGTCGGGGTAATTATTTATTTTGGAAAATGTAGTCAATGACATTATTAGTGACACTATTGACGTGGGATCTTTTTACTATCATTATGCTTTAAAATAGAAATAAACTAAACTAAGATAAGATGGGAGAATGGTCTTTTTTTTTTTTTTTTTTTTTTTTAATTCATGGAACCCGCAGCCGCTACCTTCGGTGCGCATTGGGTAAATCACGCTCCTTGTGCAGTAGCCTGCAAACCACACAGGAGGGTTCAACCACCCTTAATGTGACAGGGTGACAGACAACACCTAGCGGTCTTGGTGGGAATTGAACTCAGGACCTATCGGTCCCGGGCCACCACCTCAACCGCTAGGCCATCCCATGGGGACGAGAATGGTGTCTCCTTGTTTACAGTGCTGGTGGTGGAATTTAGCTAGTCCACGTGGTTTAGCCTTAAAATCTGGGAAATGTTGAGGTCTGCTAATTCATCCTTTTCTTTTGAAAAAACATTAGTGGCCTATACAGTAGCAGGAAATTCACCGGTCACAAGTATGACAAATCTTTGTTTTTTTTTTCGAACCGTTTTATAGAAAGTGTCTTATTTCTTAAAAAGACAAATAATATGTGGACCAAAATTAACAAGTCAAAAAGTTAAAAAATATATACCATATAATTTCATTTTCTTAATTTCCGTATCACATAAAAAAAGAGACTTTCTATGAGATTGATGGAGTATTTGAAAATGTAAATTAATAATTAATATATAAACAAATGGCAACTACTCCCAAATGTATAAGTATCACTTCCGACTATGGTTGATGAGAGAAATTTGGAATTGTAACTTTAGTTAAATTCATGAAATATTGATGTTACATAAGACATTTAATGACTGAAGATAATAGTTATATATATTTTAAAAAAATCATACTATAAGAATATATATAATAAGGATAGATTGACTAATAACAATATTAATAATTCAATTTTAGCTACAGAAAACATAAAATACGTAATATATTTTAAAATGTAAGGACACGGTTGCGAGATTTGATGTTGGAACTCGCAAGTCGCACCATCGGATCCATCAAGGCTAGGAAATAATAATAAAAAAAGAAATAATATAAAAGGAAATACAAAATAATAATGACAATAAAATCATTTCCCAGAAATTAAGGCCACGTGAACTACCTTTTATCCCATTTGGTGAATAAATATCACAATTTATTCCCTATATAGATAAATTAGTGATAAAGAAGACAATTTTGTTGCAAAAAAACAACATATTTGAATTTCGTCAATATTTTTAAAGGGTAAAGCCTAGAGATCGAGTACTAAATTATACATCCTCCATTCCATAGTTTTTATTCCACTTTTCTTTTTGGGTCGTCCTATAATTCTTATTCCTTTTTTTAAAACCGAACATTATTACAAACATTTTATTGAAGTTTCCACATTTCTACCACATCAAAAAAAATGGAACAAAAATTGTGGGATTGAGGAATAATTTAATATGACATGCAAACTATTACATAAAGCCGAATTTACACGTCCCCTTGGAATGGCGTAGTGGTGAAGGTGGGTAGTCCGGGATCGAAAGGTCATGGGTTCAAATCCCAATGGATCCGCTATGTGTGTCTTGTCACTTATGGTTTGCAGAGTATTACACAGGAGCGAGGTTTACCCAGTGCGTACTTCGGTAGCGGCTGCGGTTTGCAGGCTATTATACAGGAGCGGGGTTTACCCAGTGCGTACTTCGGTAACGGCGGCGAGTTACCCTCGTCATAAAAAAAAACCAAATTTACATTTAACTCCTACATTTCCTTAATTAAAAAAAAAAAAAAAGACTAGCTGAGATATGCATATCAACAAAAATAAATTAGAAAAAAGAACCAGAATAGGAGGCATCCGCTTTTGCTACATAATTGCGATTATGAATTATGATAAACGAAAAACAGGTAAAAATTGACACCAATACAAAAATGTTCTCTCTCTCCAATTTTCTCGACATCTATCGGATTTTATGGCAAAGTTTAGTCATAAGTGCTCTGGTATTTCAACAAATCCAAAAGATATCAATTTGTTAAAGTGGTTTTAGATGAATTTCTTTGAAAATATACGTATTTTTTTAAATTCATTACTGATAATTTTCAACTATAAATTGTTGGTGCATGTGTTGGCATTTTTTAAGTCCATGAAGTGCAAAACTACAAAGATTTGTCTTTATTTGACGCGTCAATACTTTTACGTGCGAGCGATAAACACAAGAGTATATAATGATAGTATATACGTATCGCTCGGATAGCGTAACTTTTTTGTGTGGTTAGAAAAATTGGCAATCATATATTGGGTAAATCAACCAAGGTAGTAAAAATTAAGATTTACTTGGGATAAAAAAGTGTGTGCAGAATATTAGTTATTACTTAGGTGGTAGGGCAAGAATAATTAAGGGGCATAGTCGTTGGCCCAGCCACATGATCTTTCTGCTAAATACTACTATTAATTTCTCTATAAAATTATGATTTTTAAAATTAAAAGAAATGGTAAAACACGGAATCCCGAGAAAGAAAAATGGAGTGGGGAGGTCTACTGCCTCCAATTATCTTATTGGTTAATTCCCCATCAAAGAAAACCTACAATGCTAAACTTGCTTGCAAAAAATTTACTCAATTCTTCAATTTTATTTTTATTTTTATTTTTTAACTTAACTACGGTTGTATTTGAAGTGCATACTGATTAAATCTTGATTTGTATAATAACTTCAAATATATAGGTGTAAATATACGAGGTGCAATATAATCGAATTTTGTTTATGTTAGACTCAACCTATAATTAATGAAAAATCTAAATATAGAATATTTGATCACAATACAACCTTACATTGCATTTTCAACTTAATCAAATCCAATATAGTCCACACAAAATTGTGTCATTCTTGAATTTTTAGTATTTTTTATAAAAATTATTATTCCCTAATTCAAATTATGGATGAAAAATAAATGGGATTTGATAGGAGAGAGAGAGGTGGTGCATGAAGCTCCAACGTGTCTTGTTAAAACTCGGGCAAACAGTCATTTTGGGATGGTGTAGCGGTGAAGGTGGGTAGTCCGGGACCGGTAGGTCATGGGTTCAAATTCCACTGAAATCTCAATGTGTGTCTATCACATATAGTTAGCCTAGGGTGATTGAATTTTCCTGTGTGGTTTGCAGGCTATTGTACAAGAGCGACATTTATCCAGTACACATTTCGATAGCAGTTACGGATTACCCTCGTCATAAAAAAAACTCGGGCAAACATTGAAGTCGCCGAATGCAATGAAACCGAGAAAACAAAAACAAAGCAAGTCTCGATAAAAGCTTAAGGTAGAGACCCAATGCAACTTCCCCAAACTCCCAGAAGACTGTAAGTCCTCTTGATTTTGAGGCCAACCGCAATGCCGAGGCATTTGCATTTCTGCCGCCGCAACCACCACTATTTCTTCTCCCTCCTCTTCATTCTCTCTCACACAGCTCCCCACCTCTCCGCCGCCAACGACTCCGAAGTCTCCCTACTATTTGCATGGCTACACTCCTCCTCTTCTCCGCCGCCGCCGGAGTTCTCGAACTGGAACGCCCAAGATTCCAACCCGTGTAAATGGTCCTTCATTTCATGCTCGCCCGAAAATTACGTCACCGTGATTAATATCCAGTCCCTCCACCTCGCATTACCTTTTCCTTCCAATCTTTCGTCTCTCAACTTTCTTGAAACCCTCACCATCTCCGGCGCGAATCTCACCGGAGAAATCCCGCCCGACATCGGCGATTGCTCTAATCTCGTAGCAATTGATGTTAGTTGCAACAGCCTCGTCGGAAGTATTCCAGCGACAATCGGCAAGCTCAAGAACCTCCAAGAATTGATTCTCAACTCCAATCAGCTCACCGGAAAAATCCCGCCGGAGATAGGGTTTTGCGTGAATTTGAAAAATCTCGCGTTATTCGATAACCGGCTGAGCGGGAGCATTCCGGCGGAGGTGGGGAAGCTCTCCGCTTTAGAAACCCTCCGCGCCGGAGGGAATCAAGATATCGATGGAATAATTCCCGACGAAATCTCCAACTGTCGGAAATTACAAGTTCTAGGCCTCGCCGAAACGAAGATCTCCGGTGCGATTCCGCCGTCGTTTGGTAAGTTGAGTAAGCTTGAAGTCTTGTCGCTTTACACGACTATCCTCTCCGGCGAGATTCCGGCGGAGTTAGGAAACTGCTCGGAGCTCGCGGAGTTGTATTTATACGAGAACAGCTTGTCCGGCTCGTTGCCACGTCAGCTCGGGAAGCTTCTCAAACTCGAGAAACTTCTGCTATGGCAGAACAACTTCGTCGGCTCGATTCCGGTGGAGCTCGGAAACTGCAGAAACTTAATTGTTCTCGATGTTTCATTAAACTCTCTCACAGGAGTTATACCGGAATCTTTCGGGAATCTCACTAATCTCGAAGAGTTAATGCTCAGCAGCAATAATGTCTCCGGCTCAATCCCCGCTGTTCTTTCAAACAAGGTGAGTTTGATACAGCTACAGCTCGACAGCAATCAAATCTCCGGCTCAATCCCGCCGGAACTCGGTGAGTTGAGTCAGTTGCAAGTCTTCTTCGCGTGGAATAATAGGCTCGAGGGAAGTATTCCGGCGACGTTGTCCGGCTGCATAAGCCTCCAAGCGTTGGATTTATCGCAAAATTCGCTCACCGGAAGCTTGCCAGCGAGTATATTTCAGTTGAAGAATCTAACGAAGCTTCTCTTGATTTATAACGATATCTCCGGGACTATCCCACCGGAGATAGGCGAATGCGCTTCACTTTTCCGGCTGAGATTGGCCGGAAACAAGATCATCGGTGAAATTCCGACGCAAATCGGACGGTTGAGTAATCTAACATTTCTTGATCTCTCCAGCAATCATCTTAAAGGTTTGTTGCCGGATGAGATTGGGAGCTGCGGCGAGCTGCAGATGATAAACCTCGCCGGAAACTCACTCTCCGGCAACTTACCGAGTTCGATATCTTCTCTTAGCAAACTTGAAGAATTGGATGTTTCTATGAATGAATTTGTGGGACCCATCCCGAGTAGCTTTGGTGAGCTTTTCTCTCTTAGTAGACTTATACTAAGTGGGAATTCCTTCTCCGGCGAAATTCCGGCAACTCTCGGCCGGTGTTCGCGGCTTCAATTGCTCGACTTGAGCCGGAATGCTCTATTTGGGAGCATTCCGATTCAAATATTTCAGATTGAGGCTCTTGAGATTGCTTTGAATTTGAGTTGGAATGCGTTGACCGGTCAAGTCCCATCTCAGATCATTGCCTTGAACAAGCTCTCTGTTTTAGACCTCTCGCACAACAATTTGGAAGGAGAATTGATGCCTCTCTCCGGCCTTGTAAACCTCGTCTCCTTGAACGTATCGTACAACAATTTCACCGGTAATGTCCCGGATAACAAGGTGTTCCGGCAGTTATCTGCCGGAGACCTTGTTGGGAACCGAGGGTTATGTGCTCGGGGCCACGACTCGTGTTTTTCGAGCAATGCACGAGGGAGTGTTAGGCCGTCGTGGAGGCTTAAACTTGGGATCGCACTGCTAGCACTTGTGGCGGTAGCTTTGGGTTTGCTTGGCCTAATAGCAGTTGTAATGGCCAGGCAAATGAGTAAAGAGGTTGCGGATTCTGAACTGGGACGCGGCGGTTCGTTTATGTGGAAGTTCACTCCATTTCAGAAGATGAATTTCTCGGTCGAGCAAGTGGTGAGATGTCTTGACGAATCGAATGCGGTCGGGAAGGGGTGCTCTGGTTATTGCGGTGAAGAAGCTCTGGCCAATTACGAGGGAAACCGGCAACAAATGCGACAACGAAGTGCGTGATTCGTTCTCAGCCGAGGTTAAGACGCTCGGCTCGATACGACATAAGAACATCGTGAAGCTACTAGGGTGTTGTTGGAACGACGACACTAGACTACTCATGTACGACTACATGCCGAATGGGAGCCTCGGGAGTTTTCTTCATGAGAAGAGTGGGGGTTGCTTGGAGTGGGATGTGAGGTACAGAGTCATACTTGGTGCAGCTCAAGGGTTAGCATATCTGCACCACGACTGCATCCCGCCGATCGTACATCGCGATATCAAGGCAAACAACATCTTGATCGGCCTCAATTTCGAGCCCTATATCGCCGATTTTGGACTAGCTAAACTCGTTGATGACGGAGATTTTACAAGATCTTCCAACACAGTTGCTGGTTCCTATGGTTATATCGCTCCGGGTTAGTCATCTTCTCGTATTTGATTCATTACTAATGACTAAACTTCTCGTCGCTAATTCCATCACTATCTTTAGCGACAGAATGTCAATCCGTCGGTAACATATTAGCGACAAAATACATTGGAAAAAATGATATTTTTATAGTAATTGTTACTCCCTCCGTTTCACTCCATTAGTCCAGTTTTCCTTTTCGGGCCGTTCCACTTCATTATTCCACTTTCCTTTTTTAACTTTAAATAGCACTCTTATATATTCTAGTGGACCCCACAACTTTATACTACTTTACACACAACAAACAACTTTCTTAATCTTCGTGCCGAAAAGAAAGTGGACTAATGAAATAGAACGGAGGGACGGTTTCCTATACGTGCAGAGTATGGATACATGAGGAAGATTACAGAGAAAAGCGATGTCTATAGTTTTGGAGTAGTGATGCTTGAAGTATTGACTGGCAAACAACCGATCGACCCGACTATACAAGAAGGACTTCACATTGTGGATTGGGTGAGGCGGAAGCGGATGCAGGAAGGCGATGCGTTGGACCCCAGCTTACGGCACAGGCCGGAGCCGGAGATCCAAGAGATGAAGCAAACTGTAGGGGTTGCCATGCTGTGCGTGCATCCTTCGCCGGAAGACCGGCCGACGATGAGGGACGTGGCGGCAATGCTGATAGAGATAAGGCAAGAGAGAGAAGATATTACGAAAGCTGTTCAGCTTATGAAAGGGTCGGAGATGGAAAACAAGAGGTGTAATGAGTCCAGCCTTTCTGCTTCTTCCTTGTTACAATCGGCTTCCTCTCTTGCCAAATTTGGGTTTAACAAAGAATAGATTTTGTTGCTTTGTGTGTAGTTAATAATTAGTTAGTATAATAGTATTAGGTTTTGTATTTTTTTTTTTTTTGCTTGATCTTGAAACTATTGTTGGTTTAGAAGGCCTCTTGATGGAATAAGGCTTGTTGTTCACATCAATGTCTTATCGTAATTACAAATAAATATTTATCAAATTCTTGTCTGCACAGATCTTCTGTCCAATTTTTTCACGTCTCACTCTTGTTTCATTAGTGTAAGCATCTAAGTGCTTATAATTGGAATTTTAGGGTTATTGAGACATGAGTGGACACGAGGGTAAACAAATCCTTATCAGTGGGACACGAGCCGACACGAGAAATTGGGACAGAAGATTATTGATTCTTGCGGCCAAACTTTAGAGTAATTTTTAAAAAACAGAAAAAAAAAGAGTAAAGCCCAATTCTTTTTTAGACAGCCTTAATTTAGGGATTGTCATTTCCTATCTTGGCCCATTGGGTGAGTTATTGCAGCTATATTTTATAGGAAAAAATCTTTTTTTAATAGTTTCATACTACTTATTAAACTTTTTTTTAATGCTATTCTCAATTTATCCCTGTTTTTTTTTTCTTCAAATATTGAAATCTCAATTTTAATTTTAATTTTGTATATGTATATAAATAAAAATCTAAATTTGATTTTGGAAAACACATGATCCTTATTTCCCGATATGCTTACGCAAGAGCGCGCATATGTCCAAGTGCCAGTAGCGTGTGGCTTGGAATGCGAATTGGGCTAACTCAACAGCCCAACTAATATTATTATAAAATAGTAAAAGATATTTCCTCCGTCCATATCCTTTGTTTTCCTTTTGCTTATTCGCAAGAGCGTCTTTTTGTTTTAAAAAAGGCAAGTATGTGGCAGATTTAAGTATCCAAAAGTCAAACAATATACACCACACATTATCATTTTCTTAACATCCGTGCCCATTGGAAACAAGACACTTCCAATGGGACGGAGGGAGTAATATATACTACAATTTTAAAATAAAATTACTTTTTAAATACAATTTTTACATATGTTCACACTATTATATTTTAGCATTTACAGATAAGATTATCTAATGACCCGAGTAATATCATATGATACTTTTTAAACCGTAAATTAAATAATCAAAATTCAAGGAGTAGCAAAACAGTAAACCATCATAATATTATAATCCACCAATTGAGAACACATATGTGTAACAACACTATAAATCGGGACGGAATCACCTGTCCAATAAATCCCTGTTCAATTGATATCTGATTTAAAACGACGTAATTTTGTATTGAAAAAAATACACTCTTTAATTATTTATTATTATTTTTTTTAATCTTATACTTTTAATTTGTAGTTTTCAATATAAAACTACGTCGTTTTGAATCGGACACCAATCAGACAGGAATTTATTAGACGGGTGATCTCATCCCCTATAAATCATAGTTTGTTTAGTAAAATATTAATACAAATACAAAGTTACAAACTAGAATTCAAGATGTAGTTGTTGCGAAAAGACCATAATAACCTAGATGGAGTTGAACCATAATATTTTCCTACCACTCTTGATATTTAACCTAGCTGGCCTTCATCTTCCCAGTCAAGTCGAACCCAAATTTGTAAATTGAGACCCCTCTACTTGTTTCAACTTTCATCTTACAGCTTGTCTGATAGGTGCAAGAGGGGAATTGTTACCGGCGAGCAACGATAAGTTGCGAATGTTTCTCCTCGCCGGCTTTTTCCCCTCCGATTTTCCGCCCGGCTGCCGGACCTTGACTCCTCGTATCATCTATATATGTAGGCCAAGATTCATATGAACAATGAGAAACTAATTATAAGATGAGTATGATGGAAAAGAAATTAAATTGAAGTCTCCTACATATTTGGCACATTTTGTATCGGAGTAGATGACTATGAAATCTCCTTCTTGAAGCCCATTTACCCTTACGAAGTCTCCTATATGGATATGATCATGAAACTGTAATTAATTAATCATGAATTAATGAAATTAAAATTAAATGTTTGATCATTATGTTACCTGTATTCTCAAGGAGGTACATTCTGCTCTTGTTATTAGGCCAAAACCTGAAAACCCCCCAAAATCATTCAATCAGAATGGAAACAAAGAATAAAACTAGGCACACACAATTTATTTAGATATAAAAGCTTTGATTCCGAAAATATTTCTATATCCCGAATTGTGCACCCGTATGTGTTATACCTATAACGCATATTCCAAACACGGGAAGTTCCGATGTCTTCCATGGCTATGGAGATTCCATCTCTTGATTCCAGTTCTGGGAGATGGCTTTCAGCCTCTTTCTGTCACCACATTTATGCAATTTCAATTAGGGCTCGAAATCGTAATTCGATCTCAATTATTTGCAATTTTGTTAGATTAGAAAAGAATTAATCAAGAAATGCAGAAATATACTTTTGGCAACACAATTCTTCCCAAATTACCAACATCACTTTGCTTCAACACTTTCTGCAGCAAAAACTTCAAGTTCTTTTCAGTCTTCCATCCCTATACATATTTTAAAAATAAACTTAATTAATATATATATATATATATATATATATATATATTGATTTAATATATCAGCTAAAATTAATCATAGGAGAAAAATTGAATCACCTGTTGTTGCCGCCGCTCAGAAGGGGACTGCCGCAGCTGCACGGTGGTCCGATCACTGGAATTCGGCTGTGATGCCTCTGCAGAAGGGACATTTGCAGCCGTTGGAGAGGCGGCGCCACCACCTTTAGACCAATACACCAAATTTCCCTGTGAGCCACCATGATCACAATCTTCAAAACTTTCTCCTATCTGATTCGGATCGTTCAATTGGTTTTGATTCTGATTTGAGTTGCTAGAGTGGCGGTGGTGCGAATAGAGCCGCCGTTGCCGCGCCATTCTCCTCTTCCTTGCCTCCTTAGTTGCAGAAGAGCCCAATCTCATCATACTTTCCCCATTCGGATAGGGATTTCCGTACAGAGACTGCTGGCGGTTGAGGATGGTGCCGTTATCTGGGAAAGGACTGAACTGCGGCGGCGGCGCCACCGGGAATGGAGGAATAGCCCAAGCTGGAGCGTGGTCCATCAATGGATATTCTGCTGAGTGCTGATACGGAATTCCGTTTACAACTCCATGATTCATCGGAATTTGAGCCGGATTGTAAGGATTGGCGGTGTACCCATGCACCGGCGGGGGGAAATCCGGCCGCGGCGCCACCTCCGTGACATGAGGCGGTGGCGGCGGCGGCATCCATTGTGGCTTTTGAAAGTTGTTGTTTGGGTCGGGATTGTAAATAAAATTAGGGTTTGGATTGGGATTAGGGATTTGGAGAGGAGCTTCTTCAAAGGCGTAAGGCGATTGACCGGCGGCGCCGCCTTCTTGCAGCCGCGCTTTCTTCTGAAGCTGGTACTGCTCCACCCACTCGAGTATGAGTTTGAGAAGCTGCTTCTTTCCTTCCTTCGAGCTTCCCAAACGCTTCGAAGCGCTTTCAATGGTGGATCGCTTCAGCTTAATGCTTCTCATGTCTTCCGCTGAAATATAATCCTTGTTCTGCTTCAGCCACTCGAAGAAGATCATCGCCAGATCGCTATTGCCTTTCAGAAAGCTAAAACCGTCGTTTTCTTCTTCCACTTCGCCACAAATCATTTCGTTGCCCTGCGGCGGCGCCGCCTCGAACTCTTGAGGGTTTTCAGTCTGGAAGACGGAGGACGGGTCCCACAGCTCATTACAGTCGTCGATCAGATCTATCAACTCGAAATTCTCCATCACGTCAACGCAATCGGCGAACTCGGACGGCGGCGGGATCTCCATGGAGACGGTGGAGGAGAGGTCGACGGCGGCCTTGGGATTCACATTCACATTCACATTCACCTCGTCGTTCATCTGCTGGAAGCTCATCCTCGCCGAATCCTCCTCCATCATCGCCCAAGAGGCGGCGGGGGACGAGGTTGACGAGGAGGAAGACGATGCTGCGGCGATCGGCCTCGACGCCGCCTTCGACGCCGGCGGCGTCGACGAGGTTGACGAGGAGGACGACATGCAAGGGAAATCCGGCAGCGGAGGGAAGTCGTCGTAGAAAATAGAAGCATCGTTCACATCGAGAAGGTCCATCGGATCGAAACCGTTAGGGTTTGGAACAACAAGGTCGGCGCCACCCACCGCCACCGCCACCGCCACCGCCGCATCGTCACCATTCATTTGATCAACTTCCACATCCGTGAAGCCTAGATCTTGCTCCTCCCCTCCATCCTTAACCATCTTTGTCATCTCCAAATGAAATCACTAATTAAAAACTTACTTTGTTGGATGAAAGAGAAGAAAATTGGAGAGAGAGAGAGAGAGAGAGAAAATCTAAATTCTGTACGGAACAGAGGATTTTTTCTGTAAGTAATTAAGGAAACAAAGTTAGAAAAGGCATGGATGCAACTTGCAAGTTGCAACAAAATTCACCTGAGATTTTTACACAACTCAAAAACTAATCAAGATTTACAATTTATTACCAAATCTAAGGATGTTTATAGGAAGAACATGAAAAGGGAAGAGACAAAGATGAGAGAGAGAGATATAGAGAGAGAGAGAGAGAGAAACCACCACAATGAATGTTCTGGTTCAAATTTTCTTTTTCTATGGTGACTTTTTGTTGGTGGCTTTGCAGATAAGTTCAAAATCGCTTTGGGCTGAAGTTTAGCTCTTAAGTAAGAGAGAGAAACAAAATGCAGTTTCAACTTTTTAGAGAGAGAAGAACAACCACCTCGTGCTCCATTTATCTACGGTTTGTACGCATGTAGCCATACGTTCCCACCTCAATGGCTCTTCCCATCGGTGCCTCAGCCTTTTTTACTCTTTTCACATTTTAAAAACAAATCTAAATTGTTTAAATATGCCTGCGCAAATTTCATAGCACCTCAATTCTCTCTCCACCCTAATGAATCAATTCAATGCGGCACATGTACGGAGGGTCGGATCTAGGATTACGAGGGAGGGGACGAAACTTAAAAATTTAATAGAGAAGACAATGAAGAGTACATTCGGAGGGCCGAAATACAATTTTTTTTAAAAATTACATATATAAAATCGCGTTTCGACACGAGTTCGGGGGCCGCCGCCGCCGCCAGGCGCCCCCTTGGATCCGCCACTGCATGTACGTATTCTGTATTCATTCATGATTCATCACCTTTTACACATACATACATGTAGAAGCTAGGCATACGCATATAGATACAAACACATTATATATATATATAGAGAGAGAGAGAGAGCGAGATTGGACCGTCTGAGAAAGGTTCTCGCTTACTAAGCTGGGATTGTCGCGATTCGTGGATGAAACGGCTACGCTCTTCATTTTCCGCTACGTGTCCGATTTTGCTTACGCCAACCATAACTCGGTAGACAACAAATTCTCTCTCTCTCTCTCCCTCGGCTCTCTTTTTCTCTCTCAGTGGGTTTTAATTTCTTGCATCCACCAATAAGTTGATTCAAAATAATTCTCGTCGTTTTCCGAGGGCTGGATTTGAAGTGCAAAATAGGAGCCAGTAATATCGTCACACGTTATGAATTTAGAGAGAGAAATGGAATTTAATTATTCGGCATGGTTGAGAAATAAGCTTAATGGTTAATGTGTTGATGAAGGAAATGGTTTGTATTTGCCATGCAGTTTTGTGCATGCGGTGGGTGCGTCCACGTGAACAGGGACGGCGTGCAGGAGATTGGACCAAATGGGGACGGGTCAAGTTAGACTACGTGCAGACGTGGCGAGCGAGTGGGCCCCTTGTTAATTGAACTTTGTATTAGATGCCAAAGATTCGTATTACGCTTAACAAACTCGACGTGACATGTTGACTTAATAATCTAAGGCTGACTTGAATTTAATATTTTAATTAATTAATATCATTATTCCATCTCACCGACTTGTCCATATTTTTTTTTATTATCTCATATCACCTGTCTATTTTTTAAATTAAAAAAAAACAGATACTATACATTTACCAATTTAAATTAATTTTAAATCATTAAATATTTATATAGGTCTCACATTTTTACCACGCAAACCAATTCTAAATAATTATTTAATTATATAGCTTCCACACTTTTATTATATAAAATCAAGTCGCATAAATAATCGCGCCGAAAAGAAACTAGACAAATCGGCTGGGATAGAAGGAGTAACATTTTATGTTCATATGTTATTTATATTGCAAATTCGGATAAATTTGTGTTTTTTTTTTTCCCAAAACCCCTTTAAATTTCAATAATATCATTGGTTTTTTTATGTGTCTTTGACAACATAGCACGTGATTTTTTTCTTTTGAGGTATCTCTCTTTATAAAAAATAAAAAACAAGTGTTACATTATGCAGTAACCACGAATATTAACATTAAGCATTTTATACTTTATAATGGGCCATTCGGTAGTACAAGCTGAAAAGCAATATGAAGAGGCCCATGAATTTCAGACCTGATGCATGGAGCAACATGGCCCAATTTTACATGGCTCAATTTCATTCTTTTTGGTCCTACAAGATAAATATCTTTAAAGTGAGTTGTATCACTATGGTTCGATTGCAGTTATTCGGTTATAACCGTTCACAAACCGTTACCGCCGGTTATGGTTAACCGAATAACCAAAGTTCGGTTAACGGTAACGATAACGGTTAACGAATTGGGTGCATCGACGGTCATCGGTTATAACCGAACGGTTAACGGTTATAATCGAATAACCGCCCAATTTAATATGTTAATATTTAATAAATCAATTATTTAATTAAATTTAATATTTCAATTTACTTATTTATTTTTCAATTCGAAACTCAAATCGGAAACGAAACATTGAGAGTGAAACTCTCTGTCTCCACTCTCAACTCCTGCCTTCTCGTTCTCGCTCTCTCTCGACTCTCTGTCATTTTGTGTACTGCGAGCGTGACTGCATCCACCGGCGACGGCGCGCCCGACTACGTAGCCTCGGTAGTCGCCGGTGACTCTGCATCCATTCCCAGTCGGTAGTCGCCGGTGACTCTACTATTTAGGCAGCAAGACTGCAATTGTTTCAGTGGTTTTCGGAACTCGGTTAATTTGGGTTAACCGATTAACCGATTAACCGAACGGTCATAACCAAACGGTTAATCGGTTAACTGAGTGCAAACGGTAACGGCAACGGTTACGGGAATCTGATCTTTTTTATAATGGTTAATCGAAAAACGGTAACGGTTAACCGTTACCGAACCGTTTTGCACCCATATGTATCACGATTAAATGTAACATGTTCGAATTACACCAATGTTCTAAATCGAACAAGTCACAAAAGATTATATATTTTCTGTGAAAGATCCCCGACCCCCCAATTGATTGGTAAATATGACTAGTCGAGAAAATGGCAAGCACATAATTTCATCCGATCCATAATAATTAATTAGTAATCTTATTTCAGACAAGTTCCAACTAAACGAATGGTTGAAAAGAAAGTCATATCATACCAACTCTCCAAAGAAAACGGTAGCTGTAATTCATGGCCATGGACCAAAATTGACCGCACAACTTTTTCTCTAATCAATTCTAGAAACATAAAATGATAATAATTATCCGAATTTCTATCCTTTTTAATTAACTGTATTTATAGACTGCCTAATTTTTTAATTTCTATCCTTAATGACCTTCAATCACCCTTAATACACATAGACGTGACAACTAGGACATCACACCCGACCCCCCCCCCCCCCACCTACCTTAATTGCTACGCCATCCCATGGGGACTAATAGATTTTAAACTTGTTTACACATTTGGCGGTTATAGAGTTGTTCTTCTTTTCGTTATACGAAACAAAATTGTATAATATCGACTCGGTAAAGTTCATATTCGTTAATAGGATTGAATAATTTCTTTTGTTTATAAGATTTTTAAGAGATGAGAGACTCAATTCTACGTATAATGTATAATGACCAAAATGGATTTTTTTAGTCCCCAAAGTATGATGTTTTGGCCAATTTAGTCCCTTATTTAATTTTTTTAGTTATTTGATCCCCAAACTATGAATTTTTATTCCAATTTGGTCCTTCCGTTTAATTTTCCGTTAGTTTACTGTTAACTTTTTTTTAATTAAATATAAAGGGTATTTTCGGAATAATTTTTACGAGGACGAAATTGGCCAAATTGTCGAACATTGAGGATCAATCTCGCCTCAACACTCTATTTTCCCTCTACCAAGCGGGACAAATAGATTTTAGACTTGTTTACACATTTGGCGGTTATAGAGTTGTTCTTCTTTTCGTTATACGAAACAAAATTGTATAATATCGACTCGGTAAAGTTCATATTCATTAATAGGATTGAATAATTTCTTTTTGTTTATAAGGTTTTTAAGAGATGAGAGACTCAATTCTACGTATAATGTATAATGACGAAGTTTTTTTTTTTTTTTTTTTTTTTTAGGATTTTTCAAAAGGAAGTGTAGAGAGGAGAGAATAAGTTAATAGTTTGAAGTGACGTGTGGATTGAAGAAAACTATCACAAGACAGCATTGAGAAAACAAACAAAGGCGTACACATATTCTGCTGTCGCCCATGCATTCATTGCCCAAACTTGTTCTCTTCAATCACACGATTTTTATACAAATCTCTTCATTAAAAATCTCTAGATTTTTTATATTATCTCCCCGCTAAAATCCAACCATCCTTTTCAATAGAGAGTCGACTGAGCTATCAATACACACTTAAACCTCGATAAAGTAATATTCGATAAAATAATAATTTTATCAAAATAATAATTTATTTTGGTCTAATATGGATCAATGCATTAAAATAATATTTAATAAAGTAATAACCTCGTTAAATGAATATTTTTTCTCGAATTTTAAAATTATTACTTTATCGAGGTTTAACTATACCCCCACATTAAATGATTAAATTCGATGTAAGTTCATTCGTCATACAAAAATAAATAAATTATTCCGTTATATCTTCATAAAATCAAATGTTAATATATCACAAAAATGTTATTAGAGAAATGTAAATTTGTGGTAAGCATGGTGTAATAATTTCTCTATAAAAATAAGTTACTCACAGCCCATCAAATATTATCATCTCAGTGAAAAAATCAAAATTGTTTTTAGGAAAATTATTAGTCAAAAATTTCTATTAATTTGTTTTCAAGGATTTAACAGCTGGGGTAGAAAATCATGCAGTAAATAAAGTTATATATATATATATATATATATATATATATATATATCTAGAAGACAATGACATCCCATCCGTGATTCTTTTTTAGCAATTTCAGTTCATGTTTCTCTTCTCTCTCTCTCTCCATATCAGTTCACTTGTATCCCTCCTCCCTTCGATCAATTTTGTTTTTAGGAAATTATTAGTCAAAAATTTCTATTAAATTGTTTTCAAGGATTTAACAGCTGGGGTAGAAAATCATGCAGTAAATAAAGTATATATATATATATATATATATATATATATCTATCTAGAAGACAATGACATCCCATCCGTGATTCTTTTTTAGCAATTTCAGTTCATGTTCTCTCTGTCTCTCTCTCTCTCTATACATATCAGTTCACTTGTAGCATAACATATTTTGCAGGTTTGCGTAAATTATTACTGTCGCAATTCGACTTTCACTCATTAAATTCTTACCTTAAACTCCAATTTTATTTTATTCCTGTCCACATCCCACCATTGATTGCAAAATAGACCATCTTGATTCCATACAAGTGATGATTACAAACAGACCAATTAATCAACTACAATAATGTGCTACTAATTAGCCTCTATTGGTCACAATCTATTTAATTAATCCCTAAAAATCAATTCTTTATCATCTAATTAATTATAAATTAAAGTATTGCTACATTATTGGAGTTGATTAATTTACCAAAATTGTTGCTGCTAATTGCTAAACTGTTGGGTCCGTTACATGCGCTGGTTAGAATTTCTCCATTTCATGACTTCACTCAAACTACTTCAATTCCTCAAAACCTTTAAAACTCCACACCCCGTACCTTTTAATCGTCGACACATGATGGGGAAGGAAATGATTTATCTGGCGATAATTGTGCTGCAATTATCTCCGTACGTAGCCGGCAAGGAATGCACCAACATCCCGACTCAGCTCTCATCCCACACGCTCCGGTACGAGCTGCTGAAATCCAAGAACGAGACATGGAAGCGCGAGATTCTCTCGCACTACCACGTCACCCCCACCGACGACGCCGTATGGTCGAGCTTGTTCCCGAGGAAGATGTTGAGGGAGGAAGACGAGCGGGGCTGGGACGTGATGTACCGGAAAATCAAGAACTCCGGCGGAGTTAAAGGGATGCCGGGACTGCTCAATGAAGTCTCTTTGCACGATGTGAGATTGGATCCGGATTCGATGCATGGAACTGCCCAGCAGACTAATTTAGACTACTTGATGATGCTGGATGTTGATAGATTAGTCTGGAGTTTCCGTAAGACGGCCGGTTTGGAGACTCCCGGCCAGCCCTACGGCGGCTGGGAGTCTCCGAAAACGGAGCTCCGCGGCCACTTTGTCGGTTTGTATACTCTTCTCTTATATCGATCTTATTTATACACTCTTTACTTGTTACATCAACATTAGTGTTTGCATAATGAAGGGCACTATCTGAGCGCATCAGCACAGATGTGGGCGAGTACTCATAACGAAAGCTTGAAGGCGAAAATGGACGGTTTGGTTTCTGCTTTGGGAGTTTGTCAGCAGAGAATGGGAACAGGGTATCTCTCTGCTTTCCCTTCGGAGCTTTTCGACCGTTTTGAAGCGATTAAACCTGTTTGGGCGCCTTATTACACTATTCATAAGGTAGAAGTGCTTGTAATAATGGTTTTTTCCATTTAGGGTTTTGGATGTGGTGTGGATACTAATGTTTGGAGGTTTGGTAGATATTGGCAGGGCTGTTGGATCAGTATACTCTGGCTGGGAATGAGGAGGCTTTGAAGATGATGGTATCGATGGTCGATTACTTCTATAACCGCGTGCAGAATGTGGTGGCGAAGTATACGATCGAGAGGCATTGGGCTTCGTTGAACGAAGAAACTGGAGGGATGAATGATGTTTTGTATAAGTTGTATAGCATAACTGTGAGTTGGAGTAATAATAAAGTTTGTAGGATTAGTCTGGAAAGAAATGAAGTTTGTTGATATTTGAGATTGTTGATGTTGCAGGGTGATCAGAAGCACTTGACTTTAGGCCATCTATTTGACAAGCCATGCTTTCTTGGAATGCTTGCTGTTAAGGCTGATAGCTTATCCGGCTTCCACGCCAACACTCACATTCCGGTGGTGGTTGGGACTCAAACGCGGTATGAAGTCACTGGCGATCCGCTGTATAAGGTATCCGAAAAGGGTTTCGTTTATATGATAGTTGATAAGATAGCCGAGGGTTAAGTTGCTAGTTGCTACTTCAGGAAATAGGAACATACTTCATGGACGTTGTTAACTCTTCCCACAGCTACGCCACCGGTGGAACATCAGTGAGCGAGTTCTGGTACGGACAGCGAAAATCCAAACAAGCTTTGTTCGTTCACTAGTCCTGTTTTAATTGATTGCAATGTTATTGTAGGTCTGATCCGAGGCGTTTAGCCAGCACGCTATTGAACGAGACGGAAGAGTCTTGCACGACGTACAACATGCTGAAGGTGTAGTGTAGTTGCTATTCATTAACTCTCTGAGCGTGATAAAAATGTATGATCTGTCAATCTGTAGGTTTCGAGGCACCTGTTTAGGTGGACGAAGGAGATGGCGTACGCAGACTACTACGAGCGAGCTCTGACCAACGGTGTGTTGAGCATCCAAAGAGGGAGGGATGATCCTGGAATCATGATCTACATGCTGCCGTTAGTACGCGGTGCTTCCAAGGCCCACACGTACCACGGATGGGGGACGAAATACGACTCTTTCTGGTGCTGCTACGGCACAGGAATTGAGTCATTCTCAAAATTGGGAGATTCGATTTACTTTGAAGAGGGGGGAAAGAGTCCATCTCTATACATCATACAGTACATAAGCAGCTCCATAAACTGGAGATCTGGGAAGATTGTGTTGAACCAGAAAGTAGACCGAGTTTCTTCATCGGATCAACGCCTCCGTGTCGTGTTCACAATCACCTCAAGAGAGGTATAGAATAGCCTCACATCTTGTTTATGAAATGCAACGGACATTCAAGTGAAAAACTGTATTCCTTTTTACTTGCTTCTCAGCAAACAGAAAGTGCGGCATCTACTCTGAAGTTTAGGATACCTTTCTGGACATCCTCCAACACCGCAAAGGCGTCGTTAAACGGACAGGATCTGCCCTTACCATCACCTGGTAAACTCATTAGTTACTCTTCTTCATATTCTTCTAACTTAGGCCTAATGAATAATAACTGATGAGTTGCATAATGCAGGTAGTTTTCTCTCAGTTTCAAGAAATTGGAGCCCTGCAGACAAAATCACTTTTGAGCTGCCTATAAGTCTTAGAACTGAAGCAATCAAAGGTAACATAGAATTGCAGCAGCAGCAGCAGCCTTATGTATCTACTTTCATTACTAACAAGTTTTGTTGATTGATGGTAGACGAAAGGCCCGGATACGCCTCCCTTCAAGCGATACTCTACGGCCCCTACCTTCTTGCTGGCCTCACTCAAGTTGATTGGGACATCAATGCAAAATCACCAGACTGGATAACTCCAATCCCACAACAATACACATCTCAACTCATCTCCCTCTCACAGCAAGAGGGGGACGCGATACGCTTCGTCTCAAACTCAAACAACACGCTTAAAATGGCAGCCATGCCTCAGCAGGGAAGCAACGCTGCAGCCAGCTCTACATTTCGCCTCGTGATGAAATACAACAAGGGCGGAAGAGCCGGAGAAAAGCTGTCAGCGCCGTCGGATGCTGTTGGGGAGCTAGTCATGCTTGAACCGTTCGACCTCCCGGGGATGGCCGTGGTGCATCATGGAGAAGGCAAGGCTCTTGGAGTAGCGGATGCATCCGAGAGTGGGGCCGCCTTTCGCCTCGTTGATGGAGTGGATGGGAAGGATGGGAGTGTCTCTTTGGAGTCTGAGGATGAGAAGGGATGCTTTGTCTATAGTGGGAGTGTGATGGAGCTGAGGTGCAGCTCAGGAGATGATGGATTCAAAGAGGGAGCAAGCTTTACTATGAGGAAGGGGTTCAATGAGTATCATCCCATCAGTTTTGTAGCAAAAGGAATGCAGAGGAATTTCCTTCTTTCTCCATTGCTTAGTGTGATGGATGAATCTTACACTGTTTACTTCAACATACATTCTTGATTGTGTGATTTGGAAGTGAGATTAATAAAATTGATGATAAATAATTGAAAATAATAAAGTAATGTGTTCCATTTATTGGGCCGGGTTCTATAGTCGGTTCGTGACCATCTACTATGACTTTTACTTAAAACAATAAATATAAATAATTTCTGAAATAGAATCTAGGTTAAGGAACAATTTGATAAGGATTCGAATTAAGGAACTTCTTAAATATATATTAATAGTAAAGTTTATAATTTTGCATGTGATTAATAATATGTAAAAAAAGAAATTCTATTTTTAGGATCAGCAATTTAATAATAGAATAATAGGGGATGAAATTATCTGTCCAATAAATTCATATTCAATTGATGTCCGATTCAAAATGATATAGTTTTAAATTAAAAAAATACAAATTAAAAGGATAAGATTGAAAAAAAATTTAATAAATAATTAAAAAATATATTTTTAAATATAAAATTACGTGATTTTGATCGAATACTTAATTGGACTGAGATTTATTGGACATTTAATCAGACCATAATAGATACCTAATTTTTGTTTTTGGCGTTACAAATACTAGGATTCTTCATCGGTTTGTAATACGCAGTCGCTGACACTCAAAAAAGCTGCTTCTTTGACAACGATCGGAATTCTACTCTGGTTCTCTCTCTATCTCCCCCTCTCACTCGTGTAATGAAATTCTATTCCACAATTTCATCATATTTGGCTAGGTTATGTATACGATTTCTAATGATGTTTGATTGACTGTTCTTTAGTTGCAATAGAGTTCATGTCCAATTATTTAACCTTTGAATTAAATTTTGCTTTATTTGACGAGATTATCGGATATAAAGTTTGAATTCTTACTGTCCATGCTCTAGCAGTCAATATTTTGTTGGTTGTTCTAATTTGTCTACAGTCAAGAACTGATTTTTTTCTTCTTTTTTTTTTAAATAATTATTTTGGTGATGAATAACGTTTTAAATATTTCAAGAAAATTATGGGATGCAGGTAAATTTCTGAAATAATGAAGATGCTGGGAGGCTTGATTGTGTTTTCTCTGTTTTTCGGCTTTGTTTTTAGCCATAAGCTTTGCACTAACGGCGGTGTGTTATCACATACCGCTCGATATGAATTGCTTTCATCAAAGAATTCATCTTGGGAGAAACAGAATCTTGCTGATTTGCATTTGATTCCCACGGATGATCAGTCACAGTCTAATTTGATCCCGAGGAAAATGCTCTTAGGAGGGGATGATATTAGTTGGAATATAATGTACAGAAAGATGAAGAATGGGAGGGGGAGGGGGAGTGGGGTTGGATTCTTGAGGGAGATTTCGTTGCACGACGTGAGATTGGAACCCGGCTCGGTCCATGGTGTGGCTCAGCAGACTAATCTGGAGTATTTGTTGATGTTGGATGTTGATAGACTGGTGTGGAGTTTCCGGAGGACTGCGGGTTTGGAGGCTCCTGGTGAACCGTATGGCGGTTGGGAGGCTCCAGATATCGAGCTCCGGGGTCATTTTGTAGGTTGGTTTGTTTTCTGCAAGTTTTAATGTATGGAAGATATTTGCATGTTCTGCACAAAAATAGAAGCATGCTTAGAGTTGAAATTGCTTTGATTAAATTGAAATGATGTGGTTTAGATTTATTGCTAGTATGAACTCAAGATCAAGGAGTTGAATCATATGGTTTTCAATCCAAAATTTTCCCTTTTAGCAGTTGTATTTTAAGTTCTTGTTTAATTTTATCTTTCCTGTTCATTCTAATCTTGCAAAATGGAATGCCAGAAGTTGCATAAACATTTCCTGCTTAATGGACTTATTTACTTTTACTTAACGAAGGACACTACTTGAGCGCGTCTGCCCAAATGTGGGCTAGCACACATGACGATGATCTCCGGGAGAAGATGTCTTCAGTGGTTTCTGCATTATCAGACTGCCAAAATAAGATTGGAACAGGTTATCTTTCGGCTTTTCCATCCGAGTTGTTTGACCGTTTCGAGTCTTTACAAGAAGTCTGGGCTCCGTATTACACGATTCACAAGGTAAAAGTTTCTAACTACAGTTCAGATGTGTTGTAATTTGATTCCGGATCTTATTCTGTTAGCATTTTTTGCAGATATTGGCTGGTCTATTGGATCAGTACACTCTGGCTCGCAGTGCTCGAGCATTGAAGATGATGAAGTGGATGACTGATTACTTCTACAACCGTGTGCAGAATGTAATTAAAAAGTACACCATTGAACGACACTGGTTATCACTTAACGAAGAAACTGGTGGCATGAATGATATTCTTTACAAGCTATATATGATAACGGTGGGATGCCTATGTTAATCTATAGCGTTTTCCACTCATAAATATATCTTCTCGTCCTTTACTATGTTATTGTGGATTTGCAGGGCGACGAAAAGCATTTAGTGTTAGCTCACCTGTTTGACAAGCCGTGCTTTCTGGGATTGCTTGCGGTGAAGGTAGTCACTGTTCTTTTTAATCATAAGATCCAATTTTGAACCTTTGTACTTGTTTTCCTTGTTCTCCCGTCATTCTATTTACACGTGATAACAATTTAGGCAAATTTTCTGCTATTATAAGATTTTGGGCAAGCTATTATGTGGTGGTAGGCCTAAATAAAGATTAGGGAATTTGGTAATATTATGGCATTGAAGTTTGATCTCTTAAACTTTTATTTTCAGGCTGATGATATATCGGGTTTTCATTCCAATACACATATTCCGATTGTAATTGGAGCTCAAAGGCGATATGAGATAACCGGCGACCCACTTTATAAGGTACTGCGAATATCGTCACCATAGATTTTGCGAGTAGAATGTGTAATAAGTCAAGTAAGCATGGCTATTAGGATTTGGAAGAGACTAAAGCCATAGCTGAAAGTTTTAATTACTTTTGATGACGAAAAAAATTAACTCGTCTTCCACCCGTCTTTTCAGGAAATAGGATCATTCTTCATGGATATTGTCAACTCATCTCACAGCTATGCTACAGGAGGAACATCTGCTGGAGAATTTTGGTACAACTTCGGCTCGTAGGTTATTTTTCTTTCTCTCTTGTGAAGTTGTTATCCATGATTCCGTTTCGTTCATTTTGCAGGACTGATCCAAACCGATTGGCCAGCACACTAGAGACCGAGAACCAAGAGTCTTGTACAACTTATAACATGCTGAAGGTGGCTTTAACTGCTTACATCTTTGTTACGGTCCTATCGCGTTACGTGCAATGATCTTGGTTTTTTCTGTTTGGTTTTTAGGTTTCACGTCACCTCTTTACGTGGACCAAAGAAGTTGTGTATGCAGATTATTATGAGAGGGCCCTGACTAATGGTGTATTAGGCATCCAAAGGGGTACGGATCCTGGTGTTATGATCTACATGTATCCCTTGCACCCCGGTGGCTCCAAGGCTCGAAGCTACCATGGATGGGGAACAAAGTTCGATTCCTTTTGGTGCTGTTACGGTACTGGTAAGACATTTTCTTCGGTGTTTTTCTACTTGTCAATAGATCAAGTTAGACCAGTGTCGGTTATATGATTCGTTTATTTTCAAACTACAGGAATTGAATCATTCTCGAAATTAGGAGACTCGATATACTTTGAAGAGGCGGGAGAAGAAAAGGCACTTTACATCATACAATATGTACCTAGCACCCTTCATTGGAGATCTGGCCAAGTTGTGCTGAGGCAAAGAGTAGAACCCGTAACTTCGTCGAACCAAAAGCTCCAAATTACAGTTTCTATTTCTTCAAAAATGGTATAGAAAATCAATCATTTCCTTATAGTTTTTTGTTCGTCTTTTACTCTGTTTCTTAATCTAATCTTAATCTTTTACTCCGTTATTAAGCCTCTAATTTTGTGTCGAATTCTGATTAACGCAGCAAGCAGAAGTAACACCATCAACTCTGAAATTGAGGATTCCCTCATGGATACGTTCGAATGGCTCGAAGGCATCTTTAAACGGCCAAGAGCTGTCTGTGCCAGCACCAGGTAAATTTCCAATTAAGATAGAGCAAATGATAAGAGACTGATAACTTTTCACTCCTCGGTGTAGGCAATTTCTTGTCAATTAGTAAAAGTTGGAGCCGCGGAGACACAATTGAACTCCACCTTCCGTTGAGTCTAAGAAGTGAGGTTATTCAAGGTATATTCCTCTGCTTCTCAATTAGTCTCCATTGTGTTCCCATCTTCTCCGGTAGTCAATGAGTTGGCTTCTTGCAGACGATAGGCCAGATTTCGCTTCTCTTCAGGCTTTCCTCTACGGGCCGTACCTTCTTGCTGGTCTGTCGAGTGGCGACTGGGACTTAAAAATAGACTCAGTTACTTCTCTTTCCGACTTGATAACTCCAGTTCCTGCTGATTACAACTCCCAACTGATTACTCTAGCGCAAGAATTCGGGAGTTCTAGTTTTGTTCTATCAAACTCTGATCAGTTTATACGAATGGAAAAGTATCCAGAACCCGGAACTGATGCTGCTCTCAAAGCTACATTTAGACTGGTTTTCAAGAACTCATATTCTGAAAGCCTTCAATCATCAAAGGAAGAAGCTATAGGCAAGATGGTCATGCTTGAATTGTTCGATTTTCCGGGTATGTTTATAATGCAAAATGGAGAAAGTGAGAGCCTCACAGTTTCTAACTCCTCATCTGTTGAAAACAAATCTTCTCTTTTCCATTTGGTTGCTGGATTTGATGGCAAGGATGGTACGGTGTCGTTGGAGTCTGAGAGTCGGAAAGGGTGTTTCGTTTATACGGAGCAGTTAAACGATTCTGGAGCAAGTGTGAAGCTAAAATGTGAGAAGAAAGATGGGTTCCAACAAGCATCAAGTTTTGTATTGCAAGATGGAATCAGCAAGTATCATCCTATCAGCTTCACTGCAAAAGGGGTGAGGAGAAACTTTGTTCTCTCTCCTTTGTTTAGCTTCATAGATGAGTCTTACACTGTTTATTTCAATACATCCATGTGAATGATGACACAAGTGTTGGCTCTTTTAACTTGATGGTAAATAAAGGTGTCGATTTTCGTCTTTATAGGTCGAGTCTATCGCACGAGAATGCGAAGAATCTTGAGTAAATTATTATCATGTGTTATACATTTCAAATATGACAAGCCAATTTGACAGCTAACAGTAGAAGTACAAAGCAAAGCAGCCATGCATAATTGACTAATTCTCTCTTGACTTGGTCTTATTCCCCCATGCTATAGCTTCTGCAACTGCCTTCTCTCTTTCTTGTGCTGATATGTCACTCCGATGACTCTTCGGACTCTCGATCACTTGCGGAGAGGGAGGCGAAACGGGACGGGAGTATTTCGTGTCGCCTTGCAAAGGAAGGAAGCTCAGCGCAGTCACCACATCACTGATCAAAGGCCGTATAGTCACATCTTCTTGAAGACACATTGCTGCAACTGCCACTGCTTGGTTGAAGCTCTTCTTCGGGAAGTCGCCTCGAAGCAGGGGATCAGCGAGTTCAGAGAATCGACTCGGCTCCATGAAAATCGGCTCAGCCTAATAAGGAAAAAAAGGCAAAAGGTATTACTTTTGGAAGGTAAAGAGAAAGGGAAGAAATATAACACAACTTATTACTTACCCATGTCACAAGATTTTGCAGCTCAGAGCTCCTTCTGTTATCAATGGCTCGTTTTCCTGTTATCAGTTCGAGAAGAACAACTCCGAAGCTGTACACGTCCGATTTGACCGTGAGTTGACCGGTTCGTTGATACTCCGGAGCGCAGTAGCCGTATGTCCCCATGACTCTTGTGGAGACATGGGACTTATCCCCTACCGGTCCAAGCTTGGCCAGTCCGAAATCGGATAGCTTCGCGTTGTAGTCTTTATCGAGCAAGATGTTGGAGGATTTCAAGTCGCGGTAGATGACCGGAGGGTTAGCCTTATCGTGCAGATATTCGAGGCCTTTGGCTGCATGTAGTGCAATCTTCATCCTTTTGAACCAGGGTAGTGGAGGCTGGTTCGGTGGAAGGTCTGGCAAATCAAGAAACATGTGAAGTCAATTTTGTGTTGTGAATTTTGTTTTAGTGTTAGGAATTTAATTTGTACCGAGTAGATGATCTTCCAAAGATCCCAATGCCATGTGTTCGTACACAAGAAGCCTCTGCTCTCCATCGGCGCAGTAGCCGATTAGATTCACTAGATTCTGGTGGTGCAGAAGGCTTAACATCAAGACCTCTACGAGAAACTCCCGGTTGCCTTGTAGTCCGTTTCGATCGAGTTGCTTCACCGCTACCGTCTGTACTGAAAGGGACAATGGTCAGCCTACTCACGAACCTGAACACAGAGAGCATGTGATGTTGTGAATGAGAATGACCTGGTCTGTTTTGTCGAGATGGCCTTTGTAAACGCGGCCGAATCCGCCCTCACCGAGGAGATGCTCCTGCCTGAAGTTCTTTGTGGCAGAGGCTAACTCCCTGTAGGTGAAGGTTTGAGCTGCAATGTTGTTGTCTCCTTCTTTGCTTGTTGTCTTTTGTTTGTAGATTCTGCTGCTGTCTTCCTTGGATTGTCTGAAAATGGATGCCCAAGTTTAAAAATCCCATTTTTCTATCTATGTAAATATCCGCTGCGGATCTTCTGACCCATTTTCGAAAGACCACTACATGGCCCACAATACACACCACTTGATTGGTGGGCATCTAGCGATCCTTAAAAAATGGGACAGAAGATCTCTGGCCGTAAATATCATAACCCTGGAACAATCAACTAAAACCAAGTGTGCATGCATGCAAATAACAAAATGAAATTGTGGGTGCTAATTAATTACCATAGGATTGCATTACAAGGTCGAAATTGAACAGATCGAGCAAGCTCAAATTGACGTAACATGAAACCTATTAGGGCGAAAGGGCACGTGACATACCATCGGATGGCTGTTGGGAGTGAGGATTAGGGCGGGGCTGTGGAGAGGGATCTTGATTGGAGGAGAAAGGTGGTTTCCTCTTTGAAGATCTCCTTTCATGAAGTGAGAAGCATGAAAAGCAATTCATTGTTGTAGCCTTTAAATCAAAAGGCATGCAGCATTCCCTGCAGATCAAAATCATTCAACCAGAAACCTCTTTCATCAGCATATCTATTTCCTCAAAGATAATTAACCATTCACAACTCGAAAAATTCTCTGTTTAAACGATGGAATACACAGACACGTGCAGAGTTAATAGGACAGAAAAAAGACATGAAAGCTTTTGAGAAATGATAACCTGATCATTTCCAAAAGCCATGTTTTTGGAGGACGGATGACAAGGAAGAAATGCTGTTGTTTTTTCGGCGCATTTCCCGAAGAAAATGGACATGCACCGAAGAACAACGGCCAAAATGCCCAAATATCAAAACAAGAAAAAAAAAAAAAATTAAGCTATTGGTGGATTTTGAATCCACGGATGGATTTTTTTCACTCACTCATATTGCGGAGTGGCTTGTATGTACCACTTTCGTATTGACATGTGTCATTTCTCATTAAATCAAGTGAGCCATATTTAATACATGTCAATACCTCTTTTGGTGTGGTGCGCATACAAGGATATACGAAAGTGGTACACACAAGCTTGTGTGCTCATCTTGGTAAGTTGTATTTGATTTTTTTTAAAAAGTAATATAGGAAAAAGTTGTACTCCCTTCGTCCCGCTAAATTTGTCTTACTTTCCATTTTCGGTTGTCCCACTAAATTTGTCTTCGTCCTAAAATGGAAAAGAAAGGTGGCATTTTTGTAAATATGAAGTGTCCATTTCACTCTAATTAAAGTAGAGGGCCCACATCTAGCTACGCAACTATTCATTTCTACCCAATTTTCTTAATCTTTCACGCGAACCTACTAAGATAACTTTAGTGGGACGGAGGGAGTAATCCTTTACTATTGCAGACGATTAATAGATAGTGAGATGCATTAAGGTAATAATACAAATGTTTCCATAACATATTTCCAAATAAATAGGAAGTTTCCAAATAAATTGAACTTCTATTCCTATTTTTGACGATGTACAAATGATTACTGGTACAAGTAATTGCCATTGATCTTGATCATCTTGACAAGCTAGTAGCCCTTTGATGTTCGATCTACGGTCGTTGTTTAGCCGAGCAGTTACACTTGGCTTCATTATCAGAGAGTGTCTGCAAAGAAGAGAGTCAATGCAATGCAGAGTGTGTATACTCAACTCATTTTGTGTTAATGAGGCAGATTTACACACCTTTAGTGTTCTCTGCAGTTCCTTGATGTAATCAACAGCCAAGTCCAACATACCCGACGTATTCGTTTGCTGGGAAATCGAACGTTATCGTAGAGATTTTCAACAGCATTGTTCGTATAAGTGCAAGAAACACAACATCAATTACCTTATCCATGTTGGGTACAAGTTCTTGCAGCTTCCTGATTCTGTCACTGATTTTGGTTCTCCTAACCTGAAGCAAGACTAACATCAAACTCGAACTGAAGTAGGACTCCGGTTATAGGTTTCTACGTACCCGTTCAGCAATGCTTCTAGGATGAGTAGCAAAGCCCCTCTTGGCTCTGATTTTACATGGGACAGAATCTTGCATCAGCTTCTCCATTGATGAGGTTTTAGGCAGACTTAGGTGATGAGATAATACCGTTTTAGGCCGGTTTCCGTCTTCCTTTTTCTGATTCATTACAAATGGTTTCCATCATCAGCTAACCAATTCCAAAACAAAAAAGAACAAATGAGTAGGAGTACAAGATAAGACCTGATCATCTGGTGCATTTGCATTAGAATGACTTTTGTAGTCATTGTTTGAGGTTCCTTTGAGGTAATAGTAATCAGACATGAGTGTTGAATCATCCCAGGAGTTTACAATCAAATTGCCATGATCTTCATCAAATTGTGCATTTGCTCTTATGCCTTGAGTCCCGATTTCTGAAATCGGATCCATTCCAGTCACAAGCCTGCTTGCAGAAGATAAGGAAGCTTCAGCATTGACATTGTTATGGCTTCCTCCGTAGCTCTCCATGCATCTGATTGTTTTGAAGTCTGTGGATTGCTGAAACATTTTATCTGCATTCAATTCCTGTATCATTTAGAACTACTTCATGATTTCTAAACATAACAATTACTTTAGCCCATTTTCTTTGCAGATGCTTCTTAGAAAGTTGAGATTTCTCTCTCATGATCTCATCATCTAGATAACCATTTGTCTCACTAAATTAGGTTTCATAGCTACGAAAATTAGGCATTCGACTTCAACGATATTGATCAAAAGAGAACAAATCAGAAATGCACGGATAAACAGGTAAGGAAATTACCATTCTCAATGTTGATGTTGTTGAAAAGTCCAGCAGGAGAACTGCTATGACGAATGAGGCCAGAGCTGCCGGAGCGTTCCACCTTTGGCTGCGAGGCGGCGGAGTTTGAGTTGAAGGAGGCGAACACTCTGCTGTATGAGGTGTCAGCCTCAGAACTGTAACTCGGATACATCGCCGAGGGATAATCGTTGCTCTGCTGCCTCTGCATCTGCGGTGGTTGATACTCTTCAGCCTCCGACTTTGTTGGAGGCGGCAACCGCGAATTCTGCTGCGGCTGCGACGGCGGAGGCGTATCCGACGGCATAAAGAGCTGCCCTAAATCGTCTCCCCCAAATCCATCGTCGTCGCTCAAAAGGATAGCGAAATAGGAACTCGGCGCTGACCGATAACTGGTCAACCCCGATCTCATCTGAGTGTTTTGCTTGAATTGTTGATTGCTATCCATTAATCAACTCCGAGAAAGTGAAGACCTCGTCCACGAATTGATCGGAACTGAAGAAGAGAAACAGCAAATTTGATCAAAATTTCTCTTGTTATTGGATCTACGAAAAGCACAAATTTTCATATAAACACATGCAATGCTTGTATACAGCAAAATGACTGTATGATTGAAGTTGAAGTGGATATGGAAAGGTAAGATCCAAGGGGTAGCGTGATCAGAAAAGGAAGGGGAAGAAGAAGAAGAAGCCAAGCAGCAAAAAGGGAGTGGGGCGGCCTTTATCCTTTTGGAAATAAAGCTTTTTTTAATGCCAAAAACATAAAGTGCTCATCATTACAGCTCCAAGTGGAAGTAGTAGAGTGGAGTAGAGTGGAGTGGAATAGTGGTGGTGGTGGTGGCAGACTGGAAGAGAGAGAAATGGGGTTGGAGCGAGAGGTGAGAGAAGAAGAGAGGGAGCTCAAACATGGTGCGATCCAGAATTTGATGGTGCGGCTGAAAAGTAAACGCTTACTTTCTTCTTCCACTCATAATTTGACAGCTCTACCGAGTAAATTTTGAAATTGGTGGGCTTGGAATTAATTGTGATTGAAGTGTCGGAAATGGGCTTTCTATTTTTAATGAGTTTTTCATTTGGCCCAACTTATTGTTCGTATTAGTGGATTATGCACGTGTGGGCTTTAAGCATGAATAGTATGATCGCTACATAGTCTACTAATCAAGTGGTGTCATTCTACATTAATTATATAGCCTACATAATACACGAATAACACCACCTGATTGATGGGTCATACAGTGATCTTTTAGAAATAGGATAGAAGATCTCACACATGCCATCTCTTTTCCAAATTAAAGGCCTTTACGCCCAATTCAATTAATCGAAATTTAATTGCATGTTTAAATTTTAATAAATTAAAAGGTTTTATATTTGTTCGAGTAGTTTTAAATGTATGTACAAAATGAGAAATAGCCCAAAGTTGGCCTTTTAGTTGGGACATACTCTCTCCGTCCCGCTATTATTGTCCTACTTTCCTAATCGGGTTCTCCCGTTATTACTGTCATCTTTCCTAAAATAGCAAAAATTGCTCTTAAACAAAAGTGAAGTGGGCTCCTCCTACTTAATACTCATCCCCACATTATCATACTCTCTCTCTCTTCAAAAATCTATCTCTCACGTGTTTTCGTTCTACTATATACTCGGAAATTTATGATTTTTATTTTTTTGGAAACTTAAGATTATTTCTTAAAATACAATATGAAAAAAAAACATAAAAAAATCGATTATCTCAACTATGCCCTGCAAAATTTTGGATAAAATCTCATTTCTTCCGCTAACCTTTCCTCGAAAATTGTGTTCATTTCTTAATACAATAAAAATTCATAAAATACACACTTAAACAAATTTTCTTAATCTTCGTATGAGACAGTAATAGGGGAACGGAGGGAGTATCATTAAATGGGAGAGGCACCCCTTCTCCGGCCCATCTTCTTAATTTAAAAAATAAATATACTAGTAAGTTCAAAATTCAAAACTAGCCTTGGCGCAGGAGGAAGAAGAAATGAAAAGAAAAGCGAAGACATTTTGTTTATTCTTCCAATAATAATACTAATTAATAGAACCACATTCCACATGGAACGTTTTAACGTGTCGACCTTCCCATGTATACCACCATGTGGATTTCTTTAATTATTTGGTATTTTATTATACTTAAATAAATTCCCTCAATCTTGGAGATACGAACTCCACCACATAACTACGTCGATCAACCACAATCCACTGTCACTAATTAGCTTACATTTGTTAATAAATCAGAACAAATTGGGACAACCTAATTTGGTCGACCAAAAAGAGAATATTAATTATTGATTATTGCTTTTGTGGTTCCAATTTGATTGAGAATTCAGCTGCGCCGCGTTTATTGGATATTGGACATGGATATAAGCAAAATTGTTTAATTGGATTTTAGTATAATGAGTTCCGTCTTGTAACAATATCTGCCTAAATCAAATCTGTCACACATAATTAATTTATAATAATTTTTTAAATACGAAAAATTAGTGCACCACAAACTAACAAGACAAAACGTATAGTTTATCGGATTAATACCAAATAAATTGATGATGGGAACACTGTCCCAATCAAATATCAGTTAATTAGGAGAATGAAGATATCATGGAAAGATTTTGCTGGTCTATTATTGTTGAACATGTAATCACATCTAAATCATTATTAATGTAGGGTCAATTTAAATGGTATTAATTTTTATTTTTTACTAAAATATGTCGGTCAAAGATGTAACTCCCTGCTCTAATTGTAGTATAATTTATTTTGATAATCTAACTATTTTTCTAATATCAGACTAATTACTAAAGTTAAGCAATAATTTTGAAATACAGAAAAGAGTAGAAAATAGATGGCAACGACAGAAAGTAACGACACAAATTTCTATATATTCCCATTCCTCTCAACCATCTTGTTTTCAATGGGCACGGATGTTAAGAAAATAATAATATGTGGTGTATATTATTTGACTTTTGAATAGTTAAATCTTGTCCACATATTCTTGCCTTTTTTAGAAACAAGACGCTTCCAATGGGACGTCCAAAATAGAAAACAAGACGCTTCTAATGAGACGGAGGGAATAGTAAATTATTACTGACTAATATAAATATTTATGTTTGAAATTATTGTATTAATATAAACACACATATGACAGTGACAAATGTATATATTTTTTTACTGTCAATCATGTCAATAAATAAAATTGAGGGCCAACTGTCAATCCCCAATTATTGTGGGCCGTCGCATCATTCATTCATTGAGATGATAAACTGGGTAAGTGAAATCGGACAAATCTGAACCCAATTAATGGAGGAAAAGGTCACTGACATCATCTTTAAATTTAATAATAACAATTATATTCAATTGTCCTTATCATCTAGTAGAAAGGGTCGAACAGCCTAACGCGATTATTTTTGAATATAATATAGCCGATAATCTTAGAAATGCGTATAAAATAATAATAAGTAATTGAAATATAGTAGAAATTGAGATACTAGATTACAATCAATTTTGTATCCAATTGGGCAAACCACTATCTGGTCTTCTGGGCAGAACGTCCGGGTTGATGATTCTCCTGGGTATGAAATGACAAACTGAACAAACAAAGTCGAGTCGAGTTTCCTCTTTCCGCAAGACAGTATTGCCCCGGCTAGTGCTCACGGATTGACAATCTGTAACGCCCCGACCCCCACGAAGGATCATAGAGGTCGAGCCGCTACGGAGGAATTTTATAATGCACGTTTTCATACCATCTTTTTAAAACTGGAATATATTTTTCTATTTTAAAAAAAAACATGTCATTTAATGCAAACCCCATGTAGAAGATTAGATTTGTTTTCATGCGATCAACAGATACGGAAGCATATTGACTTTTGAAATATAACAAAACATAATTATCCATTTACAATACTAAAGATTTCAAAATGATCATGACAGAAACCCCCCTCCTCAGCACTTTTCCGTCGCCATTTGCCTCTCAACCTGAAAACATTTGAAAAGATTTTGGCTGAGTACTAGTGTACTCAGTGGGTAGAGCAGTTTGAAAAAACGTTTAAAATGTTTAAAACAGTTTATCCATGTATGAGGTATGACTTGGAGGGTTTTAAAAAGGAAATTGCTCCAAGCATACAAAACATTTATCATTGGGTGCACACATCTGTGTCACATTTAACCGTTACTCCTTACGATGAGAGCCCTAGCCCCTAGAATCGTAGTTCAGGGGGTCTCACTTAATTACTTGGGAACCCTGGCCCCTAAAGTCGTAACTCAGGGGGTCCCACTTACTTTCCCGGGAACCCTGGCCCCTAAAGTCGTAACTCAGGGGGTCCCGTATCTTGGTTAGCACTTAGTGGGGATCAATCCACTAGTAACTAACTACGTGTACACAATCATTGATTAATGTTTTAGATTAATCAAGGATCTCGATCGATCTCAGGAGCATTAAACAGTATAAATGCACAAAAACTTTCATGGATAAACAAGTAATTTACGGTAGCTCATTAACTCAAAAATAACTTTTACGAAAATATTACTCACCTCGAATTTTCACCGAATTGATTTATGCGAAATATTGTCACCGAGGCTATAGCTCTTCCACGATAGGTCCTACAATAGTATCCTAAGTTTTAACGTCTTGATCTAGCAGAAAGTGTACAATTCATGATCTATAAGCGACACCTAATAGTTATTAGGTTAAGACAATGTCGTAGCTTTATTCTGTTAAACTTGTGCAGAGGGTCTATTTTGCAAGAATTCCACAGATCAAGGTTTCATACCAAAAATTCTAGTATTCTATATACACTTTCCTTAATGAGTCTAGTTTATACAGAAATTGGTTTCATAACAAAATAATAATCCATCTAGGAGTTATTATCAAAATAGTACTCACTGTTCAAACAGGGACAGTTTCTGCCCTACTATAGTTTAGCTAACAATTGTGGGGCCAAACGTACTCTAAAAATTCTGAGATTCAACAAAAGATTAGGGGACATGCATGCAAATATCATATCAAAATTTCACTCACGATTGATAAGCGACGGATTCAGAAAATACAGAGAAATTTTCACCAAAATCCCCTGTATCGAAAGCATGTCTCCAATTGACAAATGAAAGTTTATAATAAATTGATTTTACATGCATGGTTTAAAAATACAAAATAAATATTTTCAAAAGTCCCTACGTGTAAAGAACATTTAGAAAAATGAATCAAGTTAAAATCTTTTTTGTGGAGTGAGATATAAATGTCTTACTCAGCTCTATCCCGCATGCATGATTTTTCGGCAGTATGCATTAACAAATTTATTTAAAATATAAAAACATGTCCAAAAATTACCAAATTTTACAGAGATCTTACCAACATCCTAAAGTGTGTCTCTATGATTTTTATGGAATTTGTAAAGCAACGAAAAAATGAGTAATTGTCCTAGAAACTCATGGAAGAATCAAAAACCATCAAAGTGCATTCTGCCTAGAAATTCGACCACTCTAATAGGATTCTTAAACAAGATTTTGATACCCTATTTGGACCTTATGCTGGATCTAACATGACCTTATATGTTTACAGAAGAAAACATTATGCATGCATCTCTTAGCATTTTTGGGAGGAGAAAAACATAGTAGAGAAATTAAACCAAGAAAGTTACTTCCTAAGCTAAGATTTCAACATGCAGCCCCATACCCCTTCATGCATGTATGATACGAACCAAATCTCAACACCATAACAAAGATCGACAATTATCCTATCCCGAGAGCATCTCGTTCGTAGCTAAAGGAAGAAATGAGTACAATAGCAAGGTGAAGGAGATACTTACTTGATGTATTACACTAGCTATCAAGGATTCCTAAGCTTTGCTTCCCTCCCACAAAAACGATGCCACACTCAAGAGGAGATCTCGTTTTTATTTTTATTTTTGAAGACTAACTTGCTGGTGTGGAATCAACTAAATGGCAATGTATTTAAAGTGGTGACCCTTAGCTATGCATGTAAGCCACATAAGTGTGGTGACATGTTGAATAATATCCCTACCATGCACTATACTATTATGATCATAGACTTGTGTCATGACTTCCCTTTTGTCTCTAAAGTGGGAGGCATGATTGATTTGGAGGTTAAGTCTCCCCTCACGTGGTGTGCCAAAAAGAATAGATTAAGAGATAATATCACAATTCCTTGCACACTAATATATATGTAAGTAGTTTATAGGTTAATTAAGAATGTAGTGACTTACTTACTTATATAAGGGTACCTAAAGTGTCACAATTTAGAACTATGTTCTAATGGTAACATAATTTATTATTTTTTTGCCTAAAAAAATAATTTCTCTTGGTGCGAAATTATGATCGGCTTAACTAAAATCGTTGAATATTGCGACGCGACTATCGAGGCCATACTAACTTATATGCCACACGTATGCATACCGATTTCTACGACATGATACTAGACTCGCTCTTAAGGCTTAAATATTAATCTCGAAATACATAAATTTTACGGGTCATTACACTCCCTCTTCCTTAAAATAAATTTCGTCCTCGAAATTACACTCCCTCTCACTTTGACTAAGGGTATTTGCTTATTTCTTAATACTTGAACTTTGCGGTCAAGGATTCGTACTGGTCTTTCTTCGTAGCTTAAGTCCAGGTTCAGTTGTACATCCTCATGCTTGATCACGTGTTTGGGATCGTATATATATTTTCGGAGTTGAGAGACGTGGAAAGCATTACCGGTTGTTCAAGTATTCGCTAGTCATCCGAAAACTACATTCTCTAAATATCCATCTCCACGATCGCTCACACTTATCTTCCTCAAATCGAATCTAGTTATTATGAATATGACTTAACCTTTATTTGAATCGAGTACATAAGAATAATGTCTCAAAAGAAAGAGTGTCATGCATACATAAATCGAATGATACTGTCAATGAGTTAATAATTGCCGGTGACGAAGTGATGAGATGAGTATTATGCGAAGATAATACCAATTTACACCGATTAAATCTTTGAAGGAAAGAGTTTCAAAGATGAATTAAATAAATATCCCAACGCGATCCGAAACAAATAGTCAGAATAATCATAGGAATCAAGCATCAAGATGGATAGTAGTCAATATAACAAGGTTCAAAAGAACATTCTTTGGGTCCAGAAGAAAAGGGTAACACTATTAATCATGTATTTTGTCACATGATACTTCAATCAAATGATAATGAATATATGTAATGATAATTAACAGTGATCAAGTATTGAGATGGATTCTTAGGAAAATATATCATTAAATGAGTCCGACTATATCGTCAAATGAAGGTATTTCAAAAGGAAAAGGGTTTTCAATATCTGTATATCAAAGGATACCCTCAATGAGGTCAACATAATATATGAAATGATAATCATATATAATAAAGCAATGAGATGAATTCTGAGAAAAATATGAAACCAAAGGATTCCGGGTATATCATAAAGCAAAAGATTTCATAAATGTATGAATCAAAATAAATACTTTGACGAGGTTAGAAACAACTTGTTGAATAATCATCAAGGATCAAACTACATGATGAGTTGTGACCAATATAGAATGAGAGAAGGTCAACTATAGAGAAGAACATGAGTATCGGTTCAAAGGAAAGGACGACATTGCCAATTTATAACAATGATATTTTCAACAGAGTTCTAACAAATACATAGAAATATCATCTCAGATCAAATATCAATATAAATGATGGGTGAGCTTAGCACCAAGGTGGCATAACTCTTTAGTCAAAAGAAAATGAGTAGAATTATGCAACAAAAGGAATAACCTTGTCATAAAAATATGAACATATACTAGTTTAAATAGTTGTGCGTCTATTCCTTCAACTTGAAGTCTTCATCCGATCCTCTTTCCTCATCGTTCAAATTCGAGTGTCCGAAATGTATTAGGGGTTTATCATATGATTTCGTAAAATAGTTGTGTCTCACTTGTGCCTTTGTCTTTGCATCATGGTGTTCAACATCGTATGATCGTAACCGACTATTTTAAGCGTATTAAGTTCTTGGAGATGCTCTGAGAGAACTACTCTGACTCTGTCTGCACTCTTGAGGGATCATCAGCTGTGATATCATTATTAAAATTTTAATTCGTTTCGAGGGTTGTGCCTTAAAGTCGTATCTGCCTCAGTGTTCGGTCGTTTTGAAGTAGCTCTCAAGGTATCCATGCGATTCTTGTATTTAGTGGAGGTCATTTTATATCAGCCTTGCAGATAGTGTAGTGGAAGAGCCTTCGCTTGAATAGAATCTCGACGATTGGTAAATACATTAGTGAATCGTGTGTAAGTGTATCACGTATTTGAGTCTTTCTACCAGCTTCTTATTTCCGAGGTTCTTGATCGACGAGACTGACGCATTTTGTGGTCTGTAGTGTCACCGCTTAATTCGTCTCAATACGTTTATTCTTGCAACGTGGTTCTCTGACGTGGTAGTGTTCTTATCTTCTGAAAAGAACGATCTTAAAATATCATATGCGTAACACAAAGTGAAATTCGACTAACTCCTATACGCTATAGGCATTTTATGTCTTATCGACTATTTCAATGTCGCTTAGACCGATAAGTTATTAGGGCCGAAAACCCTATCATAACATCATCTACTAGTGGTTCTCTTATTATGGGAAGATCATACATTGTGTAAGCTTACAACTTCTTGGCCATAATGTTCTAAGAAATTCAATATGACAGAAGTCAGGGATCATGCATTAATCATTCAAATCTATATACTTAGTACAATTGTCATACCGACGAGTGATGAAATGCAATTGAGTTTCTTAGATATCGAAATGACTCAAATGGTCGGAAAACTCAAGATGAAAACTTTCAGAGACAAGGATTATGGGCTCATATTCCCAAACATGACAAAACTTTGTTACAAAGTTGAAAATCTTGAGTAGTATTGACATTATTAAAATCTTGCTTTTGAGGCGGTGTGTGAACTCCTCAAAATAATTTAAAAACTTTAAAAGTCTAGAGATTCTAGTCTAGATTTGCAAGAAAAGTACTTCAATTTCAGAGCGAAACAATTACTCAGATATCAATCATGGTAGAAGTTTATTTGGTATTTCTCAAAGAAAAATGAAGCATTTACTTAGGACACAATTATCAAGATGCATTGTTGAAAATAAATTCAAACAACACATAACAAAGTGTAAAGACGAACACGATCATGGGCAGTTGATTACAAAGAAATTGCCTCTAAGAAAGCCTTTACAATGTATGTACCTTGTTTAATAAAAGAATATGGTCGTCAAGGTCAGTCTGGGCTACCGAACATAAGACCCAACTCGACTGTCAAATATGTTTAGAAGATTGGTGTTGAAAGAAAAACTTGACAGCTTAATGAACAAGTCAAAGGAAATAAACAAGTTAAGTTATCTTAACCATCTACTTAGAATCTAAAGATAATCCCCAATAATCTTTATTTCTGTCCTCCTCACTCCTGTTGTTGAAAAATATTATATCATCTCTTGAAAATGATCGTATGTGGTTACACAATGAGATATCATGAGTATTTCACTCGTGCCTCTTTCATTTCGTAAACGTATCAGTTGCGGTTATCTACATGCGTACCGTCAGTAACTTTTCAAGCATGAGTAATTATTTTGACAGCTCTTGTCCGACTCTAAATAAGGTAGTATTTCTCCGGTAACGAGAATCGAGAATACTGTTCATGTTGTTAGCATTTTCTGCTGGTGTGGAATCAACTAAATGGCAATGTCGTTTTTATTTTTATTTTGGAAGCATCTCGTTTTTATTTTTATTTTTGAAGACTAACTTGCTGGTGTGGAATCAACTAAATGGCAATGTATTTAAAGTGGTGACCCTTAGCTATGCATGTAAGCCACGTAAGTGTGGTGACATGTTTAATAGTATCTGTTGGTCCCGTGAGTGAGTTCAGGTGTAGAGGGGGGGTGAATACACCTGAATCCAAATTTCTCAACTTTCGAACACGAACAGTCCTATTCAGGAAGGTGCCGATCGAAATAGTTCAGCGAGACTGCACAACCGTTACGAATCGTGTTAAAGGCTAAAAGAGTATCGACTCGACCGAGATCCGCTAACCGACTAAGTCGAATTCCGTATCGATCGGTGAGAGTTCGGTGTGCGGGAATTGTGTAGGCCCAAATCGGTTTTAATGAGGAAAACGTTTTATGCAAGTCTCGGTTCGGTAGATAAGAAGTTCGGTAACACCGAGACAGTTAAATCGATTTTAAATATGATGTTCGGTATGCACAAGTAAAACCAATGAAACAAGTAAGTAAACGACACATATATTTTTAAAGTGGTTCGGATATCAACAATCCTACGTCCATTGTCCCGATAGATCGGGGAGGCTATTTATTATACCGAGTTAGTCTCGATCGGCTTGTACACTCGGACAAAGCCGTGGCTTGGGGATTATATCGAGCAAGTCCCGGTTTACAAATCTATCAAACTTTAAGTGTTTGACAAACTTCTCCAACAATGAAGGAGTCCTTATACAATAAGGATTGGGTTCAAATGTGAACTCCTTCGTCTAAGCTATGGATATAACAAGTGAGCTTAGGGTTAGAGGGATAAGGAACGAGAATGTAGCTATCTAGAGCGACGAACAGCTGAAGGTTTAGCTATAGGTTCGTGTCAGTCGCTTGGATACTAGAAGCTTATGTCGGTTCAGCTTTGTTCCTTTTGAGCTGGATGTAGTCTTTCGCCGTAGATAACTCGGTTGATTCTTGCGGAAGACTTAGTCGTTAATTTCGCTCTTTTGAATGCTCTGTGCGTTCTTGGTTCTTGGGTTTTGTGTTCTAGGTTAGCTTCAAATCTTGAATGATCCCTCTATTTATAGAGTGGAGAGAAGAATAGATCCGTTGGAGACGATCTTCTTCTTTTTCCCTCTTTTGTGGTAGCAAACGGCTCTTTTGTGTAGTAGGTACAGTGTCCTTTCCCTCCTTTTACGGAAATATGTTGACTGTAGCTTTAGTAGGTGAGACGACACGTGTATGCTTGTCATTTGTCGAGGTGGATGCGGTGGTTGAGACAGAACAAACTTCGAGGCAACTGAAGTTGACTTCTCTCTTCCTCGTACTTGACAACACTGATAGCTTATCAAAAGATTTAGACAGTTCGGAAGCGTCGCCCGATCTTGAGTCCGATTTTGTATTCGGTAGATAGACAATGAGAAGGGTCTATCGAAAATCGGCTCCGAGTCCAGTGAACTACTCCCGCCGAGTTCGGTTCAACCGACTCTCTCGATATCTTGCTCCCGCCGAGTCCAAGTATTCACTGAGTCTTCTACACTGGTGCTGAGGCTGATGAGCTACTGAGCGCCTTGACCAGAGCAGAGTGTCTACTGAGTCTGAAACCTCAGAGACAAATACGAATACAAAAGAATGGTTCACCAATCAGATAGGGTTTTGGGATCTTCAAATCTTCTCAACAGTCAGAGCACGAGGCTACTGAGCGTGATTCAGTATAGAAGATAGAATCATTTCCCACAAGTATGATCATGCTGAGGATTGAATCATCACCCAACAGTATCCCTACCATGCACTATACTATTATGATCATAGACTTGTGTCATGACTTCCCTTTTGTCTCTAAAGTGGGAGGCATGATTGATTTGGAGGTTAAGTCTCCCCTCACGTGGTGTGCAAAAAGAATAGATTAAGAGATAATATCACAATTCCTTGCACACTAATATATATGTAAGTAGTTTATAGGTTAATTAAGCATGTAGTGACTTACTTACTTATATAAGGGTACCTAAAGTGTCACAATTTAGAACTATGTTCGAATGGTAACATAATTTATTATTTATTTGCCTAAAAAAATAATTTCTCTTGGTGCAAAATTATGATCGGCTTAACTAAAATCGTCGAATATTGCGATGCGACTATCGAGGCCATACTAACTTATATGCCACACGTATGCATACCGATTTCTACGACATGATACTAGACTCGCTCTTAAGGCTTAAATATTAATCTCGGAATACATAAATTTTACGGGTCATTACACAATCTGTCCCCAAAGATATAACGATTTTCCTCCTTCCCGGTAGCAGCACCGCAAACTGGAAAGGCTCCGGCGAACTGAACCAAGGCACGAACTGGGCAGACACCGAACTATACTATAGATGCTCGTATGTATGTTATGCTGTGTATGTGTGTTGTTGTGATCTATGATATGAAATGCTTGTAAGATGCATCTATATTTATATAGCAAAATCCACCATGTCAAGGGATTAAAGGCATTAAAGATCCACTCCACTACTTGCTCATTAAGAGCCATCACTTGAGACCTTTCAAGTTCTCCATTGGATGCTTCTAGGTCATCAAGACCTTTGAACTGCCAACAACTTGCAGGCAGCTCAACAGTCAGACGAGTCTACTTGCACAGACACGATCCAAGTACTGGGTCAGGTAGTCTGGCAGTAATTGCATCCAGTTACGAAAATGCCCTCATACGTGACCAACTTAAAACGCACATTCTCACTCACCGAAATTCGGTTTTGAGAATACGAACGTGGTCACAACAATTTAATCATGGTTAGACTAAAATATTAATTAGTCAAAACAAAATTTCCAACAATTATACTACTACATTGTTTTTTTAATGAGGGTAATCCGCAGCCGCTATATAATGCATTTGTTAAACTTCGCTCTTGTGAAATAGACTGCAAATCAAGCTACATAATGCATTTGATAAACTTCGCTCTTGGGAGAGTTAAACCACCATAGGCTAACCATAGGTGACAGACACACAACAGGAGAATTAAACCACCTTAGGCTAAACATAGGTGACAGACACACATAGCATTTCCAGTGGGATTTGAACCTATGACCTTTCGATCCCAAGTCACCCACCTTCACCGTTATGCCATCCTAAGGGGACTACTCCATTGCCTATTTGATTCAATTAATCCGCAATCGAGATGTACATTTGATAAAGTCGTTCTTTTGTATTTAACGTTATTGTAACTTTTTGATCGAGAATTTATTATACTCATAGGTTGATTTAGGGATTGGAAGAATGTGTCAATATATGTTCGAATTGTCTAAATTGTGGATTTCAGATTTTACTAGTTTTTTAAATATTTTGTTTGGATACTTGTGTTTATTTATTTAGTTTATCAATCGCCTCATTTCATATACAACGAATATGGACAACAATTGTTACGTGGCACAACATCCTCCATTTCCTCCCCCTTTCCATGATATAATTCAGAGTGTCGATTTCAAAATAATGCAGCGTACGTATGTTCCACAATCATTGAAGATTTAAGTACAAATATATAAAAATGAGATTTAATTCCATGGGATAGCGTAGCCGTAAATGTGGGTGGTTCGGGATCGAAAGGTCATAGGTTCAAATCACAATGTCTGTTATCTATGCACATCAAAGATAGCGACTGCGGATTCCTCGTCATTAAAAAAAAATTATCGTGCACGCATCTCGAATAGTACCGTAACATGTCTCATAACAAAATGTAAGGTGCGTTCAGAAGCTCGAAATTGACGTGTCATGTAATGTAATCAATTTTTTACCATCTACATATTTATAGTTACTTTTAATTTTAATTTAATTTGGACATTTTTATTCACGTCAATCTTATCCCCTAACCATGTTGACTTGCTGCCCATATTCAAACAGCACACGTGGAGGGGTAAAACCGTCATTCCCCCCTACCACCCTATTTATATCCCCCACCAGTCCGCCCGCCATCTCAACGTGCATGATCACAGTGAAGTACCATTACTCACATGCAACCCTCCCAATCACACTGCACAACTGAGTTCTAGAGAGAGAGAGAGCCTTGCAAGCTGCAGCCATGACTTCAAATATCTATCACACATTATCAGCCATAATGCTTCTCTCTCTAGCTTACTCATCAACCGCCTGCTTCCCCTCCGACCGGGCGGCTCTCCTCGCCTTCAAAGCCGCACTCCACGAGAAAAACTTAGGCATCTTCAACTCGTGGAAAGGGACCGAGTGTTGCCGCGGCTGGAAAGGAGTGAGTTGCGACCCCGAGTCACACCAGGTCGCCGACATCAACCTCCGCGGCGAGTCGGAGGACCCGATCTTCGAGAAGGCCAACCGCACCGGCTACATGACCGGATCCATCTCTCCGGGCGTATGTAAACTCCCCCGCCTCTCCAGCTTCACCGTCGCCGACTGGAAGGGCATCACCGGCCCCATCCCGTCCTGCATCTCCTCCCTACCTTTCCTTCGAATCCTCGACTTAATCGGGAACAAACTCACCGGTGGAATCCCGGCGGATATCGGCCGGCTGAGTCGACTCACTGTGTTGAACGTGGCTGATAACCAACTCACCGGCACAATCCCCCACTCACTCACCAATCTCTCTTCGCTGATGCATTTAGACATTAGAGGTAACCAAATCACCGGAGAGATTCCGAGAACTTTCGGAAAATTGAGAATGCTGAGCCGCGCTTTACTCAGCAAAAACAAGCTAACCGGACCGATTCCGCCCTCGATCTCTTACATCTACCGCCTCTCAGATCTAGATCTGTCGCTGAACCAGCTCACCGGCCCGATCCCAGCTTCAATCGGAAAAATGGCGGTTCTCGCCACGCTGAACCTCGACGGCAACAAAATCTCCGGTCCGATACCACCAACACTGATCAGTTCATCAATTAGCATCCTCAATTTGAGCAGGAACGCGTTTGAAGGTTACATTCCCGACGCGTTCGGTCCGAGATCTTACTTCACTGTTCTAGATCTATCGTACAATAAATTGAGAGGCAGGATCCCCAAATCGATATCGGCGGCGACTTACATCGGACACCTCGACGTCAGCCATAACCATCTCTGCGGGCCGTTACCGGTGGGCTCGCCATTCGATCACCTCGAAGCGTCGTCGTTTACCTTCAACGATTGCCTCTGCGGGAAGCCTCTTAAAGCGTGTTAGTTTACTGTTATCGGATTCCTTTTGCTCCCAAGTGTTTAAGTTTAATATTTAAACATTATCATCAAATCTATAAAATGTTAGCATTGTAATTATAAATATTAATAGTTCCTATTTTTCTTTTATCCTTTTTTTTTAAATTACGTTTATATGGTAATCACGTGCGACAGACTTATCGATATAGATTTCGAACAATTTTACCTTTATCCCTTTGTCTGGTTCTTTCCTCTTTATAAACGATTGGTGAATTATAATATGAATGAATAGTTGTGGGTGTTTAATTTGTTTTTATTGTGGTCCTGACTCCTGATAGAGGACAGAGCTCGGCCATGTTGCTGTGTTTCTAAGCTTTCCAGAAATCATGTAACGTGATTCTGAAAATTGACAAGATGATGAGCGTGCTAAGTTGTCCAAAATGACAGTATAAATGTAAATTAAATTAGAGGCATTTCTAAAATTAGCTTCATAGACTAAATAAAAATCAACTATAGTCTAACACTCAACAAAAATACAAATCAAGTCATTTTGTCCTTAATCATATTTTCTTAATCATTGGAATGATGTGTGTGATATGAATTTGTGTCATGTAGTACTTTTTTTCATTTGAAATGGAGTGGAGAGTAGGTTGTAAGTGGTTACCTTCCGACCCACGAAATTGACCTACGAACCACCCAACCACAATCGAAAAATGTGGTTCATTCTTCTTTTTTCCGTTTGGTTTGTTTTTTTTTTAGAGGAACCCCTCGTTTACATTCGGTTACGGTTTACCCTTTTTCTGACCGATTATCAAAAATTTTAGAACGGTTCGAAACGAACCCGAACAACGAACCTTTAATATCCATTTTTTTTTTTTTTTATTTAATATTTGTCTTTTTATATGAGAATATAGTTGGATTTAGATATTAGATTTAAGTTAAGATCAATTATAATCTATACAAAGGAAGAAAAAGTAGTAAACAACTCTTTTTTTCTTATGTAGTTAAGCATACACATACATCCTATAAAACTATTATTCTTGCATTATTTAAGGATTTAAAAAAATAAATAAATAAATAAAAAAGGCCGAACCGAACCATTTATAAGCGGTTCAGTTTGGTTCGGTTTCAATATTTTAAAGCACATCGAACCGAACCGAACCAAACCATTTATATGTGTTTGGTTCCGTTCCTAAAATACATAAAAAACCGAACCGAACCGTCACACCCCTAGTGGAGAGGGCCGATTGGGTGGGGCGAGGGGGGAGGGGCGTGGGAGGATGTCCATCGGCCCTCCATCGGCCGAGAGAAAAAAACAAAAGCCGAGCAAGTCCATCTGCCGGGCCACTTGAATATGCACAAGCAATTACGGGGGTTGATGGGGGCCGAATATACCCTAAGCTCTCCATCGGCCCTATATTTTAACTGTCCACACTCCCTTTCTTCGAGATAGGCTACAACACGACACAACATGAAAGACTTTAATTACAAAAGTGTAGAAGGGCTGATGGAGGACGGAAGAGCCGATGGAGGGCCTATGGCTAGATCGAGGGGTTTTGGCCCTTGACTAAAAATTACAGTTTTTTTTGAAGGAAATTGTTTTCCTTCGGCCCTTCCATCGGCCTTCGTTTCGCCCCATCGGCCCTCTAACACCTTTTAACATAATTCGCGCTGGCCAGACAAAAACCGACGCCAATTGCAATTTTGGCAGAAAAAGTGTACTACAATGATTATATTTGTATTTTATTTTAGTGGAAGACTATATATGTATTTGTTATAATATTTTTGGCCAACAGTGTATATTACCACATTAAATTACGCTCCGTAGGTAGTCCCTATAATTAGGTGTTTTGTTTATAGTTGGTAATTTTAATAAATCTATATGTTCCATATTTGTTATTAAAATAAAATTATGAGTTTCTATGCTCATTTTCTTATAATTCCTATCATGAATAATTTTAGTAAATCCTCAACTATTATTATGGATCTTGTTATAAATTTCTCTCACAACATATATTCTTGTGTATCACTGTTACACCCTTTTGAAAATAATAAATAATCGCACGTCATTTTCGAGAAGGAAGGCCCATGGGCCATGGCTCATATACGAATTACTATGGAGGAGAAGGCTGAAGTGGGCTTTTGGTTCAGGTTTAAGAATTGGGCTGGAAAATTTCACTACACTATAATATTTATTTTTGTGATTTCTATTCTTGAATCATTTTGATATATTTTTCAATATGTTAATGTTTATGAATAATATGTTTATATTTCTTAATTATGAGCCAGGTGAAAAGTTGTTGGAGATCATTCCAGATACTTCCAAAAAGAGTCAATCAGATGCAGGATGAGCATTGCACTACAAATATAATCATGTGTAGCAGGAGCATTACACCAAGCACCGGACCAGCCCACAAGTAGCCCATCAAAGATTCTTACAATTTAAGTTTGAAACAATGAAATCACCCCTTTACATCTTCATCCTTCAATCCATATATAATCATAAAATCAAAAGAGTTAAATCGTTTGATTCACTATTCAATCCCTATCTTATAAGGAAATTCGTCATTATCTTCATTAATTGTTCAGTCATTATCTTTACCATACATTCCAATTCATAACTAGTGGTAAATATGTATAGCATTCAATTAAAAGATTCAGGTATAAATAGTATTCTCGTGTACATACATACACACGAACGTATCAATATTCATGAACCTGTCCCCTTAGGATGACAAAGTTGGTGAAGGTGGGTGGTCCGGGACCGATAGGTCCTGGGTTCAAATCCCACTAGAAGTAATTTTGTGGAGCCTATCACTTATGGTTAGCCTAGGGTAGTTGAACTCTCCTGTGTGGTTTGCAGACTACTGCACAAGTGGTTAGCCTAGGGTGGTTGAACTCTCCTGGTTAGCCTAGGGTGGTTGAACTCTCCTTTGTGAACTCTCCTTTGTGGTTGAACTCTCCTGAGTGGTTTGCAGGCTACTGCACAAGGAGCGGGGTTTACCCAGTGCGCACCGAAGGTAGCGGCTGCGGGTTCCACGTATCAAAAAAAATAAATAAATTCATGAACCTCGTTACATTTTAAAATATATTATACATTATAGTTTTAGATTATTTTATAGTCATGAATTGAAAGAGAGATTATGCTTCCATTTTAGGTTCTAAGGTTGAACATGTCAAACAACAATATGGCAAAGGTTGATTATTCAAATCTACACATACTAAACAAATAAATATATACTCCCTCCGTCCCGAATATATATGTCTATTTGACTTTTCACATATATTAAGAAAAAAATTAATGATATGAAAGTTATATAAATGTTGGTATTGAAATATGAGTAAATTACTGAAAAGTTAATAATATAATTGTATTTGCTATTATAAAAGTTAGAAACAATGATTTTTTTCTATATTATCATATTAATTAAACTTATAGAAATTAGTGAAATATTTAGTTAGGCACAAAAAAATTATTAATAGAAATATAAATTTGGGATAAACGGAAATGGAAATGAGACATATATATTTGGAGCGAAGGGAGTATTATACAAGATTCTTATAGTTATATACATAGAAATTACTACAAATACTATAAATTATTTTGGAAATAAGAGGAAAGTTGAAAGGGCAAGGAAGTAATTTCACATGGCACAAACTCTTGATGCCCATATCAACGCGTACCGATATTCCAACTCCTCAAAATACTCGCCCCATCTTTTATCCCAAATCTTAAATATAACCCACAGATTCCCAACTCCACCCCTTTTGCAAAATCCTATTCAACATTTTCCACACATCTCACAATTCCTCCGCCTCTATCTACAAACCAAGGGACGTCTCTCTCCCTCCCTCTCTCTCTCTCTCTCTAAATTTGCTGAGAGAAAAAAGAAAGCCTGATGGCTCAGAAGAGAGATAAAGAAGAAACCGAGCTCAAGGTCCCGGAGAATCTACCGATATGCAGTCCGCCGCAGACGATCGCTCCACCTACGCCGCATATCCCCGCCGCCAGACTGCCGGAGAGCTCAGATCCGGATCTACCGGCCGCGTCCAACCCGAGAACCGGATCTACGGCGGCTCCGCCTCCGCAGAAGCCCGATCTGGAGAAACGAGGGCTGAAAAGACCTAGGGACAAGGAGGTAACGCGTTGCTCCGGTTCGGGCTGCAGAAAGCGGATCGGGTTGATGGGTTTCCGGTGCAAATGCGGCGATGTGTTCTGTTCCGAGCACAGGTACTCAGATCGGCACGATTGCAGCTACGACTACAAGGCGGCCGGACGGGAGGCGATCGAGAGGGAGAATCCGGTGATTAGAGCGGCGAAGCTTCTCAAAGTTTGACCGGAAATTTCTGGTTGATTTGTGTTTAGTGGATGAATTCTGTGTAACGGGTTGGACCGGGGAGGCGTGTGGTTTGACTGCTGTAATTAGATGGGTGATTTGGGGGTATTATTGTCAATTGAGATGATTAATTTTCTCATAAATGGCTTTGGAAATTCTTGTAATCGACATTATAATTATATTAAAAGTAATATAGTAGTAATTTATTTGGGTTGCTTGGTTGGCAGGTGATGTATGCAGATGCACTAATTGAATGCCACCTTTATGTGGTCTACAATTAGACATAGTGCTATTCACAGTGGGCCAAATTGCGGATGCCCAATAAATTGTTTAATCGGTATTGCTTCAATAATGTAACCAAACAAATTAATTCTTAATCTAATTCTATTTATTGGTTGTAAGTAAGATGAATTGATGGGACACTCAACTAGGGGCCTCAATGGATCGGATTTTCCTCGGTTCAGATTCAAATTCGGGCTTTTTAACTTTGATCCAAATCCAATCTAGATTCATTGGATTTCAAAAAATGAGATCTAGATCCAAATCCATTGGATCCACAGTGTCTCGTGTCTAGATCCAGATCCATAAGTTTTTTAATTAAAATTAAAAAAATTCTAAATCAATTAAAATTTAACTAAATTAATTAATTCTACGATAACACGATAATCTATAAGAGCATTACTATTATTAAAAAAGTCAAAATACTCATGATATTATAAAAATATTACAATCATCTATAAAACTACGATCTTCTCTCTATAGTAAAATATTTCAAACTCAACAAATAATGCAATATGATATTTAAGTAGAATAATATAAATATAATATTTTAAATATGATAATAAAATAATATTTTAGTAAAGTTCAGATCCAGATCCGTAATTTTTAAAATGGGTTCAGATCCAATCCAAATTCAATGTGTCCAATTTTTTAAGATCCAAATTCAGAAAAATACTCATTCCCATTAAAAATAAAACAATATCCATTGACATCTCTACAGTCAACTAAAGTACGTGTAATAATTTATGGGAGATTTGTTGAAATACTCATTACCACTAAAAATAAAATAATACTACCATTTTTTAAAAATGTTCACCAAATATCCAATATTATCAAATTACTCTCAGATTTTCATTATTTGGACAGATATTCAAAATTTCGTTCCAGTGCCTAAGGGGAGCTTATGAGTACCTATAGGTGTCTATGGTGTTAATAAAAATTTTAGACTGTGGTGTTTCGTTCCAGTGCTTAAGGGAAGTCTATGGATGTCTATGGTGCTGATAGAATTTTTAGGCTCTCTACAACACCCATCGGCACTCAAGGCAGTGTACATCTGACAAAAATCGACACTAGTGGGGCAGCATCGGCACGTGTAGATTCCCTTCAGCCGTCGATGACAGTCAAATCTAAGAGAATGCAAGTGAAAAAGTGAGGGTAAATTGGTAAAATTGAATATTTTATAACTTTAATTTTAATCAATGATTGTTATTTTATTTTTTTAATGGGAATGATTAAAAAAATATACATTTCCATATAATTTATTATTTTAAAAAAAAGATAAGAATTGTAGGATATTTTGAAAGAAAAAGAGAGAATAATTATGGGGGGAGAGAGTATAAAAATTATGGGTATTAAGTACTCCCTCCGTCCCGCTAAAAACGTCCCAGTTGACTTCGGCACGGAGATTAAGAAATTTTAATTTAGTGTGTATTTTATGAGTTTTAATTGTATAAAGAAAATGACACAATTTTCGAGGAGTGGTTGGTGGAAAGAAATGAGAATTATTCAAATTTTTGCAAGGCTAGTGAAAGACAATCGATTTTTATTTTTTATATTTTTTTATATTGTATTTGAAGAAATAATTTAAAGTTATCAAAAAGATAAAAATCATAATTTTCTGAGTTCGGAGCGGAACATAATCGAGTGATAGATATATTTTTGAAGAGAGAGTATAAGAATGTGGGGGTTGAGTAGTGAGTAAAGGGGGCCCACTTCATTTTATGTTTAAAAATTATTTTTACTATTTTAGGAAAGATGACAGAAATAGCGGGACATCCCAATTAAGCAAGTATGACATAAATAGCGGGACAGAGGTAGTATTAACAATGGAAATTTGCTTTGCCACAGCACTCAAGATTCTTTTTAAATACACTCACACCAGTTTTACGTAGCATATACGCATTAGATGTGTTGGATGCATATTGGATGGGTTAAGAGGTGGTTGTACTATTTTTTACTTTTTATAATGTCTCCATATGTGTGCCTACGGTCTACAACTCTACATATCAACATCAACATTATATATAAAAAGTCTAAATTTATAATCAATTTTTAGAATATGGCGTATTGACATTCATCATATACTTTTGGGATTAAGGGGTGTTTGTAAACGCTTAAATTTTTGAACTATGACTTAATTTAAGGAAAAATTGATTTTGAATGTTTTCAACAACTTAAATTCTTCAAAATTCTCTACATTTAAGTTGAATAAGTTGAAGTTGGTTAAGTTGATTTTAACCAACTTCTCCAACTTAATGACATATTTATAATTTCGGATAAGTTATGATTTGACATCTTGCTTATAAATCTCAAAATAAGCTACTACAGTATAAATTTTGCAAATACTATTTTTTCAACTTTTTCTTTTTTTAAGCAGTTTTTGCACACCCCAAATTATCTAATAAGCCACTTTTACCAACTTCTCCTTAATTTAAGCACTTAAAAAAAATTTAAGCTATTGCAAACACCCACTAAGACACATCAAGAACTCCGAGGGGTTGATAGCAAATAATATATGTGATTTAAAGCGCTTCAAAACCCTTATATGGTTTCAGAAGGGTCAGCAAACATCCTTGTGATTTACAAAATCGTGCAATTTATATGTGTTAAGAGGATTTTTATGATAACACGCCTAATCTGAAGTTGGTTATACAAAAAACGATATGTGAGAGTTAAACCATCCTTAAGGTGATAGGATAACAGACTCACATAGCGTGTCCAATGGAATTTGAACCCGAGATTTAAACCATCCTTAAGGTAACAGGATCAAACTCACATAGCGTGTCCAATGGAATTTGAATCCATGACCTTTCGGTCCAGAGCCATCCATCTTCACCGTTATGCCATCCCATGTGGACAATATGTGCAATTCCCCTTATTGTTTCAATAAGATGATATTATTTCCATGGTTAATAGATTTATCTTAATGTATTGCTATTTTTACAATTTACTATTTAGTACTCTCTCTGTTCCGCTATTATTGTCATACTTTTCTAATCGGGTTGTCCCACTATTATTGTTCTCTTTCCTAAAATAGTAAAAAATCGATTGCCTCAATTATGCCATACAAAAATTTGGATAAATTCTCATTTCTTCCACTAACCACTAATCTAAAATTTTATTCATTTCTTAATACAATTAAAATTTATAAAATATATACTTAAATAAAATTTTTGTTTGACAAGTCAAAAAATCGAGTAAGATACGAGTAAGGAGCTGTGTGTCACGAAATAGACGCCAACAAAGTCGTAAATCGGGTAAATCAACATCAACAAGACAAAGTATAAATTTATAATACATTTTGAAACAAATCAATTAGAGTCCGGCGGTGAAATGCCCATCTGGGAAAAGACAAACACATATATACCCAATTCTTATATTTAACTATACTATATACCCAAGAAGACGAAAATACCCCTACTATGGAATGGTCCGATCACGTGAACAGATGGCCCGATCAGGGTCTGACCGGTCGGACCGGTCGGACACGCCCGACCAAGGGCCGATCATAACTGAATATTGGGCATGACCGATCATCACAAGGCCATGATCGGTCATGCCCTATCACAAGGCCGATCACTACCAGGCCATGATCGGGCATGTCCGATCGGTCTGGTCCGATCATGGCTTGACATTTTAGTGAGAGAAAAGTGAAAAAAGTGGAGGTATTTTAGTAAATTTGGGTATATAGTGGATAATTTTTATAAAGTTGAATAATTTTGTAGTTGTAATAGTCAAATAGGGTATATTAATATATTACCACAATCAATTATTACCTAAAATTACATTGTTTCTTTTCCTAATTTAAGTAACTTTACAAGGTATGCGAGAATATATATTTATATATGTGAATTAATTTAAGAAAAACTTATGATAAAAATGTCGTTTTGTCCAGCTGGCAGGACAGGAGGCGGGCGGCAGAATCTCGACTTTCATTCTTCCTTCCTGCGGAGGACGGGAGGAGTATTTATTGACAGAGTCAGCGTTTTGTAATCTTCTCAACCTCTCACATTTGTCACTTCTCCGCTTAGCTCTCTTGCTCCACACTCTCCACCTTGCTGCATATTGCGAGATTCTTCTTCATCCATCCTTGTCGTTTCTCCATTCTTTATTTAATCTCCCCTTTGTTTAATAGTTCCTAGTATTAATCAATGGCTTCCATTCGCTCTACCTTCGTTTCAGTCTGTGTTGTCTCCTTATCAGTCAAATCGTATCCCCTTTTGGTTTCTCTCTCGAATTTCCAATGTTATACACGAATTTCGCCCTCGATTGCTACTCGTAGTGAGGTTGGATGTGTCAAAATACTGGAATTTGGGGGATTTGTTAGTATCTTGATGATTAAGAAGCTGATCGACGGTACTTACAGTTCGTAAGTCTTGGGTATGTTTGAAATTGCTGAATTCAAGTTCTTCGTGAATTTTAGTGTTTTATGATTGAAAACCAATTCATTAATTTCTCATGATATATTTGAAATTTGAATCCTTGATTATGTGTTATAAGACAGTAAGATACTGCTATTAGCTTTCTGTAATTATGTATATTAAGTTTGATGTTGCAACTCGTGCACTAATGATTTAATTTGGTCGTTTTATATATCGTTGGTTCGGATTTTGTATTTATTGAAATGCTTCAAAAGACTGCAATTGTGGGGTTCTTTGGAACAGGTAAGGTTGAAAGTTGAGTTAAAATGGCAATGTCATTGGAGGACCTTCTGGCTGAGGAAGGTTTCAAGAGGAGAAAGTCAAAAATGAAGGGCAGAGCTTCCTTTGCTTCGGAACGAACAAGTGTTCCTCTTTACGTGGAACACGAAAGGCATGAATCTGGTTCTTTGCTGGCTGTGAGAAGGACTGAGAGGACGAGGTCGGATATACCTCATTCTGATACTAAAGCAGAGTTTTCAATGAGTAGTAGCTTCTCAGTGAGGAAGCCAAGGGGGAACTTTAGCATGAAAGGGAAAATGGATAGGGGGTTTGATAATGGAATTGTTGTAGATAACGGGAGAAGGGGTCATCGAGATTCATTTGATGTTAAGAGATCAAGCATTGGTTTATCTGAGCATTTGCAAGCTTCAGAGATAACTGAGGTAGTTGAGAGTGATGAGATAGTTGAGGTTGGAATGAGCATGCCTCGTAAAGATATATACTCGGATAACGTTTATCACACCAACAAAGATGAGAGGAAGCATTCAGCTAGCTATGAGGAAAGGGGAAGATACAGAAATGATAATAGGAAAGATACGAACAACTCATTTAAGCATACTTATCCTCATACTGAGCAGAGAAGCTCTAGGGATCCTAATATGAGAAGTGTCAAACCAAATGAAGTTCGTGAAAGTGGAAACAAATTTGGTGAAAGTAGGAGCATAAGACAGAATACGGTTGACGAGGATCAAGCTGTCCCTGCTCTTGATGAAGCAGCCATTAAAGCAATTATCTCTATCTTCGGTGGTCACGCCAAGCGTTTTCTTGATGATGAGGATTTCAGGGTATCCCTTCGTCATAATAGTTTTGCTTCCCTAAGCATGATTGGAGTAGATGAAAGCCCAAGTGCTCAAAGCAAGATAATATAAAATCTTGAACAAGCTATCTAGACGGTTGAAAGAGCTGCAGAGGAGAGTACAACCTTAAAGGAATTGAGAAGGGCTTCAGTGCAGCTTAGTGTTATCACTGGATTGAACTCCATTGATTTGAAGGATGGATTCACATCTGGAGTTCCTAATCTAAGGTTGTCGGCTTGTGCTCATATCTATCTCAGTATAATATACATGCTACAGAAAAAAGATAAGGTTTCAGCAAAACATCTTCTTCAAGTGTTTTGTGATTCACCGTTTCAGGCTCGGACTGCTCTGCTGCCTGATTTGTGGGACCATGCATTTCTTCCTCATCTTGTACATTTGAAGGTATGGTACGATAAGGAAACTCACTCAGCGGCGGATTCACATATTTTTAAGAATGTGAAGCTTCTCGAGAAAGCTTATAACGAGAGTCTGGACTCAGGAACCTATCAGTTGGCAGTGTACTATAAGGATTGGATGATGGATGGTGTCGGAGCAGCTTCTGTCCCGTTGGTCAGAATTCCTTCTTCATCTGTTCAACTGATGCTGCGTGGAGGCTTGCTCGGCCATGCAAGTAGTCCTGCTAGTCATGACTCGCCTCAACCAATGGTCAGTAAAGAACTGTATGATGAAGTGTTTAAGCATTCGGGTAAGCCTGGAGTTGAATCAGAACTTTATGAAGATGAAAAACTCGATACCCGTGCTGCTAGAAGCCCTAATACTCCAGCTCCAGAGGATAAACAACTGATTTTGTACACTCATGATTCGGTCACACAAACAAATGAAGGAGTTGGACCTATTGAAGCTGTAAGTGGTCAAATATAAAAACTTTTTTCGTAGATTACTATATTTTGATATATATATATATAAGTGCAGTTAATTTGTATCAATAATAACAGATAATAAAGCAAGTTCTCAAAGAATGTCTCATATTTATGTAGAATAATATACCCATGGCTAAAGAAGCATGGATAAAGCATTCAGAGAATTCATCAGGAGAAGAAAACGGCCGGGAAGATTATTGTTCCAGTCATAGACATCAAGCAAAATTGCTCATACCTAATGAGCTACAGATCATGCAGAGAATTGAACTGGAACCTCCAATACAAGGTTGGTAATAAGGGTCTAAACTATTGACTCCTCATACCATTGCTTTTCTCTGATCAGTTTAGTTACTAACTACTGCAATACAGAACTGCAGGAGAACTGTGAACACTACAGGGGAGAACTATCTCGGTGTAGCATCCCGAAAGATTTTATATGCCCTCTGACGGGGCTTATTTTTAAAGATCCAGTGACTCTTGAGACTGGTCAAACTTTTGAGCATGAAGCTATAGCAGACTGGTTTAGTAAAGGATGCTTCACTTGTCCAGTCACCCGAAAAGCATTACAATACCAGGCTGTGCCGCCTACAAATCTCATTTTGAAGCGAATTGTTGATAAATGGAAGACAAATAATGTTGAACATCTACTGACTTTACTCTCTGAAGTGACATCGGGTGGGAATATGCAAGTAAATGATAACATGGTCATTTGCATCTTAGGGCAACTTCTTCCAGTTTTCAATAAGGCGGAGAGAATTGTATATGCTAGACGAATTATATCTTTTGGTGGCCTGCGGTTTCTCTTAGCTGGATTTCACTCTGCCAGTGCTCGGGACAAGACATTTATCTTGGCACTGCTTTGTTGTTGCATTGATGCTGATGGGGGCTGCAGGAATTGCATTGCTAGAAATATAAACCGGTCGAGCCTGCTAGAACTGCTGAACAATGAGGAGTTGATATCGAGAAAGAATACGATGTTACTTTTGACTGAATTAATTTGCTTTAATAGGTATGTCTCTGGGCTCTAGATCAATTGCATTTGATTTAAAACTTGCTTTGTTTCATGTTTTTATTGCAGCATAGTTAATCTTGACTTCCGAGCTCATTTTCACATTTTTGATTCTATTAGGAGGAGCCGAGCAAAATTCTTTCTGGAAGGCCTAAGTGATGAAGAGATATTAAATGCATTGGACCGTTTGAACGTGTGTCTCCAGAATTGCCCTTTGGAACAGACACCTCTTGTTGCAATTCTGATTCTCCATCTTGACCTTCTGGTAGGTGTTATAACTAATAAGTGATGGGCATTCCAAGAACAATTTGATGTTTATTGATAACTTTCTTTCAATAATTTGATGTTCCTTTACATATATAAGTTGGGAAATTTGAACTAGATTGTGTTTGCTAGCTTCGTAATTTTATATTCGAAGAAGAGTTGTAACTAGATTGCCTTGTGTTGGGCTTGCAGTCAGAACGGCATACACGCAGCATATATAGACAGGAGGCTGTTGATGCCTTCACGGTGGCTCTAATTAGAAGCCTATCCGATGATAAGATAACAAAGAAGTGCTGCAGAGCTCTCCTTATCCTCGGAGGCTTCTTCTCCTTGTCTGGTAAACTTGTGACAGACAATTGGATCCTAAAATTAGCTGGTTTTCTCAACGGTCCTGATTGGGATATCGCTGAAAATAACACAGCAGCTGATGGGGCGCTAACAACGGTATGCCTTACGCTATTGCTTTGATTGCTTGCATGAAAATACAGTGGTTTTTCTCTACAATCCACTGACAAAACCAAACACTACGAAGGATGATTCTGCGAGGGAAGATGAAGAAGAAGAAAATGAGAGGGAGAAATGGCTAACAAGCTTGTCAGCTTCACTCCTTGGGGACGGAAAGAAGTCATTCCTGAATGCTGTTTCCAAGTGTCTGAGCTCCGGGAAGTCGGAGTTGGTGAGGGTGTGTCTGACAACAGTAGCTTGGCTAAGCTTTTCACTTGCTTCATTACATGATACAAAGTATCAGCTTACTGCCTTCTCAGCTTTAATATCTCCCTTGAAGCAATACCTCGAATACGGGAAGCTAGTTGAGCAAAGGATTCTTGCTTCTCTGTCTCTGCTTAATTTCAGTACAATCCCAGTTTAGCCGTCATTTGGATTCTATTGCTAAAAACGTTATCCCCTTCGACTGAAGTGTCTGTATCGGTTTCCAGAATGCCGGATATTGCTGATGAGATTGGCCCTTCTTTAGTTAATTTGGCAGAGGTGACATGGACAGCTAGAGAGCTCTACACCATCATTTACAAGCAAAGGAGGTAGAAGTACATGAAGAAACAAATCTCTCTCTCTCTCTCTCTCTCTCTCTCTCTCTCTCTCTCTCTCTTGTGGCATTTTCAGTTGCATATTGTTTCTGATGTTGTTGTGGTCTGGCTTTCAGGTGAAAAATGCAGCCATATGCTGATCTTGTACTGCTTTGAATGTAGTAGTTGTTTTGTTCTGTAAAGGCTTGTAAGAACAGAGGATTTAAGTTGAATTCCTTATTAAAGAATATGATTACTAATCTGAATTGCCGACGTTAAATTTGTACATTCAATAAACTAATATTTTTAAATTGAAAAAGATTAATAAGTCCTCAAAATGGAGAAGACTACTTATCTGACTTGCCAACACTACTTATCCTAAGACTAACTTTAATTTGATAAGTCATAGCCGTAACAGCGTCATATGGGCCGGGCCTTATTATTATTATTTTTATTATGAGCCGCTATCGAAGTGCACATTGGATAAACTCTGTTTTTCCTTGTTGAATTTCGAACTTATGATCTTTTTGACAAGAGACTAAACTCCTTAATCGTTATGTCATCCAAGAGGACAAGCCAGTCCGTATCTTGATCCTCTAGAACATGTCAAGTTCAACCTGAATTTTTCTTACACTATATTATTAACATATGTAATAATATTAAATAATAAAATTATTAGATAAAGAGGGTGAATGTATTTTTGTGTGATTAATAATTTAATACGGTTACATCATCTTATTACTGAAGGTGTTGATCAGGTATCTCGGAGATATTCCACAAAATCAGTAGAAGATTTCTCAAATTAAAAGACCAAGCAAAGGCAGGAGTTGTATTCGGATCTGTTTCATAACAAAACCTCTTCAAGCCTTATAAATAAACACTCTAAACCCCTCTCTCTCTACGATCTCTCTCTCTCCTCCCAAATTCGCATATGCTTCTGCAAACGAAGAATTTCCGGCTTCAAGCTTCTCTTGTGTGGTTGAAAACCTCGGAATAAGAAAATTACCTCTGCAGTAACTATCTAGGGTAATTCATCTACTTAATTTTCACCATAAATGACAATAGGTTTTACCGGCCTAGAACAAATCCCGGCGATCAGAGTGAATTTCCCTCCGGTATTTGCGTTTCTTGATACACAATCTTCCGTATCGCCGGAATCGGGCATACCGGACCTCCTTGTCTTCTCTCTCGTCAAGTTCAGGAAAAGGTGATCGCTCGATCGATAAGGCGCTCAGGTAGTAAGATTTTCGTTTCTAGGTTATTACATTGTTATTTAATTTTCTAGTGTCTGAAAACCCGTTTTTCGTGTGTATACGTGACAATGTAAATTCACTATCATGGTTTCGGTCGAATTTTGTCACTATCACTATTCTTGCTCGTAGAATGTGGGGTATATATTTGAGGTGACGATCGATCAAACGCCTGTCGAATTCAAGTACCGAATTAATGTTACAACAGTCCATTAAAAAAAAATACTATTAGCCACTAGTATTGCCTTTTGCGCATGGCCAGGTTTCAATTTTTCAGGTATAAATATCATCATAAATCTGGTAATTTTCTTGTATCATATCTTTTAAGGTGCTGCTTCATGCTAAACGTACCGGACAACATTTTATTTACTCCCTCCGTCCCATAGAAAGTGTCTCTCTTCTATGGGGCACGGAGATGGCACGGAGATTAAAAAACTTGTATTGTGTGGTGTATATTGTTTGACTTTTGGCTTGTTAATTTTAGTCCACATATTTTTTGCTTTTTTTAGAAACAAGACATTTAATTGGAGCAAAATAGCTATTCAACAATGACTTTGTTTTACTAGAGTGGAAACAAAAACCCTTTTCCTTAGGATCCTCTGAAATAGAAATAGAGAACGAAATAACTAGAAAGATTGTCAGAATCACCTTCTCCTAGAAGGATCATCTAGAAAGCGATTTTTTTGTATTCAAAGGATCATCTAGAAAGCGATTCATTTTTTTGTATTCAAATAAAAAGCTGACATAGTGTTATGGGACATCCCAAAAAGAAAACAAGACACTCTCATCTTGGGGTGGGCTTACTACTTAGATGCTTTCAGCAGTTATTCGCTCCGCACTTGGCTACCCAGTGTTTGCCGTGGGCACGATAACTGGTACACCAGAGGTGCATCTTTCCAGTCCTCTTGTACTAGGGAAATGTTCTATCAATGCTCTAACGCCCACACCGGATATGGACCGAATTGTCTCACGACGTTATGTGGGACAGAGGGATTATATTTTTTCTTTGCATAAATAGATAAGATAAATTTGTTCTCAATGCAATGTGAAACTATGTTTAGTTATTACTTAATAGGAGGATTTTCAAATGTAAACAACCTGTTATCGTGCAAACGTGTGAACACTGCACTTTAAAGACAAATGTACTGTACTTTAAAGGCAAAGATACTGCATTTTAAAGTGCAGTACATATGTACATAAAGTGCAGCATTAAAATGCAGTATATTTACCTTGAAAGTGCATTACGTTTTCACACGAATACGATAAGGGATGTTCACACGGGTACCACTCCCTTACTTAATATACATATATATTGTTCTAAATTTGTGATTGTTTTGAAATATTCAGAGAAAAGCTTTGATTCAATCCAATATACTCTCTTACAATGACAATGGAAACTCAGCCGCAGGTTAATCCAAATATTTCAGACCACTGTCGCATTTGTTCTGTTTTAGGTTAATTAAAAGTATAAATAAATAAATATTTTCATGTTTCAGGTCTCTGGAGAACTCCAGAACATTCTAGTAATAGAATCTGCAAATACTGAAGATGTTAGCACACATAGGGAAGTTAGCATAAAAAAGAAGCGATGTAGCAGCTGGAGCTTAGCCTTTCTCTTACTAAGTATGTTTATTAATTACTATCATGATTTCATAGTTAATTTTGCTTCTTTCTTTCTTCTAAACTTGTTTGCTATGTGTATATATATCAGTCAATCAAGCTCTAGCAACCCTTGCTTTCTTCGGTGTGGGAGTGAACTTGGTTTTGTTCTTGACTCGAGTCATGAAGCAAAGCAATGCAACTGCAGCCAATAGCGTCAGCCTCTGGACCGGGACGGTTTACTTGTGCTCCCTCCTCGGAGCCTTCCTCAGCGACTCATATTGGGGACGATATGTTACTTGCGCGGTCTCTCAAGTCGTCCTTGTCATGGTAACGAATGCATCTGCATAGTGTCCTCTTTCCTTTTTGGAGTGTCAGATAGAAAGTGCCATTTAAAAAAAAAACAAATAATGCGTGGATCAAAATTAACAAGTGAAAAATCAATATATATTACACAATATAAATTTCTTAATCTGCGTGAAACACTTTTTATGGACGGAGGAATTATTATTATTATTATTATTATTATTATTATTATTATTATTGTTGTTGTTGTTGTTGTGGTGGTGGTGGTGGTTGTGACAAGGTAATTTATATGTGTGTAGGGCCTAATCCTACTATCCATCACATCATGGCTTTTCTTGCTAAACCCTAGTGGTTGTGGAGATGGGAAACTAGCGTGCGATGCATATAGTACAAAAGGTTCAATCTTGTTCTACTTGGCTATATATTTGGTGGCGTTTGGCTACGGCGGCCACCAGCCAACCCTAGCCACCTTCGGGGCTGACCAGTTCGACGAGTCTAACCCTAAACACAGCGACCACAAATCTGATTTCTTCTGCTACTTCTACTTCGCCCTCAACGTCGGCTCCTTGTTTTCCAACACCGTACTTGTGTACTATGAGGATATAGGACACTGGAGCCTCGGGTTCGGTGTGGCCGCCGCCTCAGCCGTGTTGGGGCTTGTCGTGTTCTTTCTCGGCACCCCGGCTTATCAGATGGTTAAGCCGTGCGGGAATCCGATACCCCGCGTGGCGCAAGTGTTTGTAGCCGCGGCCAAGAATTGGAATGTGAGTCTCAAGGAAGGGGAGAAGTTGTACGAGGTTCAGGGAGCGAAATCTGCAATTAAAGGAAGTCGGAAGATCATGCATACGAATGAATTTTTGTAAGATCTAATATAATATAATATTAATAATTATTATGACCAATTATTAGTTTCTTATATACTCATATGTGAAATTTTCTAGGTGTCTTGACAAGGCAGCAATAGTGAGGGGAAAAGACAACAATACCCCTACAAACCCTTGGAAGCTATGCTCGGTAACACAAGTGGAGGAAGCCAAATGCATAATCCGGATGCTACCAATCTGGCTCTGCACAATCCTCTACTCCGTAATCTTCACCCAAATGGCCTCCCTCTTCGTCGAGCAAGGTGACGTCATGCACTCCTACATCGGCAGCTTCCACCTCCCCGCCGCCAGCATGTCGGTTTTCGACATCGGCAGCGTACTCCTCTGCACCGGAATCTACCGTAAGATCCTCGTCCCGGTCGCCGGCAGACTCAGCGGCAACCCCAAGGGGCTGACCGAGCTCCAACGCATGGGCGTCGGCCTCATCATCGGCATACTCGCCATGGTAGCGGCCGGTCTGACCGAGATTGAACGGTTGAAGAGAGTGGTCCCCGGGCAGCCCGTGAGCACGCTGAGCATATTCTGGCAGATACCGCAGTACGTGTTGGTGGGGGCGTCGGAGGTGTTTATGTACGTCGGGCAGCTGGAGTTCTTCAACGGGCAGGCGCCGGATGGGATTAAGAGCTTTGGAAGCTCGCTCTGCATGGCGTCGATTTCTCTTGGGAATTTCGTGAGTAGTTTGCTGGTGCATATGGTGATGGGGATTACGGCGAAGAATGATCAGCCCGGGTGGATACCGGAGGATCTTAACGAAGGGCATATGGATAGATTTTATTTTCTGATCGGATTGCTGACCGCCGTTGATTTTGTCGTCTACGTGGCGTGTGCGAAGTGGTACAAGTGTCTCGAGGTTGGAAGTGGTGAAGAGATGGAGGACGAGGAAGTGGATAAAGTTTGATTGAGGAGTTGAACTTCTGGTTGCTAATAAATGGATATGCTTTAATTTGCTAGTAATAGAATTTAGAAATTAGAATTAGAATAAGCTATAATAAGTGAGAGAAAATAGGAAGTGAGACCCTTGAAGTTCTTCATATTTCTCAACATTTTATCTTAATTTTTTTCTTAGTAGATTTGACAATATCTTTGTGTGTACCACACCACCAGATATTGAGATGTGATATTATTTTATTAAAAATTTACTATACTGCAATACCCGTATAGTGTAGTACACAACCACACTACAAGTGTATACAAAGGTTACTAACAAAAATTAATTACCTTTGGCGGCTATTGAAGTACAATTCAACGTATGATTGTCAGTGGTGCAATGGCAACGCCGGGGTTGTAGTGCCGGAAAACGGTATAAACACCTCGGCGTTTAGCCATTGCACCACAAACAAACACATTGAGCAAAGCTTAATGGCCCACAAACTAATTCATTCAATATTTCTGAGTGATGAAGAATTTAGTGGTGCACTTGGCCTTAAATAGACCTTGAAAGAATCTACAAAAGAAGTTAACTGGAATATGATTCCTTTGCAGCTATCCTGGTTCCAAGCTTTTGGGTGAATGTGATTCTACTTTGCATATGAAACGAGTGATTGTCGCTAGTTTGCAGGTCGCCTTCTCTTTAAAGAATCCGGTTCCCTCCACCATTAACTTGGAATTGGAAATAATTAAGACTAGTAACCAATTTTTGAAGTAGACATGAATTCATTGTTTGTTGTTCCTCGTTAATTTGATATTCATCATGTTGTCTGAATCTAAGTTTTTAATAACTCTCGACATGCTTTTAATGTTGAATATAGTCCAATTTTAATACTCCCTCCGTCCCGCTTGACTTGTCTTGTTTTCCTTTTCGGGCTGTCCCACCCGACTTGTTTTGTTTTCAAAAAAGAAAAATAAATAATTACTATATAACACACAATCACCCACTCATTTACACACAACCACCCATTCATCTTAATCTCCGTACCGAAAAGAAATAAGACAAGTCGGACGGGACGGAGGGAGTATATGATAATAAGCCCAAATCCCAAATGCAGTGTGGAATTTTCATGAATAAGTATAACGGTAGAATTCTTAAAACTGAACTAGATAAACATATTACAAGTAGGATCTAAAGAATTCTTACATGAAAACAAAAGAAAAAAGAAGTAGACCTATCGATCTAAGCTATAGATAATACAGTTGAGCTTAGGTTAGAGGGAAATGGAACAAGAAGGGCTTCTAGAGCGAAGAACAATGAGAAATAATATCCAACATTACAGTGTCTGGAATTCCTATAAAACTAAACTAGATAACAAATTATGCAAAATTAGAGCAGGAACTGCAAAATTATGGAGAGAGTAACACTTTTGATCCTCTCTCTCTCATCAAACATACACAAATTTGAAATCAAGACCACCTGATCATTATTTGTTATGATTAGGATTTGAATTTGATGGCGGCTTCTTCCTGAGCCCATTCACCACTGCTTTCTGAGGCTCAACCGCCACTCCTCTCACCTTCCCTCTGTTTACAGCAGCCAGCAGCTTTCTCCACCCGAAATCGCCTCTCGCCATCGAATGATCATATTCTGTGTAAAGACAACAACATCTGTGTAGATGCAGCATGAGTAGGAGCAACAGCGCAAGATGCGCTCTTCCTGTCTGAATATTGCTGCTAATCATGTTTTCCTCTGTGATTGCTACTCATTACAAATGTGATGATTTATTGATATTCTAAGGAGAAAAAAATGGGGAGGGGGAAATTTCCTGGTTGGCATGAAGCTCGTGCTTTCACCTGACATAACATGTGTGTTATGCCCAAGCTTTCTACAATCTGAACGTAGAATAGTCCGGTCAAATTAAGACAGAGTTGAAAAATGAACTTCTATATAGGGGCGGATCCAGGATTACAAGTGAGGGGGCGAAACTAAAAAAAATCGATAGAAAAGAGGGTAAAGTGTACATTCAGGAGGGCGAAATACGAAATTTCTTAAAAATTACACATAAAAAATCGTGTTTCGACACGAGTGGGGGGCCTTGAATCCGCCACTGCTTCTATAGAAAAAATATATGAATACAACAATAGGTAAAAAATGGATATCAAGAATTTATAATCTCATTTTTGATTTTATAAGCATGTGAAAGGGCTACCCTTAAATAAAAAAATATATTCAGTTATTGTTACCTATTCTCATGTGAGGCTTCTTATTTTAATATTACATATCATGTGTGATCATGTGACTTATAACTAAAACCCACATTCTTCAGCTTTGGTTTTGTCCGATTTCCTCGTTAATTAGCATCTTCAATAATTGCAACTACGTGACCAGTGACCACCATCACATTCATAGCTAGGTTTAGCTGGTAAAGAGGGAAATGTGACTAGGTTTTGTAACTTATACTATATATGTTTCCAATTTGATGCGGAGATAATTCGAGATAATTTGAATTGGGCTTTTGTGTTGGGTCTTTAATTAGTTAGTGGGCTTTTGTTATTTGGGCAGTAGGGTTTTTAGTTTTCTATTTATATTTGTGTAATGAGTGTAATAGAAAGATTTGAAGATTGTCGAAATCGACGGTGCGAATGTCGTCCCCCATTCCCCTCTTTTAGGCGGATCTATTTTGGATGCCGCTATTCTAGGTATTCATGCGTCGAATCAATAGGTTACCGAAGATCTTAGTTCCCGTATTCTTTCGCGAATCAACATAACTTGGACTAATGTTTGTAATCGGCTCCGACATTTCGAGGAATCAAGATTCGATTGGTATCACCTTTATCCTATTTATCTATTTTATTTTATTTAATCTTCCGCTCCATCACAGTTCCACTACCGTCAAATTGGCTTACCAAATTTTAATTAGATAAATTGAAACTTTAGATCAATTAATTACGCAAAAGTAGGAATACCAATTATCCAATTAAACTACATGTAGTCGGTATATAACTAGTGAAAATCAAGAAACAAATTCTAAGTATAAAGGAATAAGATCAAAAGGCAGCAAAGGAATACATTCTGTCACCTTCCATTAAATCAACCATAACTCCTTACCAACTCTTCCAAATTGCGAAATTCTTTTAATTTTTTCCAAGAAAATGGATTTTACAAGCACGTTTACCTGTTGGCCCTCACAAACCGATATCTCTGACTACGGCATTACTTACTATGATGGGAAGAATATATTTTCCAATAGCAACTAATGATGAACTATATGCATCTTATTCAAACATAAACACTCCTATCTTCAAGATTAAATGGAGATGCTGTTCGGCACACCCTTTCCGGTCACACCCGGTTCAGAAAACGGTTTAAGAAGCTCGTACGGCACCACTCCCGCTCCGGACCGGTTCTTCAACTCCGCATCCGCATTCCTAGCATCAATAATCCCTTCAATCTCAATCAGCCGCCCACGGAATCTCTCAAACGCAGCATTAATCACCTCATTTTTCCGCCAGTACGGCTCGATCTGAGCCCCGATGTACTCCTCGTCCGGAGAATGATTCGACAGCACATCCAAAATCGCCATAATCTTCGTCGCTTGAAACTGCGACGGAAATGATTCTAGAAGGAAAGCCTCCGGCCTTTCTAGAAAATTCTTCATTTCTTCCTCCTTCGGGTCTTCAGTCGGCATCGGCACCCGAGCAATGGTCGGCCGGTTCGGAAAATACGCTCCGAAGTCGAACTGGCCGAAGTTGACGGCGGAGTGGTGGCCGGAGGCTATCCATATGATGGTCGTCAAGATTCCGATCAGATCCTCCGGAGTTTTGAGTTCCGGCCACCACGGCTCGTCTTTCTTATCACCGTGGCCGACTGTTTTAATCTCCGTCCACCATGCTTCGAGCTCGGTGTCCGACTCCACGAGGCTCGGTTCGGGATAGTAGTGCCGGACGTAGTCTGAGACCCACTGCTTGATTGCATCCCAAATAAGCAAACCATCGTTTGCGTAAGGGTAATCTTCGATCGTTAGTTTTAGTCCGTGTGGGGCCGTCGGATCCTCCACGGCCATCCCTCTGAGGATTTTTTTTTATTATTATTATTAAATCGACTATAACATGAATGGAAATGCATATGGGGAAATATCAATCAAAATTGTGAATTAAATGTCTTGATTAGTGTGACATTAACTATATGTTGTTTAGAAATTACCTGTTGATTAGGTCTGCAGGAAGGGCTTCTAGGTCGAACCGCCATACCTTGTCGTAGGCAACAGAGCTGAACTCAAGGCTGTACTTGCCGGGGGAGAAAGAAGACTCGATGATACCATTGGCGTTTATAAGTGCACTACGGGCCAATGCGTTGATCTCCATTGTGTACCGGAAATGAGGATGGAGAAGTCGGTAGATCGGATGCATTGCGCTTAGTTGTCTATTTGTTGCAATTACGTAGGGCTCCGTGGAACAATGAGTTCTTAGCCTGCAAATACAAAAGTTAATAATAACCCTAGATTGCACAATTAATGAATTATAGTGACTTTGAGTAATAATGTGATTGAATTACGTACCAATGACTGACCAACTGATGGTAGCCGGAGTCATGAGCGAGGACGTGGGTTTTGGCGAGCCTCCACAGCCATATGCCGGTCGGATCCCAACACGGAGTGTATACTTCCTTCCATTGAGGCTTACCGTCGAGCGGCGGTCGGGTTAACTCGATGGCTATGGGTCGCAATGTGCCTTTTGGCATCAAGAAAAATAAGGTCCTTGATCCGTACAGAGTTGTTCCCTTGAGCTTCCTTACCTTTTCAACAAAAGGCAAGAGCAGATCATGGTAGTCTAACATGAAAAGCCTCTTTTGTTTCACTGCCTGCAGATGATTAATTACATATTAGAAAAATTCAATTTAATTCATATGAAAGAGATGAAGTATAATATGGAGTTGCCTCCTCGACTGTCATGAATCCTCTGATATCTTTTTCTACTAGCTCCGTTGTGATTGCTGATTCCGCCGGTCCGTACACCTCCGGATCAAGTGTGCTCTTCAAGGGCCATTCCTATTATCCATGCATTTTAACGTAAAATTTGTTATGATCAGAAAATGAATATATGAATCATATTAATTAGAGAAAAAAAAAATTAATAATTTGAGGAGGTGCGTACCGTGACTGCTTTGATGGTGCATGGATTGATGCCGGCTAGAGTTTGTCTAGCGAACTCAGCATCCCTAAACCATGCAAATTTATCTCCTACAAAATTGACATGTGTTAAAACAAGATTAATACAAGAAACGTACAAACAACACGTGCACGGAATTCACGTACGGTCGATGAATTCCGGGGTCTCGAATTTCAGGACACTGTTGCCGGTATCAGTGATAGCGCGGACCAACCTTGGTATGATGTTACCGAGGAAGCCGGTAGTCGGGATCTCCGGGAGGAGGACTCCTTCGTTAAACAGAGTGTCGATGGCGGAGAAATACGGGAAGCCGAGGTCGGGGTCTAGGATGGTAGATTGCAGTGAGGGTACAAGCGCATGAAGCACCGAGTAAACGGTTTTCCCTTGGAAAGTCGCCTGCTTTATTTCGGAGAATGCTTCGTCTCGTGGTACGTACACGTCGGAGCTCCTAGACTCCGACAATGGATCTGCCACGTGTAATAAAAAAACTCAAAGATGAACTCGAAATGTATAAATTATATATGGATTAATTAATATGGCTAACCTTTCTTTGTTCTTGGGCGGCCAGTTCGGCAGCGGCGAGGATATGGGTGGGCGGGGCCGCCGAGAATGGGGCGGGACAGATCCTCATCGTCATCGTTGTCCGGCTCACCGAGATCGTTGTAGACGTCGTAATCGTAGACCCGATCGGTGGTCTTGCGTTCTCCTTGGCCGTTCCCTCGAAGAATTTGGAGCTCTCTGTCTCTGAATCTTCTTAATGCGGTTGGAGTTTGGGATGGCAAGTATGACTAAATGCATACATGCATATAATCACTTTCATTGAATAATTCCCACTCAAATATAAAAATAGAAACTAATACTATAGTTATACAGTTAAACCTGAATATAGTAATATTCAATAAAGTAAAAATCTCACTAAAATAATAATTTATTCTGATTCCGATATGGGTCAATGCACTAAAATAATGTTCGAAAAAGTAATAACCTCGTTAAATGAATATTTTTTTCTCGGTTCCAAGATTATTACTTTATCGAGGTTTAACTGTATTTATAACTTTTAGCGTGTAGTTATACATGTGGTCCATCTTTGTAAAATGGACAAAAGTAATTTAGTAGTGGGATATTAATTATAAACCAAAAAGTTTCATAGATAATTAATGGACCACTGACTTAAATGTGGACATAAATATTCTCAATTTATCCTTCCTCCCGTGACTATGGACTATCTAATGATCTATCTCCAGACTAAGAGACCACCTGAATAAATATTCCAGCATGGCATTAATTTAACTGATCTTTCAATTTCCAACGATATTTTTGTTTTCTTACAATTTAAAAAAAATATATATATATAGTACTCCCTCCGTCTCACATGAACGTCCTGTATTCTATTTCGGATTGTCCCACACAAATGTACTGTTTCCTAAAAAGGAAATAAATTTATCTCACAAAAAGTTACTTTTTTGTGGGCCCCATTCACACCACTCTCTCTCCTAAGACACAAAAGTCCACCGCATAAATTATCGCGCCGAAAAGAAACATGACGTTTCATCTGGGACAGAGGGAGTAATAAATACTAAATATAAATAGTGGTAGAGTGCGTTACCTTGTTAAAAAAGAATACTCTCCGCTCGGGGTTATCGGATTTGGGGTGGATCCAAGAATCACAACACAAAGTGATGGAGCCAAAGGCAAGGCCGTCTATTTCTATGTTCTGCACGAACATTTCTTGATGGTGTTCATTCTCAAGCAACACCGCACCAATCTCTCCGAAATCACTAGGAATATCGAAACTGGTTTCGTAAAATGTCTTGTTGTCCTCGTCGTCGATTCTACGAGCATACGATTTGATCCCAGGTTTTTCCAAACCAGTTTCTGATTTTAAATGGAAAAAATAAATTGGATATTTAACAAGTATACTAGGAAATAGAGGGCAGCATCACCATGAAAAAAAGGAATTGGGTATTTAGTTTTGGAGAAATAAAATCATATAGAAACTTGAAAACTTATGAAATTAAGGTTCGAGGATCGACGATACAAAGTAAAAAATAGAAGTCATGGAGGTAAAAAATCTAATTTCAATTTTTTTTTTATTCATCAGTTTTCTATATTTATATTTGTAGAAAATCTAATATTTCATTCAATCGCCATAAAATGAGACGGCCTATACATAAATGGACGTGTTGAAGTCTCTCTATTATATCCCACATCAACTTAATAATGTTTCTCTCAATTTTATATATAAATATTAGTTCGGATACCCTTTTCCCCTTAAGAAGGCTTTTTAATTTAAAGGGATTGTATCCTTCCTTAGCGCTTTGATAAAGTTCACAAATCTAAATCCATCAACTCAATAATTCAACTCATTTCCAATTAGGAAACGTCAGATTTACCTGACGTCATTTTTGTGTTTTTAGATACGTAATAAATACATATATTGGAAATAAAATATTCTTATTATCCTCAAGCAAGCTCATGCAACCACATATTTTATCGTACTTACTTTTGTTTATTAGGAAACTACGTGCAATCATATATATTTCGTCCTTTTTCAAGAGGGAGCAGTAAGGATTGAACTCGAGACATTCACATTCAATTCAACGAAGGTCTAATCTAAGTATCTAACACTTGAGATCTAAGTCTTGTTACAAGAGATTCTTCCCATTGATGGTTTAATTAATGAAAGTGATTAAGCGTTATTAACCCTAATTTCATTATGGATCTTTTCTTTATCTTTCTATCTTCAATTTATTTTTCTTACGATTTTAATCACGTTATAAGATATAATACTTACTCTCATCGAGTTCTGCTGCAGCAAGCTCCACGAGTAGGGATCTACCGAGCAAGTCGGCTATGTTGTCGAGCCCCCCTTCCAAGCCGAGGTGAGTGAGGGCGCCACCTACGGTTTTGAGGACGGTGATGACCACCTTCACGGAGGTGGTCTTCTCCGTGGAGACCGACACGGCTTTTACGCCGGTGGAGGGCCGCCGTAGTCGTAGTTTCCTTTGTTTAGAGAGAGAGTTTCTATGAGGAATAGGAAGGCGAGAGGCGGCATTTCTTTCGGCATAGAGGAAATGGTTGTGTGTAGGAAGTAGGGGTAGGGTTTGACGAGTTGTTGTGGCGTGAGAGTTTTGGTAGGTATGCAGTTGCATTTTTGCTGGAATTTTTGTTGGACTAATACAAGAAGAAAAAAGAGGGTTTGTGGTAGTGGTGATGAGAGTAGAGAAGTCTTCAACCCTTTATATAGAAGAAAATATTGGGTTGCCACATGTCTCCTTGAAATGACATAGCAGTTAAGGTGGGTAGTCTGTGGCCGGAAGGTTATGGGTTCAAAACCAACCAAGACCGCTATGTATGAGTCTGTCACCTATGTTTGCCTAGAGTGGTTGAACCCTCATATGTTGCGATTAAGGTGGGTAGCCTGTGGCCGAAAGGTCATGGGTTCAAAACCCATTATTTGCTCTTATCAATGATATTGACAAATACCAGTGATTTTGGTCGCCTTACGGACTCTTTAACTTTTAGCAACATGAGATAAAGCTATATTCTATTTAACTAACCAAAATCAAAATAAGTATAAAGGGTCTATACATATATATCTGAAAATATATACTAGTTCAATAAAATGAAGATCATGAATAACCATTCGACCAGTCTGTGGTTCTTTTCTTAATTTGGTTAGTTCTTGAGAGAAGTGAATGAAATTCACCTTAGTACACTATGTTTTTTCCTCACAACTCTTTAAACCCTACTTAAATTTTAGAGTCTTACAAAAAAAATGAGGATAGCCAGCAGCGGCTATCGAAAGTATTATAGTGGCGTGGAGGGATTTGAACATATGATCACAAGACAATTATTGGATGTATCTATTGCAAAAAATAATCATAATCTACTTTAATCTAAATATCATTCTTATAGAGTTTCAATTACATTTGTTACAAAAGGAAATCTACTTTCTAGAAAAAAACACCTTTGGGAGTAAAAATATATTCTAACCTCATTATTCGGGCATCATTTGACTTTTCTAATAATAATGTCAAAATTGGAAAATATTAGCATGAACCCTACCCATATAAATGGTCCAACTCTTTCTTATCAATTCCGTTGTGGTTATCTCACTCGTGGGACCCACTTTCAAACCTCGATAAAGTAATAACATTGGGACCGAGAAAAAATATTCATTTAACGAGGTAATTACTTTATCAAACATTATTTTAGTGCATCGACCCATATCGGGACCGAAATAAATTATTATCTCAGCGAGATTATCACTTTATCGAATATTACTTTATCGAGGTGTAACTGTAATGCTTTTATACAAAATTTCCCATTATTTACCCTTGTGGGTGCATGGCCTAGTTGTTGGTTTGTCTTGTTGCCGAAAGTTTGAATTTCATCAACGTCTATAGGTCGAGCTTCACGCACATGATTAATTAGTTGAGTGTTTATATCTTCGATTTTCAAGGATCAAGGGATTGATGCGCAAAAGATAACAAGTTTGAATAGTGCTACGTGGTTTTTAATGGTTGAAGTGGTCTCTTGAGGTAAAAAATACGCAGGTTTGAATCCCAACAACTTCTATATGTCGTCCTACGACATATGGTTAGCCTAATGTTGTAACAAGCAGACTATTAATTATATGGACATAAGTTAACTTAATACGCACTTCGAGTAGCAGTTGTAGACTTTTCTTGTCAAACAAAAACTAATACTAATATATAGTAATAACTTTGATCATTTTTAAAAGATTCTAAAACCAACAATTTTTGCCCATCATTTTGATTATCCAAATACAATCCAATCCTCTCATAATTTTGAAAATCAATATTTCTATGGTATTTCCTTGTACGTGTATACTATCCCATACAATTTTGGAAATACGTAGCTCGGATTACGCATTTTCGTCATTTAATAAATGAAAATCGTGCAATTTACAGTGACGTTAAATGATTTCCCAATTACAAAAACGATAATAATTCTCGTTGCCACTAAAATTCTTGTAATTTTATGTTTCTTGTTTTCATTCACACGAGCAATTAATCTCTCACAAAGAATATCTCTAAAACAGACAAAACATATTTAGATGAAGAGAAAGGAAATAATGCTCGAACTAGCTAGATAGAACTATATGAACTAGCTAGACAAAACTATATGAACTAGCATAGTATTTATCCTTAATTAATTTGCTAATATATGTGTGAACGTTATGCATCCAAAATAAAAAAATTATATAATTGTTAGTTTATCCTTTTTCTATTCATGCATATTCCAAATAAATCGTATTATTACGAGTTTATATTTATTTATGTAAATAATATGCCTTGTTAAAATATTACCCCTCCGTCCCATAATTATAGTCCCCTTTCTTTTGGGCACGAGAATTTAGAAAAATAGTTCGTTGTGAGTAAAATGGTGGAGCCCTTAAATAAAATGTGTGTAATAATTTGCTATTTTAGGTAAAGGGACAAGAATTATGAAACGTCCCGAAAAGGAATAAGGGACAAAAATTGTGGGAGGGAGGGAGTAGTTATTTACTTATTTTAGCATTTTGAACATACTTTAATTATTATATGAATGGTTATTTGAATTTGTAAGAAAAATAAAAAAAAGTTCTTTTAATTAAATAAAGGGTAGAATAATCGTTAATAGATCGCACAAAAATTTACTCTTTATCTTTTGAGTATATAGAAATTTAGTGATGCATTCATTTTTATTATCAAGCTTATAGATGTTTATATATACATACATTTTCATTTGTAATTGTTTATATTTTTAATTTAGACTTACGAATTAAGAGATACATGTTTATATAGTATAGTCCCGTACATTGAATGGGAAAAAAACTAGTTTCACTAAAGAAGACAAAACATAATTAAGCAAAATGAAAATCGATAATTACTAATTCTAGAAGTGGCGATTGAGATGGGCATTTCTCGAAGAGACGTCATTCTCTACAGTTGCAGCCTTAATTGCAAAGTATTTACTCTTAATTAACTTGCTAATTTGGCTACTTAGACACCCAAACGATATACCTCTCGCGTACGAAAGATAGAGCTTTTTAAAAAAGGACAGACAATTAATTTGCTAATGTAAATCAATCGATTTCCTAAATTGACATTACTACGAGAAAATAACAATGGATATGAAAATGAATATCCCTTCGAACTATAGTTAAACCTCGATAAGTAATATTCGATAGAGTAATAATTTCGCTTAGATAATAAATTTTTTCGGTCCCGATATGGGTCAATGTACTAAAATAATGTTCGATAAAGTAATAACCTCGTTAAATGAATATTTTTTTCCAGTCTCAAGGTTATTACTTTATCGAAGTTTAACTGTAGTCCGCGGACAGTTAAATTTATGATGGAATACGATATTATAACATTCTCATATATTTTCTATATCATTGACTCAATAATAAACGTGAAATCAGTCAATCTAAACAATAATTCATTTTTGAGAGAGAATGGTTTTGGCTGTTTTAGAAATTAGACCAATGCATGCTGGCTGAGTGGTGGTTACATGCCTTAGATGGGATATTGTCCACTGGTTCAAGGTGTACACCATCACCATGGACCACACCTCTGTCTCGTCTCATGGACCCGTCTCATCGGTACCCGTCTTAGCCTTTGTAATTTTCCAGCCTTTGATTGACATTTATTTGTTTGTTTATTGATCTGTATTTTAAATTTAATACTCCCTCCGTCCCACCAATCTTGCAACATTGGATCTCGGCACAGATTTTAAGATAGTGGGTGTAAATATATAAAGTAGTGGTGTAAAGTTAAAAAATAGTGGGGTTCACTTATTTAAGTAAATGTGTTCACTCATTTTCTTTCTATTTTAGGTAATATTACAAGATTGGTAGGATAGTCCGAAAAGAAAATGTGGTAAGATTGATGGGAGAGAGGAAGTATTTAGTACGTAGGGAGCGAGATCTTGAACGTGATGCACATTTAATTGCATATGGCTTTATTTTGATTTTTCCTTTTTAGTTTTTTTAGGTAGAAAGATAATTATATACTGTGGTGTAATCAAGTCCACATGATTTTTTGTCTTATTTTTTTGTGTTTCACTCGTGTTTCAATGTCATTTTTAGCTTTAACCATATATGTATTTACGATTTGAATTTTATGATTATTGGAAGCACCTAGATCCTTACAACTATAATACGAGTAAGACACAAGAAAATAGGATAGAGGATCGAAGTAGAATCGGTATATGGTAAATTAATAAGAAAATATGTTGGTCCAAAATTACTGAAATTATCAATTTTGCGAGGTTCTGAATTTTACCCAACAAGAAATGTAATATTATTCCGATCAATCAAGAAAATTATCAATTCATTCCACATGTTTCATGCATTTTCATTCGTATATCTCTTCTTTCTCGTACGTAAAGAGAAAGTGGTGTGGCTGATCTGATGACGACAAATAAAATCGCTCTCTGCGGTTTTTTGTCCTTAATTAGGAGTTTAGGACCATTTCCAGATTTTGACAATCTAACTGACCAATCAAAGATGAACAGTGGGAATCATAATATGAACAATGAGATCGATCAACATCAACTCATTTAACATGTTTTATTTTGTTCAAAATCTTGTTCTTCTATGTAAAGACGGAAGTGCCAAAGTGATGACACGTAGTTTTTTTTTTTAATTTTTTTTTATGACAACGAACCCAATAGCTTGCAAACCACACATGAGAGTTAAATCACCCTTAAGGTGATAGGATGACAGGGTAAACCTTGCTCCAAACCACACACGAGAGTTAAATCACCCTTAATGTGATAGAATGACGGGGTAAACCTCGCTCCTGTGCAATAGCCTGCAAACCACATAGGAGAATTAAACCACCTTAAGGTGACACCTCCACATAGGAGAATTAAACCACCCTTAAGGTGACAGGATGACAGATTCACAAGAGAGTTAAACCACCTTTAAGGTGACAGGATGACATGCTCACACAACTTGTTTAATGAGATTTGAACGAGTAAACCTCGCTCCTGTGTAATAACCTGCAAACCACACAAAGATTTGAACCCATGACCTTTCGGTCCCTGACCACTCACCTTCACCGCTATGTCATCTCATGGGGACATGACACGTAAGTTTTGATTATTCAATTTATTAACCAACATAAAATGAAAATGGAAATAATAATAATAATAATAATAGTACTAATAATAATAATAATTATTATAATATTGTTTGATAATTGTAAAGATACCCTTGGGTTGATGAAGATACTATACAACTAATTCGGATTTTCTGTCCCACTTTCTTATGTCCCGTTCGTGTCTCATTCCCCTTTTAAACTATAAACACCTAAATGTCTACGGTTCGTATAGTTTAAAGCCATTCTCTGGCAATTACAAGTGCCCCTCTATTATCTGTCCTTTTTTTAGTCTTTTCTTCAAAATAATAGAACTCCCTCTGTCCCACTTCAAGTGACTTGTTTTCTTTTTGGGCGTCCTGCTCCAAGTGACCCGTTTCCATAAAAGGAAATAAACTTTTTAAAAAAATCATAAATTCTCATACTTTATCATTTCTATCTCCTACTCTATCACTTCTTTATCATTTCTATCTCCTACTTCATCTTTAATTCTCTCATTATCTCACCAATTTTCTATCTCTTACTTTATCATCTATTCCTCTTTCATACTTTATCATCAATTTTCTTAATTTTCACGCCGAAAAGAAATGAGTCATTTGGAACGGAATAGAGGGAGTACATTTTTTATAAATTGCATCTACAATCATTGAAATGATTATTTATAACCCAGTCCTGCAATCATTTAAAAGATTATGTGGGTATAATATTGCAGAATTTTAATTTGTGTGGGAGGTGGGCCAGGCGAGAGATGAGTTCATGAAGAGCCCAATTCGAGCCCATCAAGAGGAAGGTCTAACCGCATCAAACGAGCAGCAATCAGCCCAATAGGGCCCAGCCCAAGACCTCGTTTTTTTTATATTAGCGTTAAATTTGGGGTTTTATGGCCCAAAATCACTTTTAGTTTAATGTAATTTAATTTTAGCTCAAGTAAATGTGATTTTTTGGGCTGGATCCAATAAAATAAACCCAACAATTTATTTTTCAAAGCAAGATTTCACAATTTTTTTTTTGATAACGAGGAATCCGCAGCGCTACCTTTGGTACGCATGAGTAAACTTCGCTCTTGTGCAATAGCCTGTAAATCACACAGGAGAGTTAAACCATCCTAAGGTGACAGACACACATAGCGTATCCAATGGGAATTGAACCCATGACTTTTCGATCCCGGACCAATTCTTTTGCTTGAGTTGATATCATGTTTTAGAGACGTGATTTACCTCCTTGATTGTATTTGATTGATAAATATCTAATTCATTTTAGGTCAACTCTGTATACAGTTAAACCTCGATAAAGTAATAATATTGGGATCGAGAAAAAATATTCATTTAATGAGATTATTACTTTATCGAATATTATTTTAGTATATTGACCCATATCGGGACCAGAATAAATTATTATCTAAGCGAGATTATTACTTTATCGAGATGTAACTGTATTTTTTAAATTTTTAAATTTTCCTTTAATACTCCCTCCGTCCCGTTATTTGTGGCTCAATTGGTTTCGGCACGGGAATTAAGAGAGTAAATGATAAAGTATGAAAGAGAGAGTAGATGATAAAGTATGGGAGAGAAGATGAGTAAGATAATGAGAGAGTATGAGAGAAATGATGATAAAGTAGGAGAGAGAATGTAATAAAGTAGGAGAGAGAAGATGATATAGTAGAATATATGATAATAATTTTTTACCAAATTAGGAAAGTGCCACAAATAGCGGGACACTCGTGAGCCACAAATAGCGGAACGGAGAGAGTATAATAGAAACATGAAATTTACGTCACGCAATAATTGAATCATGAGAGAGAAAGACGAATAGACCAAAAACCACAAACGGCTAGTGCTGTCCAAAACACAACAAACTGCCATTTTTCTTTTTAAGTATAATTTCAAATATTTACTTACTCCTCGCTTACTTTCCCTCCCATGTATAAATTTGAATTACATACTCAAATCCCCACACTCAAAATTACATTTCCTAGAAAAGAGAAAATCATTTTCCTCTGAATTTTCTCCATGAAAAGCTAAAAACGCCAACTGATGGATTTCGACGACGGCGAATACGGCTTCCCCCCCTCGCAGGTCTCACTAACCCCATTCCTCTCCACAGTCTCACCTTCGCCGCGCCGCCTGTCGAGCTGCTTCAAGCAACCGGCTGAGCCGATTAGATCAAAACGGCGGCTGGCTTGGGTTTCCCTCCAGGGTCGGCTTGTCGGTGCCGACGATGCCAGCTCGTCTGCGGCTGTTGACCCTAACGGGGCGTTCACCACCGAGCAGGCGGCGGCGTGGGAGCTTTTCAGCCCCGTTCAACGGGTTTTGACAGTCGCTGTCGTCGGAGCCGCGGCGGCGAACTCGAAGAAGAATGAGCAGATTGCAAAGCTGCAAAAATCGGTTGAACTGAGGGTCAGTTTATTTATTTTTTCTTTTTTTCCGTTTTGGAATTTTTATTTGTTTAATTGCTTTTGAGATTATTAATTAAAGTGGATAACTATTTAATGATTAATCGATTTTGAGATACACATTTAGAGAAGTACTGAGGGTTTGGTATTATTCATAATACATTTAATGAGGGTTTAATTTTTGCGGCTGAAGAAGCTACAGTTAAGATAATAATTTATTCCGGTTCCGATATAAGTCAATGCATTAAAATAATGTTCGATAAAATAATAACCTCGTTAAATGAATATTTTTTCTCAGTCACAAGATTATTACTTTATCGAGGTTTAACTGTACTTTAATTTCATACGTTACAAAGCGCAGAATTGCATTCATTTCATACCTTACAAAAGCAAATTATTGAAAGTAGGCAAGACAAACTGTTTTTTTGAAATAAATCTTTTATCAAATTACTTTTGGGAGTTGAATTCATCATATATTGATTTGCTTCTCTCTCTTGAAGTTTAGTTTTAGAAGCATTTTAGCCTTTGGATATTTTAAGTATCTGCCCTTTTACTTGCTTTCCTTTGTATAGCTTTAACAAGTCCGTACATGTAATATTTGCAATGGAAAGATGGTTGTTTGCTTATCATAAGATCCCATTATCTCGAATTCAATGTAAAATGATGTTCATGTGCGTATGTAGTGACTGATAAATGGAACTTGGTTTGCTTCTAAACTATTGTCCCAGGATCAAGTGCTCTTAAGCATGCAAAAGAAACTCGATAATCTGTGCGAGCAGTTGAATTATGTAAAGGATCAGCCTGAAGTTGAGGCTACAACATTGGAAATTGGTTGTAAGCTTTGCCATCATGATCCCCCACAGAATGGTTCTTTGGTAAATTATACGTTCATGGTTTCTTTTCTTGTATCTTGTTTTGCTACACGCAGGGGCGGATCCAGCTCGAAAAATTATCTTGGGCTGATCTATTTTTCTCTAACTTACCTAAGGCTAACAGTGATATTTGAACAAAAAAATATGAAATTTATACTACAAAATTCAAAAAAAAATCTGGGCACCTTGGACTGGAGCCCTACCCAGCCCATGGGTAGGTCCGCCCACGGTCATTTTCATCACCCACAAGCGGCTAAAAGGCTGAATTTGTTTTTGTTTTGTTTTTTTGGTTTCAAGTTCAACACTTCAAGTAAAGAATCAAATGGGGATGATGCGTTCAAGTACAGTCTGCCAATATCCAATGAGACAGAGCCGGATGAGCGTCGAATGTCTGATTTGTCAGATTGGGCTCCAAGTGTTACTTCTTCAGTTGATAATCAGGTATGTTTCTTTGATATTTCAATTTGAATTCTAGGAAGTATTTAGTGACTTGATCTCGATTTTATGTCTTGCTCATTTTCTTGATTTTCTGTCATTGAGTTGTGACCTGCTACTGTGTTCTTGTAAAACTTGATCTACTATTGAAGTAAAAAAATTCGATTTTGATCAATATTCTTATGTCTTGTTGCAGTTGGACAATTTAACACTGGATCACGATTTCGATAGCCTGAAGAGAGAATGTGATCTGAAGGATGTAACCATCAAGGAACTAGCTACTTATCTCCAGTCATCTGAAGTCTCAAGTTCAAAGGTAGTAATATTTTCCACATGTATTGCCTGCTTTTCTTTCTCTTCTTCTTCTTCATAAATCTCTCCTACCTTTTTCAGAGGATTATGGAATTGGAAGGTCTCGTTCGTCGTAAGAACATGATTATCACCAAGCTCCGAAAGGACATGGCAATTTTGGAGGAAAAGGTACAACAAAGTCCCAATTATGCAAACCACAAATATTTTTGTCCAATTTTTTTTTTTTTTTTTTGGTGTGACGAGAGAAACTTGTATCACGCAGGTGGTGAACATAGCAAGACGCCGGAGACACTCCTTCTCAGGAGCAAGTTCACATGTGCAGCATCTTCCAACATTGACAGACAATCTAGTTTACGACATGGACAGTATGACTGATCCTTCGTCTTCGGATTCAGACAGCATTCCCAGGAACAGAACACAAGCTCAGCAAGGAATCGCTGTGGTTCAGAGAAGTGAGAAAGATTTGAAAGGAAACACGAAATGTGATGATGCTCCTCTGAGAGCGAGTTGAATCAGACGCGTAATTCAGTTGAAGCTTCCAAACCAAAGCTCATGATAAATGCTAGTGGAGAAAACAGAAGCAGGAGACGGCCGATGATCAAATCAAAGGAAGTTGTTGGTGCTGCTCAAAAGAGATGGGTTTAGTTTAGTGGGTTTTTTTTAGTTAAAACAGATTGCATTTTCTTCATATTATCATCTCGATTATGAGGAAATGATTTGCAGTGAAGGAAGATCAGATTTATATGATGTGGATAATTTAGTTTTGTTTTTAATATGTAATAATGTTTACTAGAAGTGAAATTCAAATCCTACTAGAAGTATCATGAATGATGTTGTGACAGAGAAATTAAACTGATGAATAGGGAAATAGAAATTTGAAATACTTTTGAACAACATGAAGTTTGTTCGTTTTGAGCTGACAGAAGTTGAATACTTGTGGGTAGACTTACGACTTTGAAATTCAAACTTCTAAAGATTGAAGAGAGAGAGAGAGAGAGGCCGTTGGGTAGTAGACTTTGAAGTCTCGTTCAAAGTTTTTTTTTTTTTTTCGTGGAACACGCGGCCGCCATTTTCGGTGCGCATTGGGTAAATCCCACTCCTTGTGCAGTACCATACAGAAGAGTTCAACCACCCTAGGCTAACCATAGGTAACGGCAACACATAGTGATTTCAGTGGGATTTGAACCCAGGACCTATTGGTCCTAGACCACCCACAAAGTATTCTTTACTTGTAATATTAAGTCTGTGGGTAGAGTAAAATTCCATATTCATTTTATGTGTTGCAAATTAGTACTCCCTCCATTCCGGATGAAACGTCCTACTCCCTCCGTCCCATTATTTATGTCCCATTGAGACTGAACACGGTAATTAAGATAGTGGAGGTAAATGTGTAAAGTTGTGGTGTAAAAGTATAAAGGGATATGGTCCACTTGTTTAGATTGATTGTGGTCCACTCACTTATTTCCAAATTTGGTATGAGACATAAATAATGGGACAACCAAAAAAGGCAAGTGAGACATTAATAATGGGACGGAGGAAGTATTTCTTTTCGGCGCGGTAATTTATGCGGTGGACTTTTGTGTGTTAGGAGAGAGAGTGGTGTGAATGAGGCCCACAAAAAAGTACTCTCTCTATTTCACTCCATTAGTTCACTTTTCCTTTTTGGGTCGTTCCACTCTATTAGTTCACTTTCCATTTTTAACTTAAAATAATACTCTAGTATATTCAAGTGGACCCCACTACTTTATCTATTTTACACACAACAAATAACTTTCTTAATCTCCGTGCCGAAAAGAAAGTGGACTAATGAAGTGGAACGGAGGGAGTAACTTTGTGTGATATTGATTTATTTCCTTTTTAAGAAATAAGACATTTGTGTGGGACAATCCGAAATAGAATACAAGACGTTTCATGTGGGACGGAGGTATTATATGCTTTAATGGGCCCAAAGTTCACCATCATGGGCCCTTGTCACTAGTTTACTCATGGGTTTTGCCAAGTTTCACCTCAGTCCCTTTCCTATTCTTTTATCAATTCCCAATTCATTTTATTTGAAAAATTCTTCCTTAAATTACTTAAAAAGAAAAGGAAACTAACTTTCTTTGAAACTTCCATTACCTACTTAAAGTTCCATTCATTTCCATATCCACCATCTCTTTATAAACCATTCTCTCTCCTCCCATCAAGAGAGAGAACCTCTCCACCACCCTCTACAAATACATATAAATCATCACTAACAAAAAACAAAAACCACAACAAACTCTTATGCAAGTATAAATGCCAATGGATCGAACACCGTTTTCCTCATCCTCCTCCGACAGCTCCCAATTCTCCTCCACGAGCTCATCTCCGGCGAAGAGCACCACCGTCGTCCTCTCAATCGAGTGCATAAAGGGCAGCTCCAAAGGCGACGAATGGACCGGCGACATGCTGCAGACCGGCGACATAGTCGAGGAGATCAAAATCGGCAACATGATCGTCAAGTCGCCGTTCAAGAACGGGAAATCCGGCGTGCAGAAGATCCTGCACAGCTCGTTCCGGCAGAAGGAGACCTCCATCAAGGTCCGGGTCCGGCGGGGCTCCGACGACTTCACGGAGCTCCAGGCTTGCATCGTCCCCGGAGACCAGTTCGTCGGGAGGAAGCAGTACGTCCTCCGGGCGATCGACGACCCGAACTACGCCGTCGGATTCATTGATCGGAAGGAGAGCGAGTGCTTGGATTTGCAAGGTGAGAATGAAATATCTATTTGATTTGACTTTTCGTGGGTTGAATAGTTGTTGGGTATTTTCAGCTGGCATTATTGAAAAAAATCTGTTTTGGTGGCATTCCATTATTGTGGGATTTATGATTATTTATTATTTTATGCGTTGATAAATTCCTTTAATCCAATTGGTGATTTACTTTCTTTTGATTGGTAGTAAGATAAAAATTATTGAGGCTATTTAACAAATATATGATGTAGTATCATTTATTTAAATTATTAAAAGTGTTACTTGCATCAAAAGTCATGCATATATTGTAAATTAGACCCAATTTTTGTGACGATTTTTATTTTCACGTGGTTAACTTTATTTTCTATGTGAATATGTATTATGTTATGTCAGAGCCTGTCGTCATTAAAATTTAGGCATGTAAAATTTGCACAAAAATAAAATAAAGTGTTAAAACTTGTGAAATTTAAAATTTGTGTCACATAATGTGGTGTAAATGATCTACTTTAGGCATTAATTACCCAAATGGTTATAATATGAGAAGATGATGCATGCCGATTGTATTTAATATTTGACTTCTTGTTTTTATTATTTTTTTTTCTTCCTGAAATAATTGAAAGTTGATTTTTTAACAAGTGGGCAATTGAATTGCAACATTTGTTTAGGTTAAAGTCATAAACTATCAACTAAAGTAAAGTCAAGTGGTGGATAGGGAAAATATAATAGTTAAAAAGAATATTCTAAATCAAATGGTGGTAGTTTTTTTGTTCCATCTTTTTGGTTCATTTTCCCTTTTATTTAATAATATATATTTATTTTTGGTTCATTTTCCCTTTTATTTAATATTATATATTTATTAGCGTTTCCAATGGGATTTCATTCCATTACTTTCGGTCTCAGGCCACCCACCTTTACCGCTACGCTATCCCATGAAGACCTTGTTGTTGGTTAGTTGAAGATAGAGTAGGTTGAGTTTGTTGAAAATTCTAAAAGCAAGTGTAAACCAATCCTCGAGGTCCAAGGTTGACTACTCGTGTTGCATATTTTGACTTGAATTTAGAGATGTATAAACATTTCTAAAGTTCAACTTTCTTGGTCCACGTACATTTCTCACTGGACATCATCATTTTCTAAGGCAAATTGTACGGACTAACTATGTGCGACAAATTCAATTATAGAAAAACTAATTATCGGACGAATCTTGTGCAGCTTCTAGAACTTCAAGAATGGTGAGTGCACTAGAGAGAAGTCCGCTTCAAGACGGATACGTATCGTATCCGTGGGAGCGGAGGCTGGTGGAGATGTTGTCGATCCCGAGCTCCAGCAGCTTCTACTCGATCCTCTTCTTGCCTAAAGCCTCCAACAAAGCAATTGCGCGATACAACGACCTCGAGGACACGCTAGCTCGCGCCCACGCCTGGATCAACGCATCTCAGGCATCCGGGGCTCCTATCGTCTTCATGAACATTCAAACCGAGTCCCTTCTCACCAAGGTGAAAAATTCACTAATCATTTTTTACCGACGGGAATTTTCAAAAAAAGCTCGTTGCTAAATCAATCGGTATAATGAGCGTCGCTAATGTGTCACTGTATTCAGATATCTGGGGACACAGCTTCTTCGACAGTAAATGCGGGATCGCTCTCGGACTTGTCGAATATCGCTAACACGAGCCTATACGGCTTCGAGGACTACCACGGCGTAGATATCGGTGTCGTGAGAGCCGTCCGATTGTGGTTCTCCCCGCTTGTAGGGGAGATCCCGATCGAGATACGGATCAAAGACACCGATACTCGGCTCGGATTCGCCATCAGCCGAACAGAGGAGGTACGAATTTACTCACTACATTACACGTTAGTATATACTCTTGTGTGTCGCAAACCTTAAAAGAAACGAATTGAATCGACAGGGATTCATCTACATATCATCCGTGATCGAGGCCGAAGACGACGCGCCCTCGGCCCGGTCGGGGCTAAGCAATCTATACAAGCAGGCGTCGCAATCCTCCCGGCTGCTGGTGGTTTCGAGAATATCCAACTCCAAGGTGCTGCCATGGATGGTTTCTTCCACCGGCGCGATCCGGTGCTTCGACACGGTGTCGCTCAGCCAGAAGCTGTCGCTGCACCGCCACGCCAGAGTTCCGATCCTCGTACATGTCTTCCTCTGGGACAGGAGCGCAAACAATGCAAATGTGGGCAGCATTAGGGCGCGCGCCATGTCCACGTCGCCGCCAATGTCGACGATGTCGACGGTGAATGAGGATGAGGAGGTAGCGTTGCCGGAAGAGGAGGAGTCAGATGAGGAGGAGAAGGGAGAGAATGATGATGCGCCGGATGTTACGCTTGAAAGGGATACTGCTGGGGAGTTTTCTTTCCGGCTACATGATTTTTCTATTAAAAATAATTGGGTGTGAAAATGGTTTTTGATTTGTTTTTCTTCTGGTTTTTAGATAAAAGGGTTGTTCGAGATTTCTGCTGTTTTTTTACTTTGATTTTAGTGTATAAATGACTAATTTCAACTCTTAATACTAGTCCAGAAATGTTTCATTTTCAATGCATCAATTCCCAATTGATTTTTTTACATTTGTGATATATTTGCCCGTGTTTTCATTTCATAGAGTCCCGAGTATCGAGTAGTTTGTCTGAAATTTAGTTTGTAGTACAACGTTTTAAAATTGAGAATTCGTTGAATTTTGGGATGATTGCTATCAAACCATGTGTGATATATGCTATGATTAACATCTGTATATAGTAATTAAATACAATATGCTGCTATATCTGAAACATTAATTTCGATGCTATAATCTATATATATATATATATATATATGTGAATATTGTATTAATTAAAATTCTATATTCCATACGATCATACCCAAATTGCTTACAAAGCACCCCTATATATACCAATTCGGATCTTCTGGCCCATTTCTCGTGGACCACTTAGTGGTCCACCAATCACGTGGTGCCACGCATGTATTGGTGGGCCATGTTACCAGTAAATAAATATTTTACTGGTAAAAATATGGTCCACCAATGCACGCGTGGCACCGCGTGCTTGATGGGCCACCGAATGGTCCACCAAAAATGGGACAGAAGATCCCACGCGTATATATACATAATGTTATATCAATTTCAATATGAGCTATTAAGCACTAGTATAGACATATACTAGTGTTTTATAGGTTGTCATGCGGCAGTCCGATTGTCAATATCAGCCCAAAATAATTTAAGCACTAGTATAGGCATATATTTTTTGAATTTAATGTAAAGTGCCTCCAATTTTGTTAATTTGATACCGGAGATATATCCATATATATTATCAAAGCAATAAATACTTATTATCCATGACTATAGAAATACAAAAAAGTCAGTACTAATAATTACAATTTACAATATGCAAACACAAGATTATCTATTAATTAACACATACCAAATATTGTTATACTATATAAGACGACTATATTGAGAGTAAACAGCATCACAAATCTACATTTCATCAAAAATTTAAGAGTGAAGAATTAATAGTGTGTATAAAAGATGATGTCTTCGAAGTTGCAATGCATGTTGCTCCTCTTGTGTGTTTCTTATCTATCACTTGTTACCGTTTCTCTAGTAAGTTTATTTTATCTTAAAATTGTGTAATGTCTATTTTTATTCGATTTGTGTTAAAAGTATATTTTGACGTTTAGGGTGGAGAAACGAAATTCTCAGATTCGTTAATTTCGTCGTTGGGGATTCCTCCAGCAAATGATGTAGTTACTTGTCCAGTCCCACTCGACAGTAAGTTCTTTAAATCGAGTTCGTGTATTTACATACTAATTAAAAGTCGCACTCAAATAATATAAATTTTGTATATAATGTTTTGATAGAGTGTGGAAGTGAATGTGCACGTAGATGCTCGGCGACATCTCACGTAAAGCCCTGTTTGTTTTTTTGCAACAAGTGTTGTAATAAATGCCTGTGCGTGCCGCCGGGAACCTACGGACAGAAGGAGTGTTGCCCCTGCTACAACGATTGGAAGACCCAAGAAGGAAAACCAAAATGCCCTTGATCGACTATATACAAGTTAATAATAATATAATTTGTAGATGATGATGTATCAATATTATAGGCATGAAGATCATGTTCTACGAATAAATATTGAATAAAATATGGCGGACAAAATATTTAATGGATGCTTAAATATTGAAATCTTTGTCTGAGTGATTAATTACTTTTGGGAGATGAGATCATATGTCCAACAAATCACTGTTCAATTGGTGTTCGATTCAAAACGATGTAATTTTATATTGAAAAACTACAAATTAAAAGGACAAGAATCGAAAAAATAATTTAATAAATAATTAAAGAGTGTATTTTTTAATACAAAACTACGTCGTTTTGAATCAGGTACCAATTTGACAGGGATTTATTGAAAATGTGATCTCATCCCATTACTTTGATGTTGTGAATTAGCTTTGATAAAACATCTCATCATGCATATGCTTTTATTGTTCAATCTCGCATTTGATGGGTAAAGTTGAGGATAAGTAATTTTTATGTTGAAGTCGATATTTGTTATTCCACATCATCCATTTGAATTTGATTTTATTGTCTGAATATAAGTTTGAATAATACTTGGAGTGATGGTTTATAAATTTACTTTTATATTAGATCAAAACCTCTAAAAAGTTTTGTTAATGCTCAATAAATTAATATCATAAATAGTCCCTTTAATATTATAAATTATTTAGAATAACTAATACTATTAAGATAATTTTGTGAAATATGAATTTAGTGTTGCTTTTTTTTATAAATATAATTGAATATCATTTCTAACTTTTCTAATTGCATCCAAAAGTTCCGACTTTGTTTTCTCGAACTGCACTGTAAAATTATGAAGAATCGTAGATGTAATAACTAATAAGTACTTCCTTACGCATAACTATTTGCGTGATTGGTATCATATTAGCAAGTTTTTGTCTCATCTATATAATATCACTATTATACATTGAATATTTTTTTAATAAAAACACAATGAATTGTATTGAATGAATAAACTGTATTTATTATTACTTAATAATACAATGTAGTTTATTTTTTTTAGTACGAGAAATTGCGTACTGGATGAGTTGTTATTTTCATTGAATCGTGCAACTACTCTACATAATTAATATATCCGTTCTTGATTTCAACAAGTTGCAATAATTATCAACCAATTTTGATGCCTTGACCCCCTCCCCAAATTCGACATGTGTTGTATTTAATTTAATGTGCGTCTGGCCCTATACCTTTTCTTGATTTGTTTTATAGTATTACTTTTAATAAAATCTAAGTTGTCTTGTACATTTTTTTTTCTTATTGTTCTATAGAAATTATCTTGTTTCTTAAAATGAAAATTATTATTACAAATATTTTATTTAAAGGATATATAATTTCAACCACAACTAACAACTCTCTTTAATAATCACATTGCAAAAAAACATGACGACTTCTATGCAGGGGCGGACCCACCCTATGGGCTGGGGTGGGCTCCAGCCCCGGTAAGAAATTTTTTTTTCCTTTTGTATTAATAGTAATTTTAGATTTTTTTTTTTGAATTATAAGTTAAAATTAATAGTCCAATTCAAAGTATTTCTTTCGATCCATGTCCAGCCCAAGGTATTTTATTGGGTTGGATCCGCCCTGCTTCTACGAAACAAAAACAGTAGATAATCTTAAAAACCTTTAATACACAAAATTAATACTAACAAACTGAAAGGGATAAACTTTAAAACCTTTGGATTTTGCATTTGTGCATTTCGCCAATGGAGTAAGAAAATTAGCAAACCACCCTCTAAAATGTCTAATTTCTTGCAATGAGTAGACTTACCCCATAAAAAGAACATACTTTCAGAAAAGCACGAGTCGACACGAAAAACTCACACATGTGGGGCTGATTCAAATTCATCGGAACTGAAAATATAGAAAACTTTTTATTTTTTTATTTTTTTTAAAACAAATTAGATAATCCTTTCATTGTCCGGGAGAGAAATCGCACAAGTGCAACAATCCAGAGAGTTTGCAGTTGTTCTCCCACAAGGAAATTACAAAATTTAAATATGTAAATTGAAAAGTTGATAATATTTTGAGGAAAAAGAAAATTAAATTGATTGTGTTTCAAGAGATAGTAAATGTGGGATGAGATTATCTATCCAATAAATCACTGTCCAATTGGTATTCGATTTAAAACGACGTAATTTTGTATTGAAAAAATACACTTTTTAATTATTTATTAAATCATTTTTTTAATCTTATCCTTTTATTTGTAGTTTTTCTATACAAAACTACGTCGTTTTAAATCGGACACCAATTAAACAGGGATTTATTGGACATGTAATCTCATCCCAGCAAATGTGGTCTCTATTGATAAAAAGATAAAAAAAATACGAATTTGGTATAGTTATTCTTTATAGAATCATCATTATTTATATATAATTAAAAATATCAACCCAGAAAATATAACCATCCACATGCAGGGGTGGGCGCGGGATGCGGGTAATTAATTTTAATATCCATTCCCGTTCCCGCATAGAGTGGGTACCCACGTGGATACGGTACGGGTACGGATTTATCCGCAAATATTACCACCTATTTATAATATATTTAAATTCATAAATAAAAATTAAAAAATATCAATAAATGAAATTTTAAAAACATAAATTAAAATTAAAAAATACCAATATATTTAAACCACTAAATAGGACTATAGGAGTAGATAATATGTTTTATAAACCATGTTCCAATGGTGTCTAATGGTGTCTCACCATAAATTATAATTATAAAATCGACCATATGATTATCAACTATGAAACCATAGATTCTTATAATTAAAATTACGGTGGAAAACTGTTTAGTCACACTCTAGTGCTAGCACAAAACATGCAAACGGGTACCCGCGCCGTCCCGCGCCCACCTCTACGTAAGAGGACCTCATGTAAAAAAAAATTGTATATTAATGCGGGTACTCGTTCGGGAACGGGTACCTAAGAATAAAACCCGTTCCCGTTCCCGACCCGCTTGATTTTTTGCGGGTACCCGCGTAACGGGTACCCGTACCCGTTTTTCCGACCCGAACGGGAAATACCCGAACGGGACGGGTACGGGCGTGGGAACCCAAATTGTTTGCCCACCCCTAACCACATGGCATAACATTATCCCAAACCAATTCTCCGAATCAGAAAATAATCCAAAATTCTTGAAACTTTTGCTTATAAAAGGCGTGGAATACCATGCACAGCGAAGAAGCATACTCAAGAGTTGCAGAATACAATGGCGGTAGCAAAAGAGGTGCAAATTCAAGCTGAAGCGTGGGACCATATCTTGTGCTACATCAAGCCAACCGCGCTCGTCGCCATAGTGGAGCTGGAGATACCCGATGTCCTCGAAGAGCACGGCGGTCGTATGTCCCTCTCCGACCTCTCCGCCGCCGTCGGCTGCTCCAATGACAACGACCGCCTCTTCCGCCTCATGAGGTTCTTGATCTTCTACGGCATCTTCAAGAAAACGGAGACGAACGGCGCCGTGTACTACGAGCAAACGCCGCTCTCTCGTTTCTACACCAAGGAGAAGATCGGAGCTTTCGCGATGCTGCAGGGGACGCCGCGGTCGCGGCTGCCGGCGGGGCTGACCGGCGACGTCATCAAGACAGGAACGCCGAATTACCTGAAGTCGATCAGCGGCGAGGATTCGTGGAGCAGCCCGGCGTACGGTTATCACCGGAAGATCTTCACCGAGGCTATGGAGGCGCACGCTAGGGTTACGACGGAGGCGCTTATTAATAACGCTCCGGCCGCGTTTAAGGGGATCGGTAAGTTGGTGGATGTCGGAGGCCGCCACGGCTTGGCTCTCAGCAAGCTGATGGAGGTCTTCCCTTGGATTCGCGGGACTGCTTTCGATCTCCCTGAAGTCGTCGCCATAGCTCCGCCGTGTAAAGGGATCGAGTTCGTCGGAGGGAGCATGTTCGATAGCGTCCCCAAAGGAGATGCAGTTATGCTCATGGTATATAAGTAATATGCTATGAAATATTCGCTATGCATAATTCTTAAAATATTTTATTCATAAGAATAAAAGCATAAAAATTATAGTATGCATTAAGAAAATATATCTTATTTCCTATATAGAGTGGAGGATCTAGTTCGAAAGATTACCTTAGGCTGACCTATCTTTCTTGAACTTACCTACGGCTAATAGTGATTTTTGAACTGAAAAATTGAAATTCATACCACAAAATAAGGAAAATTTTATGGGAACCTTGGGCTGGAGCCCTACCTAGCCTATGGTAGGTCGGCCCCTGCTTATATAACTCCGCCTTCCTATCTAGGTATATGTTTGCTATATTTCATTTCATTCTAAAGTTTATGTTTGTATAATTTGTTTTAATTTTGGCGGTAGTGGATATTACATGATTGGAGCGACAAAGCATGCATAGACGTTCTGAAGAAATGCAAAGAGTCAATTCCGGGCACCGGAAAAGTGATGATCGTGGATGCTATAATCGACGAAGATGGCGAAGGGGACGAGTTCTCGGGTGCCCGTTTGGCGATGGATATGGTGATGATGGCGGTGATGGCGCAGGGTAAGGAGAGGACATACGGAGAGTGGGCGTATCTGCTTAAGGAGGCTGGGTTCAGTAGACACACCGTGACAAACATCAAAGCGATTGAGTCCCTAATCGAGGCCTATCCTTGAAATGCATGTATTTTTAGTTTGTATCACAACTTCATCTTGCATGGGAGTTTGGGACAATGATGTTTAGTAGTCTGAGCTTTTACTATTGAATAATCGTACAAGATCTAAGTCGGTGCATTGATAATGACTACTATCTCGATGAAATATATTTCTAGTAAAAATTTACAGTTAAACCTCGATAAAATAATATTCGACAAAAGTAATAATTTCGTTAAAATAATAATTTCCTACGGTTTCGATATGGGTCAATGCACTAAAATAATGTTCGATAAAGTAATAACCTCATTAAATGAAAAAAATTTCTCGACCTCAAGATTATTACTTTATTAAGGTTTAACTGTAGTATGAGGACCAATAGAAATAACGTGACTACCATCTCTAAAGATCATCATAAATTGATGCGAAGATTTCGAAGTAACGTGCACGATCCGATTAGTGCATGTGATAAGATTACGTGCTAGCTAGCAATGTAGTATAAAAATATATTGGCTTCTAGAGTTAATAAATTAAGTAGTAATTTAGCTACCTTTTGGATTTGAAGCACATGTGGTGATGCGAATGAAATAATGATCCAAACCTCCAACCACCCCTATTTATAGAATCCCAGTTGCACTGTCCCCATTGGATGGCGTAGTAGTGAAGGTGGGTGGCTCGGGACCGAAAGATTATGGGTTCAAATCCCATTGAAAACGCTCACCTTAATGTGGTTTAACTCTCCCGTCTTAGGGTGATTTAACTCTTCTATGTGTTTTGCAGGCTATTGCACAGGAACGAGGTTTATCCTGTGCTCACCAAAGGTAACAGGTACGAATTCCTCGTAAAAATAAAAAAAGAATAAAAATAAATAAAAATCCCACTGCGGTGAGGCATTGCTAGGGGTGGTTATGGTTTCACAATATCTTCCCATTCCACTATTGAATTATTACATAATTGTGTGGGTCCGTCGTGACATAAAATAATTAATTAATATAGGATGTCCTCAATGGTTAATAATTCATACATAATGTGTTATTATAGTCCCACATCAATCCATCCAAACAGAACACCAAATATACTACTTCCTCTGTCCTCTGTCCCAAATTTATATGTCTATTAATAATTTTTTATGTTTAACTAAATTTTTCACTAACTTTAATACGTCTAATTAATGTGATAATATAGAAAAAGACTATTTTATCCAATTTTTTTAATAACAAATATAATTATGTCATTAGTATTTTAGTAATTTACTTTAATTTACTCATATTCCAATACAACATTTATCTACCTTTCATATCATTAATTTTTTTTAATGTGTGAAAAAATAAATAGACATATATATATTCGGGATGAGGGGAGTATCATTAATTAGTTAATACAGAACCGATTCATTATCTTTTCAGGATTTTGAGATGTTATAGAAGCCGACTAACATAAATTTATGTCCCAACAATTTAATTACAATTGTGTGCCAACATATGTAATGGACGTATTAAATAATAATGTTTGTATACACAAGAATTGGTCCCCTATCCTTGAAGACAACTTTACCACTGTCATATCCCTCCAGGGGGGGGGGGGGGGGGGTTGGGGGGGGTGTGGGGTGTGGGTGGTTTAAAACCATCGCTTATCGGCCAACAAAACTGAACTGGAGAGTCGGTAAATAAACCTTTTGATGAAATAATACCTCAATATCTTTGTTGGGCCTAATATCAACTAAATTGGCCCATAAATCGAGACTTCACTCATAATTGAAATGCCCATCTCGACAAATTTACAACATTAGGATTTTCATTTCATCAATTATATATATTCCAACTTTTATTTAAAATTACAGCTCAAAATAAGTTTAACATATACACATATTTTTATTTCATCAGTTATACAGTTAAACCTCGATAAAATAATAACATTGGAACCGAGAAAAAATATTCATTTAACGAGGTTATTACTCTATCGAACATTATTTTAGTGCATTGGCCCATATCGGGATAGAAATGAATTATTATCTTAACGAGACTATTATTTTATCGAATATTACTTTATCGAAGTTTAACTTTACTGATAAAAGTTACCTGACTAAACCTTTTATCAGTAAACTTTTAAAGTGTTTGGAAAAAGTTACCTGACTATTACTTTATCGAATATAACTTTATCTGATAAAAGTTATCTGGACAAAATTTAAATAAACTTTTTCCAAACACTTTATAAGGTTTATATCTAAATCATTAAGATGAAGAAAAGCATGGGAGCTAGTTTTGGTAACACACCACTTTGTGATGCCATCCCCATCACAAAAGAGTGAAAACTACACAACACACTCTCTCTCCTTCCTCTCTCTCTAGGTTTCACATGCACTCCTCCCATTATCCTCCATTATGAGCCAAGACAAAACCATCCTCTCTCTCTAGGTTCACATGCACTGCTTCCATCATACTTCTTCACAAAGACAAAACCTCATTTCAACTCTTAATTTTACTTGGCTCTCCGGAATTCCCACTGGATACGAAATGATCTTCCAAACAAATCCAGCCGTTGGATTCCTTAAAGCCTCATCCCTTTTGTTGTTTTCGTCCCAGTGAATAAATCCCCCCTACCAAACCCATCTCCACAATGTAACAAATCAATCCACTTCTTCTTATTCCCTACTCCTTTTATTAATGGCGGCAGCAACTGACCAAAATGGGATTATCAGCCGGCAAGACATCGAAGCCGCCATGGCCAAAGCGGTGGAGCTCAGGGCTCTTCATGCTGCTCTGATGCAGGGGAAGAAATCTCCCTCGGCTTCCCCTATTTCCCGCCACGACTCCTACTTCTCCGCCCAAGATTACCCTGTTTTCACTCCGGTAACCATTTCCTTTCCTTTTCCCCCTTTTTTCTTTAAGATGTTTAGACATGTCTGAATTCTGGGATGTCCGAACATGGAATTACTGCTTCAGATTTTCTCTTGAATTTTGATACTCCCTCCGTTGTCCCTTTTCTTTTCGACGGTTATTTAGAAGAATTGTTAATTATGAGTAAAATAGTATCCCTCAAATTATTGGTAATTCTTAGCCACAAATTTTTGATTTTCTAGAGAGAAAAAAAAATCAAGATCTATGAGAAAAACCTAAAAAGAAAAACGAGACAAGTCGTATTAATATACAACATTGTTTTTGCTTAGATGAACAGCTAAGATAGATGGGTAGATTAACCAATGCTTGTGAACAAAGGCATCTAGGTCAAACTCTGCTTTTCACTAAACTATTCTACATTTTGTCAAAAGTAGCTTTTTATTGCTTCACTTTTACACCTTTTGGCCTACTCTTCAGCTGCTTCTGTCTAGATCTATACACAACTTGCTCCCCCAGCCAGAAAAAAATACCATCTTGGGCCCATCAAGAATTTAACCAAACTTATATACTTTATTTTATGTAATTTTCATCTACCAGTACCAAAAGACCAATATAAATATGGCCCATTAACTCAATCATTCTAAATTAAATGCTCGATAAGAAAGAAAACAAAAGGATAATGTTTTGTCTATTTTAATATTTGGTCATCAATCTTGATCAGTTTGTCACAACTTGAAACAGAGTTACGAAGACGAACCACTGTCGAGTTATTCACAAACCCTGCTCGAAAACCATCAAAGCTGGAAGGAGTACAACTTGGATGCAAGAAACAACAACGACGAGACAGCCTTATCAGATTACAGAACCGCCAATGCATCTTCAAGAAAAGGGCTGCGGAGCTCGGACGGGTATCTCCGCCGAGCCGAAGACGAAAGCTCCGTCGTAGGTTCTTGTTCGAACAATGTAGGTGTGTTGAGAGCATCTCCGGGACCAGATTATACGAAATCGTGGAGGACTAGCTTAGGCGACATTGAATCGGTATCTTCTTGCAGCAGATTGAAGGCGGTCGTTGCGGGTAATGTCGTTGTCCCGTTGACGGACTCACACTCTTCTCTTCATCCGAATCAAAGGAGTAAAGGGCTGAGCTTGTCGTGGCTGTTTCCGAGGCTGAAGAAGAAGGGCAAGAATGAGAATTCACCGGAGGAAGTGTCGCAGATGCTTAACGAGTTAGGAATGGAGACGTTGAAGAGGGAGTTGGTAGAAGCGCAGGAGAGTAGGGACGCGGCGTTGGTTGAGGCGGCGGAGATGAAGAAGTCGGTTGGGGAATTAAGCCAGAAGCTCGAGTACTTGGAGGCGTACTGCGAGGAGTTGAAGAAGGCCTTGAAGCAAGTGAAGACGGCTTCTTCACCTGCAGAGAAACTAACGAAACGAGGGAAATCTGCAGCAGCTGATTTGCCGGTGAGCAAAGAAGTAATGGTGGAGGGGTTCCTGCAGATGGTTTCCGAAGCGAGGCTCTCGGTAATGCAGTTCTGCAAGACTTTAGTGGCTCAGATTGAAGAAACTGATCACACTCTGCTTGACAACCTAAACACTCTGCTCCAACCTTGTAAACTCTCCGTGAACTCGAAATACTCGAAAGCAGTGCTGTACCATTTGGAGGCCATCATAAACCAATCGCTCTACCAAGACTTTGAAAACTGCGTGTTCCAGAAAAACGGAGCACCGAAGCTTCTAGACCGGAACCAGGAGTGCCAGGCGCGGTTCCAGCTGTTTGTGTCGTTGAGGAATCTGAGCTGGAACGAGGTCTTGCGGAAGGGGACCAAGTATTACAGTGATGAGTTCAGCAAGTTCTGTGATGAGAAGATGAGTGGGATAATTGTGGCGCTGGGGTGGACGAGGCCGTGGCCGGAGCAGCTGCTGCAGGCGTTCTTTGTGGCTGCCAAGTGTATCTGGCTGCTGCACCTGCTGGCATTTTCGTTTAATCCGAGTCTGGGTATTCTGAGGGTGGGGGGAGAATAAGGTGTTTGAAGGGCAGTTCATGGAGGATGTTTTTGCGGGGAAGCAGAGGGGGCAGGGGCAGGGGCAGGGGCCGAGCAGGGTGAAGATGATGGTGATGCCGGGGTTTTTTGTGCTTGATCAAGTGCTTAGGTGTAAGGTTCTTTGTACATATAAACCAGTTGTGTCTAGTTAGTTCTTGTTTTCTTTGCTTTTCAGTTTGTTGTCATAACTGCTGCTCTACATATCTTGTTTGTTTTGCTCTTTAATTTCAAATATTTAATTAATTAATTGATCAAAGAAAGGCTGGTCATGTCCAAAAATCATTCATTTTGAATCTTCTTTATTTTTTTTTAAAGATAATCAAAATTTGAAATTAGCATAAAAAATGAAATTGATTTAGCTTTCATCGATAATTTAATTTTGTTAGTACTCTCTCTGTCTCATTATTTATGTTCAATTTCATACAATTGTTTATTCCATTATTTATATCTCATTCCAAAAGTCAACATAAATGAATGGTTGTACACAATCTCACCACTTTATATATACATTATATATTTCTACAATCGTCTTAATCTTCATGTCAAATATCTATGGAACATAAATAATAGAATTGAAAATATCTATCGTGCGCCACATTGGATCTTTCCACCTAAGATATTTACCCTTCCCCTCCAATTTCCCCCAAAAAAGCGTCCGAAATATCTCCCAAAAGTCCCACCACTCTCCACTCCCTCTCGCTTTCTCTCTCTACGCAACCACACCACTGCCCATGTCTGCCGCCTCATGCACAACCCTCGACACTCCGGTCCTCGATTCCGAGCTAACCTCGCTTCTGCAGAAAATAAACGAAGAAGGCGGATACGCGTTCACCTCCATGGCTGCTCGAGCCGCCGCCGGGGACACGCGGGCGGCGGAGGCCGTCAGGGAGCTCGCCTGGGAGCAGCTGCACTCGGGGCCATGGCACTCGGTGGTCCCCATTTGGTGGGATGCCTACTCAATGGTCTGCCTCCACGTGGACAAACTTCAGTTCTGCTCCGGCGACTTCGAGTCGGCTCTCCGCGTCCTCGATATGGGGCTCATCATAGGCGGGTTTGCGTTGCGGGATGATTTGAATTCGTGCATTCGAAAAGTCGGAGGCGCTTTGAGATAGAAGGATTCCGACGCCGGAGGGCGGCCGCAAAAGGTTGAGTGGTATGTAGATTTCGACTTGGCGAAGGTGAGGTTCGTTACTCTTTCTCTTTCCCTCTCTGAGAGTTACAATTTTTTCCCCGTCGTATTGATGTTGCTTGTGCTGCTTGAAGATGCTTGCTCTGCTTATAAATTGCTATCTATTACTGCTTTTAGTCTTAACATCATGCCTTAATTTTGTGATGTTATAATACTGCTTCGCCTTTGGATGATTATGTTTCGACTCCAATTTTGCATTTGGCTGCGCACAGTTCCGTTCATTAGTTATTATATTTCTCCTTGGACTATCAAACCCGGTGTTATAGCGAGGATTTACGCCATAAACTTTGAAATGACTTTGGTTTTCGGATGACATATGATAGGGTGTTCGGACAAACCGCTACTTCTTTCACGTGAGTCCATTCATAGACACTTCATTTTGTTGTGTGGCCTAAGAAAGGACAAGCTTGCAGAGTATTGAACTTGATGGAAAGGAACTTAATGTGTGATTTGAATGGAACAATATTAATATTAATTTTACAAACTTAGGTGTAAGTAAATTTCGCTATGCATACGACCTTGCAACCACCACTTACTTTTTATCATTTTATCCAGAGAACTTGCAACCACCACTTACTTTTTATCATTTTATCCAGAGAAACTTTTAAATCTTTGCCTACTTTCAGTGAAAGAGTTCCGTGGTCTCGGAAAACTGTAATTTCTGTTGCTGTTATGTTGAATGTGAACTAGCAGGCAGTTAAGTTATTACTTGTGAAGTCAGTGGTTCGCCAGTTGGAAAGATTTCGTCCCTGGTTTGCCATTGGAAAGATTTCGTCCCTGGTTTGCCATTGGAAAGACAGTGGTGAAAACATGTGGTCTGCATTGGAAAGATTCTTGAGGGAACATTTCGTCCCTGGTTTGCCAGTTATAATTAGTGATTCTATGGATCATTGGCCTGCCAAGGATAGATGGAGTGACATGAGTTACATAAAAAAGGTCGCAGGATTCCGTACAGTTCCAGTTGAGGTATCTCCAATCCTTTGCTTGGTGGTATTTATACTTGGCTTCATGCTCATCTATCTTTTGTTGCATGCTTGTAAGGCATTTCTTAGTTTTGGTTAATGCATCAACGTTCCCCAATTTATTGTCTTCTGAAGTTGGAAATGTTTTATTTTTATCATTGGGTCTATTATCACTACTTTTGTGTGTTTTCAAGAAGATCGTTGGGGACTAATTTGATAGTGGGTGCACTAAAAACGTAGTGTACTAGGACAAAACTGTGCTGGAAAAAAAGATTTTTTTTTTATTAGTTTAGATGTTGATAATTGATTAGGAAAGGCAGTATTTCATCTTTCGGGGACAAAATCTAGCCATAATTTAGGGGGAAGTATAAGACTGGTACTTCTATGGAAGCAATAACAAATTTATTTTTTTATTTTTTATCTTCTAAGTTGTAACAGTATTCTACTTTTATTTGGGAATATATTCATTGAAAATTACTGTGCTGGTTGGAAAAAACTACTTATCAACGGATTGGAAGCAAGAGTTGATCACGATTTCTGAGTTCTTGGAGAGAATTCAATCTGGTGACTGTTCTCCTGCAAACACACCTTATTTAGCGCAGCACCAGTTGTTTGATCAGGCATGCATATTATTGTAGATATCTTACTTGCTTATCTAACATCCAGTTCATAACACATCATTTTTTAATTGCTGATGTTCTAAATCCCAGATAGAAGAATTAAAGCAGGATATTGTTATACCTGATTACTGTTTTGTTGGTGGGGGAGAGATCAGATCTCTTAATGCATGGTTTGGTCCACCTGGGACAGTAACACCTTTGCATCATGATCCACACCATAACATACTTGCACAGGTATGGCTAATGAGGCACTACTCCTGTCCTCTAGCAAACAAGCATATGGTGTGTAGACATACTATTCGATAGCCAACCAACTTACGGGCTTGATGTGGTCCTATTTGTTTGTATTAATTGTCTTGATTGTATGATGTTTAACTTTCAGATTGATATTTTTACTTCCCACAAACTCCCGTGCAATATTTTGCCTTGTCATTTTCAGGTTGTTGGTAAAAAGTATATCAGGCTTTACCCTGCTTCCTTATCTGAAGAGCTTTATCCTCACATAGAGACCATGCTCAGCGATTCCAGTCAGGTAGTTTGATTGCATATCTAATACTGTGTGATTCAGATACATCAAGTGGTGTTTTTCTATTTGAATTCTGTTCATTAATTTTCTTGGCATTGAAGGTTGATCTGGATGACATAGACGAAGAAGAATTCCCCAAAATATTGGATTTGGAATTTGTGGATTGCGTGCTAGAGGAAGGCGAAATGCTATATATCCCTCCTAAGTGGTGGCACTATGTCCGTTCTCTTACTACTAGTTTTTCGGTTAGCTTTTGGTGGAGCATCGAGGGAGACTCTCCGGCCTCGTGAGCTCTTCTAAGGGCATTTTGTTAGAATCACATTCTTCAAGATTGGTACCATTTTTACATGATTAGTCCCATTTTGAAATTTGGTACTGAGATATAAATATTATATAGTGCAAGTATGTGTTGTGTTGATTATGACTATCTGGAATTGAATTGAAAAACTTATAAAATACTCAGGATATGTTCGACCAATTTCAATATATTTTTAGTTAATGTGCCTTCTGTTATTATTACGAGTTTACAAGGGCTGATAAGTTTATTTAGCCTCAGCCTAACTTCTCTCTCATGTGACAACTTACTAAAGAGTAATCAAGAGAGAGAAACTTATTCAATTCTGCTACTTAGTTCTAACAATTTCTTCCTTCATGGCGAGTGAAAGTGCACCTAGACTCCCACCATCCTCCACCACCACTCCAGGCATCACCACCGCTCTACTTCCCACAAATCCACCCTCCCCAATGGTAATCTTTCCAAACTTCACCTTCCCATCGTCGCCTTCGTATATATGTCCGAACAGAAGAGCTTCTCTTCCGACGCACCCGCCTCCCTCTATCTCCACCATTTCTGGGTTCAACGCCGCACCCATGCTGTCCACATACACCCCTCCGCTCACATCAACCTTGGATCCCATCAGCTTCATCCAAATGGTGAAAAAGACCGATCCGCCTATCGTTTCGACGAAATATTCACCAGTTAAAGTCTTGAATGCTTGCCATATTGTGTCCATGAAGACCGATTTGCTCCATATTAATACCGTCCCTCCGTCTTTCTTCCGTCCGACGAGAACCCATTTTGCCATTGCACACGCCACCGCCGCCGTCATACCCGAAACAATCCAGAACGGTGGTAAAAGCCAATGCAAAGGGTAATTCAAGCTATTGTGTGCAAAGAGCAACCACCTCAAAGGGGTTGAAATCACGTATGCTAAGAGGAAATACGGTAAGAACGTTTGCAGCAATGGTTGCGCAAAAGTCGACCACGTCGTTTGATACCAACTTCTTGCGAGCGTCACTTCGGTCGAAACAGAGTCTTGTTTTTGTAGCACCGCTGCCATGGGGCAGCTGGAGAGGTCTACTTTGACGTCGGATTGCTCGATGAATGTTCTCCACGCCTCCGGTAGAGGTTCGTTGTTTCTTAAACGCTGGCATATCTCGTAGATCAAGGAGCGTCCATGATCGATGGAAGCACTTTGTGAGGCTGATGTCGCTCTGATCACATCTATTTCCTGGCATTTGAGGAAGGGGTTGAATTGAAGCTCCTCAGATTCCTCTGCTGTGAGATTCTTGTTGATAGATACCTCTCCAATGTTGATGTATGGGTACTTTGTTTCGTCCCATGGTTTCGTGCAGTCGAGAGCCTCATCTTTAACGGCTTCATCTTTAGGCACCGGCCTGAGTTGCAGCTGAAAAACGTAGCGAACGCCATTAGGTGAACTCACACGCCTCTTGAAATCATCTGCAAGGAAAAGCATTGGACGCTTGTCGTTGTCGTCCCTTGGGATTGCTCCGGTTTCGGGAGGGAGGATTCCCATTGGCTCAATCTTGCCTGCATCTTCCATAATACTCTCATCGAACGGTCGTAGTTTGAATTTTACGTACATCTCATGCCCATCGTTGAATCTGAAGAGTCTGCATATGTTAGAGTAGTAATGCAGCTCGGTGAAAGTGTCTGTGTTCCGGAGAGACGTCCACACCGCATCTCTAATGTGAGGAACGCGCTTTACATGTTCCTCCCTTGCAGGCAGTCCGCATACAAGCCAGGTTGCGAAATCAGCAATAGTGCGTGCATAGAAAGCATTACCCGTTTTCAACGTCAAGTCCAAAAGTGTGGTTTGTGAATCAGATTTGTCCGAGAATATTCTAACGGCTGCCCCACGCGCATCGAACCTTGCATCATCATCAGCGCTCAAGCTGTTGCTGTGACGAACTACGATAGGATAAGTCTTGCCGCATTGGAATATTTTGTGGCTTGGGAGTCCTTCAATCTTGTCATAGATTTTGAGTTCCCCTTTTCCACTAACTCCGATTCGATGGAAGTATCTTGTCCTGACCTTAAGTGTTGTGGCAGCCAAATTTGCAGAAAGATTTCCAACAATCTTCTTGTATTTTGCATCCATTTCTTCGATACGCTCGTCGAGCTCCTGCATTGTGTTCTTGATCATGATTGGAGTTTGGGATCCGATGTAGACTCCGCCTCTCTGAAGCACTGAATTGATCGGAGCAGATGAGAGGGCGCCGAGGATCACTCCTTCCTGTATAGTTGCATTAGGGAGTACAATGCTTTGGCTTCCGACAACCGAATTTTCTTGCACGTCGACCCTTCCTCTAGTGAAGCCGTTGGATGAATAGAAGCAAGTGATAATCCTGCTAAAGTCACCAAGATGAACTCCTGCTCCGATGGACAGAAGTTTCGGTTCCAAGATGGGGTTGATCGCCCTTATAGAGCAAGACTTCCCCACTTCTGCACCGAGAAGCCTCAAGTATATGCAGAAAGCTTCTGTCCCAGAGAGAAGTTTAGCGAATCTAATATGACAAGCAACTATAAGTCTCTGTCGAAGCCACATCTTGAGGCCATCTTCTTCCTCATTTGTAGAGAGGAAATGGTTGAGCATGCATGTAAGCAAGGTCAGCACCGTCCCGTGAGCTGAGTATGCTGCAGCAATCGAAATGGAGAAGCTTAATGGATTCAATAATGCACCATTGATGACTATAGCATATGTTACAATGGTGAGAGGAAACCAATGAAAAGTCCCAGATATGCAAAGAAGCATAAAATGCTCGATGCTTGGTGGTCTTTGGGCTAGCAAGATATAGATGCAGTAGACGATGACTGCCGATAGAGAGCTCACGAAGCCAACTGTGTATAAGCCCATCAAATGATAAACAACCTCCATGTTGTCTTTGGGATTCGCAACCTAAAATTGCTAGCAATTAGCATTTTGTTTCACATATTATGTTTGATATGGAAGGAATACAAAATGCCTTTTCTTACCTTGTGATTATTGGACTTGTTTGATCTTGGTACCATTTTTCCCTCTTTGGTGACTTGTAATGGAGCTACCTCAGTGCCATCTCTTAAAACACTTCCTTTCTGGATGACAGCGTAGGGACCAATGGTGGATTGTTTTCCGATCCTAATAGGATGGAAGCTTAGGATCCCATTCTTGACCTCGTGGCTTTGTAGTAATGCACCCTCTGCAATCACAACTTCGTCTCCAATGGATAAGAGAGCAGGATCAGTGACATCAATTGTATCGAGGACTACTGATGATCCTATCTTGGCTCCAAACATTTGAAACCAGTAGTTAAGTAGAACTGTTCCTCTTAAATGCATTGCATATACTTTTGATGACAACTCTTGTGCTTTGTAGAGTGCCCACCATTTCACGTAGTCGAGCGACCATATCGAAGTGTTGCGAAGCAACGTGTAGTTTGGTTGAAGAAACGAGTTCCCAAGGAGAGAGATGCAGTTGCATGTAGCAAATATGCATAGCATCCAAACAAGGGGTACGAGTGCTAGTGAAATGGTATAACACGCCCAAGGAGTTGTCACCGGAGCAAGAGTGGAAGTTATAAAATTCACATATACAGATATAGATAGATACGCAGGAAGGACTATCAAGACTGACACATATCCAAGGGCAAGAAACTGAAGTACCATGATATGGAGCTGGTGAGCAAAGGTAACTTCTTGAGGGAATAAAGTCTCTTCCATTTCTAGCTGAGACGACGCATGCATATCATCATCAACGGTATTCCTCGTATCTTGAGGTTGAGACTTGATCAAGAGGCTTTCTGAGAAGCTAGCAAGATCTTCAATGCTAGTGGCTGTGAAGATGTCGACTGCACCTACGGGTACACCAAGAAAATCAGAGAGCTTCTGAGCTGCCCTCACCACACCAATGGAGTCAATCCCATACGAAGTGAGGCTTGCAGTTGTGGAAATCCTGCTACCGGGAATCCCAGTCTGCTCCGCAATTAGTTTCTTCAAGTACTCCGTAATTTCTGCATAACTCAATCTAGTATTATTAGATGAAGGAGGAGCAGTTTTGAGCTGTGGGCGAGGTGTGTGGCCATCACGACATGTTCCTGTAGTATAAGACCGAGTGAGCGATCTTTTGGTAATTAAAGGTTGAGGAACCAGATTAAGTGTCTCTTCAGTGAACTGCTTGAGGCACTCAAATCTCTTGATTTTGCCTGATGTTGTTTTGCTCATTGTTCTTGGTTTGATCAGCTTGACAGCAGACAAACTCACACCATGTTCTTCAGCAACCTTAACCTTAATTTGCTCAAGCACATCTTTGTTCACCGGCTTACCATCCTTTACCTCTGCAATAGCGACCAGGCCAACTTGGTCAGAACCTTCATATACTGATATCCCCTTTGCTGATAGAATCTCCTCCGGAACGCCAATGACAGCGCAACAACCGGGACGTAAGAGGTCACATGAACTCTCAACTGTCTTCTCAACATCAGCTGAGTATATGTTCCTCCCTGCAACAATAATGAGGTCCTTAATCCTTCCTGTGATGAATAAATTCCCATCTATTACCCGCCCTAGATCCCCGGTTCTAGTGTATCTCCTACCGGGATTACTTTCAAGTTTATTTCTGAAAGTATCTTCACTATATTCCTCTCTCCCCCAGTATCCAACACCAGCACTTGGACTACTGATCCAAATTTCACCTTCCTTTCCAAATTCTTTGACCTCTTCATTAGTTTGTGGATCCACTATTCTTATATCAACATCTACATCACTATGATCCACGTATCCACAACTCACCCTCCCCTGCCAGTCCACCAAAATAGGCCGCCGCCCTTCTCCATAAGCACACGACACAAACACGCAGTTCTCAGCCAATCCGTAGCCCGGAGCCATCACATATTGAGATAGGCCATAAGGTATAGTTAGCTCAAGAAATCTCTTCAAAGTCCTCTGTCTCACTGGCTCAGCAGCAACCATCAGAAAAACCATGGATGAGAGATCATACTTTCTAGCCTTATTCTTGTCGAGCTCTAATCTCCGTATCATAAGCTCAAAGGAGAAGTTCGGACCGGCACTGTGAGTTGCCTTATACTTGGTGATGACCTCGAGCCACAAGAGAGGGTTCTTGATGAATGTCATGGGAGAAAATAGTACGGCCGTTCCACCGCTAACCAAAGCTGTGAAAAGCCCACCTATAAGCCCCATGTCATGATACTGTGGGAGCCAACTCACGAGCACTGTGTTTGACGTGCTTTTGTATCTCCTCCGCATGAGCTTCACGTTGTGAATGATCCCTCCATGAGTGATTATCACTCCTTTTGCATCACCAGTCGAACCAGATGTGAACTGAAGAAAACATGTATCATCAGTTGTAAGTGTAGTGCTGGAATCTACAATGCTTGCAGGTAAGCCTTTGGATTTCTTTATCCAAGAATCTGTGTGTAGCCATGGAAGATTAGGCCAACGAGCTGAGGATTTTCTGTTCACAATGGACAAAGGCAGCAAGTTCTTCACCAAACCTGCTCGAACAGCTGTGTGGTAACCAACAGTTGAAAGAATTGCAACTGCATTGCATGATTTGGCTACATTCTCTATCTTGAGAAGTGCTTGTCCACCCCTTTGCAGAGGATCTGGTGGGAGGACTGGGACAGGGAGGACTCTTGCTCTTAAACAACCAAAAAAGGCATCTATGAATTCTAGACCGGGGACATGGATGAGAAGGACCCTATCACCAGGCCTAATGACTGGTTTACGGCTGGAAAGAAGCTTTTCCGCTACACAAGAAGCATTGGCATGCAGCTCTTCATACGTCCTTCGCCCTAATACTTCTCCATCATCGTTTAACCAAGTGTAGAGAATCTTGCTTCGTGTGAGATTATTAGTTCCCCAGTGTTTGACATAGGAATCAAGGCTTGAAAGGTCTGGAAACTCCACTCCTTTTGACTCCTGTAGCTTTGGAGGCAACTTATTGCCGCATTCAGGCATCACTGATAACAATCTCTGCACAAGTATTGATCAAGTTAATTTCAACTTAAAAATTTCAATGTGCAACATTGAAGCTTGGGAGTTTCTATGTACCTTTACATATGGAAATCTTGGTAATGTATCATCACATGCAAACTGCCTACGAACCAAAGACATAGCATATGATGAATTTCTCTCAGTAAGCTCAAACGCCATCAGTCCGCCAATGTAGCAAGTGTTGTTCTCACCCTGTAGGTCTTTTTCGACTCTGTCGTAGAATCCTTGCTTTATATCTATGTTTAAGGTGGGTAAATGGATGTTATATATTATTACTTGTAATTATGAAGAAAATAAGAATTCTACAATGATGTAAGAGCAAACCTTGAGTTTCTACATGTGGGAAGTACTTGAACCTCCTTTGCAAAACTATACTGATAACTTCTCCACCCATTCTTTTTACTGCATCAATGGCAAGTTGCATTACTTCTGGCCCCTTGATCTCGACTGAGTTCCCATATGACCAGAAAAGAAATATGTCAGTATTTGAGTAAAATCTCTGCATTGCTACTGGATTCCCAATTGTTTTTGGATCATCCATGAATTCTCCGAAGTAGAAGAATCCAATAGGAAGATTCTCCATCCCTTTGATCTTCAACACTGTTGTATAGTAATCGATGATTTGTACTTTACTGAATAGTTCCTTTTCTAGCTCCGTGAAGTCCATTATATCATGCTCAACAACTGCAGAGAAGAAAATTATGTTTAGTATCACTGAAAATTAGAGCTGCTAAAAAAGTGGGATTTGTACACACCAGTTGAGGTGATTGATGGTGATCTATACGTCCTTCCATGCACGAAAGGAAAAGATCCAGATACAATCAGTTTGTCAAACTCTAGAGTGTTGGCCTCTCCATCTTGTTTAACATTAATGTTCACAGTGGAGGAATGGCGTCTGATTGAGGTTACTTCAGTGTTGCAGAGGACTTGTACCTTGGTAGAGATTGATCGATCTTACGCGTAAACTCATGTATCCGCCTTTGAAGCGTCTAATTTTGCCAGCCATAGATGTCCGAGTGAATTCATGTATGTATGCATAAGGCATGTCTTGAACAAATCCGTATCCAGAAGCTGTGTATCCGTATGCTACAGACTTAGGAACGGATTTCAACCCGCGGCTCTCAAGAAATGATGGTGTTTGATCAGAGGCAGAGTCACAGACAGCATGGACTCCAATCCTACCTGACTTCTTAGCTTCCTCCTATGAATTTTAAAAATAAAATTTGTATTCGTCTTTTAGATGAAAACAAACTTGAGAAACATTAGATCTTAAATACTTACCTGAAGTTGTAATGTTAGTGAGATGACAGAAACATAATCATCTGCTACTTGGATGTCTTGATACTTGCCAGTTTGACTATCTATCAAGGCCAGTTTGTGTGAGTCCATTTCTTCGAGTTCGCAACCCATTTCTTTCGCCAAATGAAAAATTGTTGGTGAGCTACTAGCTGCGAGAACTTGTCCTCCAAGATCATAAAACTTTCCTGCAATAAATGATGAATATAAGTTTGGATGTTTTATGTGATAGAGGAATGATATGAATGAGTCATGGTTTTACCCTCAATGTTTACTGATTCACACATTCCACTGACTGTGTGATATTTCTCCAGAACCGTTACATTATTGTAGCCAAGCTTAGACAGAGCAAAGGCTGCTGATAGCCCACTCGGTCCACCACCTAAGATCGCGATTCTTGTATTCACCGGCAAGGATGGATGTAGCTTTGAGAACTGATCTTCGATTGATTTCTCGGGATCCATTCTAGATATAAACTACGTGAAATCCCTGGAGAGATCAAATCAAGATTATGTAGTGTAAATATGAGGATGACCAACTTTGTCCAGATATGTTAAGGTGGTATTAGAAGTGAAAGCTCTCATTGTTTGCTTTCTTGTTCAACAGTTTTCATTGAATTTCAAAGACTTAACAAAAATTTAATATTAAGAGACTACAAGACTAAAATCTGCAGAAAGGGAAACGGAAGTTCTTGAAACAAACAAAGCCTCACATATGCATTAATAAATACATAGTATCATCCAAAGTAGAAACACACCTTTCTAAAGAGCAGAATTTGGATCGCCAGAACAGCTCTCTTACTTCCCCTCCAGAAATACAAGAACTCTGAAATTCCATTGCCACGAAAAACAATTAGGAAAAAAAACAACGAATCCAGCACGTAAAAATGGCCGGAAACAGATCAAAACAGAACACAGGAACTAGCAAGAACTTGAGGATTGCTAATGCATGTTAACATTGGTGAAAAATGAGAACAACGCAAACTGCTTAAACTATATAGTAAATTTTATTAAAGAGGTTAGTGTTTTTTTATCAAGGTGGTACAAGCAAACTCCAAATGGCAAAATTAGAGAGAAGTTTACCGGAACTCCACTACTAGTGGTGTGTTGCTGAGCTCAAGATGGAATTTAGAAAGGGAGATGCCTTTTATAGTCAAAGGGGTATCGGACAAAAGTGTCTGAATCAAGCAAGAATACATTTGATCTTCGGTTAGCCCAATAATTTTTGCCTTAAGGGCCGTCTCTTATTGGGAGATATTCGGATTTTGTGCTTCTTGGAGTACTATATTGGTAAGGCCGCCCATACATGGAACTAAATTATTGGTTAATTTAGTTAGTATGATCTTGTGGTTTAGGATCTCGGATTTTACGAGGACGTCAGAAATCATAATTAAATATGTTTTTGGATTGGAGGCTTTTATTTATTATTGGTCTGACAAGTGGAGACAAGGAGCTCTACCCAAAGTCTCATCAAAATGGCGCAGCGGTGAAAATGGGTGGTCCGGGATCGATAGGTCATGGATTTAAATTCCACTAGAATCGTTATGTGTTCTATCACCTATAGTTAGCCTATGGTGGTTGAAGTCTCATATGTGGCTTGCATGCTATTGCATTATAGTTAAAAACACAAATTTAGTTTTAACAATAAAATCATAGAACTCAACTCATTATTAGAAATAACAGTAGAAGTTAGTGAATTATGAAATTATTTCCACTCCTTCCAAGTCTTTGGAAGTTCGCATATAAGCCGTTTGTTTATTCTTGCAATCATGTTTTAATTGGACAAAAATCATCGAAGTGTCAGAATTTAGTACAAAATATATTGAATTGGTGACACTATTACTGCGTTGGAGATTTCACCCTTGCAACAATAATTATGGATCTTACTGTAGGAATATAACAGTGGTCGGTTCATGTTTTTTTTTTTTTTTTTTTTTCTTCTAAATATATATTCAAAACCATGGATAAAATTGGACCGAACCTAAAAACTGTATTTTATAAATTGAAGACCATTCGGTTTGGACTAAACTTAGCCGGTCGTTGGATTCGAACAGTAAACGACCCTAATTTATACTTCATATATTAAATAAAGGCTTGTCTCTCTGTTACTTTTTTTTTTTTTTTTATGACAAGGGTAATCCGCAGTCGCTATCGAAGTGTGCACTGGATAAACCCATGGAGAGTTCAACCACACTAAGCTAACCACATATGACAAACAACATATAGCGGTTCCAGTGGGATTTGAACCCATGACCTATAGGTCCCGGGCCATCCACCTTCACGCTACCCCATCCCAAGGGGACTTGTCTATCTGTTACTTGTATATATTAATACAGTTAAACTTCGATAAAGTAATTCAACAAAGTAATAATCTCGCTAAGATAATAATTTCTTCCGGTCCCGATATGGGTCAATGTATTAAAATAATGTTCGATAAAGTAATAACCTCGTTAAATGAATATTTTTTCTCGGTCCCAAGATTTTCCTAAAATGGTAAAAAATAACTCTTAAACCTAAAATGAAGTGAGTCCCTCCTTACTCACTACTCACTCTCACACTTTTATACTACCTCTTTTAAAAAATATCTCTCAGGCGATTTCATTTAGCTCTGAACTTAAGAATTTATGATTTTTTAATTTTTTTGAAAATTTTAGCTTATTTCTTCAAAATACAATATGAAAAAAAGGATAAAAATTCAATTTCGACAACTATGCCTTGCAAATTTTTGAATGAATTCTCATTTCTTCCCACCAATCACTCCTAAAAAACTTTATAATTTTCTTAATACAATTATGCAGGATAGATGGAGTTTTTTTATGCCTCAAACATACTCCCTCCGCCCCATTTAATTTGTCAATGTTTTCTTTTCTGACCGTCCTATTCAATTTGTCTTCAACCCAATAAAGAAAATTTTTGTATTGTAGGATCCACATTTACTACTAAAATCCACCTTTTAAATTGTAAGACTTATACATTTACTACTAAATCACTTCATTTGAATTGTGGGACTCATATATTTCCTATTAAAACTCACAAAGCATGCCTGAATATTTAAAGTCATGTTAAATGGGACGGAGACAATATATTTCTTTATTCCTTTATCCCTCTATCACTAACATCAAAACTCTTGAAAGTCGAAACGTCTTCCCTTATTTAAAGTATTTTGAAAACTAAATGAGTTTTGAATTAAAAAAAAAAGGTCTTTTCCGATGTAATATTTCATGATTTTAAAAACAAAAAGAATGTTTATAAAAGAACTCTTCTTCCGATGTAATATTTTCTGGGCCTTTCTGTTGGGCCTAATTCTGATAACGGGCCATCCAAAAGTGAGGTCAAGGTACGTAATCATTAATTTGCTAAGCGCAGGCCCAACGTAGTATGTTCAGGCCCGGTTCTTTTTGCAGTTGCAACGTTATGTTTCACTATTTCTGTTGACCTGATTATTAGAAGAGGATGGCGTATGCCCATCAAAATAATTCAGTTAAATCTCGATAATCTCGCTAAGATAATAATTTTTTCGATCCCGATATGAGTCAATGCATTAAAATAATATTCGATAAAATAATAACCTCATTAAATGAATATTTTTTACAGTTCTAAGATTATTACTTTATCGAGATTTAATTGTACTTTGAAATTTATTTGGACCTCATTATGATGATGGGGAAGGCAGGCCCAATAAAATATCTCATATATAATTGCACTGAATTCTCTTTACAAAACTGTCAAGAAAAACAATAAAAGAAAAATCCATGTCCACATAGTAAGAAAAGTAAAAGTATTGGCATACGCTCTATATACGTGTGAGGTTGAGACTTGAATGGGCCCTTCTAAATTCTTTCTGGACCACAATTAAAAAGGTCCTCCAAGAAACTTTAAAAATATTAGTGTCATTAATTTTATATAGTCATTTAAATATTAGTGTAATTCAAACTCAATGTAATTCTTATTTCCTGAATACATTAAGTGTCGGTGGGGAGTTTTGGACCGTCGCTCGAGACCATGTTTCATCATCATGTTTTCCCAAAAACAAAATGTTTTTACATGTATGCGATTAATAAAAAATTTGAAAAGTCTCCTAAACAATCTTCGTAACCCTCATGCTGATGCTCTTCATCATACCTACAAACCAGCAATCCTAATCTGCGTATTCAGACAACCGTATCTATACGATCAAAAGGGTGTATAATACATCAGAGAATCAGAATTGCATTCTGGGGTATCACAGAGATACCAACTGTGGGCCCCGCGCGAATGAGGTTCCACATTCCCGATTCCCTTTCAATTTCTTCCTATTAAGATAAAACAATTTAATTGGCTGTTTAGGAAATGTTTCCACATTTCTTCATGATTTGAGCCGTGCCGTTAAGGAATTGCCATTTTTGTTCTCTACTTTCTGCTGTTAACTGTGCTGTTTATGTCATCAGAAAGAGGATGACTTGAGAAGATTATGCGGTTGAGAAGAGATTTTGTTTGGTTGCGGATGATAATCCGTTGCACTTATGGCGAATGAGGATTTTAGCTTCCCGCAGAAACCGCTCTTCATATTCTTCAAGGATGTCAGGTAACAAGTACATGATTTTCTGAAGAAGCTTAGTTGAAATCATGTATTCATTCATTCTTTTAAGCGTTAACTAAGAATAATTTAGTCATGGGGTTTTTCTAGTGATCATAAGTATGTTGTTTTCTAATAAATTGAAGTTAATAGCTGGTGGTGTATGCTTAGTATACTGATAATTATACCAAACATAATTTCTTGCATTTCGAGTAGAAAAATCGTGTTTTGTAGTTAATTTACAAGTATGAATCGATTTCTAAACTGTTTTTGGGTGATGTTTGTGAGCAGGTCAGCTTTTAAACGTGATGATGTTGGCGTGGAGATAGCTGCCATTGCTCTTCCTGCAGCCATGGCTTTGACAGCTGATCCTATTGCATCTCTCATCGATACTGCATTCATCGGCCAAATTGGTATGATTAATAGTGTATTTCTTAATACTTTGATAACAAGATAGAAAAAGGCCACTTGTTGATTGACTATTATAAAAAAACAATGTAAACATGCAGGTGCGGTAGAGCTTGCTGCTGTGGGAGTTTCCATTGCTTTATTCAATCAGGTATCAAGGATTGCCATATTCCCACTTGTCAGCGTCACAACCTCTTTTGTAGCCGAGGAAGATACAGTGACCGGGGCCACTCAAGACAGCGAGGATACCATGTTGATACCACAAAATTGTATGATAGGTATACTCACCTTATACTTGATAACTATGGAGCCAACATGTCTCACAAAATTCTTCTTGACTTTCGTGGTAGGTTTGGATGAGAAGATGCAGGATTTGGAACCGGCAAGTAAGAGTTTTGAGATAATAAATAGGAGTGAGCAGGGGAAGAAGAAGAAGATTGCATCAGCCTCTTCCGCATTGATCATTGGTGGGATTCTTGGGCTAATGGAAGCTGTGTTTCTGATCCTTGCAGCCGGACCGTTGCTAAGTTTCATGGGAGTCAAATCTGTGAGGATTATGAACCAGACCTTGTGATCAATCATTCAACACATTTTGTTGTACTTGATAGTGATATGTTATGCATTGATAGGGTTCACAAATGTTGTATCCTGCTGAGCAGTACTTGAAACTCCGATCACTGGGCGCTCCTGCAGTTCTCTTGTCCCTCGCTATGCAAGGAGTGTTTCGCGGTCTCAAGGACACGAAAACTCCACTCTATGCCACAGGTGAACATATCATACCACCATTCTTAATAACCATGTCCGTACTCAAGATGTATGAGATGTATTATGTTTGTGAAACGATTCAGTGGTCGGAGATCTGGCAAACATCGTTTTAGACCCCATATTCATGTTTGTCCTGAAGATGGGAGTCAGTGGTGCGGCCACTGCACATGTTATCTCTCAGTAAGTCTGAAATCACCACAACCTAATCCTACATATATATATATATAAGGGAGGGAGTCATTTCACAAGCTCCATCTGTTCTATTAGGTATTTGATTTCGCTAATACTCTTATGGAGACTGAAAGAGCAAGTGGATCTCCTACCTCCTAGTCTCAAATATATGCAGTTTGGTCGTTTTATCAGAAATGGTGAGAAATCTAGTGGGGAAGCTGAACCAGAAATTGTTGCTTAAACTAACTTGAGTTTGTAATGTAGGACTGCTATTGCTGACGAGGGTCGTAGCCGTGACATTCTGTGTGACGCTTGCTGCATCAATGGCAGCGAGGGTGGGATCAACAGAAATGGCTGCATTCCAAGTTTGCTTGCAAGTCTGGCTTGCTTCTTCTCTTCTAGCTGATGGTCTGGCTGTTGCTGGACAGGTGAGTGAAGAAGATGAACGTAATTGTTTCTTTTTTGATTTTGTGAGAGTGATTTGATTTCTTTCCTTAGGCTATGCTTGCAAGCGCGTTTGCCAGAAAAGACTACAGTCGGGCAACTGCCACCGTGTCCCGAGTACTGCAGTTGGGGTTGGCTCTGGGGTTGCTTTTAGCTGTGATGCTCGGATTTGGATTGCATTTTGGAGCACGGATCTTCACTAAAGATATCCATGTTCTCCACCTTATTGGTGTTGGAATCCCGGTACTCTTAATGATCTGAGTTGTTGTCAATACAAGAAACTTGCTTCATCAATCTTGTTATTGCAGTTTGTAGCAGCAACCCAGCCAATCAACTCATTGGCCTTCGTCTTTGATGGCATCAACTTTGGAGCATCCGATTTTGCATATTCTGCCTACTCAATGGTATGTTTCCTTTCACAACGGTGGATAACTGATCGATGGGGCCTGAAACTCGTAGCGGGCTTATGGGTGCAGGTTACAGTGGCTGTGTTTAGCATCATTGCTCTGCTGATTCTTTCATCCAGGAATGGGTTTGTAGGGATCTGGGTTGCCCTCACTTTCTACATGAGCCTCAGAGCAATTGCAGGATTCTGGAGGTAAAGAGATTTGGATTCCTTTTAAATGCTGTCGGAAGTCATGAGTCTGATATTTGGTGTGTCTGTGTTTTGCTGCAGAATAGGGACTGGAACAGGGCCTTGGACATTTCTTCGGAGCTGATTCTATGTTGTATTACAATTTACAAGAGATGCACCCATGTTTCATAGGATATTGTATATATCGAAATGTTCAAGATTATTTAGCTACTTCCTTTGTTTAATTTCTAAACAAACAAATATAGCCCTCAAATTGAAGGACAATGAATTAGTTAATAAAGGATTATTAGCATATATAAATACTTGAAAAATAGTTTTTACTTTTTATGACGAGAAACCCGCAGTCGCTACTTTTGACACAGAGTAAACATCGCTCATGTACAATAATATGCAAACCAAGCAAGAGAGTTAAACCACCTTAAGGTGACAGACCCACCTTCACCGCTACGCTATCCCATGTGGATGGAATGGATTATTTGATTGGTACATACATGTCGTCCATGATGTAAGCCCCTCATACCATCCATTTTGAGAGTATATAGATAGAGTTGGTGCACAGGTGGCACCAAACAATTGGAAGCACCTCAAGTTTAGGATAAGCAAATGGATTGCGCAACAAACACTATAACGACTCGACTCCACGCTCTACTTTTAAGTAACAACCAACAAAAAAACCTTCCTAAAATTAACAAACCACTACATACATCTGCAAGAGTTGAGTTGCAATGGCATCCATGACCATGACAGCATCGTTCTTAGGTGGCGCCGCCGCCGCCACCAAGCAGATCCCGGCCACCAACCGCCGTGCCACGTTGGTGGTTAGAGCATCAAGGGACTCCGAGAAGGTGGTGGCGAACAACAAGGAGGAGGACAACAACACGAGAAGGGGGTTGATGATGGCGGTGGTGGCGGCTGCGGCCTGCTCCGTCGCTAACGTGGCGATGGCCGATGAGCCGAAGCGTGGGACCGCGGAAGCTAAGAAGAAGTACGCACCTGTATGTGTAACAAACCCTACCGCTCGTATCTGTCGCTACTGATCGAGTTGATCATCGTTGTTGATGTTAGTGAGAGCGTTATAATGCTTTTGTTCATCAATTTACAGCTACATTTCGGTGAAATGATGTAAAATTAATGTATTATGCTTCATAATTTAATTCTATTTGCATCAAACTTCTCTAATGTTGGTGATTTTTTATTTAATTAGTTTGATTTTGAATGTTAAAAAGGATAATTTTGGAGAATTTAGTGATATCATTTTTAGTTTCAATTAATTAACCTATTGTACGACGACCATACTTGGTTGGTCGACTGATATTAATTTGATTTCGGATTTCACAGTTTCAAAATTATTGATCGCCTTTAGCAAATTATAAACCCTCTAGTAAACACTTATCTTAAGGAGCTCTAGTGTATAATTTTACAAAAATTCAGAAAGTGGTTAAAGCTACACATTCATCCAAATATGTACCTCTACATTTGTGCCAATTGATCAAATTGAGTATTCAAGCAGGCCTAATATGTACTCCAGTACATACATGATTTATAAGATTGTTGGAGTACAAAATTAAATACACTATATTTCGTACTGGAGCGACTTATATGTATCACATTCGTGTGTACCACACTACAAGAGTATTGACATGTGAAATTTTTTATTAAATTAAGTGGACCACATTTACCATACTCTTGTGGTGTGGTACACACAAAGGTATACAAATGCGGTACATACAAACCTTTGTGACTTCGTACACATTTAGATATATAAAAAATATATATAGATTGGATAAATGATCCATATATATCTTGTGAACTAAAGAAAACAAGACTAAAAATTTGAATTTGTAGATGACCTTATTTGAATTGTAGGGTAAACAAGGATAGAGCAGAAAAATTGTTAAAAAAGATAAATTAAGAGAGAGAATCTGATGAAGTAAATAGATTTTTCTAAATACTATTAATTATTCAGTTACTGCTTAATTTAAGGATCCTTAACCATTAAACATCCCTGGGGCAGCGGGCAGACTGCCCCACTCATTCCTTTCCTATATATATGACTTACTTACATGCAAAAAGTAAAAAATCTCAAGTAATCGACCCTCCGTTCTCTCGCCCAACTCTTTGATTGGCCCGGAAGCATGAGTCCATCATCCTACAGAAGAAAGAGTAAAAGCAGAAGAACATCGAGTGAAGAGATTGAAGAGAAGGCTGCTGCTGCTGCTGCTGCTTGTGTCTTCTCGACTCCGAAAGCAGAAAGGTATAAAATACCGGAGATCACCAGTTGCCCGCCAGCTCCGATGAAGAGGCGACTACCCGCAGCCAATACTTGTTCTTTGATCAGGCGGACGCCTCTACCCTTTTTTACCCCTCCGGATATAGACATCTTCTTCTATTTCGCGCTTCGCGGTATGAGTCCAGTTTGAATGTATATCAGTCGGGAAATGAATCCTAGCTAGGGTTGGTTGGTTTTGCATTTTAATTTGTACGAGATACATTAATTAATTAATATATATAGTTTTAGCTCTTGGTTCGACATGTGTTTATTTTCTTTGTCCCCGAGATGTATTTTCTGACATTCCTGAAATGAATGAGCGCCTTCAAATATAAGCATGGCTTGTTTTTCGGGTTAAGCATAACATGTATTCATTTTCGGATTCTCCCATTATTGTTGTCTTTTTTCTTTGATAAAAAAGAAAGAATTTATAGATTACAATCGCTTAAATTTAAATATGATGATGATTCATTTCGTGTCGTGTGGATTCATTAATTTGATGCTTGATAGTTGCCAATTATTTAGTATCTCGTGGAGACTATAAGTTAGATTTCGTACTATATACATACGATGAATATATAATTTCTCTTCTTTTCTTTACCGTGTTCGATCAACTATGCATGAACTATTTAGACTGACGTTCCAAATTCTGGGTCCTTTTGAACTCGTTAGCAGTTACATCATATAATCCTCGGATCCTCGATTTGATGCAAATTAAATTCTTCTCCTCAAAATAAATGAAATACATTTATTATAATTTGGTGATTGAAACCTTTGTCCCCTCATTGCCCTGCATCAAAGACCATCACTTCAACTAATTACCAGTATCCATAATTAATACTCAGAAAAGAGATTACCAACCACCCCCCCCCCACCCCCCCCCCCCCCCCCCCCCCCCCCCCCCCCCCCCCCCCGTCAAATTTCGGCGGTTAAACCAAACACGACCGACCAATTAAAGTTCAAAATCTTTTATTTTTATTTTTTTTAAACGTTTCATTTACTTCTTTAGCCTTTTTTTAAGTTTTTTTATTTTATTTTAAATATGTTAATTAATTTATTAATTAATTATAATTTATTTATTTTATTTTAAATATGTATAATTAATTTATTAACTAATTAAATATGTTAATTAATTTATTAATTTAAACCGTTTTCGTTCGTTTCCCTTTTCCTTCTTTAATTCTTTTAACCCCCCAAACCCTTCCAACCATTTGGGACAACCAAACCGCCGAACTTAAAAGTTTCTCTGCGAACTCAATTCGGTTCCGGTTCTCGGTTCGGCCAAGTTTGAACACCCCTAATTACCAGTATCCATAATTAATACTCAGAAAAGAGATTTCTTTTACAGCCTTACTTACTTACTTACTTACGGTATACCGTATTATTTTTCTCATATCGCATACCGTACTAATAATATTCAATATGGAAAAAAATATAACGTTACCGTACCGATCATTTTGGTATACCGCAAAATGATCGGTATAGTAAATCTCTATACCGTTGTCATACCGCTCTTACAGTATACCGTACCGCACTTCGGTATACCGAAAAATCAAGGTATATATTGTTTGACTTTTGGATTGTTAATTTTAATCCACATATTCTTTGTTTTTTCTAAAAACATAACACTTTTTATGAAACAACCCAAAAAGGAAAACAAGACACTTAATATTTTCTTTCTACGTATCAAAGTTAATGCGTCAGATTTCTTTTTTTATGTTTGTGTCAGTTAATTTGTAGGGTAACATAAAAAAAGGTTAATTTGTAGGGCATCCAACATGTCTGCTCTGAACATGGCTAAAGAAAAAAGAATCCAATGAAGAAGCTCGTGCGGGTTGTGATCACTTTTTGTCCACATTAGGGATGTGGAGAATCTCGATGACTTTCTCATCATTTTCTTTTTCTTTTGAATATATTATTTCACTACTTTCTTACTGGTGATGATGAAAGGACTTATTATGGATCTATCTTAACATTTTTAATGTCACGTTTATGATAAAAGTTGCAAAAAAGGCATTCTAGTTCATTCGAGGTATAATATTAAAAAGCTTTCTACTTTTTTGTATCGGCACTAATGCATACCTAGTGAATCCCGCTCTTGCATAGTCATCTGCAAATAGGGGTGTAACGGTTCGGTTTAGTTTTTTATGTATTTTAAAAACTGAACCAAACACATAGAAATGATTCAGTTCGGTTCGGTTCGATGTGTTTTTAAATATCGGAATCGAACCTAACCGAACCGCTTATAAATGGTTTGGTTCGGTTCGCTTCATCGGTTCACCTTTTTATTTATTTATTTATTTTTAAATCCTAAATAATGCAAGAATAATAGTTTATACGATATCACTCGTTCCGAACTCATAAGTATAGAGTTGTTACTCATGTCTCTTCTCTTGTATAAATTAGAATTGATCTTAACTTAAATCTAATATATCAATCCAACAATATTCTCATATAAAAAAGATAAATATTAAAAAATAGGACATTGGTTCAATTCGATTCGAACCCTTCAAAAATTCTTGAAACCGCAAACCGAATTGATTGTAAACGGTTCTTGAAAAAATAAACCGAACCAAACCGCGAAGCTGAACCGAACCACATTTTTCGGTGTGATTCGATTCGATCCAATCGGTTTCGCGATTCGGAACCGACCCTATCTGCAAATCATTATTAAAATGTTACAGTACTAAATTGATAGGCAATGTAGGAATAACTATTTTAAAATTTATAAACACTAAATAATCTATTTCTAATCGATTTCACGAAATAAAGATATCATCACTGAACTACTGTAGATAATTCAATGTAATACTCCCTCCGTCCCAAAATTCTTGTCCGCTATTCCATTTTGGGTTGTCCCAAAATTCTTGTCCACTTTCTTTTTTTAATAAATTATTACACACAATTTTTTTGTGGAACCCACAACTTTATACCAATCTACACTACAACTCAACAACACTCTCCTTATAAACCGCAAATTTAATTACAAGTAATTTTGGGACGGAAGGAGTAACAAACATAAACTGAACTAACCAAGTAAGCATGTGCGATAAACTAGACTTCAATGACATAATTTCGAAGCCGTAACATTTGACCATATGTATCAATCATTACTTTACCTATTTTTTGTTTCCAGAGTAGTATATCAAGTTACTCCTAACATTACAAATTCTTCACTCAAGACAATAGGAAATGTTATTTGAGCAATAAAATGAAACTGAAAACAGATGTTAATTTGCAGTGGGGACATTTCATTACTATGGTCTGATATTATATTTAGTAATGGTGGTCGGAGTCTTCTGCTTTCCCTACATCATCTGCCTCCGATGGATCTGAAATGGTTTCACCCTCTGTATGATTGGGTTGAGGTGTCTCGTCGACACCGTCATCAGTTACATTATCCATAGAATCCGTCTCATTAAACATGGCTTGCTTATCCATCATACCGGACAGGGCAAGCCTGGGAGACCATTCGAGAACATCGTCGATGATGTTAGACACCCGTTTCTGGTACCTGTAACAACATAGTTTTACAGAGTTCAGATTAGTGCAGTTTACAGACCATTATTTAACTTCACAATTACATAGTACTAAACATGTGCATTTGGAAGCGATTTGGTACCCTTTCTCATAATTTAAAATACTTTCATCATTTATTTCAGTATGGATAAAAAGTTCATAAGAGGTACCTGGCTCTAGCAGCTTCATCAGGAGCATGGTGCCTCAATAATAGAATGGCGAGTATAGCTACAACTGCAAAAAACAACCGAGCCGTCCATTTGGGGCGCTCACCCTCATCTTTTTGGGGCCAAAACTGGAATAACTCCTTCAGTGTTGCTTCCTCCGCAAGAATATTAGGGAAGAACCATACCCGCTTTCCAAGAAGCACCCATAGAGCCCCGAATGTAAGGGCTCTTACTGCATGTATATCAAACCAAAATTAGCTCCAGCTAGAATTCAAAACAAGGGCGCAACCAAAGCACATTATACTCCTTTGTCCCTGATCTTATTCCATGGTACTAAAAAAATAGGCATAATGCTATTCAGCCTGTTCTAGAGTAAAAAATAGGCATGTCTAAACAAAAGGACTCCTTTGTCCCTAACCCTATTCTGTGGTATTAACAACTAGGCATGTCTTAATGCCTTTCGGCAGTTGCAACAAAATACTCGTTCAGTGATACACAAAGATGATGAGGGTAGCACTCAGCTAAATTGTCAAATACGAAATTTGTGTGTATCAACTAAAAGAGTGTCAAAATGATAGTACAAGAAATATGTCTAGAAAATGAACACGGTATAGCTCGTATTTTCAGATATCAATAAGCTAAACAGGAGAGCATCTTTCAGTTTATATAAGGACCTTGGGATACTCCAAAGTAACTACATACACACAGCCATATTCCATCAGTTAGATGAACGAAAACTATTGAAAGCAAAACACAACAATAGTATAAGCCACAGAAGACTTACGTAAAAGTAGGCAAAGTATAAGAAGCAATACACCGGCACAGAAGTAGAGGATAAGTAGCTTGACTTGGTGGGGATACACAGGAAACAAGCAGATTGCTAAAGTCAAAACAGGCCAGCAAAATGAGAGAAGAGTTTGCCATAATGGTCTTCGGTTGACAAAAGTCCATGCAAAGAATGCATCATTTTCAGAAAACACTTGATCCTGCATATCACGATAAACATGGAAAGTAAGAAGACATTTCTAAAAAAACATAGTAAACTCATTCAATCTATTATCAAACATGTAAGGAGAGTGCACCTGCCCTGACGAAAAAAGAGTTCAGTTTATAATTTAAAAGAGCACCCCCCATGATTTATTCTTGGTAATTTATGTTGTCAGCATCTATTAGAATTTTTATGTCAACGTAAGTGAATATTCATACTCTAGGATCTTCTAAATGGACCGTAAAAAGTCGTAGGACAAAGATAACCCCCATTAAAAGGACAAATCACAATAATAAAGGTAGGCATTTGATTTATTTTAGCTGTGAAACTAGGGTTTTCCAACCCTAAATTTGCCGTGCTGCCACTACTGCTTCTCTGGAATACACCAGATTCAGCAAGCAATAGTCTCAAGTAGACCACAAGCCTACCCCCATCAAGACCTCATCATTGTGCAAAACCCCTTCCTCTCTGCCACCAATGCAACCAATGAGAAACACTGCTCTAGATTCATTTATCATTGCCAAATTTATCAAGAACATCACTCATTCACTCGTAAATAGTTGGATCCTGAGGGCAACAACTGGAGCAGAGAGTTGATGGATCCTAAGGCTGAAGGTTGACACTGCCATTGTCACTCCTCTTTCAAACCCCCCCATCAACTGTCATCTAATTCCAAAGGCACCAACTGGCCTTCAACCATTAAAGAAGTGTGACTTGATACTCCATCTATCGTGGCTATGGAATGCTGGTGTCTGGTTGTTCATTGAAGATTGTTTTGGATTGTGCCTCGACTCGACATCCATGGAGTTGCAGGCTTCCAGCGGTAGATGTCGAGGGAATTTTGACGTTTGGGGTCTTTAGAGGCATGGAGTAGTGAGGGTGCATCAAATAAAATGCATTTTAAAAATGAAATAATTGTGGGAGTTTTAACAAAAAAAGCAGATGTGCTAAGAGCCAGACCCTTTATCATTTTTAGTCAGTCACACATCAGGCTTCAGAAACAGAATGATCTTTCTTAAAGTAAGTTGCCTTATGAATCACAAAGAGACTTCAGACCAGGAATCACAGAAAACTAGCAAATAATATATTCTTCACAATGCAATATATGATTGAAAAACCTGAGATCCTCCAAACTTCGTCACTGTTACAAACAATCTATAGTTCAATCAACCTGTTTTTTATGCTTCCTTCAATTCAATAGCTTAGAAAAGATATGCTACTTGCTATCTTTTACAATTAAACTTAACATGGAAAATCATGGATAAGTCCCCCGCAACCACCAAAAAAGAAGGGCCATCATAAATTTCAAAAGATAACATTTGGCAAACCAGCTGGGAAGATCTAATTCACTAACAAAAAAGCCAAAGGACAGGAAGACTGAATTCCACTGACTACTAAACTTTCAGATCAATATGGTAGATTTGATACCTACAACGGCCACTTTCATACATATGTAGGTAAGCACTTCATACAAAAACAGTAACATATGTAGTAAATAACAACTCCACTAGACTTTTAACCCTTATCTTGTAGATGAAACAATCGAAAGGAACTTACTGAAAATATCTCCAAATGTGCAGGCCATGTAGATAGTTTTCTCTTTCCAGGACGAACAGTTTTGACAACACGATCACATCGAACTATAAGATTCTTCCTCAGCAACGAATTCCCAATATCTTCAATTTCTAAATTTTTACCTGATTCAAGTAGGTCTTTGAGTTCTGGATGATTTCTCAAAAAGTTAACGAAGTCTTTTCCCCTAAAATATTCAACTCTCGTTTCCTGTAAAACGGCCCACCTAGACTCCAGTTCTTTATGGTCCCTTACTTTCTCAGAAAATGTCTGGTAAACATCCTTTCTCGCAGCTTGCTTCTGAAATTGAAAGTTGAAGATCAATGTTTTAACGATTTTTCAACCAATCATACAAATTAGACACAGAACCATAAGAAAGTAATACAAATTTAGACGTTCTGTTTTGGTGTTAACACATTTATGTGCATAGTAGGATCCCACCGTTTTGCTGTTATCATCAAATGGCAGCAGAAAAGGTACATTACCAAAAGAACATGTGAAACAACCCAATCAAACTACAAGCTAGAGTCGAAGGATGCAGATTTTGTGTTCTAAAATGATGAAGTAATTTCTTCATATGATGGGTTCTCTGTTTTGTTTATGTTCCTTTTACATTTTCAATGAATCAAGAAAGATACAAAGCAAGAGTATTTTAGTGTTTCTCGCCTGCATGAAAGAAGAATTACAGTTAAAGGCCTTTATAGAGATTCATTTTCTCAACTAATCCATTTCGATTTTTTGTGATTATATTCTATAGTTTCGTAAAAGAACAACTCAGCACAATTTGAATAGATCTCAGTTGATCTCTCAATACTACTCAAAAGGGCAGTAGGCCAAAACAAAACAAACGCGATACAATGTTGTCCCACGACCTTGTCTGATTTTAAGGTCTTTACTTGGGTGTCTTGTTAGAGAAAAGCCTGGTACCTGGCATTTGATTTTACCAACTGCTGAACTTGCATATTAACAAATATACAGGAAAGATACCTTTTGAAACTATTCATTGGTCTAGTTCTTCAACTTCCTATTGATTTAGTATCATTGCCTAAGCACTTTAAGCGTGCTAAATCTGCTGTGATATCCAACAAAGAAACTCTAAAAGAAAAGCACTACATAAATAGATCTCACAGCAAGAATCAGCAAGAGCTTAATTTAGTAACAACTACAATAGATACACACTTTGAGAGAGTAAAGAACATATGCCAGGATTAAGTTGAACACCATACCAACATAAGAAATGACTCGATACAAGACATTAGTAGTTTTCATCAGAATCAGTAACTTATCAAGGACCAAACACCCCACAACCTTCCCCAAATAACAACATAACCTAAGAAAATATACTTAGTAGTGTTAACAGCCGAGCCAGCCGGCAAGTCAACATTATTTGCAATCAAAAGAACACAGACTCTCAATTATCCATGTGTTTGACCAATCAGTTAAATTACAAGATATAGTTCTGCTCAAGCAGCCAAAATCAGTATCCCAATTTCAGAATTGATAAATTCGAACTGTCATCAATTTAAGCATGCTGATCGAACATCATACAAGAATAAGTAACAAACGAAAAATGGGAATTCACATCAACAATCATCCCTTGAAGGCAACCAGCGTTTTACCCAAATCTTTAAACCGAAATTAAACTTAAAATAGCAAAAAAACCACACCAACAAATCATTTTTAGGTTTTAATGGTGATGCCAGATCTTCCTGGAAACCAAAACTGCATCACCAAACAGAGAATTCCCATAAACAAACCATCAGTATCACCGAGCAATACAATCATGTATCACAATCTAAAATGCGGATACAATTCGACTACAATTTTGAAATAAAAACTAACCCTAGGAGGGATATCGGTAGAGGAGTCGACGTATGAGCGCCGGCCTCTCTTTTTATCACCAGCTGCTCCGCCGCCGCCGCCGCCACTTGTTTTCTTCATTTCAACCACTCTCGGTGTGCTACGGTTTCTGCTGTGTGTTTCTTACAGCGTGTGCAACGCGTTATGCTGTGTATCTCGCATTTATGTCTACACTCTGTATTTTGGTAAAAAGGGGTAAAACGAATTAATTTTTTTCTACGCATTTCGTAACGGATGGAGATGGATTTATCATTTTATTGTGCCCCGGCCCAATCAGTAAATTATCTTCTCACCCTTTTATTTTGGGTTAATTATGTTTTTTACTTCCAAATTTTGAGTGTTTTTAATATAATTATATCGTATTTTAAATGTTTATAAATTGATACTTGATTTTTGTACTGATTAAATTAATTTTGTATCTTGAGTTTTTCTATTTGGGGTTGTGTGTAAAAGGAAAACTTATTTCTAAAGTTTATTGCGGTTTGTGGGCGATCCTCACTTACATTATTCGTGCATTATTCATAAAATCAGTTGAACTTTGTATATAACAAAAATTACCGTCTAATAGAAACCTCATTGACCCGCTTGGATAATGAGTTTTATCCGAAAAAGGATAAAAAGAAAAAAGATTTTGTGTTTAGGTGAAAAATACATAAAACTATCTCGAGTTGGTTTTATTGTAAAAACACATTTGTATTCTTAAACTTGTTGCACGAAAGCTTTCTGAGTGTATATTGATAAGTGTGTATTTCAAACTTTCTGAGCGTATATTGATAAGATTTTTACATTTTTTTTGTTATACAATATCTGAAATATTCTTACAATATGCACATTGTATAATGTTTAATTTTAATAAATCCGCAAGCATATATGTCGGTATTGTCGCTCAAATTTGAATCGATCCGTCTTTATTTCTTCAAAGTTCATATTTCCTCCCCATTTTTATTTAGAATTTTAGATCTTATCTAGTCTAGTTTAATAATTTTATTTAAATATTAACACGGTTAAAAATTTAAGAGCGATTAATATAAACAAAGAGTTTTTTTTTTTTTTTGGTCATTTCCCGAGTTTCGGGTGTTCCGAGCATTGCTCACACTCATTGAACCCAAAACTATTTTGGATGATATTTTGGGAAACATCAAGTCACCTCCAAAGCATGATTTTTAACTTTAAATTATACTTCTTCCTGGGCCGCTTGGCTGCTCCCAAATGTATATCATATTGAATTTGGTAATATGTTTTTGGGCTATAAGAAAGTACAGTAGTTGTTTCTGTAACCGTAACGACAGAAAATATGAAAGCGAATGAAATGAGAAATTGGATGATATTAGGACTGAAGTGATGGAGAAAATCAGATGAAATAAATATTAGTAATCATATTTCTGGTAGAAGGAATGAGTTAAAAAAATCATGTTGTCATTAATTAATTAATTTCATCTTTTATCTTTACCACTTGGAATTAATAATAAATATTTTTATTCTTATTATTTTAGAGTAATATGTAAGGATAACGGATCTGATATGGATGTGGAGAACTATTAGGGTACTAAATGACAAATTAATTAAGATGTCTAATCGAATTAATAAGAGAATAATGATGTCATTATTGTTTACCCATAAAAGAATGATGTCATTATTGTCCCAATCCATATTTGTCCATGCTTAAACAATAAAACATTGCCTATGTTGACTTTCACCCTCCATCCTAATTAAGAGTAATTATATTATGAAACAGAGTTTCAAAGATAAAAACCTCTGTACTTAAGAGATTTGCATATTATACATAGAGCCGGCAAAATGCGTCTGATCCGATGAATTAATTTAGAGCAGCTAAAATAGAAATTAGATCAGGTTAAAGTATTAGAGGTCCGATAGTTATTCGGGCATAAAAAAACCCTCCCAAATAGGCTAAAAAAGCCCACCACTTAATATATAATTATTATTCTCAAATCTCAAGCTTAAATTAATTCCAATTAATCAATTCTCTTAAGTATTCCCATATTGTCTCAAAATCCAAATTCGGCCGTAATCAAATCCCTCTCAATCTATTACAAGATTTTCAAAGATTTTATTAATGATATTTTCTGTATTATATAGCATAGTTTACAAACTGTCCAAAAAAAAACTAAACATATTAATATATTACAATATATTTATTTTTTTACTTAAAAAATATTTTCTTAAAATATTACTATAAAACCTGAGAAAAAATATTTTCTTAAAATATTACTATAAAACCTGAGAAAATTAACTCGGTTAAGTCTCAGAAAATATTACTATAAAACCTGAGAAAATATTACTATAAAACCTGAGAAAATAATAGGTACAAAGGACTTGAGTTGGGATTGATTCAGTAAAAATAGCCTGTCGGGCGGGCTGGCCAGACTCGTAGAATCAATTCGGCCCGATGGCCTATTTGCCACCTCAAATTATAATTTTGTAAGTGACCTTAAAAAAATATTATGATAAAGAAATTCTTAAACCCTAATACACGATCATCTTGGATTAAAATATCTTCCCATCTCATAGATATAGTTCATGTCTAGAATGATAGATCACTTGAGGCACATACTACAGTTAAACCTCAATAAAGTAATACTATTCGATAAAGTAATAATCTTGCTAAGATGATAATTTATTCTAGTCCTGATATGGGTCAATGCACTAAAATAATGTTTAATAAAGTCCCGATAAATGAATATTTTTTCTCGATCCCAAAATTATTACTTTATTATTATATTGATTATTATATTAATTATTAGAAAGAAAAGAAGAGGTGGTGTGGGCACCTATCAATATTAATTAATTTGTGCAGCTGTGACGGCATTTATTTGACATAATTCGGGAATAGTCATGCATGGCTGTCGACAAACACTCAAAAAAATAGTTTTGGCTGGAAACCTACAACTATCATCAATGCAACTGCAAACCATTTAGTTTGGACCGTCCCCGCCTTCATTAAATTCTCTACTCCTTTCCTTCTACATCTCCATCTCACTTTCTCTCTCATCACACAAAATTCAACCTCATACGTTCCTATCCTTCTATAACTTTAAACCGTCGACTGCCACCGAATTACCCCCTCACCATTTAAAGCGCATTAACATTTTGTATAAATATGTGAAGAAAGCGTGTGCACCAATATGGACTAGACAACTTAACTGATGCAAGCAGTTAGTCTTGGAAGGTACATTAGTTTGTTATTAATTAGTGGAGAATTAATCCGCGCAGACGATGGAGATAGAGGCGGCGGTTATTGGCGGCGGCGGAGATATAGAGACGGCGGTGCCGCGGGATGGCGGCGAAGCGTATTTGGTTTGGGAGGATCTGACGGTGGTGCTGCCGAATTTCGGACACGGGCAAGCGAGGAAGTTGCTTCATGGGCTTAACGGGTATGCGGAACCGGGCCGGATCATGGCGATCATGGGCCCTTCTGGATCCGGCAAGTCCACCCTTCTAGATGCATTGGCAGGTCATCCTCTTTTCATTTCGATTCAATTCAGTTATTAATCAATTTATTTATTGATTAAGATTTACAGCTAAAAAACCTGAAGTTAAATTGGATTGAATTTGTCTTTTCATAAATGATGATAATAAATTTAGCTATATTTTAAAACTCAATTGCAATTTGACAAACTTAGGGATTTGATCAAGTGTTGATACTCCCTATGGCTTTTATAAATCACCATTACAAGCTATGTTACCCAAACTGTCTCTCTTCTGATACTCATCTTAAATAGCGGTTATGTGTTTTTCACATAACATGAGCAAAATTATATCTAACTACTAAAATGTCAATTTTTTAATAAGAACTGATGGAAATACAGAACTGGACGAATGTTTGAATATAATTAACTTTACTGCGTATAGACTAACTACATATATATAAATTCAAAATTTAATGGCTGGATATTGAACTGAACGTACTGAAATTAGCACAAGATGTTTCCGTCACACCATTTAACAATGAAAACCTTCTAGAAGATTGAAGTATTATACTATTTTCATTATATTGTCTACATTCTGCAATATGAAAAAAGAAACACGTATATATATGGTAAATAATATTTTCTGGAGAAAATAAGAAATTAGTTAGGTTATAGGAAGATGAGTGAAGAGATAATTAAAGACTAGAGGTATAGGTTTAATGAATGAAATTAAAAATCCCTGGAAATAAATGCGTCAATTAAGAAGGGGGATTAGGAGTCGGGTAGTTTAATGCTAAGCCGATTAATTGGTTCGAAATGTAGCTGGCTAGTAAATAGTAATAGTAATAGTATTGTTCTGTTTTATGTATTCTTGATTTACATTATGACACTTTACATTATGACAATAGTAGTCGATAAATATATCCTACTGTACCTAGATAAATAATTATATATATAGTAGTCGAATTAGCATTTCCAAATATACATATTTCTATTTTTAAATACGAGTCCATAACATTTCATGATTGCAACCATTACTCATGGGGCGTTTGGTAAGAGGGATTCAGAATCAAGAATTGGTATATATGGTGTTTGGATTAAAGGTATCAGATTCAAAATTTTGAAAGAATCTCAAGCATCTACTATTTGTTGGGTTTTACTTCAAATCCCAAATTGATTCCATACCCATTTTTAAATTATTACTTTTTTGAATTTTTTCATTATACGATACATTTTATTCTTTTTATTTTTTTTTTTTCATTCTTCCCCTTTTTTTCATTATTCCATTTTTTCATCTTTCATTTTTTCATTCTTCATTATTAATTTTTTATATTCTCATTTTTTTTTATTTTTTCGATTTATTAATTTTAATTTTAATTTTACTTTTTAATATTTTTATATTTTATACAAGTTAAGAATAAAGCTAAAAATTTATACGAAATACGTGTATATTAATGATCCTCAATCCGTACAACTAATCCAAACAGATATATTGGAATGAGTCAGCTCATTCCGAAATTGGAGGGAATCATCTTGAACCTGAATCCAATTTCAAGCTACGAACCAAATTTAGAATCCATCAAAATTTTTCTTTTAAATTTACCTAGTCAATTTGGTCGAAATAATAGATAAATAATTAAAATATTTTTATGGGATCTTATTACATTTTAATTAGTTGCCAATTAAGTTTTTAAGTTTATTAAGATTCATATATGTGTGATGTTTTTTATATTGCAAATTGCACATTGTTTTGATAATTAAGAACAGATTGTTGTTCTTTCCTTTCTAACAATTCTATTTGGTAATACAGGTAGATTGTCGAGAAATATTGTCATGACTGGAAATATATTCCTCAACGGTAAAAAGCGGAGGCTCGACTACGGCGTCGTGGTAAAATTTTTGTTGACTGTGTATTTTTGATTGGCATATTCATCATATTCATGAGTTTTGTGACTGAATATATATATATATATATATATTAGGCATATGTGACACAAGAGGATGTACTGTTGGGGACTCTGACGGTGCGGGAAACACTAACATACTCTGCACACCTGAGGCTTCCGAGCTCGATGAGCAAACGGCGGATCAAGGAAGTGGTGGAGGGGACGATCATGGAGATGGGGCTTCAAGATTGCGCAAATCGGCAGATAGGCAACTGGCAGAGGAGAGGCATAAGCGGCGGAGAGAAGAAAAGGGTGAGCATTGCCCTTGAGATCCTCACACGCCCTCGCCTCATGTTTCTCGACGAGCCTACCAGTGGCCTCGACAGCGCGGCGGCCTTCTTCGTCATCCAGTCAATTAAGAATCTTGCTCGGGACGGAAGAACTGTTATCTCCTCCATCCATCAGCCGAGTAGCGAGGTGTTTGCTCTGTTTGATGATCTTTATCTCCTGTCCGGCGGTGAGACCATCTACTTTGGAGAAGCTAAGACTGGGATAAAGGTATCCATATTTTCTGGGACGAGATATCCTGTCCCACTTTTCACGTTTCAATGTTGTCCCATTAGTGTAAACGCTTAGGTGGTTACGGTCTACTCGTAAAACTGTATCGTAACCACCTAGGTGGCTATACTAATAGGACAACGTTTGAGACGTGAAGATTAGGACTGGGGATCCTGCTCCCCTTTTTTCTATCTTAACATGGATGGTTATAGCTATGACCGGACAATCTCATTTAGAATCTAACCTTGTCTGTTTTGATGTTCAGTTTTTTGCCGAATCAGGATTCCCCTGTCCGAGTAGGCGAAATCCATCGGATCATTTCCTGCGCTGCATTAACTCAGACTTTGACATCGTTACCACCACACTGAAAGGCTCACAGAGACTTCGTGTATGACGAATCCAATTCATGCATCATGCAGCGTGTTTTTTCATCACTTCCTTCTTGATGCATACTCCCTTCTTGTAATGACAGGAAACCGACAAGAAATCTGATCCCCTGATGAATTTGGCAACAGCAGATATCAGATCAACTCTTCTTGAAAAATACAAGCACTCAGAGTATGCAAGGAAGGCAAGATTGAGGATGGAAGAAGTCTCCATTGTCGTAAGTTTATCTTAATGAATACGGTTAGCTAGTTTGAGCGTGAGACTAACGAGCTGATCATGAATCTCAGCGAGGTCTGGATATCGCAGCAATAAAAGGAAGCCAGGCTAGTTGGTGGAAGCAGCTGACAACATTGACCAAGAGATCCTTCTTGAACATGTCCAGAGATGTGGGTTATTACTGGTCTCGGATAGTCATATATACCCTTGTTTCGTTATGCGTTGGAACTCTTTTCTACGACGTTGGCACAAGCTACACAGCCATACTGGCTCGGGGCGCTTGTGGTGGATTCGTAACTGGTTATATGACTTTCATGTCCATCGGAGGATTTCCATCCTTCGTAGAGGAAATGAAGGTCCACCATATTTATATGTCAATCTTTCCACTATCTAAAAGTGATGTTATGTGATCATAATTCTTTCATGGCAAATATATATATAGGTCTTTTACCGCGAGAGGCTAAATGGTTACTATGGCGTGGGCGCGTTCATATTGTCCAACTTCTTTTCTTCTTTCCCATTCCTTGTTGGGATATCAGCTGTTACCGGAACAATAACATTTTTCATGGTGAAATATGAGGCTGAATTTCCTCGTTATGCCTTCTTCTGCCTCAACTTATTCGGATGCATAGCGATGGTGGAGAGTGTGATGATGATTGTAGCCTCCCTAGTCCCCAACTTCTTGATGGGGATCATAGCAGGGGCTGGAGTTCTTGTAAGAGTTCTATCTAGTGTTTCCTTGATTCATAATTATGTTTCATGTATCTTAACAATCTTATTTTATGATCATGTGCAGGGGATTATGATGATGACTGCAGGTTTCTTCCGTCTGCTCCCCGATCTCCCCAAGCCATTCTGGCGCTACCCCGTCTCCTTCATAGGATACGGGGCGTGGTCGTTGCAGGTACCATCCTGTCTTTCCTCTATGTTAATTAAGTTCAGGCCGAACTCAACTGAATTGAAAATGAATGCAGGGGGGATACAAAAATGACATGCTGGGGCTCGTGTTCGATCCCTTGTTCCCGGGTGATCCAAAGATAACGGGCGAGTACGTCTTAACAAAGATGTTCGGGTTGTCCTTGGATCACTCGAAATGGTGGGATCTATCGGCAGTGTATGCGCTCATCATCGTCTACAGATTCCTCTTCTTCGTGATTCTCAAGTTGAAAGAGAGAGCGGGGCCGTTTCTTCATTCGCTCTACGAGACGAGAGCTCTTTACCATCTTAAGAAACGACCCACGCTGCGGAGGACGACATCTCGCCCGTCGAATAGGCATCAAAATGTGATATCGTTGTCTTCGCAGGAGGGCCTTAACTCACCCCTCCCTTAGTACGTATACCACGCAAGTTTAATCATAGCGATTTGTTCTTACAACTTTGTGTTTATAATTGGCTTCTTTACAACAAGCTACGTAATAAATGGAAGCAAGAAATTTAGGATTGTAATACTACAAACATATACATTAATTAATTTGTAAAAACTCTAATGCCGTATTTTGAGGGAGACTCATTATTGTCGAATATTTGCATTTGTTATATAATAATTATACATACTTTTTATATTCTAGATAATATTCTTAATCAAGTAAGAAATATTATCTCCGAATGTCAACGTGGAGTATCATGTCCCCGTTTCTGTATATCCCCACGAATTATGTTTGACTCATTGTTACCACCCATTAAAGCAACACATAGTTTTAACTCAACTTGAGACAATTAATTAACTTAAAGTGGATTAAAGAAAAAAAAGGTGACGATGCCTTCGAACGGTGGATCTCGACTACGTGGATAACCATTATGATATCATTGACTTGCAGGGGCGGATCCAGGATTACGAGGGAGGGGGGCGAAACTTAAAAATTTGATAGAGAAGAGGGTGAAGTGTACATTTGGTGGGGGGGGGGCGAAATACGATTTTTTTTAAAAATTACATATATAAAATTGCGTTTCGACACGAGTTCGGAGGGCCGCCGCCGCCGGGCGCCCTCCTTGGATCCGCCACTATTGACTTGTGATAAGAAGGATTGTTATTATAAGTACATAAATAAACAGAACGGCTTGTATGTACCACTTTTGTATACTCTTGTGCGTATCACACCACAATGGTATTGACATGTGTTATTTCCTATTAAAAAATGTGGGTTATATTTAACACAAGTCAATACTCTTGTGGTGTGGTACACATAAAGATATACAAAAGTGGTACACACAAACCTTTATGATAAATAAAGGGATAAAGTAGACCAAGTTGAATTAATTTTAACACTGGTAAACTGTGGCCTGCTGGCTGAAATGCATGAATTAATGCTGGGATGAGCCATAATTGATGCATAGAAAGTCCAAAAGGTATCTTATTTTGTGTCATTTAATCAACCTAAAGTCGTCATGCCTTTTAAATTATTATTTATGTATTCATCTCAGCGTGATTTTAAAAATTATGGGAGATGAATAAAAGTTACCTAATTCAACAGAATAACGACCCTTTTCAGTTTAGTGATTTCAAATATTTGCAAAAGGGGCTTTGTATAATTATTTAAAATCATTAAAAAATGTGTGAGGAATTTCTTCACAAATTTTTGTGTGTATCATATTCGTATACCCTTGTGTGTACCACACCACAAGGATATTGACATGTGGTAAATGTGGCCCACCTATTTTAATGAAAAATACCACATGTCAATATCCTTGTGGTGTGGTACACACAAGAGTATATGAATATGGTACATACAAGCCGCCGCGGAATTTCCTATCACATCCAATTATATACAGATCCTCCGATGCAATTCGTACATAGCAGACTAAGGTAAGTAAACATAACTTCTCCCAATATTAATTCTCTCGCACATGATTAATATAGTATAATTTACGTTCAGAATTATACATATAGGGCAACTCGATTAGTATAGTTGCAAACCTCCTCGTGAGGAAAAGAAGTAATCACTTTCGTAAGTTAGAATTGTACGTTTAATATCTTATAACATGATATGAGGAGTGCACTCTAAGATATAGGTCACATGCATGGGCTATCATAATCATTGAATATTTACAAACTGTCACACGTGCTCACAAATTAATAATTCATGTATGCATATCTCCATGCAATATATTGTAGTGTTGAGAATTAAGCAGCCAAAGCTCAATAAAATGAAAACAAGATATTTGGGGCCATGCAACACATTTCTGACACTAGGCCTCATTCTCTATCTAATCACTATTTCTTTCACAAACAAAGACCTCATTTTCCCCGCTTCCGATTTCTTCTATCCATCCCTCAATTCTCCGCAATCACCTCCTACCACTAATCTCTGCCACCTTGTCTTCGGCCTGATCGGTTCCGAAAAGGCGTGGCACCACCGCAAGTCCTACATTGAGTCATGGTGGCGGCCCAACGCCACACGGGGCTTTCTCCTCCTCGACAAAGCCCCCTCCGCGGATCTCCTCCCGTGGTCAGAGGCTTCGCCGCCTTACATGGTCTCCGACGACCTCTCCCTCGTGTTGAACAAGTCTGATGTCCGGGCGCAGAGGATGGTGCATGGGATCATGGAGGTGGTGAGGGAGATGGGTGACCAAGAGTATAGGTGGGTGGTGATGGGGGACGATGACTCGGTACTCTTTGTGGATAACATAGTGGAGGTGGTGGCCAAGTACGACCATACGAGGTTTTACTACATGGGCAGCCATTCCGAGTTTCTCATGTCCAATTACTGGTTCTCCTTCAACCAGGCGTTTGGTGGAGGCGGGATCATGTTGAGTTATGCTTTGGCTAAAGCTCTGGCAAGAGATATGGAGAGCTGTGTCAAGAGATATGCCTTCTTGAATTCGGCTGATAACACCACTAAAAACTGCATTGCTGATGTCGGAGTCAATCTAACACCACAGATGGGGAGCCACCAGGTGATTAGTTATTTTCTCCTAATTAGAGAAAAACATTAATATAGTTTTCACTAATTACAAATGAAATAGCGCAGATTGATTTACTTGGTGATATATCGGGTTTTCTGTCGGCCCACCCACTGTCCCCACTACTCTCCCTTCACCACTTCGATAAGGTGGCTCCAATATTTCCATTCAAGGACCCTATCGAGTCCACGCGCCACCTCATGAAGGCGGCGGCAGCCGACCAGTCCCGGATGCTACAACAAACCATCTGCCATCACAGGCAAAGCAACTGGTCTATCTCAGTTTCTTGGGGCTATTCCGCGCAAATATACGAAAACATCTTGCCTCGCAGCTACCTGCACATCCCCCTCGAAACATTCAAGCCATGGATGAGGACTCCGAGGCCGCCGTACTGGAGGTTCAACACGCGGCCGCGCTCCAGAGACCCCTGCGAAGCCCCTCATAGTTTCTTCTTCGAGTCGGTGGAGGAAGCAAGTGATATCATAACGACGTATGCTCGAGCGTGGCCGCGTGCTCTGCCGCCGTGTTCCTCAACCGGGAATCACTCAGCCGACGGTATCAATACAATTCAAGTATTTACACCACCCGCTAAGCGAAATCAGGTCAGCACTCAACTAGTAGTATTTTTCCGAGTCGATAGTTTAATTCGTTGTTACGCACTCTGTTTACACGTAAAGGTTGTTATTATTAAACTCATTAATTAGAATGCACGATAATACTCTTTTACCTGCATGTCCTCGAAAATAATTAAGAATGGTCAAAAGTATGGGGGAAAGGGGCACGCAACTTGTCTATACATCAAGTTTTATCGAAGAAAGGTCAAATTAACTTCGAAAGGGCCAAAATTGATTTCTTTTTTTTTTTTAATACCAAAAAAAGTAATTATTATGAATTTTGTATAGTTAATTAAAAAATGATTTATTTTAAATTAAAGAAGAACAATATATAATTAAATATATGGTGTGGCTAATCAATTTCATGATTTTTCCGTGCACCATCTCGATTGTACGTTTGGGTGTGCATTAGCTAAAGAGTTTAGCACATATTTTGACTTGTAATGTATATAATTTTTTTTTGTTGGTCTCAGATGGATAGATGTGAGTGTTGTGACATCGTTGGAGTATACGATACTAAGGCAGAAATCAGACTTAGGGAATGCATGGCTGGTGAAGTAATCGCTTAATTAACATGCATGGAATTGAATATTCAGAAGATACTGTATTGGTTACTTGTACATGAAAGAATAAGAAATTGAGAAGTTTTGAGAAATTTTCATTTTAAGGCGTGGTTGTCGATGTCGATTAAAATGGTATTATTGTCTTTATAAATATGTGTTTTACTAGAAAAACTCATGTTTTTTTTTATATAGTCCCCATTTTTTTTACAACCAGCCCAGCAAAAAAATGATTTCGATCGACGTGAAGTGTACCACACCACAAGAGTATTGACATGTAGCATTTCTCATTAAATCAAGTGGGTCATATTTAATACATGTCAATACCCTTGTGGTGTGGTACACACAAAAGTATACGAAAGTGATACACATAAGCTTTTGTGACAAAAAGGGGTTTTGATTAATTAATTACCATTATCGAGACATTAATATTGCTGCATATATATATCATTTTTCACAATTTCATTGTTCTTGCACATGGACAACTGATCTAATGTGATACTCCGCAAGAACGTAACTGAATATAGTAAAAATAACTTTAGCTAGCCTTCAATTAATATAAGTTTTTACATCCCTTTCGTTTTAGGAGAAAGGCAAAATTAGACAACTTGTATTTATCTCCAAAAAAAAATCAAATCACGCTGAAATAAATATAGAAATAATTCGTAAAAAGCAAAGTGACTTTAGGTTGAATAAAAATATATGTAGTCACTACTCACTATGCTATTAGCCTATTATATTATCCAATTAATAGAAATGTTCGATCTTTGTATATATGTGGTGCGAGATTTGATAATTAATTATTGGTTAATTAATAATGCGTAGTTTTGAGTTCAATATACCCTTCCAACCTCAACAACTAAATAATCGAAAAGATTTTTGTGATAATTATTCCGCAGAATAACACACGCGGCTTTTGCGACTACATGTTTGTTATGATCGATTCAAAGAAAAGCCAAAGTCGAACAAAATCAAATGGAGATGATTTGGTGATAAACAACTAGAACCACATAACATGCACGGAAGTGGAATTTACCCCAATTCCATTACGACTAGAACAACTCCCACCTCGACCTTGCGTACTTGATAACTTGCTCAAAGTGGTGGGCCGTGTCTGGCGGGTGTGACTCGATCCTCGGCCGCTCCGGCAGCACCCACCGCCCGTCGCTGGTACGGATCATCCCCTTGTGCTCATCCTGCCACCAGTTCGGGGGTACGGAGTACTCGGCCTTCAAGAAATCACAGCACTTGTTCACCAACGCGATATCCCTCCCGGAGACCAAGGAGAACTTCTTGTCCTTGCCGTGGTAGCCGTCGAGCAGGTGCAGGTGCGCCTCGAGGTTGTGGGCGCACCTGATGTCTTTGGTCTTCTTCAGGTACGGAGAGTGGGAATGGTCCAGAGCCAGCTCCACGCCCACGTGCGCGTAGCTCCACGGGAAGGATATCTTGTCTTCGATGTATTTTTGGTACTGGAACTTCTCGTTGGTGATGATCCCAGGAACGGTGGGGACCTTATCGTGCACGTTGACGACCCTCAGGACCTTGATCCCTAGCTTGTCGCAGCGTTCCTTGAACTTGAGGTTTCCAACCCTGGGGCCGGAGAAGGAGAAGACGGTGATGGGGATGTTGCTGAGGACCTCCAGACCGTCGTCCACCACGTTCAACCTCACCTCAGCTATGTCGTACGCGCTCAGCAGGGCCAGGGCGGCTCCCAGGCTGTGCCCCGTTATGGTGATGCTCAGGTTGTCTCCCCTGTAGCGGTGGACGATCCTGCGAAGCTCGGCCAGGACCTGCTCGCGCGCGGAGAAGGAGCAGTACTTGCAGGTCTTCTCCTTGGAGGTGTAGAGCTCGAAGAAGCCCGACTCGATCTTGATGTTGGGGTCGTCGTGGAAGTGGGCCGGCTGGAGGATGTCCTTGAGGTCGTGGATCCACTCCAGGTAGGTGACGGTGCCCCGCCATGCGATGACGATGTCGCGGCGGCCCAGGCGGCGGACCTCGTTCTCGTCGGTGGCCACAGCCACGTAGCCCATCCAGTTGGCGTGCTGGCTCCAGATGCTGCTCATGCTGGACTTCTGGAAGAAGTTGGGGAGGTTGATGTTGGAGGTGGCGTAGAGGTAGCGGGTGAGGGTGTAGCCCCGGTCGGCCATCCCCAGCCGCTCGAAGAAGTGGGCCCCCTGGTACTTGCAGGTGCCGCAGTACTTGGAGTGGGGGTCGAAGTCGAAGGAGTCGTAGCAGGCCTGGGCCATCTCGCCGTACCGGATTACTTCTCGCCGGAGGTGGGAATTCATGGGGTCCAGCAGGTTCTCCCAGTTGTTCTCGCCTTGGATATCCCTCCAGATCTCGTGGAGGGGACGTGGGTCTTCCACGCTCAGCTCTTCCTCCTCGGTTTCCTGAATAGATTCTATGCTTGAAAGAGTTGAGCAGATTACTGAAACGAAACGCTTCCTTCTGTTGGAGTTATTGAAGTAGAGATTTCCGGCAACTTGGGTGGTGTTGATAGATGGAAGGAATTGGTGGATTAGTTTGTTGTTGAAAGATGCGTGCAGGGACGCCATGGGTGGGTGTGGAGAGAATAGTTTTTCAGGTTTGGTGGAAATGCACAAGTATGAGGAGGAAGAAGGGTGGGGTTAATTAATTTCTTCGTGAAAATGGAGTTTGGAGTGTGATATTTTGCATGCCCCATCTTCAGCTTTTGTATGTTATGTACGTATTTTTATTAATTTTTTTTTTGTTAGGGATTTTTATATAGGTACTTTTAACTAACTTCATTAAAGGCTATCTATCTTTTAAGTTGCAAAAAAGATACATAAGAATATACTCATCAAAGAAGAGTACAATAAAAATAATTTAATCTATAGCAAATTAATGTATATACCCTATGAAGTTTGCATGGTCTAAATAAAAGTTAAAAGAGAACCAGTTAGTGTAATATTGAGAAAGCAAATTAAAAGGCACTAAACCTGCAGCAAACGGTAGAAAATTCTCTTATTGAAAATTAAAAGCGGAGCGGCTTATATGTACCACATTCGTATACCCTTATGTGTACCACACCACAAGGGTGTTGACATGTGACATTTCTCATTAAATCAAGTAGATCATATTTAACACATGTCAACACCCTAGTGATTTGGTACACACAAGGGTATACGAAAGTGGTACACATAAACTTTGGTGAATTAAAAGGAGTGAACTTAATTAAAAGGGGATTGTTAGCCTAATTCTCTCTCTCTCTCTTTTTCCCCCCATAATTGGTACTACTACTACTATACATGCAATCAAACAAAGTGAATTACTGTCCCCTTGGGATGACATAGCGGTGAAGGTGGGTGGCCCGAAACCGATAGGTCATGGGTTCAATTCCCACTGGACACGCTATGTGTGAGCCTGTCACCCTGTCACATTAAGGGTGGTTTAACTCTTCTGTGTGGTTTGCAGGCTATTGCACAGGAGCGAGGTTTACCCTGTGCGCACCAAAAGGTAGCGGCTGCGTGTTCCTCGTCAACAAAAAAAAAAACAAAGTGAATTACTGTATACAAAATGTATCAACTTCTTGCACGACAATCACATGGATGGTCTTATCGTCACATGGATGTTATTATCATTAGAGCCATTCATTGCTTTAAATGTGTTATTAATACTTATTGGATTGCCTTGCTCTTTCTCAATTTCTTCATAAACGTGAAATATATGATGAATCAATTACTTTAGGGGAAGTAATTAAACTCGTTTAGTTCAATTTGAGCGGTGTATTAATTGTAATTTCACAAATAACACCACGTCGTGGCTTCCGTTGAATCAAGACTATATAGAGAGGGGATGTTCAAATGTGAACAACCTGTTATATATCGTTTGGACACTGCACTTTAAAGATAAATATATTGCATTTTAAAGTCAAAGATATTGTATTTAAAGTGCAGTACTTAAAGTGCAGTACATTTGTCTTTTAAGTGTAGTACGTAAAGTGCAATACTTAAAGTGCAGTATATTTGTCTTGAAAGTGCAATACATTTGTCTTTAAAGTACAATTTTCACACGTTCACACGATAAAAAGTTGTCCACACAAGAACCACTTCCTAATATATATATATATATACATACATATAAAACTATAACATATATTCATATCTTATAAATTAGGCCTCCAAAAAATTAAATCACTTAAAATGGACAATTAAATCCTTTATCTTCAGATGGCTTATGACTAAGAGTATATAATCTTTTAGTTTTTAATTTAATCCGTTGTTTGCATGTTTTTATTAAAATGTGGAACAGTACTGAAATAGTATATTTTATGTGAAGTGAACCAACTGTGGCATACCAAAAGTCGATGTTGTGGTTTACTATTTATATCTTAAGATATTATTTAGTTTATTAATTCAGAATTTTCAGTTATAGATTCACGTATGAATTAAACGTGGACCGGAGGATCTAGACCATCGTGGTCTAGTATCAGTAAATGTTTCAACTTTTCAGTCTGCAAGTGAAAAAAGCAAAACATGCCAATTACAAAAACTAATAAAAAAACAAAAAAAAAAATCTTATGCAACGGGCAATACACGGCACAACCAAAAAACTACAACAAACCATAACCTTATCAAATTCAAGACCACATTTTATCAGTTATTAATTATTTGACACGTGTACATCATAACGATCAGATACATGCACGTCGACATGAAAATGGGTGCCAAATTAAACGGAGCGGCTTGTATGTACCACTTTCGTATACCTTTATGTATACCACACGACAAGGGTATTGACATGTGTCATTTCTTATTAAATCAAATGAGCCATATTTAACACATGTTAATACCCTTGTGGTATGATACATACAAGGGTATACGAAAATGGTACGCATAAACTTTTGTGCAAATTAAGATGTGTGATGGATCTTAATTTTATAGGATATCATAGAAACCTATGAAATTATTAATTAAGATCTTTTATTGGGTTGCTTGGTACTATGATTCTTACTGTTCGGACCATAAGACAAAACCACCGGCCCCTCTGAGCCTGAGAGGTGGTGCCACTGCCACTAGAACGACAACACAATGAAGCCCGACTTGTCAAAATTCAACTACCTATCATCAAGATGCATGGCCACTTACGCATTCTTCACATTTTTCATTTATATTAAATCTCACACCTATTTCACATGCTTCTTCAGTCCGGATTTATTTGTTATATATATTCGTCTTTAGTACGACACCTAATGATTGTTTGTTTGTTATATTTTAAAAAGTAAATAAGCAAAGTGGTGTTGTAGTATTTGCATGCATCATGGCGGATCCTCCACGTCCACTCACACTCATTTACCACTCACATATATATATTCACTATATATACAGTCATTTCATTTGGGATAAGAATCTAACTAGCTTTTAAAATATGCATGACTTTTTAATACAATTAGACTTGAGTTTTTTTTTTTTTGTGTTGGACTGCATGCATATCTGTCTGCCTGTCTGTAGGTGAGGCTATTGGAACAGTACAAACGGACGCATGTCCTTTTGAAAAATGTATTTTGCGTAGTGGTGAAGGTAGGTGACACGGGATAGATAGGTCATGGGTTCAATTCTCACTAACACCACTATGTGATTTGCCTGTCACCCTGTCACATTAAGGGTGGTTGAACCTCCTGTAAGGAGCGAGATTTACCCAATGCGCACCGAAGGTAGCGGCTGCGGGTTCCACGAATAAAAAAAATGTATTTTTTGCTTGCAAATAACTTGATATCACCCTCGGAAATGGTTTAGATGTTGGTTGTAATTGTACGATATATATATATATATATATATATATATATATATATATATATATATATATATACTTGATATCACCCTCAATTAAGATTGAATTATGTGAGAACACATTTAACGTGAGAATTAAGAATCATGTATAATCATTATATATTTTATGCATAATCCTTATGTTTTTTATGCAAAAAATCTATAATTTTACATAATCTTTTATATGTTTTATGTAGAAGACAAAAAATATAAAATAAAATGTTTTTTTTGCATAAAATATATAACAATTATGCATAAAATATATAAGGATTATGTATAGTTCGCAGTTCTCACGTTAATTGTGGGTTCTCACCAAATTCACACCTAGTGACGTAGCCAGGTTTTTCGTTTAGTGGGGGCCAACTATAGAAGAGTTTGTGCAGGGGCGGAACAGGATTTATAGATGGGGGGCGAGATTTATTGGGGGTTCGGGGGCGGAGCCCCCGAATTTTTTTATAGAGAAAAGATAATATAACAATGAGTATAACATATACAAATAATAAAATAATGAGTCTAAAATGATATCTAACATTAACAACATATTACCTATTCTATCACAATAAAACTTATCATGATCAATAATTCATTTAATAGTAACCTGAAAACTTTTATTTTTAAATCTACATGCATGCTGACAAAATAATCTGGCACAATAATTGTGAAAGTTTATCATTTGTGAAGGACTACCTCAACAATAATTGTTATTATTGCTAATGTTTTTTTGGTATAATTTTACTTATTCGAAAATGTAAAATAAAATAATAACTTTTATATTATATTAGAAAATTGTTAAACGACAAAAAAAAAGTATTTTTTTCTTATGTTGTCAATCAAGAAAAAATAAAATGAAAATTTGTTTTTTCTTATTTTTCAGCCAATAAATTTTTTCAACATTTTTTATTTAGTGTAGTTCAAATTCTCGATCAAATTGATGAAAATTGACCCATACTTGTTATTCTATACAAAGAAAAATCAAAATTTCTTAAGTTCACACTTAAAATTTTACCAATCTCACAGCCAGTGGCGTAGCTAGGACGTCGAGTTCATGGGGGCAAAAGTTATCGGGTTTGAGTTTTCTTTGTATGGGGTTCGGGGGCGGAGCCCCCAAAAATTTTTTTTTAGCACATTTTTCTACTTAAGAGGAAATTCTTGGACTAATAGTGAGACCCCGAAGTTGGTGATGGATAGCCATTCTGATACGGAGGGTGAGGATCGCGTTATTAGGACTACGTCTTGCATGAGCAAGATCCATGTCTGAGATTGATGGGGAGGAGCAAGAAGAGGTTGCAATCTGTTTAATGATGTTGTCTAGGGATTATGGGAGTAGGGGTGTTTATTCATTTGTTGAGTCTTCTGATAACAACTCGGTTATTCTTGAGACCAAATCTTCCTCCATTGACATGAAATTATGATAGAAAAAAGGAAAAAATTATGCTTGGGGGATTTGAACCCTTGACTCAAGGAAATATTTCAAACATCTTAACCACTAAGCCAACTAATCAAGTCATAAAAAATGCTATATACATAATATATCTTCAAAGCTTCATGGGGGCACTTGCCCCCATGGGCACCCATGTGGCTACGCCACTGCTCACAGCTAAAGTATATTTTTCTTATGTTGTCAGTAAAAAAAAAATGAAAATTTGTAGTCATCAATGATTGATGCCTTTACCTCCATTACCCAAGGCTTCATAAAGGCACCATTACCACTATACCAATTCTTCACAAGCGTAAAAATGGTAGTGTGAATTTTATTTGAAATCTCAGTGGGGGGCAATGGCCCCTGCTCCCCCTAGCTGCCTACGCCACTGTTTACACCCTATATAAATATATATATATATATATATATATATAGTATATATATATATATTGAAGGTTGTATGTGTTGAAGCCTAATTTCAGTAGACATAATCCTTTAGTTAAAGTATAATTATAATAGTTATTTACAGATTAATTATGTAATAACATATATCAATAAATTATATTATTCTAGTAATGGACCAACCAATCAATCTCAATTTTTGATGAACTATATTTATGGCAGAAACTCGATTTATTCATAGAGTAATATAAATATCTATTACGACCTCTAATAAAAAAGGTAGGACTGTATCAGATTCAAAGTAAGCTAAACTAGTAAAACCTAGTTTCACCTTTAATTATAAGCTAAACTTGGGTTGGATTGTTAAGATTATAAATAAATGAATTAGGCTGCTGAAAACTTATTTCAATCACCAAACCAAACAAATCCCCATATTAACTTTTATATCTCTACATATTTTCATATAGTATATATATACATGTTAGTAAGAAATACTTTTGATTATTGGTATAATCGAAATCCAAATCTGATGAACTATACCTAACATTAATTTATTTTTAAACGATCAAAAACAGTAAAGTAAAAGGCGGGCCAAACATGGGCCGAATTTAATAATTTCTAGAAAGCCACATTGAACTCCAGCTCGTCTCCGGCCCATAAAAAGATTAACTAGAGGGGTGTATCAGTCAAACGGTATCTGCCTACGTGTCGGGATATAATTCGCTAGAAATTTCTCGAAGTATTTAGCATCAAACACGAGTTTACGTTCTTCCACTGTATATAAACAACTCATTCCCCTAACATTGTGGAAAATTAAGCATCAACATAATTCTCTGTCGGTATTCTGGGCATTCCTCTCTCTCTCTCCCCCGGGTATGCTACATTGTCTCTTTTTTCTTATTTCTTTTCTCGGATTTAGTATGCTAGATTGTTCCTCTTATTTATTTTGTTTAATTCAACTTTCTTGTGCGTTGTCTGATTTATGGGATTCACGTTGTGGAAATTGTAGCAATCCCGCTATTTTTCTGTGTTTCCCAATTTATTTTTTGATTCTGATGATTGATTATTAGGATTTTAGATCTGGCCTGTTTGGAGTCTGGACGCTTGTCTTCGTCTGACCTAATAACATTATGTCTGGTGGAAGAAAACTGGTTGATTGCGTATGATTGTTCATTATTGTTTTCGTTGTTGATTTTCTAGAGGATGGTTTAGTATGCTTGATTTAGGCTTTTATAATTTGATGTGGTAATTGCAATTGGGTCGTATGAACCGTCCTACATTAACTAGAGAATATAACTGAGTGTAGTTATAGATGGGGTAAGAGCACATCGCTTGTTACGGTTTCTTCATATGGACTGTTTCGCTGTGATTTGATCTAATTTTTGCTGTGTTGAGAAGTTGGTTGTACGATCTGTCCTATTTCAGTTTGCGTGCATATATTTTAGATGTGGTAATGGCACATTGCGAGTTGCCGTTCCTTCGGGGCTTTTGTAGATTCTCCTACTTTATGATCCTATCATCCTAGTGATGATCAAGGTGCACTGCCTAAGATTCGTCGTTTCATTTGTTTCAGTAACTCCATAATTTTGTTTGTTTCGGATTTTATTTGGGGTGAGATGATGTTGTCTTATTGTTCACTAACTTTGCTTTGGCAAGTTTCCTATTGTCGTGTTTATGTAGCTGTTATACATGGTGTTTTATAGTGCAACAAATTGGTGTTTCATCATATCATCCGTATTCTTAGTGAGGTGGTCATGTTCCTAGGTTATTACTTTGTAGACAAGTTTCAAACGGGTAATCAGTTTGCTCTGGTAACATTTGCTTCAAGTCAGTCTGATAGTTAAATTGGTATGATATGCTGTGTTTCAGAAAAGCATTCCCTCTAGTATCAACCCCTGAATGTTCTTTTCTTCTATTTTATAGACTGAAAACCATTTTCCTTTATTATATTCCTGATCTCAGTGTCCATACCATTGTAGGTCGGTCTTTCATCCTATCTTAGTGCTGTGAAGATGGCTGAGGTATGTCTTACTGTATCGCGCTCAAACTATTTGCAGTTCTCTATTCATAATCTACTGTATGTATTTACAATTTGTTTGAACATGCAGGATGGTTACAAGGTTTCTTTGAATGTTTATGACTTAAGCCAGGGCTTGGCCAGACAACTATCTACGACATTTCTAGGGAAGGCTATAGAAGGAATATGGTAAAAGGGTTACAATACCAAAATTGTTATGAACTGTATGTGTGTGCCGCGGTGTTTTGGCTATTTCAACTATTTTGCAATTTTGCAGGCACACGGGCATTGTTGTATATGGACATGAATACTATTTTGGAGGTGGCATACAAAATGCTCCAGCTGGAACAACTCCATACGGGACGCCAATTCGAGTGGTAGATCTTGGGATGACACATGTTCCTAAGGATGTATTTGAAATGTACTTGGAGGAGATTGGTCCGCGCTACACGGCTGAAACTTACAGTCTGATGACTCATAATTGCAACAACTTTAGTAATGAGGTTTCCCAGTTCCTGGTTGGTGCTTCAATACCGGACTACATCTTGAATCTCCCCAACGAAGTTCTGGGTAGCCCGATGGGCGCCCTCTTATGTAAGTCACTCTCTGTTATTGACCTTTTCTCCAAAAGAATATGCTAAATGGTGGTTATTTTTGCAGTGCCAATGCTACAGCAATTAGAGAGCACTCTAAGGGCTGGTGCAGTTCCTCAAGCTCCTCAGTTCAAGCCTTCTGCAGTTGTTAGTTCTAATCAGTCGAAAATTGAGGACGTTGTATTGGAGGAGAAGAAGAAGCCGTCGTCTAGTAATGGTGTCTCCGTAGACCCACTTGGAGATGCCCGGAGCAGAGTCCAGCAAGAGATCAGCAGTGAGTTTGCTGCTATCATGGCAACCGGGACGCTGCGCGCTAGCGAGGCTGCAGCACTAGCGACGAAGAGAGTCATGCAGAGACACGGTCATATGAATACGGCACAGAGCTGAAGTTGGAAACCTTACTTCCCTGCATTCAGTTTAATTGGAATTCTTAGTTGGTGATCCAATATCATGCTACACTGGTCCTAGATCTAACATTTCGTACCGCCTTCTTTAATTTGTCTCTGAATTTTCTTAATAGTACTTGTCAATTGTATCACAAGAAAGGAACATGGATAAACTCAAATTCTTGTAGTAATCAAACGTGGTCTGTGCTGATGCCTTGTCTTCCATAAAGTAGCAGTGTATAAACTAAGCTAGGAACAAATATTTTCAAATGTACGTATGAGGTCATTGGAATTTACACTAATAAGTGAGTGAGGGCGACATATAATACAACTCCGAGTCAAAGGCCGTCAAACAGTAGCATATTATTATTGTTATTTATTATATTTAGAGCATAAAATAAAGAATTGAAAGGAGATGAGGAGAGCCACATGTTGCGAAAATCCGACAAAATCGTAAATATGATGGTTCCTCTTCCTCCCGTTGAGATATCTAGCTAGGGGCAATTAAATGGCAAGCGTGGGAGCGGCTGCTATTCCATTCCGGCGGCAACAATATCCGACCCCACCCTGGGCTACCCGGCGGCTGATCAAGTGCTGCCAAATAGATTCCATCTCTACTTCAACATTTACAGAGGAAGAAGATGCACTCATCACTGCCTTGATCGGCACCCAAGGCCGCGGCCGCTCCGTCTCCTCCTCCCAACTCCAAGTACCTACTTCTTCAATGAATAAATGCATAGATAGATAGATGGTGTGTGGTTACCCATTTCGGGAATACAACACTACTAATGGGGATTAATTGATTCTGCAGGAGGTTGAAAGGGCAGTCGCCAAACTGGAAGGTCTAAAGGGCGTTCCGGATCCAGTGAGTCAAGAAAAATAGGAATGATATATGATGTTAATTACTAGCTACTAACTAAGCTAGCTACTACAGACAGGTTCAAGCTTAATCGAAGGGCGGTGGCAGTTAATGTTCACAACAAGGCCCTCCACTGCTTCCCCGATTCAGGTCATTATCATCATCATCATCATCATCATCAGCTCAGCCCGCCTCAGATTAAATGTTAATTTATATGGTGCAGAGAACATTTGTTGGGGTAGATTCCTTCGCAGTATTCCAGGAGATCTATCTTCAAACCGAGGATCCACGTGTCTCCAATATTGTCAAGTTCTCGGATAGAGTTGGAGAGTTGAAAGTCGAGGCGGTGGCTTCAAGCAAAGACGGGGAACGGATCCTCTTCCAGTTTGACAGAGCTTCATTCTCCTTCAAATTCCTTCCCTTCAAAGTCCCCTACCCCGTACCCTTCCGACTTCTCGGGGATGAAGCCAAGGGCTGGTTGGATACCACCTACTTGTCTCCTTCAGGAAATATCCGCATATCGCGAGGGAACAAGGTAAGTTAATTCAAACTTCATTCATCATTCACAACCGCTACCTACTTACTTCCAATTACAGGGAACAACCTTTGTACTGCAAAAAGAAACTCAAGAAAGACAGAAATTGATATCGGCCATTTCCAAGGGTGGACAAGTGAGAGAGGTCCGTCTACTTTTAAATTGTTTGTGATATAAATCGAGCGTAATCAATCGCCATTGGCAGGCTATTGATAAATTCATCAATTTGAATCAAAATAAAGCTAAAGGTGAATTCGAACTCGCTCAAGGGGAGTGGCTGCTGATATGGAGTTCGCAGGTAGCTTAGTAGGACTTAAATCAATGATGTTTTTATAATTCATGCCTGCGTGCATGCATTATATATATATCTTCCTCTGATCACCGCAGGAAGAAACAGAAAGTTGGATTGAGAATGCTTCAAAAGGGTTAATGGGGAAGCAGATTATTAAGGCAAATGGGCAGATCAAGTTTGTGGTTGATATTCTGTTGGGCCTCAAGTTTTCCATGACCGGGGAATATGCGTAAGCAGCAGCTTAATTTGTAGAGATCTAGGGAGTAGTAGTAATAAGTAACATTATCATGATTTATTTATTATTTAAATGTGAAGGAAATGTGGGTTGAACGAGTATGATGTGAAGATGGATGATGCAGCAATAGTGGCAGGTCCATATGGGATCCCCGCAGATATGGAAACTAAATTCACGCTTCAACTTCTGTAAGAAATTTAATTCCCAATTAATCATTTCTTTTCTTTTTATGATACAGTAAGAAATTAATAATGACTTGTACAATGCAGATATAGTGATGAAAAGATCAGAATTAGTCGTGGCTACAACAACATTTTGTTCGTCCACGTCCGCGTTGGAGGAAAATTACTTGACTTGTATCCCTGAATGTATCTTCTTATGCATTGTATATGTTTTTAATTATTAATTGAAGCTGTCATAGAAATGAAGACGGGCCATAATTTTGTCTGGGGTGCATAAGTCACGAATATACTAGTACTACAATTAAATCTCGATAAAGTAATAATCTCGCTAAGATAATAATTTCTTCCGGTCCCGATATGGATCAATGCACTAAGATAATGTTCGATAAAATAATAACCTCGTTAAATGAATATTTTTTCTCGGTCCAAAAATTATTACTTTATCGAGGTTTAACTGTATATACTAATACTTCATTCTAAGAAAGCACTTCTAATCTAAAAATTATAAGTATGATCGCTATTTTTGTCTATTTTCAGCAACTTTCATCCTTTATAAAAAAATTTCAACTATTCCAAATATCCACATATTATTCCCTTGTGACACATTATTTTTGACACATGATTTAAGAAAGTGGTTATACGATATAGATTTGACATTTTGATAGTTAAATGTGTCCCATATAATATTTATCATTTTTAGAAATATGCAACTTTTTAACTGAGAGTCTCGATAAAAGAAAACGTCACTTTATATGGGATGAACAAAGTTTTATAAAAAAAAGGTGAATTTCTCAGTTTTAAGAAAAAAGGTAAAATAATATTAATATGAAAAATTATGACAATAATTTAGTTGATACTCTTCAGCCTTATTCAACTTGTTTGTTTCATTTTCGGATTATCCTATTTGGCTATTTGCTTATATATAATAAATAATAAAATTACGAGACTAGTCTCTGAAGTATTTTTGTTTTGAACTCTGCCCGCTTGCAACGAAAAAGAAATTAAAAATAAATGAAAATGCAAGGTATCAATTTAACATTTCTTTGGACAAGAAACCCTTCAACAGTCCCTTTCTTCCCTCCGAGATATTCATTCCCCTTTCTCTTTACTTCACAAACTCACATTACATGCCTTTACTCAAAATTGCTAAATTATTCCTCTATGCCTTTCTTAATGCTTAAACTTCCTACATGGTAACTGAGTAAACCCATCGGGATTTCCTTCTTTTGTTTTTGTTTTTTCCGTTTTCGATACATAAAATTCGGACTTGATGTTGCCTTGACCAATCCTGCAAACCCTTATCGGGATTTTTGTTTGAATTGCGTTTCTGGGAGATGGGCTTAATGGATTCTCAGGTTTTAGTTGCTCTCGCACTTTCCCTTCTGGGTGGTTTGAGTACCTCTATCGGTGAGTTAACAATTATTTGAAGTTTGCGGCTTTCACCATGGGTTACTGTATTTAATGATCAAGATTTTATTCAGTTCGGTAATAAACTATGCATATTTGTGTTTTTATTTTGTTATAATGTAGTAATTCTTTTTCTTTTTCCTGGAATACTCGTTGCTTGGCTTCATATGTTATTATCAGATGCTGTAGCTAAATCTACACTAGAGAATTCCTTGTCACATCCATGTTTTCCTGCATTGAGACGCTTAGATTTTCTGCCCATTTCATCCTTTTTTAACCTTTAATGTTTTAAATTTTGCTGCATAATTCCCTAACCAAACTGAAGCTATAGTTAATTTCTATTATTTTATGTCAGCCATGAAATTAAGTATTTTGTAGTTGTGTTTCTGATCAGGAGCAATTTTTGTTGTCATCAACCCGACTCCAAATCTGAAGATGCTTGGGCTCTTACAGGTAAACAAAAAGACATTGTTGTTTCATCAAATGTTGGACTTCCAATCCGAACAAAGAGGATTCTTGAATATAAAGTCAAATTTTGTTGAATCTAACTGAAGAACAAGGCCAAATAAATGGTCAAAATTTAGTTACCCGGAAATAACTATCTTTGAATATATAGAACGGAGAGAGGCATTATAACATGCTACATAGATTGGCCAACTTTGTATGGCATATATCACCAAGCTAACTCAGTGCATTCGCTTGCTTCTTTTTCTCTTGATCATATAGAAAACACGAAAGGAATTGGTGACATTGAACTATTGCTGAAATATCTTTCTAATCTTTAATCTATTTGAGCTATTCAGCTAGAAAACACTAAGCTTTTTTTGAAAGGTTGTACGAAGTATGAACTCTAGTTTGAAGTAGCTTTTAGTGTTATTTTCTTATATGTCCTTGCACAGGGTTTTGCTGCTGGGTTGATGTTAAGCATATCGTTCTTTGACTTGGCTCATAATGCCATAAACTCAATTGGCTTCTTAAAGGGAAATCTTTGGGTATGACATTCTATAATTACCCTTAAAATTATCTCTTTTGCGTAGTGTTTAGGATTCTTTGATTGTTTAATTGCCTGTAAATTGGTCTTTTAGTTCTTTGCAGGTGTAATTTTCTTTGCAGTAATCTCTAATTTCATCCCTGAACCAAATCTGGGACCTGCAAATGTGGAGAAAAAAAAGGTTCTTTGTGCAATGTGTCTAAATCAATACACGGGATATGGGTTATCTACTTGATATGATTGTTAGACTCTTAAAAAACCATTTTGTACATTAAAACAGAAAAATGGGGATAAAGGGGGCAAGGACATCATGAAGAAGCATCGTCGTGAAGTCATGTTTAGTGGAATTATCACTGCCGTTGGTGAGTTGGTTGTATTGACTTTAAAGTCATGTCTAGATGTTCAATAATCTCAATTTGGTTGCAGTATTTACACAAAAATAGTTCAAACCTTATGTTAATGATGAATTTGTAAAACAGTATTTTTGGTTTGCTTCGCTTCATTCTAGTTTGATATCTCCAACAAACAATTTAAATATAAAAGGTTTTTTACCTTTGTCGAACTTGTCAGTGCTTATACCCGCCATTGTAGATAGTATCTTCTAACTTGGAGCCATAAACTTGGACTTTGTTTGCTTATGATATCCCATGATTTTTTTTTTCTTCTAAATATAAAGCACCTTTTGTTCTAGCATTTGACAAAAGATATGTTACTTCTCCCAACTCTGTTAATTATTATTTCATTTAAATGTATCCTGATTTAAAATAACATTTTGAGGCATTGTCGTTGAAACGTTTTCAAAACATTGTAGAGAAAATGTAAAGGATATGTTCTACCGAAGTGTGATCTCATTTTCTTGATCAGACCCCTGACTGTTATCCTTCTTCATTTTCTTGCTCAACCACTAGTGAAAGTATAATCTCCTATAACCCTAGGTGAAACCAATGTCACCTTAATCTCTTTTCCTTGCCCCTTATCATTTCTCAAAGGAACGTTTCTCATGGACTTCGAAACTTTTAAATGGATTTCTTTGGTTAGCTGTTACAATCATAAGCATGTTATTTATAGTTCTTTCCTCTTAATCATATCATGAAAACTCTACACTCTACATTTAGATATTAATTAGGTTCTAATATCTACTTTAGTGGAAGTCTCAGTGTTATCTGTTTTCAATTTATTTAATAGTTCTCTCAAAGATGTAAACACTTGTATCTAATTCTTGTCAGGTATAAGTTTGCACAATTTTCCTGAGGGAATGGCAGTGTTCCTTGGATCGCTCAAGGTAGCTTCAATACACAAGTTGTTTTATGCAAAAACTATTTTAATTTAGCCTTGTCAACTAAAAGTACAACAGTTTTAGTCCTTTATAGTGTTTAGTGTTTAGTGTATATCTCAAACTTGCTACACACAAAGAACTATGTAGCTTCATTAGTAGTAGCCATAAAGATTTAAAGTCTCCACTTAGCTAAGCTAGAGGTTGGGTATGTGTCACCTTTTTTCTGAAGTTCCATTCAACTAGTATTTACTTTCTGTAATTCTCGGGAACTAGAACAGCAGAAGTGGCTTCTGTATTTCTTTTTATGAAATACATCCATAAAATGGCACTCTGCTTGATTGTCAATTAGGGAAACACAATCTCTGACTTTTTATTGTGGATAAAATGCCGCGGAGTATGACATTTTGGGATTCTAATTTATCTTGCTTCCTTAATTGTCGTGTCCCTACAATTTCTGGTAGGTAGTATAGGAATGAAGAATAGGTCAATTTTTTATGCAGTCTATTTCCATAGTGAGGTTTCCTTTCCCTTTTTTATTTATAGTGCGTTTGATACATAATTGCGGGGTCCTTGCGGTCTACCATTAGTTACTAATTTCAGTTCTAAAAAGGACTATTTTCTTAATGTTATGTCTCAAAGCATAAAATGCCTCGTAAGGTGGAAAGTTCGTTAGAGAAATGTTGAAATCATGGATTTGGTGATTCTCAATACATTAAAGTCCTGTTTACAATTGTTATTTCTTTTATTATATCTCAGGGTCTTCGTGTTGGCTTGAACTTGGCACTGGCTATTGCTTTGCACAACATTCCTGAGGTATTTTCATCAATTCCTGATATTGTTATGCTCGACTTTGAGATGAAATGCTCCTGACTTCACGTGCTCCTCCAGCACTGGTGATGTAAAACCATGAGCTAGTTATGTAGGCACATCAGTATTTCTTGCATTTTGCATCCATACTTCTGGTTTCAGCATAAATCTTTTTGTGTTGATATCTGTTTATAGGTTACTAAACATTGATGGTCTCAAATATAAGTTTGAAATCGGAGCTTTATCGAATTTCTCCGCTGGTTACTTGGTTTCAAATGCCGATTTGGGGAGATTATATTTCATTTTCTTAAAACTCTAAACCCTGTAAGCCCATCTATTTTGCTTCCAAAATGTAAGGTCCTTTCTCTGTACTTTTTCTAACAATATACTTATAGAACTAACTGAATGTCTTCTCAACTATCCTAGTTAAAAAGTAGTTATATGAGGATATTTGTGATTGTAGATGAAAAATATTCCCTGTTGATGTTCCTTAGAATTTACAACCTGCTAGTTCAAAAATGAGTTTTTTTTTTTTTTTTTTAATGATCGCTGCCTATGCAATGAGTCTATTATTGTCTCCGACAGGCTACACCATGTCGTATACGCTATTTATTAAGTTCGACACTAGTGCTTTTGTACATCCGTCTTATGCCTAAACCTATCATGCTGTGTTTACAGGGTGTTGCTGTTGCACTTCCTATTTATTTTTCCACGCAAAGGTACTATTCATCCATGTTACCTTTTGATTATATTATAAAAGTTTACCAAATGGAATAATTTTAGGCTTGTTGAAGTCACAGATTTTAGCAACTAAGGTAGTAAAGGTCACTAACAGCTGCAGCACTATAAGTAACGAAAACAACTAAGGCCCCGTTCGGGAAAACGACTTAATAAGTGCTTACGGTATAAGTGCTTAAGTCATAAGCTCTTAAATTCAATAAGCTACATGCGTTTGGATACATTTATATATAAGCACTTAAATAGAGAAAAATAAAATATAGTTTAAAAATTGTTGTTAGTGGGATTTGATATGCAAATCTATTTCCATAAGCTGTTTTAAGCTTATTTTCATAAGCTATTCATACCAGCTTATGAAAATAAGTCACACGTTTTCATAAGCTCTCCTTAATGCACGTAAAAGTGCTTATTTCTTAGACTTAAGCTGAAATAAGCTGCTGATAAACTCTTCCAAACGGGGCCTAATTAAATAGATTGTGAAGCATTAACCAAAACCTTAGGCAACTGGCCTTCCAGAAACTACTGCTGCAAGGTTCTGTTATCCAAGAAGTGCCATCCTAGTGAACCGGAAATATATATTCTAGGTCATTCGGCTCAGGCAAGAGTTCCTGATGACCCAATCACTGGAATAAGCATTGCATGGAGATAATGATATAATAAATTGAAAAAAAACCTTAATCCACCGTAGTATGCATAGCGCACTTTATCTACTAAACAGTAGAGTGTGAAGAAGTTGGTCCATCCATGTTACTTGCATTTCATGTCTTATTCTCTACCGTTGCAGAACTTTTTCAAAATTTTCTTATCTCATTACTGGGAAGGTTTAATAATACGCTATTGTGATCTCCCAACGTTCTTGACACTGACTTATTCCTGAATAAATGGATATTAATTATGATATGCTGGTAATATGTCAGCAAATGGCAGGCATTCAAGCTGGCTACTCTTTCTGGTTTTGCTGAGCCTCTTGGTGTAATTGTAGTAGGTCTGTTATGTATATTTTTATATTTATATATTTACTGCGTCGAGACTTTTTGGTGTCATGTGTTTCTTGCGTTTTATGATTTGCAGCTTACCTATTTCCGAGCAGCTTAAATCCTGAGATTCTGGAGGGCCTTCTTGGCGCAGGTCTACTTTTTTTTTTTTTTTGCTTGAGATAAGACTTTCTGATGTGGCATATTTGTTTACACCGTTGTATTGCTTGCAGTTGGTGGAGTGATGGCTTTTCTAACTTTGCATGAAATGCTACCTATGGCAATTGAATACGCCGGACAAAAGCGAGCTGTGAAGGCTGTATTTTTCGGCATGGCTTTCATGTCTGCAAGGTATTGTTAAAGAAAGGTTTACTGTTTTTATCTCTAAATATGTGATCTTAACCCTTGTTTGCTTTCGAACTGAACTGCAGCCTCTATTTTCTTGAGATGAGCTTGCCACCAGAAATGAGCCTGTAGTCGTTGCTTGTACCCAAAGGATTAAGATTTCTCTACATTTCGTGTATAGAAGGATAAGGTTGATTCATGTTTTTATGTTGTGCTTCTTTTACATACTTAAATTAAAAAAAAACCCACCACCGTGCCTTCACTTCCCTTCATCTATATTATGTATAAACTAGGAGTATTTCTTTTGAATTATTGCTGAAGAATATAAGTGTTCCCATTGTTGCCTTTTATTCTAATCACCAATTTTCCTAATAAAATAGACTTGGCGTATTACTTGAATTTGAAATGCAAACACTACTTACTGTATATCCGGGAATTTTAGAAAACGAATTTATGTTCTCTGTCTCTTACAAGATACGCCTACTGGAAAGACGTAAGGTTTTGGGACTCAACTTGTGCGGTTTTTCGATTTTAGTCATATTTCACTCGTTAGTCATCGGATTGACACCGTTCGCATGGCGACACGAAGTTAACTTGCAGACGTAACTTCTATCGGTAAAACCGATTAAATCGGGTTTTTAGTAAGGTAGATTTGATGAGGAATGCGAGGCATCATCAACACGCTTTACAGCTATTTAGCTGTGCTGTTTCGAACTCATAAATGCGTAATTCGATGGTCACAACCAACCTGTAGTCGTAGCCCTTTGAGTTAGCTTTGCAAGGACGCGAAAATGAGGTCAAATGGATGAGAAATGAGGGAGATAAAGTGCAAAATGCAGATGCCTACCAGAAAGGTGTAAGGTTTTCGGTCCCAACTTGCGCGATTTCTCGATTTTGGTCATATCTCCCTTGTTAGTCATCGGATTGACCCCGTTCTGATGGCGTCACAAAGCTAACTCGCTGACATAGCAACTTTTGTCGGTAAAACTGATGAAACCGAGCTTTTGGTGAGGTAGATTCGGCTAGGAATGCGAAGTATCTGCTGGACGCGTTATAGCGCTTCTAGCTGTGCTATTTTGAAATGGTAAACGCGCAATCCAACGGACACAACCGACCTGTACTCGTAGCCCTCTGAGTTAGCTTCACAACGATGTAAAAATGGGGTCAAATGGATGAGAAACGAGGGAGATATGGTGCAAAATGTAAACGCCTACCGGAAAGGCGTAAGATTTCGGGCCCAACTTGCGCGGTTTCCCGATTTTGGTCATATCTCCCTTGTTAGTCATCGGATTGACCCTGTTCAGATGGCGTTGTGAAACTAACTCGTAGACGTAACAACTTCTGTCGGTAAAACGGAGCAGATCAGGCTTTTGGTGAGGTAGATTTGATGACGATGCGAGACATCAACGGCATGCGTTATAGCGCTTCTAGCTGTGCTGTTTCGAACCCGAAACGCGCAATCCGACGGACACAACCAACATGTAGTTGTACCTCTCTGAGTTAGCTTCTCAACGATACAGAAAGGGGTCAAATGAATGAGAAACGAGGGAGATATGGTGCAAAATACAGACGCCTACCGGAAAGGGGTAAGGACTTCGGGCCCAACTTGCGCGGTTTCCCGATTTTGGTCATATCTCCCTTGTTAGTCGCCGGTTTGACCCCGTTATGATGGCAACGCGAAGCTAACTCGCAGACGTAACAACTTCTATCGGTGAAGCCGAGGAAATCGGGTTTTTGGTGAGATAGATTCAATGAGGAACACGAGGCATCGACGACACGTGTTATAGTGCTTCTTCCTGTGCTGTTTCAGACTGGTAAATGCACAATCCGACGGACACAACCAGCATGTATTCGTAGCCATCTGAGTTAGCTTCGAAACGACTCAAAAATGGAGTCAAATGGATGAGAAACAAGGGAGATATGGTGCAAAATGTAGACGCCTAACGGAAAGGCGTAAGGTTTTCGAGCGCAACTTGCGCGGTTTCCCGATTTGTGTCATATCTCCCTTGTTAGTCATCGGATTGACCCCATTCTGACGGCAACGTGAAGCTTACTCGCTGACGTAACAACTCTTGTGGTAAAACTGATGAAATCGGGCTTTTGGTGAGGTAGATTTGACAAGGAATGCAAGGTATCTGTTGGACGCGTTATAACGCTTCTAGTTGTGCTGTTTTGAAATTGTAAACGCGCAATCCGATGGACACAACCAACCTATACTCGTAGCCCTCTGAGTTAGCTTCGCAAGCATGAAAAAATGGAGTCAAATGGATGAGAAACGAGGGAGATATGGTGCAAAATGCAGACGCCTACCGAAAAGGCATAAGGTTTTCGCTCCCAACTTGCGCGGTTTCCCAATTTTGGTCATATCTCCCTCGTTAGTCATCGGATTGATCCCGTTCCGATGGCGCCACGAAGCTAAATCACAGACGTAACAACTTCTATCAGTAAAACGGAGGAGATTGAGCTTTTGGTGAGGTAGATTCGATGACGAACGCGAGGCATCGACGACATGCGTTATAGTGCTTCTAGCTGTGCTGTTTCGAACCTATAAACGCGCAATCCGACGGACACAACTGACCTGTACTCGTAGCCCTCTGAGTTTGCTTCGCAACGATGCAAAAACAGGTTAAAATGGATGAGAAACGAGGGAGATATCGTGCGAAATGCAGACGCCTACCGGAAAGGCATAAGGTTTTCGGGCCCAACTTGTGTGGTTTCCTGATTTGTGTCATATCTCCCTCATTAGTCATCGGATTGACCCCGTTCTGATGGCAACGCGAAGCTAACTCTTGGACATAACAACTTTAATTGGTGAAAACGAGGAAATCGGGCATTTGGTGAGGTAGATTTGGCGAGGAATGCGAGGTATCTGTGGAACGCATTATAGCCCTTCTAGCTGTGCTGTTTCGAACTTGTAAACATGCAATCTTACGGACACAGCCAGCATGTAGTCGTAGCCATCTGAGTTAGCTTCGCAACGATGCAAATACGGAGTCAAATGGATGAGAGACGAGTGAGATATGGTGCAAAATGTAGACGCCTACCGGAAATAAGTAAGGTTTTCGAGCGCAACTTGCGCGGTTTCCCGATTTGTGTCATATCTCCCTTGTTAGTCATCGGATTGACCCCGTTCTGACGGCAACGTGAAGCTAACTCGCTGATGTAACAACTATTACATTAAAACTGAAGAAATTGGGCTTTTGGTGAGGTAGATTTGGCAAGGAATGCAAGGTATCTGCTGGACAAGTTATAATGCTTCTAGCTGTGCTGTTTCAAACCCGTAAACGCGCAATCCGACAGACACAACTGCTTTGTACTCGTAGCCCTCTGAGTTAGCTTCGCAATGATGTAAAAACGGGGTAAAATGGATGAGAAACGAAGGAGATATAGTGCAAAATGCAAACGCCTACTGGAAAGGCGTAAGGTTTTTGGGCCCAACTTGCGCGGTTTCTCGATTTTGATCATATCTCCCTCGTTAGTCAACAGATTGATCCCGTTCCGATGGCGCGCGAAGTTAACTCCTAGATGTTACAACTCTTGTCGGTAAAACTGATGAAATCAGGCTTTTGGAGAGGTAGATTTGTCTAGGAATGCGAAGTATCTACTGGACGCGTTATAACTCTTCTAGCTGTGCTGTTTTGAAATGGCAAACGCGCAATCCGACGGACACAGCCGATCTGTAGTCGTAGCCCTCTGAGTTAGCTTCACTACGATGCAAAAACGAGGTCAAATGAATGAGAAACGAGGGAGATATGGTGCAAAATGCAGACGCCTACCGAAAAGGCGTAAGATTTCGGGCCCAACTTTCGTTGTTTCCCGATTTTGGTCATATCTCCCTCAATAGTCATCGGATTGATCCCGTTCCAATAGCGTCGCGAAGCTAACTCACAGACGTAACAACTTCTGTCGGTAAAACGGAGGAGATCGGGCTTTTGGTGAGGTAGATTCGATGACGAACACAAGGTATCGACGACATGCATTATAGCGCTTCTAGCTGTGCTGTTTCGAACCCGTAAACGCACAATCCAACGGACACAACTCACCTGTACTCGTAGCCCTCTGAGTTAGCTTCACAATGATGCAAAAATGGGCTCAAATGGATGAGAAACGAGGGAGATATGGTGCAAAATGCAGACGCCTACTGGAAAGGCGTTAGATTTTCGGGCCCAACTTGCGTGGTTTCCCGATTGTGTCATATCTCCCTCGTTAGCTATCGGATTGACCCCGTTCTGATGGCAACGCGAAACTAACTCGCAGACATAACAATTTCTATCAGTGAAACCGAGGTAATCAGGCATTTGGTGAGGTAGATACGGCGAGGAATGCGAGGTATCTGCAGGACGCGTTATAGCTCTTCTAGCTATACTGTTTCGAACTGGTAAACATGCAATCTTACGGACACAACCAACAATTCTTCGTAGCCATCTGAGTTAGCTTCGCAACGACACAAAAATGGGGTAAAATGGATGAGAAACGAGTGAGTTATAGTGCAAAATGCAGACGCCTACCGGAAATGGGTAAGGTTTTTGGGCCCAATTTGTGTGGTTTCCCGATTTGTGTCATATCTCCCTCGTTAGTCATCGGATTGACCCCGTTCTGATGGCAACACGAAGCTAAATCGCAGACATAACAACTCTTGCAGTAAAACTGATGAAATCGGGCTTTTGGTGAGGTAGATTTGGCAAGGAATGCAAGGTATCTGCTGGACGCGTTATTGCGCTTCTAGCTACGCTGTTTTGAAATTGTAAACACGCAATCCGATGGACACAGCTGACTTATATTCGTAGGTATCTGCGGGATGCGTTATAGCGCTTCTAGATGTACTATTTCGAACTAGTAAACATGCAATCTTACGGACACAGCCAGCATGTAGTCGTAGCTATCTGAGTAGGCTTCGTAACGATGCAAAAACGGAGTCAAATGGATTAGAAACGAGTGAGATATGGTGCAAAATGCAGACGCCTACCAGAAATGGGTAAGGTTTTTGGCCCAACTTGTGCGGTTTCTCGATTTCTGTCATATCTCCCTCGTTAGTCATCGGATTGACCCCAATCTGAAGGCAACGTGAATCTAACTCGCAGAAGTAACAACTCTTGCGGTAAAACTGATGAAATTTTGCTTTTGGTAAGGTAGATTTGGCGAGGAATGCAAGGTATCTGCTGGACGTGTTATAGCGCTTCTAGCTGTGCTGTTTTGAAATTGTAAATGCGCAATCCGATGGACACAACTGACTTGTACTCGTAGCCCCCTGAGTTAGCTTTGCAACGATGTAAAAAACGGAGTCAAATGGATGAGAAACGAGGGAGATATGGTGCAGAATGCAGACGCCTACCCGAAAGGCATAAGGTTTTCGCTCCCAACTTGCGCGGTTTCCCGATTTTGGTCATATCTCCCTCGTTAGTCATCGGATTGAACCCGTTCTGATGGCGTCGTGAAGCTAGCTCACAGACATAACAACTTCTATCGGTAAAACGAAGGAGATCGAGCTTTTGGTGAGGTAGATTCGATGACGAACACGAGGCACCGATGGCACGTGTTATAGCGCTTCTAGCTGTGCTGTTTCAAATCCGTAAACACGCAATCCAACAGACACAGCCAACATGTAGTTGTAGCCCTCTGAGTTAGCTTCGCAACGATACAAAAAGGGTTCAAATGGATGAGAAATGAGGGAGATATGGTGCAAAATGCAGACACCTACCGGAAAGGCGTAAGGACATCGCAGTTTCCCGATTTTGCTCATAACTCCCTCGTTAGGTATCGAATAGACCCCATTCTGATGGTATCGTGAAGCTAGCTCATAGACGTAACAACTCTTGTCGGTAAAATTGATGAAATCAAGCTTTTGGAGAGGTAGATTTGGCGAGGAATGCAAGGTATCTGCTGGACGTGTTATAGCGCTTCTAGCTGTGCTGTTTTGAAATGGCAAACGCGCAATCCGACAAACACAACCGATCTGTACTCATAGCCCTCTGAGTTAGCTTCGCAACGATGCAAAAACGGGGTCAAATGGATGAGAAACGAGGGAGATATGGTGCAAAATGCAGACGCCTACCGAAAAGGCGTAAGATTTCGGGCCCAACTATCATTGTTTCCCGATTTTGGTCATATCTCCCTCGTTAGTCATCGGATTGATCCCATTCCAATGGCGTCACGAAGTTAACTCACGTACGTAAGAACTTCTATCGGTAAAACGGAGGAGATCGGGCTTTTGGTGAGGTAGATTCGATGACGAACGCGAGGTATCGACAACACGTGTTATAGCGCTTCTAGCTGTGCTTTTTCGAACCCATAAATGCGCAATCCGATGGACATAACTGACTTGTACTCATAGCCCTCTGAGTTAGCTTCGCAACGATGCAATAATGGGGTCAAATGAATGAGAAACGCGGGAGATATGGTGCAAAATGCAGACGCCTACCGGAAAGGCGTTAGGTTTTCGGGCCCAACTTGCGTGGTTTCCCGATTTGTATCATATCTCCCTCGTTAGTCATCGGACTGAACCTGTTCTGATGGCAACGCGAAGCTAACTCGCAGACATAACAACTTCTATCGGTGAAACCGAGGAAATCGGGTATTTGGTGAGGTAGATTTGGCGAGGAATGCGAGGTATCTGCAGGACGCATTACAGCTCTTCTAGCTGTGCTGTTTCGAACTGGTAAACATGCAATCTTACGGACACAACCAACAAGTAGTCGTAGCCATCTGAGTTAGCTTCGCAACGACACAAAAACGGGGTCAAATGGATGAGAAACGAGTGAAATATGGTGCAATATGTAGATGCCTACAGGAAATGGGTAAGGTTTTCGGGCCCAACTTGCGCGGTTTCCCGATTTGTGTCACATCTCCCTCATTAGTCATTGGATTGACCCCGTTCTGACGGCAACGCGAAGCTTAATCGCAGACGTAACAACTCTTGCGGTAAAACTGATGAAATCGGGCTTTTGAGGAGGTAGATTTGACAAGGAATGCAAGGTATTTGCTGGACGCGTTATAGCGCTTCTAGCTGTGCTGTTTTGAAATTGTAAACGCGCAATCCGATGGACACAACCGACTTGTACTCGTAGCCCTCTGAGTTAGCTTCGCAAAAATGCAAAAAATGGAGTCAAATGGATGAGAAACGAGGTAGATATGGTGCAAAATGCAGACGCCTACCGGAAATGCATAAGGTTTTCGCTCCCAACTTGCGCGGTTTTCCGATTTTGGTCATATCTCCATCGTTAGTCATCGGATTGATCCC